>CANJKZ010000260.1:992500-2192500 GCA_947471745.1 Closterium sp. Naga37s-1
CGAGACCGGGTCTGGTGGTGTGGGACCGGCGACTAAGTGCTCCGTGCAGGGCGCACTTGTCAAGGGGTCGGCTACCGGATGCAATCTCACGCGAGGTGTTGGGGCAGTGGCGTTGGCAAAGGCGAAGGGTGGCTGGTGCGAATGCGCCTGAAGAGCCAGAAGCTCCTCCATCAGCGCTCTTGCCACAGGGTCCTCCTCTTTCACGCTGTTACGGCCCGTGCCCTCCACTACGCTGACCATAGTAGCGAGGACCTGGTGAGACTGCAAGAGGATCAACGTCGCCGACGACGGGTTGCCTGCCTTCAACGCCGGTTGGGAGCAACCCGGTGTTGGTACTTGCACCGGTCCACGTGTGGGTGGTGGGGGGCACAGTGTCGGCATGCACCACAACAGCTTCAAATTACCGCCGACGTTGTTTGCGCTTGCATCGGTCGCCGGATGGGTGGTGGGTATCGCCGCTTCGGCCTGCACTCCAACAACTTCAACAATGACACCGACGATCGGAAGGCCGTGGTGCGACCTCGAGGACGGGGAATCCCCGAACCTTTCTTTCCAGCGGCATGGGAGGAAGACCCGCCAGCTTGCATACCCTCCACGCTGATGTCGTCTCCGCCTTTACTCTGCGGGCCAAATAGTCGAGCTGTCGCCCCTTTTTTCTTTAGCAACACATTGACGCTTGGAGAACTGAGAACGATCTGGAACATCGCCGCCTACGGCGCGGTTCCCACCAGCACCTTTACTCCACTTCGAACTTCCCGCGTCGTCGCCGCCGGCTGCACCTCCACTGTCAACCCTTTTCTCTGGCCTTTGCCTTGTCACGGCCTCCAAGTCGCCGGCCGAGGAGACAAACCACGCCGCCCCTGCCTCATTGTAGCGAGCACGTTGGGCAGTAGCGTAAAGCCAACGGTACCCAATGCCTGTTGCATGACAGCGGTCACCGCCTGAATCAAGTCATTCCTTACTGTTTTGATGACTTATTATGGCAGGGATGGACCGGGAGGCGGGGGTGGCCCGATGCTGCCGGAAAGGGCGCCGGCGATATTGGTGGAAGTCGAGGCGAGCCGAACCTGAATGTAATCGGCCAACGAAGACTTCACGTTCTCCCCGACATTGGTCACGTGGCCACCCAACCGCATGTCGGCATCAAGACGTCGGCATCAAGACTGTTTTGATGACTTCTTCTGGCAGCGCGGGGGATGGACCGGGAGGCGGGGGTGGCCCGATGCTGCCGGAAAGGGCGCCGGCGATATTGGTGGAAGTCGAGGCGAGCCGAACCTGAATGTAATCGGCCAACGAAGACTTCACGTTCTCCCCGACATTGGTCACGTGGCCACCCAACCGCATGTCGGCATCAAGACGTCGGCATCAAGACTGTTTTGATGACTTCTTCTGGCAGCGCGGGGGATGGACCGGGAGGCGGGGGTGGCCCAATGCTACCGGAAAGGGCGCCGACGATATTGGTGGAAGTCGAGGCGAGCCGAACCTGGATGTCGTCGGCCAACGAAGACTTTACGTTCTCCCCGACATTGTCGGCATCAAGACGGGTCGGCTTTGAGCTTCTCCAAGTCCTTTGTAATTTCCCCCAACAACGACATCCTTGTGATGCTGCACGCGTTTACCAAAGCCACCCGATCGTCCAGGACTTTGCCCGTATGCTCTGCGACGGCGGCCCGTCCGGTCAGCGACTTGATAATCTCGAGGCATTCAGCCGCCGTCGCCATCAACCCCTCCGCCCGTCCCCTCTCGGCAACTACCTCCAACCGCAACAGTGCATTCTCGTCTCTGAGTTTCCTGTTCTCCTCCTCCAGTCGCTTCACGTGGGCAAATGCCGACTTACAAGAGTGGTCGATGCTGGATGACCATGCGCCTGCGTGATTATACGAGACTTGTCCCCCCCTTCATTTCCGGCCGATGCCACATTTGCGCCTGCCTCGCCGGTCGACATCGGGACACGTCCAGCACCCCATTCAACGACATTCGTCAGGTCGGCCTCCACATGTCCGCCATGGTCCTGCGCGTCTGCTCCCAGCAGACCGTCATCGGAGTCCGCCTCAGCTCTATGAGCCTCCTTCTCTGCCTCCTCCTCCTCCTCCTCCTCCTCCTCCTCCTCCTCCTCCTCCTCCTCCTCCTCCTCCTCCTCCTCCTCCTCCTCCTCCCCCCCCTCCTCCCCCTCCTCCCCCTCCTCCTCCTCCTCCTCCTCCTCCTCCTCCTCCTCCTCCTCCTCCTCCTCCTCCTCCTCCTCCCACTCCTCCTCCTCCCCCTCCTCCTCCCCCCCCTCCTCCTCCCCCTCCTCCCCCTCCTCCCCCTCCTCCTCCTCCCCCTCCTCCTCCTCCTCCTCCTCCTCCTCATCCTCCTCCTCCTCCTCCTCCTCCTCCTCCTCCTCCTCCTCCTCCTCCTCCTCCTCCTCCTCCTCCTCCCCCTCCTCCTCATCCTCCTCCCCCTCCTCCGCCTCCTCCTCCTCCTCCTCCTCCTCCTCCTCCTCCTCCTCCTCCTCCTCCTCCTCCTCCTCCTCCTCCTCCTCCTCCTCCTCCTCCTCCTCCTCCTCCTCCTCCTCCCCCTCCTGCGCCTCCCCCACCTCCTCCTCCTCCTCCTCCTCCTCCTCCTCCTCCTCCTCCTCCTCCTCCTCCTCCTCCTCCTCCTCCTCCTCCTCCCCTCCCCCCCTCCTCCTCCTCCTCCTCCTCCTCCTCCTCCTCCTCCTCCTCCTCCTCCTCCTCCTCCTCCTCCTCCTCATCCTCCTCCTCCTCCTCCTCCTCCTCCTCCTCCTCCTCCCCCTCCCCCCCCCTCCTCCTCCTCCTCCTCCTCCTCCTCCTCCTCCTCCTCCTCCTCCTCCTCCTCCTCCTCCTCCTCCTCCTCCTCCTCATCCTCCTCCTCCTCCTCCTCCTCCTCCTCCTCCTCCTCCTCCTCCTCCTCCTCCTCCTCCTCGTTCTCCTCCTCGGACTGTGACTCAGACTCTAACTCCACCGACTGCTCTGACCTCTCTTCTGACTCCTCATCGGACCCTGCCCTCCGCTCCTCTCCTCCTACCAAGTCGGCCTCGCCACCACCACCATCATGCCCTCTTGTTATAGTTTCGTGCGCGCCAAACTCCACCAGGCAAATCACGCCCGCTTGGGGCACCGACTTTGTTTTGATCCCGTCGTCGTCCAGGGGGGCGGTGCTTGGCCCTGTAGGATGATTGGCCGGCACCGACTGCCTCTCAACGACGCATCTCTGGACGTACTCCACTAGATCCAATTTGAGTGTCTTCAACCCGTGCCACCTAGGGTTTTCAGCAGCCATCGGTGCACATGACTTGCACAGGGTTTTACGCTCTTTGACCGCCCATCCGAACGCGCTCACGGTATGCAAGCTGGTGCCGACTTGCTCGTATTTTACAATGTCCGGCAAACACAGTTAAACGACCAATTCAAGGCTACTAGGTCGACAGAAACTCACGTTGCGCATGGGGCCGTCCGTCGCAACGGGTGAGTCGTGCCCCCTTGACCTTGGCAGAGGGAGGCGCCCACTTCCAGGTCCTGTCACGTCATCCCAGCTCGGCCAGAACACACCTGCGAAAAAAACTGCAACAGCAGTGCATAAAAGAATTAGTGAGCACGCCGTTTAAACAATCTTAACACGATAAACATGCCTGCCTCAACACGGCGACCGCCTCAGACGGATGCAGATGGTTCTCAGTCTTCGGGTCGAGGTGGCTGAACGATGTCCTGCTCTCGTCGCCGGAGGCCTTCAGCAGGTCTCTGGGCCGCAGAATGACAACGACGCTGCAGTGAACACCGGGAAGCGGCCCTTTCTAGCACATGTTTAACACAAATTTCAAACACCGAACGTTAACAACAACGAAACATCACGCCTTCTCACGTCGTGATAATAGGTAGGATGGCAATATCGGCGTCAAACACAGAATCAAAACAGGTGAGGTCCGTCTTCTTAATCGCCTCGCGAAGACGGCCGCACCCTATGATCCACGGCTTCAATTTTGGCGGGGCTTCGTGAAGTCACATGTACCTGCAATGACCGAAGGGCGGTGGGGACGTGTGAGCAGTGGTTCAGTATAGCGAACTTGAGGCTGGCGAAAGGGACAAAGTAGACTCGTTAGCGGCCAAAAACGCCGACGTGGATGCTCTCACAACGTACCTCTCGTCGTGATAGCGCCGACAAACAAACCTACTGTTCGCAGTCGACGCAAAAACTAGACCGTTCGACCGGTTGTAAACCGGTCGGAGAAGACAATACACCGACGCCTTCGACCTAGAATTGCGGAAGCCATCGAGACGACAACGCCGATTGCCATCACTGTCTACAAATCGTCGGCGCACACTAACGATGCAAACTAGACAGGCTTTTCGTAAACGCATTCAAGGTCGACAGCCGGCGACATCGACGGACTATGGCGAATACGATGGGCGGCGAGCATACCCACTGCGATCAATCGCGGCCTCACACGCCAACCCCGTCACGCGCATCAATGAATAACGTCATCGCAGTTGCAAATATAGTTACTAAGTCGGCGAGCACCAAAAGGGCTACACAGAACATGGATGCCGCCTTTAATGATTGGTATGAAAGACTGACTTGAGCTCGAGTGCGAAGCAAAGCTCTGTGAAGTCCTCTTCACGTCGCGCAGTACGGCGAAGTCCTTCTCGTGAAACGTGATTGGTGAGCCCGCGGCCCATGTTGAAATACAAGGGGAAGTCCTCCGAAGCCGGCGTCGGGTGAGCGGCGCCATTGTCTATCTCCATGAATGCTAAGTCACGACACTATAGGCTAGGAGCAGAACAGAGGAAGGCGCAGAGCTAAAAAGGGTGAAAGGCGCAATGGGAAGAGCGAAATGAGGCAACGGTGCCTCCATCCACAAAGTTAAGGCACGACGGATGCAGACCAAGGCAGTGCCCACGACCGGACCAGAAACCGCAGTGGCTCAGAACAATGAGGATCTCGTCCTCGCGCATGCTCGCCGTTGCGCATCCCCTCGATTCGGTCGGCGTGGGGTCTCGTAGCATGTAGCGTTTACACGGGCCTGGCATGCGGCGTCATCCCTGGGCAAACACTTGTCATCACTCCAGCGGGTCGCGAAATGGTCGAGGGTCCCGAGGGGAGCCCCCGGATTTCGCCGGGCCCTCGCCTGCCCGTCGGGGCAGTGCGCGAGGGTTACTAGGTCGTCGCGGGCAAGACTACGACGAGGTCTGCCTTCGCCTGAAGGCTACTAGGCCCCTCGCGGAGGGTAGCCGGTTTGCCGCCCCCACCCGGTAACGTGGGGGCCAGTTCACTTTCGTGATGGGTTTGCGGGGCGGCGGACGTGCCCCGGAGCCCGCCCCCTCCAGGCTAGCGGATCCCGCACGCGCCTCAGTTTTCCGCCTCGCCGGTGCTGGGCTCGTCGACCTCCTTGTCACCGCATTTGCACTGAATGCATATGCAATAACAGTAGGGTGCTGGTGTAGGAAGTACTTGAGGTTATAATCGTATATGCACTTAATGCATGTACAGTAGAACTAGTGTAGGGATGTAGAATGTAGCGAAGTAGCTGTTGCAAAGGGGTGTAGAAGAGGGGGATTGAATAGGAGCGGTTGGGTTAGCAGGGGAAAGGCACCGAGGGGCGAAATGTGAAGCACCAATGCATCCCAACCCCGAACCGCACATTGGGAAATGTGCAGCGCAGGGTTGAGTAAGGTCACTCACGCCCACCCCCTCGATGCTTCTCGTTTATTTTTCTCTCAATATAGTGTAAGTTGACACTCTAGCTTCTAGCATACAGTGGCACGCCACTAGGAGGGAACAAGTGGGGTGAGGGAGCGATCTCTTTCATATGTGGGTGACTGAGGCAGAGCAACACGAAGAAGGGAGGACTAAGAGGGATGACAGGAAAAAGAGCAGGTGCCGGAGAAAGACATCAGGAAGAAGAGTAGGAGCTGAGAGGAGCGGTGTCCTCCGACGTCCTCCGTCAGCCCTGGCAAAGTGGCCCGTCGAACCGTTGTCGGATGAACTATTCAGTCGCGTATGAAAGTCTTGAAGTTGCTGCCCAGGCCTCCGAATGTCTCAAGCACAAGGGGGATAAGTTTGACTGCAGGTCAGGCACGCAATGCTGAAGCGTAGTGAGACTGTTTTTCTGTTTCTCGCTTCTTTCATGCTAGCCCAACTGTGTGCGCAACTGTTGGTGGAGCGGATGGTAGCTACGGGTCGGCTACAGAAACATCTAACAACCATTTGATTCCCGCGCAAGGATCAATGCAAGTAGCATCAGGAATGGCATCCGACAGCATGGTGTGATTCTCTAGCTCCCTAACTATCCTTCCTACTTCGTGTTTCACAGCGTCGTGGACATGAGTCGAATCGTGAAGGTCAGGACAGCGAAGTGCATGGCTAGGAATGGTGGGGTCAGTGAAGGCGTGGCCGCAGGAACATGGTCAGGCTGATTCCAGGATACGAAGGTGTGGGACAGGGAGGCCTATGTGGATCTCTGCTGCAATTAACCAATCTGCATATTCTAGCTGAGCCCGGGGAGCAGAAGGGTCCTGAAAGGACGTTAAACGGACCAGCTGGTGGTGCTGGGTAGCGGCTGCCGGGCAGCTGCTCTGCGGCGTGTATGGAAATGCGTTGGGCTAAGGCTGAGAAGAGGCGGTTTGGGTAACCTGCTAGGAAGGTGGACCAGGGAGGAAACAAGGTGGCAGATGTTATCAGGTAGGGCAGCTAGAGTGCGTGCGACCTCGAATCGACACTTGCTTATTTTGTGTTTTATCAATCGAATGTCAGTGCACCAAAAAATCTACCCTGCCACAAACAGGCTACATAAAGTTTTAACATGAATTTGTCAAGCTATTTGTTTTTTTTACCATATCAGCCAGGGTAGGCCTGGTTCGCACCCTGATTTCCCATAGTGGCCAAAAACCAATTTTGGGCCCTGCCGCCTGCGCCCACGCCCGCCGCCCCCGAGGCGCCCCCTCGCCCGCGCCCGCACCCGCCGCCCCCGAGGCGCTCCCTCGCCCGCGCCAGCGCCCGCCGCCCTGGAGGCGCCTCCACGTCCGCGCGCGCCCGCCACCTCCGAGACGCCTCCGCCCCCGCGCTCGCGCCCGCCTCCCTCGAGGCACCCCCTCACCCGCGCTCGCCGCCCCCGAAGCGCCTCCGCACCTGCCTCTAGGATAACAGGGTGAATCACCATTATATCCCTTACTATAAGGTCATGTTATATTGTGCACCCTTTTTTTTACAAAATGAGTTCTTCCAGGATCCTTATGAGAAAAAAAAACAGTACCGATTTTTTAGAGTGACATAATGTAAACATCCTGGTGAGGATGAGTGGTTTTGCGAACCACTCTGACGAGTTTTTGAGTATTTTTTATATGGTATAACCCGAGTCGAGCCTAAGCTCGTATGTCAACTGGAGTGACGACATAGCTCACCGAATCCGGCATCAGTAATATGGCACGGTGTCGTTTGTGACCGTCGCAACAGTTGCATACAAGAATAAGAGCATATCTTTAGATAATTATGCACGAAAATATTTGACCACAATTCATCGTAATTATGATTCGTCAATTTTTTAACTTGGACACACGATTATTGTTAGTCTTAAAACGTACTAGCCTAGTCACTAATCGCCTTTCCAACACTGCCAGCACTCTCCTCGGGGTCACCTCCAAGGGTCCCTGGGTGCCTGACTAAACGTCAGCCCTTATCCAAGGGTCCGAGTATGTAGAAAGAGAAGCTTGCAGTAGTAGCTTGGTTGTCGCAGCAGGCGTTCCTTTCTAGGCGTTGTCAAAACTTTGAACACTGAAGGCGTTATTGCAGCAAGTACGAGAGAAATAAGTTATGTTTAAAACAAGCAAGGACAAACAGCTTTATACTAGGGCTTGATAATTCGAGTTTCCTACCCTGTTTTATGTTTCTTTGTTTCCATACTCGTAGCGCGAACACACATTGAGCTTTCCCTCCAGTTTATTCCCTAACCTGACATATGTTCGAAGCGTTGCCGAAATAATTCGAAAATCGCGCGCGCTGGATTCCGACGGCGGCGATTCGAACATTTGTGGCGATCAGCTTCGACTCGATCAGCAACTCAATCAGCACCCAACTGGTGCTCGCCACCTGTGCTTTGCTTTTGAGGCGTGAACGCCAACTCGATTCGAGTTAAATAACATGTCGCGAGCATGTTAACACTTGCGTTGCTCTTACGTGGCGCGAACAGCTGCTCGCAAACTGACGAAATTAACACGCTGCATGAGCAGCGACCAATCAGATCCCTTTGGAAGTCGCAGCGCGAGCAGCTGATTGCTTGCTAATGAACCAAACTCCCCGCACGAACATCAGCCAATCCCATTCCCCCAAAACTATGTCACAACTATACTCTAGGCTGTAGTGGGGCACTCCTTATGGGGTACAGCCCTGTTAGGTTTTGCCTATACTAAACTTGTACTGTTCTCATTCTAGTCATTCCTTGTTCTAATTATCACATGGTATCAGAGCAGGTTCCCTAGTGGGAACGTTTTTTTTTAGGGCCCACCACGAACTTTTTTTTTTTCTGCCCTGCCCGAAGCGCACTGCCGCACCTGCCTGCCCCGTCACGCGCCTTGCGCCTGCCTACCCGCGCCTTAGAGCGCCTGCCCTGCCTGCGCCCTCGAGCGCCTGCCCCACCCGCGCCCTCGAGCGCCTGCCCTACCCGCGCCCTCGAGCGCCTGCCCTACCCGCGCCCTCGAGCGCCTGCCCGTCGCCCTGCCCTGCAGGCCGCGCGCGGGCCGGCCCTGCACCCGCGGCGCCCCTGTACCCCGCGGCGCTGCCCCTGGACCCCGCGACGCCGCCCCTGGACCCCGCGACGCCGCCCCTGGACCCCGCGACGCCGCCCCTGGACCCCGCGACGTCCCTGCGGGACCTGGGCGTCGCCCCTGCTCGTCGCGACGCCCCTGCGGGACCCGCGCGGCGCCGCTCCTGCTTGTCGCGACGCCCCTGCGGGACCCGGGCGTCGCCCCTGCTCATCGTGACGCCTCTGCGGGACCCGCGCGGCGCCGCTCCTGCTCGACGCGACGCCCCTGCGGGACCCGGGCGTCGCCCCTGCTCGTCGCGACGCCCCTGCGGGACCCGCGCGGCACCGCTCCTGCTCGACGCGACGCCCCTGCGGGACCCGGGCGTCGCTCCTGCTCGTCGCGACGCCCCTGCGGGACCCGCGCGGCGTCGCCCCTGCTCGTCGCGGCGCCCCCTGGCCGCGGCGCCCTGCCTCATCTGCGGCCCGCCCGCGCCCTGCCCCACCCCGCGCCCGCCCTTGGGGCGGCCGCCCCTGCCCTGCCCTGCCGCAGTCGCGTCTGCAGCAGCCGTCGCGGCCCCGCCGTAGCCGCTGTCAAGCCCTGCCCCACCGTTGCCGCTGTCGCGGCCCTGCCCAGCCGTAGCCGCCGTCGTGCCTGCAGCCGCCGTTGCGGCCCCGTCGTAGTCGCCGTCGCGGCCCCGCTGCAGCCGCCCGTTGAGCGCCTGCTGCCACCCGCCGAGCGCCGGACCTGCCCTACCCGTGCCCGTTGAGCGCCTGCCCACCGTCGCCGGTGGCATCTGCCCTACCCGCCTCTGGTGAGCACCTGCCCTACCCGCACTGCCCGCGCGCCTGCCTTACCAGAGTGCTGTCGCACGTGCCGCGCCTGCCTGCCAACCGAGCCGCGCCACTCGGCCGAGCCGCGCCGCCCTGCCCTACTGAGCCGCGCTGCTCTGCCCTGCTGCTACTGCTGTTCCAGCTGTCACTTCTACTACTGCTGCACTGCCACTCCTGCTGCTACTGGCGGTGACCAGATGCAGCTCCAGCGACGTCCGCGTGAGTCCCTCATGACCCAGCAGCTTCGTGAGTGGTACGCTGGTTGGGGTTGTAGGGGTGGCCGTGGTGGGAGTCGCCCTAGAGCGGGTAGTTCGGGAGCTTCTTGTAGTGGCCAGGTGCAGCTGCAACGGCGTCCGCGCGAGATCCTTTCGCCCCAGCAGCTTCGTGAGTGGTACGCTCAGAGTAGAGGGTCGCGGAGTACTGCTCGCTGCCCGTACGTCATTCGCACAGGTGCTCGGGCTGGTCAGCCTTGCGGGACGGTTGGTCACACAGAGTCCCGCTGCTTCTCCTGTCTGAGCGACGCCTGGCGTACTGAGTTTGGCGACGACGCTGAGCTCCCCTCCTGGCTGGAGCTGCTTAGGCAGAGGGTAGATATCTTTGCTCTTGACTATGATGCTGTCCTCACTGCCATGTATGCATTGCCTACTAGTGCTGAGGGTGCCTGTACCTGTGTGTGCCGCCTGACCCAGGTATAGATTCTACTGCTCTAGGTGCTGGTGAGGCTGCTGCTCTAGGTGGTGGTGCGTCTCCTGCTCCAGGTGCCGACGAGGCTGCTGCTCTAGGCGCTAGTGAGTCTACTGCTCCAGGTGCTGGTGAGTCTGCTCTCTCTGGTACTGCGCCTGCTGCGGCCTTGCACACCTTCACGCTTGACCCAGGAGCTTCCCGCTCCTTCTTTCGCGACTGCACCACACTCACGCCGCTCACGCCGCTCAGTCGGCCGGTGGCAGTCTGGTCCGGTCCTTGCACACTCCTCCACGGTTCTGCCGTGTCCGGCGGTCCCGTCTGGCTCTCTGTCTGGCCTCCACCTCCCCTCGTTCTTCACGAACTTGGTGAGTGGAGCTGACCTTCAGGATTCGTGGGTTGACCAGTTCACTCCTGGAGGTCAGCAGGTGACCCACTGTTCGTGTACTCGGACGGGCCGGCACCTGGCCACGTTCACCCGTCAGCCTGGGTCGAGCCTGTACACCCTGACTACCGTGTCTCCTCCGATTGCTGAGTCTGGTCAGGTAGCCGCGTCGGGTCAGGTGTTTGCTGCGGCGTGCTGGTCTGGTCTTGAGTCTGCCCCCTACTCGTGTCGCCTCCTGTCTCACCAGACTCTCCTCTGGCACCACCGCCTTGGTCACCCCTCCCTGCCTCGTCTCTGAGGCATGGCCTCCCGTGTCCTTGTCACTGGTCTTCCCCGGTCTCTCCCTCCCCTTCCCCCGGGGCCAGCCCCTACCTGCGTTCCATGCGTCGAGGGGCGGCAGCGCGCCGCTCCTCACTCCTCCGAGTTCCCTCCGATGGAGGTTCCCCTGCAGACTCTTCACATGGACGTGTGGGGCCCAGCCCGCGTCCGTGGACAGGGTCACGAGCACTAATTTCTGCTGGTCATTGACGACTACTCACGTTACACCACAGTCTTCCCCTGGCGCCGCAAGGGTGAGGTCACTGAGGTGCTGATCGACTGGATCCGCGCTGCCCGTCGTCAGCTCAGCGAGAGTTTCGGCTCGGACCTTCGTGTTCTGCGTCTGCACTCCGACAGAGGTAGAGAGTTTTCCTCCGACCTTCTGCGAGCCTTCTGTCGTGCAGAGGGCATCCGCCAGACGTTCACGCTTCCGGCCTCTCCGCAGCAAAATGGGATTGCTGAGCGCCGCATTGGCATGGTCATGGACGTCGCTCGTACGTCCATGATCCATGCGGCTGCTCCCCATTTTCTGTGGCCGTTCGCGGTTCAGTACGCTGCGCATCAGCTCAACCTCCAGCCCCGGGTCTCCATGCCGGAGACCACACCTACTCTGCGGTGGACGGGGAAGGTTGGCGATGCGTCTGCGTTCCGTGTCTGGGGATCTTGAGCTTTCGTCCGCGACTTGTCTGCGGACAAGCTGTCCTCCCGTGCTGTTCCCTGCGTCTTCCTTGGCTTCCCCCCAGACGCGCCTGGCTGGCAGTTTTTCCACCCCACCTCGCGCCGTGTTCTGTCCTCTCAGGACGTCACGTTTGACGAGTCGGTTCCTTACTACAGTCTCTTCCCCTACCGCACTGCCCCCCTCCCCCCCCCCCGCCGCTCTTCCTCGCGTGAGGTCCTTCCCCTGTAGACCCCCTCCCCCCTCAGGGTCCTGCCCCCTCAGGTGTGTCCCAGGTAGACGCAGTCGAGCCTGTCGAGGTAGCTGTTGACTCTGGTGCTGCTAGGGGTGCTGAGCCTGAGGGTGCCGGGTCTGGGGGTGCTGAGCCTGAGCGTGCGGAGCCTGGGGTTGCTGAGTCTGAGGGTGCTGAGCCTGGGGGTGCTGAGCCTGGGGGTGCTGAGCCTGGGGTTGCTGAGCCTGGGGTTGCTGAGTCTCGGGGTGCTGAGCTTGGGGGTGCTGAGCCTGGGGTTGCTGAGTCTGGGGGTGCGGAGCCTGAGGGTGCTGAGCCTGCGCGTGTGGAGTCTGGAGGTGCTGAGCCTGGAGGTCCTTCGGGTGCTTCGTCCCAGCGGGAGCCACTCTCTCCATAGCAGCTGCGCGAGTGGTTTTCTCGGCGCTGGAGCCGTGCTGCTGGAGCTGGTGGTGCTACAGGCGCTGGAGGTCCTGCTGCTGCTGGAGCTGCTGGGGGTTTTGGAGCCACTGGTCCCGGAGGTGCTCGTACTGGAGGTACCGGAGCTGCTGGGCCTAGTGGTGCTGCTGGAGCTGCTGGAGGTGCTGGAGCTGGCGGTGCTGCTGGAGCAGGTGCTGCTGGAGGTGTTGGAGCTGGTGCTACTAGAGCTGCTGGGGCTTCTGGTGGTCCTGCTGGAGCTGGAGCTGCTGGAGGTGCTGGAGCTGGAGGTGCTGCTGGAGCCGGTGCTCCTGGGGGTGCTAGATTTGGCGCTACTGGAGCTGCTGGAGGTGCTGCTGGAGCTGGTGGTGCTGCAGGAGTTGGAGCTGACGCTGGGGGTGCTGGTGCTGTCCCTGCTAGTTCTGGAGGCGCTGTGCGTCCGCGACCGTACTTCGTTCCGCTCCTTCAGCAGGTTCTTGGTCTCCCGCCTTCTACTGGTCCTGCTCCTTCCTTAGAGTGTCCACCGCCTGTCCAGTCGCAGTCACAGTTACAGCCCGCCTCCCCACTGCTTGCTCCTTCTCCTTACACTGGTCCGACTGGAGGGCTTGTGGAGCGTCGTGAGCCTGAGTCTCGTCCTGCGTCGCCTGTTCGTGCTGCTCGCACTAGTCGTCGTGGTTCGCGTCAGCGTCCTCCTCCTGTCCCTGGCACGCACCAGATGGCTTTGCGTCCTTCCACTGCTCCGCAGCGTGTCCCTCTGCAGTCTCCTCCTGCGTCCTCGCTTCCTGCCCTTGCTGACCCGGAGTCTGACTCCCTTCGTGCTGCTAGTCCTACTGTCACGCGTCTCCTGGCCACTGTTGTCACTGACCCTTCCTTTGAGTCCACTGCTGTGTCGGCCTTAGCTGCTGAGCTTGTCGACTTTGCTGCTCACTGTCGTCTAGAGTACGCCGCTAGTCTTGTTGCTGAGTTTGAGTCTGTCTGTCCTCCGTCCATCGGGGGTGAGTGTGCTCTTAGCACGGACGTCCTTGAGGACAGGCAGGAGGAGTTCCAGTGTTTTGCTGCTGCTTTACCTCATCTCGTGTCCATGCTGCTTGCCCTTGAGGGAGACCCGGATGCACCAGACATCTCGACCCCGCGCTCTTACGCAGAGGCGATAGAGGGTCCCTACTCCTCTCAGTGGCAGACAGCCATGGACACAGAGATGGCTTCCTAGAAGTCCACAGGCACCTACGTTGACGAGGTTCCCCCACCTGGGGCGAACATTGTCGATGGCATGTGGGTTTTCAGGGTGAAGCGGCCGCCGGGTTCTCCACCTGTCTTCAAGGCGCGTTACGTGGCTCGAGGCTTCAGTCAGCGGCAGGGAGTTGACTACTTTCAGACCTTCTCTGCGGAGATAACTTCTGCAACGGGAGCTAGACTACGGGCTAGGCACGGGTGCTCGTGTGATCTCTGCGTTCGTTGATCCTTAGTCGTTTTCCTAGTGCACACACAGCTTGCTAGTTCACAGGGAGAATTGGCAAGAGTTTCACTAGAGAAAGTTGACAACAATGGTACAATGAAGTTGGCATGGCAAGACTACATCAGAGCTAGCATTCAGGTCGGTCGACTGCCAGCGCAGCACGGTCGACCGCGTTCCAGCACGACTTGGTCGACCGCGCTCCAGCAGTGCAAAGTCGACGGCGTGCCAACCTCGCAGGTTGACGGCGTGCCAGCATCCCACCCGCTTCGTAGGTGCTCGCAGATGATTGGCGGGCTGAGCCTCGTCACCTGCACAACGCACACACCAAGTCATCCTCGTGCTGACGACTCCACCTGATCCGCCATGTCGACCTCGGGATACCACCACCGAGGTCGGACTCGCCAACTTCGCCTGGGCGACTGTCGCACTCTTCCGCAGAACCTCGTCACCTAGGTAACCTGGTCGACCGGGCAACCACGTCGACCAGCTGCCCCCGTGCGTGCCCGTCGACCTCCCAAGTCGACGGCCACCTCAAGTCGACCTCACCGGGTCGACCACTCCCCTAGTCGACCAGCTCCAGGTCGGCGTCATTCCTGGTCGACCAGCTCCACGTCGACCAGCACTCCTGGTAGACCAGCTCCATGTCGACAAGCGCAGTTGTTAGCCGACCACCCAAGTCGGCTACCCGAAGTCGGCGTCACCAAGTTGACGCCCAACTACTCGACGCCCCGCTGCTCGGCGTCCTGAGTTGTGGTCGACCTCGGCCCCTCCTACATCGACCATTAGGTCAGGTCGACCACCAGGTTGACATCACGCCTGGTCGACCAACCACCAACTCGACCAGCAGTCCTGTCAGCTGACCACCCAAGTCGGCTGCCCCAAGTTGACGTCCTCTGCATGTCAACTTCCCAGGTCGACCTCCCTGAAGTCGGCGCCACCCTGAAGTCGGCGCCCGTACAGTGGTCTCCGTGCAGGTCGACCTCCTCGTCAACCAGCTCGCCCACTGCTGCAGGTCGGCTGCTCCCCTCACAACCGACCACGAAGTCGGCTCCGCCCAAGCGAGGACGGGGCCAACACACAACTCCCGTTGACACTCCCCTGCCGCGTTCACGCTTGGCCCCCCAGCCCACACGGCAGTACTCCTCAGAGAATAGCTCGTCGACGTGCGCCGAACATACAGCACGTCGTCCACCGCACCAGCCATGCAAGAGGGCATGGCACCTTTTGCTGCACTTCGTCAACTTCGTCGCCCACGTCGGCCAAGCGCACCTGGCCGATGGCGACGGAGCACCGGTTGAAGGCCGGATAGTGCAGCGCCTTCGTCAGGAAGTCGGCCGGCTGCTCGGTGGTCGGGATGTACCTCAGCGAGAACTTCCCGCGCCTCACCATGTGCTGCAGCCAGGCCTGTCGCCGCTCCATGTGCTTGAGGTTGCCCGTCAACCACATGCCCTCGGCGACTGTGATGGCCGACTTGTTGTCCACCCGAAGGACAGTCGGCTTCCCAGCATCCAGCTGCTGGAACTCTGCGAGGAGGAAGGGAAGTCGGCGTCCCTCCTTGCCGGCTTCAGTGGCCGCCACATACTCCGACTCGGTCGACGACAACGTCGCGCACTTGATGCACTGGCTCGACCAGGAGACTACGGCCCCTCTGTAGACGAACACGTAGGCACCCGTGCTCGTCCTGTTCTGCTTGTCACCAGCGTCGTCGGCATCCATGTAGCCGACCAGCTCCAGCGACTCAGGTCAACCGCCGAACTCCAGGGCGGTGTCACGCGTGTTGGCGAGGTAGGCGAGGCAGCGGTCGACCTCGCGCCAGTGCTGGTCGCTCCTCACCGTGAGGCGGCTCCCCAGCTTGCTGCAGGAGAAGGCGATGTCCGGCCTCGTCGTCGTCGCCGCGAACAGCAGCGAGCCGACCTTCTGCCGGTACTCCTCCTCCTGTCGCTCTTGCACCTCCTCGTCGTCAAAGGTGAGCTCGCCGTAGGCGTCGACCGAGACCGGCGTCTTCGGGGTGCGCCCGGTCTGCACCGGCGAGATCTCACGCAGCTCGAAGACGGACTCCAGCAGCTCCTTCAGCTCCTTCAGCATCTCGGTGCTGCTGCTGGCGGCGAGCAGGTCGTCGACGTAGACCAGCACCCAGCAGGCCACTCCGTTGTCGTCGACCTTGAAGTACAGAGCCTCGTCGACCTGGCTCTTCTTCCACCCAGCACCGACTAGCACGTCGTTGAGCGCCAAGTACCACAGCAGCGGCGACTGCTTCAGCCCGTACATGCTCTTCAGCAGCTTGCAGACCCGGCCGGTTCCGTCGTTGAAGTAGTCCGGGTGGGACATGTAGAGCACCCGGTCGAGCTTGCTCTGCAGGAAGGCGTTCTTCATGTCGAGCTGCATCAGGTTGAGGTTGAGGACGACGACGATGCTGAGGAAGATCCTCAGCGTGACGTAGCTGCCCACCGGCGCGAACGTCTTGTCGTAGTTGGCGCCGTACACCTGCGTGAAGCCCTTAATGACCAGCCTCGCCTTCTCGCGCTCGACGGTGTCGTCGACGTGATACTTCGTCGTCAACACCCACCGGTTCTTCATGATGTTGACCCCCGGCGGGCGTTCGACCAGCTCACGAGTGCCCATGTTGATGAGGCTGCAGATCTCCTCCTCCATGGCGGCCTTCACCGCCGGGCCCTTCCAGCTCGCCAACGCCTCCTTCACCGTCATCGTCGAGATGTCCCAACGGTGCTCAGGGTCGGCCAGCATGTCCGGGTCGAGCTCCGGAAACTCCTCATCCCCCTCGGCGTCGTCGTACAGCAGGTCGTCGTCATCGTCCACGTCGTACACCGTGGTGAAGGCAGCGGGGACAAAGAAGTCCGGCGGCCTCCGAACTCAATCCGACTTCCGGGGTTCAGGCCGAACCTCCACCACGTCACTCTTGGTGGACTCCCCGTCGTCCCCTTCTTCGTCACCGTCTTTACCGCCCTCGTCGTCCTGCTGCACCTCGGTCGACTTCCTGGTCGACCTCTCCCCTGTGGTCGGCTTCCCTGCCGACTGCCTGGTTGCCGACTGCTCCGTGGTCGGCTTCACTGCTGCCTGCTCCCCTGTCGGCTGCTGCTCCTCGACCTGCTCCTCCCCTATCGACGTCGGCTTCAATCCCACGTCGACTTGCCGCTCGTCACGTCGGCCACCGGCGATGCCCTTGGCCGGCGCCGAAGGCGACGTCCCACTACTCCCCTCATCGCCGTAGGCCGACCTAGGAGTCAGCCCGTGCAGGTCGGCCACGAGGGGAGGGGCAGGGGTCGTAGGGGAAGGGGAAGGAGGACGGACGACCTCGGCGTCCTCAGCAGCAAGCTCACCGACCTCGGCGAGCAGAGGCAGCATCGCCGTCGAGGTATCGATCAGTGGGGTGGTCGGCGTCCGACCTGACACCGGCCCGTGCTCCGACTTCCACACCTCAAGCGACATATCCTCGTAGAACACCACGTCCGACGTGGTGACCACCCGGTTGGCGTCGATGTCGAGGAGCTCCCAGCCCTTGCTCTCCCCCGACACGCCAAGGTGAAGGCCCCACCTGGCCTTCGGTTGCAACTTCCCACCACGCTGCTGTTCGGGGACAAGGAACTGCGCCATGCAGCCCCACACCCGCGCCATCGACAAGTCGGGCTTCTGCCCGGTCAGCAGCTGGTACGGCGTCGTCCCCGGCGGCAGCGTCGACCGCTCAAGGCAGTTGCGGACCCAGACGGCCTGCCGCAGAGCGAGGTGCCACCAGTGGTGTTGCACGCCCATATGTAGCAACATCGTCCGCACCGACTCCACCACCGTCCGCATCTCCCTCTCCGCCATGCCGTTCTGTTGCGGGGTGTACGGGCAGGTCAGACCGTGGACGATCCCCTGTCCGTCCACGAAGTCGGTGAACTTCTTCCCGAGGAACTCCCCTCCCCGGTCGGAGCGAAGCATCAGCACCGACTTCTTCATCTGCCTCTCCACCAACACCTGCCACTTCTGGAACTCCAGCAGCACATCCGACTTCTTGGCGACCGGCCTCACCCACACGAAGCGGGTCTTGCGGTCCTTCAGCAACAGGAAGTACAAGCTGCCGTCCTTGGCAGCCACGCGGAACGGCCCGCACAGGTCGATGTGCACGACGGCCAGCACGTCGTCGGCGTCGGAGCCTTGGTCGGGGAAGGTGTGCCGCGCCAGCTTCCCGCCGACGCACGAGACACACGGTGAGTCGGCGCCCGTCGCCGACTTGAGGTCCAGCCCAATGGCGACCTCGTTCTTCGCCGAGCTCCTGATGGTGTCCCTGCCGACGTGCGCAAGCCTCGCATGCATCCTGTCCGGCGTCGACTTGGTGTGAGAGACGATCGCCCGCAGGGCCACAACCTCCGGCGTGGGCGACGTCGACCTCGTGGAGCAGGGACGCAGGTAGGTGCAGAGGACTCGCCCGGAGTACGTCGCCCGACCGAGCACCTCGCCCGCTGCCGAGACGAGCAGCATCCCGTCGCCATCCTCCTGCAGCTTCACACCGTGCTCCTTGAGCTGGCCGGACGATAGCAGGTTGGCCCGCACACCCGGGACGTACAGCACGTCGGGGATGAGCACCTGCTTTCCGGCCTCTCCTTGCAGGGCGACGGTGCCTCGGCCCTGGACGTCCTGCAGCGCCCCATTGAAGCCGCGCACGTGCTTGATGGTACCGCTCGGCTGCAGGTCGACGAAGACTTCCTTCGTCCCCATCAGGTGGTGGGAGCAGCCGCTGTCGAGCAGGACCACTGCCAGGTTAGCCTGCACAGCTGCCGCCACCGCCTGGAAGTCCTCTCCGGCCTCCGGCGCCAGCGAGACGGTCGGCTCCACGACGCCGACCAGCGAGCCCGACGCCGTCTTGTCGTCTCGCGACTTGCCGCCAGCTGGGGAGTCGGCGTCCTTCGCCAAGGTCGACTTGGTCGACTGCTTCTCCTTGCGCGGCTGATTGTTGTATGCACGTCACTATGTGTGCATGTCATCCTAACGTCCTGCTGTGTGCTTGTGCAATTCATGCTTGCGTCATTTGCATGAGCATAACTCCTTATGCATGGCTGTTGGATTTTATCACCTCTGTGTTTTTCTCCAAGTCTAAATGCTTGATCGCGCAGGAGAAATCCAGAGCTTTCCAACGATACCAAGATCGCCTTATTCCGACCAAGATCGCCCAAGTTACAAGATTTCCAAGATTTGGGAATTCTATCTTGATTTGGGATATTAACTAAATTGGGCGATTATTGGGACATCTTTGGTTGGGTGGTTAGGAAGGCAACTTTGACTTTTGGATTGGGGTGGCTAGAAGTTTCTAGCATGTGTTGCAAATGTTGCAACACCTAGGCAAAATCCAATTGGATTGGATTTTGCATGTGACACCACAAGGACCTCATCATGAGGGTTGCATCTTTGATGCTAGGAAGGTTCCCACCATCCTTCCCAAGCATTTGGAGAGCCTTCCCTCACAAGGTTCTCTTGAAACCCCCAACTCCTTATTCTATTCCTAATGTTTGTTCTTCCTCCATCCTTTTCTAGTGAAAGCAGCAGCTATACGTTTTCAGTTGGTTCTCACTCCCTAGACCATGAAATCAAGTGATCCAACTTGCTAATGGTAGCTAAGACCAGCGCGCGCAATCCTACCGAGCGGATTTGCGTTTAGTTGAGATTTGAGTTCGTCGTAAGTCTTCAAAGTGACGGATCCTAAGCAACAAGTGGTATCAGAGCCAGTTCAGTTGGTTCTCACTCCCTAGACCATGAAATCAAGTGATTCAACTTGCTAATGGTAGCTAAGACCAGCGCGCGCAATCCTACCGAGCGGATTTGCGTTTAGTTGAGATTTGACTTCGTCGTAAGTCTTCAAAGTGACCGGATCCTAAGCAACACTGATTCCCTCCTCGACGAGGACGACGACTGCTAGACCGTCCGCGGCCTCCCTTGGCGTCGTCGTCTTCAGAGACACTCCGGTCGGGGCACTAGAAGGAGAGGTGGTTTGGGCTGCGGCAGATCCAGCACTCCCGACGTCGACTTCCTCCTCCTCGACCGCTGTCCTTAGTCGACGTCTTCTTGTCGACCTCCTTGGCTGGCTTCCAGCCACTGCTACCGCCGCCGCCAGACTGTCCGCGCTGCCCCGGTCGACCTCCTTGCTTCGCCGGGGCGACAAAGTTGGCCTGCACCAAGAGCTCCTATGACCGCTCTGCCTCCTGCATCGCCTCGTCCTGCAGGATGTACGAGGTCAAGTTGTCCTCGTTGAGCGTCGTCCTTGTGCCCGGCGCCATTGACAGCCGCTTCAGGAGGTTGTAATTGCTCGAAAGTCCCTGCATGACGTGGGTGACGTACGACGCCGTCGAGTACTGCGCGCCGGCCATCCTGATGGTGGCGAAAATTCGCCTGGCCCGGTTGCAGTAGTCGGTCGACGTCTCCTCGTCGCCCATACGCAGGTGCATCAGCTGTCCCTCCAGCTGGGCGATGAACAGGTCGTCGGTGACTTGGTAGGTCGACTCAATGAAGTGCCACGCCTGGTGGCCAGCGTCGAGGTACTCCCGACACCACTTCAAGGCGATCTGCACGCCCGACGAGCAGCACCGCGAGATGACCATGAAGGTCAACAGCTGCCCGGCGCGAAACTCCGCACGCAGGTCGGGGTCGTCCGGCGTCACCACGGCTCCTCGGGCAAAGTTGATCAGCCCGGCCATCTCCAGCTGGGGCTCGATGGCTTCCTTCCAGGTGAGGATGTTTTGTCGACCAACGAGCGGCGGGGTGACCAAGATCCTGTCCGGCGCAAACTTGAAGTAGCCGTAGCTCGGTGCAATCCCACCCGCCGTCACCTGGGTCGCCGACATCAGCGACAAACCGCTGTCGTCCTCCGACGTCGCCCTGCAAGGAGCCTGCAGCCGCCGGCGACTGCACCCCTCGCGCCTGAACGCCGCCGACTTCATCGGCGTGAATCACACCACGCTGCCTCGACGTGCCTCCCGCACTGCTGCCGACTTGGCCACCTCCGGCGTTGACGCCCACGTCGACGCCGCCTTTGTTGGTCAGCGGTCGAGGAGAAGCTGGTCGAGAAGGAGGATGCTCCGCTGCCCACACGGAGCGGAGTCCGACCTCGACGACCACCCAGGGTATCGTCCCGTACTCCTGGGCGTCATGGCGTCTCCTCGCATCCTCCAGCCGTCCCTCCAGGGTGTCCATCACCTTGGCGTCACCTACGCGCACGCTAGTGACTGCACGGCTGCCGGCCTACGAACAACTTAGGTAAGTGACCTCTACGTCGACCTGACTGAAAGGTAAGTTGTGTGCCGTCCATGCTCGCCGCACCATGCGGAAATAACTGCTGCAACGGGAGCTAGACTACGGGCTAGGCACGGGTGCTCGTGTGATCTCTGCGTTCGTTGGTCCTTAGTCGTTTTCCTAGTGTACACACAGCTCGCTAGTTCACAGGGAGAATTGGCAAGAGTTTCACTAGAGAAAGTTGACAACAATGGTACAATGTGTTGGTGCAACCCTACGGTTTGCACTCGGCTTGTTGTCCGTGTGCGTGAATGTGTGTGTGTATGGAATGGTATGAGGGCATGGGATAATATATATTTCATGCTTATAATTGTGTGTGAATGTTGAGTCATGATGTCGAGTGTGTGTGTCGAGTCAATAGCGAGTTATCGCTAGACGCGTGTTACGCGGTCGTTTGTGTCTCGCGCGCGGTTTCTATTTTGTCGTGCGCGGTTTCTATTTTGTCCTGTGTCGAACGTTCGGCGTGTCGCAGGTGTGTGCAGCAGACCCATCAAGAACTCAAGGATGAGTTTGTGATGAAGAGCCCGGGCCTTGGTGTCAAGCCTCAAGTGATTTCGAAGCTTGCCAAAAGGGTACACCTCAAGATATTGAAGATAGTTACATTACTTTGTGTAGTGTAACATTTCACTTGGTGTAGGCCCTAGTGAAGGGTAGTTTCGAGACCCTTCGTGGTTGGGGACAGTGTGGCACTGTTCCACATCACTGTACCTCGGCTCTTGGGGTTTGTAGGAGCTGGGAGTCATTCCCAACTCGTAACTCTTCCTATCTTGTGTTCTAAGACTATAGTGGCTGCCATAGTACCGTTCGTTCAAACCGACGCTGTGTCGTCAATTCTTTATCAAATCGTGCAATCTAAATTGCTAATTGTAGACGACGTGAAGACGCTCCAGATCCAATTTGAATCAAGTCATTTGCAGCTGTGAGAAGAACGCTATCAACGTTTGAAGCCGCTGTGCAGAAATCCGTCTGTGCTCTCTATCTTTCGTTTTAGGCACATTCAAGCCTATTGCGACTATAACACAATGAAATTGGCATGGCAAGACTACATCAGAGCTAGCATTCAGGTCGGTCGACTGCCAGCGCAGCACGGTCGACCGCGTTCCAGCACGACTTGGTCGACCGCGCTCCAGCAGTGCAAAGTCGACGGCGTGCCAACGTCGCAGGTTGACGGCGTGCCAGCATCCCACCCGCTTCGCAGGTGCTCGCAGATGATTGGCGGGCTGAGCCTCGTCACCTGCACAACGCACACACCAAGTCATCCTCGTGCTGACGACTCCACCTGATCCGCCATGTCGACCTCGGGATACCACCACCGAGGTCGGACTCGCAAACTTCGCCTGGGCGACTGTCGCACTCTTCCGCAGAACCTCGTCACCCAGGTGACCTGGTCGACCAGGCAACCACGTCGACCAGCTTCCCCCGTGCGTGCCCGTCGACCTCCCAAGTCGACGGCCACCTCAAGTCGACCTCACCGGGTCGACCACTCCCCTAGTCGACCAGCTCCAGGTCGGCGTCATTCCTGGTCGACCAGCTCCACGTCGACCAGCACTCCTGGTAGACCAGCTCCATGTCGACCAGCGCAGTTGTTAGCCGACCACCCAAGTCGGCTACCCGAAGTCGGCGTCACCAAGTTGACGCCCAACTACTCGACGCCCCGCTGCTCGGCGTCCTGAGTTGTGGTCGACATCGGCCCCTCCTACATCGACCACTAGGTCAGGTCGACCACCAGGTCGACATCACGCCTGGTCGACCAACCACCAAGTCGACCAGCAGTCCTGTCAGCCGACCACCCAAGTCGGCTGCCCCAAGTTGACGTCAACAAGCTAAATATTCTTGCGCACCCCATATAAAATGAAATCGGTTGATTGAATTACAGAAAATGATTTCTTTAATCAACAATTATTGCAACCAACCGTAAACGAAAAATGCAAAACGGGTTATGAGAAAAAAATCAACATCTTTTATCGAACTTCTACAACAAAAGAAACGCGCACTTACCAAACCCATCACCCGCGTTTCATCCATTACACGCCCTCCTTGCATGCACTTCCTATTCACGTCTGCCACACACCCGCATTTCCCATTCCCGAGTCGCGCATTGCATTTCACATTCCCGTGCCCCGCATTTCTCCTTCACAATGTCCGCATTTCTCATCCCCATGGCTCTCGCAAAACAATTGATATGGTCATGTCCCTTACTGTCAACATCACCATTCGATATTAGATAGTGAGAGCTACGAGGCTCTCCGAACCCTAGGTTAGAAGAGGATTCTGTGCAGTAAAACGCTTAAGGTAAAAAAACAGCGCAGCAACTTAACGTCTAAGTTATCTCAGTTGGTTAACGAATGTCGATGTTATGGAATGGCCACATTTCTCATCCCCATGGCCCTCGCAAAACAATTGATATGGTCATGTCCCTTTCGGTCAACATCACCATACGATATTAGATTGTGAGAGCTACGAGGCTCAAACGCGAGCACCATGAGGCTCCGAACCCTAGGTTAGAAGATGATTCCGTGCAGTAAAACACAAAAGGTAAAAAAACAGCGCAGCAACTTAACGTCTAAGTTCTCTCAGCTGGTTAACGAATGTCTATGTTATGGAAAGTCCTCGGTTCAATTCACACTTATAAGAAAAAAAACTTTCCAGGATATGAATAGTATAGGAAAATATTTCTTAATTTAATGATTGGGACAAGGTTAAAAAAAAGGAGTGCAATAAGGAGACATTTCCATCTTATCATTTGGCAGGTTCGCACACCTCCCACCTAGTCTCATTTCACTTATCTCAAATTGAGTTTCCGCCCTTCTCACTCTTGATATGCATACACGTGTAGCTAGGTTGATCACTTAAGGTAGTTTTGAAAGCCCTTGTTAAATATATATATACTATTGTGCCATGTAAATCGATGATGATGAACATGACGACTACATTGCAGACTCATTTCTGAGTCTTGTCAAGAATAACACTGATATAAAATGCAATTTATTTTTACCAAATGCAACGAAATATCCTTACGAAAAAAAAAGCCTCAAGTCCTATCCGCAGGCCTGCTCCACGCCCGCCGCCCCCGAGGCGCCTCTGCGCCCGCGCCCGCCCCCCGCCGCCCACGAGGCGCCTCTGCGTCCGCCGCGTCCGCCGCGCCAACTATAGTGGTGAGTAGACTGTAGTCTTGGCTCTCTCTAGGTAACACATCCACGCTTTAAAGGTTGTAACTATCACTAAGGCCTCCTTGTCATGGATTGGGTAATTCGGTTCTGCTCCGTGTAGCTGTTTACTGAGGTAGGCGATGGGCTGCAAACCGCGTCCGTGATCCTGCGCCAATGTTGATCCAATTGCCTGGTCACAAGCGTCTGCTTCCACAATGTAATCTCTGTCTGGATACGGTAGGATGAGTACTGGGGCAGTTGTCAGTGCTATCTGTAGTTGCTCCATGGCTTGCTCTTGAGGAGTATCCCATTTATAGGGCGTATCCTTTTTCAGTAAGTTTGTCACTGGTGTTGCTATCTTAGCGTACTGTGGCACAAACCTGTTGTAGTAGTTGGTGAAGCCTAGGAACTGCTGCAACTCCCTCACGTTCTCATGTAATTTTCACCTTTTGACGATCTCGATCTTCTGCGGGTCCACGTGTACGCCCTCCGCACTGACCATGTGCCTGAAAAACTGCACCTTCTTCAGGGCGAAGTAGGTTTTTTACAGCTTCACATAAAAGTTGCTCTTCCACAGGATCTCGAAGACTTTCCGCAGATGCTCCACGTGCTCCTTCATTTTCTTGGAGTCGATGAGAATGTTGTCCAGGCACACCACCACGCACTTGTTTAGCAGGGGCCGTAGGATGTAACAGTCTCCGCCTGGAATGTCGCTGGAGCGTTGCAACGCCGTATCTGGTATGGACTGCCGTCATGTGGACCGAGTTGTCAGCCATCTTAATCTGCCAGTAACTCGATCGTAGGTCCAGCTTCGAAAACACCGTTGCACTACGCAGTTGGTCTAGAAGATTGTTCATGTGCGGTATGGGGTATTTGTTCTTAACTGTCTGTTTGTTCAGTGCCCGGTAGTCGATCCACATCCGTTAACTACCGTCCGGCTTTGGAGTGAAGAGAACCTGTGCACCGCAGGGAGAGGTGGATGTGTGTATCGGTTTTCTGTCCAGTAGGTACTCAATCTGTTTTATCGAGTCTGTCATTCGGTCGGACTAAGTCGGTATGGTGCAAGTGAGACGGGTTTTGCATCTGGTTTCTCCACGATCTCGTGTTCATGGGTTCGGGCTGGAGGCACTCCTGCGGGAAGGTCATCCGGCATGATGTCCTTGTACTCCGTTAATAGTTTCTGTACTGCAGCAGGTAGCTCTGAGTTTGGCTTCTCCTCCTCCGTTGCTGCCATCACCAGTGCTAACTAACCCGTGTTACTCTCGTTCACCGTCCGTACGAACCTTGCAATTGTCATTTCAGGAACATCCCCTGTATCCATCGAGCTTCGCAGCTCCACAAGTTTCCCGTTGTTGTAGATGCACACCTTCCGGTTGACCTAATCGATCTCAGGGTTGAACCGCTTAAGAAAATCCTGCCCTAAGATGAAATCTACACTCGTGAAGATCGTGATTGGCAACATCCGCTTTCATCTCAACGCACCTATGTGAAGCTGCAGTGTTGCTTCGCCGTGGATGTGAAGCTTCGTACCGTCCACCATCGTTGCTGTAAATTGGGTCTCCTCCAAGTGTTCTTCTTTTTTCTCCAACGTCCCGCGGTCGCACACCGAGTGGGACGCACCACTGTCCACCAAAGCTTTGAGGCGACGCCCTTTGCAGGGCACTTCGAGCCAGAGTGGTTTTTGCTGCGTTGAGTAACCAAATATGGTCTCGTTAATAGGATCAGGTACTTCAAGTTAATAATTCTCCCTATTTCCTATACCTAACTCAGCACTCTTAGCCTCCAAGTTCACCTGCGGGGTAGAAGGATTTTTCCAAGGCTTGAACGACTTCTCCTGAGCCTGGAACCTTGCCCTAAGCCTTTGCAGCTGAGTATGCTTCACCTGTAGGCAATGGGGAGCCTTAACACGGTGCTGCGGGCGGTGAATATTAACTTTTCGGAACACACGACCCATTTCAACGCTCCGGAGTTGTTTGCCCAGCTTCTCAGGTACCTGAATAAGCTCTAAAGGCTAGCCTTTAATTCTCCCCTGAATTTTTCAAAGGCTTGAAAACCAGGAGAAGTAATATTCTTATTTAAAATAACTTTATATGATAACTTCAGCGATTTCTTACTCTCGAGGGTGTCCGGCTGGATTCTCTCGGTTGGTGTAGAGTATTTTTTTGCGGAGTCTCCCTTCATCTCAGCGATTTCCCGTGTTGCCGGTCGGTCATGAAGTTTTAAATTCGCGCCATAATTTCTCCCTTTTTTTCGCCCGCTCCAAAGTCACCACCTTTTCCGTGTCTTTTCGTGATCGCCAGGTCGATCCGTGACAATTGGCGATTCTCGTTTTTTTTTTTATATATATTTTGGGGGTGCTGTACTGTTGTTTCTCTGCAGCTCTGCTCGTGCCTTCTTCAATTTCCAACATAACAAGATTCGATGTTCGGCTGCGCCGCAAAATTTGCATTTCTCAGATTTTGCCGTCCGCAGCTGCGCCGCAAAATTTGCATTTCTCAGATTTTGCCGTCCGCAGCTTCGCATCGACCTTGTCGATATCCATCAAGTCGGCGGTTATGGGGGGGTGCCGATCGCTCCGTGCCGAAATTCCTGTTTGTCACGTTGCGTCATGTGTCATCGAGACCTCAAGACATCGCATCGAATTGTTCCGGTGCACACACCATGTCGCGGTAGTTTTTGTAGTTTGCGGCAATGCGTATTTCGGTTTTTAGCCCCTCGGTGTACGCTTGAATTGTTTCCCCTTCGGTCAGGCCCGTAATTCAGTTAAATAGGTATTCCATCTGTTGCGTATATTGCACAACACTGCTGAACTGTTTATGCCGATGAATCTGCAGCCTCGCCGTATAGCTGGAATTTATCAGTTTGATACGCTTAATTAATGCTGCCCGGAACTGCGCCCACGAACCCTCGCCTCCATTCCTGCCCGCATCGCGTCCGAAATCCGGAATCAAGGGGGACTGAAAAAATACGGAACCGGTATAACTTACCCAAAATCGGTGTCTCTCGTTCGTCGCCCCCGCGGTCGGAAAAACTTTGCATATAAACGTCCTCTAATGACCAAGTGTGAGGATCGAAGAACTGGTTCAGAATGAATTGATTGATCACATGGGTACAACACGAGGCTACATATAGTCTCGACACAAGGGCAAGTAACCAGGTGTTACGCGAAGGTTCCGACGGTCGAGAAGCGTCCTGAATGGAGCCTTCCCGAACTCGGTAGAAGGTGCTCGGTAGGCACCGAATATTACTGAGTTCGGTGCCCGCAAGCCCAGATTGGTGCTTATAAGTTTAAACATAGGAAATCAAGCAAAGGCATGCAAGATGAAATAAACCTAAGCTAGATAAAGCATAATTAAGTAAAGGCAAGCAGGCAAAGCCTTGCAAAGCCATTGTTCTCTCACAGCTGTGCCTCGACTTTGGACGATCTGGATTGCACCGTTGAAGCTACGCATATTGCTACATCGCCTTCTGACTTCATGTCAACGAAGGCCTCGCGAGTTCCCATTAGGTGATGGGAGCGGCCGCTGTCAAGAAGCACCACGGTTTGGTTTGCCTGCACTGCGGTAGTGATCGGCCGGCCTCTTGCACCTAGGAGATGGTTTGTTTGACCACACCAACCGTCGAGCACGACGCTGCACTGCCACTCGGATCACCGGCGTACGTCATCGGCGTCGTCTTCGGCGCCTGTTTCTCCTTGCGCGGCTGATTGTCACATCGATAATGGCCGACGTCGAAGTTTCTGCAGCCAGTTTCCTGGTCGTCGTCCAACTCTTTGCAGTCAGGGCAATCATAGGAGAGATGCCTAGAGTCTCCATAGACATAGCAATGATGTCATTTGTGGCGTTCGTTGCTGCCACCGCAATCGTTGTTCTTGGTCAACTTCCCACGATCAACACGCCCCGTCGACTTGGTGTTCGACGACTTTCCGCCACCGCCTCTGCTCGACTTCCCACACTGCCGCTGCTGATGACCCTGCTTCATTGGGCCAACTATGTTGGCCTAAGGAGGAAGAAGTTGCGTGGGCCGATCTGACTCCTGCATGAACTCATCGTAAATGATGTGGCTCGACAGTGAGTCCTCGTTGAGCGACTTATTCACGCCGAGAAGTGCCAGCAACTGGCGCCTCAGGTTGTAGCCCATGGGGAGGCCCTTAACGATGTGGTAGACGTACGACGTCGTCGAGTAGTTATCGCCGACCTTTTGCAAGTCTGCTAGGATTTGCCGATCAAGTTTGCAGTACTCCATCTCCGACTCCTGCTGGCCCATCCCAATGTTGGTCAACCGCTGCTCTATCTGGCGAATGAACAAGTTGTTGGTGGCCTTGTACGTCCTCATCAGAACTACCATGCTTAGTCGCCAGCGTCAACCCGAAGTCAACAAGGCTTCAGCGCGGCCTGCACCATCGGCGAGCAGCACCGAGAGACGGGTATAAATTTTAGCAAGTGAGCAGCATCGAATTCCGCTTGGAGCTCGACGTTGGCCTCGTTTGGCATCTGCACGTCGCTGTCGACAAACGACTTTAGTCCCACAATCTCCACCTGCAGCTCAATCGACTCAGACCTGGTGATAAGGTTGTGTCAACCTTTGAGTGGCTACGGCAACACGATCTCATCCTGCAAATTTTAAAAAAAGCCCTGTGATGCCGGCGCGATGCCTCGTCTCGACCAGCTGACACAGTAGTGGATGAGTTCGGCCTGACTTCACTCTGCTGGGGAGAACAACGATGACTGTCGACGTCACCGTGTGGCGGGGAGCTGCCTGTGGTTGCCGTCGACCGCATCACTTGCGCTTGCATTCCGCCGACGCCCGAATTAGACCATGAATCACATCTACGCCTCCGCTGCCGACTTGGTCGACACCACTTTTGTTGTGCTCCGATTGGGGAGGGGCGGACGCACCGTCCACTTCAGCACAGACAACTATCTGATTGAGACACATGAATGAGGATGGCCAAGACGGTGGTGCCAGAGGACCGACAAGTGGGTGAGTGACCTACAGTCGCACGACATAGGAGCTACCTGACCTGATGCAGCTACCTGGGGATACCCAGTACAATAGGAACAGAGAACCGAGCTTGACTCTCGATGAAATGTGGCCAAAGGTACACCAGTGACACCATATGTGCAGGTGCCGGCACGTGCGTCGAGAGGAAATAGGGTGCGGACACTGAGGTCTTGAAGTTGACTAACACTCACCAAGTTCCTAGAGAACGAGGCGGCATAGAAGCCTGTAAAGACCCTAGAGGGGGCTGACGGAAACAGGAGGGTAGTGGTGTTGTGAGCAACCGCATGTTCCTCTGTGGGGTAAGCTAAGGCGACAGAGACTAGAGTGCAAAGCGACGAAAGGTTGGTGCAGCAGCGAAAGAAACAGCTGGACACCCGAGAGTCGATCGTGAACGAAAGAGATGCAGTCAGTGTGGTCGAACGTATGCAAGCTACCCTAGCATGTACAGTCTTAGCAACCTCTATAGCACCTAGGCTGGACAAGCAAGAGTAATAACTAAAGTTATGAATACTAGAGTCATCAACATACATCATAGAGGCAGATTTCAAAGCAACATCCAGCTCTGATGCACACATCTCAAACAACGGCTGACCAAGAGTATCAGATAGTGGGACCCAATCAGTGACGATTCCCCCATAGCCGTACTGTGCGCGGTAGCGGTCTGTGAGCTAAGTATTGAACCGGAGGGTGAAAGCATAACCTCGACGTGAACCGGTCTAGACAATGTACTGGCGGGGAGGCGAGGCTGGACGATGCAACGTCCAGCTGAGCGAGCCACTGCAACGGGCAGTGCTCCCTGATTCGGCCGAACCCCACTACTGCTGCGCGGGCCATTGCTGGACCTGCTGCTGCTGGCCCTGGGGCTACTGCTGCCGTGGCTGCTGCTATTGCTGCTGCCATGGCTGCTGCTGCTGCTGCTGCTTTGGCTGCTGCTGCTTTGGTTGTCGCTGCTATTACGCCACACCCAATGCCAGTACCTACTAATTCACGACCTCCAGCACCGCCACCACCTCCACTCCATCCACCACCTCCACTCCCTCCACCTCCTCCACCACCGCCCCCACCACCTCCTTTTTTATCGCTCTTGCCCCACTTGTTACTAGAGACAACTGATTCCACCTCTACTGTTGAAGCAACAGAGGCCGTGGCCACAGATAAGGCAAGGAAGGATGGGGCACACCTCTCAAAGCTAGGGGGGAGGACATTACCACTAATATCAACAAAGGAGCAGGCCAAAACCTTAACCTCTTGGAGCTTTTCCGAAAAGAGCTCAATAGTGAAAGTCATGAGGCCAATTGTGAGTAAATGATTGCGTGCAGGTTTGAAGTGGTCAAGAAAGCGGGTGGCGAGGAGGTACAGAGTCATGTACAGAGTCAGCGGTGGCAACACAAAACTTAGCATCGAGCGACCACATGTGCAGAATCAAAGCAGCCACCCTGGGGAACAAAGAGAGGCCAGGAAATACAACGGGCATTACGTAGCGACCAAGGGACGCAATGGCTGGGTGGAATAGCATGCAACCACCACGTCATACAGTGCCTTGGCTGTCGCCCTCTGGTCAAAGTGTGACTGCTCGGACAGCGGGAGGAGTCGTTGATGGCAAGGAGGGAAGCAGTGTCAAGAGCCACCCAACACCTGACCTCAAGGTGAGCCAGAGCAACGTCAGCCTTTGATACCTCTGATGGGTCGGCACCAAAAGGGGTCAGGAGCAGGGGGGGCCTTGAGCTCACCAATGGCATGCTCAAGCAGGGGCTTTTTAGCTGACTCCCGAGGTAGAGTTTTTTAGCCGACTTCCGCAGCCACGACAAGAAGTTGGCCGAGCGTCCCTCCAAATCGAATGTCGAAACAGCGCCATAGTGAGTAGGCGGGGTGCGACTAGGGGCAGCCGGGAGTGACTTGGAGCGGCTATGAGCGGTCGGGAGCCGCTAGTAGTGGCTAGGGGCGGCTAGGAGTGGCTGGGTATGGTTGGAAGCGGCTGGTGCGGTCGAGTGCGGTGGAGAGCGGTCAGGTGCGATAGGGTATGGTGGTTGACGGTCTAATGCAGTGAGGCACGGTTGAGTGTGACTAGGAGTGGTTGGGTGCAGCTGGACGCGGCACGGTGCAGTCGGATGCGGCTGGAGAGCGGTTAGATGCGATTGGGTGCAATGGGGGGCAGTTTAGTGCGGTGAGGCAGGGTTGTAAGCAGTCTAGTGCGGTGGGGCACGGTCAAGCCAAAAAAGCGCGGGCAGCAGCCAAGGGGTGTGTAACGCATTGACCTACCTTCCTGCCTAACAACCTAACACTCCTAAGGCACTCGTCAAGAACCATCTCGATGGAAATTGTGCAACGGGAGGTTGGAAGAGAAAGGTTGGGTTGGAAGAAAAAGGTCAGGTTGGGATTTCCAAACCTCAACCAAAAGGATTGGGAAACTCCAACCCATCAAAGTGAAATCACAAAGGTTGGATTTCCAACCAATTACAAACTGCCAGTTCAATTTTACAAACTACTCTATCTTGAAAACAACCATTCAATTATTCTAGGTTGGGTTTTCCCAACCCAACTAATTGCCACATAGGCTTCAAGCATAGAGACCATCCCACCATGGAACCCATGGTTGGGAAAGTCCCCCAAAGGGTGTATTGAGGGGGTTTGAGCTCCCTAGCTCATTCTTCACCTCCCACTCCAACTAATCAATTGGAAGTGGGATTGTTTTGCTTAAGTCATTGAGCTCTCTCACACAACTCTTTCAAGTGTTTCATATCAAGAGCTTCAAGAAGACACTCCTACAACAACCCAAGATCTCCTTAAAGGCATAGATAGAGTTCACCATTGTACTTGGGATCTATACAACCATTGTGAACTCTATCATAAGGGGCTTGGCATTACATTGGTATCTAGAGCAAGGGTTCTTCCTTAACCTTGTGTGGCCATTTGCTACTTGATTTTTTATTTTTCTTTTTTGAAGGATCCTAGATTGTGGATTTAGGATTTCATCCAAGGAGCAATGAAGATTTTGAAGAGATTTCAAGATCTACAGAGGTTTCTTCAAGATCTACAAGACCTCCTTCAAGATCAACTAGCTTCAAACTGCAATTTCTTCAATACACCATTGGAGCTACAAGATCTACAAGGAGTTTCTTCTTCTTCATCAACATTGAATATATTAATTTCTCTTACCCACATTTGGTGGAAGACTCTTGATCTACTTTGAGTAGAAGAGTTTAACTTCAGATCTACAAGGACTTGTTGAGGATTACTCTCTTGAGTATATCTTGCTCTATCATTGAGGTGATAGAGAGATTTTGCAAACAAGTAAATATTAAGAGATGCTGTATTGCATTCTTCTATAAAAGTAATCAGATTTCATAAAATTGATTTCAGATCTGTTGAGATCTCCTTTCCTTAACCTATTACATGGCTTCTGGTCAAGAGATGGATGCTACTAAGGAGGTGCCCATTGCTAGCAATGAGGGAGATAATGCTGATGCTGCTGCTGACATTGATCTCAACCTTGATGACTTCGTGGATGACATGGAGATCAATGGAAGTGAAGCTGATCTTGAGGCTGATGCTGAAAATGAGGATGAGGCTGGCTCAGATGAGCGTGTTTCCAATGAGACTGAGAATATTGCTGTCAAGCTCCAGACTCAACTCACAGAGCAGCAGTGCCGCATTCAGAACTTGGAGGCTGATTTCGTTAAGCTGCATGCCTTGATTGAGAAGCTGACCAGGGAGGTGCAGTTGATCCCTAAGAAAAACGACACCTCTAGCTTCATTCAGGACCTGCAGACCACTCTCCAGTTCGTGTAGGATCAGCTCAAGAAGAAGGATAAAAACATCTATGTGCTTCAGGCTCAGTACAGGGAGATCTGGCGTGGAAACCTCTATCAGCCTGCTCCTGCAGCGGAGCGAGTCGCCAACACCGCTAACAGCCATGATGCAACTGCTGCTGCACCTCCTGCTGCACCTCCTCCTTCTGGAACACGTGCTAAGCCTCCTACCGCAGCTGCGAATGCCTTTAGCTCCTGCCCTTTGGCTCTGCCTCGTTTTGTCCATGGCAAAACTAACGTTGAGACTTAGCTCTCCATTGCCGAGGACTTCATGTCCATCCAGAATGTGTGTAGCGAGGCTCGCGTGGTCGCGGCGACCCTTGCCCTGGACGACACTGCGAGCTAGTTGGTGTATGCCAACAAGCGCCACGCAGAGGCGAATGGCCATCCCTTTGGCTGGGAGGAGTTCAAAGCGGCCATGCTGACGGCATTCGTGGTTCAGCCCCCGGCGCTCGAGGTGTGTAGCCGCCTGGAGAACATCCAGTGCGGTGATCAGCCTATACGCGAGTACGCCATGGAGTTTGAGAAAACTCTGTCACTCCTGAGAGCGGGGTCATCCACCGGTTCTTCAAGGGACTCCCCGAGCACATCAAGCGTGTGCGTGTGGTGTGCCCGGGGAGTCCCGTGTTGATGACCTACAAGGAGTGTAAGGAGTAGATCATCAGCACGGGTGTGCACTTCTGTGCATACCTGGACCTCAAGAACACTCGTGCTCAGCAGCAGCCTAGTGCCGAAGGCCCTAGGGGGGTTGGTAGAAGGACCCAGGCACCCAGGGGCGGTGGCTCTTGGAAGAGGCACTATCAGCAGAAGGTGGAATCCTCTGGGACTCAGTGTAAGAGGACCCATGCTGGGCCTGCCAAGGGTCCTCAGGATGATGATAAGCCCCCGGCGGGCTGCCGCATCTGTGGCAAGCTCGGCCACAAGGGATATCACTACCGTTGGAGGAAGTCCGTTAAGAACTCCGGCAAGCCCAACAAGGGCAAGAAGCCGGATGGTTCGGGCCCTTCAGGTTCGAAGGATTTTCCGAACTCCAACTAGGGGGTGGGAACCTAGTTGGTGAGCGAGATCGAGTAGATTGCGGAGATAACTGCTGCAACGGGAGCTACGCTGCGGGCTAGGCACGGATGCTCGTGTGATCTCTGCGTTCGTTCACTTAGTCATTTCCTTGTGTTCACGCTGCTTGCTAGTTCACGGGGAGAATTGGCAAGAGTTTCACTAGGAAAACATGACAACAATAGTTGGTACAACATTGGCAACACTCACTACATCAGAGCTAGCTAGGCTGCTGGTCGACCTCCAGCGCAGCACGGTCGACCACGCTCCAGCGCAGCAGCGCTCGCACCGCTCCAGCGTTGCAGAGTAGTGGTGCGCCGTTGCAATTCCATTGTGTGCCAACGCTGCAGCAAGTCGGCTGCACAGCGTTGCACCCGCAGGATAACGGTGCACCTGCTTCGCAGGTGCGCGCAGCTAGTTGATGCTCCACGCCTTGTCACGAGCCCAGCGCAGACGCCTGGCAGACTCCACGCCAGCGACTGCGCCCACCAGCCACGTCGGCCTCGGGATACCACCCGCGAGGTCGGCTCGCAGACTCCACCCCGACGACGCTCGCACACGTCGCCCGGGTATCCCGGTCGACCGGGCAACCACGCCTGGTCGACCAGCGCAGTCCGTAGCCGGCCACACATGCCCGGCGTCCCCAGTCCGACGTCCAGTCGCCCAGGACGCCGTCCGAACCCCCAGGTCGGCGTCCAGGCGCCCAGGACGCCGTGCAGACCTCCAGAGCGGCGTCCAGCCTCCCAGGACGCCGGCCAGACTCCCAGGTCGGCGTCCGGGCCCCCAGGACGCCCAGGTCGGCGTCCTGGCCCCCAGGACGCCATGCAGGCGCCCACGACGTCGACCAGGCGCCCAGGTCGGCGTCCAGCTTCCCAGGACTCAGGGTCCGTAACGTGCGGAAGAGAGGACGCAGGAGGAGATGGCAGGGGAACACGCTGTGGAACAGAGGAAGGACGAAGTGCCATAGTGTGTGTGCCAATGATAGGAGTAGGACGCTCACGAGGAACACGACGACCAGTGCGACCAGCGCGAGTAGGCGAGGCAGGACGAGACGCTGGCTCACGACGATCTGTAAGCGAGTCCGTCTGCTCAGTGTAAGGAGAAGGAGCAGGGAGCGGAGAGCCTGTCTGTAATGGGAGGCCAGTAGAAGACGGGAGGCTAAGAACCTGGCGAAGCGCGGACTCTGGCGGTGGCAGAGACGAAGGTGACGGCGGAGCGAAGAACAGTCGCTGCTGTGCAGAACCACCAGCACCTCCAGCACCAGCAGCACCACCAGCTCCGGCAGCAGCAATACCTCCGGTACTAGCACCTCCCGGACCAGCAGCTCCAGAACCTCCAGCGCTAGCGCCTCCAACTCCAGGGTCTCCAGCTCCAGCGCCTCCAGCTCCAGCACCTCCAGCTCCAGGGTCTCCAGCTCCAGTGTCTCCAGCACCAGCACCTCCATCTCCAGGGTCTCCAACTCCAGGGTCGACAGCACCAGCTCCAGTCCCTCCAGTAGTAGCACCCCCAGAACCGGCACCTCCAGCTCCAGCAGCACCATCAGTCCTGGCAGCTCCAGTACCTCCAGTACGAGCATCTCCAGAACCAAAAACACCAGCACCCTCAGCGCCTCCACGACGAGCAACTTCAGTAGCTCCAACCGCAGTACCTCGAGCAGCAGTACCTCCAGCAGCAGGTTCTCCAGCTCCAGCAACACGACTCCTCAGGCGCGCACGCCACGCAAGCCACTCTCGTAGCTGCTGTGGTGTGAGAGGCCCCCGTCGTGAAAAGCGACCCGGAGAAACACCAGCAGACTCAGCACCCCCAGACCTGGCACCCTCCGGCTCAGCACCCCCTGGCTCCGCACTCGTAGGCTCAGCACCCCCCGGCTCAGCACCCCCAGGCTCAGCACCCCTAGGCTCCGCACCCCCCAGCACCGCACGCACAGGCTCAGCACCCCCAGACGCAGCACCCCTCAGCACCTCACGGACAGGCTCAGCACCCCCAGACGCAGCACCCCGAGCAGCACCACCCGCAGTAGCTCCTGAGTCGCGAGTGACCTCTACAGGCTCAGCCAAGGGGAGTGGGTCTACCTGAGACACACCTGAAGGAGCAGGACCCTGAGGAGGGAGGGGGTCTACCGGAGGGGGACCTGGAGTGAGGAAAAGCGGCGGGGGAGGGAGAGGGGCAGTGCGGTAGGGGAAGAGGTGGTAGAAAGGAACCGACTCGTCAAAGGTGACGTCCTGAGAGGACAGAACACTGCGCGAGGTGGGGTGGTAAAACTGCCAGCCAGGCGCGTCAATGGGGAAGCCGAGGAAGACACACGGCAGGGTGAGGGAGGAGAGCTTGTCTGCGGACCTATCGCAGACAAAGGCACGAGCACCCCCGACCCGGAACACCGACGCATCGCCAACCTCTCCCGTCCAACGCAGTGTCGGCGAGGTCCTCGGCAAGGAGACACGGGGCCAGAGGTTGAGCTACTGCGCGGCGTACCGGACCGCAAACGGCCACAGAAAATGGGGAGCTGCCGCATGGATCAAGGAGGTACGAGCGATCTCCATGACCAAGCCAATGCGGTGCTCAGCAACCCCATTTTTCCGCGGTGTGGCCGGAAGCGTGAACGAGATGCCCTCCCTCTGACAGAAGGCCCGCAAGAGGTCGGAGGAGAACTCACCACCTCTGTCAGAGTGCAGACGCAGGACAGGGAGGTCCTGGCGGAACCGTTCGCGGAGCTGGAGACGAACTGCTCGGATCCAAGGGATCAGGACATCAGGGACCTCACCCTTGGTCCGCAAGGGGAAGACCGTGGTGTAACGCGAGTAGTCGTCGACAACCATCAGAAAGTATCGCGCGTTGCCCTGTCCACGAACGCGGGCTTGGCCCCACACGTCCATGTGGAGGGTCTGCAGGGGAGCCTCTGTCGGGGGAAACGAGGAGAAGTGAGGAGCGGCGCGCTGCCGCCCCTCGGCGCAAGGAAGGCAGGGCAGCGCAGGCAAGGCAGGGAGGGGAGGGAGAGACCTGGGAAGACCAGACACAAGGAGGCGACGGTGCATGCCACGTAGACGTGGCAAGGAAGGGTGACCCAGACGGTGGTGCCAGAGAAGAGTCTGGTGCGACAAGGAGCGACACGAACAAGGGTAGGCTACCTGACCTGACGCAGACACCTGACCAGTAGCAGCTACCTGAGGAGGCGCAGTCGTCAGTGTGTAAAGAGACCTTGGCCGACGGGTAAACGTGGCCAGGTGGCGGTCGGTCCGGGAGCACGTACAGATTGCCACACGCTGTCCTCCAGGGGTAAAGGTGTCAACCCACTGGTCCTGGAGAACTGCGTTGCTCACCAAGTTTGTAGAGAACGAGGGGAGGTGGAGGCCTGTCAGTGAGCCAGACGGAACCGCCGGGCACGGGAGCACAGTGGTGGACCGTGCAAGAACTGGGCCCCTTGAGGTGTCAGCCAGAGAGACTGCAACAGGTGCAGTGAGTGGTGTGAGTGCAGTACTGTCACGAAAGAAATAGCGGGAAGCACCTGAGGTAAGGTGTGCAAGGCCTCAGTAGGCGCAGTACCTGAGAGAGCAGACTCGCTCGCACCTAAGGCAGCCGCCTCTATACCTGGGTCAGGTGGCACACACAAGTGACAGTCTCCCTCAGCACTAACAGTCAATGCATACATGGCAGCAAGGATAGCATCATAGTCAAGAGCAAAGATGTCTACACCAGCCCTAAGCAGCTCATACCAGCGAGGGCGCTCTACCTCCTCGCCCATCTCCTCACGCCAGGCGTCGTCAAGGCGGGAGAAGCAACGGTGCTGAGTGTGGAACTTCCCGCATGTCTGACCAGCGCGGTCACCTGTGCGAATGATATACGGGCAGCAACCACTACCCCCAAACGTCCCACACCGAGCAAGCCACTCACGAAGCTGCTGCGGCGTAAGAGCCTCACGGGGACGCTGCTGCTGCTGCTGCTGTCTCTGGCCAGCGCCAGCGCCTCCGCCCTGACCGCCACCGCCGCCACCACCGCCGCCCCGGCCGCCACCGCCGCCGCCACCCCCTCCGCCACCACCGCCTCCACCGCCACTCCCACTGCCGCCACCGATGCCACCACTCCCGCCAGCACTCCCGCCACCACTCCCTCCGCCACCTCCTCCTCCTCCACCTCCTCCACCACCACCCCCCTCGGTGCCACCTCTGCTACCCTTGGCTCCCTTGCCCTTGCCACTGCGGCGCCTCCCACTAGGAGCAGAAGCAGCAGCAACAGGCTCAGCACCAATGAAGTCAACTGCACCGGCAGTAGCGTAGGAGGGGGCGAGGGGAGAGGGAGAGCACCCCTCAAAGATGGGGGTGCGAGGAGCGACACGATCAGCGCCTACAGTGACTATGCTAGTCTCGGCGGCTAGAAGCTGCTCCTCTAGGAGGTCGACAATGAGATCGGTGGGAGAGCGAGCGAGAAAGTTGTTCCTGACCGAGCGAAGAGAGTGAGGGAGACGTGTCACTATGAAGTGGAGGGTCCAGTACATCGGAGGCGGGTTCTTAGCTAAGAACTCTTTGGGGAGGGCGGCGCGAAGGCGAGTGTCACTTGTGCGAAGGTGGGTGATAAGATCGGCATCTGTGGCAAAGTTGGACAGCTCAAGAAACAGGTAGGGCAGCATGAGGCGGCTAAGTGCAGCAGTGGCAGGGGAGGAGTTCAGCGTCGTACAGGGCCTTAGCGGTTTTGTGCTCGCCAAAATGCGTGAGTTCGGCTAACGGCAGGTGGTTGCGAACAGCTAGGCGAGCTGCAGCGTCACGAGTCTGCCACTGGGAACAGGCACTAAGCTCAGCTGTGGCAGCAGGAGCGACTGAGGCACCAGGCGCGTGGTCAAAGAGAGAGACATTATCCCTACTATCGCTCATTAGGAACAGCTGCAGGTCATCGAGCCAAGTCTCAAACTGAATTGGGCGGCCCTTAGTATCGAACGACAGAACGCGTAGGATGGCCATAGCTGCTGGCTCGGGACTGGCAGGGCAGAGCGATTGCAGGCAAGTAGCAGTAGCAGGAGAAGCAGCAGTGCAGCAGTGAAAACCGGTCTGCCAGGGAACAAGGCAGCGCGGCGCGGCTCAGCAGGGCGGGGCGGCTTGGGCAGCGCGGCACGGCTCGGGCGGTGCAGTGCGGGCGTACGGGGCTGCGGGGCAGCGCGACAGGTGGCGCGGCGCGTAGCAGGCAGCCGCGGCAGGGGCAAGCGGCGCGGGGGGTTGCAGAAGGTGCGCAGGGCGCAGATGGGGCAGCGCGCTAAAGAAAACGCGCGCTGCAGCAGTGGCGCGCGGCCAGCAGGGGCAGCGCGCAGGTGGCGTGCGCGGGCCAGCGCGACGCGGAGTAGGGCAGTGGGGTAACGCAATAACCGCAGTCGGAATGGTGGGCCCGAAAAAAAAAAAACGGTCCTACGGACCTACTGCTCTGAAACCATGTCATAATGAGAAGCTAGAATGACTGCATTGAAAGAATTGTGGGTACAAGTACTAACCCTAACATTGGGTTGTACCCCATACAGGCTACCCCACTATAGCCTACACAGAACTAGCACATATATAGTTTGACAGTTCTCAAGCTCAAGCTCCCCGTCCACCTGCAACACAACAGCAGTAGCATACACAAGCACCACAGACGGGAGGAACAAGGAACGTAATCGGAAATATGGCAATGCGCTGTTGTGCACGAGCTACTACACTCGACGAAGATAGGAGCTCGTCGGCGAACCGATACAACTGTTACAGTCACAATAGGCTTGAAAGTGCCTAAAACGTGAGATAGAGTGCACAGATGGATTTCGGCAGAGCCGCTTTAAACACTCATAGCGTTCTGCTCACAGCTTCAATGCTACGAATTGGATCTGGAGCTTCTTGACGTCGTATACAAGAGGCAATTTTGATCGCACAATTTCATCAAGTTTTGACAATGCAACGTCAGTTTGAATGAACTTATACAATAGGCAACGTCTAGTCTTAGAACACAGTTTAGGAAGAGTTACGAGTTGGGAATGACTCCCAGCCTTTACAAACACCAAGAGCCGATATACAGTGATGTGGAACAGTTCCACACTGTCCCCAACCATGATGGGTCTTGAAACTACCCTCCACAAGGGCCTACACCAAGAGAAATGTTCCACTACACATTGTAATGTAACTATTCTCACTATCTTGAAGTTTACCCTTTTGGAGAGCTTCGAAATCACTTGAATCTTGAAACCAACGCTCTAGTTCTTCAAGATAAATTGAGTCCTTGGAAGTCTGCTGCGCACACCTGCGACACGCCGAACGTTCCACACACGACAAAATACAAAACCGCACACGACACGCAAACGACGACGTGATATGCGACTAGCGATAACTCCCTATTAACTCGACACACACATTCAAAAGCATGCCTCATCATTCACACACTATTGTAAGCATGAAATATATATTATCTCATGCCCTCATACCATTCCATGCACACACGCATGCACGCACACGGACAACAAGCCGGATGCAAACCGTAGGGTTGGACCAACAACAACTTCGAGCTCCACTTCACCCCTCTCGACAAAGAATGGAAATACCTTGGGCACGCTCAATCAACGGAGTCTACGTGCTCGACTTCGATGTCCCCGACTGCAGCGGCACCTCCGATGAACTCGTGGGTCTCGTCGCGCTAGAATTCGCCTACATGCCAGAAAATTCCTGGAAGCATCCAGATGGCTGACCCTGGATTAGGCGCAACCCTCACCCCCGTGAAACAGATCTACACACACCTGGCCCTAATGGGCTTTGCACCAGCTTCTTCTCGCCTAATGCAACTTCCACAAACATCGCAGGAAGAGGACTTGCCGAAATCCAAGAAGCTGAGAGCCTCGCGCTGCTCGAAGAAGGGATGGCAGAAACCAAGCTCGCCACCGTGTCATATCGCGTGTTCGGCTCCTCTCAACAAGATGTAGGTGTGGATCGAGATGAGCACGAAGGTTCCGCCGCTGCACACCTGCGCGGGATCCTGGAAGGGGAGGCACGAGGACCACATGATTCAAATGGGCAAGCACTCCCCTACAACAGGGAAGTTTCTTGTTAGGAAAACAAAGAGTGGAAAGTGTGGAGAGTCACTCTACAAAGGTAGTGAGCTAGACTACCAGGGTTGGCACGAACAACTAAGAGTGATCGTAGCTTTGCTTAGTTCCTTAGTGCTTGCGCATTCACGGGAGAAATCGGCAAGAGTTTCCACTAGGCAAAGTCGAAATTACAGAAAGATTGAACAAGCAATGACAGAATGACTACATCAGTCACCTAGCAACTCTGCAGCTAGCCTGGTCGACCGCCAGCACAGCTTGGTCGACCGCCTGCCAGCGTTGCGTAGAAGAGCCGCGCCAGCACTGCAGAAAGGCGACTTGCCAACAGAGTAGGTCGATGGCGTGCCAACGCTGCAGCAGAGCGACTGTCCAGCGTTGCCCCGTAGAAGACAGCAGTGTGCACGCTCGCAGGTGCGCGCAGACGATTGGCCCGACTTGCCTCGTTGTGCATCCGTCGGCTGTTGTCTGCGCTTGACAAGCCATATCGACTTCGGGATACCAGCCCGCAGTCGCCTGCGCCATCGCGACCTCGACGACGTTCGCGTGCCTCCGCAGAACTCATCGAGCAAGTACTCGGTCGACCTGGTCGACCACCAGGTGCTTCCGGTCGACCACCACTGCCTCTGGTCGACCACCGGGTCCCTCTGGTCGACCACAAGGTGCCTCTGGTCGACCACATCTCCCGTCGAGCTACCCCCAAATCGACGGACCCCTTCCGTCGACCAGAACAGTCAGCGGTTGTCACCGAGTTCCCCTCTGCTCACTTGTCAGGTCGACGGACTGCTCCGTCGACCTCCCGGTCGAACCGCAGGTCGACGGAGACCCCCCGGTCGAGCTGCAGGTCGACAGAGACCTCCCGATCGAACTGCCCCTCCTGGTCGACGGCCCACCCGTCACCCAGACCAGTCAGTTGCAGCTGTCGAGCTCCCTGGTCGACAGCAACACCACAGCGGTCCCCTGTAGCTCGACGATGCTTGTCGAGCAGCTCTCCCACTGTGAACGGTCGGCTGCTACTCCCGTACATCCGACCAAGTCGTCGGCGTTGCCCAAGCGAGGGCGGGGCCAACACTCCATTCCTGCTAACAGAAGATCCTGACGAACCGGGAGAACCAAGCGTGAAGGAGCAAGAGGAAGAAGCCGCGCGCAAGGAACCGGAAGATCTTGAGAAGGAGAAAATCACAGCAGGATGGGACCCTGAGTGGGCACGACAAGGTGGAACATGGGCATCTGCTACTGAAGGCTGGGGAAGCACAGAAGATGACCTTACCCGAGAAGAACTAGAGGAGGCAGAGAGAGAAATGGAAGCCGAACGGATCCCACCAAGGACTATAGTTCCCCTCAGGCGACCTCCGCAAAACCAACCACAGCCACCTCACTCACCTCACGTTTGGCGCTCGTGACAGTCCTGGATCGACTGTGGCTATAAACTGTCAACCCTGCCTCGAGACGCTTTCGGACCACTCCCCAATCGTCGTGACCCACTCGAAAGGTTCAATGAAGGCACCAGCACACCACTACTCACCATCCCTGACCATAAATTTCTCGCACTTGCAACATCAACTCTACTTGCAGAAGGAGAAGGAGAATCAGAAGCAAAGCAGAAGCAGAAGAGGGAGCAGGAGAAGAGGAAGAGGCAAACTCGTACCGCACAAGATACATGCGCACTCCTGGAGTAAACGTAGATAATGACCTCTAGCATCAGTGCCTCGGCCACCCCCCGCGCCAAACCTATAACAGATGTCTTACCGCCACTGTTTTTCTCCTTGGTGCTCTGTCAGAATATGTTATTTGTCTAGCCTGCAGTGGGGTACTCAATAGTGAGTACAGCCCTTTAGGGTTTCCTATTTGTACCAACCTGCTTGCTAGTGCAATCATTCCTTCTCCTATTTCTCCTTCGTATACCCTAAAACCTAGCCCTAGGGCACAACCTCCTAGTCTTCGTGTGGCCTAGGCTACTTAGCCTAGGCCCTACTCCTTCTTGTTTCTGACATGGTATCTAGAGCGAGCATGTTCCTGCCGCCTAGCTCAACGCGCCCACCAACTGCTTCCGCTGCCGTACTGTCCGCCGCGCGCCCCGTGGTGCGCGGCGCTGCATTTTCTTCCCGCCACGCGCTCGGAGCGCGTGGCGGCTTTTTCTGCCCGCCGCGCGCTCGGGGCGCGCGGCGGTTTCACCGTCCATCGAGGTGCCCTCAGAGGGGCCTGCGCGCTGCCCTCCCCGTCGCCCGTCGAGGCGCCCCCGGGGGACCTGCGCGCTGCCCTCCCGTCGCCCGTCGTGGCACCCCCGGGTGGCCTGCGCGCTGCCCTCCCTGTCGCCAGTTGCGGCGCCCTCAGGGGGCACGCGCGCAGCCCCCCGTCGCCCGTCGAGGCGTCTTCGGGGGGCCTTCGCGCTGCCCCCCTCCGTCGCCCGTCGCGGCGCCCGTGGGGCCTGCGAGCTGCCCCCCCCCCCCCCCCCCCGTCGCTCGTCGCGGCGCCTTCAGGGGGCCCGCCCGCTGCTCCCCCCGTCGCCCGTCGCGGCGTCCTCGGGGGGCCCGTCGCCGACCCTGCAGCAGCGCGCGACCCGCCCCTGCAGCAGCTCGCGACGCCGCCCCTGCACCAGCGCGCGACCCGCCCCTGCACCAGCGCGCGACCCGCCCCTGAAGCCGCTCGCGACGCCGCCCCTGCAGCAGCGCGCGACCCGCCCCTGCAGCAGCGCGCGAGCCGTCCCTGCGCCAGCGACGCCGCCCCTGGAGCAGCCGTCCCTGCAGCAGCCGCCCCTGGCCCCTGGAGCAGCCGCCCCTGGCTCCTGGAGCAGCCGCCCCTGGCCCCTGCAGCAGCCGCCCCTGCAGCAGCCGCCCCTGGCCCCTGGAGCAGCCGCCCCTGCAGCAGCCGCCCCTGGCCCCTGGAGCAGCCGCCCCTGCAGCAGCCGCCCCTGGCCCCTGGAGCAGCCGCCAGCAGCCGCCCCTGGCCCCTGGAGCAGCCGCCCCTGCAGCATCCGCCCCTGGCCCCTGGAGCAGCCGCCACTGCAGCAGCCGCCCCTGGCCCCTGGAGCAGCGCTCTGTCTCCCTCGCGCCCTCGTGCGCTCTGTCTCACCCGCGCCCTCGTGCGCTCTGCTTCTGCCCGCGCCCTCGTGCGCTCTGCTGCTGCCCGCGCCCTCGTGCGCCCTGCTGCTGCCCGCGCCCTCATGCGCTCTGTCTCACCCGCGCCCTCGTGCGCTCTGCTTCTGCCCGCGCCCTCGTGCGCTCTGCTTCTGCCCGCGCCCTCTTGCGCTCTGCTGCTGCCCGCGCCCTCGTGCGCCCTGCTGCTGCCCGCACCCTCGTGCGCCCTACTGCTGCCCGCGCCTTCGTGCGCTCTGCTGCTGCCCGCGCCCTCGTGCGCTCTGCTCTGCCCGCGCCCTCGTGCGCTCTGCTCTGCCCGCGCCCTCGTGCGCTCTGTTCTGTTCAGACCCCCCCCACCTCCCCCGTCCCCGTCCCCTGGACAGGAGGGTGTGGGGGTGGCGGGTGTGGGGGTGCTCCGTGTGCGTCGTCCCTCCTCCTCCTCCTCCTTCTTCGTCTCCCACTGCTGCAGCTGCCGATGAGGGGGGTGGAGGTGTGGGAGCCGAGGGGAGTGGCACTAGGGGGGTGACGGGGGAGTGGAGCTAGGGGTACAGCAAGGGGTGTGTGAAAGGGGGGGTGGGACAGTTGGGGGAGGTGGAGCGGAGGCTGCCGTCTTATCGTCCGCAGCACCTGTAGTCCAGGGCGCTGTCCTGGTAGCCCAGAGAGCCTGCTGCGCCTGTCGCCCGTGGGTCCGTTGCTTCTGCCGCTCAGAGTTAGCCGCAGAGCCAGTTACTCCAGTAGTCCGGGGCGCTGTCCCGGTAGCCACTGTGCCAGCCGCTTCTGTTGCCCGTGTGTCTGCAGCTTCAGCCGTTGCCTCCCATCTCCTCTCCTCTCACAGTCCCGCCTCCTCCTCCTCACGTGCCCGTTGTGCATGCCTCTAGCTTTGCTTATGATTGTGAACTATTGCTATGCCTGCTCATTGTGCTAATTACACCCCACTTTGGCTATGGGGGTGTGTCAGAATATGTTATTTGTCTAGCCTGCAATGGGGTACTCAATAGTGAGTACAGCCCTTTAGGGTTTCCTATTTGTACCAACCTGCTTGCTAGTGCAATCATTCCTTCTCCTATTTCTCCTTCGTATACCCTAAAACCTAGCCCTAGGGCACAACCTCCTAGTCTTCGTGTGGCCTAGGCTACTTAGCCTAGGCCCTACTCCTTCTTGTTTCTGACATGCTCGACTGCGCCCGACAGTATAGAACTGCGGAGCACCTTACAACCGCAAATCTGCACCATTTGCCCCACAACTGCCCTCGCCCACCAAGCCAACCCTTTGCCCGAGCCAAGCACCAACCGCTACAAGAAGCTGCACAAGGTTTATAGTGATTCCTCGTTGTCGGCTACAGCGGGATCAACGACGTGAGCTACACTCTCACCTTCGTGGAAGAAAACTCATGTTATGTTTGGGTGGCGAATGTCAACACTCACGCGAAGGCACCCAAAGTGTTCCGGTTCTGGCTAGCTCACACACAGCGGCAATCGGGAAAGAAGCTGAAGGTGTGGTAGGCGGACGGCGCGGCAGAGTTTCGTAGCAACGAACAGAAAAAAATCCTCACAGAGAAAGGAATCCTACACCACAACTCACTTCCCTACGCTCACCAGCAGCAAGGCGTCGCCGAGCGCATCAACTGTCGTGACAAAATTGTGTGCGTTACTGAAGTAGTATGTGCTCCCTATCAAGTACTGGCCCTACGCCATGCACCATGCCGTGAGGCTTCACAACCTCCTGTCTACCACCGCCAACAGGGGATACCTCTCACCTCACGTGAAATGGACTGGAACTAGGGGAGACACCTCCATGCTGAGAGTCAGGGGCTGCATGGTGCAATTCCGGTGAACCTCGGCCACCATCGGCAAATTCACCGATTGTGCGCGCTAGAGAGTTTATATGGGGATCAGATGTTTGTACAAGGGATGGATGATCCTGGACCTAGATACCAACAAGATCGCACCTGCGCAAGACGTCCTCTTCTACGAACGCCTCACCCTCGCAAGTTACCTTGAAGACCAGCGAGCAAGAGCGACACGTGCCTACGCCAACAGCTCCAGGAGCTTTACCTCTCCAAAGATGAGGCAGCTGCCACGGCTCTCGACCGGGACCCCACCGATGAACATCCCAACATACCTCCTTGCCCACGCAACGACGATGATGATGACAACGCACCTGGACCCTCTCGGCGCCAGGTCTCCGCAAGGAGCGCCCCGCCCGCATACCACGGTGACGACGACGACGTGATTGAAGTAACCACTCAGGAGCAGTACGATGCAACGAACATCACGGGCCTGCAAATACTCAGCCTACACATCGCCACGACCACCACTCCGTGAATCGTCGAACCTAAGAACCCACGACGGGCCCTAACCAGCAAACACACGCCAAGGAGTGGCGTGCAGCCATGGATGCAGAGCTAAAGGCACTGGAGTCACGTGATACATGTGTCCTAGTCAATCGTGCTGCAGTGAAGGGGAGGAGGGTGCTTTCCGGAAAATGGGTATTTCAGCTCAAGACTAAAGCCGACGGAACTATCTAGCGCTTTAAGGCAAGGTGGGTCGTACGTGGGTACGACCAGCGTCACAGGATCGGCTTCGACCAAACCTTTGCCCCCGTGCGAATTCTACTTGCCATCGCTGCTGCTAAGCACCTACCACTGCGGCAGGTTGACGTGCATGTCACAGGATCGAATTTCCACTCGAGAATGTTGCACTAAAGGTGAGTACAAGGCGTATTTATACTCGGAAATACATAGAAACAACAGATAATCCGATCCTTCGGGAACGCGCTCTTCTAGAATAGATAATCACAAGTGTGCATAAGCACGCAAGCCCATTGGCACTTCGGATTATGGCGAGATTATGCCTTGTACACCACTGTCGGTGCTGTCGGTGCCGTATAATGTAAATGTCGGTGCCGAAAATACCAAATAAGTGAAATAATCGGAAAGCTCTAGAAAATAGAGTAGTAGTCCGATTGAGGTGAAATAAAGTGCAAATGAAAGAGGAAAATAAGGAGAATAAGATGGAGTAAAAATATGGAAATGAGAAATATGTCGAACGTCGGCGTACTCTCACACTTCCCCCCCTCAAAGCTGGGTGGTAGATGTAACACCCTGCTTGACAAGATAGTCGCGGAGAGAACGTCGGGCGTTACTCATGCCTTCTTCAGAGACCCAGCTGTCCTCAGAAGGATCATAGCCCTTCCAGCGTATGAGAAACTCCAGGGCGCCATGCCGACGACGACGATGTGCAAGCACAGATTCAACCTCGTACTCAAGTTCATCAATCACGAGGACTGGAGGCGGCGGCGGAGGTTGGCGTCCCGTGTACAGCTTATTTGGATCTCGATAGGGTCTAAGAAGCTGCACGTGGAAGGCGTTATGAATCTTCCAAGTAGCTGGTAGGCGCAAGCGGAATGTGACTGGAGTGGCCTGCTCTTCTACGAGGAAAGGTCCGCAGAAGCGAGGTCGTAACTTGGATGGAAGGTGACCGAGGTTGAGGTTGCATGTGTCGAGAAGCACATGGTCACCAACCGCAATGGTATGATCACGTCGATGGCGATCGGCCAAGCGTTTCTGTGAAGACTGTATGTCTTGTAGACGCTTGTGTGTCTGATCCCAAAGCTGCTGCATTGTGGTAACGAAGTCGTGCGCGGGTTGGACAGTTGCAGGTACTGTCGGCTGTTGAGGAGTTAGCGGATGTCGACCGTAACAGAGGAAGAATGGGGTCTCTCCTGTTGCGGCATGCTTTGCATTATTGTAGGCGAACTCCAACAGCGGCAAGTGCAAGTCCCACTTGTTAATGTCGTCCTTGCACGCTGCGCGCAAGAGTTGTTCCACAATTTGGTTCAAGCGCTCTGTCTGCCCATCGGTATGGGGATGATATGCAGATGACATCGCTAGGCATGTCCCCATGAGTGACATGAGCTCTTTCCAGAACTTGCTAGTAAACTTGGGGTCCCAGTCGGATATGAGGGTTGTTGGGATCCCGTGCTGTGAGATGATGTGTTTGAGGAATAGCTGTGTCGTTTCCTCCGTGCGTGCAGTTGTATGTGTCGGAATGAAGTGTCCCATCTTTGAGAATTTGTCGATGACGACCAGGATGGCGTCATGCCCCGCGTTGGTAGGTGGTAAACCGGTGATAAAATCCAAGCTGACCACTTGCCAAGGCTGTTCCGGGACGGGTAGAGGCTGAAGAAGTCCTGCTTTCTTCTGCTTACTGCTCTTCATCCGCTGGCATGTGTCGCACGACGTGACGAACTTCTGCACGTCGTCCGCCATGTTAGGCCAATAGTAGACTTTCGCAATCCCAGCAAGAGTCTTGTTACTCCCGAAGTGTCCAGCGTAGAGCACGTCATGGAATTATTCGAGAAGCAACTGCCGAAGAGGCGGGTAGTTGGGTACCCATATCTTTCTTGATCCTTTGCGTAGTGCGATGTCGTGGGTCCACTGCAACAATTTCTTTTTCTCTGCCAAGGGAATCTCAGGGTCGATGGTATACCCGTGCGTGAAGAGTCCCTTGAGTAGCGGATTCATCCCCTCAATCTGTATGGCAGCAACGTGTCCAGGTCGGCTCAGTGCATCTGCCTTATTCTTATGTCCCGGCTTGTACACGATGTCGTAGTCGAAGTGCGTTTCGAGGAAGTCAATCCACCTGACCTGTCGCCTGGAGAGGGTCGGCTGCGTCTTTAGGTACTTCAGGCTGCAATGGTCAGTGTAGAGCATGGTCTTTCTCCCTTCGACGTAGCATCCCCATGTCTTGAATGCGGTGATGATCGCTAAAGCCTCTTTGTCGTGAATCGGGTAGTTGAGTTCTGCCCCGTGCAATTTCTTGCTGAGGTAAGCGATTGGTTGTAGTCCTTTCCCTTGGTCTTGCATCAAGACTGCTCCAACTGCTTGGTCGCTAGCGTCAGCTTCGATGACATAGTCTTTTTTCTGGATCTGGCAGTATGAGGACGGGTGCGGACGTGAGTGCGGTCTTCAACTGCTCCATGGCTTGCTGGTGCACATCCTCCCACTTGAACGGTGTATTCTTCTTCAGTAGATTGGTGAGAGGTGTTGCAATCTTCGCATACTGTGGCACGAACCGATTATAGTAGTTTGCGAAGCCAAGGAATTGCTCAAGTTCCATCACGTTCTCCGGTGTCTTCCACGTACGCACGGCTTCGATCTTCTTTGGGTCGACATGGACTCCTTGAGCGCTCACCATGTGTCCAAGGAACTGAACTATCTTCAAGGCAAACTCGCTCTTGGATAGCTTAACGTAGAACTTCTCCCGTCGAAGTATCTCGAAGACGCGTCTTAGGTGTTCGATGTGCTGCTTCATGTCCCTCGAGTAGATCAGGATGTCGTCTAGGTACACCACCACGCATTCGTCGAGTAGAGGCCTGATAATATGGTTCATTTCGGCCTGGAATGTAGCGGGTGCGTTGGTGAGTCCGAACGGCATGACAAGGTACTCGTAGGATCCGTATCGTGTCCGAAACGCCGTCTTATGGATGGAGTTATCCGCCATCCGGATCTGCCAATATCCCGAACTCAAATCGAGTCTTGAGAATACCGTGGCTCCACGAAGCTGATCAAGTAGATCGTCGATCCGTGGAATCGGATACTTGTTCTTGATCGTCTGCTAGTTGAGGGCTCGGTAGTCAATGCACATGCGTAAGCTTCCGTCAGGTTTTGGCGTGAAAAGCACTGGTGCACCGTCTGGTGATGTTGATGGTCGAATGAGTCCTTTGTCCAGAAGGTACTCGATCTGTTTCTTCATGTCGACCAACTCGGTTGGGCTGAGTCGATATGGTGCTCGGAAGGTCGGTTTTGAACCAGGTTCTTCGATTATCTCGTGCTGGTGGGTTCGGTATGGCGGCAACTGGTCTGGAAGGTCGTCAGGGAGAACGTCTTCGAACTCTTCTAGAAGTTTCTGGATTGCTGGTGGAAGCTCGAGCGTTTTTCTCTCTCCTTCGTCCTCGTTGGTAACCAGTGCAACAAACCCTGCCATGGTTCGCTTCACGTCCTTCTCGAAGCGTGCGAGAGTCTCCTCCGGAATATCTCCCGTGTTGCTCCAATTCGGAAGAGGAACTTTTCTGTCTTGATTGTAGATACTCGCCGTGCGGGTGACCCAGTTGATCTCGGGGTTGAACTTCTTCAGAAAATCTCTCCCAAGAATCAAGTCTAGCCCTTTGATGTTGGTGACGGGTAGGGTCGGTTTCCAGCGAAGAGGACCCATCTGCAGGTGTAACGCTGCTTCGCCGTAGACTTGTAATTTGCTTCCGTCAACCATCGTAGCTGTGAAGCTTGAAGGCGTGTACTTCTCATTGATGCGTTTGAGAGCTGCCTTGTCACATACTGAATGGGATGCTCCACTGTCCACGAGTGCTTGGAGGCGTCGTCCATTGCAGATCACCTCGAGCAAAAGTGGTTGGCGTTGCTCGTTGTACCCGTTGATCGTCTCGTTGATTGGATCATAGGGCATTTCCCATAGCTCTGTGTTTTCTCCTGGGGTGGCAGATGGCCGGTCCCGCTGTTCCCTATTGCCATGATTTTTTGTTGTCGTCGACGATGTGGTTCTCGAGCTCGTAGTAGAATTCATAGATGGGGTAGATATCGTAGATGTTTCAGATGTTGCAGATGCATCTGTAGAGGAGGTTTGAGGTCGTCGCAGCTTCATGTTGACCTCCAGCTCCCTCTTGAGCTGCTTCAGCGCCACCGACTTCTTCCGTGGGGACCGGTTGGTCGACATGGGCTGGTTTTTCAGAGAGAGGACAATGTCGTCGTTGGAAGGTCGATCTTCCACGCTCCGTTGTTGGTTCCCCATGCGCATCTGCTGTAGTTGTCGTACCGGTACATTTTTTTTCTTCTGGAGCCTCTCTCGTGATTTCACCAATGCCGTAGACCCAAGGGAGTTTTTCCCAAGTAAAGCATCCTTGTATGATATTTTTAAGGGGTGCTTACTTTTTACAGGGCCTTTTTGGAGTTGTCCGGGTCCAGCAGGGTCTTGTGTCGCGGAGATTTTATTTCCCTCGGCGATTTTCCCTGGTAGAGTCTGTTCGTGGGTTGAAGAATTCACTCCACGATCCTCCAATGTTCTCATTAACTTTGCTCCACTGCTGCGGTCCCTAAGCGCTGAACGTGCAGTTCTCATTTTGTTACAATCGATGAGTCGATGTCCTGGCTTGCCGCAGAAAGAACACTTAGATTTGTTCTTCTTTGGTCTTGCCTTCGCGTCGATTCGATCGAGTTCCATCGGGTCGGCGCACGTGGGGGTAGCCAAGCGTCCTCCATGTCGTCTAGCTCGTCCATGAAGTCGTCGTGTTCCGATCGTGGTTACGTCGAAACGTTCTGCTGCCGAAACGACGTCGTTGTAGCTCCAATTTGCGGCCGCAACATGTTGTCGTGTTTCTTTTTTCAGCCCCGCGATGAATGCTCTAATTTTTTCGCCTTCCGTGACGTCGGGGATGCGGTTGAACAATTCCTCCATTTGTTGTGTGTAGTTTGTGACGCTCCCGATTTGTCGATGACGATGCATTTTGTCGCGGGCGATTAACGCTGCATTAATCGGCTCAAAACGTTGTAGTAATCCTTCACGGAACTGCTGCCACGTCGCTTCTCCTTGGTTTAATAAACCGCTTCCGCTTATCCATTCAATTGCTGGTCCGCGCAGTAGTGTTGCTGCAAACATAATTCTGTTTCTGTCGAGTGCTGGTGCTGTCCATCCAATGGCGGCGAAATAATTTTCGATCGCCAAAAGCCAGCGCCTAGCGTCGATTTCCCCATCAAAGGTGTTGGGGGCTCGAATTTCTTGGGCCTTGGGAAAATTTCGCGACTGCTGCGAAGTCACGATCGATTCTGCTTCTGTCGCAATTTTCGCCATGACGCGCGCTTTCACCCGAAGTCGTTCGATCCGTCGCGCGTCGGTCTCGCTACTTCTGCACCGCTCGATATAGGTCCCGACAATTTGCGATTGTCGTCGCTATATCGCAAAAGTTTTCGCCAACAATCGAACTCACGACCCTGTTCAAAAAACGCGCGAGGGGGGTTATTCAAAAAACGAGGAATCTGGTGCTTACCAGCGTCGGCGCCGAATTCGTCGCCCCCGGCGGGTTTTCGAAGCAGGAATTTCTTGAGCGCGCTGCTTAGCTGAAACTCCGCGAGTGGAAACGGCTCTGATTACCGAGTGTCACAGGATCGAATTTCCACTCGAGAATGTTACACTAAAGGTGAGTACAAGGCGTATTTATACTCGGAAATACATAGAAACAACAGATAATCCGATCCTTCGGGAACGCGCTCTTCTAGAATAGAAATCACAAGTGTGCATAAGCACGCAAGCCCATTGGCACTTCGGATTATTGCGAGATTACGCTTTGTACACCACTGTCGGTGCTGTCGGTGCCGTATAATGTAAATGTCGGTGCCGAAAATACCAAATAAGTGAAATAATTGGAAAGCTCTAGAAAATAGAATAGTAGTCCGATTGAGGTGAAATAAAGTGCAAATGAAAGAGGAATATAAGGAGAATAAGATGGAGTCAAAATATGGAAATGAGAAATATGTCGAACGTCGGCGTACTCTCATAGTGCAGAACGCGTTCTTGTACTCGCTGGTCAATGCGACCATTTTTGTGGAGCAGCCGTACACCTACGGGGAAGGAGACCCAAGGGTCTGCCAGTTGAAGAAATCCCTCTACAGAATTAAGCAGGCACCAAGACTCTGGCAGCAGCATCTGCACAAGATACTGCTCGAGATCGGCTTCAAGCAGCAGCCACACGACTCGGGGATGTACCGCCTTCACTTCAATGGTGACTACATCATTCTGACAGTCTACGTCAACGACCTACTGTACACAGGAACCATCAACGCGCTCATCGACCAATTTGAGAGGAACCTGGATCAGCGTGTCGACATCACCCATCAACCATAAGGTCACGTAGTGCTGAGGCTGAACATCACTTACGCGTCAGAAGAAATTCACCCGTCAGCTTCTATGTTTGCGCAAGAATTGGGAGATCGATTCAGAATTTCGCACGCACCACTATCAACTCCCTACCGCTCGCATAGCACTAACTATAAACCGGATAACAAATCTCGGTCGCCCGCAGGACTCCAACTCCACCAGCAACAATTGGGTTGCCTGCTGTTCGCCTCTGTCACATGTCGACCCGACCTTTCGTACATCGCCAGCCAATTGGCACAGTATTCACGCAAGCCAGTAACAGAAAATTTGCTGGACCTGGGGTGCTCCCTATAGTGCTTCATTTCCATACCTGACATCAGGCTCTCCTACTCCACGCTGACAACGGCATCTTTTAACCTCACCGGCTATGTGGACGCAGACCACGCCGTTGACCCAACAAATCGACAGTCACGAACTGGCTTCGTCTTCTGCCTCGAGCCAACGGGCCCAATCACTTGGATTTCTTAGAAGCAGGAGCTAGTTGCCCTGTCGTCACCAGAAGCAGAAGATATTGCCGCAACTGCTGCAGTTCGTGAATGCCTTTATTTGTAGGAGCTTATTTAGGAGGCGAGAACCCCAACTTCGCCCACCTTTCGCCTTCACTACAACAACTAGAGCGCGACCAGGATCGCGAACAAGCCAGGATTCGTGAACCGAACGAAGCACATCGCGCGTCGATACTTTTTTGTCAAGGACGAAATTGACCAAGGCATTGTTGACCTGACGTACTGCCCCACCACCAAGATGGCAGCTGATTTTGTCACTAAGCGACTACCAGGTCAGCGGTACCAACACTGCTCCAACCTCATCGGAGTAGTCAAGCGAGTCTGCCTTCGACACGTCTAGGAATGAAAGGGGGTGTTGAGATAAAAAACTTCTACGAGAAGGCGTTCCTGTACGCTGCAGGAGCCGACTCTACCGAGTATGTAATCGAGGAGTCAGAAAAGTCGAAGTGGCATCAGCATCTGTCAGACCAAGACCATTGCATGCAGAAACAATCAATGTGAAAACCTGTTCCCGCACCGCACGGTTTGAATCTACTGTAATAAGAAAATGCACCCCTTAGAGTACATGGCTAGCTAGGAGGTTTTGCCTTCCTTTGTATTTCCTATATAACTCGATGCATGCATTGCAATTATCATCTCAGTCATTTACATTCTCTCTGACCTAAGGTCAACACTTGCACTGCAACACCACCAGCAATCAACCCTGAGCCGATCCCTGGCTAAGTCATTTTTAGAATTTTAACACTTTCCTTAATCAGGGTTCGTGAACAACTGCCACTTTCGGACTCATACCTTTGGCTGACAGGTGTGACACAAACGGAAGACGGGACCTCAGACTCAGCAAATTGACGGGCATCCTCATATTCAGTGTGACCACAATTCGCACGTGGAAGGAGTGGGGCGCAGCCTTGCAAGAGCACTTCGAGCATGTATCCCCCTCAGAACACACTCGCATAAACATCGTGCGTGGTCGCAGATGGCTTCTGTTCAAGGCTACACGACGTTATTTAATGCGCTCACCAATCAAGCAGACGATATGGCGGTATTAGAGCAGTTGGATAAGTACATTAGCGGCTGTGGAGTCTGGGGTTGTTGGTGTTGGAGGTCCTCCTCTGGGAGCTGGAGGTACTAGCATTAGAGGTGCTGGTTCTGGGGGTGTTGGAGCTGAAGACACTGGCACTGGGGCGCCTGCTTAGCATGCCACACGTTGCTTGAGACGTTAATAGCATCTTCTACTGTTAGAATAGGAGGAGCAGGTGTAGTTGCATCAATAGCAGTAGCATGAGCACGAGCTGTTAAAACATGTTTATATCATGTTAGTGATGTTAGGCTGTGGTGGGTTACTCCCTATAGGGTACAATGCTTTGTTAGGGTTGCTACTTGTACCACTCATCCTGCTTTAGTCATTCATTCCTGTTTCCTTATTCTGACATGGTATTGAAGCAGGTTCGTTCCCTAGGGCCCACCAAACGTTACGCCCTGCCCGGCCTTGTGAATTAATTTTTTTCTGCCCTGCCAGCGGGCCACGCGCCCTGCCCTGCCTGCGCCACGCGCCCTGCCCTGCCTGCGCCACGTGCCAGCGCCCTGCCCTGCGCACGCTAGCGCCCTGCCCTGCGTGCGCTAGCGCCCTGCCCTGCCCACGCCAGCGCCCTGCCCTGCCTGCACCACGCGCCAGCACCCTGCCCTGCGCGCGCTAGCGCCCTGCTCTGCCCGCGCCAGCACCCTGCCCTGCCTGCGCCACGCGCCCCGCCCCTGCCAGCGCGCCACGCGCCCTGCCCTTCATGCGCCACGCGCCCTGCCCTGCCAGCGCGCTAGCGCCCTGCTTGCCCGCACGTCGAGCCCTGCTGCAGCCCGCATGTCGTGCCCTGCTGCAGCCTGCGCGTCGCACCCTACTGCCCCTCGCGTCGCGCCCTGCTGCAGCCCACGCGTCGCGCCCCACTGCTGCCCGTGCCTCGCGCCCTGCAGCCCGCGCGTCGCACCCTACTGCCCTACGCGTCACGCCCTGCTGCAGCCCGCGCGTCACGCCCCTCTGCTGCCCAGCGCCGCCCTGCCCCCGCGTGCTCTGCCTGTGCGACGCGCCCTGCCCTGCCTGCGCCACGCGCCAGCGCCCTGCCCTGCCTGCGCCACGCGCCAGCGCCTTGCCCTGAGCGCGCTAGCGCCCCGCCCTGCCCGCGCCAGCGCCTTGCCTTGCCAACACGCCAGCGCCCTGCCCTGCGCGCGCTGGTGCCATGCCCTGCCCGCACTAGCGCCCTGCCCTGCCTGCTCCACGCAACCTGCCCTGCGTGCTCGCGCTGCCTGCGCGCTCCTGCACTGCCCCGCGCGTACTGCCAACTGCCGCTAACGCCTGCACACACTTCTACAGTTGCTACCACTACTTCTCCAACCACTGCTGCCACTACAACTGTTCCAGCCCCCGCCACTGCAGTAGCTACTTTCCACCTTGCGCCGCTGCTGCTGACAGACACTGCCTACCATGGCCACTATCACTGTCACACACCAGCGGCAGCCGAGTACGCAGGAGTCTCTCTCGCCGCAGCAGCTTCGCAAGTGGGCTATCTGGTGGGGCAACCTTAGTGGCGGAGTTAGCCGTGCTTGTCGGCGGAAGCCACTTTTGCCACAGCAGCGTCATGATTGGACTAGCCGGTGGGGTGCTACTATTGGAGGTACCTGTGAGTCTACTCCTGCTGGTAATGCCGCTAGTATACGCGCAGGTTCAGGGGGTGGACAGCAGCACCAGCAGTAGCGTCCGTTGGAGATTCTCTCCCCGCATCAGTTTCGTGAGTGGGCTGTCCGGTGGGGCAGCCCCGGTGGTGGAGGTTTTCGGGGTACTCGTACTAGGGGTGCAGAGGCACCTAGTAACGTAGAGGCTACTAGTCTCCGTGCGTGTGACGCAGAGGCAGAGCCTGAGGAGGCCCTGCGCACTTTTACTCTCGACTCAGGCGCGTCTCGTTGATTCTTCCGCGACAGCACCACAGTCACACCACTCACGGTCCCTGTCCCTGTCACACTGGCCGATCCCTCCGGGGGTCCGGTAGTCGCGCGTGGCGCCACTGTTCTTCCTTGTCCGGCGGCCCCTTCCGGCCTCCTCACAGGTCTCCACTTCCCCTCATTCGCTAAGAACTTGGTGGCTACCTCTGTCCTCTACGACCAGTGGGTCAATCACCCAGCCTGGAGGCGAGCTAGTGGCGATCTGTATGGACTCGCGCACTGGTGAGCACCTCGCCACGTTCACTTGGAGGCCTGGGTCTGGCCTGTACATACTGACCACTGAGTGTGCACTGGTAGCTGAGTCAGGTCAGGTAGCTGCGTCTTGCTCGTGTCGTCTCCTCACACCAGACTCTCCTCCGGCACCACCGTCTTGGCCACCCCTCCTTGCCATGCCTTCGAGGCATGCACTCCCGTCTCCTTGTCTCTGGGATTCCCAGGTCCTTGCCCCCGCTCCCGAGGTTTCTTACGCCGCCGTGCCTTCTCTGCGTCCAGGGGCGGCAGCGCGCCGCTCCTCACTCCTCCTCATTTCCTCTGACCACAGCTCCTCTGCAGACCCTCCACATGGACGTGTGCGGTCCAGTCCGAGTCCCTGGACAGGGCGGAGAGCGCTACTTCTTGCTGGTTGTAGACGACTACATGCGCTACACCGCAGTCTTCCCCTTGCCGAGCAAGGCGGAGGTCCGCAGTGTTCAGATCCACTAGATCCGTGCTGTCCGTCACCAGCTCAGAGCTCGGTTTCAACAGGACCTCCTGGTCCTGCGACTGCACTCTGACCGAGGTGGTAAGTCTTCTTCCGGTCTCCTCGAGGAGTTCTGTGGTGCTGAGGGTATCCGCCAGACGTTCACCCTTCCGGCCTCTCCACAGCAGAATGGGATTGCAGAGCGCCGCATTGGCTTGGTGATGGAGGTTTCTCGCACCTCCATCGTCCATGCGGCTGCTCCCCATTTTCTATGGCCGTTTGCAGGCAGATACGCTGCTGAGCAGCTCAACCTCTGGCCCCATGTCTCCCACCCGGAGACCTCTCCCCCTCTGCGGTGGACGGGCGAGGTTCCTGATGCGTCGTTGTTTCGGGTCTAGGGTTTCCTTTTGCTTGTTCGTGATCCCCCCACGGGGAAGCTCTCTCATCGCACTCTTCGCTGCGTCTTCCTTGGCTTCCCTACCGACGCCTCGGGCTGGCATTTTTACCACCCAGGTTCCCGACATGTTCTCTTCTCTCAGGACGTCACCTTTGACAGGTCTGTCTGTTTCTACCGCCTCCGCCCCCACTGTAGTTCCCCCGTGCCCCTCCCGCCTCTCGCACTGGTCTCCGACCCCCCCCCCCCCCTCCCCCCCGGTAGCCCCCCTCTCCCCCAACCGGTCCTGCTCCCTCAGGTGTGTCTCAGGTTGATCTGTCCCCTTTTGTTGAGCCAGTTGAGGTCTCCTCTGACACCTTTGGCCCAGCTGAGGGGGGTGACCCGACTCCTGCTGCCACCGTGACCCCTCGCCGCTCTGCGCGCTTGGCGGTCCCTCCTGGGTTTCCGCCTCGACCGTCTTCACCGCCACTGTAGCCTGTCACAGTGGACTCTGGTGCTGCAGGAGGTGGTACCACTGAGGGTGCTGGTTCTGGGGATGCTGAGTGTCCTCTAGGTACAGGAGGTACTGGAGGTACTGGTGTTGGTGGTCCTGGTAAGAGTCGGCAGGAGGCTCTCTCGCCGGAGCTGCTTCGCGAGTGGGCTGTCCAGTGGGGCAGTCCTTGTGGTGGAGCTAGCCGTGCTCGTACTACTAGAGCTGGAGGTGCTGGGACTCCTAGTGCTACTGGAAGTGTTGGAGGTGCTGCTGCTGCGGGTGCTGCTGTGAGCAGTCCTGGTGGTGGCGCTGGACGTGCTGGAAATGCAGGTTCTGGAGTTGATGGCCCTGGAGGTGCTAGTGCTGGTGTTCTTGGTACTGGAGACACGGGTGCTGCTGGAGGTACTGGAGGCGCAGGTGCTGCTGGAGTTACTGGAGGAGCTGGCCCTGGAGGTGCTAGTACTGGTGGTCCTGGAGTTGGCCGTGCTGGATGTACTGGTACTGGAGGGGGTGCTGACACTGGAGGTACTCCTGGAGGTACTGCTGGAGGTACTAGAGGTGCTACTGGAGGTACTACTGGAGGTACAGGAGTTAGTGGTGCTCATCGACAGGAGTCGCTTTCGCCCCTGCAGCTTTGCGAGTTGGCTGTTCGTTGGGGCAGTCCCGGTGGTGGAGCTGGAGGCACTGGTTCTGGGGGCGCTGTTGCTATTGGAGCTGGAGGTTCTCGGGGTGCGACTACTCAGCCGTAGCTGTCTGCGCTTTGTCGCTTTCTCAGACTCCTGCCTGCTGCTACTGAGTTCCCGTTTCCTGGTACTACTCCTTTGTTACTGTTCCCACCAACAGACCAGTCTAAGCCACAGCTACTACCTGGCTCCCCGCTGCCTGTTCTTGCTCCTCACACTAAGGTGACTGCGTCCCTGACTGCGCGTCGTGAGCCTGAGACTCGCGCTTCCACTCCTGAGCGTAGTGGGCCTGAGACTCGTGCTTCCACTCCTGTTCGCGGTCGTCGTGTTGTCCGTCCTTGTGCTCTAGTTGTGCTATTCCTGACCTTGAGTCAGACATTGTCCGTGCTGCCAGTCCGAATGTCACTCATCTCCTTACCACAGTTGTAACTGCCCCTTCCTTTGAGTCTGCTGCTACGTCTGCCTTTGTTGCTGAGCTTGTTGACTTTGCTACTTTGTGCCGCCTTGACTACGCTGCGAGTCTTGTTTTGACTCTTCCTGTCCTCCGTCCATCGGGGGTGAGCTTGCCCTTGGCTGTGACGTCCTTGAGGACAAGAATTTTGAGCTGGAGTGCCTAGCGGCCGCTACACCTCATCTCGCGTCCACGCTACGTTGCCCTGAGGGAGACCCGGATGCAATGGACATCCCAACCCCGCGCATTTACGAAGAGGCGATCACGGGTCCGTACTCCTCTAAGTGGCAGATAGCCATGGACGCAGAGATGGCTTCGTGGAAGTCCACAGGAACCTACGTCGACGAGGTTCCGCCACCTGGGGCGAACATAGTCGATGGCATGTGGATTTTCAAGGTGAAGCGGCCGCCGGGTTCTCCGCCAGCCTTCAAGGCGCGTTACGTTGCACGGGGCTTCAGTCAGCGTGAGGGGGTCGACTTCTTTCAGACCTTTTCCCCCACCCCGAAGATGACCACTCTTCGGGTGCTACTGCACGTTGCAGCACAGCGCGACTATGAGCTGCACTCCCTCGACTGCTCGACAACCTTCACGAGGCTAACTGGTTGCGCTGTCCACGTGGCTTCACTGGGTCGTTTCCTGAGGGTACCTAGTGGAGTCTTCGGCGACCAGTCTACAACCTCCGACAGGCACCCCGCGAGTGGCATGACACACTGAGGACTACACTTGCGGCTCTTGGCTTCGCTCCCTCGCCTGCTGACCCTTCGCTGTTTCTGTACATAGACACTTCTCTGCCGCTGTTCTACGTTCTCGTGTACGTTGACGACTTGGTTTTGCTACTGCTGACACTGAGGCTCTGGCCTTGGTGAAGGCAGAGCTGCAGGAGAGACACACTTGCACTGACTTCGTCTTGCTTACGTGGCCACTCGGGCCAACTCTGCTAAAGTCTTCACCAAGGCCCTTGGGTCTAGTGATCATCAACGTTTCTGCACTACTCTTGGGCTTGTGCCCACTCCGCCTCACTTGCTTGTCTCTTGATCTTGCTCTAGTTGTACACTGATATATATGAGTATACCCGCATGCTTACTTGCTAGGTGGTGATCAGTGTACTGTTCTTGTTATAATAAACTCTGCATGTGAACTGGCCTTGTGGCCGCTTGCTTGTGCTCAGAATGCGTGGTGATTTTGAGATCCACCCTGAGCTTTGTTTTGCTTTGCTTCATCTTTTGACTGGTCTTGTGACCCCTTGTTGTCCCCCACTTTGCCTATGGGAGTGTGTCAAAACATGTTTATATCATGTTCGTGATGTTAGGCTGTAGTGGGTTACTCCCGATGGGGTACAACCCTTTGTTAGGGTTGCTACTTGTACCACTCATGCTGCTTTAGTCATTCATTCGTGCTTCCTTATTCTAACACGAGCAGGAGTAGGAGTAGGTACAGAAAAAGCAGGAGCAGGTACAGCAATAGCTGAAGCAGGTGCAGTGGCAGCAGGAGCAGGTGTAGTGGCAGCAAGAGCAGGAGCAGTCGCATCAGCTGTGAACTGCGATCATATGTAATCGCTGTTCCTTCCGATCCCATTCCGCTACTTGTGATGGCCTTAACTAGAACTGCTTATCTCCAAAGAAGAAATCACAGAACAGCAAACTAAATTTGTATATTGTTTATATTAGTTAGTCTAAGTGCTGTACATTTCTGCTATCCTCCGCTGCGGTACAGGCAAACAACGCATCAACACCCACAATGAACTGCGGGATGCCTGCGTTAGCATGGCGCAAGACACTGGGTTTATAGTTCATAGAGAATCGGCCGCATACTGCCATGTCGAGGAACAGACAGCCGACTTCACTATGACGGACAGAAGCAGTGGGGTGGTTCATATCTGCGACGTCACCGTCACGGATCCCATCAGCACCAGGGATCCAAATGCACAAAAAGGCAGAGGGTGGGCGGCCAGGGAGCAAGCTGACAAAAAGATTCAGCACTACGCCAACCGACCAGAGACGGTTGGCTTTTTCCCGCTAGCCGTAGACACCTACGGTTGCCCATGCGCGGAGGTACCCACCTTCCTCAAACTCCTAGCGGACACGGCGGCTCGGCGAAACTTCAACGCCGATTCAAAGTCATTCTATGCCGCCAAGTTCCTACATCAGTTCCGTCAGAGATGGTCGGCGGCTCTTAAGAGGGCCCAGTCCGTGGGGATCCTCCTTAAGCTGGGAGAGGCAGCGGCGACAGAAAACCCTCCTGTAGGAGGCATTGGGCTGCTTCGCGGTGGTTGAGCCTTTTCTGGAGCTCTAGAGAGGGCGGTTGTGTGGTAGTTGTGTGTTTGGTTTGCCTTGTTTGTTTGGTTGTCAATTTGGTTAGCCAGAGCTTGCACTATATACCCTGCATGTTTGTACCTTCAAGCTCTATCAATACACGGACCATTAGAGAGTAGTTTGTACCATTGAACTGGCAGTTTGTGATTGGTTGGAAATACAACCTTAGTGATTTCACCTTGATGGGTTGGAGTTTCCCAATCTTCTTGGTTGGGGTTTGGAAATCCCAACCTGACCTTTCTCTTCCAACCCAACCTTTCTTTTCCAACCTCCCGTTGCACAATTTCCATCGAGATGGTTCTCGACGAATGCCTTAGGAGCGTTAGGTTGCTAGGCAGGAAGGTAGGTCAATGCGTTACACTCCTCCCACCCCAGGTGGCAACGTCCCCGTTGCCCTAGGGTGCTTCTGAGGACGAGTGCTTCGAGCACGGCGCGCCACATTACGACCAGGGTCAACCCTGTCTACTGGTTGTGGGCCTGCTTGTAGAGCGAGGTCTTCCATATACGCTTGAACTGCTGCTTCGCTGAAGTGTTCTTCAGGCTTCAAGGAGTTGTGTTCCGGCCCATAGCCTTTCCACTGAATTAGGAAATCACGAACTGTTTTGCAGCCGCGTTGCCGATCACGGTGCGTTAGCACACGCTCGACTTCATAAAAGAGTTCCTTCCCGAGAGCGATGGTTGGTGGTGGTAAGTAACTGACTTCAGCAACGTACTTATTCAACAGAGACACGTGGAAGACGTTGTGAACCTCCAATGTCGTAGGCAACTTGAGCCTGTATGCGACCTCACCAACTCGCGCAATCACCTCAAAGGGCCCAATCCAACAAGGGAAGAGCTTGCGTGCTCCCAGGATCTTGAGACGACGTATGTTCTTCGTACTCAGTAATACTTTGTCGCCAACTGCAAAGACGACTTCCCGGCGTTTCATATCGGCATAGGACTTTTGCCTCTGATGGGGAAGCTGCAGCCAATGGTGAGCGGACTTTAATGCCGCTTGTTGTTTTCCAATAAAGTCCTTTGCGGCAGGGATTTTGAGGTTCTTAATCCCATGTGTCGGAGGGGTTGTGGGGTGCCGACCACGGTCAGGAAAAAGGGTTTCTCATGTGTGCTTTCATGCACAAAATTGTTCACAGCGAATTCCACGACTGGCAACAATTCATCCCAATCGTCCTGAGTTGGGCTTATGAAGGAACAAAGCATTTCCTCAAGGGTGCGGTTGGTCCGCTCTGTCTCTCCATCAGTTTGAGGGTGGAAAGCAGATGACACCTTGAGTTCCGTTTTGAGTATCTTAATGACCTCTTGCCAGAACAAGCTTGTGAAGCGCGGGTCTCGGCCAGACACTATCACACGAGGCAAACCAAGTAAACAGAAAACGTGTGTCATAAACAACTTTGCCGTATCCTCTGCAGACACGTCGGTGGTCGTGAGCACGAAGTGCACCATTTTGGTCAACCGATCAACAAACATTAGTATCGGCGTATGACCATCTCATGTCTTGGGGAGATCGGTGATAAAATCCATCCAAACACTCTCCCAAGGTTCATCGAGAATCTCAAGTGGTTGAAGCAAACCACCAGGCTTCTGTGTGCTTGGCTTGTTCCGCGCACACGTGTCACAACGAGTTACAAACTGCTGAACCTCAATGCCCAATCCCGCCGCCAGTATACATTGTTAAGGGCCCACCGGGTTTTCTTGACACCCAGGTGTCCTCCATACTTAGTGGCGTGCATTTCTGCTAAAATATCATTCCGCAGGTTCCCCACATGTGGGACAGCAATTTCTTTCTTGTGCCACCAGAGCGTGTGCTCCTACAACAGATCCGTTTTATTTTGTGGGTTCTAAAACCAGGGTTCAATGATATACCCTGCACGGATGCGTTTCAGAAAACCACCAAAGACAATCTCGCTCACTCGAGCAGCTGCGAGGATGTTGAAACAAGCAGCGAACACTGCTTCATGTTCATTATCATCAACACTTGTTGCTGCACCAATTGGCTGTCTGCTCAGAGGATCAGCCATGTTTGTCGAGCCCGCTCGATATCGAATATCATAGGTGAACCCACTGATGAGTTCAGCCCATCGAGTTTGACGGCTGGTGAGTGTGGCTTGAGTGGCAAAATAGGTGTTCAGACAGTGGTCGGTCGTGACCACGAAGTCAACACCTTCGAGAAAACATCTCCATGTTTGTAGCGTATGCACAACCGCCAACAATTCATGTTCGGAAGTTGTATAGCGCTGCTCAGCCGGGGAGAGCTTGCTACTTTTAAATGGCACGGGGCGTTCTTGTAGAAAAACTGCGCCAATCCCTACTGTCGAGGCATCGGTTACCACCTCGTATGGCTTGGACGGGTCTGGCAAAGCCAGCACTGTAGCATTGGTCAGCATGGTTTTTACTTCCTCAAATGCCTTCTGGCATTGATTGGTCCACTGCCAAGCATTACCCTTACAAGTGAGGGTAGTCAGTGGAGCGACTACGGAGGAATAGTTTTCCAAGAAACGGCGAACATAGTTTGCAAGTCCAAGAAATGATCTGACTTGTCCTACGTCCTGTGGGACGGGCCACTGTTGGACTGCCGCCACTTTCTTTGGATAAACTTTGAGGCCATCGTTGCCTACCAAGTGACCAAGGTATTCCAACTCGCATTTGTAGAAGTGACACTTCCACAACCGAGCAAAGAATTTATGCTCTCGCAGTTTTCCTAACACCCATTTCAGGTGTTGCCTGTGTTCTTCTGTCTTCGAGTAAACGAGGATATCATCCAAGTATACTAGGACAAATTGGCCAATTGCCTCCCAAAACACATCATTCATTGCTCGCTGAAATGATGCGGGGGCATTTGTCAGGCCAAAACTGAACACACGCCACTGAAAATGCCCAAACGGCGTTCTGAAAGCCGATTTGGAACATCTTCTTCGGTGATGTGCAGCTGATGATACCCTTGAGCCAAGTCCAGTGCACTGAACCACTGAGCTCCTTGGAGCTGATCAAACAAATCCTTCATGCGTGGTAGAGGGTATCGGTTCTTCACCGTGATCTTGTTCAAGGCACGATAATCTACTCACATGTGTAATCCTCTGCCCTTCTTGTTAACGAACAAAATTGGTGCTCAGTAAGGGGATGCACTGGGTTCAATCCATCCTTTTCTGAGGTATTCCTCGATCTGTTGTTTAGCCTCCTCATACTCAGCTGCACTGAGGCGATACAGAGGTCGAAAGGGTGGAACCTTTCCGGGTTTAATAGGGATGGTGTGGCCCATTGCGCGCTCAGGTGGAAGTCCATCGGGGATGGTTTCAAACACTTCCTTGAATTCCTCTGCCAGTATTTGCATCTGAGGAGAGAAATCCTCAACTGCTGGCTCCGAGGCATCGGCATTCTCAAGCTGTACCACGAATAGTGTATCATCCGAGTTAACAAATTGCCCGAACTAGTTGGCCAACACACACAGCGCTCTGGAACGTTCAGGCGTCTGTGTTCTAGTGAGCAAAGTATCCTTGGGTTGCCTTTCCATTCTTGTTGAACGAGACAATGTTGTGCTGGAAGTCCAGAATGACTTCGTTGGCACGCAACCAATCTATGCCAAGGATGAGGTCGACTCCTGACAAAAGTGGCCGGACATACACGCGAACTGTTTCGTTATAGTCTTGTATGTTCATGTCGATATGTGTCTGCCCTTTACTTGGAATGACACGATCGTCACCCAAGCAGATGGGACATGACGGTCCTACAACGAGGATGTTGCGTGTCGTAACCCAAGTTTCATCAACAAGGGAAACCGACGTGCCTGTATCGACGAGAATCCTTGCTTCGTCCCCATTCATGCGTCCAAATAGCAGTAAATTGTGCTAGAATCTTGGACGGATAGGACAAGCGACAACAAGTTTATGAGCTTGATAGTACACCCCGAATTTGTTGTGAGCACGTCCAAACCTTTGGGAGCTGGTCCACCAGACGTGGTGTCCTTTGTCCCATGTTGCCAGAATATGCCATTCGTGAAATTGGCGGAATAACTCTCCCTTCACAATTCGAGTCACCAATCCCACCGATGTGAGCGGATGCTCTTGGACACAACGGTCCACAATATCCATGATTCCTGGCAACTCCTTGAACAAGCAAGAGATGATTGAAAGTTTATCTCTCAAGAATTCAATCGAAATGTTTTCAAGTGGGTATGATCGAGTTTTAAAAACAGATTTTTCATTAATAGAAGAGGCATACAAACAAGCGGTTTTGCATGACGCAAGCTTCTCTAGCTTCAGCAAATCCTCATCACGAAGGACATAAGCCTTATCTATGTCAACAAGAGTGTTGTTAGGCCCCGTCCTCGCTTGGGCGGAGCCAACCTTGTGGTCGGATGTGCGGGGGTTGCAGCCGACCTGCAGCAGTGGGCACGGGGGCCACTGCAGGGGCGCCGAGCTGGAGGGCGCCTGGCTGGAGGGCGCCGAGCAGGAGGACGCCGCCCTGGACGCCGGGTTGGCTTCCCGGACGCCTGGACGGCGTCCTGGGAAGCTGGACGCCGACCTGGGCGCCTAGTCGACGTCGTGGGCGCCTGCACGGCGTCCTGGGGGCCAGGACGCCGACCTGGGCGTCCTGGGGGCCCGGACGCCGACCTGGGAGTCTGGCCGGCGTCCTGGGAGGCTGGACGCCGCTCTGGAGGTCTGCACGGCGTCCTGGGCGCCTGGACGCCGACCTGGGGGTTCGGACGGCGTCCTGGGCGACTGGACGCCGGACTGGGGACGCCGGGCATGTGTGGCCGGCTACGGACTGCGCTGGTCGACCAGGCGTGGTTGCCCGGTCGACCGGGATACCCGGGCGACGTGTGCGAGCGTCGTCGGGGTGGAGTCTGCGAGGCCAACCTCAGGGGTGGTATCCCGAGGTCGACGTGGCTGGTGGGCGCAGTCGCTGGCGTGGAGTCTGCCAGGCGTCTGCGCTGGGCTCGTGACAAGGCGTGGAGCATCAACCAGCTGCGCGCACCTGCGAAGCAGGTGCACCGTTGTCCTGCGGGTGCAACGCTGTGCAGCCGACTTGCTGCAGTGTTGGCACACAATGGACTTGCAACGTTGGCGCACCGCTACTCTGCAACGCTGGAGCGGTGCGAGCGCTGCTGCGCTGGAGTGCGGTCGACCGTGCTGTGCTGGAGGCCGACCAGCAGCCTAGCTAGCTCTGATGTAGTCAGTGTTGCCAATGTTGTACCAACTATTGTTGTCATGTTTTCCTAGTGAAACTCTTGCCAATTCTCCCCGTGAACTAGCAAGCAGCGTGTACACAAGGAAACGACTAAGTGAACGAACGCAGAGATCACACGAGCACCCGTGCCTAGCCCGCAGCGTAGCTCCCGTTGCAGCAGTTATCTCCGCATGGTGCGGTGAGCGTGGACGACACCGCGACGTAGTTCAGTCTAGCCGACTTTGCACTTACCGATCGTGTTTGTAGACCGGCAGCCGTGCAGTCACTAGCGTTCGCGTAGGCGACGCCGAGGTGATGGACACCCTAGAGGGACGGCTGGAGGATGCGAGGAGACGCCATGAGGCCCAGGAGTACGGGGCGATACCCTGGGCAGTCGTCGAGGCAGGACTCCGCTCCGTGTGGGCGGCGGAGCACCCCCCTTCTCGGCCTGCCTCTCCTCGACCGGTGAACGACGATGGCGGCGTCGACGTGGGCGTCAACGCCGGTGGAGGTCAGGTCGGCAGCAGTGCGGGAAGCACGTCGAGGCAGCGAGGTGTGATACGCGCCGGTGAAGCCGGCGGCGTTCAGGCGCGAGGGATGCAGTCGTCGACGGCTGCAGGCTCCTCGCAGGGCGACGCCGGTGGGCGTTGAAGCGGATTGTCGCCGATTTCGGCGACCCAGGTGACGGCGGGCGGGATTGCAACGAGCTACGGCTACTTCAAGTTTGCGCCGGACAGGATCTTGGTCACCCCGCCGCTCGTTGGTCGACAGGACATTCTCACCTGGAAGGAAGCCATCGAGCCCCAGCTGGAGATGGCCGGGCTGATCGGCTTCGCCCGAGGGACCGTGGCGACGCCGGAGGAGCACCACGCCGACTTGCGTGCGGAGTTTCGCGCCGTGCAGCTGTTGACCTTCATGGTCATTTCGCGGTGCTGCTCGCTGGGCGTGCAGATCGCTCTGAAGTGGTGCCGAGAGTACCTCGACGCCGATCACCGGGCGTGGCATTTCATCGAGTCGACCTACCAAGTCACCGACGACCTGTATATCGCCCAGCTGGAAGGACAGCTGACGCACCTGCATAAGGGCGACGAGGAGACGGCGACCGACTACTGCAACCGGGCCCGGCGAATTCTCGCCACCACCAGGATGGCCGGCGCGCAGTACTCAACGGCGTCGTACCTCACCCACGTTATGCAGGGGCTCTCGAGCAGCTACAACCTCCTGAAGCGGCTGTCCATGGCGCCGAGCACGAGGATGACGCTCAACGAGGATAACCTGACCTCGTATATCCTGCAGGACGAGGCGATGCAGGAGGCCGAGCGATCCCAGGAGCTCTTGGCCCAGGCCAAATTCGTCGCCCCGGCGAAGCAAGGAGGCCAACCAGGGCAGCGTGGGCAGTCGGGCGGCGGCAGTAGCAGTGGCTGGAAGCCGAGCAAGGACGCCGACAAGAAGAAGTCGGCTAAGGATAGTGGTCGTGGAGGCGGAGGCCGACGCCGGGAATGCTGGCTGTGCGGCGACCCCGACCACCTCTCCTTCGAGTGCCCCGACCGCAGTGACTCCGATGACGACGACGCCAAGGGAGGCCAAGGAAGGTCTGGCAGCCGTCGTCCTCGTCGAGGTGGAAGCAAGCCGCGCAAGGAGAAGCAGGCGACCAAGTCGACCTCGGCGAAGGACGCCGACTCCTCTGCTGGCGGCAAGGCGAAGGACGACAAGACGGCGTCATGCTCGTTGGTCGGCGTCGTGGAGCCGACCGTCTCGCTGGCGCCGGAGGCCGGGGAGGACTTCCAGGCGGTGGCGGCAGCTGCGCAGGCAAACCCAGCAGTGGTCCTGCTCGACAGCGGTTGCTCGCACCACCTGATGGGAACGAAGGAGGCCTTCGTCAACTTGGGGCCGAGCGGCGACGTGAAGCACGTGCGCGGCTTCAATGGGGCGCTGCAGGACGTTCAGGGCCGCGGCACTGTCGCTCTTAAAGGGGAGGCCGAGAAGCAGGTGCTCATCCCCGACGTGCTGTACGTCCCCGGCGTCCAGGCAAACCTGCTTTCAGCCGGCCAGCTGAAGGAGCACGGCGTGAAGCTGCAGGAGGACGGCGACGGGATGCTGCTCGTCTCGGCAGCAGGGGAGGTGCTCGGTCGGGCGACGTACACCGGGCGTGTCCTCTGCACCGACATGCGCCCCTGCTCGGCCAAGCCGACAACGCCCACCACGGAGGTAGTGGCCCTGCGCGCGATCGTCTCGGCGACGAAGGCAACGCCGGACAGGATGCACGCCAGGCTTGCGCACGTCGGCAAAGCACGAGGTCGCCACCGGGCTGGACCTCAAGTCGGCGTCCGGCGCCGACTCCCCGTGTGTTTCGTGCGTCAGCGGGAAGCTAACGAGGCACACCTTCCCCGACAAAGGCTCCGACGCCGACGACGTGCTGGCCGTTGTGCACATCGACCTGTGCGGGCCGTTCCGCGTGGCTGCCAAGGATGGCAGCCTGTACTTCTTGCTGCTGAAGGACCGCAAGACCCGCTACGTGTGGGTGAGGCCGGTCGCCAAGAAGTCTGATGCGTTGCGGGAGTTCGTGCAGTGGCTGGCGGCGGCTGAGAGGCAGACGAAGCGGTGGGTGTTGATGCTGCGTTCTGACTGGGGAGGGGAGTTCCTCGGGAAGCAGTTTACCGACTTCGTGAACGGCAAGGGGATAGTCCACGACCTGACCTGCCCGTACACCCCGCAGCAGAACGGCATGGCGGAGCGGGAGATGCGGACTGTGGTGGAGTCGGTGCACACGATGCTGCTGCACATGGGCGTGCAGCACCACTGGTGGCACCTCGCTCTGCGGCAGGCCGTCTGGATACGCAACTGCCTTGAGCGGTCCGCGCTGCCGCCGGGGACGACGCCGTTCCAGCTGCTCACCGGGAAGAAGCCCGACTTGTCGCTGGCACGGGTGTGGGGCTGCATGGCACAGTTCTTGGTCCCCGAGCAGCAGCGTGGTGGAAAGCTGCAGCCGAAGGCCAGGTGGGGCCTTCATCTCGGCGTACCGGCGGAGAGCAAGGGCTGGGAGCTCCTCGACCTCGCCGACAACCGGGCGGTCACCACGTCGGACGTGGTATTCTACGAGAGCATGTCGCTGGACGTGTGGAAGTCGGCGCACGGGCCGGCGTCAGGGCAGATGCCGGTTCACCCGCCAACGGACACCTCGGCTGCGACGCTGCCTCTGCTCGCCGAGGTCGGTGAGCTTGCTGGTGAGGACGCCGAGGCCGTCCCCGCTCCCTGTACTCCACCTGCCACTCCCCCTGTTGCCGACTTGCATGCGCTGACCTCGACGTCAGCCACCGGTGTTGAGGGAGAAGTGGGGCGTCACCTGTGGCGCCGGCCCCAAGCATCGCCAGTGGCCGACGTGATACTGTGCAAGTTGGCGTGGGAGCAAAGCTGACGCCGACTGAGAGGCAGCAGGTGTTGCCGCCGATTTTGGTGAAGCCGGTGAAGGAGACGTATGCAGGGGAGCAGGCAGCAGTGACGCCGACCAAGGAGCAGTCGGCGACCGGGCAGTCGGCAGGGGAGCCGACCACAGGGGAGGAGTCGGCTGGGACGCCGACCATAGGGGAGAAGTCGGCTGGGACGCCGGCTGAGGTGCAGCAGGACGCCGAGGACATCGACGACCGCGACGATGGAGGGGACGCCGAGGAGGCCCAGCCAGGACCACGGCGTTCAGGCCGACTTCGGAGGCCGCCCGACTTCTTCGTCCTCGATGCATTCACCACGGTGTACGACGTGGACGAGGATGAGGAGACCTGCTGTACGACGACGCCGAGGAGGATGAGGAGTTTCCGGAGCTCGACCCCGACATGCTGGCCGACCCCGAGCACCGTTGGGACATCTCGACGATGACGGTGAAGGAGGCGTTGGCAAGCTGGAAGGGCCCGGCGGTGAAGGCCGCCATGGAGGAGGAGATCCGCAGCCTCATCAACATGGGAACGTGGGAGTTGGTCGAACGCCCGCCGGGAGTGAACATCATGAAGAATCGGTGGGTGCTGACGACGAAGTACCACATCGACGACACCGTCGAGCGCGAAAAGGCAAGGCTGGTTGTGAAGGGCTTCACGCAGGTGTACGGCGTCGACTACGACGAGACGTTTGCGCCAGTGGGTAGCTACGTCACGCTGCGGATCTTCCTCAGCATCGTCGCCGTCCTCAACCTCAACCTGATGCGGCTCGACATGAAGAACGCCTTCCTGCAGAGCAAGCTCGACCGGGTGCTCAAAATGTCCCAGCCGGACTACTTCAACGATGGAACCGGCCGGGTGTGCAAGCTGCTGAAGAGCCTGTACGGCCTGAAGCAGTCGCCGCTGTTGTGGTACTTGGCGCTCAACAACGTGCTGGTCGGGTGGAAGAAGAGCCAGGTCTACGAGGCCCTGTACTTCAAGGTCGGCGACGACGGAGTGGCCTGCTGGGTGCTGGTCTACGTCGACGACCTGCTCGCCGCCAGCAGCAGCGCCGCGATGCTGAAAGAGCTAAAGGAGCTGCTGGAAGCCGCCTTCGAGCTGCGCGAGATCTCGCCAGTGCAGAAGTACCTCGGGCTGGAGATCGTCCGCAACAGGTCGGCGGGGAAGCTGTGGCTGCACCAGCAGGGCTACGCCGACAAGCTGCTTAGGCGCTTCCTCGACGAGGAGCAGACCGGGCGCACCCCGAAGACGCCGGTCTCGGTCGACGCCTACACCGAGCTCACCTTCGACGACGAGGAAGCACAGGAGCGACAGGAGGAGGAGTACCGGCAGAAGGTCGGTTCGCTGCAGTTCGCGGCGACGACGACGAGGCCGGACGTCGCCTTCGCCTGCAGCAAGCTGGGGAGCGGCCTCACGGTGAGGAGCGACCAGCACTGGCGCGAGGTCGACCGCTGCCTCGCCTACCTCGCCAACACACGTGACACCGCCCTGGAGTTCGGCGGTGGACCTGAGTCGCTGGAGCTGGTCGGCTATGTGGACGCCGACGACGCCGGTGACAAGCAGGACAGGACGAGCACGGGTGGCTACGTGTTCGTCTACGGAGGGGCAGCAGTCTCCTGGTCGAGCCAGCGCATCAAGTGCGCGACGTTGTCGTCGACCGAGTCGGAGTACGTGGCGGCCACTGAAGCCGGCAAGGAGGGACGCCGACTTCGCTTCCTCCTCGCAGAGTTCCAGCAGCTGGATGCTGGGAAGCCGACTGTCCTTCGGGTGGACAACAAGTCAGCCATCACGGTCGCCGAGGGCATGGGGTTGACGGGCAACCTCAAGCACATGGAGCGGCGACAGGTCTGGCTGCAGCACATGGTGAGGCGCGGGAAGTTCTCGCTGAGGTACATCCCGACCACCGAGCAGCCGGCCGACTTCCTGACGAAGGCGCTGCACTATCCGGCCTTCAACCGGTGCTCCGTCGCCATCGGTCAGGTGCGCTTGGCCGACGTGGGCGACGAAGTTGACGAAGTGCAGCAATAGGTGCCATGCCCTCTTGCATAGCTGGTGCGGTGGACGACGTGCTGTGTGTTGGGTGCACGCCGACGGGCTATTCTCGGAGCTGTACTGCCGTGTGGGCTGGGGGCCCAAGCGTGAACGCGGCAGGGGAGTGTCAACGGGAGTGTTGTTAGGCCCCGTCCTCGCTTGGGCGGAGCCAACCTTGTGGTCGGATGTGCGGGGGTTGCAGCCGACCTGCTGTCACTGACCCTTCGTTTGAGTCTGCTGCTGCGTCTGCCCTAGTTGCTGAGCTTGTCGACTTTGCTGCTCACTTTCGTCTAGACTACGCCATTAGTCTTATTGCTGAGTCTGAGTCTGTCTATCCTCCGTCCGTCGGCGGTGAGTGTGCTCTTGGCACGGACGTCCTTGAGGACAGGCAGGAGGACTTTGAGTGCTTTGCACCTGCTGTACCTCATCTTGTGTCCATGCTGATTGCACCTGAGGGAGACCCAGATGCACCAGACATCCTGACCCCACGCTCTTACGCAGAGGCGATTGAGGGTCCCTACTCCTCTCAGTGGCAGTCAGCCATGGACGCAGAGATGGCATCCTGGAAGTCCACAAGCACTTACGTCGATGCTGTTCCCCCACCTGGGGCAAACATCGTCAGTGACATGTGGATTTTTAGGTGAAGCGGCCGCCGGGTTCTCCGCCTGTTTTCAAGGCGCGTTACGTTGCACGAGGCTTCAGTCAGAGACAAGGAGTTGACTTCTTCCAGACCTTCTCCCCTACCCCGAAGATGACCACTCTTCGGGTTCTGCTGCACATCGCCGCTCAGCATGACTACGAGCTTCACTCTCTTGACTTCAGCATTGCTTTCCTACAGGGCAGCCTACACGAGGAGATCTGGCTGCGCCGCCCACCTGGCTTCACTGGGTCGTTTCCTGCAGGTACCCAATGGAGCCTCCGGCGTCCAGTCTACGGTCTCCGCCAGGTGCACCGACACTTCCCTGCCACCGTTCTACATCCTCGCGTACGTTGACAACATGGTGTTTGCCACTGCTGACACTGAGGGACTCGCCAACGTGAAGTCGGAGCTGCAGAAAAGACTCACGTGCACAGACCTGGGAGAGCTCCGCAGCTATCTTGGCTTGCAGATCACCCGGGACAGAGCACGGCGCACCATTTCTCTGACTCAGTCACACATGGTGCAGCAGGTCCTTCTGCGCTTCCGCTTCACGTACTCCTCGCCACAGTCCACTCCTCTGCCTACAGGTCACTCGCTCTCAGCTCTGCCTTTGGATGAGTCCGTAGAGCCGAGTGGCCCGTATCCAGAGCATGTGGGCTGCCTCATGTACCTGATGACCTGCACTCGTCCTGACCTTGCTTACCCTCTTAGAATCCTGGCACGCTACGTTGCGCCCGGGAGACACCGACCAGAGCACTAGGAGTCCAATAAGAGGGTGATGCACTACTTCTGCAGTACGTCGCGCATGGGGCTCGTGCTTGGAGGACGGGCTCGAGTTGTCCTCACTGGCCACGCAGACGCTTCTTGGGTTGACGACTTGGCTACGCAGCGGTCGTCACAGGGTTACACATTCAGTCTTGGCTCCGGCTCTGTTTCTTGGCGGTCTACCAGCTCATCTTCTGTTCTCAGTTCCAGTTGTGAGGCTGAGATATACGCAGGGGCCATGGCTGCACAGGAGTTACGCTGGCTCACCTATCTGGTGACCGACTTGGGAGAGCCGCCTCGTTCTCCTCCATTTCTGTATGTCAACAGCAAGGCCATGATTGCCTTGTGTCAGGAGTACAGACTAGAGCACAGAACGAAGCACATCGCTCTGCGTTACTTCCTTGCTCGAGAGTTGCAGCAGCGTGGACAGCTTCGTCTTGCAACACCGCATATATCTTCACCAAGGCACTTTCAGCCTTGTGATCATCAGCGGTTCTGTACTATGCTAGGACTTGTGCCTACTTGGCCTCACTTGCTCACCTCTTGACTTTGCTTGTACTGTGATCTATATTGTATACCTGCATGCCTACTCTTGCTGGGTAGTGATCACTGTACTATTGTTGTTGCATATATACCTCTGCATGTGAACTGGCCTTGTGCCCCTTTGCTTGTGCTCGGAGTGTGTGGTGACGTTGTGATCCACCCTGAGCTTGCTTTGCTCTTCTTGACTGGTCTTGTGACCGCTTGTTCTCCCCCACTTTGCCTATGGGGGTGTGTCAAACTATATATGTGCTAGTTCTGTGTAGGCTATAGTGGGGTAGCCTGTATGGGGTACAACCCAATATTAGGGTTAGTACTTGTACCCACAATTCTTTCAATGCAGTCATTCTAACTTCTCATTCTGACGAGAACGTCCTAGTTGTTGTGGTGAGTGGAATTGGGGTGGCGATTGTTGGACCAAACTCTACATCAGTCCGTTAAGTGCCCAAAGGCTTCGATTTTTTGCAATAGTGGGGCCGCAGTTGTCGTCGCTCTTCCCGGTTTTCGGCGTAGCAGGCAAGTCGTTCTCATCAGAGCGCGGAGTTTGTCTTGCTTGGAATTATGTCTTGTTGTTCGACAAGAAGTGCGACGCATAGGGCAGCTTTTGAGATTGCCCCCTACTGTCGGAGTAGTAGTACCTTGCAGAGCTTCCACTCTGGTTCGAGTCCGACGAGCATAATGTTGACGAAGATTTCTTCCGAAATTGTTCTCCTGTGCTTCGCGATTTGGTCGCGCATGTTTCGACAACGATTAATGTATGAGTTCGCTTTCTCTTTGTGCCCCATCCTGATTTCCATGAGTTGCTACAGGAACCTGCTGGAGGTGACATTATCTTTCGGCTCATACACCTTCATCAGGTGCTTCCAAGCTTCCATTGCTGGAGCTAAGGTCTCCATGTAGGAGCGAATGCCGAGTTGCTCCGTGGGCGTCATCTTTCTTTGCAGCACGCTATACGCCATCAGGGACTCGGTATAGTATTGAGCCCGTCGTCGGTGTCAGTCACCGCACTTGAGCACGAGCCTTCAAAGTAATGGTAGATCTGCGTTGTCTGTAGAAGGAGCTCTAACTTAAAACTCCATGTATATAAATACTTTCCGTCAAAGACGGTACTAGTCTTGATCTTGAAAATGTTGAGAAAACGTGTCTACGCCGAGTTGATAGCTTCATCACTTGGACGGGGGGCAGTTGGTGTTGAATACTTTCTATCACGGGAGAAGGTATGCGGGGCGGTTCCACGGTCGGTCGGGACCGGTTGAGTAGGTTGTGCGGGTTGCAAAAAGGTTCCCGCGTCGCCATTCCGCTATGTCTGGAGTCCTTGCTCCAGGGTTGACAAGCCTGAAGTAATTGCTCGAGTGCGACAGTGCTGATTGTAGTTTTCACCTCCGTTGTCGCAGACAGGTTGGACTGGGCTTCAGCTGTTGGATTTGTTTGGCCTCTAGATCCTTTGGCCATCTGGACTTAGGAGCGTGTGCCGCTTACAGCTTTGGTTAGGCGAAAGTTGCGATAGTTGTAATGTGAAGAATCCCTGAGTAGCTCTCGTACCATGTTGTAATCCTTAAAAGGACTTAGCCGGGAATCGGCTCAGGGTTGATCGCGGGTGGTGTTGCAACGGAGTTGTTGACCTCATATCATAGTGAATGTAAATGAGTGGGATTATAATAGCAAATCACACATCGAGTTATATAGGAAATACAAAGGGAAACAAAACTTCCTAGCTAGCCATGACTCTAAGGGGTACATACCCTTATTATAGCAAATTCAAACCGTGCGGCGCGGAAACCCGTATCAAACATGTTTCCGCCATTTTCTGTTGTTCAGGATCCGTCACTTTGAGAGCTTACGATGAACTCATTTCTCAACTAAACGCAAATCCGCTCAGTAGGATGTTGCGCCTTAGGCTTAGCTACCATCTCCAAGTTGAATCAGTCGTTAAGATGGTCTATAGAGTGAGAACCAAGTAAAAACGTCCAGCAGCCGCATGACTAGAATGGTGGAGGAAGTTCAAACATTAGGGCATATGAAGTTGGAGTTGGGGCCTCCAAGAGAACCATGAGAGGGAAGGGGTTCTCCAAGAGCTAGGGAAGGATGGTAGGAACCTTCCTAGCAGCAAGGATGCAACCCTCATCATGAGGTCCTTGAGGTGTCACATGCAAAATCCAATCTAGTTGGATTTTGCCTAGGTGTTGCAACATTTGCAACCCATGCTAGAAACTTCTAGCCACCCCAATCCAAAAGTCAACGTTGCCTTCCCTAATCACCCAACCAGAGATCCCTTTATAGTCACGTCCAAGTTATCACCCAAATTAGATATAACCCCAAAAGGTAATAAGAAATCCAAGTCTTGGAAATCTTGTAACTTGGGCGATCTTGGTCGGAATAAGGCGATCTTGGTATCGTTGGAAAGCTCTGAATTTCTCCGGCATGATCAAGCATTTAAAACTTGGAGAAAAACACAGAGATGAAAATATCCAACAGCCATGCACAATGACATATGCTCATGCAAACAATGCACGCATGAATAGCACGAGCACTCGACAGGACGTTAGGATGACGTGCACTCAGAATGACGTGCATCCAACAAACTCCCCCTAAGACTAACGGACTACATGCACACATACTCACACAAATGTAAACTCTTATGCACACAATCACACATGCACTCATGACACTACTGCCCACACTAGTGCAATGCCATGCCACACATCTTAGCACACTTCCAATGTGCGCTCTCGGGAAGTCTCTTGGTGAGAAATCTGCCGCCTGCTTGCTAGCCTTCATATGGTGAAGCTCAACAGCTCCCTCCTTCACCATCTGCCTCACCCAATGCCATTTAATCTTCATGTGCTTGTTCAGCCCATTCAGGATAGGATTATTCGTTATGCCAATAGCAGCCTCGCTGTCGGAGAAAAGTGGTGTAGGTCCCTACTGTTCAGCTCCCATGTCCTCCAGCAGCTTCCTCAGGAGGACAATCTCCTTGATGGCATGGTACATCGCCATGTACTCTGCCTCTCCGGAAGACTGAGCAATCTCACTCTGCTTCTTGGACCTCCAGCTCACTGGTCCACCTCCGACCATGCACACAAAGCCGCCAACCGATGTTTGATCCTCATCCTCTGAGGCCCATGTGGCATCGGTGAAGCACGACAGCTTCAAGGTTCCATGCGTGACCCCATCTGCTCCAATCTGTTTCAGCTGGCCGCCAGCTGAAAACTGAACACCAGCAGATGCCGTTGATCCGAGTTAGCGCACCATGCGCTTTGCCACCTCCAACTGCTCCTCAGTGGGCCGCTGCACAACTCTGGCCAGCTGCCCCACTCCGAATGAAGCATCAGGTCGCGTATGCACAGCTGCATACATCACACTCCCAATGAGTGACTGGTACTCATTCTGCTGCTCATCCTCGAGTACATCATCCTCCTCAGCTGCCTTCTTCAGTTTGAAGCCCACAGGGAACGGTGTCATCACAGTGCGACCCCCAGTCACACCATACCGCTCCATGACACCAGAGATGTAGTGTGACTGATGCACCTTCAGCCACCTCCTCTCGACATCCCTCTCAATCTGCAGCCCCAAGTAGTAGTGGACATCCCCCAGCATCTTGCACTTGAAGTTGTCCATCAGCAGCTTCTGTGTCCTCTCAATCTGCTCCGTGGAAGGCGAGAACAGCAGTATGTCGTCGACATACACCAGCAGCAAGAGCAGCTGCTCCCCCTCTCCAAGCAGAAACAAGTTGTGATCCGCCTGGGACGTCTTGAAGCCTCCACCCAGCAGCACCTCCTCCAGCTTCTCGTACCAACACCTAGGCACTTGCTTAAGGCCATAGATGGCCTTCTTAAGCTTGCACACCCGGCTGGTCCCATCCTCATAGCCGTCGGGCTGCGCCATGTATATATCCTCCAGCAGCACTCCATTGAGGAACGCAGTGGTGATATCCATCTGCTTCATGTGCCATCCCTTCACAACTGCGCCAGCCATCAAAGTCCTCAGTGTCACTAGCTTAGCAACGGGAGCGAAGATCTCCCCAAAGTCGACCTTCTCTTTCTGCTGAAACCCCTTGGCGACCAAACGGCTCTTGAACCGCTCCAACGCACCATCAGCACCACTCTTCACCTTGAAGACCCACTTGCTGCTGATCGGCCGTCGCCCCTCGGGTAACTCAACAAGCTCCCAAGTCTTATTCTCAATGAGACTGTTGAACTCCGCATCCATGGCAGCCTTCCACTCCTCCTTCTGGGGTCCACTCAGTGCCTCCTCCAATGTGGCTGGTTCTCCAGGCAGAGGTGTGAAGAAGCAGAACGCCATCTCCTCATCATCTCCCTCATCCGCCTGAACCGTCATGACACCTTGCTTGAGTCCTCCCAAACGGCTATACTTCAGCCTTGAGGGTGCTGCTGCCACACTCTTCTTGCGGGTTGCATTCTGCTGCCCATGTGGTGAAGCTCCTTTCTGCACACTCCTCTTGGTGACCTTGGCATTTGCAGCAGGCTCGGGCTGAGTTGGTGAGTCCACACGTGCCGACTCATCCTCCAACCCCTCCTCCGCAGCAGGACCAGCACCTTGCTGCTCACCACCGCCACTGTGGTCACTGGTCAGCTCTGACCCAGGGAGATCCTCAAGGTGCAGCTGAACCTCCTCCACTGCAGACCGCTCAATCTCCTGCAGACGCAAGCCAATCTGCACCTGCTGCTGCTGCTGCCAATCCTTGTACATGACGTCCTCCACAAACTTGACGTCACGACTGACCAGCGACCTCTTGCTCTTGGGGTCCCACATTCTTGCTCTTGGGGTCCCACATCAGCCACCCCTTCGAGTCAGGAGCCATCCCCAGATGGACAGCCCACACAGCAGCAACTTCCAGCTTGTGCCTCTGCTCCTTAGGCACCATCACAAGCCCCATGCAGCCCCACACCCGCAGCATGTCAATGGATGGCTTCTTCCCAAGCCAACGCTCGTACGGCACCCAATGCTTGTCGCCAACTTGTGTTAAGACCCTGTTCTTGACCGTGATGACATGGCGAACGGCATCAGGCCAGAACTTGTAGGGCATCCCAGCAGCCCCCAACAAGGTCTTAGCCGCCTCGCCAATGGTCCGGTTGGCACGATCAGCAATGCCGTTCTGCTGCGGTGTTCCTGGGCAGGTCAGCTGGTGTCGGATGCCGTTCCTCTTGAGAAACTTGGTGAATTCCGCTCCTAGGAACTCTCCACCACGGTCACTCCTCAGCACCTTCACCAACCGCATCGCTTGCCGCTCCACCATCGGCAACCAATCCTCCTTTATCGCCGCTGCAGCATCGCTCTCCTTGGACAAGGGACGTGCCCACGTAAAACGGCTCCATTCGTCCACCATGGTAAGGAAGTACAGCACTCCCTCAGTCCCCTCAGTCCTCATAGGACCCACCAGGTCCATGTGCACCACCTCCAGTGGCGCCTTCGCTGATCCCTCCGCACGTGGAAACGGGAACCGCGCAAACTTGTTTTGCATGCACGCCTCGCAGCTGCCATAGTGAGCGCCATCTCCTTGCAGTTGCAGCCCATGCACGCACTTCTCCTTGTGCATCACCTCCAATGTAGATACAGCCACGTGTGCAAGCCGCCGATGCCAAGTCTCCCAATCCGCTTGGCCCGAGGTAGCCGACGCCTTCACTGCCGCACTTCCTCCAATCAGCTCCTCTCCTTGCACACCTTGCTGCTCCTCCTCGGTGACGCTCTCCTTCATTGATGCCGCAGCTGTCGCCTTGCCCGATTTCCGCCAAGGGAGGACCGGGATCTGCCACATCCGCTTGTGGACATCTCCCTTCCACTGCAGATCCCAAATCAGCTGCTCATTGTTGTAGGCATGATAGCGCTCCGAGCCAATCGTCTCGGTGTTCACACCCGCATCTCCCAACCGGCCGGTAGAAATCAGGTTCGCGCACAAGTCCGGCACCCACAGCACGTTCTTCAGCCCCACGAGCTCTCCATCCGCTCTCATGAACTTGGCGCATCCCATGCACATGACCTTGGCCTTGGCGCCCGTCGCGGATGTGACTGTAGAGATGGGTGCGGGCTGAATCTCATCGAGTAGGTCCGCACGAGGAGTCATGTGCCAAGAGCTCCCGGAGTCAATCACCCAATGGGTGAGGGGGTGTAGGAGAACCTTGGCAGCCATTGCGAGGTCGGTTGCGCCTTCGTTCACGAAGAAGAAGAACCCGGCCTTCCGCTCCTCAGATTTGCCACCTTTCTCCTCCTCCTTCTCCTCTCCACTAGCTCCCATGACTCCCCCACTCCTCGTGCCACCACGCTGGTTGCTTGATGAAGGCGGGGTCCAATCCTTGGGTCGTTGGTAGCACTTCCGCCAACGATGTCCGCGCTTCTTGCAGTAGAAGCACACCTCCCCTTGACCCCCGCCGCCATCCTCCTTAGGGTTGTCCTTGTTCTTGCCCTTCCACTTCTTCTTGAAGCCACTCTTTCCACCTCCAACTCCATAGCCAGCCGCCTCCTCCGAGCGCTCCACACTCCGCCGCCGCAAGTCCTCCTCTAGGATGCCCGTGCGAATGTAATCCACGCTCCACTGGGGATGTTGAGAGTTGAGGTTGATCGCAAGGGCAGACCATGACTCCGGCAGCCGTATCACGATCTCCACGCATTGCACGAGCTCTGGGTACACCACACCGCCGCCTTGGAGCTTCGTGAAGATGTCCCGCATCTCATCCAACACCGGTTGCATCGGCTCTCCATCAACGAACTTGATGTCGCGCAGCCGCCGCGCGAGTAGCACGATGCCGGTAGCATGTGTCGGTGAGTGCACATCCAGAAGCTTCCTCCAAGCCTTGGGGCCACACTCTGGATCACCCAAGAGGTCCTTGATGTGGTCAAGTTGTCGCCCACCAACCGCTTACCGCTCTGATACCACTTGTTGTTCAGGATCCGTCACTTTGAGAGCTTACGATGAACTCATTTCTCAACTAAACGCAAATCCGCTCGGTAGGATATTGCGCCTTAGGCTTATCTCCCTTCTCCAAGTTGAATCAGTCATTAAGATGGTCTATAGAGTGAGAACCAAGTAAAAACGTCCAGCAGCCGCATGGCTAGAATGGTGGAGGAAGTACAAATATTAGGGCATAGGAAGTTGGAGTTGGGGCCTCCAAGAGAACCATGAGAGGGAAGGGGTTCTCCAAGAGCTAGGGAAGGATGGTAGGAACCTTCCTAGCAGCAAGGATGCAACCCTCATCATGAGGTCCTTGAGGTGTCACATGCAAAATCCAATCTAGTTAGATTTTGCCTAGGTGTTGCAACATTTGCAACCCATGCTAGAAACTTCTAGCCACCCCAATCCAAAAGTCAAGTTGCCTTCCCTAACCACCCAACCAAAGATCCCTTTATAGTCATGTCCAAGTAATCACCCAAATTAGATATAACCCCAAAAGGTAATAAGAAATCCAAGTCTTGGAAATCTTGTAACTTGGGCGATCTTGGTCGGAATAAGGCGATCTTGGTATCGTTGGAAAGCTCCGAATTTCTCCTGCATGATCAAACATTTAAAACTTGGAGAGAAACACAGAGATGAAAATATCCAACAGCCATGCACAATGACATATGCTCATGCAAACAATGCACGCATGAATAGCACGAGCACTCGGCAGGACGTTAGGATGACATGCACTCAGAATGACGTGCATCCAACAAACTCCCCCTAAGACTAACGGACTACATGCACACATACTCACACAAATGTAAACTCTTATGCACACAATAACACATGCACTCATGACACTACTGCCCACACTAGTGCAATGCCATGCCACACATCTTAGCACACTTCCAATGTGCGCTCTCGGGAAGTCTCTTGGTGAGAAATCTGCCGCCTGCTTGCTAGCCTTCATATGGTGAAGCTCAACAGCTCCCTCCTTCACCATCTGCCTCACCCAATGCCACTTAATCTTCATGTGCTTGTTCAGACCATTCAGGATAGGATTATTCGTTATGCCAATAGCAGCCTCGCTGTCGGAGAAAAGTGGTGTAGGTCCCTACTGTTCAGCTCCCATGTCCTCCAGCAGCTTCCTCAGGAGGACAATCTCCTTGATGGCATGGTACATCGCCATGTACTCTGCCTCTCCGGAAGACTGAGCAATCTCACTCTGCTTCTTGGACCTCCAGCTCACTGGTCCACCTCCGACCATGCACACAAAGCCGCCAACCGATGTTTGATCCTCATCCTCTGAGGCCCATGTGGCATCGGTGAAGCACGACAGCTTCAAGGTTCCATGCGTGACCCCATCTGCTCCAATCTGTTTCAGCTGGCCGCCAGCTGAAAACTGAACACCAGCAGATGCCGTTGATCCGAGTTAGCGCACCATGCGCTTTGCCACCTCCAACTGCTCCTCAGTGGGCCGCTGCACAACTCTGGCCAGCTGCCCCACTCCGAATGAAGCATCAGGTCGCGTATGCACAGCTGCATACATCACACTCCCAATGAGTGACTGGTACTCATTCTGCTGCTCATCCTCGAGTACATCATCCTCCTCAGCTGCCTTCTTCAGTTTGAAGCCCACAGGGAACGGTGTCATCACAGTGCGACCCCCAGTCACACCATACCGCTCCATGACACCAGAGATGTAGTGTGACTGATGCACCTTCAGCCACCTCCTCTCAACATCCCTCTCAATCTGCAGCCCCAAGTAGTAGTGGACATCCCCCAGCATCTTGCACTTGAAGTTGTCCATCAGCAGCTTCTGTGTCCTCTCAATCTGCTCCGTGGAAGGCGAGAACAGCAGTATGTCGTCGACATACACCAGCAGCAAGAGCAGCTGCTCCCCCTCTCCAAGCAGAAACAAGTTGTGATCCGCCTGGGACGTCTTGAAGCCTCCACCCAGCAGCACCTCCTCCAGCTTCTCGTACCAACACCTAGGCACTTGCTTAAGGCCATAGATGGCCTTCTTAAGCTTGCACACCCGGCTGGTCCCATCCTCATAGCCGTCGGGCTGCGCCATGTATATATCCTCCAGCAGCACTCCATTGAGGAACGCAGTGGTGATATCCATCTGCTTCATGTGCCATCCCTTCACAACTGCGCCAGCCATCAAAGTCCTCAGTGTCACTAGCTTAGCAACGGGAGCGAAGATCTCCCCAAAGTCGACCTTCTCTTTCTGCTGAAACCCCTTGGCGACCAAACGGCTCTTGAACCGCTCCAACGCACCATCAGCACCACTCTTCACCTTGAAGACCCACTTGCTGCTGATCGGCCGTCGCCCCTCGGGTAACTCAACAAGCTCCCAAGTCTTATTCTCAATGAGACTGTTGAACTCCGCATCCATGGCAGCCTTCCACTCCTCCTTCTGGGGTCCACTCAGTGCCTCCTCCAATGTGGCTGGTTCTCCAGGCAGAGGTGTGAAGAAGCAGAACGCCATCTCCTCATCATCTCCCTCATCCGCCTGAACCGTCATGACACCTTGCTTGAGTCCTCCCAAACGGCTATACTTCAGCCTTGAGGGTGCTGCTGCCACACTCTTCTCGCGGGTTGCATTCTGCTGCCCATGTGGTGAAGCTCCTTTCTGCACACTCCTCTTGGTGACCTTGGCATTTGCAGCAGGCTCGGGCTGAGTTGGTGAGTCCACACGTGCCGACTCATCCTCCAACCCCTCCTCCGCAGCAGGACCAGCACCTTGCTGCTCACCACCGCCACTGTGGTCACTGGTCAGCTCTGACCCAGGGAGATCCTCAAGGTGCAGCTGAACCTCCTCCACTGCAGACCGCTCAATCTCCTGCAGACGCAAGCCAATCTGCACCTGCTGCTGCTGCTGCTGCCAATCCTTGTACATGACGTCCTCCACAAACTTGACGTCACGACTGACCAGCGACCTCTTGCTCTTGGGGTCCCACATTCTTGCTCTTGGGGTCCCACATCAGCCACCCCTTCGAGTCAGGAGCCATCCCCAGATGGACAGCCCACACAGCAGCAACTTCCAGCTTGTGCCTCTGCTCCTTAGGCACCATCACAAGCCCCATGCAGCCCCACACCCGCAGCATGTCAATGGATGGCTTCTTCCCAAGCCAACGCTCGTACGGCACCCAATGCTTGTCGCCAACTTGTGTTAAGACCCTGTTCTTGACCGTGATGACATGGCGAACGGCATCAGGCCAGAACTTGTAGGGCATCCCAGCAGCCCCCAACAAGGTCTTAGCCGCCTCGCCAATGGTCCGGTTGGCACGATCAGCAATGCCGTTCTGCTGCGGTGTTCCTGGGCAGGTCAGCTGGTGTCGGATGCCGTTCCTCTTGAGAAACTTGGTGAATTCCGCTCCTAGGAACTCTCCACCACGGTCACTCCTCAGCACCTTCACCAACCGCATCGCTTGCCGCTCCACCATCGGCAACCAATCCTCCTTTATCGCCGCTGCAGCATCGCTCTCCTTGGACAAGGGACGTGCCCACGTAAAACGGCTCCATTCGTCCACCATGGTAAGGAAGTACAGCACTCCCTCAGTCCCCTCAGTCCTCATAGGACCCACCAGGTCCATGTGCACCACCTCCAGTGGCGCCTTCGCTGATCCCTCCGCACGTGGAAACGGGAACCGCGCAAACTTGTTTTGCATGCACGCCTCGCAGCTGCCATAGTGAGCGCCATCTCCTTGCAGTTGCAGCCCATGCACGCACTTCTCCTTGTGCATCACCTCCAATGTAGATACAGCCACGTGTGCGAGCCGCCGATGCCAAGTCTCCCAATCCGCTTGGCCCGAGGTAGCCGACGCCTTCACTGCCGCACTTCCTCCAATCAGCTCCTCTCCTTGCAAACCTTGCTGCTCCTCCTCGGTGACGCTCTCCTTCATTGATGCCGCAGCTGTCGCCTTGCCCGATTTCCGCCAAGGGAGGACCGGGATCTGCCACATCCGCTTGTGGACATCTCCCTTCCAATGCAGATCCCAAATCAGCTGCTCATCGTTGTAGGCACGATAGCGCTCCGAGCCAATCGTCTCGGTGTTCACACCCGCATCTCCCAACCGGCCGGTAGAAATCAGGTTCGCGCACAAGTCCGGCACCCACAGGACGTTCTTCAGCCCCACGAGCTCTCCATCCGCTCTCATGAACTTGGCGCATCCCATGCACATGACCTTGGCCTTGGCGCCCGTCGCGGATGTGACTGTAGAGATGGGTGCGGGCTGAATCTCATCGAGTAGGTCCGCACGAGGAGTCATGTGCCAAGAGCTCCCGGAGTCAATCACCCAATGGGTGAGGGGGTGTAGGAGAACCTTGGCAGCCATTGCGAGGTCGGTTGCGCCTTCGTTCACGAAGAAGAAGAACCCGGCCTTCCGCTCCTCAGATTTGCCACCTTTCTCCTCCTCCTTCTCCTCTCCACTAGCTCCCATGACTCCCCCACTCCTCGTGCCACCACGCTGGTTGCTTGATGAAGGCGGGGTCCAATCCTTGGGTCGTTGGTAGCACCTCCGCCAACGATGTCCGCGCTTCTTGCAGTAGAAGCACACCTCCCCTTGACCCCCGCCGCCATCCTCCTTAGGGTTGTCCTTGTTCTTGCCCTTCCAATTCTTCTTGAAGCCACTCTTTCCACCTCCAACTCCATAGCCAGCCGCCTCCTCCGAGCGCTCCACACTCCGCCGCCGCAAGTCCTCCTCTAGGATGCCCGTGCGAATGTAATCCACGCTCCACTGGGGATGTTGAGAGTTGAGGTTGATCGCAAGGGCAGACCATGACTCCGGCAGCCGTATCACGATCTCCACGCATTGCACGAGCTCTGGGTACACCACACCGCCGCCTTGGAGCTTCGTGAAGATGTCCCGCATCTCATCCAACACCGGTTGCATCGGCTCTCCATCAACGAACTTGATGTCGCGCAGCCGCCGCGCGAGTAGCACGATGCCGGTAGCATGTGTCGGTGAGTGCACATCCAGAAGCTTCCTCCAAGCCTTGGGGCCACACTCTGGATCACCCAAGAGGTCCTTGATGTGGTCAAGTTGTCGCCCACCAACCGCTTGCACCATGAGCATGTACGCGTCGAACGATCGCTTCATCCACGCTCCTTTCAACTCCGCGGCCTCCGGCATCTTCTCCTTCCCCTCCACCAGATCCAATAGCTTGTATTGGGTGTACATCAGCCTCATGCAGAAGCTCCAGTGCTCGTAGTCCTCCCCCATGAAATTCTCAATAGAGAAAGCCTTCACAGGATCCACGGTTGTAGGAGATGGTGTAGAAGTAGTAGGTAGCGTAGGGTTGGCTGGTTGGTGAGTCCCCACTCCTCCACCAGCAACTCCCCCTTGCTCTACAGCCTCTCTACTTCTATCCATCTCGCCACTAGCACCTCCGGAGTTCGTACCAACCATATTGAGGCCTTATGAATGGTGGAAACTTGAGAAATCGTTTGGAGAGAATTCTGCCAGAAATTTCGATTCTACGAAAAACGCCGTCGCGGACTGAACACTTTCAATTAGAACGCGGTTCGACCACCAATCGAAAGTTCGCGAGCAGAGCTATTAGAACATGGTCTCACTCGTCAACATTGGTTGAGAATTCACGACGATTCGTCATCTCAAAGTCGACTACCTGCTCTGATACCACTTGTTGTTCAGGATCCGTCACTTTGAGAGCTTACGATGAACTCATTTCTCAACTAAACGCAAATCCGCTAGGTAGGATATTGCGCCTTAGGCTTATCTCCCTTCTCCAAGTTGAATCAGTCATTAAGATGGTCTATAGAGTGAGAACCAAGTAAAAACGTCCAGCAGCCGCATGGCTAGAATGGTGGAGGAAGTACAAACATTAGGGCATAGGAAGTTGGAGTTGGGGCCTCCAAGAGAACCATGAGAGGGAAGGGGTTCTCCAAGAGCTAGGGAAGGATGGTAGGAACCTTCCTAGCAGCAAGGATGCAACCCTCATCATGAGGTCCTTGAGGTGTCACATGCAAAATCCAATCTAGTTAGATTTTGCCTAGGTGTTGCAACATTTGCAACCCATGCTAGAAACTTCTAGCCACCCCAATCCAAAAGTCAAGTTGCCTTCCCTAACCACCCAACCAAAGATCCCTTTATAGTCATGTCCAAGTAATCACCCAAATTAGATATAACCCCAAAAGGTAATAAGAAATCCAAGTATTGGAAATCTTGTAACTTGGGCGATCTTGGTCGGAATAAGGCGATCTCGGTATCGTTGGAAAGCTCTGAATTTCTCCTGCATGATCAAACATTTAAAACTTGGAGAGAAACACAGAGATGAAAATATCCAACAGCCATGCACAATGACATATGCTCATGCAAAAAATGCACGCATGAATAGCACGAGCACTTGGCAGGACGTTAGGATGACATGCACTCAGAATGACGTGCATCCAACATTTTCACTTCAAATGTTTTTGCCTGCATCTGTCTCAATCTGACGGTTGCTGCTGTCGCTTTGACTTTGTACTTGGTAGAGTCGGCTCCTGCAGCCTACAGGAATGCCTTTTCATAAAAGTTTCATATCTCAACAAAAACAAAGGGATTTCCTTATGTTACGATATGAGATTCAATTGATGGGCATTCCTGTATGTTGCAGGAGCCGACTCTACTGAGTACGAAGTCGAGCAGTCCGAAGAATCGAAGCAACACAGCAAGCGTCTGACCAAGACCAATGCAGGCAGAAACACTTGAAGTGAAAAGAGCGGGAACAGGTTTGAAACGGGGTTTCAATTTCATTGTAATTAGGGAATGTACCCCTTAGAGTACATGGCTATGTTATGTGATGCTATCATCTGCATTCACGTCTGTCTGCCTCCCATCATATGTTCGTGCGTTGCATGCGTGGTGTGAGCGTGTGCAAGAATTTGTGTTTGATGTGGTTTGGATTTCCTGAGTGTGTGTGAATGCTGTTTGGCTTGAGCAGATATCTGAAGTGACTCCTCTGCTCAAGAGCTTTCCGTCGAGCCAAGTATCGCTTCAATCGGAGCACGAACAAGAAAGTTACGAACGTTTGAAGTTCGTATGCTTTTGATATTTGGTTGTGGTGACTATGGGAAGTTGTGGGGTTGACTCCATATGGGGTACAGACTTTTGGGGGTTGGGAAATTCGTCAACATCACTGTAGATGCTGCCAAGTGGTTGGGAGGAGCCAAACCAGGTTGGCAAGTGTGGCCAAGTTGGGCAAGGTGGATGGCATGGGTTGGGAAAGTGACAAAAGTGAAAGTGGGGTTGCCTATGGAGAGGGGAATTGTGTGGCATGGGGTTTCCTTGGTTGGGGACTATCTTGGGACCTTCCCTCTCGACCTCCTCATCCCATCCCACCTGGTTTATTGCTACTCTAACTCTCTTGTGTAGTGATTGTGAAATTGTGAGACTCTTATCATTGAGTTAAGTTCTCATGGCAGCATACCCCGCTGTGCGCCGAAATTGATAAGTCGCGATTTACTTCACCTCTTGATACGATTCAAATTGGGATCTGTAGCCACGGACTAGGGCTACAACATATCTGAGTTAAATGAAGTTTTGACCGTGAACTTTTTGTCAACGGCGTTTCTTGTGAACTCGACTTTTCTGTCCAGAAATTGAGACCAACGATTTTGAGAAATTTAGGCCCATAATCTTCATAGACTCCGTCCTTAGTCTCTAACAGGCTAGTCTAGGTCGTTTCCCATGCCTTTGTATTTCCTATATAAACTCGATGTATGTATGCTATTATCATCTCAGTCATTTACATTCACTCTGATCTGAGGTAATCACCTCCGCTGCAATATTACTTTGCGATCAACCCTTGGGGATCCTTCGCTATGTCCCACTTGGGACTGTAACGTGGTATGAGAGCTACTCAGGGATTCTTCGCAACTTCACTTCCGTGAAATTCGTCGAACCAATATCTGGCGAGCGGCACACGCTCCAAGACCAAGATGGCCGGAGGATCCGGAGGCCAAGCAAATCTGACGGCCAAAGGACAAACCAACACGGATGCGAGAAATGAGGCGACAACCACGATCAGTACTACTGGATTCGAGCAGATGTTTTTATGACTATCAACTAGGGAGTAAGATCTCCAAGCACTGCGCAAAGGCGACGCGGGAACCTCTTCCCAACCAGCTCAACCTGGTCAATCGGCTGCAAAAAGCCATGACACCGCCGCACACATCTTCTCCCTCGACACAGACAAATCAACAACAACTGCCACCCGTCCAAGTGATGAAGTCATCAACTCTGCGCAAGCACGTTTTCTCAGTGTTTCAAAAATCAAGACCGCCACCTCGTTTGACGGTAAGGATTTCTATACATGGAGTTTTGAGCTTGAGCTCCTCCCACAGACTGCGCAGATCTACCATTTCATCGACGGCTCCTACACTAAACTGGTGGAAGACACCGAAGATGCCAGAACTCAGTACTACAGTGAGTCCCTCATGGCATATAGTGTGCTGCTCGCAACATGACGCATGCGGAACAACTCGGCATTCGCTCCTACAAGTTGAGCGCCGCTCCAGAGCTGGAAGCCTGGATGCACCTCGTTGAGGTATATCAGCCGAATGATTCAGTCACGTCTAGCAGATTCCTGCAGCAACTCATGGAGACCAAACACATACATTAACCGCTGTCATAATATTCGTGATCATATCACGAAGCATGGAAGCGCTATTTCGGAGGAGATTTTCGTCAACATCGTCCTCCAAGGTTTCGGGCCTGAGTGGAAGCCCTTCTCCGACAATGAGGAATCATCTCAGAAGCCGCGCTATGCACCGCCCTCCTGACTGAACAGCATGACATGGACTCGAGCAAGACAAGCTCCGCGCCGCGCTGAGAGCGCCTCGCCTTCTACACAGACAACCGTGAAGAGCGACGACAACCAAGGCGCCATTATTGCAAAACCTGCAAAGTCTTCGGACACTCAACGGACCGATGTAAATCCCGGTCTAACTATCGCCACCCTAATTCCACTCACCACAACAATTGGGTCGGCCGACAAGACGCTCGTCACTTTCAGCCCCAACAGCAAGTCTCTCGCCCTCCTGCAAAACACCAACAGCAACAGCAGACACAAGGTCCTCAAACAGGAACTCCCAGAAACATAATCGCAAACATGGCGACAAGGCGTCATTCACGCGCTGCTGAACCAGACGAAGCAGAAGAACCTCGCGGCGGGCTTATTCAACCTGAAGAAGGGAGGAACAATCCCTTTACAAAAGATCATTACTACATGTACGATGAGGACGGGCAAGATTGGCATCAGCCAATACAACTACGGGAAAGCCCACCCCACGATCATCAGCACTACATTCCCGTGTGATGGAGAGAAGATGAGTTTTTTGAGAAACGATACAAGGCGACTTTGGTGACACCGCGGCTCTCACTCCTCCTGCGCAACAACAACAACAATCATAACACCTGGTAGCTGCTGCGGCCAGCACATGGTGGGATCCGTCCGTTACATCTCGAACATCAGCCGCACTCCTGCCACATACGTCACTGTCGCCAACAACGAGCAACTGCGCGCAAACACGCAAGGCATCGTGGTGCTGCAAGCTCGGGACAGGAACATACACATCACGTTCAGCGACGTGCTCTACGTACCGGATCTCCTTTTTAACTTGATGTCCGCAGGGCAACTCAACTACTGCGGAGTCATGCTCGCTACGGATCCCTACACGCGCGACCTCATCCTCACCTACGCTCCCCCAGACACACCCGTCAAGTCGCACAAATACTTCGGAAGAGCTCGCTCGCTCAACGGCGTTTCAGGCTCGACTTCGACATTCCCAACTATCAAGAGTCGTCAGACGAGCTCGTGGACCTCGTTCCCCCGGACTTTCTATACATGAACGCGGAGTCATGGCAGCATCCGGACTGGCCGACCGTGGATTCGCCGCAGCCCCCACCCTAAAGAGATAAATTTGCACCAACCCGGTCCCGACGGCCTCTGCACCACCTGCTTCACACCCACGGCAAGCCGCACAGAAGAAGTCGAAAAGGACCTCGCGGCAATTCAAGAGGTGGAAAGCGCCGAGGCGGAACCTACGGGCATGATAGAAATAGACCTAGCCGTCACAACTCACCGCATTTTCGGGATCGGAGACAAAAGGTTGGGGCTGACGGAGCAGCAGCGACCAACACCGCGCACCGAAACCCTCCGCCGGATCCTGGAGGAAGCGCATGCCACAACCTTTGACGATGAAAATCGTCCGTGACCCTGCACCCTCGATGTCTACCGCAACCTCATCCAAGGCGTGGAAAGATCCTGATGCAAAAGAAGAATTGAGCGTCAAAGAGCAGGAAGACAAGGCAAGGGCAGAAAAGAAAGCAAAGCTATATGAGGAGCGCGTAGCGGCAGGATGGGACGAAGAGTCAGCACGACGCGGTGCATGGGGAGACGACAACGACGGCACCAGAGCAACATGGGGATCCGCCACTGGTGCTTCGGGCACCGTTCAAGGCTGGGGAACTGGCGGATGGGGTGACGTCGAACGACGAGAACTTGCAAAAGGCGGCCTTACCCAGGAAGAAATGGAGGACGTAGAGAGGGAGATGGTTGCCGAAAGGCCCCCCTCACGAATCCCTGTCCCACTCGGACGACGCCTCCGCACTCTTCCCTCACCACCCCGCTCACCTTATCGTTGGGAAGACCCTTGGTCGGAGATTGAGGAGGGAAACGTGCCACCAACTCCACCCCGCGACTCATTTGGGCCAATCTCCCACCCAAATACATTCGCCCGCCTCATCGAAGGCACACGGACCCTGGCTAAACATCATCCCAGACCGCAACTTCCTTGCGCTCTATCTTATGATGGCACCTGCAGAAGGGGAGACAACAGCAGAAACAGAAGCAAAGGAGGAGGACAACGAAGCAAAACCTGGAGAAGAAGAAGGACCAGTGCTCCAAATTCCCCAAGAGACAGAAGCAAAGGCGGCGATATACCACGTGCAATACCTGCGCACTCCTGAAGTTCGCGCAGAAGATGATCTCTAGCATCAGCGACTCAGTCACCCCTCGCTTCAGACGTTCAACAACTGTCTCCGTGCCAAAGTCTTTCTTCAAGGAGCACTGCTGCGTCCTGATGGCACGGAGCCTCACACCACCTCATACACAACCACCTGCACCGTCTGCCCCACAGCTGCACGCACACACCAAGCATACCCCTCCCTGGAGCCAAGTACCAATCGCTACAAGAAGCTTCAGAAGGTCTACAGGGACTTCATCGTGCTCACCTCTGAGGGCATAAATGGCAAACAATACACACTCACCTTCGTGGACGCGTACTCACGCCACGTCTGGATCGCCAACGCCAATGTCCGCTCCAAGGCCCCTGAGATATTTCGCATCTGGCTCGCACACGCGCAACGACAATCGGGGAAGAAGCTGAAGATTTGGCAGACCGACGGCGCCAAGGAGTTTCGCAGCAACGAACTGGAAGGGGTTGTTGCAGAAAAAAGGGTTCAAACATCAGATCTGTCTCCCCTACGCTCACCAGCAGCAAGGCGTTTCAGAGAGGGTTAATCGTAGCCTCATGACAAAAGTGCGCGCCTTCATTAACCAGTCTGACCTACCCACGAAGTATTGGCCGTACGCCATGAACCACGTCGTGCGCCTGCACAACCTCCTCTCCACCATGGCCAACCGGGGAAATCTCTCTCCCCACATAAAGTGGACCGGCTCAAGGGGAGATACCTCCATGCTGAGGGTTTGGGGGTGTGTGGTGCAGTATCGGCCGACTTCGACCACCAACGGAAATTTTACTCACCGTGCACGCTGGGGAATCCACCTGGGACTCAGTTACGAGTATCAGGGCTGGCTAATTCTGGACATCGACACCAACAAGATCGTCCCCGCGCGCGACATTTTTTTCTACAAGCGACTTACCTTGCAGCAGTGAACCGAGGACCAACGCCGCAACGTCGCACTCGCCTACGCCAACAACGGCCGCAGATTTGCATCTCCAGAAGACGCGGCAGCAGCAGCAGCCCTCGACCACGACCCCGCCGACGAACATCCCGGCGCACTGCCTCGCACATGCGACGACGACGACGATTATGACGACGACACCTCTGCGCCCGGACCATCACGCCACCACACTCAGCCCAGCACTTCCTCACCTGCCCATGAGAGTGGTGATGACGATGTGGTGGAGGTGACCTCCTCAGACACCACAGGTGCCCCCAATGTCACTAGACTACAGCTTCTCGGCCTACACACGTCGGTCACTACCCTCACGCACGCCGTTGAGCCCAAGAATCCCCACCAGGCCCTAATCGGTCCTCACGCCAAGGAGTGGCGTGCTGCTATGGACGCGGAGCTAAAGGCGCTGGAATCCCGCGATACATGGGTCCTAGTCAATTGTGCAGCAGTGAAGGGGAAGAGGGTGCTAAGCGGAAAGTGGGTTTTTTCGCCTGAAAACCAACGCAGACGGTACTATCGAGCCCTTTAAGGACTGTTGGGTCGTACGAGGATACGACCAGCGCCACGGTATTGCCTTCGATCAAACCTTTGCCCCCGTCAGCCGTCACACTTCTGTCAGGATTCTACTTGCCATTGCCGCCGCTAATCATTTACCACTTCAGCAGATCGACGTAAAGAACGCATTTTTGTATGCGCTGGTGGATGCAACCATCTTCGTGGAGCAGCCACACACCTAGGGTGAAGGAGACCCAAGGGTCTGCCAGCTGAAGAAATCCCTCTACGGGATAAAACAGGCACCACGCCTCTGGCAGCAGCATCTGCACAAAATCCTCCTGGAGATCGCCTTCAGGCAGATACCGCACGACCCAGGAATGTACCGCCTTTACTTCAATGGTGATTACATCCTCCTGGCCGTCTACGTCGACGACCTGCTGTACACCGGCACCTGCAACAAGCTCCTTCACCAGTTTGAGGAGAACCTAGTGCAACGCGTTGACATCACAATCAACCACAACGTCACGCAGTTTCTGGGGCCGAACATCACTTACGCGCCAGAAGAAATTCACCTGTCAGCCTCCAAGTACGCAGAGCAGCTTGGATAACGCTTCAGAATTGCCCCTGCACAACTCTCAACTCCTTACCGCAACCCCAACGCCAACTACAAACCGGACAACAAACCCCTGTCACCCGCAGAACTCCATGTGTACCAGCAGCAAATGGGGTGCCTACTGTTCCCTTCTGTCACCTGCCGACCCGACCTTTCGTACATCGCAAGCCAAGTGGCTCAATACTCCCGCAAGCCAGTAGCTGAGACCCAGCTGGACTTGGAGCGCGCCCCGCAGTACTTCATTTCCACATCTGACATTGGGCTCTCCTACTCCACGCTGAGGACAACCTCCTTCAACCTCAACGGCTACATGGACGCATATCATGCCACTGATCCTGCGAATCGACGGTCACGGACCGGCTTCGTCTTTCACTTGGAACCAAGAGGACCAATTTCCTGGAACTCACAGAACCAAAAGCTGGTTGCCCTGTCGTCGGCCAAAGCAGAGTACATCGCCGCAACAGCAGCAGTTTGCGAAGGGTTGTACCTGCACGAACTGTTGCAGGAAGCAAAAATTCCAACTTCGCCCACCTTTCGCCTCCACTACGACAACCAGAGCGCCATCAAGATCGCGAACAAGCCAAGGTTCATGAACCGCACGAAACTCATCGCGCTACAAAACGTTTTCGTCAAGGACGGAATTGACCAGGGCAAGGTTGACCTTGCGTACTACCCCACAACTGAGATGGCAGCTGACTTCCTCACCAAGCGACTGCCACGTCAGCAGTACAAGCGCAGCTCCAACCTCACGGGAGTAGTCAAGGGAGTCAGCCCTCTGCGCGACCGGGAATGAAGGGGAGTGTTACCGTACGATATGAAATTCAATGGGTAGGCATTCCTGTATGCTGCAGGAGCCGACTCTACCAAGTACGAAGTCGAGGAGTAATAAGAATCGAAGCGACACAGCAACCGTCTGACCAACACCGATGCAGGCAGAAAGACTTAAAGTGAAAAAAGCGGGAACAGGTTTGAAACGGGTTCCCGCGCCGCACGGTTTCAATTTCGTTGTACCGTAAACCCCCGTATATAGGACCCCCTCCAGTTGTAGACCCCCGGGTTTATAATACGGAGGGGGGTACTCTATTCGAGTACATATGAGTTATACCCCCCTAAATGGCTTCTAACATTATAAGAACCCCCCACATCCTAGAGAAGTGCGGATTTTCAGCAAATGCAATAGAAAATGGTCATATTCCATGTTCATTTAGAGTAATCACACCCATGAACGCAGATGCACAGGCACAATACCATCCTAATCCTGTCCAGCAACCCAAATCTCCACCTCCTCCTCATCATATCGCCCTTCTGCCCACCACTCATCGCCATCATCCTCCCATCCCGCTCCACCCTCCACCTGCACACCGCCTTCCTCCTCACCCTCCTCACCCTCCTCCTCATCCTCCTCCTTGTCCTCCTCCGTGTCCTCCTCCTCCTCCTCCTCCTCCTCGTCCTCCTCCTCCTCCTCCTCCTCAGCTGGAGAGGAGGCAGCATCGCTGTTCATGCTCGTAGGGGCGGAAGGGTCAGGGTAGAAAGGGTTGGGGACGAGCTCATCGAGCTCCTCCTCGCACACATCCTCCAGCACCTCCACCTCCGCCTTATCACGGAGGTGAGCGAGAATCAGCTCATCCTCGCTCCCGTCGACGTCGATGGAGATGCCGCAGGTCACGAAGGCTTTCTTGATCAATTCTTCAGGCACGTCGGCCCATGCCTCCGCAATCCAGCAGAGAACCCTCTCTGGGGGAGGTTTCTTCAAATTCCCTGCGGGAAATGTCACGGGTAGGGGCAGACGTGAGTCACCACACGGTGAAGGCACACAGTGAAACGGGTACACCTTACATGCTCACCTGCAGGGGTGAAAGAATCAATCCCCTCATCCTGGAACCACGTAGAGTAACGGTGGCGAACCCCGGCTTTGAAGCTGCGGTTCACCAAAACGTCCAGGGGTTGCACCAGCGAGGTGCAACCCCCAGGGATCACCGCGCGCGTAAGCTTGAACAGCTTCATGGTCTGGCCGACTGCTTCCGTGGTGTGCCCTCGGTAGGAATCGAGGATGAGGAGCGCATCCTTGCGCTGGTTTTCCTCTTCGCGCATCAAGAAGGGGACGCGAACCTTCGTTGTCCATTCTTGGACAAGGTTCTCGTCCATCCAGCCCTTTTTCTGGGCTCGCACGACAACCCTGCACAACAAGAAAGAAACATCAGCGGTGACATTCCTTCACCAAACCCCGGCAGAACATCCGGTAAGACTCAACTCACCTCGGGGTATGGGGATCTTCGGCAAGGTCTTCCGCTTGAAGACCACATACGGAGGGAGCTTCAAGCCGCATGCGGTCATCGCTAGCATGACCGTGACGCGCTGCTTCTCGTACCCCGCGGTGCGCACGTGCACGGTCCGAGCGCCTTTCATCTCGAGGGTGCGCTCAGCAGGCATCTCAAGGAACAGGGGTGTCTGATCCGCGTTCACGATCAGGTTGAAGGGATAGGAGTTGAGCACGCGCATCTGCCTTACGAATTACCAGAAGGCCTCGCACCTCTGCTTGCAATCTGCATCGCATGGGATAAGGGGGAGTCAGGCGAGGTGGATACGGTACGACTTTGCATCTGGAAACGTCGGGTAGGCCGAGGTCAAGGTACCTGCAGCGAGCTTCTGCCCGATCTTTGTCTTCACGCGCTGCGCCAGGGACCACCGCCTGCGGAACCTCTTTGTCCAACGGTGGGACGAAGACCACTTCTTCTGGGGGTGGCAATGCTTCATGTAGGTCGCCGCCCAATTCTGCAGCAGACCCACGGAAACCGGCAGGCCTCTCCCACGGTGCTGCAGGAACCTGCGGTAGACCGCAACCTCCATATCGGGGTACTTGGGCTTACGTCTCGCACCAGTGAGACGTTGGTGACACCCTGCCGCTTTGTCGAGCCGCTCCTTCAAGCTGCACCAGTCGCGGATCTGCTTCGGCTGGACTTTGGCGAGCCTAGCCAAACTCCTGACGCTAATAGGGGGCTGCGCGTCAAACATCTTGAGCCAGTAAAGCTTCTCCTTGACGGTGTAAGCTTTCTGCTACTTCTCTGTTCGTCGGCGCCTTGTCTCCGGCGTCTCTGCGTCGCACACCCGCTTCTTCTGTCCCCGCGGTCGGCTTGATACAGGAAACACGGGAACCTTCACCTGCGGAAGCGGACGGCATGGGCTTCCGCTGGGCTCCTTATCTGTCTCCTCGCTGCTAGAGGAACTTGACGTAGGCATGACGGGCATGGGCGACGGCCTAGGAACTGGAGGCTTCTGGACCTTCTTACGGCGCTTGCGTCTAGCACCGGACGTCCCAGTATCTGGTGATGTCATCTTCTATGCGGCAGCCAGCCGAGCACAGTACGGGGGAAAGAAACAGGAGGGGGAATTGAAGTCAGCCCGATGAACAAGGACGTGCCAGAAGACTGTAGGGGTGTCTGAAGATCCAGCCCTTTCCATGAGTGTGCAGCCCGCACGAAGCGTGCATGGGGTGTGAAGGCCGAGGCAACACTGTGCGCTGGGCCCATCAAACGGTGCCCTGCGCTGTCGTGTGAACACCAAGTGGTGTTTGTGGCCAATGGGAGGAGGCTCACAGATAGGGTGCTTGTTGACATGGGTTCGGCCTGTGTGGAGACCAGTTCGAGTATCTTTGGGTGGTGCTAAAAACGGAGCAATTCCAAATTACTTCTTTGAGCTCCAAAACTCCATTCATATAAAGGTCAAATTGAAAAGACCCGGGTCTTATAAAATGTATACCATTTAATTATACCCCCCAACGTTTTGAGGGGTGATTATCATAAGACCCTAGGGTCTTATATACGGGAGTTTACGGTAATAAAGGAATGTACCCCTTAGAGTACATGGCTAGTCTGGGTCGTTTCACATTCCTTTGTATTTCCTATATAAACTTGATGTATACATGCTATTATCATCGCACTCATTTACATTCACTCTGATCTGAGGTCATTACTGTTACGAATAGTGATCAGTGAAACATCACTGTGCACTCCTCATCGTAGCAAGCGAAGCACGCACTACCGAGGTCGATGACGAAAGGGCTTTAGTAATGCGAAAGGACGTACGGTTACGAGGAGCATCTGGACCGTCGGGCAGACAGCATCAGGCAGCAGCAGTGGCGAGGATTCTGCCCGAACAGTTTCGTAACCACCCGGAGTCGCACGGTTGAATTTCGCTGCAATAAGGGAATGTACCCCTTAGAGTACATGGCTAGCTAGGTCGTTTCGAATTCCCCTGTACTCTTATTTATATTCCTTGTACTGCATGTTTTTAATCATCTCAAGCATTTACATCCACTTTGCTATTGAGGTCAAGGGCCCACCACCACTAGACTAGAAGTGTGCGAACCTTCCTGGGGCGATCCTGAGAACGATCAACTACTGATCGCAGCATGGTATGAGAGCGACTCGGGAATCCTTCGCACTGCCATCTCCGGAATCTGCGACATTCGGAAAGTGGCGTCCGGCACACGATCGCGTGTAAGAATGGCCGGAGGATCTGGAGGTCAGACGAATCTGACGGCTGAAGCGCAGCCCAACCCGGCCCCGACAAGTGAGGAAACGACGACAATCCCTTCCGTCGTCCTCGCACAACTGCTTCAGCGACTCACGAGCGTGGAGCAAGGGCTCCAAACATTGCGGAATGGCGATGCGGGAACTTCATCCCAACCCACTCAACCGGCCTCAAACGGCCAGAGCTCCGCCCCGCAAGGCTTCTCTCTTGACACAAATGGCTCAACCCCCAAGACTCCCTGTCCCAGCGATGAAGCAATTCTCTCTGCGCAATCAAGGTTTTTGAGCATATAAAAAATAAAGACAAGTGTGTGCTTTGACGGCAGAGACTTCTATACCTGGAGCTTCGAGCTGGAGCTGCTGCTACAAAACGCGCAGATTTATCACTATTTTGACGGGAGCTACGCGGGACCTTAATAAGAAACTGACGACGCAAAAACCAAGTACTACAACGAGTCCTTGATGGCATACGGGGGTTCTTCAGCGAAACATGTCGCCGACGGAGCAATTGAGCATTCGCTCATACAAAACCTCGCCTGCTCCAGCCCTCAACGCCTGGCGCCACCTGAATGATGTGTATCAACCGAAGGACTCAGTGTCGTCGAGCCGCCTACTCCAGCAGCTACCAGGAAAGAAGGCCAACAGCTACCTGAATCGCTGTCGGAGCTTACGCGATCAAATCGCGAAACTGGGGAGCACAATCTCTGAGGAGATATTCGTCAACATTGTGCTCCAAGGGCTCGGCCCAGAGTGGCGGCCCTGCAAGGCGCTTCTCTGACAGCAGGGGGTCATCTCGGAGGCCGCCCTTTGCGCCGCACTTCTCGTTGAACAAAGAGATATGGACCAGCAGCGACCAGCGCCGCGACGAGACAAGGAGCGCCTCGCCTTCTACGCCGACAACACAGAAGAGCGACGGCCGCGGCGCCTTTGCTGCAAGATCTGCAGGAATTTCGGGCACTTGGCGGATTGATGCAAGCATCGATCTCGCCCTCGTCAGACCAATCCGAGCAACTGGTCCGGCCGACAAGACGCGAGGAATGACACGCGTCCCGCCCAGGGGTATCAACCCCCATCGTGCAACCTGAACCCGACAGTTCAGCAGCAGCAGCAGCCATCGCAGGCTGCCCCCGTCCGCAATGTCATGGGGAACATGACCATGACGAGCGGATCTCGTCGCCCGCGCGCGCGCTCACCGTCACCCGAGCCGGCGCCTGACCCATTCGGAGCGTTCTCGAACAACAACCCGTTCAGCACACGTCACGACTTCAGCGACGACGACAACCAGGACTGGAATCTCCCGGTCCCGCTGCTTGAGAGCCCCCCGCACGTACCTGACATGCGGCCGGCACCGATCGATTGGATCGCGCGCGAACAGTTTTTGAAAGTTGACACTCCACACATCGTCACTCCGCGACTGGCGCTGCTCGCGCGAAACGACAACAGGCGCTACAACACGTGGTACCTTGACAGCTGCTGTGGGCAGCACATGGTGGGCTCTGGGCGTTACATATCCAACGCCGTCGCCACCCCCGCCGTCACTTACGTCACTGTGGCGTACAATACGCGGCTGCGCGCAAGCGCGCAAGGCATTGTTGTGCTCAAAGCACATGGGAGCAGCGCACATCACCTTGAATGACGTGTTGATTGTGCAGAACCTGCGTTTCAACCTTCTCTCGGCGGCGCAACTCCTGGATTGCGGAGTCATCCTCAGCACCGACCCCGAGACGCGCGACATTCTGCTTCACTTCACAATGCCGAACAAGATGCGCATGTCAGAATGAGTGAAGTGATTGAACTATGAAACATTGGAGTACAAGTATGAAACCCTAGAGTTGTGTACCCCCTAAAGGCTAACCCACTATAGCCTACACAACAATAACATATATAATGTTTGACAGCGCAAGCAGATCGGACGGGCGCACGCCGAGAACGAAGTGTACGTTCTCGACTTCGACATTCCCGATTGCAGCGGCGATTCGCAGGAGCTGATTGACCTTGTTCCCCTGCGCTTCGAACATATTCATCGTCGGGACTGGAAGCACCCTGATGGGCGCCCTTGGGTGCCTCATCACCCACATCCGCGCGAGCTTGCGCTACACGACCCTGACCCCGACGGCGTCTGCAGGGACTGCCACACGCCCACGTCCTCGTCAAGCGCGATTGCCGGCCGTGGCCTCGCCGCCATCCTTGAAGCAGACCGCGACGCACCTCCTGAGGAGGGCCTCTCCAACCTGGAGTTGGAAGCCGCGACACGCGTTGTCTTCGGCACGCCAGAACACCCCCTCCCCGGGCCCGCATCTCAACATCTTCAAGGGATGCTTCGCGGTGTTGGCGTCGGAACCTTCGATGCGCACGGAACGCCGCGACCCTACACCAAGGAGAAGGCGGCTGCAATATACTCTCACCGACGCGATTCGAAGCAGAAACTCTCGCCGGCGGAAGAAGAGGCACTGGCGCGACGCGAAGCCAAAGAGCTTCGATAGAAGAGTCTCACCGAGGTGCGCGGAACGCTCGCTTGGGAGATAGACGAGGAGAGCGCCTCCTGTTAGAATCTTAGAGAGAACAAGAATGAATGAACTAGCAGAAAGTTGGGTACAAGTAGGAAACCCTAAGTTTGTTGTACCCCCTAAGGCTAAACCCACTATAGCCTACACAATATAAACATATAATGTTTGACACACCCCCATAGGCTAAGTGGGGGAGAGCAAGGGGTCACAAGACCAGTCAAAGCAAGGCAAAGCAAAACAAGCTCAGGGTGGATCTCAAGGATACCACACAAATTCCGAGCACAAGCAAGTGGTCACAAGACCAGTTCACATGCAGTTTGATAATAGAACAAGAAGTACAGTGATCACAACCTAGCAAGTGTAAGCATGCAGGTATGTGTATAGAGATCACAGTACAAGCAGAGTCAAGAAGTGAGCAAGTGAGGGAGAGTAGGCACAAGGCCTAGAACAGTACAGAAACGCTGATGATCGCAAGGCTGAAGCGCCTTGGTGAACACATCAGCAGTGTTGGCCCAAGTGGCCACGTACGAGAGACGAAGCTGACCACGCTGCTGCAGCTCTCGAGCAAGGAAGTAGCGCAGAGCGATGTGCTTCGTTCTGTGCTCCAGTCTGTGCTCCTGACACAAGGCAATGGCTGCCTTGTTGTCGACGTACAGCACTGGAGGAGAACGAGGCCGCTCTCCGAGGTCGGTCAGCAGGTAGGTGAGCCAGCGTAGCTCCTGGGCAGCCATGGCTGTGGCGTAGATCTCAGCCTCACAACAGAGGAAGAGCGTGTAGAACGCCAGGAAACAGAACCAGAGCCAAGGCTGAAGGTGTAACCCTGAGACGACCGCTGCGTAGCCTGGTCGTCAGCCCAAGAAGCGTCTGAGTGTCCAGTGAGGACAACATCGCGCCTTCCTCCAAGCACAAGCCCCATGCCCGGCGTACTGCACAAGTAGCGCAACACCCTCTTAGCGGCATCCATGTGCTCCTTCCAGTGACGGCCAGGAGCGACATAGCGTGCTAGGATGCTAAGAGGGTATGCAAGGTCAGGTCGAGTGCAGGTCATCAGGTACATGAGGCAGCCCACAAGCTCTGGATACGGGCCACTCGGCTCTACGGACTCATCCGAAGGCAGAGCTGAGAGCGAGTGACCGGTAGGCAGAGGAGTGGGCTGAGGCGAGGAGTACGTGAAGCGGAAGCGCTGAAGGACCTGCTGCACCATGTGTGACTGAGTCAAGGTGATGGTGCGCTGTGCTCTGTCCCGGGTGATCCGCAAGCCAAGATAGCTTGTCAGCTCACCCAGGTCTGTGCACGTGTGTCTCTTCTGCAGCTCCGACTTCACGTGGGCGAGTGCCTCAGTGTCAGCAGTAGCAAAGACCAAGACGTCGACGTACACGAGAACGTAGAACGGCGGCAGAGTGGTGTCGGTGCGTAGAAACAGCGACGGGTCAGCAGTAGAAGGAGCAAACCCAAGAGCCACAAGCGTAGTCCTCAGTGTGTCGTGCCACTCATGGGGTGCCTGGCGGAGACCGTAGACTGGCCGCCGGAGGCTCCACTGGGTACCAGGAGGGAACGACCCAGTGAAGCCAGGTGGGCGGCGCAGCCAGATCTCCTCGTGCAGGCTGCCCTGTAGGAACGCAGTGCTGAAGTCAAGAGAGTGGAGCTCGTAGTCACGCTGAGCAGCGACGTGCAGCAGGACCCGAAGAGTGGTCATCTTCGGGGTCGGGGAGAAGGTCTGGAAGAAGTCAACTCCTTCTCGCTGACTGAAGCCTCGAGCAACGTAACGCGCCTTGAAGACAGGCGGAGAACCCGGCGGCCGCTTCACCCTGAAAATCCACATGCCACTGACGATGTTCGCCCCAGGTGGGGGAACCTCGTCGACGTAGGTGCCTGTGGACTTCCAGGAAGCCATCTCTGCGTCCATGGCTGTCTGCCACTGAGAGGAGTAGAGACCCTCCATCGCCTCTGTGTAGGAGCGTGGGGGCGGGATGTCTGGTGCATCCGGGTCTCCCTCAGGGGCAATCAGCGTGGACACGAGATGAGGTAAAGAAGCAGCAAAGCACTCAAACTCCTCCTGTCTGTCCTCAGGGACGTCCGTGCCAAGTGCACACTCACCCCCGACGGACGGAGGACAGACAGACTCAGACTCAGCAACAAGGCTAGCGGCGTAGTCTAGACGACAGGCGGCAGCAAAGTCAACAAGCTCAGCGACTAGAGCAGACGCACCAGAGGACTCAAAGGTAGGGTCAGTCACAACAGTAGCGAGGAAACGCGTGACAGTAGGACTGGCAGCACGAGCAAGGTCTGACGGCGGGTCAGCAACGTCAGGAAGAGAGGACGCAGGAGGAGACGGCAGAGGGACACGCTGTGGAGCAGTGGAAGGACGCAGGGTCATGTAGTGAGTGCCAAGGACAGGAGGAGGACGCTCACGCGGAACACGACAACCAGTGCGGGCAGCGCGGACAAGCGACTCTGGACGAGACTCAGGAGACGCAGGACTAGACTCAGGCGACGGAGGACGAGACTCGGGCTCACGACGCTCCGTAAGACTACCCGCCGGCGCAGTGTAAGGAGATGGAGCAGGCAGCGGAGAGGCAGGCTGTAACTGTGACTGCGACTGGACAGACGGTGGACTCAGTAGGGGAGGAGTAGGACCAGTAGCGGGCGGGAGACCAAGAACCTGCTGAAGGAGCGGAACGTAGTACGGCAGCGGCCGCTCAGCACCTCCAGCTCCAACCCCCTCAGCAGGCCCAGTCCCAGCAGCTCCAGTACCTCCAGTACGAGCACCTCCAGGACCAGCGGCTCCAGCAGCACCAGCACCAGCAGCACCTCCAGCAGCTCCAGCAGCACCAGCACCAGCAGCACCTCCAGCAGCGCCAGCAGCACCGCCAGCAGTCGCAGCACCTCCAGTAGCTCCAGCAGCACCAGCACCAGCAGCACCTCCAGCAGCGCCAGCAGCACCGCCAGCAGCAGCAGCACCTCCAGCAGCTCCAGCACCAGCAGCACCTCCAGCAGCGCCAGCAGCACCGCCAGCAGCAGCAGCATCTCCAGCAGCTCCAGCACCAGCAGCACCTCCAGCAGCTCCAGCACCAGTAGCACCTCCAGCAGCACCAGCAGCACCGGCACCAGCAGCACCTCCAGCAGCGCCAGCAGAACCGCCAGTAGCTCCAGCACCAGGGTCCGCGACACTAGGAGCGCCACTCCGGAGACTGCAGCGCCGAGCGTACCACTCTCGGAGCCGCTGGGGAGAGGGCAGCTCCCGCCTAGGAGGGGAAGCACGGGCACCAGCTCCAGCAGCACTCCTAGCTCCAAAAGCACCCCTCCTGAGGCTGCAGTACTGTAAGTACCACTCACGTAGCTGCTGTGAGGAGAGAGCTCCTCCAGGTGTAGCACGCTCAGTCGCAGCACCCTCTGGCTCAGCACCCCCAGACTCAGCACCCCAAGGCTCCGCACCCCCAGGCTCCGCACCCCCAGACTCCGCACTCCCAGGCTCAGCACCCCCAGGCTCAGCACCCCCAGGCTTTGCACCCCCAGGCTCCGCACGCTCAGTCTCAGCACCCCTGACAGGACGAGAGTCGACAGCTACCTCGACAGGCTCAACCGGGTCAACCTGGGACACACCTGAGGGAGCGGCACCCTGAGGGGGGAGGGGGTCTACCACAGCAGCACCTGGCGCGAGGAAGAGAGGCGGGGGGGGGAGCGGGGCAGTGCGGTAGGGGAAGAGGCGGTAGTAGGGGACCGACTCGTCGAAAGTGACGTCCTGAGAGGGCAGGACACGGCGCGAGGTGGCGTGGTAAAACTGCCAACCAGACGCGTCTGGGACAAAGCCAAGGAAGACACAAGGAACAGCACGGGAGGAGAGCTTGTCCGCGGACGTATCGCGGACAAAAGCTCGAGATCCCCAGACCCGGAAACGCGACGCATCGCCAACCTCCCCCGTCCACCGCAGTGTGGGCGAGGTCTCCGGCAAGGAGACACGGGGCCAGAGGTTGAGCTGATGCGCAGCGTATCGGACCGCAAACGGCCACAGAAAGTGGGGGGCAGCCGCATGGATCAAGGAGGTACGAGCGACCTCCATGACCAAGCCAATGCGGCGCTCAGCAACCCCATTCTGCTGTGGAGAGGCCGGAAGCGTGAACGACTGGCGGATGTCGTGCTCCGCACAGTAGGCTGCCAAGAGGTCGGAGGAGAACTCACCACCTCTGTCAGAGTGCAGACGCAGGACAGGAAAGTCCGAGTGGAACCGCTCGCTGAGCTGGAGACGAGAAGCGCGGATCCAAGGGATCAAGACATCAGGGACCTCACCCTTGGTGCGCAAGGGGAAGACCGTGGTGTAGCGCGAGTAGTCGTCAACAACGATCAGGAAGTACCTCTCCTGACCCTGTCCACGGACGCGGGCTGGGCCCCAAACGTCCATGTGGAGCGTCTGCAAGGGAGCAGTCGTCGGGGGAAACGAGGAGGAGTGAGGAGCGGCGTGCTGCCGCCCCTCGACACAGGGAAGACAGGGAGGAGCAGGAGAGGGTGGGAGGGGAGGGAGTACCTGGGGAAGACCAGAGACAAGGTACCGTTTGTGCATGCCACAAAGGCGCTGCACTGACGGGTGACCAAGGCGGTGGTGCCAGAGGACGGTCTCGTGTGCTAGAGAGCGACACGAGCAGGGGGCAGACAGCTGACCTGAAGCAGACGCAGACGCAGCTACCTGAGGGGACTCAGTGGTCAGTGTGTACAGGTCCGACCCCGGCTGCCGAGTGAAGGTAGCCAGGTGACGGCCCGTCCGAGCACACGTGCAGTGTGTCACGCGCTCGTAGGCAGGGGTGAACTGGTGGACACCCCCGTCCTGGAGCGCACAACCCGCCACCAAGTTCGTAGAGAACGAGGGGAGGTGGAGACCTGACAGTGTGCCCGACGGAACCGCAGCACAAGGAAGGACAGTGGAGGAGGTCGCAATGACCGGACCCCCAGAGGGGTCAGCAAGGGAGACAGCAACTGGCCGAGCAAGCTGCTCAAGGGCAGTGCAGTCACGAAAGAAACAGCGAGAAGCACCTGAGTCCAGTGTGAAGGTGTGCAGTGCCTCAGTAGACTCAGTACCAGGGGGCGCAGACTCACTAGCACCTAGAGCAGCAGCCTCACCAGCACCTGGGGCAGCAGACACGCGAGTACCTGGAGCGGCAGCCTCACCAGCACCTAGGGCAACAGACGCACTAGCACCTAGAGCGGCAGCCTCACTGGTCCGAATGCCCGGGTCGGGCGGAACACGCAGGTACTGATCACCCTCTCCACTAGTAGACAACACATACATGGCAGTGAGAATAGCATCAAAGTCAAGAGCATAGATATCAATGTTCTTCTTCATCAGGTCAGCCCAGCGGGGCAGCTCAGTGGCAGTAGGGAACTGAGTGCGCCAAGCGTCGTCAAGGCGGGAGAAGCAGCGCTGCGTGGTGTGCGCCCTCCCACACGTCTGGCCAGTGCGGTCACCAGTGCGGATGACGTACGTGCAGCTAAGGCCACCCCCCCCCCCGTGCTGAGAGTACCACTCACGAAGCTCCTGGGACGACGGAGTGTGCTGCTGGCTCTGGCCACCGCCAGCGCCTCCACGACCACCACCGCCGCCGCCACCACCTCGACCACCACCACCCCTGCCGCCTCCGCGTCCACCGCCACCCCAACCACCGCCCCCACCCCGGCCACCTCCTCCGCCGCTGCCGCCACCACCTCCACCGCTGCCACTAGCCCCTCCAGCCCCGCCACCGCCCCCACCGCCGCCACCGCCCCCACCACCGCCTCCCCCGCCGTCACCTCCACCTCCCTTGCCCCCTTTGCCCTTGCCGCTGCGGCGCCAGCTCGGAGCGGACGCAGTCCCGACCTGCTCAGTACCAACGAGGTCGACAGCAGCAGCAGAGGCGACAGAGGGGAGAAGGGGGGAAGGGGAACACCCCTCGAAGAAAGGGGTGCGGGGGTCGCCACAAGAGGCAGCTACAGCGACTATGCTAGTCTCAGCTGCAAGCAGTTCCTTCTCGAGCAGGTCAACGGTGAGCTCAGTGGGGCAGCGGGCGAGGAAGTGGTCCCTGACCGCACGAAGAGAGTCAGGGAGACGGGTGACCAGGTGGTAGAGAGTGAGCCAGAGCGGGGGGGAGTGGGTGGCAAGAAACTCAGCGGGCATAGCGGCACGGAAGCGGGCCTCACTAGTGCGGAGGTGCGTGATGAGGTCAGCGACTGTGGGGAAAGCGGACAGGTCGGGGAACAGGTAGGGGAGCGAGAGACGGCCTAGCGCAGCAGAAGCAGGTGAGGAGTGTAAAGCAGTGTACAGTGCCTGCGCTGTTTTGTGCTGGCCAAAGTGCTCACGCTCATCGATCGGCAGGGAGTTGCGAATAGCGAAGCGTGTGTGGGCGTCACGAGTCTGCCACTGTGAACGGGCAGTACTGTCAGCAGTAGCAGCAGGGGCAGCAGCATGGCCTAGCGCGTGATCGTACAGTGAGATATCCTCCTTGGCAGTGAGCTGGAGGAATAGGTGGAGGTCATCGAGGCTGGTCTCAAACTTCAGTGGGCGGCCCTCAGCATCGAAAGCTAGTACAGAGGGACTAGCCATAGTTGTAGTAGAAGCAGCAGTAGTAGTAGTTGGTGGGGCACAGTAGGGCGGCGCGGCGCGGTTCGGGCGGCGCGGCTCGGTTCGGGCGGCGCGGCTCGGTTCGGGCGGCGCGGCTCGGCTCGGACTGGGCTACGCGGCGGTGCGCGACGGGGGGCGTGCGCGTGGGCGGCTGTAGCGGGCGGGCCGTGGCTGTGCGTGGGCCTGACTAGCGCGCGGACGGCGGTCTAGAGGGGCGACGCGGCGGCCTAAGGGCGGGGCTGCGTCGCTCTGGACGGCTGGCGACGGGCGGCTAGCGGGCTGCTCATGGGCGGCGCTCGTCGCGCGGGCAGCTAGGGGTCGGCGCGCGCTCAGGAAAGGCCGCGCATGGGCCGCTAGCGGGCTGCGCGCGGGAAGAAAAAAAAAAGGGCCGCGCGCGGCACTAGCGAGCTGCGCACGGGCAGCAGGAGAAGGAGAGGCGCACGAGGGCGCACTAGGAGAGAGGCGCTCGAGGGCGCTAATGCATTAAGGTGCTCGAGGGCGCTTCTAGCGGAATGGTGGGCCCTATCGTTCGGTCCTAGGTTACGACCTAGGCTCGTAATACCATGTTAGAATCTTAGAGAGAACAAGAATGAATGAACTAGCAGAAAGTTGGGTACAAGTAGGAAACCCTAAGTTTGTTGTACCCCCTAAGACTAAACCCACTATAGCCTACACAATATAAACATATAATGTTTGACACCTCCAACAAAGGGGGGTGGGGAAGCGCTAGCGGATGGGGAACAAGCGACACTGGTGGCTGGGGAGCAGCAACTGGCGACAACACTGGTGGCTGGGGAGCAGCAACTGGCGACAACACCGGCAGCTGGGGCGCCGCCTCTGGCGGCGAAGCAAGCGGTTGGGGCACCTCTGGCGAAGGCTCGGGAGCCTCCCGCGAGGTCCAAAGGGGGGAAGAAGAAGAAGCAGAAAGCAACAGCGCCTGCGGTTGTCCCTCTTGGTCGCCCACCGTGCCACTCTGCACCTACCTTACCTCCACCTGATCTCCAGCCAGAGCGCGACCCCTGGGACACCATTGACTGGGGTAATGAGCCATCCACCCCGCGACGCACAGTCTATGGACCTGCCCCTGAGCCGCGCGAACCGACATTTGTCCCCGGCACAATTCCCTACTCCAACATCCCCTACTCCATCATTCGCGACAGGGAATTTCTCGCCCTGATGTTAACAACGACGAAGGACGAAGAAGAAGGGAACGAGGCAGCAGCAGCGACACCTGCTCGAGCACCTGACGAGGACCCTGCAGAAGCACTTGCGCGCTACATGCGCACCTCCGGATTTCGCGCCGACGATGCCATCTGGCACCAGCGCCTAGGTCACCCTTCGCGCGTGACCCTGAAGAACTGCATCGAGGCCGGCGTCTTCGCACCTAGCGCACTGTTGCGCCCTGACGGCTCCGAAGTACGAGGCGAAACTCACCCGCGCACCTGCACCATCTGCCCCGAGGCCGCACTAAGTCACCAGCCCTTCCCCCTGCTCGAGCCAGGAACCAACCGCTACGCCAAGTTAGAGAAAGTTTACAGTGACTTTCTCAACGTGGGACATTACGGCATCAACGACGAACTCTACACGCTCACCTTCATCGACGCCGGAACGCGCCACGTGTGGGTCGTAAACGTGGAAGCGCGCAGCAGAGCATACGAAGCATTCCGCCTGTGGTTGGCGCACGCGCAGCGGCAATCCGGGGAGAAGTTGAAGATCTGGCAGTCCGACGGTGCGGCGGAGTTCAGGAGCAAGGAGCTGCACGATTACCTTGCGCAGGGGATCGAGCATCACATTTCCCTCCCCTATGCACACCAGCAGCAGGGCGTAGCAGAGCGCACAAATCGCACCCTCATGACGAAGGTGCGGGCGCTAATGAGGCAGTCGAAGCTTCCGCCGATCTACTGGACCTACGCGATGCACCACGACGATGACGACGACGATGATTCAGGAGAAGGAGGAGCAGGCGCAGCAGGAGGCGCAACAGGAGGAAACGGAAGCGGTGGAGGCGCAGCACCACCAGCCCCACCAGAGCCAGAAAGCGACGACGACGATGTACAGGAGGTCGTCTCGCAGCATCGCCACGACAGCACCATCACCGGAATGCACCTCCTCGGGGTCCACGCTACCACCTTAACGACGCCGCGCATCATTGAGCCTAAGAACCCACGACAAGCTCTCACAGGCCCACACAGCAAGGAGTGGCGCGAAGCAAAGGATGCGGAAATCAGGGCACTCGAGTCACGCAACACCTGGGTGCTCGTCGACCGTGCAGCAGTGAAGGGGAGAAGAATCCTCTCCGGCAAGTGGGTCTTCCGCGTGAAGACCGGAGCTGACGGGACGATCGAGCGATTCAAGGCACGCTGGGTGGTGCGAGGCTACGATCAGAGGCATGGCATTGACTTCGACCAGACATTCGCACCGGTCAGCCGTCACACGTCCGTCAGAATTCTCCTCGCCATCGCAGTCGCACGACACTTACCACTCCGACAGATTGATGTGAAGAACGCGTTCCTGTACACGTTAGTAGATGCAGTGATCTACGTGGAGCAGCCGCACACATACGGCGACGGGGACCCCGTGTCTGCCAGCTACGCAAAGCCCTTTACGGGATCAAACAGGCATCGAGACTCTGGCAGCAGTACCTACACAACATCCTGCTTGAAATTGGGTTCAAGCAGCTGCCTCACGATCCAGGGATGTATCGCCGCGACTTCCGCGGCGAATACATTACGCTCACGGTTTACGTCGACGATCTGCTTAACACAGGGTCAAGCCCCGAGTTACTCGAGCAGTTCAAGAAAAACCTCGCTGGGCGCGTCGACATCACCTGCAACCACGACGTGAAGCACTTCCTCGGCCTCAACATCACCTACTCGCCGGAAGCCATTCACCTTTCAGCAGCCAAGTATGCAGAGGAACTTGGCAAGCGCTTCAACATCACGCCTGCGCCGCGCTCCACCCCTTACCGCACTCTAGGACCCAACCATAAGCCTGAAAACAAAGCCCTATCCCCAGCTGGGCTTCAGACTTACCAGCAGCAGTTGGGATGCCTGTTCTTTGCCGCAGTCACTTGCAGGCCAGACCTATCCTACATCGCAAGTCAGTTGGCCCAATATTCACGCAAACCAACGTCTGAGAATCTCTCAGATCTTCAGCGAGCACTTCAATTTTTCATCTCCACGCCCAATGTTGGGCTTTGCTACTCCACCATTCCAACGGCATCCTTCAGTCTCATCGGCTACGTGGACGCTGATCATGCCGCTGATCCCGACAATCGACGGTCCAGGACAGGATTTCTCTTCCGCCTCGAGCCCAGCGGCCCCATCTCCTGGAATTCTCAAAAGCAGGAGCTGGTTGCCCTGTCATCGGCAGAAGCAGAATTCATCGCAGCAACAGCAGCTGTTCGCGAAGGTCTCTATCTTCAGGAGCTGTTGCAGGAGGCAAAAATCCCGGCCTCAGGGAACTTTCGCCTGCACTGCGACAACCAGAGCGCGATCAGGATCGCGAACAAACCTGGCTTCGTCAACCGCACCAAGCACATCGCGCTGAGGTACTTCTTCGTCAAGGACGAAGTTGACAAGGGCAAGGTTGACCTAACCTACTGCCCGACGGGTGACATGGCAGCAGATTTCCTCACGAAGAAGCTGCCGCGTCAGCAGTACCAGCACTGCTCCGAACTCAGCGGGGTAGTCAAGCGGGTCAAGACCTGCTACGGCCAGGAGTGAAGGGGGTGTTACGAATAGTGATCAATGAAACATCACTGTGCACTCCTCACCGCAGCAAGCGCGCAGGAGTCCCGGTCGCAGCAGCGGGTGCAGCTGCAGTCGCAGCAGGAGAGGGTAGAGGCGGAGCCACAGGAGCAGCAGCAGGGGCCGGTACCGTCGCAGCAGACGCCAGAGGAGGCGGAGCAGCGGCGACTCCGACTACGCGACCTTCCCGACCCAGCACCTGCACGCTTTGTTCGTGGTCCCCTACCGTCCCCTCCAGTTCCCCCTGTTGAGTCCCTTTCCTCGTCCCAGTGGACTCGTCGTTCTCCCCTCAGTCGTGCTGTGTCCCCAGAGCGTCGTCGGTCCCGTTACCGTGCAGACGGTCCGTTCCACCTTGTTCTTCGCTCTCGTGTTCCACCTCCTCCAGTCCTTCCACAGCCTCCTGAGTCGTCACTCACTTTGCTTCACGACCCGTTGTCCGACTACCTCCGTGCCTCCCGTCTTGTCGTCTCCCGTGTTTTGTCCGCGTTGGTCACTCACCCGACTGCACCCCTGTCGTCTGTCTCAGCACTTGTTACCACTATCGCTGGCTTTGCCTCTTCCCACCGCCTGGACTACGCCGCTCACTTGGTGAGTGGCCCTGCTCGTTCTCCGTCCTCTGGGGGTGCTCCTGTCTTTCCCTTGGAGGTCCTAGAGGACAGGCAGTTCGAGCTTGGTTTCCTTGCGGCCGCTGTTCCTCATCTCTGCGCCATGCTGCTTACCCCTGAGGGGGATCCAGACGCCCTTGACATCCCGATCCCTCGCACTCACGCTGAGGCGGTCTCGGGACCTTGGGCCTCGTACTGGATAGCAGCTGAGGAGGCAGAGATGGCATCTTATAGGTCGACAGGCACTTACGTCGACGCAGTCCCACCTCCTGGGACGAACGTCGTCACTGGCCTTCGCTCCCACCCCGAAGGGGGTGGACTTCTTCCAGACCTTCGCTCCCACCCCGAAGATGAGTACTCTTCGGGTGTTGCTGCATATTGCAGCCCAGCGCGACTACGAGTTGCACTCCTTGGACTTTTCCACCGCGTTCCTTCAGGGGAGCCTGCACGAGCAGATCTGGCTGCGTCGCCCGCCTGGCTTCACTGGCTCTTTCCCACCTGGGACCCAGTGGCACCTGCGTCGACCAGTCTACGGCCTGCGCCAGGCTCCACGCGAGTGGCACGACACACTTCGCTCGACCCTTGCAGCGCTTGACTTCTTTCCATCGTCTGCCGACCCGTCACTGTTCGTCCGCCGTGGCTCGACCCCGTTCTTTGTTCTTGTTTACGTTGACGACCTGGTCTTTGCCACTCCCAACCGACACGCACTGGCCTCCGTGAAGGAGGAACTGCAGAGGAGACACACTTGCACTGACCTTGGTGAGCTGCAGCACTACCTTGGCCTGCAGATCACTAGGGACAGGGCAGCTCGCACCATTACGCTTACGCAGTCGCATATGGTCGAGCAGATCCTCACGCGGTTCCGCTTCCCGTTCTCCAAGGTACAGCTCACCCCTCTTGGTGTGGATCATGGGCTCACGGCTCCACCTTCGGACGAGTCATTTGAGTCCAGTGGTCCATATCCTGAGCTGGTGGGTTGTCTCATGTACCTGATGACCTGTACTCGCCCAGACCTAGCTTACCCTCTTAGCGTCCTTGCGCGCTTTGTTGCGCCTGGGAGACACCGACCGTCCCACTGGTACGCTGCTAAGAGGGTGGCGAAGTATGTGGCGAGTACATCAGGCATGGGACTTGTCCTTGGAGGGAAGCAGCCAGTTACACTCACAGGTTACTCGGACTCGTCGTGGGCCGACGACGCGGAGACGCGTCGGTCTACACAGGGGTACTCCTTTAGCCTCGGGGCAGGCGCTGTTTCGTGGCGGTCAACTCGGGCGTCGTCCGTGGCCGGTTCCAGCTGTGAGGCAGAGGTGTACGCTGCGGCCATGGCCGCTCAGGAGCTTCGCTGGCTGTCTTTCCTTCTCACCGACCTTGGTGAGCGGCCTCTGACAAAATAGTAGGAAGAAGAGGGGTTGCACTAGCAAGAATGGGGATACAAATAGCAAAACCCTAGAAGAGTTGTACTCGCTATAGAGCACCCCACTACAGGCTAGAGCATAATATTCTGACACACCCCCATAGCCAAAGTGGGGTGTAATCAGCAGAGCAAGCAAAAGAAAACAAGCTCAGGGTGGATCACAATGTCACCACACATTCTGAGCACAAGTACAAGAGGTAGCAGTTTTATAGTTAACAAATGTAAGCAAAGCTAGAGGCTATCACAGAGGGCAAGTGAGGAGGAGGAGAGACTGTGGGGGAGAGAAGATGGGAGGCGACTGCTGACGCTGCAGACACACAGACGAGCTGCTGGCTCAGTGGCTACCGGAACAGCGCTCCGGACTACTGGGGTAACTGGCCCCGCGGCTAAAAGTAGCGGCAGACGAGCAACGGACCCACGGGCGACTGGCGACTACCGGAGATTGTAGCCTCCGGACTGCTGCTGCTGCTGACGACACGACGACCGCCTCCATTCAACCTCCCCCAACTGTCCCACCCCCATTTCACACACCCCCTGTTCAAACCCTAGCTCTACTCACACTCCACCCCCCTAGCACCACTCCGTACACTCCCACACATCCACCCCCCTCAGCGACAGCTGCAGCAGTGGGAGACGAAGGAGGAGGAGGAGCAGGCGACGCCACACACCCGCCACCCCCCAACCGCCACCCCCCAAACCCTAAAAACAGGGTAGGGAGGTAGGGGGGGGGGGGGCAACGCGCGGCCCCCTGTAGACTCCCCTGTAGAGTTGGGCCGGGGCAGGTCGGGGCCGGGGCAGGTCCGGGACGGGGCGGGGCAGCAGGGGCCGCGCGCGGCTCCCCTGGGCGGCGCGACGGGGCTGCAGGGGCCGCGCGACGGGGCGACGTGCGGGTCCCCGTCGCCCGTCGCAGCGCCTCCCGGGGGCGACGCGGCGAGTGACGGGGCAGAAACCCGTCGCGCGCCTCGGGGCGCACGGCGGGCAGAAAACCGCCGCGCGCCTCGGGGCGCACGGCGGGCAGAAAACCGCCGCGCGCCTCGGGGCGCACGGCGGGCAGAAAACCGCCGCGCGCCTCGGGGCGCACGGCGGGAAGAAAAACTGCCGCACGCCACGGGGCGTGCGGCACAGAGAGTAGCAGTAGCAGTTGCAGCGGAAGCAACAAGGTGGTGAGCCCACCCACAGGATCGATCCAAGGGGATCGACCTGCTCTGATACCATGACAAAATAGTAGGAAGAAGAGGGGTTGCACTAGCAAGAATGGGGATACAAATAGCAAAACCCTAGAAGAGTTGTACTCGCTATAGAGCACCCCACTACAGGCTAGAGCATAATATTCTGACAGCCTCGCTCTCCCCCAGTCTTGTTCGCCGACAACAGGTCTGCTGTCCTGTTGTGTGAGGAGCCCCGACTGGTTGGGAAGGCGAAGCACATCCAGCTTCGTTACTTCCTTCTGCGTGAGTTGCAGCAGCGTGGCCAGGCACTCATACGACGTGTGGTCTCTGAGGCCAACACTGCAGATATCTTCACCAAGGCGTTGCCGCCTTGTGACCACCAGCGTTTCTGCACCCAGCTTGGTCTTGTGCCTACCCGTCCTCACTTGCTTACGTAGAGATGCTTTGTCCTGCTTGTCTTGTACTCCTGCATCTTATTAGATTTGCTATATATCTGCTTGTGGACTGGCCTTGTGGCCCCTTGCTTGTCCTCGGAGTGTGTGGTGACTTTGAGCTCCACCCTGAGATTTGTGTTGTTCTTGTGGACTGGTCTTGTGACCCTTGCTCGTTCTTGCTGATTGGTCATGTGACCCTTGCTTGCTCTCAGACTGTGTGTGTCCTTGAGACCCACCCTGAGATATGTGTTGCTTTCCACAAGACTGCCGTCACCTAGACTATGGGGGTGTGTCAAACTATATTTATATAGTTTCTATATGTTAGTCTAGGTGTTGTACAATTTGTTACACTTGTGCTAGGACACTTGCTAGGGTTTCCTATATCTTGTTTGTTCATCCTTTTCCTTAGTAAATTTCTCACGCTAGGTAGTTCTTGACACCTGCTGCACCATGTGTGACTAAGTCAGGGTAATGGTGCGCTGTGCTCTGTCCCGGGTGATCTGCAAGCCAAGATAGCTGCGCAGTTCACCCAGGTATGTGCACGTGTGTCTCTTTTGCAGCTCCGACTTCACGTGGGCCAGTCCAGCAGTGTCAGCAGTGGCAAAGATCAAGTCGTCGACGTACACGGGGATGTAGAACGGCGGCAGCGAAGTGTCGGTGCGTAGAACAGCGACGGGTCAGCAGTAGAAGGAGCAAACCCAAGAGCCTCAAGAGTCGTCCTCAGTGTGTCGTGCCACTCGCGAGGCGCCTGGCGAAGACCATAGACTGGCCGCCGGAGGCTCCACTGGGTACCTGCAGAGAACGACCCAGTGAAGCCAGGTGGGCGGCGCAGCCAGATCTCCTCGTGCAGGCTGCTCTGTAAGAAAGCTGTGCTGAAGTCAAGAGAGTGAAGCTCGTAGTCACGCTGAGCGGCGACGTGCAGCAAAACCCGAAGAGTGGTCATCTTCGGGGTAGGGGAGAAGGTCTGGAAGAAGTCAACTCCCTGTCGCTGACTGGAGCCTCATGCAACAAAACGTGCCTTGAAGACAGGCGGAGAACTCGGCGGCCGCTTCACCCTGAAAATCCACATGCCACTGACGATGTTCGCCCCAGGTGGGGGAACCTCGTCGACGTAAGTGCCTGTGGACTTCCAGGATGCCATCTCTGCGTCCATGGCTGTCTGCCACTGAGAGGAGTAGGGACCCTCTATCGCCTCTGCGTAAGAGCGCGGGGTCGGGATGTCTGGTGTATCCGGGGCTCCCTCAGGTGCAATCAGCATGGACACGAGATGAGGTTCAGCAGCTGCAAAGCACTCAAAGTCCTCAGGCCTATCCTGAAGGACGTCCGTACCAAGAGCACACTCACCCCCAACGGACGGAGGACAGACAGACTCTGACTCATCAACAAGACTAGCGGCGTAGTCTAGGTGACAGGCGGCAGCAAAGTCAACAAGCTCAGCAACTAGGGCAGACGCAGCAGTGGACTCAAAGGAAGGGTCAGTGACAACAGTGGCCAGAAGACGTGTGACAGTAGGATTAGCAGCACGAAGTGAGTCAGACTCAGGGTCCGGTCCGTCAGCAAGAGAGGACGCAGGAGGAGACGGCAGAGGGACACGCAGTGGAACAGAGGAAGGATGAAGTGCCATCTGGTGCGTGCCGGGGACAGGAGGAGGACGCTGACGCGGAACACGACAACCAGTGCAAACAGCGCGAACATGCGACGCAGGACGAGACGCTGGCTCACGACGCTCTGTAAGACCGCCGGGCTGCTCAGTGTATGGAGAGGGAGCCGGCAGTGGGGAGGCAGTCAGTAGCTGTGGCTGTGACTGGTCAGGCGGCGGACACAGTAAGGGAGGAGTAAGGCCAGTAGAAGGCGGGAGACCAAGAACCTGCTGAAGCAGTGGAACGAAGTACGGTCGCGGCTGCACAGCGCCTCCAGAACCAGCTCCGACAGCACCAGCACCCCAAGGGCCAGCACCTCCAGCGCCAGGGCCTCCAGCAGCTCCAACGCCAGCAGCACCCCCAGCTCCAGCAGCTCCAGTACCTCCAGTACGAGCACCCCCGGGACCAGCGGCTCCAGTACCTCCAGCACCTCAAGCTCCAGCAGCACCTCCAGCTCCAGCAGCTCCAGTACCTCCAATACGAGTACCTCCGGAACCAGTGGCTCCAGCACCTCCAGCAGCTCCAGCTCCAGCAGCTCCAGTACCTCCAGTAAGAGCACCTCCGGAACCAGCAGCACCAGCTCCAGCTCCAGCAGTACCTCCAGCTCCAGTAGCTCCAGTACCTCCAGTACGACCACCTCCGGGACTAGCGGCTCCAGTACCTCCAGCAGCTCCAGCTCCAGTAGCACCTCTAGCTCCAGGGCCTCCAGCGGTAGGCCCCTCAGCTCCAGCAGCACGACTCCGGAGGCTCCAGCGCCGAGCAAACCACTCGCGCAGCTGCAGTGGAGAGAGAGACTCCCGCCGTGACACGACACCCAACGAACCTCCAGGCTAAGCACCCCCAGGCTCAGCACCTCCAGGCTCCGCACGCTCAGGCTCAGCACCCCCAGGCTCCGCACCCTCAGGCTCAGCACCCCCAGACTCAGCAACCCCATGCTCAGCACCTCCAGGCTCCGCACGCTCAAGCTCAGAACCCCCAGGCCCCGCACCCGCAGGCTCAGCACCCCCAGACGCAGGACCCCCAGCACCACCAGAGTCGACAGCTACCTCGACAGGCTCGACGGGGTCTACCTGGGACACACCTGAGGGACCAGGACCCTGAGGGGGGAGGGGGTCTACTGGAGGAGGACCTGGTGCGAGGAAGAGCGGCGGGGGAAGGAGAGGGGCAGTGTGGTAGGGGAAGAGACGGTAAAAGGGAACCGACTCGTCAAACGTGACGTCCTGAGAGGACAGGACACGGCATGAGGTGGGGTGGTAAAACTGCCAGCCAGGCGCGTCAGGGGGAAAGCCAAGAAAGACGCAGGGAACAGCGCGGGAGGAGAGCTTGTCCGCGGAGGTATCGCGGTCAAAAGCACGACATCCCCAGACCCGGAACACCGACGCATCGCCAACCTCCCCCGTCCAACGCAGTGTGGGCGAGGTCTCCGGCAAGGAGACACGGGGCCAGAGGTTGAGCTGATGCGCAGCGTACTGGACTGCAAACGGCCACAGAAAATGGCAGCCGCATGGATCATGGAGGTACGAGAAACCTCCATGACTAAGCCAATGCGGCGCTCAGCAACCCCATTCTGCTGCGGAGAGGCCGGATGCGTGAACGTCTGGCGAATGCCCTCCCCACGACAAAAGGCCCGCAAGAGGTCGGAGGAAAACTCACCACCTCTGTCAGAGTGCGGACGCAGGACGGGAATTTCCGTCTCGAACCGCTCGCGGAGCTGGAGCCGAACAGCGCGGATCCAAGGGATCAGAACATCAGGGACCTCCCCCTTGCGGCGCAAGGGGAAGACCGTGGTGTAACGCGTGTAGTCGTCGACAACCAGCAGAAAGTACCGCTCGTGGCCCTGTCCACGGACGCGGGCTGGGCCCCACACGTCCAGGTGGAGAGTCTGCAGGGGAGCCTCTGTCGGGGGGAACGAGGAGGAGTGAGGAGCGGCGCGCTGCCGCCCCTCGACACAGGGAAGGCAGGGAGGGGCAGGCGAGGGTGGGAGGGGAGGCAGAGACCTGGGAAGAACAGAGACAAGGAGACGGGAGTGCAAGCCACGGAGGCGTGCCACAGAGGGGTGACCAATGCGGTGGTGCCAAAGGAGTGTCTGGTGGGACAGGGCGCGACACGAGCAGGGGGGCGCAAGCTGACCTGACGCAGACGCAGACGTAGCTACCTGAGGAGGCGCAGTAGTCAGTGTGTACAGACTCGACCCAGGTCGACGGGTGAACGTGGCCAGGTGCCTGCCAGTCCGAGAGCACGTACAGATCGCCACATGCTGTCCTCCAGGGGTGAAGGTATCAACCTACTGATCCTGAAGGACGGCGTTGCTAACCAAGTTCGTAGAGAACGAGGAGAGGTGGAGACCTGACAGTGAGCCAGACAGAACCGCCGGATAAGGCAGAACAGTGGAGGAACGTGCAAGGACTGGGCCTCCAGAGGGGTCAGCCAGAGAGACACCAACAGGTGCAGAGAGTGGTGTGACTGTGGTACTGTCGCGAAAGAAACAGCGGGAAGCACCTGAGTCAAGCATGAAGGTGTGCAAGGCCGAAGCAGATGCAGTACCAGAGAGAGCAGACTCACCAGCACCTAGAGCAGCAGACTCACTAGCACCGAGAGCAGCAGCCTCTATACCTGGGTCTGGCGGCATACACAGGTAACAGTTACCCTCATCACTAACAGTCAATGCATACATGGCAGATAGGATAGCATCATAATCAAGAGCAAAGATGTCTACACCCTGCTTAAGAAGATCTGCCTAGTGGGGGAGCTCAGCCGCGTCTGGAAACTCTGTGCGGAAGGCATCGGTAAGACGAGAGAAGCAGCGTTACTGGGTGTAGAGCCTCCCGCATGTCTAACCAGTGCGGTCACCTGTGCGAATGACATACGGGCAGGGACCACTACCCCCAGCCGCCCCACGCTGAGCAAACCACTCCCGTAGCTCCTGTGGCAAAAGCTGACGCTCCTGCTGCCTCTGACCACCGCCCAGGCCTCCCCTCTGACTCGTACCACCCCGGCCGCCACCACTGCCACCGCCTCCACTCCCACTGCCGTCACCACCTCCGCCGCCACTACCACCACTGCCGCCACCACTGCCGCCACCTACACCTCCACCCCCACCACCACTCCCTCCGCCACCACCGCCCCCTCCACGGCCTCCACCGCCCCCACCACCGCCTCCACCTCTGCCGCCCCCACCGCCCCTGCCTCCCCTGCCCCTGCCGCTGCGGCGCCTCCCACTAGGGGCAGACGCAGCTCCCACCTCCTCAGCACGAAGGTAGTCAACAGCTGCAGCAGAGGCGACTGAGGGGAGAAGGGGGGAGGGCGAACACCCCTCAAAGAAGGGAGTGCGAGGAGTGCCACGAGAAGCGCCTACAGCGACTATGCTAGTCTCAGCTGCAAGGAGGTGCTTCTCGAGCAGGTCGACAGTGAGGGTGGTGGGCTCAACGGCTAGAAGGAGGTCCCTGACAGCGCAAGAGAGTCAAGGAGGCGGGTGACTATGAAGTAGAGAGTGATGTACATGGGAGGAGGGTTCTTGGTGAGAAACTCGGCGGGAAGCGCAGCGCGGTAGCGAGTGTCACTAGTACGAAGGTGAGTGACGAGGTCGGCTACTGTGGCAAAGGCGGACAGTTCTGGGAACAGGTAGGGCAAGAGAAGAAGGCCTAGAGCAGCAGTGGGCAGGGAGGAGTAACGAGCGACTACAGCGTCGTACAGTGCTTTTGCAGTCTTATGCTGTCCGAATTGAGCGTGTTCGGCTAACGGCAGGTGGTTGCGAACGGCTAAGCGAGCAGCAACGTCACGAGTAAGCCAATGTGAGCGAGTTGTACTGTCAGCTGTGGCGGCAGGGGCGAGAGAGGTGCCAGACGTGAGGTCAAACAGTGAAACTCCGTCCTTGGAATCGCTCAGTAAGAACAGCTGTAGGTCGTCGAGCCACGCATCGAACTCTATCGGGCGGCCCTCCGGATCGAACGTGAGGACACTGAGCGTGGTCATAGTGGGCAGAGCGGTCGGGCGCGCTAGCAGCAGAGCAGCACGCAGGCAGGGCGGCGCAGGGCGACGCAGGAGCGAGCGGCGCGCGGCAAGGCAGGGCGCGCGGCAGGGCAGGGTGCGCGGCGGCACGGCGCGCGGGCAAGGCAGGGCGCGTGGCGGCGCGGCGCGCGGGCAGGGCAGGGCGCGCGGCGGCGTGGCGCTTGGGCAGGGCAGGGCGCGCGGCGGCGCGGTGCGCGGGCAGAGCAGGGCGCGCGGCGGCGCGGCGCACGGGCAGGGCAAGGCGCTCGGCGGCGCGGCGTGCAGGCAGGGCAGGGCGCGCTGCGGCGGGCGGCGCGCGGGCAGGGCAGGGCGCGCAGCGGCGAGCGGCGCGCGGGCAGGGTAGAGCGCGCGACGGCGGGCGGTGCGCGGGCAGGGCAGGGCGCGCTGCAGCGGGCGACGCGCGGGCAGGACAGAGCGCGCTGCGGCGGGCGGCGCTCGGGCAGGGCAGGGCGCGCTGTGGCGGGCGATGCGCGGGCAGGGCAGGGCGCGTAGCAGCAGGCTGCGCGCGGGCAAAGCAGGGCGCGCGGCGGCGGGCGGCGCGCGGGCAGGGCAGAACGCGCTGCAGCAGGCGACGTGCGGGCAAGGCGGCACGGCGCGGCGCGCGGGCAGGGCAAGGCAGGGCAGGGCGTGCGCAGGCAGCGCGACGCAGGGCAAGGGAAGGCAGTGCGGCGCTAACACGGCGGCGCGACGGGTAGGGTAGCGCTAGTCGGTGGGCCCTACAGAAACGGTCCTAGGCTAGGACTTGCTCTGAAACCATGTCAGAAATACGAGCGAGAATTAATTGACTAACAACAGGATGGGTACACGTACTAACCCTAATTAGGTTGTACCCCATATGGGCTACAAAAGACACAGCATGTTAGTTTGACAAACCTTTCCATGACTTTTTGTGCTGCGGAAATAGGGATGTCCGGAGAATCTGCTTCGGCCTACGTTCGCGAAGGGTTTGGTGTGGCCTCTACCCTGGCAGCACGGGGATTTTCGACCCTGATCGGTCCGGTCGGCCTTCTGAATCGCCTTAAAAGTTGGCTGGTTTTGGTCGTCCGCAGTTCGGACATCCTCCCACACTTCGTATACGCTATTGTTAATAGCCATTTGCAGGTGTTCCATGGAGATGGGTGCGATCGTGGCCTCTACCACCCCTTTTGACGCTTGCTCTATCGCCTACTCCACCACACCCTTCAGATTCTCCCCAAACGTCTCGGAAAACCCGACTAACTTTTCCTGCAATGCTCCCACAGCCACTGCAGCAGCTGCTCGACCTGCATCAGCTGCTGCCGCTCGTGCCTCGGCGGCAGACGTTGAAAAAGCAGTACGCAATTGGACGAGCTCCTCGCGCTCTCGGACCACTGAATCCTTGAGCACCTGGTACTCGTGCGTTAGATCGTCGTAGTCCTGCAAGTATCGCACGTCCCATCCATGCATCTGCGAACCAAACTGGCGAATCTCGGCCATGCATTCGCTGAAGCGGACACCTTGCTCCGACGAAATCCTGGCCACGGACCTCGCCACCAACGTCAGACGCCGCATTAACTCGGAAGTGGTATGCACCCTGCCGCTAGCTGCGATGCGGTCGACGGCCTCCTCAAATCCACCCGCCGTCTCCTCGAAAACCTGGGCCCCAGCATTTTCCTGTTCCTGCAATACCCTCTCCACAGCCACCCATTCACCCTCCTCCAGTTCCTCTGCCTGCACCGCAGCAGGATTCTCTGTCGCACGTGGACGGCGCCTCTGAATAGGGAGCGCACTCGCCGCACTCTCCAGCTCCTCTTCCTCTCGTCCTCCCTTCACTGCCCATCCCACCCCACGCCAGACCTGCTCCTCCGCGACTCTCTCACCCTGTAGCGTTCGACGCGCTTCACCCTCTCGTCGACCAGCTTGCCTTGACTGCTCGAGCCTCCTACGGTCTCCCTCGCCAACCCTGTTCCGAGCTGTTTGATCATCACACCGGCCACCATCCCGCTGAATCTGCAATCTCGAACCGCCAGTTCCCAACCGCGCTAAACCCACCTCCGCTGCCCGACGAACCGTCGTCCCCTGCTGCACATCGGTTGGCTGGTCGTCAACCACCACTTGACGTGCTCCTTCCCCTGCACCCCGCCCCGCTTGCGTTTGAAAGACTCTCGCGTCCCTCTGGCCCTCGCTTGTGTGACGAGTTCCATCACACCCCCGCTGCCCTTCGGCACCATGTCCACCCAACCCAGCAACCTCTCTCGGCCTTTCGTGCCTCGGCAGAGCGCCCCCCATCCCACGCCGCTCATTCTCCTCCCGTCGATCCCCCTGATGCTCCAGACCATGATACTCACCAGCTACCTCCATCTGTCTTGCCACTTGCATTTTGCGCTCCAGCCTTCTCAGCTCTTGCCTTCGGCGTTCGCTTTCGGCTATCTTACGTTCTCGTTCTTGCCTCTGCCGTGCCTCCTCCCTTTCGCTCGCGTCTCGCTCCCCGGCCTCCAGCCTCTTTCGCTCTCGCTCGTCCTTTTCCCTCGCCTCCTTTCCGCGCGTTTCTCGCTCCTTGGCCTCCAGCCTCTTCCGCTCTCGTTCCTACTCCTTTCCGCGCTTGACCTTACTCGCCTCCTCCCTCTTTCGCTCTTCCTCCCCCCTCTGCCGCTTCTCCTCCTTTTCGCGCTCGACCTTACTCGCCTCCTCCCTCTTTCGCTCTTCCTCCTCCCTCTGCCGCTTCTCCTCTTTTTCGCGCTCGACCTTACTCGCCTCCTCCCTCTTTCGCTCTTCCTCCTCCCGCTGCCGGTTCTCCTCCTTTTCGCGCTCCGCCTTCCTCTCCTCCCTCTTTCGCTCTTCCTCCTCCCTCTGCCGCTTCTCCTCCTTTTCGCACTCCACCTTCCTCGCCTCTTCCCTATTCCGCTCTTCCTCCTCCCTCTGCCGCTTCTCCTCCTTTTCGCGCTCCACCTTCCTCTCCTCCTCCTTTCGCTCTTCCTCCTCCCTCTGCCGCTTCTCCTCCTTTTTGCGCTCGACCTTAGTCGCCTCCTCCCTCTTCCGCTCTTCCTCCTCCATCTGCCGCTTCTCCTCTTTTTCGCGCTCGACCTTCCTCGCCTCCTCCCTCTTCCGCTCTTCCTCCTCCCTCTTCCGCTTATCCTCTTTTTCGCGCTCGACATTACTCGCCTCCTCCCTCTCCCGCTCTTCCTCCTCCATCTGACGCTTCTCCTCTTTTTCGCGCTCGACCTTCCTCGCCTCCTCCCTCTTCCGCTCTTCCTCCTCCCTCTGCAGCTTATCCTGTTTTTCGCGCTCCCTCTCCTCCTTCCACTTCCGCTCTTCCTCCTCCCTCTGCCGCTTCTCCTCCTTTTCGCGCTCGACCTTCCTCGCCTCCTCCCTCTTCCGCTCTTCCTCCTCCCTCTGCAGCTTATCATGTTTTTCGCGCTCCACCATCCTCGCCTCCTCCCTCTTCCGCTCTTCCTCCTCCCTCTGCAGCTTATCCTGTTTTCTCGCGCTCCACCTTCCTCTCCTCCTCCTTCTTTCGCTCTTCCTCCTCCCTCTGCCGCTTCTCCTCTTTTTCGCGCTCGACCTTCCTCGCCTCCTCCCTCTTCCGCTCTTCCTCCTCCCTCTGCAGCTTATCCTGTTTTTCGCACTCCACCTTCCTCACCGCCTCCCTCTTCCGCTCTTCCTCCTCCCTCTGCCGCTTCTCCTCCTTTTCTCGCTCCACCTTCCTTTTCTCCTCCCTCTTCCGCTCTTCCTCCTCCCTCTGCCGCTTCTCCTCCCTTTCGCGCTCCACACGCCTCTGTTCCTTGAGCCTCTCATTTTCCTCCCTCTGCCTCGCCTCCTCCTTTTCGCGCTCCTCCCTCCTACCCTCCTCCCTCTTCTTCTTCTCCACTTCTTTGTGCTCCACCCGCCTCTCTTTTTCGCGCACCTCCTGTTTTTTGCGCGCCTCTCGCACCTCGTCTTCGATGCTCTTCCGCTCCCGTTCCTCCCTCTCCCCCTCCGTTTCGCACACACCTCGCCCCTCTTCGTCAAGCCTCTTTCCTCCCTCTGATTCGCATCCTCATCGTCGCGTAATTCCCGCCCCCTGTCATCCCTCTTCTTTGTCCGTGCCTCCCGCCTCTGATACACCAACCTACTCTTCTCCGTTTCCGGCCTCTGCCCCTCGTCCTCTATTTCGCGAACGACGGTCAGACTCCCATGACTCTTTTCCAAACCCCGCTCCTGCCCTTCATCATTCTCGACCGCGAGGTGCACCGTTTCTAAAGCCATTGCAAGATCCTCCTCCATCCTCTCCCCCTCCTCCCTCTGCTGTAGGGCCTCCGATCCGCAACGCTGGGTTTCCTTTTGTGCGGCCCTCTGCTGTGTCTCCCTCATTCCACGCAGGATTTCGCGTTCATTCTCCCTTGGAACGGGTGGCTCCCCATCCGTGTCGCTTTGACGGGCATTGGCCAGACCGATTCGTACGCCGTCAGCAACAAGGGCACCCAACACGACTATTTCCGCGTCAATCACGGGCGGGGCACCCGTGTCCTCAGCGGCGGCCCCAAGTTGGGCCAGGCTGTCCTCCTCCTCCCTCGAACACTAATCCTCACCGGATGCCAGTTTGTCGAAATACTTAGCGCAGGTGGTCAGAATCTCATCAAAAATATCCTCCCGCCGGTACTTTGGTGTTCCCAGACCGATAAATTTCTCATCTCGATTCGGCTGCCGGAAGATCGAGTCAAGATGATCGAGCACCTTACACCACTGGTACGCTACATGAAAACCGCTCCCGACCTCCCTCGAGGCGATCATCGGAGTTAGCTTCTGCAAGAATGTGAAATTGAACGGATTAGCACTTATCCTGTTTCGAGTTACAAAATGGAAGACAAATTTGCACCGTGAACTTACTCCCGCATTGTCGAGCTTCCAACCGCTCGTAATCCGTGTCCTGATGTCGCGAAATATTTCCTTCTCCTCTAGGCCCAGGTTTGTTTCTCCTCTAGAATACTCCATCAAAAGCTGCACCTCCAGCCATCTGCTCAACATATGAGTTTTCGAGAAATTTAGTTCCCGTTCTACAATGACGTTTACAAGCACATGTGATGATCTAAAAGAACGAAGTACTTACTTGACAACCTCTTGGGCGAGATTGGTGTGCCTGTGTGGTGGAGACAGTGACTTGGGATCGAAATGCAAAAGACGCGTCGCAACGTGATACCCCGGCTCGTCGGCCAAACCTTCGGGCCGGACAAGTAAAAAAAGGCTACAGCGCGCTCGAGGTTCTTCAGTAATTCTGCATGGGGTCATGTGGCGAAAGTTTAGCCAGCGCGTAGAATCTCAAACAATCGGAAAACCCATGTACGTTTCGAGGATTGAACATTCACGCAGTAAGACAGCTCGAGCTCACCTGGACCAAAGCGGGAAGTCAACCAGTTGCTTGCTAAGCATTCCTGCGCGTCTGCCAGGACCCATAGGTTCGTAAGGACGTTTTGCCCTGGCCTCGTTGACCTTGCTCATGGGGACGATTTCAACCTTTGAAAACTGCTCCGCAGTCAGCCTCTCCTTTGCAAGCATCCTGAAAGCAACATAACACAAACGTTAAAAGAACTCAAGGCGATCGATGCCCTACACTTCTGTATACGCCAATCGCCTTTTCGAAAATATGGGTCTGTCGTGGGGAGCTAAAGTATATCTGTTCGAAACGCCCGATGCTTCCGCCAATGATATTAGTCGCGAGAGAATTCCCTCGGAAAATGGAACAGCTGCAAGAGCTCCTAGGTTGTATAACAAGGCGATCGCTACAACGTATTCTCCTGTCCGAGAGTATGCTAATCTCGAAATCAGACACCACTCTTAGAGCGCTAATCCTACAAGTGCATCTTACACCAACACGAAGTTGAGCGTATTCTCGGTCCATTCCCCACGCTTGTGTCGCATGTTCTCGAACTCTACCCGTTAGAAGCGCACACGCAAGCCTGCAACCTCGACTTCCATCGAAGGCTCCATCGACTAAGGGAAGAAAGCAGAGTAGCTGCGATGAAGAGAAGAAGCTGAAGAAAAGTGGAAGAGATGTTGCAAAATGAGAAAAGACCTCCGTTCGGCTTTTATACGCGCTCCCCTCTGACATGAGCCGTACTTTCAGGACATGTTCGAGACATGGTTGTGGCTACAAGTATGGGCACTTAACCAAGGCTGTGCCAGAATTACGGTATGAATCCCGTTGGGAGTCTTAGCTCTAAAAGCACAAACTTTTGACAACTGTCAACAATGATTGTAAGTTGTAGAGGAGTACCAAGAGAGACAGAATGTAAAAAAAAATCATGGAAAATCCAACCACACAAGAATAAAACCCCCTTGACAGGATCATTTTAAGCTCTACCTTTTACCTATTTGCATGACTATATCTGCAAATAAACCACATGAACTACATTCATTAGAAAGCTCAAGACATCCTTTATCCATTACAGAAAAAAAACCAGCTCCTAAAAACCCCCTTATCATTAACACATTTCACTGAAATAACATTACATTGAAACATAAGCATAAAAACATTTATGCAGACTGATATAATTTCACCTATGAAAACACTTAAGATTTTCGCGCGGCTGTCGTCAGCCGTTTGCGCGACACTGGTAAGCCGTCAGACTTCACTGGTAGCGATGAGGTTACCACACGCTCCGTCAACTGTTCACCTTGTTGAAGTGTATGGCGAAATGGTTACCCTTCGCCAATTATCTATTTGGAAATAGGTAAAACGGCCGAATTGCTGGTCTAGCTAGGTCTAGATTTCACATTTCGCCTCGGGCAAATCGGGGGAGTGGGGCTAGGCTCGTCTAAGCGCCCGAGCCGCGCCCTCCCCCAGCCCGTCCACATCTATTTTGGGTTACCACCAGATCAGGGTCTTCCCTAACGATTGTCACAAGACCGCTTTCCGAACCCGCTACGGAAGTTACGAATTCACTGTGATGCCTTTTGGCCTCACGAACGCGCCATCCACTTTCAAACTCACCATGATCATGGTGTTTCGTGACCTTCTCGACAAGTGCGTTATCGTCTACTTCGACGATATTTTGATTTTTAGCAGGACGCGCGAGTAGCATCTCTGCGACCTCGACCCGGTGTTTACACGGCTACAGGACAACCACGAGTTTTTTAAGCAGGAGTTGGAGTTTTGAGGGCACGTAATCTCACGCGACGACATTCTAATTGATGGGAGTGGAAGGCCCCAACTAATGTCACAAAACTTTAGAGTTTTTTTTTGTTCGTGAATAACGTACGGCGGTTTATCCCAATTATGGCGGGGATAACGGGCCCGCTGACTGACCTGCTGCACAAGGACCGGACTTTCGTGTGGGGGAAGGATGCCGAGGCGGCTTTTCAGGAGCTGAAGCAGTTGCAGGTGTCCCCTCCAGTTCTTCGCATTGCCGGCCCATCTCGGCCGTTTAAAGTGGTCATCGACGCTTCAGATTTTGCCATCTGCGCTGTGCTACTCCAATTTTTTGGCAACGTCTTACAACCGATTGCAAAGGAGTCACGCAAATTGCAGGCAGTCGAGCGCAACTACCCAAATCACGACAAGGAGATCCTGGCCATCATTCACGCGTTTAAATTGGGGCGCTGCTACTTGACAGGCGCCGATGTCACTTTTCGCACTGATCATAAATCATTACAGTACCTTAGCGCGCAACCCAACCTCAACCCGCGACAAATCAGGTGGCTCGACTACACGGAGTCGTCTTTTCATTACCGCATCACCTACAAAAAGGGGGCGAATAATATTGCCGACGCCCCGGCCCGCTTGAGAGTTCAATCCGGTGCAGTAATGATCACCCACTCGAACCAGCTCATTTCATGGCTATTCACCCACGGCTACAAGACGGACCCGTTCTTCATGGCAGGCAATCACCTGCAGACGATGACGCAGAAAGGGGATTATTACCTAAAAGCCAGAACCGACCGAGTTTGGGTACCTGCTTATCGCCTGCTGCGTGAACTACTTATCCAGGAGGTCCATGATTCGAACCTCTCCAGACATTTTTGAGTTGACCGACAATACTATTGGCCCGATTCTAACTCTGACGTGCAGCGTTATGTGTCTTCATGCAGAGTGTGCCAGGCAATGAAATTGACACGTCAGCGACCGGCCGGCCTGCTGCAACCCGTCGAGCCACCCGAGCGACCGTGACAACACGTGATAATGATTGTGGGGCTGCTAGCTGGCGCGGCAACGATGCAGTGTTCGTCGTCGTCGACCGTTTCACAAAAATGGCGCACTTCGCACCATGTCGCACAACAATCACAGCCGAAGAGACTGCGCACCTATTCATCTCGACCGTTGTTCGACTTCACGGAATCCCGTCTGCGATCATCAGCGACAAGGACCCGAAGTTACATCAAAGTTTTGGAAGGAGACGTGAGCGCAATACGGCACAATACTACAGTTCTTATCGACCTACCACCCGCAAACCAACGGGCAGACCGAGAGGACCAATCAGACAATGGAGCAGCTCATTAGCACGAACTGCCCTTTTGAGAGTACGACGGCTTTGCTTGCTAGACTTTGCTTTATTATGCCTTTTCTAGCTTAGCTTTATTTTATCTTGCACGCTTTTGCTTGATTCCTAGTTTCGTTGCTTAAACTAGAGTTCTTGTAGTTTTAGGCACCAAACTAGGTTGTGTGCACCGAATTCAGTGCTTTTCGGTTGCCACCAAATTGCTTCTACCGAATTCGGGAAGGATACATTCGGGACGCTTCGCGAACCTCGGAACATTCACGTAACACCTGGTTACCTTGCCTTGCGTCAAACCTATATATATCCTCGCGTTGTACCCAGGTGATCAATCGATTATTTTGGAACTAGTTTCTTGATCCTCGCACTTGGTATCAGAGCTCATTTATACGCGACAGTCTTCAACTACCTAGCCATTAAAAAACCGTGGAGGCGACGACGAAAAGAGCCGATTCGGGTACGTAAAACCAGTTCCGCGAATTGTTCGGTCACCCTCAATTCAATTGTCGAATGCGATATCAGCAAGCATGGAGGGCCAAGGCGACAATTTCGTTCAAGAAATCGCAACACTCCGCGACGAGCAGGACCAGACGCGTGCGGCGCTTCAGCGAATCGATGCGATGCTCGCAAACCAGTCGGCAGCCACCACAACAGTTGCGAACGCAGCAGCGAATGCAGCAGCAACGGCAGCAGCAGCAGTGGTGGCACCGACAGCGGCGGCACCCGCTACAGTGAATCTCGAAGCGGCTCTGTCAAACATTATATGTTTATATTGTGTAGGCTATAGTGGGTTTAGCCATAGGGGGTACAACAAACTTAGGGTTTCCTACTTGTACCCAACTTTCTGCTAGTTCATTCATTCCAGTTCTCTCTTAGTTTCTCACATGGTATTACGAGCCTAGGTCGTAACCTAGGACCGAACGATGGGCCCACCGTTTTCGCATAGTCGCGCCCTAGCGCGCCTCGCCTAGTCGCGCCCTCGAGCGCCCTCCTCTCTCCCTCACTATCGCGCGCCCTAGCGTGCCTCTCGCGATCGGCCCCGCCTAGCCCGCACGCCCTAACGTGCCCCGTGCGATCGGCCCCGCCCACCTCGTACGCCCTAGCGTGCGACCCGCGCAGCACCACGCGCGTCACCTGCCTCGTGCGGCCCCATGCGCTCGCTGCCCCGCGCGCCTTTGCGCGCCTCTTACGGACCGGCCCCGCCCCTTAGCGCGCGCCCTTGCGTGCCCCGTGCGACCGGCCCACACCCACCCGCGCGCCCTTGCGTGCCCCTCGCGTACCGGCCCCGCCCAGCTAGCCCGCCCTTACGTGCCTAGTGCGACCAGGCCCCGCCCCACTAGCCCGCCCTTGCGTGCCCCGTGCGACCAGGCCCCGCCCTCGCTAGCTCGCCACTTCGTGCCCCATGCGTACCGGCCCCGCTCTGCCTCTGCTGCGCTAGGCCGTCTCTCGCTCCCCTACCTGTTCCCAGACCTGTCCGCTTTCGCCACAGTCGCTGACCTCATCACGCACCTCCGCACTAGTGAGGCCCACTTCCGTGCCGCTATGCCCGCTGAGTTTCTTGCCTCGCACCCCCCCCCGCTCTGGCTCACTCTCTACCACCTGGTCACCCGTCTCCCTGACTCTCTTCGTGCGGTCAGGGACCACTTCCTCGCTCGCTGCCCCACTGAGCTCACCGTTGACCTGCTCGAGAAGGAACTGCTTGCAGCTGAGACTAGCATAGTCGCTATAGCTGCCTCTCGTGGCGACCCCCGCACCCCTTTCTTCGAGGGGTGTTCCCCTTCCCCCCTTCTCCCCTCCGTCGCCTCTGCTACTGCTGTCGACCTAGTTGGTACTGAGCAGGTCGGGACTGCGTCCGCTCCGAGCTGGCGCCGCAGCGGCAAGGGCAAAGGGGGCAAGGGAGGTGGAGGTGACGGCGGGGGAGGCGGTGGTGGGGGCGGTGGCGGCGGTGGGGGCGGTGGCGGGGCTGGAGGGGCTAGTGGCAGCGGTGGGGGTGGTGGCGGCAGCGGCGGAGGAGGTGGCCGGGGTGGGGGCGGTGGTGGGGGCGGCGGTGGGCGCGGCGGCGGCAGGGGCGGTGGTGGTCGAGGTGGTGGCGGCGGCGGTGGTGGTCGTGGAGGCGCTGGCGGTGGCCAGAGCCAGCAGCACACTCCGTCGTCCCAGGAGCTTCGTGAGTGGTACTCTCAGCACGGGGGGGGGGGGGTGGCCTTAGCTGCACGTACGTCATCCGCACTGGTGATCGCACTGGCCAGACGTGTGGGAGGGCGCACACCACGCAGCGCTGCTTCTCCCGCCTCGACGACGCTTGGCGCACTCAGTTCCCTACTGCCACTGAGCTGCCCCGCTGGGCTGACCTGATGAGGAAGAACATTGATATCTATGCTCTTGACTTTGATGCTATTCTCACTGCCATGTATGTGTTGTCTACTAGTGGAGAGGGTGATCAGTACCTGCGTGTTCCGCCCGATCCGGGCATTCGGACCAGTGAGGCTGTCGCTCTAGGTGCTAGTGCGTCTGTTGCCCTAGGTACTGGTGAGGCTGCCGCTCCAGGTACTCGCGTGTCTGCTCCCCCAGGTGCTGGTGAGGCTGCTGCTCTAGGTGCTAGTGAGTCTCCCCCCCCTGGTACTGAGTCTACTGAGGCACTGCACACCTTCACTCTCGACTCAGGTGCTTCTCGCTGTTTCTTTCGTGACCGCACTGCCCTTGAGGAGCTTGCTCGGCCAGTTGTTGTCTCCCTCGCTGACCCCTCTGGGGGTCCGGTCATTGCGACCTCCTCCACTGTCCTTCCTTGTCCGGCGGTTCCGTCGGGCACACTGTCAGGTCTCCACCTCCCCTCGTTCTCTACGAACTTGGTGGCGGGTTGTGCGCTCCAGGACGGGGGTGTCCACCAGTTCACCCCTGCCTACGAGCGCGTGACACACTGCACGTGTGCTCGGACGGGCCGTCACCTGGCTACCTTCACTCGGCAGCCGGGGTCGGACCTGTACACACTGACCACTGAGTCCCCTCAGGTAGCTGCGTCTGCGTCTGCGTCAGGTCAGCTGTCGGCCCCCTGCTCGTGTCGCTCTCTAGCACACGAGACCGTCCTCTGGCACCACCGCCTTGGTCACCCGTCAGTGCAGCGCCTTCGTGGCATGCACAAACGGTACCTTGTCTCTGGTCTTCCCAGGGTACTCCCTCCCCTCCCACCCTCGCCTGCTCCTCCCTGTCTTCCCTGTGTCGAGGGGCGGCAGCGCGCCGCTCCTCACTCCTCCTCGTTTCCCCCGACGACTGCTCCCTTGCAGACGCTCCACATGGACGTGTGGGGCCCAGCCCGCGTCCATGGACAGGGTCAGGAGAGGTACTTCCTGATCGTTGTTGACGACTACTCGCGCTACACCACGGTCTTCCCCTTGCGCACCAAGGGTGAGGTCCCTGATGTTTTGATCCGCGCTTCTCGTCTCCAGCTCAGCGAGCGGTTCCACTCGGACTTTCCTGTCCTGCGTCTGCACTCTGACAGAGGTGGTGAGTTCTCCTCCGACCTCTTGGCAGCCTACTGTGCGGAGCACGGCATCCGCCATTCGTTCACGCTTCCGGCCTCTCCACAGCAGAATGGGGTTGCTGAGCGCCGCATTGGCTTGGTCATGGAGGTCGCTCGTACCTCCTTGATCCATGCGGCTGCCCCCCACTTTCTGTGGCCGTTTGCGGTCCGATACGCTGCGCATCAGCTCAACCTCTGGCCCCGTGTCTCCGTTCCGGAGACTTCGCCGACACTGCGTTGGACGGGAGAGGTTGGCGATGCGTCGCGTTTTCGGGTCTGGGGATCTCGAGCCTTAGTTTGCGATACGTCCGCGGACAAGCTCTCCTCCCGCGCTGTTCCTTGTGTCTTCCTTGGCTTTGTCCCGGACGCGTCTGGTTGGCAGTTTTACCACGCCACCTCGCGCCGTGTCCTGCCCTCTCAGGACGTCACTTTTGACGAGTCGGTGCCCTACTACCGCCTCTTCCCCTACCGCACTGCCCCGCTCCCCCCCCCGCCTCTCTTCCTCGCGCCAGGTGCTGCTGTGGTAGACCCCCTCCCCCCTCAGGGTGCCGCTCCCTCAGGTGTGTCCCAGGTAGACCCGGTTGAGCCTGTCGAGGTAGCTGTCGACTCTCGTCCTGCTAGGGGTGCTGAGCCTGAGCGTGCGGAGCCTGGGGGTGCGGAGCCTGGGGGTGAGGAGCCTGGGGTTGCGGAGTCTGGGGGTGCTGAGTCTGGGGGTGCGGAGCCTGCGGGTGCTGAGTCTGGGGGTGCTGAGTCTGGGGGTGCTGAGCCTGGGAGTGCTACACCTGGAGGAGCTCTCTCCTCACAGCAACTGCGTGAGTGGTACTTACAGTACTGCAGCCTCAGGAGGGGTGCTTCTGGAGCTAGGAGTGCTGCTGGAGCTGGTGCTCGTGCTTCCCCTCCTAGGCGGGAGCCGCCCTCTCCCCAGCGGCTCCGAGAGTGGTACGCTCGGCGCTGCAGTCTCCGGAGTGGCGCTCCTAGTGTCGCGGACCCTGGTGCTGGAGCTGCTGGCGGTGCTGCTGGTGCTGCTGGAGCTGCTGGAGGTGCTGCTGGTGCTGGTGCTACTGGCGCTGCTGGAGGTGCTGCTGGTGCTGGTGCTGCTGGAGCTACTGGAGGTGCTGCTGGTGCTGGAACTGCTGGAGGCACTGCTGCTGCTAGCGGTACTGCTGGTGCTGCTGGAGGTGCTGCTGGTGCTGGTGCTGCTGGAGCTGCTGGAGGTGCTGCTGGTGCTGGTGCTGCTGGAGCTACTGGAGGTGCTGCTGGTGCTGGAGCTGCTGGAGGTGCTGGTGCTGGAGCTGCTGGAGCCACTGGTCCTGGAGGTGCTCGTACTGGAGGTACTGGAGCTGCTGGGACTGGGCCTGCTGAGGGGGTTGGAGCTGGAGGTGCTGAGCGGTCGCGGCCGTACTACGTTCCGCTACTTCAGCAGGTTCTTGGTCTCCCGCCCTCTACTGGTCCTACTCCTCCCCTTCTGAGTCCACCGTCTGTCCAGTCGCAGTCACAGTTACAGCCTGCCTCTCTGCTGCCTGCTCCTTCTCCTTACACTGCGCCGACGGGTAGTCTTACGGAGCGTCGTGAGCCTGAGTCTCGTCCTCCGTCGCCTGAGTCTAGTCCTGCGTCTCCTGAGTCTCGTCCAGAGTCGCCTGTCCGCGCTGCCCGCACTGGTCGTCGTGTTCCGCGTGAGCGTCCTCCTCCTGTCCTTGGCACTCACTATATGACCCTGCGTCCTTCCACTGCTCCACTGCGTGTCCCTCTGCCGTCTCCTCCGGCGTCCTCTCTTCCTGACGTTGCTGACCCGCCGTCAGACCTTGCTCCTGCTGCCAGTCCTACTGTCGCGCGTCTCCTTGCCATTGTTGTCACTGATCCTTCCTTTGAGTCCTCTGCTGCGTCTGCTCTAGTCGCTGAGCTTGTTGACTTTGCTGCCGCCTGTCGTCTAGACTACGCCGCTAGCCTTGTTGCTGAGTCTGAGTCTGTCTGTCCTCCGTCCGTCAGGGGTGAGTGTGCTCTTGGCACCGACGTCCTTGAGGACAGACAGGAGGAGTTTGAGTGCTTTGCTGCTGCTTTACCTCATCTCGTGTCCATGCTGATTGCCCCTGAGGGAGACCCGGATGCACCAGACATCCCGACCCCACGCTCCTACGCAGAGGCGATGGAGGGTCTCTACTCCTCTCAATGGCAGACAGACATGGACGCAGAGATGGCTTCCTGGAAGTCCACAGGCACCTACGTCGACGAGGTTCCCCCACCTGGGGCGAACATCGTCAGTGGCATGTGGATTTTCCGGGTGAAGCGGCCGCCGGGTTCTCCGCCTGTCTTCAAGGCGCGTTACGTTGCACGAGGCTTCAGTCAGCGTGAGGGAGTTGACTTCTTCCAGACCTTCTCCCCGACCCCGAAGATGACCACTCTTCGGGTTCTGCTGCACGTTGCTGCTCAGCGTGACTACGAGCTCCACTCTCTTGACTTCAGCACTGCGTTCCTACAGGGCAGCCTGCACGAGGAGATCTGGCTGCGCCGCCCACCTGGCTTCACGGGGTCGTTCCCTCCTGGTACCCAGTGGAGCCTCCGGCGGCCAGTCTACGGTCTCCGCCAGGCACCCCGTGAGTGGCACAACACACTGAGGACTACTCTTGCTGCTCTTGGGTTTGCTCCCTCTACTGCTGACCCGCCGCTGTTTCTACGCACCGACACCACTCTGCCGCCGTTCTACGTTCTCGTGTACGTAGACGACTTGGTCTTTGCTACTGCTGACACTGAGGCACTCGCCCACGTGAAGTCGGAGCTGCAGAAGAGACACACGTGCACAGACCTGGGTGAGCTGGCAAGCTATCTTGGCTTGCGGATCACCCGGGACAGAGCACAGCGCACCATCACCTTGACTCAGTCACACATGGTGCAGCAGGTCCTTCAGCGCTTCCGCTTCACGTACTCCTCGCCTCAGCCCACTCCTCTGCCTACCGGTCACTCGCTCTCAGCTCTGCCTTCGGATGAGTCCGTAGAGCCGAGTGGCCCGTATCCAGAGCTTGTGGGCTGCCTCATGTACCTGATGACCTGCACTCGACCTGACCTTGCATACCCTCTTAGCATCCTAGCACGCTATGTCGCTCCTGGCCGTCACCGGAAGGAGCACATGGATGCCGCTAAGAGGGTGTTGCGCTACTTGTGCAGTACGTCGGGCATGGGGCTTGTGCTTGGAGGACGGCGCTACGTTGTCCTCACTGGACACTAAGACGCTTCTTGGGCTGACGACCAGGCTACGCAGCGGTTGTCTCAGGGTTACACCTTCAGCCTTGGCCCTGGCTCTGTTTCTTGGCGTTCTACACGCTCTTCCTCTGTTCTCAGCTCGAGTTGTGAGGCTGAGATCTACGCCACAGCCATGGCTGCCCAGGAGCTACGCTGGCTCACCTACCTGCTGACCGACCTCGGAGAGCGGCCTCGTTCTCCTCCAGTGCTGTACGTCGACAACAAGGCAGCCATTGCCTTGTGTCAGGAGCACAGACTGGAGCACAGAATGAAGCACATCGCTCTGCGCTACTTCCTTGCTCGAGAGCTGCAGCAGCGTGGTCAGCTTCGTCTCTCGTACGTGGCCACTCGGGCCAACACTGCTGATGTGTTCACCAAGGCGCTTCAGCCTTGTGATCATCAGCGTTTCTGTACTGTTCTAGGCCTTGTGCCTACTCTCCCTCACTTGCTCACTTCTTGACTCTGCTTGTACTGTGATCTCTATATATATATACCTGCATGCTTACACTTGCTAGGTTGTGATCTCTGTACCTCTTGTTCTATTATCAAACTGCATGTGAACTGGTCTTGTGACCACTTGCTTGTGCTCGGAATTTGTGTGGTATCCTTGAGATCCACCCTGAGCTTGGTTTTGCTTTGCTTTCTTGACTGGTCTTGTGACCGTCTGGTTGTCTCCCACTTAGCCTATGGGGGTGTGTCAAACATTATATGTTTATATTGTGTAGGCTATAGTGGGTTTAGCCATAGGGGGTACAACAAACTTAGGGTTTCCTACTTGTACCCAACTTTCTGCTAGTTCATTCATTCCAGTTCTCTCTTAGTTTCTCACAGGCTCGTCCGAGACTACCGAAGGCGTTCGATCCGAGCGCAAAAGGCACGGACGTCATGAGATTCGTCGCGACACTCGAAGTTTATTTCGAGGCAGTTTGATGCACGACCCCGACACACAACGCGATGCGGATTCGAATCGCGTCCACGCTGTTACGAGGCCCGGCACTCGAATGGATCTATAGTAGCAGCGAGTGGCGAAGGTTCGTGGGCGCAGGTTCGCGCAGCCCTCAAAACGTTTCGAGCCGATAAATTCATCATACATGGCGCGGCAGCAGATTCATCGTCACCGACAATTTGGCAGTGTGGCGCAGTGCACGCAGTAGATGGAAAAAATCGAGTACACTACAGGACTAAAAACGGAGTCTGCCGACAGGTGATTGTGTGAAAGATAGAACGAGGGATGATTGAACTAGCAAGCAGGTGGGTACAAGTAGGAAAACCTAAAAGTGTTGTACCCCATATTGACTACCCCACTACAGCCTACACAGACTATGTCATATAAGTTTGACACACCCCCATAGGCAAAATGGGGGAGAACAAGAGGTCACAAGACCAGTCAAGAAAAGCAAAGCAAGCTCAGGGTGGATCACGATGTCACCACGCATTCTGAGCACAAGCAAATGGCCAGAAGGCCAGTTCACATGCAGAGTTATATAAAGGAGAACAAGCAGTACAGTGATCACAACCTAGCAAGTGTAAACATGCAGGTATATGTATAGAGATCACAGTACAAGCAAAGTCAAGAAGTGAGCAAGTGAGGCCAAGTAGGCACAAGGCCTAGAACAGTACAGAAACACTGATGATCACAAGGCTGAAGTGCCTTGGTGAAGATATCAGCAGTGTTGGCCTGAGTGGCCACGTAAGCAAGACGAAGCTGACCACGCTGCTGCAAATCTCGAGCAAGGAAGTAACGGAGAGCGATGTGCTTCGTTCTGTGCTCCTGCCTGTGCTCCTGACACAAGGCAATCACGGCCTTGTTGTCTACGTACAGAAGTGGAGGAGAACGAGGCCGCTCTCCCAAGTCGGTCAGCAGGTAGGTGAGCCAGCGTAACTCCTGTGCAGCCATGGCTCCTGCGTAGATCTCAGCCTCACAGCTAGAGCTGAGAACAGAAGACGAGCGGGTCGACCGCCACGAAACAGAGCCGGAGCCAAGGCTGAAAATGTAACCCTGTGACGACCGCTGCGTAGCCAAGTCGTCAGCCCAGGAAGCGTCTGCGTGACCAGTGAGGACAACTCAAGCCCGTCCTCCAAGCACGAGCCCCATGCCCGACGTACTGCACAAGTAGCGGCATCTATGTGCTCCTTCCGGTGTCTCCAAGGAGCAACATAGCGTGCCAGGATGCTAAGAGGGTATGCCAGGTCAGGTCGAGTGCAGGTCATCAGCTCTGGATACGGGCCACTCGGCTCTACGGACTCATCCGAAGGCAGAGCTGAGAGCGAGTGGCGAGTAGGCAGAGGAGTGGACTGTGGCAAGGAGTACGTGAAGCCGAAGCGCTGAAGGACCTGCTGCACCATGTGTGACTGAGTCAATGTAATGGTGCGCTGTGCTCTGTCCCGGGTGATCTGCAAGCCAAGATAGCTGCGCAGCTCACCCAGGTCTGTGCACGTGTGTCTCTTCTGCAGCTTCGATTTCACGTGGGCGAGTCCCTCAGTGTCAGCAGTAGCAAAAACCAAGTCGTCGACGTACACGAGGACGTAGAACGGCGGCAGAGAGGTGTCGGTGCGTAGAAAAAGCGACGGGTCAGCAGTGGAAGGAGCAAACCCAAGAGCCGCAAGAGTCGTCCTCAGTGTGTCGTGCCACTCTCGGGGCGCCTGGCGGAGACCGTAGACTGGCCGCCGGAGGCTCCACTGGGTACCAGCAGGAAACGACCCAGTGAAGCCAGGTGGGCGGCGCAGCCAGATCTCCTCATGCAGGCTGTCCTGTAGGAAGGTTGTGCTGAAGTCAAGAGAGTGAAACTGGTAGTCACGCTGAGCAGCGACGTGCAGCAGTACCCGAAGCGTGGTCATCTTCGGGGTAAGGGAGAAGGTCTGGAAGATGTCAACTTCCTCTTGCTGACTGAAGCCTCGTGCAACGTAACGCGCCTTGAAGTCAGGCAGAGAACCCGGCGGCCGCTTCACCCTGAAAATCCACATGCCACTGACGATGTTTGCCCCAGGTGGGGGAACCTCGTCGACGTAGGTGCCTGTGGACTTCCATGAAGCCATCTCTGCATCCATGGATGTCTGCCACTGAGAGGAGTAGGGACCCTCTATTGCCTCTGCGTAAGAGCGTGGGGTCGGGATGTCTGGTGCATCCGGGTCTCCCTCAGGTGCAATCAGCATGGACAAGAGATGAGGTAAAGCAACTGCAAAACACTCAAACTCCTCCTGCCTGTCCTCAAGGACGTCCGTGCCAAGAGCACACTCACCCCCGACGGACGGAAGACAGACAGACTCAGACTCAGCAACAAGACTAGCGGCGTAGTCTAGACGTCAGGCGGCAGCAAAGTCAACCAGCTCAGCAACAAGAGCAGACGCAGCAGTAGACTCAAAGGTAGGGTCAGTGACAACAGTGGCCAGGAGACGCATGACAGTAGGACTAGCAGCACGAAGGGAGTCTGACTCTGGGTCCGGACCATCAGCAAGGGAGGACGCAGGAGGAGACGGCAGAGGGACACGCAGTGGAACAAAGGAAGGATGAAGTGCCATCTGGTGCGTGCCGGGGACAGGAGGAGGACGCGGACGCGGAACACGACGAACAGTGCGAGCAGCGCGAACAGGTGACGCATGACGAGACTCGGGCTCACGACGCTATGTAAGACCTCCGGTCGGCCCAGTGTAAGGAGAAGGACCAGGCAGTGGGGAGGCTGGCTGTAACTACGACTGCGACTGGTCAGGCGGTGGACACAGTAAGGGAGGAGTAGGACCAGTAGAAGGCGGGAGACAAAGAACCTGCTGAAGGAGTGGAACGAAGTACGGCCGCGGCCGTGCAGCGCCTCCAGAACCAGCAGAGACAGCACCAGTACCCCCAGCTCCAAGGTCTCCAGCTCCAACGCCAGCAGTACCACCAGCTCCAGCACCTCCAGCAGCTCCAGCTCCAGCAGCACCCCCAGCTCCATCTCCTGCAACACCACCAGCTCCAGCAGCTCCAGTACCTCCAGTACGAGCACCTTCGGGACCAGCGGCTCCAGAAACTCCAACAGCTCCAGCGCCAACGCCGGCAGCACCCCCAGCTCTAGTAGCACCAGCAGCCCCAGCTCCAGTGGCTCCAGCGGCAGGCCCCCATGCTCCAGCAGCTCCTCACTGGAGTCTCCAGCGGCGACCAAACCACTCTCGCAGCTCCGGTGGAGAGAGAGGCTCCCGCCGAGACGAGGCACCTGCAGGAACTCCAGCAGGCTCAGCACCCCCAGTCTCAGCAACCGCAGGCTCAGTACCCTCAGGCTCAGCACCCCCAGGCTCAGCACCCCCAGGCTCAGCACCCTCAGACTCAGCAACCCCAGGCTCAGCACCCCCAGGCTTAGCACCACCAGGCTCAGCACCCTCAGACTCAGCAACCCCAGACTCAGCACCCCCAGACTCCACACGCTCAGGCTCAGCACCCCCAGGCTCCGCACGCTCAGGCTCAGCACCCCCAGGCTCCGTAAGCTCAGGCTCAGCACCCCCAGCAGCACCACCCCCAGGAGCAGCACCAGAGTCAACCGCTACCTCGACAGGCTCGACAGCGTCTACTTGAGACACACCCCTGAGGGAGCAGGACCCTGAGGGGGGAGGGGGTCTACCGAAGGAGCACCTGGTGCAAGGAAGAGCGGCGGGGGGGGGAGAGGGGCAGTGCGGTAGGGGAAGAGATGGTAAAAGGGAACCGACTCGTCGAACGTGACGTCCCGAGAGGGCAGGACACGGCGCGAGGTGGGGTGGTAAAACTGCCAGCCAGGCGCGTCAGGGACAAAGCCAAGGAAGACGCAGGGAATAGCGCGGGCGGAGAGCTTGTCCGCGGTAGTATCGCGGACAAAGGCACGAGAACCCCGAGACCCGGAACACCGACGCATCGCCAACCTTCCCCGTCCACCGCAGTGTGGGCGAGGTCTCCGGCAAGGAGACACGGGGTTAGAGGTTGAGCTGATGCGCAGCGTATCGGACCGCAAACGTCCACAGAAAATGGGGGATAGCCGCATGGACCATGGAGGTACGAGCGACCTCCATGACTAAGCCAATGCGGCACTCAGCAATCCCATTCTGCTGCAGAGAGGCCGGAGGCGTGAACGTCTGGCAAGTGCCCTCCCCACGACAAAAGTCCCGCAGAAAGTCAGAGGCAAACTCACCACCTCTGTCAGAGTGCAGACGCAGGACGGGAAAGTCCGTCTCGAACCACTCGCGGAGCTGGAGACGGGCAGCGCGGATCCAAGGGATCAAAACATCAGGGACCTCTCCCTTGGTGCGCAAGGGGAAGATCGTGGTGTAACGCGTGTAGTCGTCAACGACCAGCAAAAAATACCGCTCGTGGTCCTGTCCACGGACGCGGGCTGGGCCCCACACGATCTTCCCCAGAGGAGGGTCTGCAGGGGAGCAGTCGTCGGGGGGAACGAGGAGGAGTGAGGAGCGGCGCGCTGCCGCCCCTCGACACAGGGAAGGCAGGGAGGGGCAGGCGAGGGTGGTAGAGGAGGCAGAGTCGCTGGAAGTCCAGAGGCAAGGAGACGTCGGTGCATGCCACGGAGGCGCTGCACCAAGGGGTGACCAAGACAGTGGTGCCAAAGGTAGTGCGACAGAGCGCAACACGAGCAGGGGGCCGCTAGCTGACCTGACGCAGACACAGACGCAGCTACTTGAGGGGACTCAGTAGTCAGTGTGTACAGACTCGAGCCAGGTGCTCGGGTGAACGTGGCCAGGTGCCGACCAGTCCGGGAGCACGTACAGTGGGTCACACGCTGACCTCCAGGAGTGAACTGGTCAACCGACACCTCCTGAAGGTCAGCTCCACTCACCAAGTTCGTAGAGAACGAGGGGAGGTGAAGACCCGACAGTGAGCCAGACGGAACCGCCGGACACGGCAGGACCGTGGAGGAGTGCGCAAGGACTGGGCCCCCAGAGGGGTCCGCCAGGGAGACTGCAACCGGCCGACGGAGCGGCGTGAGTGTGGTGCTGTCGCGAAAGAAGGAGCGGGAAGCACCTGAGTCAAGTGTGAAGGTGTGCAAGGCTTCACCAGGCGCAGTACCAGTGAGAGCAGACTCACCAGCACCTGGAGCAGCAGACTCACTAGCACCTAGAGCAGCAGCCTCACCAGCACCTAGAGCAGCAGACCCTATACCTGGGTCGGGCGGCACACACAGGTAATAGTCACCCTCAGCACTAATAGTCACAGCATACATGGCAGCAAGGATAGCATCATAGTCAAGAGCAAAGATATCAACACCAGACCTAAGCAGATCAGCCCAGCTAGGGAGCTCAGCGGCGTCTGGAAACTGTGCGCGCCAGGCTTCAGTCAGGCGACCGAAACAGCGCTGCGGCATGTGTGGCAGGCCGCACGTCTCCCCACGGCGCCCGCCGGTGCGGAGAACGTAAGTGCAGGGACCAGCACACCCAGACCTCCCACGCCCAGCGTACCACTTACGAAGCTGCTGGGGCGACGGGGTCTCACGGGAACGCGGCTGCTGCTGGCGCTGGGGAGGAGTAGCGCGCTACGACAGCGTCATACAAAGACTTAGCAGTTTTGTACTGGCCAAAGTGCGCGCGCTCAGCAGACGGCAGGTGACTACGAACAGCAAGGCGAGCAACAGCGTCACGAGTAGTCCACTGCGAGCGAACCGTACTGTCAGCAGTGGCAGCAGGTGCAGCAGAGGCGCCGGACGTGTGATCGAAAAGCGAGACTCCGTCCTTAGAGTCGCACTGAAGAAAGAGCTGCAGATCATCTACCCAAACATCGAATCCAACTGCACGACCCTCCGCATCGAAGGTAAGAACAGTAGGGCTAGCCATGGCGGCAGTAGCAGCTGTGGCAGCAGTAGCAGCAGTAGTAGCAGTAGCAGCAGTAGCAGCATGCAGTTGGGCAGGGTGGCACGGCTCGGCAGAGCGGCGCGGCTCGGCTGGGCGGCGCGGTTCGGCTGGGCGGCGCGGCTCGGCCGGGCGGCGCGGCTCGGCTGGGCGGCACGGCTCGGCTGGGCTGCGCGGCTCGGCAGGCAGGCAGGCGCAGCTGGCGCAGGTAGGGCAGGTGCGCGGGTAGCGCGGATAGGGCAGGAGCGCGGGTAGCGCGGGTAGGGCAGGTGCTCACCAGGGGCGGGTAGGGCAGGTGCCACCGGCGGTGGGTAGGGCAGGCGCGCGACAGGCGCGGGTAGGGCAGGCGCTCGACGGGCGACGGCAGGGCAGGCGCTTGACAGGCGGCTGCAGGCGTTCGACGGGCGGGTAGGGCCGGCGCTCGACGGGCGGGTAGGGCCGGCGCTTTGACGGGCGGTGGCAGGGTAGGTGCACGACGGGCGCTCAGGGCAGGGGCGCGACGGGCGTCGGCAGGGCAGGCGCTCGACGGGCGGCACGTAGGGCAGGCGCTCGACGGCGGGTAAGGCAGGCGCACGACGGCGGCCGCAGCAAGGGCAGGCGCTCGACGGCGCGGGTAGGGTAGGCGCTCGACAGCGCACAGCAGGGCAGGCGCAAGGGCGCAGGTGAGGCAGGCGCGAGGCGCGCCACAGGGCAGGCAAGCGCGGCAGCGCGCTTCGGGCAGGGCAGGAAAACAAATCGTGGTGGGCCCTTCAAAAAAAAATAAAAACGTTCCCACTAGGGAACCTGCTCTGAAACCATGTGAAAGATAGAACGAGGAATGATTGAACTAGCAAGCAGGTGGGTACAAGTAGGAAAGACAGTCAACAGTCGTGACCCTTGACTGACCGGTAACCGCACGAGGCAGTTATGAAGAGCAACATGGTAACTGTCTAGAATGGCAATAGTCGTGGGTTACTATAGCAATGTAATTCAGTTAATAAGGGAATGTACCCCTCAGAGTACATGGCTAGCTAGGAATGCTATTTATACTCTTGTACTCCTATCTTATAATCATCTTGTTCTCTTTCAATTTATCAACAAGGTCATTACTGAGAGTTCTCAGTTTCCTCTTACACTTGGCAAACCTTATCCTATCCACTACGATCCTTCAGTTATATCAACATGGTATGAGAGCTAGAGTGGATTATAAGGCCTGCCAAGCTCTTGTTCCTATCAGAACAATCTCCTTATAAATTACTCATAACATCTGCATCACTATGGCTCCAGAAGGAAAAGCCACTGCAGACTCTCCGGGCCCACCATCAGCAACTTCACCCACTGCACCATCAGCAGTGACCTCCGTCAGCGCCGCTCTCGTTGAGCAGCTGGTCGCCCGCATCAACGCCCTTGAAAGCCATCAAGCAATGAGCATCGACGGCTCAAGCTATGCACGTGGAGTTGCTGGACTTCCTCTCCCTGGAGAAGACCGCCGCGTCAACTCCGAGAGATCATTCACATTTGACAATCGTCAAGCTTCAGCCCCTGCCCAAGACAGTCAACAACGCGCACATTCAGATACAATCGCAACAGTGCAGACAAAATTTGTACTGACCTCAAAGCTGAAGACTGTCAGAATGTATTTGCTGTCTAGCCTGCAGTGGGGTACTCTGTAATGAGTACAACCCAATTTAGGGTGTTGTACTTGTATCCCAACTCTTGCTAGTAAAACCCCATTCCTCTCGATACTTTTCCTAAACTCGAACTCAACTACCAAGGCTCCTAAACTATGGCTCCTAAGCCAAACTCACGCTAGTATTTTGACATGTTATCAGAGCTTAACGTTCCTGGCCTGTGGGCCCACTCGATTCCGCTGCCCTACTGTGTGTCGCGCGCCCCGTGGCGCGCGACATCCCATTTTTCTTCCCGCCACGCGCTCGGAGCGCGTGGCGGTTTTCTGCCCGCCGTGCGCCCCGAGGCGCGCGGCGGGTTCCTACCTCGTCGCGGCGTCTTAGGGGCCCGCGCACTGGCCCCGACCGTCGCCTCGTCGAGGCGTTTTGGGGGCCTGCACGCAGGTCCCTCCCGTCGCCTCGTCGCGGCACTTTCGGGGCCCGCGAGCCGGCCCCTCCCGTTGCCTCGTCGCGGCGCCTTAGGGGCCTGCGCGCGGTCCCCTCTCGTTGCCAGTCGAGGCACTTTTGGGGACCTGCGCGGCTCCCTAGCACATCGCCCGTCAGGGCACAATGGGGGCCGCGCCCTTCCCCTCCCCTCCCTCCTACCTTCCGCTGCAGCAGCCGCCCCTGGAGCCGCCGCCCCTGAAGCAGCCGCCCCTGGAGCGGTCTGCCTTGCAACAGCAGCCGCCCCTGGAGCAGCCGCCCCAGCAGCAGCAGCCTCTGAAGCAGCCGCCCCAGCAGCAGCAACCCCTGGAGCCGCCGCCACTGCAGCGGCTGCCCCAGCAGCAGCAGCCCCTGAAGCAGCCGCCCCAGCAGTAGCAGCCCCTGGAGCAGCCGCCCCAGCAGCAGCAGCCTCTGGAGCAGCCGCCCCAGCAGCAGCAGCCCCTGGAGCAGCCGCCCCAGCAGCAGCAGCCCCTGGAGCAGCCGCCCCAGCAGCAGCCGCCCCAGCAGCAGCAGCCCCAGCAGCAGCAGCCCCTGGAGCAGCCGCCCCAGCAGCAGCAGCACCTGGAGCAGCCGCCCCAGCAGCATCAGCCCCAGCAGTAGCAGCCCCTGGAGCAGCCGCCCCAGCAGCAGCAGCCCCTGGAGCAGCCGCCTCAGCAGCAGCAGCCCCTGGAGCAGCCGCCCCAGCAGCAGCAGCCCCTGGAGCAGCCGCCCCAGCAGCAGTCGCCCCTGGCCCCTGCAGCAGCCGCTCCTGGACCCGGTGCAGCCGTGGGGGGGTGGGTGTGGGGGTGATGGTTGAGGGGGTGTCGGTTGTGCGTGCCGTTCCCTCCTCCTCCTCCTCCTTCGTCTCCCACTGCTGCAGCTCTCGCTGAGGGGGGTTAATGTGTGGGAGTCTGGGGTTTAGGGGTTAAGGGGGTGCTGTGGGTGTAGGGCTAGGGTTTGAGCAGGGGGTGTGTGAGAAGGGCGTTAGGCAGCTGGGGAGGTCGAGTGGAGGCAGCAGTCTTGTCGTCAGCAGCAGCAGCAGTCCGGAGGCTACAATCTCCGGTAGTCGCCAGTCGCCCGTGGGTCCGTTGCTCGTCTGCCGCTACTTTTAGCCGCGGGGCCAGTTACCCCAGTAGTCCGGAGCGCTGTTCCGGTAGCCACTGAGCCAGCAGCTCGTCTGTGTGTCTGCAGCGTCAGCAGTCGCCTCCCATCTTCTCTCCCCCACAGTCTCTCCTCCTCCTCACTTGCCCTCTGTGATTAGCTCTAGCCTTACTTACCTATTGTGAACTCTTGCTCTATGCTTGCTCATTGTGCTGATTACACCCCACTTTGGCTATGGGGGTGTGTCAGAATGTATTTGCTGTCTAGCCTGCAGTGGGGTACTCTGTAATGAGTACAACCCAATTTAGGGTGTTGTACTTGTATCCCAACTCTTGCTAGTAAAACCCCATTCCTCTCGATACTTTTCCTAAACTCGAACTCAACTACCAAGGCTCCTAAACTATGGCTCCTAAGCCAAACTCACGCTAGTATTTTGACAAAGACTTCAGTTCCTTTTAACGGAAAGGACTTCTACACTTGGAGCTTCGAATTCGAACTACTCGCGACAACAGCGCAAATCTGGATGTACTACGACGAGAGCTTACCGTTTCCAACGGAAGGCACCATTCAAGAGAAGAATCAGTACTACCACGAATCTCTTCTTGCGTACACCACTCTGCTCCGAAACCTCTCCCCCGAAGAACAGCTTGGCATTCGCTCCTATAAGTCAGAGTGGGCGCCCGCGTACGCCTCCTGGGAGCACCTGCGCAACTCATACATGGCAACAGATCCAGTTACAATGAGTCGCCTACTCATCGGTCAAAATGCATCAAGGAGAAAAGGCGGGACCATATATCAACCGATGCCGCAATCTGCGCGATCACATCAAGAAGTGCGGCGGATCCGTTCCCGACGACATGTTCGTCTCAATGGTCCTCTCCGGCCTTGGTCCTGATTGGCGTCAATGCCAATCCTTGCTTCGCGCTAGAGCATCCGTCTCCGAATCGGCTCTGTGCGCCACGCTCCTCTCCGAGCAAAAGGAGATCGATCTGTACAACGAGAAGAACACAAAGCGAGAAAAGTTAGTCTTCTACGTCGGAACATCTGAAGGGGAGCAGCACGGGAAGAAGGGAACATTTTGCAGTACTGCAAGAAGCCCGGTCACACCATCGACCGATGCTACAAGCGAAAGGCCGCCGACGAAAGGCGCAACAACCCTTCCAACCATCAACCATCCGCCCCCTCGACCTCCGCTGCAACACCGACAATCTCGCCTCCCTCCGTCACGAGCATCTCGCAAACACCTGCACGCATAACTACCAAGGACAAGGGCAAAGGGACAATCATGAGCTGCATGGCTCGCCGTAACAGGGGACACCGATACTATGACCGAGTAACATTCGTGTTTCACGATCCTCTCAATCCTGTCTCACCAAGTCAGGACAACGATCCCACTATTTGTCCCTGGACCAGCTCACCCCAAAGGCACCCACCTGACTTCGAACTACCGCCGCCGACACCAGAATCACCTCCCAGCATAGCGGCGAACCGGTACTTCGCTCTCTCGCCATACACCAGCGAAAGAGATCGCGTGGTCACGCCCAAGATCGCCAACATCGCAAGGCAAAGCCACGAAAACATCAACACATGGTACCTGGACAGCTGCTGTGGACAGCACATGGTGGGATCACCAACATTCATCTCCAATTCTAGGCGCATGCGACGACCCTGCGAAATCACAGTGGCGAACGATGGAACACTTAAGGCATATGACATCGGTGAAATCCTTCTCAAGGCTGACGACACACATTTCACGATCCACATCGGCGACGTGCTTGTCGCCCCAGATCTGCGGTACAATCTGCTTTCTTCGGCTCAGCTCATGAGATGCGGAGTCGACATTCGAAGCAACCGCAAGAACAAGACCTTCGAACTCTTCTACGGCGACACTTACATCGGCAAGGACGTAGACAACGACGGGGTCTTCGTGCTGCAGTTCTCAGCTCAAGGCGCCTTAAGAGATTCTCACCGCACTCTGCTGTTGAAAACAACCACTGCAGAAGCTCCAACCTGGTCGCGTCCCACAGAGATGGACCTCGAGCGACCCGCCTCGAACATCCCCATGCAACCACGCACCACACCTGCTGAGACCGAACCTGCATCAATGGAAGAAGACAGCACACCGTCAGCATCTGCGGAATTTTCGGTCAAAGGAAAGAGAAAGGTCGGAACCGAGCCGATTGGTCCTAGCCCTGCACTTGGTTCTTTAGGAGAAGTGCTGACACCAGAAGAAGCAGCTGCAGGGGATCAGGGCGGTTGGGCTGCAGGAGGCGGCTGGGATACAACAGACGAGGGTTGGGGAATCGTCAAAAGTGCTGAAGACGTTCCCAGCGGCTGGGATGTCGTCGCAGGATCTGAAGAGAATCCCGGTGGCTGGGGCATCTCAGCAGACACAAGCGGATGGGCGACTTCCGCGGGCGCAAGTGGCTGGAACACCTCCACAGGAGCAGCAGAACTGGAGCAAGCGACTCCTCTTCAGCCCGACGCTCCAGAACTACCTTCCGCCGAATCACCGGAGATCGATCCCTACTGGGCGACACGCAGCACCAGTTGGGGAGGCCCTCCTCTTCCAGATCAGTACGCTCCTGGCACACCAGAGCCAATGGAAGAAGAATCAGAGGAGCAGGAGGTGACCTACGAATTCTTCGACGAAGCAGCAGAGTTACCAGAACCTACCGAGGAAGCAGAGGCACCGGTCCAAGGACCACAAGAAATTGAAGTCGTTGGAGCCGAGTTCTGCTACTACCGCATCCCCATGAAGGGTCTTCCAGTTCGCGACTAGCCAAATCAGTGCCTTCTTGTCACTGGAGACCAAGTTGACGCCGGCGACACTGATGACATTATCGGCATCCCGCACGCCCTCCTGGAAAGGAAGGCAATTCGCGTGTTCGCCACCGACGCCGACGACGCCGCCGGCGTCGGACCTGAAGGGGAGGCAAACGACGAAGCAGCACGACAGAAGTATTATCAGAAAGCAGTGGGTTACCGTGCGGAACCGGAAATTTGGCATCAGCGGCTTGGGCATCCTTCGCATGCAACTCTCAAGAATTCTTTGAAGGCAGGAGTTCTTGACAACGAAGCTCTTCTTCTTCCACGAGGAGGGTTCCTCACCGCAGACTCCGCTGATCCGTCCTGCACCGTGTGTCCCACCGCGTCGCTCGCTCACAAACCTTTCCCTGACCTACCACCCGGCTATGAACGATACGAGCCGCTCGACAAAGTCTACAGCAACTTCATGTGCCTGACGAATGAGGGTCTTGACGGTGAGCTCTACACACTGAACTTTATTGACGCAAGCACTCGCCACGTCTGGGCTGTCAACACGGATAGCAGGACACTCGCTTTCGAATGCTTCATCGCGTGGATGAAGCGAGCTGAACGGCAATCGGGACTAAAGCTAAAGAGCTGGCAGACGGACGGAGCCATGGAGTCCTTCTCAGACGAGTTCAAGGAGCTCTTCCGGAAGAAAGGGATTGAGAACCTGGTGTCCCTGCCCTACGCTCACGAGCAGCAAGGAGTAGCAGAACGGACAAACAGGAGCCTCGCCACAAGGATGAGGGCCTGATGAAGCAGTCAGCCATCCCAACGCGCTATTGGCCGTTCGCGATGAACCATGCAGTCCGACTGCACAACTTGCTGTCCTCCCGAAGTCTCGCGAACAACAACTCCCCTCACCGAGCGTGGACGCGCAGAAAGGCGGACATTCGCTTGCTTCGGGTCTTTGGCTGCATGGTACAGTACAGGCCACATACAGCACGGACCGGAAAATTCACTGACCGGGCTCGCTGGGGCATTCACCTCGGGATCGAAAAGGAATACAAGGCGTGGATTGTGTTGGACTACGCGACACACGAGGTGACGAAATCACGTGACTGCATCTTCTACGAGAAGCTGACTCTGCCACTGTTCAACGACCACCGCGCGGCTGACACAGCACCAGAACGGGTTTTCGAGGGACACCGCAGCTTCGCAACTCCACACGATGAAGCTGACGTGGCGGAAGATGAGGCTGCAGCACACGTCACCCAGTTTGACAGCGCACCCAACATCCCCCTTACAAGCCCATTCCAGACTCCAACCTTCGTTCCGCTACACCAAACCGATCCCGACGATACAACTCGCCAAGCCCACGACTTCAACAGTGTCGCCCGTCACTCACCTGACGCTACGTTACCACAGCCCAACATTTCGCGCGACACAATCCGCCCCGGCAACGAAAGCGACGACGACGTGGTCGAAGTAACCAGCTTCCACGACTACGATCGCCTGCACTACGAAAAGACCAACGAAACCGGTCTACGCATTCTTGGGCTCGCCGTTGCTGTTCGCCACTCCTCTCCGAAGGAACCCACCACTGTTCGCCAGGCTCTCTCCGGCCTCGACAGTGAGAAGTGGAAGGCAGCCATGGCCAAGGAAGTCGCGTCGCTCAAAACTCGTGGTACCTGGAAGCTGGTCCCCCGGACATCTGCGAAGGGGAGAAAGATTCTCAGCGGCAAATGGGTGTTCCGCATCAAAACGCTGGCGGACGGCTCCATCGACAAGTACAAGGCGCGATGGGTGGTCCGCGACTTCGAACAAACGCACATGGTGGATTTCGACCTCACCTACGCACCAGTCGGACGGCACACCTCAGTGCGGATTCTTATCTGCATCGCCGCCATCAAGCAGCGCCCACTCCGTCAAATCGACGTCGCCAGCGCGTTCCTGTACGCCCCTGTCGCCGCGATTATCTTCGTCGAGCAGCCGCATGCCTTCGAAGAAACCGACGGGGCCGTTTGCCTGCTCCAGAAATCCTTTACGGGATCAAACAAGCACCGCGTCTGTGGCAGCAGTACCTCCACATGGTGCTAACAAGCATCGGATTCCATCAGCTGCCCCACGACCTCGGAATGTACCGGAAGGAGTCACGCAGCAAGTTGATTCTCCTCGTTGCCTACGTCGACGACCTCCTCTACACCGGGAACGACACGGAGCTACTGGACCAATTCGAAGCAGACCTAAAGGCGCAGCTGGAAGTCACCATCAACCACAACGTCACTCAATTTCTGGGTCTCAACATCACCCAGTCTGCCTTCTCCATCCATCTCTCCGCCGCTAAGTACGCCGAGACACTCGCGAAGAAATTCGGCATCGCACCAATCAATCTCTCCACCCCGTTTCGCACTCCTCCTCCTAACCACGAACCGGACACCACGCCTCTGTCTCTTGAGGATCATCGGCTCTACCAGCAGCAGCTCGGGTGCCTTCTCTTTGTCGCCGTCACGTGCCGGCCCGATCTCTCCTACGTCGCAAGCCAGCTCGCTCAGTACATGAAGCGACCTGAAGGGGAGAATCTACAGGATCTGCGCCGCGCACTTCAATACTTCATTTCTACTCCCGACGTCGGACTCACCTACGAAGCCAACTTAACAGCCACCCTGCAGCTGCACGGCTACGTAGACGCTGACCATGCAGGAGATGTTGACAACAGACGCTCCCGCACAAGATTTCTTTTCCAACTTCAACCTGCTGGACTCATGTCTTGGAACTCGCAGAAGCAGGAACTCATCGCCCTTTCGTCAGCCGAAGCAGAATTCATCGCCGCCAGCGCAGCTGTTCGCGAAGGACTGTACCTGATGGAACTTCTGCAAGAAGCGAAAGTGACGATGAACGAGCACTTCACGTTACTCTGCGACAACCAAAGCGCGATCAAGATCGCAAACAAGCCCGGCTTCGTGAACCGCACGAAACACATCGCCCTTCGCTACTTCTTCGTCAAGGACGAAATCGACAAGGGCAAGGTCAAGCTCACGTACTGCCCAACTGGCGACATGGCAGCCGACTTTCTGACAAAGAAACTGCCACGTCAACAGTTCCAGCACTGCGCCAACCTCTGCGGAATCACCAAGAAGTCACACGTGGCTCACATTCAGGAATGAAGGGGAGTGTTGGAATAACCGAAAGGTTATGATAAACATTCCCGAAGGTTTCCACTTTCGCGTCACTTCATAACGAAGTATGCGACTGTACTAGTACCGCAATAGCTCATATAGAGCACGCGAAAGTTCAAGTGTCACCCGAAGGTCAACGGTCGAAGACAGTCAACAGTCGTGACCCTTGACTGACCGGTAACCGCACGAGGCAGTTATGAAGAGCAACATGGTAACTGTCTAGAATGGCAATAGTCGTGGGTTACTATAGCAATGTAATTCAGTTAATAAGGGAATGTACCCCTCAGAGTACATGGCTAGCTAGGAATGCTATTTATACTCTTGTACTCCTATCTTATAATCATCTTGTTCTCTTTCAATTTATCAACAAGGTCGTTACTGAGAGTTCTCAGTTTCCTCTTACACTTGGCAAACCTTATCCTATCCACTACGATCCTTCAGTTATATCAACATGGTATGAGAGCTAGAGTGGATTATAAGGCCTGCCAAGCTCTTGTTCCTATCAGAACAATCTCCTTATAAATTACTCATAACATCTGCATCACTATGGCTCCAGAAGGAAAAGCCACTGCAGACTCTCCGGGCCCACCATCAGCAACTTCACCCACTGCACCATCAGCAGTGACCTCCGTCAGCGCCGCTCTCGTTGAGCAGCTGGTCGCCCGCATCAACAACCTTGAAAGCCATCAAGCAATGAGCATCGACGGCTCAAGCTATGCACGTGGAGTTGCTGGACTTCCTCTCCCTGGAGAAGACCGCCGCGTCAACTCCGAGAGATCATTCACATTTGACAATCGTCAAGCTTCAGCCCCTGCCCAAGACAGTCAACAACGCGCACATTCAGATACAATCGCAACAATGCAGACAAAATTTGTACTGACCTCAAAGCTGAAGACTTCAGTTCCTTTTAACGGAAAAGACTTCTACACTTGGAGCTTCGAATTCGAACTACTCGCGACAACAGCGCAAATCTGGATGTACTACGACGGGAGCTTACCGTTTCCAACGGAAGGCACCATTCAAGAGAAGAATCAGTACTACCACGAATCTCTTCTTGCGTACACCACTCTGCTCCGAAACCTCTCCCCCGAAGAACAGCTTGGCATTCGCTCCTACAAGTCAGAGTGGGCGCCCGCGTACGCCTCCTGGGAGCACCTGCGCAACTCATACATGGCAACAGATCCAGTTACAATGAGTCGCCTACTCAGCCAACTGACATCGGTCAAAATGCATCAAGGAGAAAAGGCGGGACCATATATCAACCGATGCCGCAATCTGCGCGATCACATCAAGAAGTGCGGCGGACAGCATTGGGCGCGAGATTTGGAGAATCAGGGGCGAAATCCCAAGCCCCTTGACCGAAATTTGTCAGAAGGATTCGCCGAGGAAAATAAAACCTCCGTGAAAACAGACTTGACCAAATCGGGAACTCTCCAATTCGACCCCGGGAAAAAACAGAATTCGTTAAAGTTATATTTCAAAGATGCTTTAATGAAGACTGATGATTTTCGCGGGTCCGGAGCCATCAACACATTCCGGGAAGAACTCCAGAGGAAGCAGATAATTAAAGAAGTTGTACCAGTGCCTACGGAGCTGGGGATAAATTTAAGGAGTGTGAAAAGGAGCAGGCCTTTTCACGGCGTCAACGTCTTCTCCTGGAACCAGCCCAAGTCGACTCTCCACTCCCCTGGGAAGAAGTCTATGGAGCTGAAGCAGCTGAGGAGGCAGCTGGGAGTTGAAATGAAGCTGCGAAAACTCCGAAAACCCCTCCAGGATGCATCCAGTGGATCGCAGACGTCGACCGGATCCACCCCCTCAGGGTCAACCTGTACGGTTACTACCTCTACTCCTGGCGTTGGAGAGGAGCCTTTCTCCACGCAGCCCAGACCAGCTGTTAGTCCAGGAGCAAACAGTGGAACCACGGTGTCTACTGAATATTGGGATGTACCCTATGATCCTATTAATGAGACTATTTTTGGGTACTCCGAGCAACGCTCACTGAGAAGAAACGAGGAATGAATTGACTAAAGGGAAAGTTGGGTACAAAAGCAAACCCTAGAAAACTGTACCCCATATGTGCTACCCCACTATAGCCTACAGTAGCTATGTCATATAAATCTGACACACCCCCATAGGCAAAGTGGGGGAGAACAAGGGGTCACAAGACCAGTCAAGCAAAGCAAAGCAAGCTCAGGGTGGATCACAAAGTCACCACACATTCCGAGCACAAGTTCAAGGCCACACGGCCAGTTCACATGCACGATTACATATATATATAAGGCTAGACAAGCAAGAGCAGGTGTATATATATATGCAACAGTACAAACAAGGTCAAGGGGTGAGCAAGTGAGGCAAGGTAGGCACAAGACCCAGCTGAGTACAGAAGCGCTGATGATCACAAGGCGCAAGTGCCTTGGTGAAGATATCAGCAGTGTTGGCCTCAGAGGCCACGTACGCAAGCCGCAGCTGACCACGCTGCTGTAGCTCACGAGCAAGGAAGTAGCGGAGAGCAATGTGCTTCGTTCTGTGCTCCAGTCTCTGCTCTCGACACAAGGCCAGCATGGCCTTGTTGTCTACGTACAGCACTGGAGGAGAACGAGGCGGCTCTCCGAGGTCAGTCAGCAGGTAGGTAAGCCAGCGAAGCTCCTGTGCAGCCATGGCCCCGGCGTAGATCTCAGCCTCACAACTGGAGCCGAGAACAGAAGACGAGCGGGTAGCCCGCCACGAAACAGAGCCGGAACCAAGGCTGAAGGTGTAACCCTGTGACGACCGCTGCGTAGCCTGGTCGTCAGCCCAAGAAGCGTCTGCGTGCCCAGTGAGGATCACTGGACTCTGCCCTCCAAGCACAAGCCCCATGCCCGACGTACTGCACAAGTAGCGCAACACCCTCTTCGCTGCAGCCATGTGCTCCGGTCTGTGTCTCCCAGGAGCAACATAGCGTGCAAGAATGCTAAGAGGGTATGCAAGGTCAGGTCGTGTGCAGGTTATCAGGTACATGAGGCAGCCAACAAGCTCTGGGTACGGGCCACTCGACTCTACGGACTCATCCGAAGGCAGAGCTGAGAGTGAGTGGCGAGTAGGCAGAGGAGTGGCCTGAGGCGAGGAGTACGTGAAGCCGAAGCGCTGAAGGACCTGCTGCACCATGTGTGACTGAGTCACGGTAATGGTGCGGCGTGTTCTGTCCCGGGTGATCTGCAAGCCAAGGTAGCTGCGCAGTTCACCCAGGTCTGTGCACGTGTGTCTCTTCTGCAGCTCGGACTTCACGTGGGCGAGTCCAGCAGTGTCAGCTGTGGCGAAGACCAAGTCGTCGACGTACACGAGGATGTAGAACGGCGGCAAAGAAGTGTCGGTGCGCAGAAACAGCGACGGGTCGGCAGCAGAGGGAGCAAACCCAAGAGCCGCAAGTGTAGTCCTCAGTGTGTCGTGCCACTCACGCGGTGCCTGGCGGAGACCGTAGACTGGCCGCCGGAGGCTCCACTGGGTGCCAGGAGGAAAAGACCCAGTGAAGCCAGGTGGGCGACGCAGCCAGATCTCCTCGTGCAGGCTGCCCTGCAAGAAAGCAGTGTTGAAGTCAAGAGAGTGCAGCTCGTAGTCGCGGTGAGCAGCTATGTGCAGCAGTACCCGAAGAGTGGTCATCTTCGGGGTGGGAGAGAAGGTCTGAAAGTAGTCAACTCCCTGCCGCTGACTGAAGCCACGAGCCACGTACCGCGCCTTGAAGACAGGCGGAGAACCCGGCGGCCGCTTCACCCTGAAAATCCACATGCCACTGACGATGTTCGCCCCAGGCGGGGGAACCTCGTCAACGTAGGTGCCTGTGGACTTCCAGGAAGCCATCTCTGCGTCCATAGCTGCCTGCCACTGAGAGGAGTAGGGACCCTCTATCGCCTCCGCGTAAGAGCGCGGAGTCGGGATGTCAAGTGCATCCGGGTCTCCCTCAGGGGTAAGCAGTACGGACACGAGATGAGGTGAAGCAGCAGCCAAACACTGGAACTCCTCCTGCCTGTCCTCAAGGACGTCCGTGCCAAGGGCACACTCACCCCCGACGGATGGAGGACAGACAGACTCAGACTCAGCAACAAGACTAGCAGCGTAGTCTAGACGACAGCGAGCAGCAAAGTCGACGAGCTCAGTAACTAGGGCAGACGCAGCAGTGGACTCAAAGGAAGGGTCAGTGACAACAGTAGCAAGGAGACGCGTGACAGTAGGACTGGCAGCACGAAGAGAGTCCGACTCCGGGTCAGGAAGAGCAGGAAGAGAGGACTCAGGAGGAGCAGGCAAAGGGGCACGCAGAGGAGCAGTGGACGGACGCAGAGACATCCGGTGCATGCCAGGGACAGGAGGAGGACGCTGACGCGAACCACGACCACTAGTGCGAGCAGCACGGACAGGCGACGCAGGGCGAGACGCAGGCTCACGACGCTCAGCAAGACCTCCAGTAGGACCAGTGTAGGGAGAAGGAGCGGGCAGTGGGGAGGCCGGCTGTAACTGTAACTGTGACGGGACAGGCTGTGGACACTCGAAGGGAGGAGGAGGACCAGTAGAAGGCGGGAGACCAAGAACCTGCTGAAGGAGCGGAACGAAGTACGGCCTAGGCCGCGCGGCGACTCCAGACACAGCAGGGACAGCACCAGTACCCCCAGCGGCAGCACCAGCGCCAGCAGCACCTCCAGCTCCAGTACCTCCAGCAGCACCAGTAGCACCCCCAGCAGGACCGCCTCCAAGACCGAGAGCAGTAGCCTCAGCGCCAACACCCTCAGCAGCTCCAGCTCCAGTCGTACCCGCAGGCCCAGCAGCTCCAGTACTCCCAGTACGAGCACCTCCGGGACCCGCGGCACCAGCACCCTCAGCAGCCGAAGAACCTCCAGCTCCAGCAGCACGCCTCCAGCGCCGGGCAAACCACTCGCGCAGCTCCTGTGGATAGAGTGGCTCCCGCCGAGACGAAGCACTCGGAGAACCTCCAGGCTCAGCACTGCCATACGCCACACGAGCAGGCCCAGCTCCATCAGGCTCCGCACCCCCAAGCTCAGCACCTCCAGACGTGGCACCCCCAGGCTCAACACCCCCAGGCTCAGCACCCCCAGTAGTAGCACCCCCAGGCTCAGCACCCACAGGCTCAGGACCCCCAGTAGTAGCACCCTCAGGCTCAGCACCCCCAGGCGTAGCACCCACACGCTCAGCACCCCCAGAGTCAGCACCCCCAGGCTCAGCACCCTCAGCAGCACCAGAGTCACCAGTAACCTCGACAGGCTCGACTGCGTCTACCTGGGACACACCTGAAGGGGCAGGACCCTGAGGGGGGAGGGGGTCTACCGGGGGGGGACCTGGTACAAGGAAGAGCGGTGGCGGGGGGAGGGACGGAGTGCGGTAGGGGAAGAGGCGGTAGTAGGGGACCGACTCGTCAAACGTGATGTCCTGGGAGGACAGAACACGGCGAGAGGTGGGGTGGTAGAACTGCCACCCTGGCGCGTCAGGGGGGAAGCCAAGGAAGATGCAAGGAGCAGCACGAGGGGACAGCTTGTCCGCAGACAAGTCGCGGACAAACGCCCGAGATCCCCAGACACGGAACGCAGACGCATCGCCAACCTTCCCCGTCCACAGCAAGGCTGGGGAGGTCTCCGGCATGGAGACCCTGGGGTGAAGGTTGATCTGATGCGCCGCGTACCGAACCGCAAACGGCCACAGAAAATGGGGGGCAGCCGCATGCAACATGGACGTACGGGCGACGTCCATGACCATGCCAATGCGGCGCTCAGCAATCCCATTTTGCTGTGGAGAGTCCGGAAGCGTGAAGATCTGGCGGATGCCTCGTGCACGACAGTAGGCTCGCAGAAGGCCAGAGGAGAACTCTCCACCTCTGTCAGAGTGCAGACGCAGAACAGGAAAGTCCGAGCCGAAGCTCTGCCTGAGCTGGAGACGAGCTGCGCGGATCCAGTCGATCAACACCTCAGTGACATCACCCTTGCTGCGCAAGGGGAAGACTGTGGTGTAACGCGAGTAGTCGTCAACCACCAGCAGGAAGTAGCGCTCGTGACCCTGTCCACGGACGCGGGCCGGGCCCCACACGTCCATGTGAAGCGTCTGCAGCGGGGCCTCTGTCGAAGGAAACTGGGAGGAGTGAGGGGCAGCCCGCTGCCGCCCCTCGACACAGGGGACGCAGGTAGGGCCAGGCCCCGGAGGAAGGGGAGGGAGGGACCGGGGAAGACCAGAGACAAGGACACGGGAGGCCATGCCTCGGAGACGAAGCAGGGAGGGGTGACCAAGGCGGTGGTGCCAGAGGAGAGTCTCGTGAGACAGGAGGCGACACGAACAGGGGGCAGACTCAGGACCAGACCTGGACGCTGCAGCAAACACCTGACCCGACGCAGCTACCTGACCAGACGCAGTGACTGGAGGAGACGCAGTGGTCAGGGTGTACAGGCTCGACCCCGGCCGACGGGTAAACGTGGCCAGGTGTCGGCCAGTCCGAGCGTCCGTGCAGTGGGTCACCCGCTGACTCGCAGGAGTGAACTGGTGAACCCCGCATCCTGTAGGTCAGCACCACTCACCAAGTTCGTAGAGAATGAGGGGAGGTAAAGACCAGACAGGGTGCCAGAGGGGGCCGCCGGACACGGGAGGACAGTGGAGAAGTGAGCAAGGACAGGACCCCCAGAGGGGTCTGCCAGAGAGACCGCAACTGGCCGGCCAAGCGGCGTGAGTGTGGTGCGGTCTCGAAAGAAGGAGCGAGAAGCCCCCGAGTCAAGGGTGAAGGTGTGGGAGGCCGAAGCCGACGCAGAACCTGAGAGAGCAGACTCACCAGCACCTGAGGGAGCAGACGCACCTAGAGCAGCAGCCTCGCTAGCACCTAGAGCAGCAGCCTCACCAGTACCGAGAGCAGCAGTCTCAATGCCCGGGTCGGGCGGAAAACACCGGTAACAGTCACCCTCATCACTAATAGTCACAGTATACATGGCAGCAAGAATAGCATCAAAGTCAAGGTCAAAGACAGCGACACCCGCCCTAGACAGCTCACCCCAGTGGGGGATCTCAGTGGCCTCAGGGAACTGGTGACGCCAAGCGTCCGTCAGGCGGCCAAAGCAGCGCTGGGTGGAGTGCGCACCCCCACACTGGTCACCCGCGCGGTCGCCGGTGCGTAGGACGTAGGTGCACGGACCAGTACCCCCACCCCGCTGGCGTGCAGCGTACCACTCACGGAGCTGCTGAGGGGGGGGGATGTCACGAGTGCGCTGCTGCTGCTGCTGCTGCTGCTGCTGGCGCTGACCACCACCGGAGCCGACCCTCTGCGCAGCGCCACCCCGACCAGCTCCACCTCCTCCGCCGCCGCCTCCTCCACCGCCGCCACCTCCGCTCCCACCGCCACCGCCGCCGCCGCCCAGGTAGGTTGCGGGGCCGCACAGGTAGGTTGCGGGGCCGCGGAGGGCGGCGACGAGCCGTAGGGGGCCGTGAGGGGCCGCGGGAGGGGCCGTAAGGGGCGTAAGGGGCCGCGCGAGGGGCCGTAAGGGACGGCGCGAGGGGCCGTAAGGGGCGGCACGAGGGGCCGTAAGGGCGGCGCGACGGGCGCGACGGGCCGTAAGGGCGGCACGAAGGGCCGTAAGGGCGGCGCGAAGGGCCGTAGGGGCGGCGCGACGAGCCGTGAGAGGGCCGCTAAGGGCGACGCGACGGGGCCGTGAGGGGCCTAGCGTGGGCGCGACGGTAGGGAGAGCACACAGGGCGCGACTCGGGCCGGAGCGAAGCGCGCTCCGGGCAGGAAAAAAAAAAATTTCGTGGTGGTGGGCCCTAGGAATCGTTCCCACTAGGGAACCTGCTCGATACCATGAGAAGAAACGAGGAATGAATTGACTAAGGGAAAGTTGGGTACAAAAGCAAACCCTAGAAAACTGTACCCCATATGTGCTACCCCACTATAGCCTACAGTAGCTATGTCATATAGCGGCGGTGGCGGTGGGAGCGGAGGTGGCGGCGGTGGAGGAGGCGGCGGCGGAGGAGGTGGAGCTGGTCGGGGTGGCGCTGCGCAGAGGGTCGGCTCCGGTGGTGGTCAGCGCCAGCAGCAGCAGCAGCAGCAGCAGCGCACTCGTGACATCCCCCCCCCTCAGCAGCTCCGTGAGTGGTACGCTGCACGCCAGCGGGGTGGGGGTACTGGTCCGTGCACCTACGTCCTACGCACCGGCGACCGCGCGGGTGACCAGTGCGGGGGTGCGCACTCCACCCAGCGCTGCTTTGGCCGCCTGACGGACGCTTGGCGTCACCAGTTCCCTGAGGCCACTGAGATCCCCCACTGGGGTGAGCTGTCTAGGGCGGGTGTCGCTGTCTTTGACCTTGACTTTGATGCTATTCTTGCTGCCATGTATACTGTGACTATTAGTGATGAGGGTGACTGTTACCGGTGTTTTCCGCCCGACCCGGGCATTGAGACTGCTGCTCTCGGTACTGGTGAGGCTGCTGCTCTAGGTGCTAGCGAGGCTGCTGCTCTAGGTGCGTCTGCTCCCTCAGGTGCTGGTGAGTCTGCTCTCTCAGGTTCTGCGTCGGCTTCGGCCTCCCACACCTTCACCCTTGACTCGGGGGCTTCTCGCTCCTTCTTTCGAGACCGCACCACACTCACGCCGCTTGGCCTGACAGTTGCGGTCTCTCTGGCAGACCCCTCTGGGGGTCCTGTCCTTGCTCACTTCTCCACTGTCCTCCCGTGTCCGGCGGCCCCCTCTGGCACCCTGTCTGGTCTTTACCTCCCCTCGTTCTCTACGAACTTGGTGAGTGGTGCTGACCTACAGGATGCGGGGGTTCACCAGTTCACTCCTGCGAGTCAGCGGGTGACCCACTGCACGGACGCTCGGACTGGCCGACACCTGGCCACGTTTACCCGTCGGCCGGGGTCGAGGCTGTACACCCTGACCACTGCGTCTCCTCCAGTCACTGCGTCTGGTCAGGTAGCTGCGTCGGGTCAGGTGTTTGCTGCAGCGTCCAGGTCTGGTCCTGAGTCTGCCCCCTGTTCGTGTCGCCTCCTGTCTCACGAGACTCTCCTCTGGCACCACCGCCTTGGTCACCCCTCCCTGCTTCGTCTCCGAGGCATGGCCTCCCGTGTCCTTGTCTCTGGTCTTCCCCGGTCCCTCCCTCCCCTTCCTCCGGGGCCTGGCCCTACCTGCGTCCCCTGTGTCGAGGGGCGGCAGCGGGCTGCCCCTCACTCCTCCCAGTTTCCTCCGACAGAGGCCCCGCTGCAGACGCTTCACATGGACGTGTGGGGCCCGGCCCGCGTCCGTGGACAGGGTCACGAGCGCTACTTCCTGCTGGTGGTTGACGACTACTCGCGTTACACCACAGTCTTCCCCTTGCGCAGCAAGGGTGATGTCACTGAGGTGTTGATCGACTGGATCCGCGCAGCTCGTCTCCAGCTCAGGCAGAGCTTCGGCTCGGACTTTCCTGTTCTGCGTCTGCACTCTGACAAAGGTGGAGAGTTCTCCTCTGGCCTTCTGCGAGCCTACTGTCGTGCACGAGGCATCCGCCAGACCTTCACGCTTCCGGACTCTCCACAACAAAATGGGATTGCTGAGCGCCGCATTGGCATGGTCATGGACGTCGCCCGTACGTCCATGATGCATGCGGCTGCCCCCCATTTTCTGTGGCCGTTTGCGGTTCGGTACGCGGCGCATCAGATCAACCTTCACCCCAGGGTCTCCATGCCGGAGACCTCCCCAGCCTTGCTGTGGACGGGGAAGGTTGGCGATGCGTCTGCGTTCCGTGTCTGGGGATCTCGGGCATTTGTCCGCGACTTGTCTGCGGACAAGCTGTCCCCTCGTGCTGCTCCTTGCGTCTTCCTTGGCTTCCCCCCTGACGCGCCAGGGTGGCAGTTCTACCACCCCACCTCTCGCCGTGTTCTGTCCTCCCAGGACGTCACGTTTGATGAGTCGGTCCCCTACTACCGCCTCTTCCCCTACCGCACTCCGTCCCTCCCCCCGCCACCGCTCTTCCTTGTACCAGGTCCCCCCCCGGTAGACCCCCTCCCCCCTCAGGGTCCTGCCCCTTGGTGTGTCCCAGGTAGACGCAGTCGAGCCTGTCGAGGTTACTGGTGACTCTGGTGCTGCTGAGGGTGCTGAGCCTGGGGGTGCTGACTCTGGGGGTGCTGAGCGTGTGGGTGCTACGCCTGGGGGTGCTGAGCCTGAGGGTGCTACTACTGGGGGTCCTGAGCCTGGGGGTGCTGAGCCTGGGGGTGCTACTACTGGGGGTGCTGAGCCTGGGGGTGCTGAGCCTGGGGGTGCTACGCCTAGGGGTGCTGAGCCTGGGGGTGCCACGTCTGGAGGTGCTGAGCTTGGGGGTGCAGAGCCTGAGGGAGCTGGGCCTGCTCGTGTGGCGTCTGGCGGTGCTGAGCCTGGAGGTTCTCCGAATGCTTCGTCTCGGCGGGAGCCACTCTCTCCACAGGAGCTGCGCGAGTGGTTTGCCCGGCGCTGGAGGCGTGTTGCTGGAGCTGGAGGTTCTTCGGCTGCTGAGGGTGCTGGTGCCGCGGGTCCCGGAGGTGCTCGTACTGGGAGTACTGGAGCTGCTAGGCCTGCGGGTACGACTGGAGCTGGAGCTGCTGAGGGTGTTGGCGCAGAGGCTACTGCTGTCAGTCCTGGAGGCGGTCCTGCTGGGGGTGCTACTGGTGCTGCTGGAGGTACTGGAGCTGGAGGTGCTGCTGGCGCTGGTGCTGCCGCTGGGGGTACTGGTGCTGTCCCTGCTGTGTCTGGAGTCGCCGCGCGGCCTAGGCCGTACTTCGTTCCGCTCCTTCAGCAGGTTCTTGGTCTCCCGCCTTCTACTGGTCCTCCTCCTCCCTTAGAGTGTCCACAGCCTGTCCCGTCACAGTTACAGTTACAGCCGGCCTCCCCACTGCCCGCTCCTTCTCCCTACACTGGTCCTACTGGAGGTCTTGCTGAGCGTCGTGAGCCTGCGTCTCGCCCTGCGTCGCCTGTCCGTGCTGCTCGCACTAGTGGTCGTGGTTCGCGTCAGCGTCCTCCTCCTGTCCCTGGCACGCACCGGATGTCTCTGCGTCCGTCCACTGCTCCTCTGCGTGCCCCTTTGCCTGCTCCTCCTGAGTCCTCTCTTCCTGCTCTTCCTGACCCGGAGTCGGACTCTCTTCGTGCTGCCAGTCCTACTGTCACGCGTCTCCTTGCTACTGTTGTCACTGACCCTTCCTTTGAGTCCACTGCTGCGTCTGCCCTAGTTACTGAGCTTGTCGACTTTGCTGCTCGCTGTCGTCTAGACTACGCTGCTGGTCTTGTTGCTGAGTCTGAGTCTGTCTGTCCTCCGTCCGTCGGGGGTGAGTGTGCCCTTGGCACGGACGTCCTTGAGGACAGGTAGGAGGAGTTCCAGTGTTTGGCTGCTGCTTCACCTCATCTCGTGTCCGTACTGCTTACCCCTGAGGGAGACCCGGATGCACTTGACATCCCGACTCCGCGCTCTTACGCGGAGGCGGTAGAGGGTCCCTACTCCTCTCAGTGGCAGGCAGCTATGGACGCAGAGATGGCTTCCTGGAAGTCCACAAGCACCTACGTTGACGAGTTTCCCCCGCCTGGGGCGAACATCGTCAGTGGCATGTGGATTTTCAGGGTGAAGCGGCCGCCGGGTTCTCCGCCTGTCTTCAAGGCGCGGTACGTGGCTCGTGGCTTCAGTCAGCGGCAGGGAGTTGACTACTTTCAGACCTTCTCTCCCACCCCGAAGATGACCACTCTTCGGGTACTGCTGCACATAGCTGCTCACCGCGACTACGAGCTGCACTCTCTTGACTTCAGCACTGCTTTCTTGCAGGGCAGCCTGCACGAGGAGATCTGGCTGCGTCGCCCACCTGGCTTCACTGGGTCTTTTCCTCCTGGCACCCAGTGGAGCCTCCGGCGGCCAGTCTACGGTCTCCGCCAGGCACCACGTGAGTGGCACGACACACTGAGGACTACACTTGCGGCTCTTGGGTTTGCTCCCTCTGCTGCCGACCCGTCGCTGTTTCTGCGCACCGACACTTCTTTGCCGCCGTTCTACATCCTCGTGTACGTCGACGACTTGGTCTTCGCCACAGCTGACACTGCTGGACTCGCCCACGTGAAGTCCGAGCTGCAGAAGAGACACACGTGCACAGACCTGGGTGAACTGCGCAGCTACCTTGGCTTGCAGATCACCCGGGACAGAGCACGCCGCACCATTACCCTGACTCAGTCACACATGGTGCAGCAGGTCCTTCAGCGCTTCGGCTTCACGTACTCCTCGCCTCAGGCCACTCCTCTGCCTACTCGCCACTCACTCTCAGCTCTGCCTTCGGATGAGTCCGTAGAGTCGAGTGGCCCGTACCCAGAGCTTGTTGGCTGCCTCATGTACCTGATGACCTGCACACGACCTGACCTTGCATACCCTCTTAGCATTCTTGCACGCTATGTTGCTCCTGGGAGACACAGACCGGAGCACATGGCTGCAGCGAAGAGGGTGTTGCGCTACTTGTGCAGTACGTCGGGCATGGAGCTTGTGCTTGGAGGGCAGAGTCCAGTGGTCCTCACTGGGCACGCAGACGCTTCTTGGGCTGACGACCAGGCTACGCAGCGGTCGTCACAGGGTTATACCTTCAGCCTTGGTTACGGCTCTGTTTCGTGGCGGGCTACCCGCTCGTCTTCTGTTCTCGGCTCCAGTTGTGAGGCTGAGATCTACGCCGGGGCCATGGCTGCACAGGAGCTTCGCTGGCTTACCTACCTGCTGGCTGACCTCGGAGAGCCGCCTCGTTCTCCTCCAGTGCTGTACGTAGACAACAAGGCCATGCTGGCCTTGTGTCGAGAGCAGAGACTGGAGCACAGAACGAAGCACATTGCTCTCCGCTACTTCCTTGCTCGTGAGCTACAGCAGCGTGGTCAGCTGCGGCTTGCGTACGTGGCCTCTGAGGCCAACACTGCTGATATCTTCACCAAGGCACTTGCGCCTTGTGATCATCAGCGCTTCTGTACTCAGCTGGGTCTTGTGCCTACCTTGCCTCACTTGCTCACCCCTTGACCTTGTTTGTACTGTTGCATATATATATACACCTGCTCTTGCTTGTCTAGCCTTATATATATATGTAATCCTGCATGTGAATTGGCCGTGTGGCCTTGAACTTGTGCTCGGAATGTGTGGTGACTTTGTGATCCACCCTGAGCTTGCTTTGCTTTGCTTGACTGGTCTTGTGACCCCTTGTTCTCCCCCACTTTGCCTATGGGGGTGTGTCAGATTTATATGACATAGCTACTGTAGGCTATAGTGGGGTAGCACATATGGGGTACAGTTTTCTAGGGTTTGCTTTTGTACCCAACTTTCCCTTAGTCAATTCATTCCTCGTTTCTTCTCACCGGGTTCTCCGCCTGTCTTCAAGGCGCGTTACGTGGCTCGAGGCTTCAGTTAGCGGCAGGGAGTTGACTACTTTCAGACCTTCTCCCCTACCCCAAAGATGAACACTCTTCGGGTTCTGCTGCACGTCGCCGCTCAGCGTGACTACGAGCTTCACTCTCTTGAGTTCAGCACTGCTTTCCAACAGGGCAGCCTGCACGAGGAGATCTCGCTGCGCCGCCCACCTGGCTTCACTGGGTCGTTTCCTGCAGGTACCCAGTGGAGCCTCCGGCGGCCAGTCTACGGTCTTCGCCAGGCACCTCGCGAGTGGCCCAACACACTGAAGATGACGCTTGCGGCTCTTGGGTTTGCTCCTTCGAGTGCTGACCCGTCGCTGTTTCTACGCACCGACACTTCGCTGCCGCCGTTCTACATCCTCGTGTACGTCGACGACTTGGTCTTTGCCATTGCTGACACTGCTGGACTTGCCAACGTGAAGTCGGAGCTGCAGAAGAGACACACGTCCACAGACCAGGGTGAGCTGCGCAGCTATCTTGGCTTGCAGATCACCCGGGACAGAGCAAAGCGCACCATTACCTTGACTCAGTCACATATGGTGCAGTAGGTCCTTCAGCACTTCGCCTTCCAGTACTCCTCGCTACAGTCCACTCCTCTGCCTACCGGCCACTTGATCTCAGCTCTGCCTTCAGATGAGTCTGTAGAGCCAAGTGGCATGTATCCAGAGCTTGTGGGCTGCCTCATATACCTGATGACCTGCACTCGACCTGACCTTGCTTACCCTCTTAGCATCCTAGCATGCTACGTTGCGCCCAGGAGACACTGACCAGAGCACTGGAAGGCCGCTAAGAGGGTGATGCGCTACTTGTGCAGTACGTCGGGCATGGGGCTCGTGCTTGGAGGACGGGCTCGAATTTTCCTCACTGGTCACGCAGACGCTTCTTGGGTTGACGACTTGGCTACGCAGCGGTCGTCACAGGGTTACACCTTCAGCCTTGGCTCCGGCTCTGTTTCGTGGCGGTCTACCCGCTCGTCTTCAATTCTCAGCTCCAGTTGTGAGGCTGAGATCTACATAGGGGGCCATAGCTGCACAGGAGTTACGCTGGCTCACCTACCTGCTGACCGGCTTGGGAGATCCGCCTTGTTCTCCTCCAGTTCTGTACGTCGACAACAAGGCCATGATTGCCTTGTGGCAAGAGCACAGACTGGAGCACAGAACAAAGCATATCGCTCTGCGCGACTTCCTTGCTCGAGAGTTGCAGCAGCGTGGTCAGCTTCGTCTTGTTTACGTGGCCTCTCAGGCCAACACTGCCGATTTCTTCACCAAGGTACTTCAGCCTTGTGATCATCAGCGTTTCTGTACTGTTCTAGGCCTTGTGCCTACTTTGCCTCACTTGCTCATTTCTTGACTTTGCTTGTACTGTGATCTATATACTTATACCTGCAGCTTACACTTGCTAGGTTGTGATCGCTGTACTGCTTGTTCTCCTGCTGCGGCTGCTGCCGCGGCTGCTCCTGCTTCGGCTGCTGCTGCTGCTGCTGCTGCTGCTGCTGCTGCTGCTGCTGCTACTCCTCCAGCCACTGTAGCTCCAGCTGCTGTCGCTCCAACTCTCTCTCCTCTCGCTCGAACTCCAGCTGCTCCTCACGGGCACGGCGAACATGGGCCTGGTGCCGGGTCGGGTAGGGGTGGGGGGGAGGAGTAGTGTCCGGAGCGGCGGTAGGCCCAGGACCGCTCTCCAAAGAACCAGTCGCACCGCCCCCAGAGCCAGCACCACCAGAAGTAACAGGTCCCGTCCCAGGCTCTCCAGGTCCAGCAGAGGGTGCACCCCCAGTCGTAGCACCCCCAGGGACAGCTCCACTAACACCAGCTCCCCGAAGACTAGAGTCTCTTGGAGTCACGGGCTCAGCTCCAACTCCAGCACCCCCAGAACCAGGACCTCGCACAAGTACGCTCTCTGCTCCAACTCCAGCACCTCTAGAGCTAGCACCTCCAGGGTCCTCGCCACGAAAACAGGCTCTTGTAGGGTCTGCTGCAGGCTGGGAGGACTGTGGAGAAGGGGACGGCACCTGAGGGGCTACCGAGGGGGAGGGGTAGCGTGTGACACACCTGACGGGGCTGGACCAGGGGGGGGGGGGGGGGGGGGGGTGTACCGAAGGGGCAGGAGGGGGGGCGAGAGTCAGGAAGAGAGGAGGAGGAGGTACCGAAATACCTCGACAGGGGTACCGGGTGTAGTAGGGGACTGACTCAACAAAACAAATGTCGCGGGAGTCAAAGAACCGGTGAAGTGGAGGGTGGTAAAAGGTGAAGTTAGAGGAGTCAACGGGGAAACCAAGGAAGACACAGGGAAGGGCGCGATGGGAGAGCTTATCCGCGGAGGTGTCGCGAACAAGCGCCAAGTAGCCCCAGACACGAAAACGCGACGCAGCCCCAGGGGACCCGGTCCAAAGATTGGTCGGTGAAGCCTCTGGCTGAGAGACACGTGGCCAGAGTTTCAGCTGGTGAGCGGCGTCCCGAACCGCGTAGGGCCACAGAAAATGGGGCGCACGAGCGTGGATCATGGAGGTGCGTGCAATCTCCATGACCAAGCCTATGCGGCGCTGAGCAACTCCATTCTGCTGTAGGGACTCTGGAAGCGTTCAGGTCTGACGGATGCCCTGCTCGCGACAAAATCCAGCGAGAATGCCGGAGCGAAACTCACCCCCACGGTCGGAGTGAAGACAGCTGACACGACGTCCACGAGTGTCCGCAGTGGTAAGTAACCACCGGATCAGCGTAGAAGTCACCTCAGACTTCTTCACCAGAGAAAACACTATGGTGTAGCGAGAGTAGTCGTCAACGACCACCAGAAAGAAACTCTCTCATCCAGGGCCTGGGCGAGGGGCGGGGCTCCAGACGTCCAAGTGGATAGTCTCGAAGGGCTCGGTGGCCGGACGAAGGGAAGAGGAGTGAGGGGTGGCGCGCATCCGACCCTCGACGCAGGGATCGCAAGGTGGTGCAAGCGAAGGCGGCAGCGACGTCAAGACTCGCGGGAGGCCTAAGACAAGACGCTGACTAGACATAGCACAAAGGCGAGGAATGGACGGGTGCCCCAGAACGGTGGGGTGGGCAAGTGGCCGGCAGGAGCACGACGCAGCAACTGGACCAGACACCGGAACCTGACCAGACACAGCTACCTGGGGAGACGCTGCAACCTGGTGAGATGCTGGAACCTGACGGGGGGTAGTGACAGGGGTCGGGGGCAGTGCCTGTTGCTGCTGCTGCTGCCGCTGCTGCTGGTGCTGCTGCTGATGCTGCTGCTGCTGCTGCTGCTGCTGCCGCTGTTGCTGCTGCTGCCGCTGCCGCTGCTGCTGCTGGTGCTGGTGCTGCTGCCCTCGGGAACGAGTGTGAAGTGTGTAGAGACCAGAGCCCGGCTCAGCGGTAAAGGTGGCGAGAGGCGCGTACGTGTCCCCGTCGACACAAACCGCAGTCTCGCCAGAAGGCTCAATCCACACAACTCACGCCCACTAAGTTCCTCCAGAACGAGGGGACGTGGAAGCTGGTCAGGGAACCGGAGGGAACAGCCGGGCACGGAAGCGTAGTAGTGTAGCGAGCAGTGACTGGTCTCGAAGTGGGATCAGCCAGTGCTACAGAGACCGGTGTATGGAGCGGAGTAAGTGTCGTGCGGTCGCGGAAGAAGCAGTGCGAAGCTCCGAAGTCCAGAGTGAAAGACTGCGAATCGTCCGCTGCAGCAGCTCCTGGACTAGTGTCTACACAAGTACCTACACTAGCAACATGAACCTCAGCAAGACTAGCACCTAAGCTAACAACACTCGAGTGAACAGAGTCACAAGCACTAGAGTCGACAACAACATACATAGCATGAGGAGTTCCTAAGAGATCAACCAACTGAGAAGCCGACATGCCCCACAAAGCAGAGCCGTACGTCTGAACAAGGGGAACCAGTCAGGGGCAGGGTCGTCAACGTCGTAGGCCAACCAAACAGTGTCAGTAAGCTGAGCAAAGCACTGACCTGGTGGGTGGCTGCGGCCACAAGACTGGCCTCGGCGGGCACCTGTCAGAACGTGATAGGTGCAAGGAGGGTGGATGACACCGCGCTGTAGCTGACGCTGTCCTGACCCCTGCCCCAAAACCTGCTGCTGCCGTTGCTGCTGCTGTGGCTGCTGCAAAGAGAGGGGCTGCTGCTGCTGCTGCTGCTGCTGCTGTCGCTGAGTCAGGTACCATGCCGCTGCTCCACCCCCTACGGCTGGCAGACCAGTAGGTGGCTGATGAACCCGGGCGTCACCTCCACCAGCTGCAGCAGGGGAGTCGCCGGCCGCTGCACGAGACGCTCCTCCAGCCCCTGCACTCCCGCTGCTGCCGCTCGCTAGGTCAACCCCACCGCCTCCACCACCTCCGCCCGCACCCTGACCGCCCCTCCTACCACTCCTACCCCGAGACCGCGAAGAAGTCGTAACAACAGCTGCGGTCACGTCAGTAGCGGCTGTGGCGAGGGAGGCAGTAAAGGTGGGCAGCTGAGGGACAGTGCACCCGTGAAACAGTGGAGGGGGCACAGCACCAGGGGCAGAGGCTACCCAGCGAAGGTTGCTCTCGACGTCCTTGAGGGCCGACTCAAGGACCTCGATAGTGAGCTCGCTAGGGTGCATCAAAAGAAGCGCGTCACGAACTGAGGCAAGGCGGTCAGGGAGGCTAGTGGCGATGAAGTAGATAGTAATCGCCATAGGGGGAGGGAGCAGTGCAAGCTGTGCGTCAGTGCAAGCAGCGCGGTAGCTACAATCAAGCGAGCGCAGATGAGTGTTCAAGTCAGTAGTGCGCTCAAACGAGGCGAGGTCAGGAAACAGGAACGGAAGGAACAGGCGACCAAGAGAGACAGTGGTGGGAGTAGCGTAGAGGGTCCGAGCAGGGTGCGTCAGGTTGAGTGGAAGGCGCGACGCGACGGGGCAACAGGGCACGACGCGGCGGGGCGGGTAGGACGCGACTTGAAGGGACAGCAGGGCGCGACGCGACGGGCTGGGGGCGACTCGACGGGAGGGGGAGGGGACGGGACGCGACGGGCAGGGGACGAAACGCGATGGGACGGGCAGCGCGACGCGCAGGGCACGGGACGAGCAGCGCGACGCGAAGGGGACGTGTGAGAGTACGACGGCTTATGATGGCTTTGCTAGCTTGCCTAGACTTAATTATGCTATTACTAGCTCGGGTTTTACTTATCATGCATAGTTATGCTTGATTTTCTAGGTTATGTGCATTCCTATATGTTATTATAGTTATAGCACCGAACCAGGTTACGTGTACCAAACTCAAGCTTTTTCGGTTGCCACCGAATTGCTTTCTACTGAGTTCGGGAAGGTTGAGTTCGGGGCGCTTCGCGACCCTCAGAACATTCGTGTAACACTTGGGTAGCTGGCCTTGTGTCGAGACAATATATAGCCTCGTGTTGAACCCAGGTGAACCATTCAATCCAAACCCTCTTTCTTGAGCTAGATCCTAGATCCTCACACTTGGTAATCACAGTCTGGTTGCACGCGAAGTTTTTCGACCACTAAAACCTAGCTTTTAAAACCGCGGGGGCGACGACAGAAAGCGCCGATTTCGGGTACGTAAACCAGTTCCGCGCTATTTTTTAACGTCCCCCTCGAACCGGTTTTCGAACACCCCTTAGGTCCGGTGGCGAAAAAGTTGGAATATCGACCGTCAAATCGATTCAAATCACAACGGCCCTGAGAATTTCGCCTAAAAAGGTTGGAATTGGGAGCGCTGGATCAATTTTTTTCTCAACAGCCAAGATCGGACGCAAATTTCGACTAAGGGAGAATTACGCGACCTACAGAATCAGCGCTTGTCATTCATACAGTCGATTCGACTCACAGTAAGTCGACCAGCGCCTAGAATTTAATTATTTTCGTCGCAAATCTTCCTGTAAATCCTCAAATGGAGGAAAATGGTGATAATTCCGTACGAAAAATTACGGAGTTACACACCAGCCTGGACCAAACGCGAGCGGCACTCTAGCGAATAGTGGAGCTTCTCGCGAACCAGACGGCAGCCGCCACGGCAACAGCGAACGTAGCAGCGAATGCTGCAGCGACGCCAGCAGCAGCAGCAGCAGCGACATCGACACTTCACCTAGCAGCAGCGGCAGCGGCTACAGTGAATCTTGAGGCGGCACGTCCAAGGCTACCGGAGAAATTCATTTCGAATGCGAGAGACACCGATGTCCGTCGATTCATTGCAACCCTCGAAATTTACTTCAAGGCCGTTGGCTGTACGACCCCGACACATGATGCAATGCGGATTCGGCTCGCATCGACACTGTTGCGAGGCCTGGCGCTCGAGTGGATTTACACTAGCAACGAGGTCCGAGGCGAGGGGTCATGGACGAAGTTTCGGGCCGCAGCCAATCAACTCCAGCTACATGGCGCGGCAGCAGATTCATTGGCATAAACAGTTCGGCAGTGTAACACCGTACACGCAGCAGATGGAGAGCCTCTTCAACTGAATAACCGACCTAAGCGAAGGTGAAAAAATCCAAGCGTATATTGAGGGGCTAAAGATGGAAGTCCACCGATAGGTGATTGCCGCGAACTACAACAACTAGTGTGTGCAGCAGAGAGATTCGATGCGCTGACGCGAGATCAACCCGAGACACGATGCCACGTGCCGAACAGATCATTCGACACAAAGCGATCGGCACCACCCACGACCACCGACCCGATGGATATCAACAAGATCGACGCGAAGCAGCGGTCGACAAAATATGAGAAGTGCGAATTTTGCGGCGCAGCAGGACATGGACTCCTAGCGTGTTGGAAAATGAAGAAGGCACGAGCATAGCTGAAGGGCAACAATTGTGCAGCACCCCCGAAGTCAAAAGACATGGCGACTTCGGAGCGAGCGAAAAAAGGAGGACATGATGGCGCAAATTTAAAACGCCACAACCGGCCGACTACAGGGGAAATCGCCGAGGCAAATGGAGGATCTGCGAAACAAGACTCTAAACCGACCGAGAAACTCCAGAGTAAGAATATTTCCTCTCGAGGTTTTCAAGCCTTTGAAAAATTCAGGGGAGATTTCAAGGCCAAGAAAAAGCCTTTCGACATTTTTCAGGTACCTGAGAAGTTGGAAAAACCACTTTGGAGCGTTGTAAAGGGTCATGCATTCCAAGGAGTTAACATTCTCTCCCCGCAGCACAGTATTAAGGCTCCCCATTGCCCACAGGTGAAGCCTACACAACTGCAAAGGCTTAGGGGAAGGTTCCAGGCCAAGACGAAGCTGAATCGGCCTCGGATAAATCCTTCTAACCCTACTCAGTTGAAAACTGATATGGAATCAGCAGCTTCGAGCGCAGGACCGAGTGATGATCTATTCAACATACCCTACGATCCTTTAAGCGAGACCATCTACGGTTACTCGGAGCGGCAACAACCACTAGTACTCGAGGTGATCTGCAACGGACGACACCTCCAGGCACTGGTGGACAGCGGTGCGTCTCACTCGGTGTGCGACCGTGGGACGTTGGAGAAAATTGGAGAACCTTCGGAGGAGACCAAGTTCACGACAACGATGGTAGATGGTACGAAACTTCCCATCCATGGTCAAGCGTCACTGCAGCTGCACATAGGGGCGCTAAGGTGGAAGCCGACGTTGCCGATCACGAACAGGGTTTAGATTTCATCTTGGGGCAAGATTTCTTGAAGCGGTTCAACCCTGAGATCGACTGGGTCAACAGGAAGGCGTGCATCTACAACAACGGAAACGTGTGGAGCTGCGAAGCTGGAAGGATACAGGGAGCGTTCCTGAAACGACACTGGCACGGTTCGAACAGACGGTGAACGAGAGTAACACGGGCTACCTAGCGCTAGTTATGGCAGCAGCAGAGGAGGAGAAGCCGAACGCAGAGCTACCTGAGCAGTGAAGGTGGTCGTGGAGCAGTACAAGGACATCATGCCAGACGAACTACCCGCAGGAGTGCCTCCAGCACGCACCCACGAGCACGAGATCGTGGAGGAACCAGGTGCGAAACCGACTGAATCCGACCGAACTGACAGTCATGAAGAAACAGATCGAGTATCTACTGGACAGACAAATGATCCGCCCATCCACCTCTCCTTACGGTGCACCAGTTCTCTTCACTCCAAAACTAGACGGCAGTTTACGGATGTGCATCGACTACCGCGCACTGAACAAACAGACAGTAAAAAACAAATACCCCATACCGCGCATCGACGATCTTCTAGACCAACTGCGTGGTGCAACAGTCTTTTCGAAGCTGGACCTACGGTCGGGTTACTGGCAGATCAAGATGGCAGACAACTCGGTCCACAAGACGGCGTTCCGTACCAGATACGGCTGCTACGAATACTTGGTGATGCCGTTCAGACTTTGCAACGCACCAGCAACGTTCCAGCGGAGATGAATCACATCTTACGGCCCCTATTGGACGAATGCGTGGTGGTGTACCTGGACGACATTCTCATCTACTCCAAGAACATGAAGGAGCACGTGGAGCATCTACGGAAGGTGTTCGAGATCCTGCGGAAGAACAAATTCTACGAAAGGCTGTCGAAGAGTGACTTTGCCCTGATGAACATGCAATTTCTCGGGCACATGGTGAGTGCTCAGGGCGTACACGTGGACCCGCGGAAGATCGAAGCCGTCAAGAAGTGGAAAGTACCGGAGAACGTGAAGGAGTTGTAGTAGTTCCTAGGCTTCGCCAACTACTACAACAGGTTTGTGCCGAAGTACGTTAAGATAGCACCGCCACTAACCGATCTACTGAAAAAGGATACACCCTACAAATGGGATACTCCTCATCAGCAAGCCATGGAGCAGCTATAGACAGTATTGACCACAGCGCCAGTACTCATCCTACCGGACCTAGACAAGGACTAGGTAGTGGAAGCAGACGCTAGTGACCAGGCAGTCGGAGCAGTACTGATGCAGGATCACGGACGCAGTTTGCAGCCCATCGCCTACCTCAGTAAGAAGCTACACGGAGCAGAACTGAATTACCCCATCCATGATAAGAAAGCCTTAGCGATAGTCATAGCCTTCAAGGCGTGGAGGTGTTACCTAGAGGGAGCCAAGACTACTGTCTATGCTGACCACTGCAGTCTCAAATACCTGAAGTCGCAGCCGATGCTCTCACGACGACAGGAGCGGTGGGTGGACTTCCTGGAAACTCACTTCCATTACGACATCATCTACAGGCCCGGGTTACACAACAAGGCAGACGCGTTGAGCCGTCCCGGTCATGTAGCAGGCATCCAGCTCGACGGGATGAACCCTCTGCTCAAGGGTCTATTCCAACATGAGTACTCCGTGGACGCGGAGATCGCTACAGCACAGACTAAGAAGCTGTTACAGTGGGAGAAAGACTTAGCTGTAAGGAAGGGCACATGAAAGATTTGCGTACCGAACTATGCCCTGCTCCGACAGATCCTACTGGATGAGTTTCACGACGTACCATACGCGGGACATTTCGGGAGCAACAAGACGTTAGCAAGGATAGCGAAGTATTATTACTGGCCTGGGATGGCAGCAGACGTGCAGCAGTTCGTCACCTCATGCGACACGTGCCAGCGGATGAAGAGTAGCAAGCAGAAAAAAGCATGGTTACTTCAGCCTCTACCCGTACCGGAGCAGCCATGGCAAGTCGTTAGCCTCAACTTCATCACGTGACTTCCTTCGACCTCACGAGGGCATGACGCCATCCTCGTGGTGATTGATAAGTTCTCCAAAATGGGTCACTTCATCCCGACCAACACCACGGCTACTACTGAAGAAACTGCTCGCCTCTTCTTCGATCGCATCATCACCATCCACGGCATCCCTGCTACACTCATCTCAAACAGAGACCCAAAATTCACCAGTAAGTTCTAGAAGGAGCTCATGGGACTGTTGGGGACAAAGCTTGCAATGTCTTCAGCATAATACCCCCAGACTCACGGACAGACAGAGCGACTCAATCAGGTGGTTGAACAGTTACTGTGCACAGCTTGCAAAGACGATGTCAACCACTGGGACACACAGTTACCGACCCTTGAGTTCGCTTACAGCATGCGGCCACAGGGAAAACTCCTTTCTTCCTGTGTTACGGATGAGAACCACTCACATCACAGCAGCCAACCACTCCGGCACACGTCCAAGCCACACATGACTTTGTCACCACCATGCAGCAGCTATGGGAGAAGACTCAGCGACGTCTCACCACGATGCAGGACTTCCAGAAGCAGTATGCCGATCGCCAGTGACGTGATCACTTAGTAGCAGTCGGAGATCAAGTGCTTCTTGACACGCGCAACTTGAACCTGTCTCACCTACCATCCAAGTTCCGGCCTCGCTTCTATGGTCCTTTTCTCGTTGAGGCACAGTTGACACTAGTAACATTCCGCTTGCGCTTACCTACTACGTGGAAGCTTTACAACGCTTTCCATGTTCAGCTACTGAAGCCCTACAAGGACCCCAACCAACATTTCCAGAGACGGTAGCTACCGCCACCGCCACCTGTTCTTATACAGGATGAACCGGAGTATGAAGTGGAGCGCGTTCTCACTCATCGGCGCGGCGGCGGCAAGACCCTCGAGTTCCTGATACGCTGGAAGGGATATGACCCCAGAGAGGACAGTTGGGTTGTTGAAGCTGATATGGGCAACGCACGCCGTGCTCTCAAGGACTATCTTGTAAAGCAGGGTGTATCTCACGCCACCCAGCTTTGAGGGGGGGACGTGTGAGAGTACGACGGCTTATGCTGGCTTTGCTAGCTTGCCTGAACTTTATTATGCTATTACTAGCTTGGGTTTCATTTATCATGCATAGTTATGCTTGATTTCCTAGGTTAGGTGCATTCCTATATGTTATTATAGTTATAGCACCGAACCAGGTTGCGTGTACCGAACTCAAGCCTTTTCGGTTGCCACCAAATTGCTTTTTTTTCTGAGTTCGGGAAGGTTCTGTTCGGGGCGCTTCGCGACCCTCAGAACATTCGCGTAATATGTGGGTAACTTGCCTTGTGTCGAGACTATATATAGCCTCGTCTTGTACCCAGGTGAATCATTCAATTCAAACTCTCTTTCCTGAACTAGATTCTAGATCCTCACAGAACGGGACGGTACGGGCAGCGCGCGCGCTGACGGGAGGGAGGGACGGGACGGGCAGCGTGACGCGGAAGGGACGGGACGGACGGGCAGCGCGACGCGCAGGGGACGGGATGGGACGGGCAGCGTGACACGCAGGGGATGGGAGGGGCAGCGCGACGCGCCGGGCAGGGGGCGCGACAGGCAGGGGACGCGACGGGCAGGGGACGGGACGGGCAGGGATGCGACGGGCAGGGGACGGAATGGGCAGGGGATGGGACGGGCAGGGGACGCGACGCGACGGGCAGGGGACAGAACGAGGGGCAGGGAGGCGCGTGCGACGGGCATTACGAGCGCTACGGGCGCTTCGTGACGAAACGGGCAGGCGCTAAGGGCGCTTAGGGCGCTACATGATGGAACGAACGGTCACAAGAGCCGAGAGCGTTCAAGAGTCCAGAAGTGAACTTCCGTCCAAAAAAAAAAAAAAAAACGCTTCCGAACGTTGTTCGAACCGCGGACCTCTTTTAAACCCTATGTTACCTTCCAAACCCTAACCACTAGACCGCTGTTGATGAACCCTTTCGAGGATTGCACTACAAGGTCAAACAGTAACACAAATAAGAGCGTATTCCTACGACCTCCTATCAGAGGGACCTCGTATCAGATTGGAACTGCTCGCCTGTAAATTGGCCAACTCGCTAGAACCTCGTATCAGGAAAAGTTGATGACTAACCCAGTAATGCGACTCGCAGTCAATGCTTACGTGTCATATTACGATCCAGCACTGTGCGCGCTTTGCCGCAGCTGAATATCGCGCCTCGATTTACATCGGAACTTGTGCCACGTAAGAACAACCACACCTCTGCCCCCAACACTTCTTCGTCAGTCCTACCCACATCAGAGCCTTGGCAACACCAGCGGGAATTTGATCAGCACAAGTTTATACGGCACTTTCGGCAGAGGTATTCAGAAATAACTAGTCCCGCCATGACAGACATACCCTTCTTGCCACGCTTGTTGATTGTGTGGCATGCGTTCTATTACAACACCTTTTTAAATAGCGATGTTAACCCGTGCATTAAACTGCTAGAACATTTTAGCACCGCGGAACAAGGCGAGAGCGTTCAAGAGTCCAGAAGTGAACTTCGCGCACGGAACTGTCGCTTAAGGCGGCGATGATTAGAGGTATGGGAGGACGAAATGGCGACGATGCCCGAAGATATGTGTGTGGACTTTTTCCGCATTAATTGCACCAAATTTGATTACATATGCGAAGGAATGCAGTCAGTGCTCAACCCAACCATTCTAAGGCATCATATCCCGATTAGAGTGGCGGTCTTGGTGCCCATTAAGTACTTCGCCAGCGCGATGGCTTACGTCGACCTTGCGTTCAGGTTCGGGGTTCCCAAAACGCTGTGTCATAGGCTCGTTGATCTGTTCCTGCAGAACTTCCCTTAAGTATTCAAAGCCGCATGGGTCCGCTTCCCTTCACGCGAGGAAATGAAAGACATGGCTGCGGCGTTCCATAGCATAAAGGGCGTGGCCATGGTGATAGGCGCCATCGATGGTACACACATTCAGATACGAGGGATGGATGGCCACCGGGCGGAATACTATACGAGGAAATCACAATATGCGGTTCAGCTACAAATAACAAGTGACGCGTCCGGAAGGATTTGGGACTACCTAATCGGCTTCCCAATCTAGCCTACACACGCGTCTATAAAACGGAGACATCTACCAGCTCGTGGGTGATGCGGCCTACCCGCTTCGCAGCTACTGCCTCACCCCGTTGCATGCTCCAACCGGCCGCCTCATGCTCGAGTAAGAGCAGACTTTTAACTACTGCCAGTCTGCCACAAGGATGTCGGTTGAGCGAACCATCGGCCAGTTCAAGGGCCGTTATCGCCTCTTCGCCGGCTGTTACGATTGTGCGTTATGGCGCATCCTAGCCGGGGCGAGTTGCGTCGTCATCCTACTTAACATGGGCATAGAGATGGCCGACAAATGGGCCGCAATCTCACTACTCCGCGACCCTTGGTGGACCAGGGGCAAACTTGCGACATATAACTGGAACGAGGATCTTGCAGTGACAAAAGAGGACATTAAAGAGCGACGCAAGCGGTTTGGGCTTGCGCTTCATGACGCGTACCTTAAGCGACGTCGCCGCGGCGATGCCACACCTCCACATCGTCGCTAAGGCCGGCGTCAGTGTGGCCATCGCCGTCGCCCTGCCAGTTGTCTCGGCACGGTTGCTGCCGAAATTGAGTGGACGGCTGGCCTGGGACTGCTTCGAAGCCATCCACTCGTGGATCACTCCAGTGATCTGCGAGACGCCATAGCTAGAGCATTGTTTGAACGTCTCCGCAAGCAGTTGCGCTGCTGCAATAGTAGCCATTTTGTTGATGCGTCTACGTGCGCTTGGTGAGAAGAATGAAGAACGAGGATGAATGAACTATGAATGAGGTGAGTACATATAGAAAACCCTAATTGGGTTGTACCCCCTATGGGATACCCCACTATAGCCTACACAACAGCATAAGCTATATATGTTCTGACACACCCCCATAGGCAAAGTGGGGGAGAACAAGGGGTCACAAGACCAGTCAAGCAAAGCAGAGCAAGCTCAGGGTGGATCACAACGTCACCACACAGTCCGAGCACAACGACAAGGCCACAAGGCCAGTTCACATGCAGGAGTACACATATATATATAGAGCTAGACAAGCAAGAGCAGGTATATATATGTGACAGTACAAGTAAGGTCAAGAGGAGAGCAAGTGAGGCAAGACAGGTACAAGACCCAGCTGAGTGCAGAAGCGCTGATGGTCACAAGGCGCAAGTGCCTTGGTGAACACATCAGCAGTGTTGGCCTGAGAGGCCACGTACGCAAGTCGCAACTGACCACGCTGCTGCAGCTCACGAGCAAGAAAGTAACGGAGAGCAATGTGCTTCGTTCTGTGCTCCAAGCGCTGCTCTCGACACAAGGCCAGCATGGCCTTGTTGTCTACGTACAGCACTGGAGGAGAACGAGGCGGCTCTCCAAGGTCAGTCAGCAGGTAGGTGAGCCAGCGAAGCTCCTGTGCAGCCATGGCCCCGGCGTAGATCTCAGCCTCACAACTGGAGCCGAGAACAGAGGACGAGCGAGTAGCTCGCCACGAGACAGAGCCGGAACCAAGACTGAAGGTGTAACCCTGCGACGACCGCTGCGTAGCCTGGTCGTCAGCCCAAGAAGCGTCCGCGTGCCCAGTGAGGACCACTGGACTCCGCCCTCCAAGCACTAGTCCCATGCCCGACGTACTGCACAAGTATCGCAACACCCTCTTCGCTGCAGCCATGTGCTCTGGTCGGTGTCTCCCAGGAGCAACATAGCGTGCAAGAATGCTAAGAGGGTATGCAAGGTCAGGTCGTGTGCAGGTCATCAGGTACATGAGGCAGCCAACAAGCTCTGGATACGGGCCACTCGACTCTACGGACTCATCCGAAGGCAGAGCTGAGAGTGAGTGGCGAGTAGGCAGAGGAGTGGCCTGAGGCGAGGAGTACGTGAAGCCGAAGCGCTGAAGGACCTGCTGCACCATGTGTGACTGAGTCAGGGTAATGGTGCGGCGTGCTCTGTCCCGGTTGATCTGCAAGCCAAGGTAGCTGCGCAGTTCACCCAGGTCTGTGCACGTGTGTCTCTTCTGCAGCTCGGACTTCACGTGGGCGAGTCCAGCAGTGTCAGCTGTGGCAAAGACCAAGTCGTCGACGTACACGAGGATGTAGAACGGCGGCAGAGAGGTGTCGGTGCGTAGAAACAGCGACGGGTCGGCAGTAGAAGGCGCGAACCCAAGAGCCGCAAGCGTAGTCCTCAGTGTGTCGTGCCACTCACGTGGCGCCTGGCGGAGACCGTAGACTGGACGCCGGAGACTCCACTGGGTACCAGGAGGGAAAGACCCAGTGAAGCCAAGTGGGCGGCGCAGCCAGATCTCCTCGTGCAGGCTGCCCTGCAAGAAAGCAGTGCTGAAGTCGAGAGAGTGCAGCTCGTAGTCACGGTGAGCAGCAACGTGTAGCAGCACCCGAAGAGTGGTCATCTTCGGGGTGGGGGAGAAGGTCTGAAAGTAGTCAACTCCCTGTCGCTGACTGAAGCCACGAGCCACGTAACGTGCCTTGAAGACAGGCGGAGAACCCGGCGGCCGCTTCACCCTGAAGATCCACATGCCACTGACGATGTTCGCCCCAAGAGGGGGGACAGCGTCAACGTAGGTGCCTGTGGACTTCCAGGAAGCCATCTCTGCATCCATAGCTGCCTGCCACTGAGAGGAGTAGGGACCCTCTATCGCCTCCGCGTAAGAGCGCGGAGTCGGGATGTCAAGTGCATCCGGGTCTCCCTCAGGGGTAAGCAGTACGGACACGAGATGAGGTGAAGCAGCTGCCAGACACTGGAACTCCTCCTGCCTGTCCTCAAGGACGTCCGTGCCAAGGGCACACTCACCCCCGACTGACGGAGGACAGGCAGACCCAGACTCAGCGACAAGACTAGCAGCGTAGTCTAGGCGACAGCGAGCAGCAAAGTCGACGAGCTCAGTAACTAGGGCAGACGCAGCAGTAGACTCGAAGGAAGGGTCAGTGACGACGGTAGCAAGGAGACGCGTGACAGTAGGACTGGCAGCACGAAGAGAGTCCGACGCAGGGTCGGGAAGAGCAGGAAGAGAGGACTCAGGAGGAGAAGGCAAAGGGGCACGCAGAGGAGCAGTAGACGGACGCAGAGACATCCTGTGCGTGCCAGGGACAGGAGGAGGACGCTGACGCGAACCACGACCACTAGCGCGAGCAGCACGGACAGGCGACGCAGGGCGAGACGCAGGCTCACGACGCTCAGTAAGACCACCAGTAGGACCAGTGTAGGGAGAAGGAGCAGGCAAAGGGGAGGTAGGCTGTAGCAGTGACCGCGACGGGACAGGCTGTGGACCCTCCAAGAGAGGAGGAGGACCAGGAGAGGGCGGAAGACCAAGAACCTGCTGCAGGAGTGGAACGAAGTACGGTCGAGGCCGCGTAGCTACGCCAGAAACAGCAGGGACAGCACCAGTACCCCCAGCAGGAGCACCCGCTCCAGCAGCACCTCCAGTAGCTCCAGAACCTCGAGCAACACCAGGAGCACCCCCAGCAGGACCGCCAGTGGTAGTCTCAGCGCCAACACCCTCAGCAGCACCAGCTCCAGTCGAACCCGCAGGCCCAGCAGCTCCAGTACTCCCAGTACGAGCACCTCCGGGACCCGCAACAGCAGCACCCTCAGTAGCCGACGAACCTCCAGCACCAGCAGCACGGCTCCAGCGCCGGGCAAACCACTCGCGCAGCTCCTGTGGAGAGAGTGGCTCCCGGCGAGACAAAGCACGCGTAGAAACTCGAGGCGGAGGACCTCCAGGCGCAGCACTCCCAGGTCCAGCACCCCCAGGCAAAGCACCCCCAGGCGTAGCACCCCCACACTCAGCACCCCCAGGCTCAGCACCCCCAGGCTCAGCACCCCCAGGCTCAGCACCCCCAGGCCCAGCACCCCCAGGCTCAGCACCCCCAGCAGCACCAGAGTCACCAGTGACCTCGACAGGCTCGACTGCGTCTACCTGGGACACACCTGAAGGGGCAGGACCCTGAGGGGGGAGGGGGTCTACCGGGGGGGGACCTGGTACAAGGAAGAGCGGGGGCGGGGGGGGGGACGGAGTGCGGTAGGGGAAGAGGCGGTAGTAGGGTACCGACTCGTCGAACGTGACGTCCTGAGAGGACAGAACACGGCGAGAGGTGGGGTGGTAGAACTGCCACCCAGGCGCGTCTGGGGGGAACCCCAGGAAGACGCAAGGAGCAGCACGAGGGGACAGTTTGTCCGCAGACAAGTCGCGGACAAACGCCCGAGATCCCCAGACCCGGAACGCCGACGCATCGCCCACCTTCCCGGTCCACAGCAAGGCTGGGGAGGTCTCCGGCCTGGAGACCCTGGGGTGAAGGTTGATCTGACGTGCCGCGTACCTCACCGCAAACGGCCACAGAAAATGGGGGGCAGCCGCATGCATCATAGACGTACGAGCGACGTCCATGACCATGCCAATGCGGCGCTCAGCAATCCCATTTTGCTGCGGAGAGTCCGGGAGCGTGAAGGTCTGACGGATGCCTCGTGCACGACAGTAGGCTCGCAGAAGGCCAGAGGAGAACTCTCCGCCTCTGTCCGAGTGCAGACGCAGAACAGGAAAGTCGGAGCCAAAGCTCTGCCTGAGCTGGAGACGAGCTGCGCGGATCCAGTCGATCAGCACCTCAGTGACATCACCCTTGCCGCGCAAGGGGAAGACTGCGGTGTAACGCGAGTAGTCGTCAACAACGAGCAGGAAGTAGCGCTCGTGACCCTGCCCACGGACGCGGGCTGGGCCCCACACGTCCGTGTGGAGCGTCTGCAACGGGGCCTCTGTCGGAGGAAACTGGGAGGAGTGAGGGGCAGCACGCTGGCGCCCCTCGACACAGGGGACACAGGTAGGGCCAGGGCCCTGAGGAAGGGGAGGGAGGGACCGGGGGAGACCAGACACTAGAAGACGGGAGGCCATGCCTCTGAGCCGAAGCAGAGAGGGGTGACCAAGACGGTGGTGCCAGAGAAGAGTCTCGTGAGACAGGAGACGACAAGAACAGGGGGCAGACTCAGGACCAGACCTGGACGCAGCAGCAAACACCTGACCCGACGAAGCGACTCTACCAGACTCAGTAACGGGAGGAGACGCAGTGGTCAGTGTGTACAGGCTCGACCCCGGCTGACGGGTAAACGTAGCCAGGTGTCGGCCTGTGCGAGCCTCTGTACAGTGCGTCACCCGCTGACGCGCAGGAGTGAACTGGTGTACACCCGCATCCTGTAGGTCAGCACCACTCACCAGGTTCGTAGAGAACGAGGGGAGGTAGAGACCAGACAGGGTGCCAGAGGGAGCCGCCGGACACGGGAGGACTGTGGAGAAGCGAGACAGGACAGGACCCCCAGAGGGGTCAGCCAGAGACACTGCAACCGGTCGACTCAGCGGTGTGAGTGTGGTGCGGTCCCTAAAGAAGGAGCGAGACGCCCCAGAGTCAAGGGTGAAGGTGAGGGAGGCCGAAGCCGACGTAGTACCTGAGAGCGCAGACTCACCAGTACCTGAGGACGCAGACACACGAGCACCTAGGGCAGCAGCGTCGCAAGCACCTAGGGCAGCAGCCTCACCAGGACCTAGAGCAGCAGTCTCAATACCCGGATCGGGCGGGAAACACCGGTAACAGTCACCCTCATCACTAATAGACACAGCATACATGGCAGAGAGAATAGCATCAAAGTCAAGATCATAGATGGCAACACCCGCCCTGGACAGGTCACCCCAACGAGGGATCTCTGAGGCCTCCGGGAACTGGTGACGCCACGCGTCCGTCAGGCGGCCAAAGCAGCGCTGAGTGGGGTGGGGACCCCCACACTGCTCACCCGCACGGTCGCCGGTGCGCAAAACTTAGGAGCACGGACCAAAACCCCCACCTCGCTGACGCGCAGTGTACCACTCACGAAGCTGCTGAGGGGACAAGGTGTCACGACCACGCTGCTGCTGCTGGCGCGAGCCACCACCGGAGCCACTCCTCTGCGAAGACCCGCGACCAGCACCACCTCCACCCCCGCCGCCTCCTCCGCCTCCGCCGCCTCCGCTATTGCCGCCGCCTCCACCTCCGCCTCCGCCGCCGCCACCTCCGCCACCCCCGCTCCCACTGCCACCGCCGCCGACACCTCCGCCTCCACTGCCGCCACCGACTCCTCCACCCCCACCTCCACTCCCACCGCCACCCCCACTCCCCCCACTGCCGCCACCTCCACCTCCACCGCCCCCGCTCGCTCCTCCAGCGCCCTTGCCCCCCTTGCCCTTGCCAGAGCGGCGTCTCCCACTAGGGGCAGACGCCACACCGACCGACTCAAGACCAAGGAGGTCGGCCGCAGCAGCAGAGGCAACAGAGGGCAGAAGGGGGGAGGGGGAACACCCCTCAAAGATGGGGGTGCGCGGGTCACCACGAGAGGCCCCTACAGCGACTATGCTCTTCTCGGCCGCTAGGAGGGACTTCTCGAGGAGGTCAACAGTGAGAGTGGTGGGACAGACAGAGAGAAAGTGGTCCCTGACTACGCGAAGGGAGTCAGGAAGGCGAGTGACTATGTAGTAAAGAGTGATGTACATGGGGGGGGGGTTCTTGGCGCAGAAGTCAGCAGGGAGTGCAGCGCGGTAGCGAGTGTCACTAGTGCGGAGGTGCGTAATGAGGTCAGCGACTGTGGGAAAGGCAGCAAGGTCAGGAAAGAGGTACGGTAGCATGAGACGGCTCAGTGCAGCAGTGGCAGGGGAGGAGTAGCGCGCAACTACAGCGTCGTACAAGGTCTGAGCACTCTTGTACTGACTAAAGTGTGCACGCTCGGAGGTAGGGAGGTGGCGACGCACAGCAAGACGTGCAGCAGCGTCGCGCGTGGCCCACTGGGAGCGAACAGTGGCGTCGGCGTCAGCAGCAGGGGCAGTGGAGGCGCCAGAGGTGAGGTCAAAGAGAGAGAGACCATCTGCCCTATCGCACTGTAAGAACAGCTGCAGGTCATCCACCCAGACCTCAAAGTCAATGGCCCGACCCTCAGCGTCAAAGACTAGAACACTAGGGGTAGCCATGACCCTAGACGACTGGCAGCGCAAACAGTAGGGTGAGGGCAGTGCAGTGAAAGGGCGCTGTGCTCACCAGACTGGACAGGTCGGGCGGCCCGGAAGGAGGGCGGCGCGGCGGCTCGGCGGCTCGGCTGCCGGGCGGCTCGGCGGCTCCGCTGCTGGGCGGCACGGCTGCTGGGCGGCTCGGCTGCTGGGCGGCTCGGCTGTTGAGCGGCTCGGCTGCTGGGCGGCTCGGCTGCTCTGCTGTCGGGCGGCTCGGTTGTGCTGCTGAGGGGCAGCACGGCTCGGGCTGCTCGGGCGGTGCGGGCGGCTCGGGCGGCTCGGGCGGCTCAGCTCCTCAGCGGCACAGGCGGCGTGGGGACCGAGACGGCGGCGCGCGGCTGGGACGGGCGGCGCACGGGCGGCGTGGGGCCGGGACTGCGGTGCGCGGCCGGGACGGGCGGCTCACGGGCGGCGTGGGGCCGGGACGGGCGGCGCGCGGGCGTCGAGGGGCCGGGACGGGCGGCGCGCGGGCGTCGAGGGGCCGGGACGGGCGGCGCACGGGCGTCTAGGGGCGGGCCGGGTGGCGCGCGGGCGTCTAGGGGCCGGGACGGGCGGCGCGTGGGCGTCGAGGGGCCGGGACGGGCGGCGCGCGGGCGTCTAGGGGCCGGGACGGGCGGCGCGCGGGCGTCGAGGGGCCGGGACGGGCGGCGCGCGGGCGTCGAGGGGCCGGGACGGGCGGCGCGCGGGCGTCTAGGGGCGGGCCGGGTGGCGCGCGGGCGTCTAGGGGCCGGGACGGGCGGCGCGTGGGCGTCGAGGGGCCGGGACGGGCGGCGCGCGGGCGTCTAGGGGCCGGGACGGGCGGCGCGCGGGCGTCTAGGGGCCGGGACGGGCGGCTCACGGGCGGCGAGGGGCCGGGACGGGCGGCGCGCGGGCGTCGAGGGGCCGGGACGGGCGGCGCGCGGGCGTCGAGGGGCCGGGACGGGCGGCGCGCGGGCGTCTAGGGGCCGGGACGGGCGGCGCGCGGGCGTCTAGGGGCCGGGACGGGCGGCGCGCGGGCGTCTAGGGGCCGGGCCGGGTGGCGCACGGGCGTCTAGGGGCCGGGACGGGCGGCGCGCGGGCGTCTAAGGGGCCGGGACGGGCGGCTCGCGGGCGTCTAAGGGCCGTGACGGGCGGCTAAAGGGGCCACTAGGGGCCAAGAGAGAGGGGAGCGCGACTCGGGTAGGGGCAGAGTGCGCTCCGGGCAGGAAAAAAAAAACGGTGGGCCCTAGGAACAGTTCCCACGAGGGAACCTGCTCGATACCATGAGAAGAATGAAGAACGAGGATGAATGAACTATGAATGAGGTGAGTACATATAGAAAACCCTAATTGGGTTGTACCCCCTATGGGATACCCCACTATAGCCTACACAACAGCATAAGCTATATATGTTCTGACACTTGGTGGGGTGCTGTGGCCTGTAGGGAGCGAAGGGATGGGGGAGGGTTGTTAGGCGATGTTGTATGTTATTTCCATTGTGACATTAACTTCAGATCAACATTTGTGATGTGCGGCAAGACAAGTTTTAAACAAGCCGCATATGTTAAGATAGCAAGACGCAAAGCAGGAAACTTACCATTGCTTGCCCTCGGTTCTTTGTTAGATGCCTTCGGGACTTGCAGGCTAGGATCAACGGTCACGTCTTGCGCACCTCCACCATCCAGATAAAACAGGACCATCCATTGCCACCATCGCGGTTTTATCACGGTCGCTCCACCGGAGTCAATGTCTCCCCGTTCGATCTGCTTCCAGGGCGATTTGAGCCGCTTGATGTGCTCGATCAGGCGCAACCCATACTGAGAACCCTGTTTCCCCGTCATCCGCGTTAGCTCATCCTTCGTAAACCATCGCGCCGCCACCAGAATGGTCGATTCTTTCTCAGACCAATCCGAGCCAGGACCTTTTCCCGTGCTTGCGTCGACTGTCGCTTCACGAGCGTCAACACGTGCCTTGCCCTTACCCGAAGCCGTCTTGCTGGATTTGCCGCATCCTCTCTTACAACCCACGGTAGAAGCAGGCGCCGACTTTGCAGCGGGTCCATTGTATTCGGCGTTACTGCACCACTGCGCCACAGGATCCTCGGCGTTCGACGCGTCGTCTTCGTCGTCATCGTCAGTATCGTTATCGACCTCATCCTCCTCAGTGTCGTAGTCGGTATTGACACCGGCAGTGCTTGGACCGGCGGTGGGAGGCGGAGTGATTGTAGACTGCGGACGTTTGTCCAACGTTGCGAAGAGGTCTAGCCGTAGGTCTTCATGCAGCCAGCTCCGCCGTCATCCACTTGACATAGGCTAGATCTTCTACTTGCCATGGAGCTTCTAGTGTTGCACTTGTTTGAGATTTACGCTTGCGGGCCATGCTTGTTGCTCTAACTTTTTGTGAGGATATACAAATGCCCGCCTAGATTTGTATGCACGGTTGGGTTGACTTGGCGTGGCAATGGTTCGCGGATGGCAACCGTGAATGGGTTTGGGAATCTCTCAACGTGCAAGGGAGCTGAGTTTGCCGCGTAACGCCTAGTGGCGTCACGTACCTTGATGGTGCACAGTCTGCACGTTGTTGCGCAGCGCACCAAGGCCACGTAACGAGACCGTGCAGGTATGAGACTTGGCCGCAGAAACAGGGCAAACGGCTGCTCGTCAATTGGAACCGTGCACGGGAGGGAATCCACGTTCGAGCGATGATGTGCGAGCAATGTGATTGGTGCTCTGTTTCGGTACAAAATTGATACGAGGTGTTTTATAACGTGATTTAACTGGAAAACTATTACTGATATGAGGTTGGACCGTAGGAACACGCTCTAAGTTGTTACGAGTACAATTGTGTGATCGAGCGTGAATTGACTATCGAAACAAAACAGTACAATGAGTGAAGGCGTGAGCAAATTGCTACATAGAGAAGTGTTTCGACAACAGTAACGCGCTCGCGAAGGGGTGCCTTGTCGGGCCTGATGTCGAAGTTGGGAAATGTCGAAGCGTAGGGCCGGGTCGCGGATTACCAGCAGAGCCGGGAGGTTTGCGCGATATGGTTGTGTTGGCGGGAACAGGGCGAGTGTCGGATGTGGTAATGGGCTACTCTCTGGTGTACATTGGGGGGAACAGTCTGTCAACGGAAGTTGTGGTTGGCTCCATCCTCGCTTGGGCGGAGCCAACCTCGTGGTCGGGTGAGCTTGGGTAACAAGCCGAGTGCAAACCGTAGGTTGCACGAACATTTGTAATAGCAAAAACGTGCACACCTATGTCAGGTGTACAACCTGGGTAACTACCTAGTTAGGTGGAAATACATGGGCTTGTTATTCCCACCTGCCATTGCTGAGTTGGCATGGCACATGCTAGCTAAACGTTCCTCTAGGAACGTTTCTGCAGGGTTCCTTGTTCTAGTTTGGTTCAATTGTTGTTGTACTATACTAGTTATTTTTTCTTGTTCAATCCTTTCCTTAGTGAGACCTATGCTTGGATTCTACTAAGTCAACAACTCTGTCAAGAGTACTAGCAACCAGAATTCTACCCACGTAGCCCTTGGCCTGCCAACGTCCCCTTAGTCTAGAATTCTCCGCAGCGTGTTCGTTTCACGCTCACCACACCATGCGGATAAACTCTACAACGGCTCAGGCCTAGCACACTTTCACCCTTGACTTGGGTGCTTCTCGCTCCTTCTTTCGCGACTGCACCACACTCTCGCCGCTCAGTCGGCCAGTGGCAGTCTCTCTGGCTGACGCCTCTGGGGGTCCGGTCCTTGCCCACTCCTCCACGGTCCTGCCGTGTCCGGCGGTCCCGTCTGGCTCTCTGTCTGGCCTCCACCTCCCCTCGTTCTCCACGAAATTGGTGAGTAGAGCTGACCTTCAGGACGCGTGGGTTGACCAGTTCACTCCTGGAGGTCAGCGGGTGACCCACTGTTCGTGTACTCGGACGGGCCGGCACCTGGCCACGTTCACCCGTCAGCCTGGGTCGAGCCTGTACACCCTGACTACCGTGACTTCTCCGGCTGCTGAGTCTGGTCTGGTAGCTGCGTCGGGTCAGGTGTTTGCTGCAGCGTCGCGGTCTGGTCCTGAGTCTGCCCCCTGCTCGTGTCGCCTCCTGTCTCACCAGACTCTCCTCTGGCACCACCGCCTTGGTCACCCCTCCCTGCCTCGTCTCCGAGGCATGGCCTCCCGTGTCCTTGTCACTGGTCTTCCCGGTCTCTCCCTCCCCTCCCCCCGGGGCCTGCCCCTACCTGCGTTCCTTGCGTTGAGGGGCGGCAGCGCGCCGCTCCTCACTCCTCCGAGTTCCCTCCGACGGAGGCTCCCTTGCAGACTCTTCACATGGACGTGTGAGGCCCAGCCCGCGTCCGTGGACAAGGTCACGAGCGCTACTTTCTGCTAGTCGTTGACGACTACTCGTGTTACACCACAGTCTTCCCCTTGCGCCGCAAGGGTGAGGTCACTGAGGTGCTGATCGACTGGATCCGCGCTGCCCGTCGTCAGCTTAGCGGGAGTTTCGGCTCGGAACTTCCTGTTCTGTGTCTGCACTCCGACAGAGGTGGGGAGTTTTCCTCTGACCTTCTGCGAGCCTTCTGTCGTGCGGAGAGCATCCGCCAGACGTTCACGCTTCTGGCCTCTCCACAGCAAAATGGGATTGCTGAGCGCCGCATTGGCATGGTCATGGACGTCGCTCGTACGTCCATGACCCATGCGGCTGCTTTTTCTGTGGCCGTTCGCGGTTCAGTACGCGGCGCATCAGATCAACCTTCAGCCTCGGGTTTCCCTGCCGAAGACCACACCTGCTTTGCGGTGGACGGGGAAGGTTGGCGATGCATCTGCATTCCGTGTCTGGGGATCTCGAGCTTTCGTCCGCGACTTGTCTGCGGACAAGCTGTCCTCCCGTGCTGTTCCCTGCGTCTTCCTTGGCTTCCCCCCTGACGCGCCTGGTTGGCAGTTTTACCACCTCACCTCGCGCCGTGTTCTGTCCTCTCAGGACGTCACGTTTGACGAGTCGGTTCCTTACTACCGTCTCTTCCCCTACCGCGCTGCCCCCCTCCCCCCCCGCCGCTCTTCCTCGCGCCAGGTCCTCCCTCGGTAGACCCCCTCCCCTCAAGGTCCTGCCCCCTCAGGTGTGTTCCAGGTAGACGCAGTCGAGCCTGTCGAGGTAGCTGTTGACTCTGGTGCTGCTAGGGGTGCTGAGCCTGCGGGTGCCGGGTCTGGGGGTGCTGAGCCTGAGCGTGCGGAGCCTGGGGGTTTTGAGCCTGGGGTTGCTGAGCCTGGGGTTGCTGAGTCTGGGGGTGCGGAGCCTGAGGGTGCTGAGCCTGCGCGTGTGGAGTCTGGAGGTGCTGCGCCTGGAGGTCCTTCGGGTGCTTCGCGGGAGCCACTCTCTCCACAGCAGCTGCGCGAGTGGTTTGCTCAGCGCTGGAGCCGTGCTGCTGGAGCTGGTGGTGCTACGGGCACTGGAGGTCCTGCTGCTGCTGGAGCTGCTGGGGGTTCTGGAGCCACTGGTCCCGGAGGTGCTCGTACTGGAGGTACTGGAGCTGCTGGGCCTGGTGGTGCTGCTGGGGCTGGAGCTGCTGGAGGAGCTGGAGCTCGCGGTACTACTGGACCCGGTGCTGCTGGAGGTGCTGGCTCTGGCGCTGCTGGAGCTGCTGGGGCTTCTGGTGGTCCTGCTGGAGCTGGAGCTGCTGGAGGTGCTGGAGCTGGAGGTGCTGCTGGAGCCGGTGCTCCTTGGGGTGCTGGAGTTGGCGCTACTGGAGCTGCTGGAGGTGCTGCTGGAGCTGGTGGTGCTGCTGGAGTTGGAGCTGACGCTGGGGGTGCTGGTGTTGTTCCTGCTGGTTCTGGAGGCGTTGCGCGGCCGCGGCCATACTTCGTTCCGCTCCTTGAGCAGGTTCTTGGTCTCCCGCCTTCTACTGGTCCTGCTCCTTCATTAAAGTGTCCACAGCCTATACAGTCCGAGTCACAGTTACAGCCGGCCTCCCCACTGCCTGCTCCTTCTCCTTACACTGGTCCGACCGGAGGTCTTACGGAGCGTCGTGAGCCTGAGTCTCGTCCTGCGTCGCCAATTCGTGCTGCTCGCACTAGTCGTCGTGGTTCGCGCCAGCGTCCTCCTCCTGTCCCTGGCATGCACCAGATGGCTCTGCGTCCTTCCACTGCTCCGCAGCGTGTCCCTCTGCCATCTCCTCCTGCGTCCTCTCTTCCAGCCCTTTCTGACCCGGAGTCTGACTCCCTTCGTGCTGCTAGTCCTACTGTCACGCGTCTCCTGGCCACTGTTGTCACTGACCCTTCCTTTGAGTCCACTGTTGCGTCTGCCTTAGTTGCTGAGCTTGTCGACTTTGCTGCTCACTGTCGTCTAGACTACGCCGCGAGTCAGAGTCTGTCTGTCCTCCGTCCGTCGGGGGTGAGTGTGCTCTTGGCACGGACGTTCTTGAGGACAGGCAGGAGGACTTTGAGTGCTTTGTAGCTGCTGTACCTCATCTCGTGTCCATGCTGATTGCACCTGAGGGAGTCCCGGATGCACCAGACATCCCGACCCCACGCTCTTACGCAGAGGCGATAGAGGGTCCCTACTCCTCTCAGTGGCAGTCAGCCATGGATGCAGAGATGGCATCCTGGAAGTCCACAGGCACCTACTTCGACGAGGTTCCCCCTCCTGGGGCGAACATCGTCAGTGGCATGTGGATTTTTAGGGTGAAGCGGCCGCCGGGTTCTCCGCCTGTCTTCAAGGCGCGTTATGTTGCTCGAGGCTTCAGTCAGCGACAGGGAGTTGACTTCTTCCAGACCTTCTCCCCGACCCCGAAGATGACCACTCTTCGGGTTCTACTGCACGTCGCTGCTCAGCGTGACTATGAGCTTCAGTCTCTTGACTTCAGCACTGCTTTCCTACAGGGCAGCCTGCACGAGGAGATCTCGCTGCGCCGCCCACCTGGCTTCACTGGGTCGTTATCTCCTGGTACCAAGTGGAGCCTCCGGCGGCCAGTCTACGGTCTCCGCCAGGCGCCCCGAGAGTGGCACGACACACTGAGGACGACGCTTGCGGCTCTTGGGTTTGCTCCTTCTACTGCTGACCCGTCGCTGTTTCTGTGCACCGACACTTCGCTGCCGCCGTTCTACATCCTCGTGTACGTCGACGACTTGGTCTTTGCCACTTCTGACACTGATGAACTCGCCCACGTGAAGTCGGAACTGCAGAAGATACACACGTGCACAGACCTGGGTGAGCTGCGCAGCTATCTTGGCTTGCAGATCACCCGGGATAGAGCACGACGCACCATTACCTTGACTCAGTCACACATGGTGCAGCAGGTCCTTCAGCGCTTTGACTTCACGTACTCCTTGCCTCAGGCCACTCCTCTGTCTACTCGCCACTCGCTCTCAGCTCTGCCTTCGGATGAGTCCGTAGAGCCGAGTGTCCCGTACCCAGAGCTTGTTGGCTGCCTCATGTACCTGATGACCTGCACTCGACCTGACTTGTCATACCCTCTTAGCATCTTGGCGGGCTATGTTGCTCCTGGGAGACACCGACCAGAGCACATGGCTGCAGCTAAGAGGGTGTTGCGCTACCTGTGCAGTACGTCGGGCATGGGGCTTGTGCTTGGAGGACGGGCTCGAGTTGTCCTCACTGATCACGCAGACGCTTCTTGGGTTGACGACTTGGCTACGCAGCGGTCGTCACAGGGTTACACCTTCAGCCTTGGTTCCGGCTCTGTTTCGTGGCGGTCTACCCGCTCGTCCTCTGTTCTCAGCTCCAGTTGTGAGGCTGAGATCTACGCTGGGGCCATGGATGCACAGGAGTTACGCTGGCTCACCTACCTGCTGACCGACTTGGGAGAGGCGCCTCGTTCTCCTCCAGTTCTGTACGTCGACAACAAGGCCATGCTGGCCTTGTGTCTGGAGCACAGACTGGAGCACAGATCGAAGCACATTTCTCTGCGCTACTTCCTTTCTCGAGAGTTGCAGCAGCGTGGCCAGCTTCGTCTTGCTTACGTGGCCTCTCGGGCCAACACTGCTGATATCTTCACCAAGGCACTTCAGCCTTGTGATCATCAGCGTTTCTGTACTATGCTAGGTCTTGTGCCTTCCGGGCCTCACTTACTTACGTCTTGACTTTGCTTGTACTATGATCTCTATATACCTGCACTTGCATGCTTACCCTTTGTTAGGTTGAGATCGCTGTCTTGCTTGTTCACCTTGATTTATAATCCTGCATGTGAACTGGCCTTGTGGCCTTGAACTTGTGCTCAGAATGTGTGGTGACGTTGTGATCCACCCTGAGCTTGACCTTGTCTTGTTCTCTTGCTTGTCCCCCACTTTGCCTATGGGGGTGTGTCAGAACCATATTGTAGGTTGTAGTGGGGTTGACAATTTGGGGTACAACTCTTTTAGGTTTTTCATATTTGTACCCACCTGCTTCCTAGTTGATTTCATTCCTTGTACTTTTCTCACATTACCAACCGAACCGTGAGGTTGGGGCGCGTTGTGAACAGTGGCGGGAACAGGGTCGAGGCGAGTGTCGCAAGTGGTAACGGATTGCAGCTGGGTGCTGTTGGCGGGAACAGTGGTGTACGCGCTGAGCAGGGACGCGGAGTAAGGAAAGGGATTTTTCTTTACATGTAGTTGCAAATGTGCCCAGATTGGTAAGGAATTTGGACGCGGTAAAAGTGCAAATTTCGCAGGATCTCAAAATCTCTTTAGAAAATATGTTAGGCCCCTTGGCCTAAATCCGCTCATGAATAACGGGGTCGACTAAGTGGAGAATGAAGACGCGGCGGAAGACTTTGGCGAAAGAACTATTGGCGAAATAGGTGAAGAAGTTACTGAGTAATTGAAAAGTTGAACGAGAATTGGTTGGTACAAGCAAGGTTGATATAGCATGCAAGAGCGAATGTCGGAAAGTAGCTCGTGGGACTACGAACTAGAATGCAAGAAAGCTAGAGTGCCACGTCGCGGCTTGGAAACCTTGGGAATCCTTGGTGGATTGGATAAAGATAAGGTTGGGCTAAGGTTGGAGGACTGTTTGGGGTAAAATACCCTTGAACAGTAAAGTACCCCGTAACACTACCCCCCTCCCAAGGAGGCGACATTCGCGACGCCTGCAGACTGAAGGTACGCTTAGAGGCAAGCGTTGTCGGGAGACAGCGAGGACGAATGAACCCATCTGTCGTTGGCTGCATCGTTACCACGCCAACGAACCAAGAAGTCGATGAAAGAGACACCCCACTGGAGACGGCGACGGTGCCTGAGGATGTGCTGGATCTGGTAGTCAGGCTCGTCGGTGTCAACAGCTATCGGCAGTGAAGTGCGATCACGGCCCGATAAGGTGGCGTTGAGATCGGTGTATGGACGAAGGAGAGACACATGGAATGATGAGTTCTTGCGGAATTGAGCGGGAAGACGGAGGCCGTATGCGACTGGACCTAGTGCGCGCTCAATGACGAATGGACCAATGAAGCGTGGATGAAGCTTGCTGTCCTGCGGCAATCGGAGGTTGCGGCTATCTAGAAGGACACGGTCGCCGACTGCAAACGATACCTCACGACGACTGCGGTTGGTGGTGCGTGCAATGCGTGCATTTGCGAGCTCAAGGCGCTTCCTCACGTGGTCATGAATGAAGGTGAGATGCTGGAGGAAGTTGTTTGCACGAGAGAGTGTGGGTGTTAGATCGACACGAGTGGAGACATTGGGGTACTGGCCGTACAGCGCGAAGAACGGTGATATGCCTGTGGACGAGTGATGCGTGTTGATGTAGGCAAAATCTGCCATGCTTAGCTTCTTGTCTCATGCGGCTGCGTCGTGCATCGTGATGCTGCGAAGGATCTGCTTCGAGGTCTGGTTCACACGCTCAGTCTGTCCATCTGTCTCTGGATGGTATGCAGACGACATGGCTAAGCGAGTCCCAAATAGTGCAAAGCTACTTCCAAAACTTCGAGGTGAAACGAGGGTCGCGGTCTGAGATGATGGAATCTGGAACCACGTGCAGTCGGACTACGTTATCTACGAACACCATCGCGGCTTCCTCTACTGTGACCTTGCTGTGCGTGGGGATGAAATGCACTGCTCAAGAAAACTTATCCACTACCACGAAGATGACGTCGTGACCCCTACCGGTACGTGGTAAAGCCATAATGAAACACACCGTGACTACCTGCGAAGGGCGGTCGGGTGGTGGAATCGGCTGCAAAAGTCTTGCTTTGTGCCGACGAGAGAACTTCGTACACTGGGACGTGTTACATGAACGAATGTAATCTCTACCTGCTACAAGCCCTGGCCAAAAGTGCGTGCGACTAAGCGTCTTAGCCGACTTATCTGCTCCAAAGTGACATGCACTAACTACGTCGTGTGCCTCGGAAAGAAGAAGCTGTCAAAGTGGGCGGTAGGCGGAAATCCAAATCCGTGCTGTCCCCTTCCAAATGTAGACACTATCCTGCACCTCTGCTCCTGCGGGAGGCTGCGGTGCGAATTTTGCGGTAATCGTGCTCGAAAAGTGTTGTGAGAAGTGGATGGACGGCAGTGATAGTGAGGCTAGCGAGCTGGCAACTAGGGCGAGTGAGCGGATCTGCAGGGTTGCGCACACCTAGCTTGTACTCTATCCTGTAGTGAAAGCTCCCCTCCATGAACTCCATCCATCTAGCCTGGCGACGACTCAGCTGCGACTTGAGGAAACGAAGCGAGCAACGGTCCATGCGTATAATACTATCTGCCCCCTCTATGCATGGACGATCATGAGCGCCTCCTTGTCGTGAATCGAATAGTTCAGCTTGGCTCCCCTCAGCTTGCGCGACTCGTACGCGATCGGCTGCAACCCGCGGCCCTGGTCCTGAAGAAGAACTGCTCCAATGATCTGATGTGTCGGTCACTACAACGTACGGGCGAGTGGGATCTGGGTACGACAGTGTCAGTGAGGACGTGAGCGACTTCTTCATCTGCTCGAAGGCCTGCTGCTGTGCAAGACCCCAAACGTACTATATGCCCTTTCAAAGTAGGTCGGTCAGTGGACTAGTAATCGATGTGTAGCCTTGAACAGAACGATGGTAGTAATTCGCGAATCCGCAAAGGCTCTGCACTCCTTAACTGAGGTCAGAGCCACCCAATCTTGTACTACTGCGACCTTCTTCGAGTCGGTCCTAATGCCACTAGCGGATACGACGTGACCTAGAAAGTCGACCTTGGGGAGGAAGAACTCGCACTTCGACTGCTTCGCGTACAGCTGCTCCTTCCGCAAGACCTCGAAGACCTGCTACAAATGCTGCACGTGCTCCTCTTTCGTCTCAAAGAAGATGAGGATGTTGTTTAGGTAAACTACGACGAACGAACCTAGAAACTCAGAGAGGGCGGTAAAACCGAATGGTAGAACCCTAAATTCGTACGATCCCTGCTTCGTACGAAACGCCGTCTTGTGCTAGTCCTCTCGAACTACACGAATCTGATGGTAACCCAAATGAAGGTCGATCTTCGAGATCCTCTACAATTGGCACCAGAAATCTATTCTTGACGGTGACAGTGTTCAGTGTGCGGTAATCGATGCACATCCGTAACCCTCCGTCTTTCTTAGGCGCGAAAAGGATCGGTGATGCCCAAGGCGATCTAGATGGCTGTATGAGCCACTGTGCTAGGAAATGACTAACCTGCTGCGTCATCTCCTCTAACTTTGCTAGACTCAACCTCCACTGCGGCTTCGCTATTGGCCTGCTTCCCCGCTCCAACTCTATCCGATGGTCAACTGCTCGGCTAGGAGGTAACGTTGGGGGCAACTCATCGGGGAAGACGTCTCTAAACTCCGCTAAGAGTGCACTCACTTCACCAGGAAGAGTTGTCTTATCGCCAACTGCTGCACTCCCTTCTTTCCCCTCCTAAGCTTCCACCTCCTCAAGGAAAACCGCAAAGATCCGTGCCGCTCACTTCACCAACTGTCGCACACGAACAACATTGATGATAGTCGTGGATGATGTGGCCCCATCGCACCACTGTGGCAGCTCCCGGAACTCACCATCTACCGTGACGATGCAGGCTCTCTAAGCCCAATTGGACTGAGTACTAAGCGTCCGTAGCCAATCCCTACTAAATATTGTCAGCGGGAATGTTGTTAGGCCCCGTCCTTGCTTGGGCGGAGCCGACCTCCTGGTCAAGTGTGCGGGGGATGCAGCCGACCTACAGCAGAGGGCACGAGGGCCACTATAAGGGCGCCGAGCTGGAGGGCGCCTGGCTGGAGGGCGCCGAGTAGGAGAACGCCATCCTGGGCGTCTGCAAGGAGTTCTGGGAGCCTGGACGCCGACCTGGGAGTCTGCACGGCTTCCTGGGCGCCTAGTCGACAGCCTAGACGCCTGGACGGCAACCCTGGAGCCTGGACGCCAACCTGGGCGTCTGCACGGCTTCCTATGCGCCTGGTCGACGCCCTGGATACCTGGACGGCGTCCTAGGAAGATGGACGCCGACCTGAGCGTGTGCACGGTGTCTTGGGCGCCTGGACGCCGACCTGGGTGTCCGGACAGCGTCCTGGGGGCGGGGACGCCGGGCATGAGTGGCCGGCTACGGACTGAGCTAGTCAACAAGGCGTGGTTGCCCGATCGACCGGGATACCCGGGTGACGTGTGCGAAGGTAGCCGGGGTGGCTTCTGCGAGGGTGACCTCGGGGGTGGTATCCCGAGGTCGATGTGGCTGGTGGGCGCAGTCGCTGGCGTGGGGTCTGCTAGGCATCTGCGTTGTGATCGTGACAAGGTCTGGAGCACTAATTAGCTGCACGTACCTGAGAAGCAAGTGCACCATTGTTCTGCAGGTGCAACGCTGTTCAGCCGACTTGCTGCAGCGTTGGCACACCGTGGACTTGCAACGTTGGCGAACTGCTACTCTGTAATGCTGGAGCGGTGCGAGCGCTGCAGCGCTGGAGCGCGGTCGACCATGCTGCGCTGGAGGTCGACCAGCAGCCTAGCTAGCTCTGATGTGGTCTGTGATGCCAATGTTGTTGCTACCATTTTGTTGTTAACTTTTGCTAGTGAAACTCTTGCCAAATTCCCCCGTGAACCAGCAAGTAGTGCAAGCACTAGTAAACGACTATGTGAATGAACGCAGAGATCACATGAGCTCCCGTGCCTAGCCCATAGTCTAGCTCCCGTTGATAGAGTATTCTCTACATGGTGCGGTGAGCGTGTACGGCACACCGACTCCTCTGCTGGCGGCAAGGGGCGAGACGACAAGGCGACGTCGTGCTCGCTGGTCTTCGTAGTAGAGTCGACCATCTCGCTGGCGCCAGAGGCCGGCGATGACTTCCAAGCAGTGGCGGCAGCTGTGCAAGCGAACCCGGCGGTGGTCCTGCTCGACAGCGGCTGCTCGCGCCACCTGATGGGGACAAAGGAGGCCTTCGTCGACTTGGAGCCGAGCAACGATGTGAAACGTGTGCGGCTTGAATGGGGCGCTGCAGGACGTTCGGGGCCGCGGCACCGTCGCTCTGCAAGGCGCAGCCGGGAAGCGGGTGCTCATCCCCGACGTGCTCTACCTGCTGGGCGTACAGGCAAACCTGCTGTCATCCGGCCAGCTGAAGGAGCACGTTGTTAAGCTGCAAGACGACGACGGTGGGATGCTGCTCGTCTCGGCGGCGGGGGACGTGCTTGGTCGGGCGACATACTCCGGCCGGGTCCTCTGCACCGACCTTCGACCATGCTCGGGAAAGCTGACGCTGATTACGACAGATGTGGTAGCTCTGTAAGCGATCGTCTTTGTCACAGGATCGAATTTCCACTCGAGAATGTTGCACTAAAGGTGAGTACAAGGCATATTTATACTCAGAAATACATAGAAACAGCAGATAATCCGAACCTTCGGGAACACGCTCTTCTAGAATAGATAATAACTAGTGCGCATAAGCACGCAAGCCCATTGGCACTTCGGATTATGGCGAGATTACGTCTTGTAAACCACCGTCGGTGCTGTCGGTGCCGTATGATGTAAATGTCGGTGCCGAAAATACCAAATAAGTGAAATAAGCGGAAAGCTCTAGAAAATAGAATAGGAGCCCGATTGAGGTGAAATAAAGTGCAAATGAAGGAGGAAAATAAGGAGAATAGGATGGAGTAAAAATATAGAAATGAGAAATATGTCGAACGTCGGCGTACTCTCACACTTCCCCCCCTCAAAGCTGGGTGGTAGATGTAACACCCTGCTTGACAAGATAGTCGCGGAGGGAACGTCGGGCATTACTCATGTCTTCTTTAGAGACCCAGCTGTCCTCAGAAGGATCATGGCCCTTCCAGCGTATGAGAAACTCCAAGGCGCCATGCCGACGACGACGATGTGCAAGCACAGATTCAACCGCGTACTCAGGTTCATCATTCACAAGGACTGGAGGCGGCGGCGAAGGTTGGCGTCCCGTGTACATCTTATTTGGATTCCGATAGGGTTTAAGAAGCTGCACGTGGAAGGCGTTATGAATCTTCTAATTAGCTGGTAGGCGCAAGCGGAATGTGACTGGAGTGACCTGCTCTTCTACAATGAAAGGTCCGCAAAAGCGAGGTCGCAACTTGAATGGAAGGTGACCGAGGTTGAGGTTGCATGTGTCAAGAAGCACATGGTCACCAACCGCAATGGTATGATCACAGCGATGGCGATCGGCCGAGCGCTTCTGTGAAGACTGTATGTCCTGCAGGCGCTTGTGTGTCCGATCCCAAAGCTGCTGCATTGTGGTAACGAAGTCGTGCGCGGGCTGGACGGTTGCATGTACTGTTGGCTGTTGAGGAGTTAGCGGATGTCGATCGTAATAGAGGAAGAATGGAGCCTCTCCTGTTGCGGCATGCTTTGCATTGTTGTAGGCGAACTCCAACATCGGCAAGTGCAAGTCCCACTTGCTAATGTCATCCTTGCACGCTGCGCGCAAGAGTTGTTCCAAAATCTGGTTCAAGCGCTCTGTCTGCCCATCGGTCTGGGGATGATATGCAGATGACATCGCTAGGCGTGTCCCCATAAGCGACATGAGCTCTTTCCAGAACTTGCTAGTAAACTTGGGGTCCCTGTCGGATATAAGGGTTGTCGGGATCCCGTGCTATGAGATGATGTGTTTGAGGAAAAGCTGTGCCGTTTCCTCCGTGCGTGCGGTTGTATATGTCAGAATGAAGTGTCCCATCTTTGAAAATTTGTCGATGACGACCAGGATGGCTTCATGCCCCGCGTTGGTAGGTGGTAACCCGGTGATGAAATCCAAGCTGACCACTTGCCAAGGCTGTTCCGGGACGGGTAGAGGCTGAAGAAGTCCTGCTTTCTTCTGCTTACTGCTCTTCATCCGCTGGCATGTGTCGCACGAAGTGACGAACTTCTGCACGTCGTCTGCCATGTGAGGCCAGTAGTAGACTTTCGCAATCCCGGAAAGGGTCTTGTTACTCCCAAAGTGTCCAGCGTAGAGCACGTCATGGAATTCTTCGAGAAGCAACTGCTGAAGAGGCGGGTAGTTGGGTACCCATATCTTTGTCGATCCTTTGCGTAGTGCGATGTCGTGGTCCCACTGCAACAATTTCTTCTTCTCTGCCAAGGGAATCTCGTGGTCGATGGTATACCCGTGCGTGAAGAGTCCCTTGAGTAGCGAATTAATCTCCTCAATCTGTATGGCGTCAACGTGTTCAGGCTGGCTCAGTGCGTCTGCCTTATTCTTGTGTCCTGGCTTGTACACGATGTCGTAGTCGAAGTGCGTCTCGAGGAAGTCAATCCACCTGACCTGTCGCCTGGAGAGGGTCGGCTGCGTCTTTAGGTACTTCAGGCTGCAATGGTCAGTGTAGACCGTGGTCTTTCTCCCTTCGAGGTAGCATCGCCATGTCTTGAATGCGGTGATGATCGCTAAGGCCTCTTTGTCGTGAATCGGGTAGTTGAGTTCTGCCCCTTGCAATTTTTTGCTGAGGTAAGCAATTGGTTGTAACCCTTTCCCTTGGTCTTGCATCAAGACTGCTCCAACTGCTTGGTCGCTAGCGTCAGCTTCGATGACGTAGTCTTTTTCTGGATCTGGCAGGATCAGGACGAGTGCGGTCGTAAGTGTGGTTTTCAACTGCTCCATGGCTTGCTGATGCATACCCTCCCACTTGAACGGTGTATTTTTCTTCAGTAGATTGGTGAAAGGTGTTGCAATCTTCGCATAATGTGGCACGAACCAATTGTAATAGTTCGCAAAGCCAAGAAATTGTTCAAGTTCCTTCACGTTTTCCGGCGTCTTCCACGTACGTACGGCTTCGATCTTCTTCGGGTCGACATGTACTCCTTGAGCGCTCACCATGTGTCCAAGGAACTGAACTTTCTTCAAGGCAAACTCGCTCTTGGATAGCTTGACGTAGAACTTCTCCCGTCGAAGTATCTCGAAGACGCGTCGTAGGTGTTCAATGTGCTGCTTCATGTCCCTCGAGTAGATTAGGATGTTGTCCAGGTACACCACTACGCATTCGTCGAGTAGAGGCCTAAGAATATGGTTCATTTCAGCCTGGAATGTAGCGGGTTGTGTTGGAGAGTCCGAACGGCATGACGAGGTACTCGTAGGATCCGTATCGTGTCCGAAACGCCGTCTTATAGATGGAGTTATCCGCCATCCGGATCTGCCAATATCCCGATCTCAAATCGGGTTTTGAGAATACCGTAGCTCCTCGAAGCTGGTCAAGTAGATCGTCGATCCGTGGAATCGGATACTTGTTATTGATCGTCTGCTTATTGAGGGCTCGGTAGTCGATGCACATGCGTAAGCTTCCGTCAGGTTTTGGTGTGAAAAGCACTGGTGCACCGTATGGTGATATTGATGGTTGAATGAGTCCTTTGTCCAGGAGGTACTCGATCCGCTTCTTCATGTCAGCCAACTCAGTTGGGCTAAGTCGATATGGTACTCGGAAGGTTGGTTTTGAACAATTTTCTTCGATGATCTCGTGCTGGTGGGTTCGGTATGGCGGCAACTGGTCTGAAAGGTCGTCAGGGAGAACATCTTCGAAGTCCTCTAGAAGTTTCTCGATTGCTGGTGGAAGCTCGAGCGTTTTTGTCACAGGAGTAGCTAGAACGCAGGAGCCATAGCTAGCAAGATAGGCAAGAGAGAATAAGCAAAGGAGGGGTTGCACTAGCAAGCAGGTGGATACATATGGGAAACCCTAAGGGGCCGTACTCACTATAGAGTACCCCACTGCAGGCTAGACAAACTACACATTCTGACAGTTTTCTCCTCTCCTTCGTCCTCGTTAGTAACCAGTGCGACGAACCCTGCCATGGTACGTTTCACGTCCGTCTCGAAGCGTGCAAGAGTCTCCTCTGGAATATCTCCCGTGTTGCTCCGATTCGGAAGTGTAACTCTTCTGTCTTGATTGTAAATACTCGCCGTGCGGGTGACCCAACTGATCTCAGGGTTGAACTTCTTCAGAAAGTCTCTCCCAAGCATCAGGTCTAGCATGTTGGTGACGGGTAGGGTCGGTTTCCAGCGAAGAGGACCCATCTGCAGGTGTAACGCTGCTTCGCCGTAGACTTGTAACTTGCTTCCGTCAACCATTGTAGCTCTGAAGCTTGAAGGCGTGTACTTCTCATTGATGCGTTCGAGGGTTGCTTTGTCGCATACTGAATGAGATGCTCCCCTGTCCACGAGTGCTTGGAGGCGTTGTCCATTGCAGATCACCTCGAGCAAAAGTGGTTGGCGTTGCTCGTTGTACCCGTTGATCGTCTCGTTGATTGGACCGTAGGGCATATCCCATAGCTCTGTGATTTCTCCTAGGGTGGCAGATGGCCGGTCCTGCCGTTCCCTATTGCCATGATTTTTTGTTGTCGTCGACGACGTGGTTCTCGAGCTCGTAGTAGAATTCCCTCATAGGGTAGATGTTACAGATGTTGCAGATTTTTCAGATGTTGCAGATGCATCTGTAGAAGAGGTTTGAGGTCGTCGCAGCTTCATGTTGACCTCCAGCTCTCTCTTGAGCTGCTTCAGCGCCACCGACTTCTTCCGTGGGGACCGGTTGGTCGACGTGGGCTGGTTGTTCTGAGAGAGGATGATGTCGTCGTTGGTAGGTCGATCTTCCATGCTCCGTTGTTGGTTCCCCGTGCGCAGCTGCTTTAGTTGTCATACCAGTACATGAATTTTCTTCTGGAGCCTCTCTCAGTATTTGTCGAGTGCTGGTGCTGTCCATCCAATGGCGGCGAAATAAATTTCGATCGCCAAAAGCCAGCGCCTAGCGTCGATTTCTCCATCAAAGGTGTTGGGGGCTCGAATTTCTTGGGCCTGGAGAAAATTTCGCGACTGCTGCAAATTTACGATCGATTCTGCTTCTCTCGCAATTTTCGCCATGACGCGCGCTTTCACCCGAAGTCGTTAGATCCGTCGCGCGACGGTCTCGCTACTTCTGCACCGCTCGATATAGGTCCCAAAAATTCGTGATTGTCGTCGCTATATCGCAAACGTTTTCGCCAACTTCAACTCACGAACCTGTTCAAAAAACGCGCGAGGGCGGTTATTAAAAAAAACGCGGAATCTGGTGCTTACCTGCGTCGGCGCCGAATTCTTCGCCCCTGGCGGTTTTTCGAAGCAGGGAATCTGTTGTCGCACTGCTTAGCTGAAACTCCGCGAGTGAAAACGACTCTGATAGGAAGTGTCATAGGATCGAATTTCCACTCGATAATGTTGCACTAAAGGTGAGTACAAGGCGTATTTATACTCGGAAATACGTAGAAACAACAGATAATCCGAACCTTCGCAAACACGCTCTTATAGATAAGATAATCACTAGTGCGCATAAGCACGCAAGCCCATTGGCACTTCGGATGATGGCGAGATTACGTCTTGTACACCACTGTCGGTGCTGTCGGTGCCGTATGATGTAAATGTCGGTGCCGAAAATACCAAATAAGTGAAGTAATCGGAAAGCTCTAGAAAATAGAATAGTAGTCCGATTGAGGTGAAATAAAGTGCAAATGAAAGAGAAAAGTAAGGAGAATAAGATAGAATGAAAATATAGAAATGAGATAAATGTCGAACGTCTTGGCAACAAACTTAATGCCAGACCAACCACATGCGAGGCTCGCCCACATCGGCATGGACACCATCTGGAGCTCGGCAAAGCACGAGGTCGCCACTTGGCTAGACCTCATGTCGACATTTGACGCCAACTCACCGTGTGTCTCGTGCGTCAGCGGGAAGCTGGCGCGACACACATTCCCCGACAAAGGCTCGGACGCCGAGGACGCCCCGACCGTCATGCACATCGACTTGTACGGGCCGTTTTGGGTGGCGGCCAAGGACGGGAGCCTTGACTTCTTGCTGCTGAAGGACCGGAAGACCCGCTATGTGTGGGTGACGCCGGTCGCTACAAAGTCGGACGTACTATTGGAATTCCAAAAGTGGCTGGTGTTGGTGGAGCAGCAGGTGAAGAAGTTGGTGCTGATGCTGCTTTTTGACCGAGGCGGGGAGTTCCTTGAAAAGGAGTTCACCGCCTTCGTGGACAACAAGGGGATCGTCCACGACCTGACCTGCCCCTACACCCCATAGCAAAACGGCATGGCGGAGCGGGAGATGCGGACGGTGGTGGAGTCGGTGCGGACGATGCTGCTGCACATGGGCGTGCAGCACCACTGGTGGCACCTCACTCTTCGGCAGACCGTATGGGTCCGCAACTACCTTGAAAGGTCGGCGCTGCCGCCGGGGACGACGCCGTACTGGCTGCTGACTTGTCGGTGGCACACGTGTGGGGCTGCATGGCGCAGTTCTTGGTCCCCGCGCAACAGCGCGGTAGGAAGCTGAGGCCGATGGCCAAATGGGGCCATCATCTTGGCGTGTCGGAGAAGAGCAAAGGCTGGGTGCTCCTAGACATTGCCAGGAGGTCACCACGTCGGACATGGTGTTCTACAAGAACATGTCGCTGGAGGTGTGGAAGTCGGAGCACGGCCCGGCATCGGGGCGGACGCTGGTCAACCCGCCGACGGACACTTTGACGGCGGCGCTCCCTTTGCTCCCCAAGGTCGGTGAGCTTGCTGCTGCGGACGCGCGTCCACCCTTCCTCCCCTTCCCCTACCCCTCCTACCCCTTCCCTTGTAGCCGACCTGCATGGCCTGACTCCAATGTCGGCCTCCGGCGATGACGGGAGCAGTGTGACGTCGCCCGCGGCGCCGGCCAAGAACATCGCCGGTGGTCGACGCAATGCCAATCAAGTCGGTGTGGGAGCGGCGTCGACGTTGACAGGGGAGACGCATGCTGAGGAGGAGCAGCCGACTTTGGTGGAGTGGGCAAAGGAGGGATCAGCAGGGCAGCAGCCTCACGGTGAGGAGCGACCTGCAGTGCCGCGAGGTTGACCGATGCCTCGCCTACCTCGCCAACAAGCGTGACACCTCCCTGGAGTTCGGTGGTGGACCTGAGACGCTGGAGTTGGGCGGCTACATGGACGCCGACAACGCCGGCAACAAGCAGAACCGGACGAGCATGGGCGGCTATGTGTTCGTCTACGGAGAGGCTGCAGTTGTCTGGTCGAGCCAGCGCATCAAGTGCGCGACGCTGTCGTTGACTGAGTCGGAGTACGTGGTGGCCACGGAAGCCGGCAAGGAGGGACGTCGCCTTCACTTCCTCCTCGCAGAGTTCCGGCAGCTTGATGGCGGGAAGCCGACCGACTTTCAGGTGGACAACAAGTCGGCCATCACAGTCGCCGAGGGCATGAGGTTGACGAGCAACCTCAAGCACATGGAGCGGCGACAGGCCTGGCTGCAGCACATGGTGAAGCGCGGGAAGTTTTCGCTGGAGTACTTCCCGACCGCTGAGCAGCCGACCGACTTCCTGACGAAGGTGCTGCACTATCCGGCCTTCAACCGGTGCTTCGTTGCAGTCGGCCAGGTGCGCCTGGCCGACGTGGGCAACGGCGACGAAGACATGCAGCAGTAGGTGCCATGCCCTCTTGCATGGCTGGTGCGGTGACCGGCCTGCTGTGTGTTGTGTGCACGCCGACGGGCTATTCTCCGAGTGGTGCTCCCGTGTGGGCTGGGGCCCCAAGCGTGAACGCGGCAGAGGAGTGTCAACGGGAATGTTGCTAGGCCCCGTCCTTGCTTGGGCGGAGCCGATTTTGTGGTCGCGTGTGCTGGGGATGCAGCCTTCCTACAGCAGTGGGCACGGGGGCCACTATTAGGGCGCCAAGCAGGAGGACGCCGTCGTGGGCGTGCACGGCGTCCTGGGAGCCAGGATGCCGACCTGGGCGTCTGCACGACTTCCTGGGCGCCTAGTCGACAGCCTGAACACCTAGACGGCATCCTGGGAGCCTGGACGCCGACCTGGGCGTGTGCACGGCTTCCTAGGTGCCTGGTCGACGCCCTGAATGCCTGAACGGCGTCCTAGGAGGCTGGACGCCGACCTGGGCGTCTGCACGGCGTCCTGGGCGCCTGGACGCCGACTTGGGTGTCCGGACGGCGCTCTGGGCGCCTGGACGCCGGACTGGGGACATCAGGCATGTGTGGCCGGCTACGGACTGAGCTGGTCGACCAGGCGTGGTTGCCCGGTCGATCGGGAGACCTGGGCGACGTGTGCAAAGGTCGCCGGGGTGGCTTCTGCGAGGCTGACCTCGGGGGTGGTATCCCGAGGTCGCCGTGGCTGGTGGGCGCAATCGTTGGCGAGGAGTCTGCTAGGCATCTGCGCTGTGCTTGTGACAGGGAGTGGAGCACCAACTAGCTGCACGCACCTCCGAAGCAGGTGCACCGTTGTTCTGCGGGTGCAACGCTGTTCAGCCGACTTTCTGCAGCGTTGGCACACCGTGGACTTGCAACGTTGGCGAACCGCTACTCTGCAACGCTGGAGCGGTACGAGCGCTACTGCGCTGGAGCGCGGTCGACCATGCTGCGCTGGTACCGGTGCAGCAATTGGTGAGAGTGTGGTGTAGTCACGAAAGAAACAACGTGACGCACCTAAGTCAAGTGCAAAAGTGTGCAAGGCTTCAGCAGAGGCAGCTGTGGCGAGAGACGCACGAGCACCTAAAGCTGCAGCAGACTCACTAGCACCTAGTGCAGCAGCCTCGACTGAACCAGTGATACATCGCTGAGGAACCAACTCACTAAGCACCTGCGGGGAGAAGGTCTTTTGCTGACTTTGCTGTCGCCTCTGTGCAGTACGCGGAAAACCAAAGCCTCCACCACCTGGACGGGCTCACTGACGAACCTACTCGCGAAGCTGCTGAGGGGTCGGGTCGTCCGGGAGAGGCAGTGACCGTCGCTGTCCACCCCTAGCTGCTGCAACTGCCGTGATAGTGGCCATGACAGGTAGTGACGGTCAGTTGTAGGTCCAGCACCTCCAGTTCCAGCAGCATCTCCAGCACTCCCATGAGCACCTCGACCACCAGCAGCAGCAGCAGTAGTAGTAACAGCAGAGCGGCTCGGTGGGGCTGGGCGGCGGCACCTCCAGCACTCCCAGCAGCACCTCCACCAGCAGCAGCAGTAGCACGAGCAGCGGGGCGGCTCGGGTTGGGCAGGGCGGCGCGGGCAGCAGGGCGCGTGCTGTGCAGGGCAGCAGGGCACGACGCGCGGGCTGCAGCAGGGCGCGACGCGCGGGGCAGCAGAGCGCGGCGCGTGGGCTGCAGCAGGGCGCGACGCGCGGGGCAGTAGAGCGCGGCGCGCGGGCTGCAGCAGGGCGCGACGCACGGTGCAGCAAAGCGCGACGCGCGGGCTGCAGTAGGGCGCGACGCACGGAGCAGCCGAGCGCGACGCGCGGGCTGCAGCAGGGCGCGACGCGTGGAGCAGCAGAGCGCGACGCGCGGGCTGCAGCAGGGCGCGACGCGCAGGGCGGTAGGGCGTGAACCCTGCAGACGCAACCCTGCAGACGGGGCGCGCTGGGACAGGAGTTGCTCGCGAGCAGAAGGGGCGCTCGGGGCAGGGGCTGCTCACAGGCAACAGTGGCGTGCGGGGCAGGGGCTGCTCGCATGCAGCAGTGGCGCGCGGGGCAGGGGCTGCACGCAGGCAGCAGAGGCGCGTAGGGGAGGGGCTGCTCTTGGGCAGCAGGGGCGCGCGTAACAGTAGGGCAGCGCGCTAGGGCAAGCAGTGCGAGTAGCTGCAGGACAGCGTGACACGGTGCGAGAGGGCCGTACAGCGCAAGGGTGCTTCGGGCAGGAACTTAGCAAAACGATCGGTGGGCCCTAAAAACATAACAGGTTTCCTGCTCTGAATACCATGTCAGACTCAACTGTGCAGGAATGAATGAACTACCAGTATGAATGAGTTGGGTACAAGTACTAAACTTAAAGCGTTGTACCCCTTGTAGGCTAACCCACTATAGCCTAGAGAGAACACAAACATACTGTTTGACATTACCTTCACCTCCCATTCCTCCAAGGATGTGAGCAAACTCAAACGAAACAATTGTCCACGTTGTCCACTCTCGTTCCCTCCCTCCCACTCCCCCTCCCCCTTTGCCTTGCCCATCCCTCCAAAAACTTCTACCCTTCATTCCCCCCCCCCCCTGCTTCCCCTCATCTCCCCCCCTGTTTCTCATTATTTCTGCCCTGCTTCTCATCATCCCCCCCTCTGCTTCCCATCAATCCCCCCCTGCTTCCCCTCACTTCCCCGCCTGCTTCCCCTCGTTCCTCCACCCTGATTCCCCTCACGATTTACCCTCATTTGCCCCTTGCTTCAACTCATTCCCCCCATGATTCCCATCATCACATCCTCTTGAAACTGCTGTTTGCAAATATATACGTTCTCTGTGACAGAACAAACCCAAGACACAATCCTTAAAGGCGAAATGGTACTATTAATATCGCAACTAGCCACGCTCCAACTATCTAGTCCAACATGGTCTACAGAGCCCACGCTCTTGTGTTGAGAATTTTAAACGGGTACAAGCACCACGATCAGAGAAAGAAGCAGAGCTAGGGATTTTCCCTACAGGGAAAACCTGCCAGCACCTGCACAACCAGAGAAAACAAAACAACCTGGTTGATTAAGCTCACAGGGTTTTGCTCCAACAACAGATCAGGGCTGGACCACGGCTGTCACAACGCATTGGCATGCAGCAACAACAACAGGGCATGGCAGTGCACGTCCATGTGGTACTCACGCATCATCTACGTCGACTCTAGCTCCCTGTCGTCGCATCATTAATGAAAAGAACAGCCGTAGAAGGCAGCAAGTGACTGAAAGGCATGGTTGTAGCATCCACACCCCACATCGTACCTTTGCCATACGGTGACACGGGGTCAGAGCTGGTAAGCGAGAACACGTTAACGGGGAACGCGTCAGTGACAAACATGGCGTTCATATCAGAGTCGGTTGTCTTGATGGCACCTTTAACACGGCTGGTTGTCAAGATAACAGCCACTAGCACATCCGCGGCTGCTTTCGGCGTTCCATCTTCACTCCCCGCCATGAGTCCATTCTTCTTATAAGTAGTGGGGTCAACTAAGCCACGGTCGGTCCGAGTGAAGACGTGATCCAAGCCGCCAATTCTGGCATACATGAGCGCACCATTGACGTTGGCGTAGAGGTACATTGGCTGGTTCACCTCTGTGTCGAAGGTGAAGCGCCCGTTCTTGTACTGCTAGGGAGGGAAATGGATTCGTAATAGACAATGGGACGATCATAGGCATTGCAATGACGAAGAAAGAATGGAGTGCGACATTCCAACACAGAATGGTGGAGACTCGCAATGGAGTGTAATGTGCTTTCCACGAGTTGCGGGACACTCACCCTGCCACTTTCCATGTCTGTGGTTGAGATGGTACCGCGGATCGCCATGAACTTGGCGAGGCGCGACAGGGCGTTCTTCCCGTTGGCGGACATGCCGTTGAGGACCGACACGGATCCCGACGAGGACACCACCGTGCTGAGCGCCTTGAGAACCGGGTCCGACAAGGTTGTCGCAGACGGGTTCTTGGCCTTGTAACCCGTGAGTGCGCTAGTCCAGCCTTCGTTTATGGGAAAAAGAAGCGAGCTTCCGGAAATGTCATCCACCTTGTCGTATCCGGCGGCAAACTTCACCACTCCTGCGGTCATGTCGGCGGGCTTGCCGTTCGTGTTGGACGTGTAGCGGATCTGACTCACCATGTAGGAGAGGGGAACTGCATCCGCGATGCGTGGGAGAGTCGCCACCCATAACGCCGAGCAAAGCACGGCGAATGTGAGGACCCGCGCCGACGACGTCGATTGCATATGGGCCATGGTTGCCGATTCGCTGGTTTTGAGATACGGTAACTACTTGGTGACAGTGAGGCGGCAAGTTTGGAAAGGGCTCTGCACTCCAAAAAATCTGCGCAACAGGCTTGGTCTGGAGGAGCTCCGCGGTTGGTGACAAGTATCTCTTGCGGTGGCTGTTGGGTTTGCGACAGATCTAAGAAAAAATTGTCAGCGAATCCGTGCCGTACATCCTTGCCTTCTCCGCCATGCACTCCGACGCTGAGAAGATGGCTCCATCGCTGCCTGCATTACCGATCTCTGGCTGAGAGCCTGCAATGACTGTGTTGACCTCGTTGTGCCTCGCCCTTGCCTTCTCATCCATGCACATTGGTTGGTGCGGTGATTCACTCGTGCAGGAGAACCAACTTCGAATATGAACCGCACATCGCAGTAATATCGAAGGTACTAGACCGCAACCAAACCGTTCAAAACATGTCCAACCGCAACCGCTTTTGAGATGATAACAAACAGCCCCACCACGATCCAATCTAATTTTGCGTGTGCGTTCGCAAACGGTTTGGTTGGGATGGGAATGTGAGGATATTGTGCGAAACAATTACGCGTGTGCGAATTGACATTAGGCTTGGCGACCTTCTCATACCTTGCAACCCACCTGGGCCGTCACGCTAAATGTCGAAGCCGAACCCTAATCTGTGTTAGCGCTTCTCTACTTCTCGATTCAGAAAGTGAGGCTCTAGCTATTCGTCGCAATTATCCCGAAAGCGCATTCGCCGCAAATATTACGAAGGTTACAGAAAACTAGTCAGTGTGGTCCCGAAGGTGAGCGAAGCCACCTCACCACGGAGCGCCTCAAGTCGTTGCCCCTCCAGTCGTCGCGCCTCCCCTCCCCTGGTCGTCTGCTGATGCTGTGCTGCGACCCCCCTGGTTGTGGCCATCGCCCCACCACTCGCAAGGAAGTGCACCCGCAGAGGCAGTTTGGTGTGTTCCCCTCGCACGAGGAGGTGGCGGGAGGTGACATGCGGTGGCAGGTGGTGGAGGTGCAGCAGGAGGCGGTGCGCGAGATAGTGGTGTCGCCGTGGTGCATCAGCGACCACATGCCAGGCACCATGGGCGAGGGGCTCAACTGGATCATGGCACATGTGGGGGAGGGCGAACAGGGCAGGGTGGAAGGCGGGAGGGACAATGGTGAACGAGGGGTAAGGAAGCGGGAAGAGCAGCCAGCAAAGAGAGGATTGGCTGGTGAATTTAGCCCGAGAATTGGTTGATGAATTTTGGACAAGGACTTGGCTGATGTGATGAATTCAGGACAACTCAATTTTGTCAATTGTGCTGATATAACTAAAGGATCGTAGTAAATAGGATAAGGTTGCCTAAGTGTGAAAGAGAACTGTGAAGTCTCTGTAATGACCTTGTTGATTAAGATGATTATAAGATAGAAGTACAAGGATATAAATAGCATTCCTAGCTAGCCATGTACTCTGAGGGGTACATTCCCTTATTAACTGAATTGCATTGCTACAGTAACCCACGACTATTGCCATTCTAGACAGTTACCATGTTGCACTTCGCAAATGCCACGTGCGGTTACTAGGCAGTCAAGGGTCACGACCGTTGACTGTCTTCGACCGTTGACCTTCGGGTGACCCTCGAACTTCCGCGTGCTCTATATAAGCTATTGCGATACTAGTACAGGCGTGCACTTCGTTATGGAGTGACGCGAGAGTGGAGAACCTTCGGGAATGTTTATAATAACCTTTTGGTTATTCCAACACTCCCCTTCATTCGTGAAGGTGAGCCACGTGGGACTTCTTGGTGATCCCGCAAAGGTTGGGGCAGTGCTGGAATTGTTGACGTGGCAGTTTCTTTGTCAGGAAGTCGGCTGCCATGTCACAAGTCGGGCAGTACGTGAGCTTGACCTTGCCCTTGTCGATTTCGTCCTTGACGAAGAAGTAGCGAAGGGCGATGTGTTTCGTGCAGTTCACGAAGCCGGGCTTGTTCGCGATCTTGATCGCGCTTTGGTTGTCGCAGAGTAACGTGAAATGCCCGTTCATCGTCACTTTCGCTTCCTGCAGAAGCTCAGGTACAATCCTTCGCGAACACCTGCGCTGGCGGCAATGAATTCTGCTTCGGCTGACGAAAGGGCGATGAGTTCCTGTTTCTGAGAGTTCCACGAGATGAGCCCAGCAGGTTGAAGTTGAAAGATGAATCCTGTGCGGGAGCGTCTGTTGTCAACATCTCCTGTGTGGTCAGCGTCTACGTAGCCGTGCAGCTGCAGGGTGGCCGTTAAGTTATCTTCGTAGGTGAGGCCGACGTCGGGAGTAGAGATGGAGTATTGGAGTGCGCGGCGTAGATCCTGTAGATTCTCCCCTTCAGGTCGCTTCATGTACTGAGCGAGCTGGCTTGCGACGTAGGAGAGGTCGGGCCGGCACGTGACGGTGGCGAACAGGAGGCACCCGAGCTGCTGCTGGTAGAGCCGATGGTCTTCGAGAGAGAGAGAGAGGCGTGGTGTCTGGTTCGTGGTTAGGAGAAGTAGTGCGAAAGGGGGTGGAGAGGTTGATGGGTGCAATGCCGAATTTCTTCGCGAGTGTCTCGGCGTACTTGGCAGCGGAGAGATGAATGGAGGAGGCAGACTGGGTGATGTTGAGACCCAGGAATTGAGTGACGTCGTGGTTGATGGTGACTTCCAGCTTCTCCTTGATGTCTGCTTCGAACTGGTTCAGGAGCTCCGTGTCGTCGCCGGTGTAGAGGAGGTCGTCGACGTAGGCGACGAGGAGAATGAACTTGCCGCGCGACTCCTTCCTGTACATGCCGGGGTCGTGGGGCAGCTGTTGGAACCCGAGGTTCGTGAGTACTGAGTGTAGGTACTGCTGCCACAGACGAGGTGCTTGCTTGATCCCGTAGAGGGATTTCTGGAGCAGGCAGACGGCGCTCTCGTTCTCTTCGAAGCATGAGGCTGCTCGACGAAGATGATTGCGTCGACCGGAGCGTATAAGAATGCGCTGCCGACATCGATCTGGCGAATTGGGCGCTGCTTGACGGCTGCGATGCAGATGAGAATTCGCACTGAGGTGTGCCGTCCGACTGGTGCGTAGGTGAGATCGAAATCCACCATGTGTGTTTGCTCGAAGCCACGTACCACCCATCGCGCCTTGTATTTGTCGATGGAGCCGTCCGCCAATGTCTTGATTCGGAACACCCATTTCCCGCTGAGAATTTTTCTCCCCTTCGCAGATGTCCGGGGGACGAGCTTCCAGGTGCCACGGTTCTTGAGCGACGCGATTTCCTTGGCCATGGCTGCCTTCCACTTCTCACTGTCGGGGCCGGAGAGGGCCTGGCGAACTGTGGTTGGTTCCTTGGGGGAGGGGTGGCGAACAGCGACGGCGAGCCCAAGGATGCGGAGACCAGTTTCGTTGGTCTTTTCGTAGTGCAGGCGATCGTAGTCGTGAAAGATGGTTACTTCGACCACGTCGTCGTCACTTTCGTTGTCAGGGCGGATGATGTCTTGCGAGGTGTTTGGTGGTGGTAACGCAGTGTCTGGCGAGTGACGGGCGGCGCTGTTGAAGTCATGGGCTTCGCGAGTTGTATCGTCGGGATGAGTTTGGTGTAGCGGAATGAAGGTTGGAGATTGGAGTGGGCTTGTAAGGGGGATGTTGGATGCGCTGTCAAACTGAGTGACGTTTGCTGCATCCTCATCTTCCGCTAGGTCAGCTTCATCGTGTGGAGTTGCGAAGCTGCGGTGTCCCTCGAAAACCCTTTCCGGTGCTGTGTCAGCTTCGCGGTGTTCGTTGAACAGTAGCAGGGTCAGCTTCTCGTAGAAGATGCAGTCACGTGATTTCGTCACTTCGTGTGTCGCGTAGTCCAGCACGATCCACGCCTTGTATTCCTTTTCGATCCCGAGGTGGATGCCTCAGCGAGCTCGGTCAGTAAATTTTTTGGTCCGTGCTGTATGTGGCCTGTACTGTACCATGCAGCCAAAAACCCGAAGCATGCGCGTGTCTCCTTTTCTGCCCGTCCATGCTCTGTATGGGGAGTTGTTGTTCTCGAGGCTTCGGGAGGACAGCAAGTTGTGCAGTCGGACTGCATGGTTCATGGCGAACGGCCAGTAATGTGTTGGGATGGCCGACTGCTTCATCAGAGCCCTCATTCTGGTGGCGAGGCTCCTGTTTGTCCGTTCTGCTACTCCTTGCTGCTCGTCAGCGTAGGGCAGGGACACCAGGTGTTCAATCCCTTTCTTCCGGAACAGCTCCTTGAACTCGTCTGAGAAGAACTCCAGAGCTCCGTCCGTCTGCCAGCTTTTCAGCTTAAGTCCCGATTGCCGTTCAGCTCGCTTCATCCACGCGATGAAGCACTCGAAGGCGAGTGACCTGTAGTCGGTGTTGACAGCCCAGACGTAGCGAGTACTGGCGTCGATGAAGGTCAGCGTGTAGTATTCGCCATCGAGCCCTTCCCGCGTCAGGCACATGAAGTCACTGTAGACCTTATCGAGCGGTTTGTAGCGTTCATATCCAGGCGGTAAGTCGGGGAAGGGCTTGTGAGCGAGCGATGCGGTAGGACACACTGTGCAGGTTGGGTCGTCGGAGTCTGCGGCCTCGTTGTCGAGGACGCCTGCTTTCAGTGAGTTCTTGAGTGTTGTGTGAGAGGGATGTCCGAGCCGCTGATGCCAGATTTCTGGTTCCGCACGGTAGCCACTGTTTTCTGATAATATTTTTGTCGTGCTGCTTCGTCGTTTGCCTCCCCTTCAGGTCCTGCAATGGCGGCGTTGTCAGTGTCGGAAGTGAAACGCGCGAATTGCCTTTTGTTCCAGAAGCGCGTGTGGAATACCGATGATGTCGTCGGTGTCGCCGGCGTCGACTTGGTCTCCGGTAACAAGCAGGCACTGATTGGGCCAGTCGCGGACTGGGATTCCCTTCATGGGAATGCGGTAGTAGCTGAACTCGGCCCCGATGACCTCAATTTCTTGTGGTCCTTGTTCTTGCGGCTCCGGTTCCTCGGTAGGTCCTGGTAGCTCTACTACTTCACCGAAGAGTTCGTAAGTCACTTCCTGCTCCTCTGACTCTTCTTCCATTGGTTCTGGTGTGTCAGGGGCGTACTGGTCTGGTAGAGGAGGGCCACCCCAGCTGGTGCCTCGTGTTGCCCAGTAAGGGTCGTTCTCTGCCGTTTCGGCGGAAGGAAGTCCCGGAGCTTCGAGGAATGCGGGGGTTTCTTGCCCCAATTCCGCTTCGCCTGCAGAGGTGCCCCAGCCGCTTGCGCCCGCAGAGGTGCCCCAACCGCCTTCTGTTTCACCCCAACCGCCTGCTGCGCTCCAGCCACCTTCGGCGGCACCGCTTGCTTCTGTTGCCGAGATGGTGCCCCGCTTTGCACCTGCCTCCTCCGGTGTTAAGATTTCTCCCAGAGGACCGAGATCAGGGCCAGGACTTTCTGACCCGGTTCCGACCTTCTCTTTTCCTTTGGCGGAACGTTCCGCAGATGCTGACGTACCGCTGTCTTCTTCCATTGATGCAGGTCCGGTCTCAGCTGGGTTGGAGGTCGAGGCTGTTGGGACGGTGCGCAATCGCAGGAGGCCATCCGAGGCGGGTCGCTCGAGATCCATCTCTGTGGGATGCGACCAGGTTGGAGCTTCTGCAGTGGTTGTCTTCAACAGCAAGGTGCGGTGAGAATCTCCTGAGGTGCCTTGAGCTGAGAACTGTAGCACGAAGACCCCGTCGTAGTCCACGGCTTTACCGATGTAAGTGTTGCCGTAGAAGCGTTCGAAGGTTTTGTCCTGGCGGTTGCTTCGAATGTCGACTCCGCACTGCATGAGTTGAGCCGAGGAAAGCAGATTGTACCGTAGATCCGGAGCGACAAGCACGTCGCCGATGTGAATCGTGAAATGTGTGTCGTCAGCCTCAAGGAAGATTTCACCGATGTCGTATGCTTTAAGTGTGCCGTTGTTTGCCACTGTGATCTTGCAGGGCCGTCGCATGCGTCTGGAGTTGGCGATGAATGTTGGCGATCCCACCATGTGCTGGCCGCAGCAACTGTCCAGGTACCAGGTGTTGATGTTCTCGCGGCTTTGCCTCGCGATGTTGGCGATTTTCGGCGTGACCACACGATCCCTTTCTCCGGTGTACGGGGACAGAGCGAAGTACCGGTTCGCCGAAATACTAGGAGTGTTATAGTCACAATAGGCTTGAATGTGCCTAAAACGAAAGATAGAGAGCACGGACGGATTTCTGCACAGCGGCTTCAAACGTTGATAGCGTTCTGCTCACAGCTGCAAATGACTTGATTCAAATTGGATCTGGAGCGTCTTCACGTCGTCTAGAATTAGCAATTTAGATTGCACGATTTGATAAAGAATTGACGACACAGCGTCGGTTTGAACGAACGGTACTATGGCAGCCACTATAGTCTTAGAACACAAGATAGGAAGAGTTACGAGTTGGGAATGACTCCCAGCTCCTACAAACCCCAAGAGCCGAGATAAAGTGATGTGGAACAGTGCCACACTGTCCCCAACCACGAAGGGTCTCGAAACTACCCTTCACTAGGGCCTACACCAAGTGAAATGTTACACTACACAAAGTAATGTAACTATCTTCAATATCTTGAGGTGTACCCTTTTGGCAAGCTTCGAAATCACTTGAGGCTTGACACCAAGGCTCGGGCTCTTCATCACAAACTCATCCTTGAGTTCTTGATGGGTCTGCTGCACACACCTGCGACACGCCGAACGTTCGACACAGGACAAAATAGAAACCGCGCACGACAAAATAGAAACCGCGCGCGAGATACAAACGACCGCGTAACACGCGTCTATCGATAACTCGCTATTGACTCGACACACACACTCGACATCATGACTCAACATTCACACACAATTATAAGCATGAAACATATATTATCCCATGCCCTCATACCATTCCATACACACACACATTCACGCACACGGACAACAAGCCGAGTGCAAACCGTAGGGTTGCACCAACAAGGAGGTGATTCTGGTGTTGGCGGCGGTAGTTTGAAGTCACGTGGTTACCTTTGTGGAGAGTGGGAAGGAATAGTGGGGTCATTTTCTTCCCTTGGTGAGACAGGGGTAATGGGATCGTGGAACGCGAATGTCACTCGATCATAGTATCGATATCCTCTGTTGCGGCGAGCCATGCAGCTCATGATTGCCCCTTTGCCTTTGTCTTTGGTCGTAATGCGCGCAGGTGTCTGCGAAGTACTTGCGACGGAGGGAGGCGAGACGGTGGTTGTTGCGGCGGAAGTCGAGGGAGCGGATGGCTGATGGTTGGAAGGGTTGTTGCGCCTTTCGTCGGCGGCCTTTTGCTTGTAGCACCGATCAATAGTGTGACCGGGCTTCTTGTAGTACTTGCAAAAAGTCCCCTTCTTTCCGTGCTGCTCCCCTTCAGATGCTCCGACGTAGAATACTAACTTTTCCCGCTTTGTGTTCTTCTCGTTGTACAGGTCGATCTCCTTTTGTTCGGAGAGGAGCGTGGCGCACATAGCCGATTCGGAAACAGTTGCTCGAGCGCGGAGCAAGGATTGGCATTGACGCCAGTCACGACCGAGACCAGAAAGAACCATTGAGACGAACATGTCGTCAGGAACGGATCCGCCGCACTTCTTGATGTGGTCGCGCAGATTGCGGCATCGATTGATATATGGTCCCGCTTTCTCTCCTTGATGCATTTTGACCGATGTCAGCTGGCTGAGCAGGCGACTCATGGTGACTGGATCTGTTGCCATGTATGAGTTGCGCAGGTGCTCCCAAGAGGCGTACGCGGGTGCCCACTCTGATTTGTAGGAGCGAATGCCGAGCTGTTCTTCGGGGGAGAGATTCCGGAGCGGAGTGGTGTACGCGAGAAGAGATTTGTGGTAATACTGATTCTTCTCTTGGATGGTGCCTTCCGTTGGAAACGGTAAGCTCCCGTCGTAGCATCCAGATTTGTGCGGTTGTCGCGAGGAGCTCAAACTCGAAGCTCTAAGTGTAGAAGTCCTTTCCGTTAAAAGGAACTGATGTATTCAGCTTTGAGGTCAGAACAAATTTTGTCTGCATTGTTGCAATTGTATCTGAATGTGCGCGTTGTTGACTGTCTTGCGCAGGAGCTGAAGCTTGACGGTTGTCAAACGTGAATGACCTCTCGGAGTTGACGCGGCGGTCTTCTCCAGGGAGAGGGAGTCCAGCAACTCCACGTGCATAGCTTGAGCCATCGACACTCATCACTTGATGGCTTTCAAGGGCGTTGATGCGGGCGACCAGCTGCTCAATGAGAGCGGCGCTGACGGAGGTCACCGCTGATGGTGCAGTGGGTGATGTTGCTGATGGTGGGCCCGGAGAGTCTGCAGTGGCTTTTCCTTCTGGAGCCATAGTGATGCAGAGTCCTTAATGATGTAATAAATAATTTATAGAGAGATTGTTCTTACAGGAACAAGAGCTTGGCAAGCCTTATAATCCACTCTAGCTCTCATACCATGCTGATATAACTGAAGGATCGTAGTGAATAGGATAAGGTTGCCTAAGTGTGAAAGAGAACTGTGAAGTCTCTGTAATGACCTTGTTGATTAATTGAAAGAGAACAAGATGATTATAAGATAGAAGTACAAGGATATAAATAGCATTCCTAGATAGCCATGTACTCTGAGGGGTACATTCCCTTACTAACTGAATTGCATTGCTACAGTAACCCACGACTATTGCCATTCTAGACAGTTACCAGTTACCCGCAACTGCCACGTGCGGTTACTAGTACAGGCGTGCACTTCGTTATGGAGTGTCGCGAGAGTGGAGAACCTTCGGAAATGTTTATAATAACCTTTCGGTTATTCCAACAAACTGTGCTTACATTATACCCTATGAAAGTGAACATTCTACAGCTGTACTGTATTTGCAGTAGCTCCGTAGTGTCAAGAAGAGAGCCTCATGCTGTTTGCTTATAATGCTATGGTAGTTGCTTATAAACGTTTTCATGGGTGTTCCATGCCTGGCTGAATCGTGCCAGGCTGAATCATGCCTTGCTGAATCACGAGCGTTGTGTTGTAGCAAAATAACTTGAGCCAAGAGAACCCAGCAAGAATGGCTTTTGATTTTTATAAAAACACTAGCCCAGTATACCAACGTTGAACCTAAATTGTAAGCTCTCAGAGTGTTCATGCTTGCATGTAGGCACACTAGGGCAGGGGAATAAGTTTATGAATTGAGAAAGCTTGCTTCTTGACTAGCATAGGCGTCATCGTCATTGCTTATGGGTCAAGTACAGCATTGCCTGTCATAAGTATACATTACAACATTGCTAAGACCTAGGGGTGGGTGGGGGGAATCTGAACTTGATAGTTCGAAAATGAAAACATGGGTGAGGCCGAATGGCCGAAACCCCATCTTTTGTAGTCGGAGAAGGGCGAATAGCGCTTCGCCGGCGTCTTCTGATGCTGCGTACAAGCTGCTTCGCTTTCAAAATAAGTAATTTTCGAAAGTGTAACACTTTCGAAAATATACATATTGAGAAAGCTTGCTTCTTGACTAGCATAGGCGTCGTCTTCATTGCTTATGAGTCTTCTGAGGCATATGAAGCGAATGTTGTCGCTTTCGAATGATGGCACGCTCGTGTTGCGGAGGTGACGGTGCAGCGTCGACTTGGTGTAGTCGGTTAGAGGCGTCTACCAGGTCCTTGGTCGCAATTGTGATGTACAGGTTTCTGGAAGTGCTGCTGCCCCACCGACCAAGCCGCTGGAAGATACGGTTCGGGATTCCTGCGTTCGCTGCCATGGTTGCTGCACCTTTGCAAAAGGAGTGCGTTCCCAGATGGGTATCGTTAACGCCGATCTTGGAGAACGCCTCCTTGCACCAGGTGCAAATGGTTGTGTATGACGGGGCAGCGTCGTTCGCTGATGCTACAGTGCGGCGACCAAAGACGCGGATCAAAGGCCCCTTGGTGGAAGGTCCATACCCCGCCAGGTGCATGAAGCGTTGGGTGCAACGCACTGGGCATAATGGACCTGGGTTCGTCGCCACCGGTACCTATATACCCCGACCCTCCTGGTCGGTTTTGGAATGCGGGATGAGAACCCACATGACGCTCTCCTCGAACTGAAGATCCTCCCAGCGGATGGCGACGAGGTCCGAGTATCGTAAGAACGCAACGTACATTAGTAAGGGGATGAGTCCTTTCTGGAACTCCGCGGGATCCTCGCTGGACAAGTAGAGCTGGGCCATGCTGTGGACTTGGTGAAGAGATACGGGCTCCTTGATACGAGAAGGGCGTGGGCAGTGCCGTTTGGCATAGTCCCGGACCTGGCTGGTGAATGGACCTGAGACTGGGCAGGGGGCTCCAATCATGCGATGTGCGAAAGTTACTGCTGCGCAGGAGAGTTGTATCACGGAAATCGTGGCTTTGCGTTCGATTGCGTGCACCAAGTAGAGTGCGAGTGTTGTGTCACTTGTTGGTAGAAATGCCAGCTTGAAACGTTCGCAGAACGAGCGAAACTTGAGCCAATATGGATCTTATGTTCGGATTGTCGAGTCTGCCCGCACTTGGGAGGTTATCTGGAGTAGTTAGTGCTGGAGCCGGATCATAGTGCCTGTAGCATGGCAGCAAGGAGGCTCTCAGAATTTATTCAAATGAGACGAGGAGTGCGTGGATGGTGCTGTTAGGAAGGCCGAGGCCGGCGAATGCTGTTGTGTGAGTGCCTATGCTCAGGCATTCGGCACCGTTTGTGAGGCGGATGTGAGTGCGCACTTCCGGTGCCCAGTTTTCCAGCGTTGGGTGGATACGGGACCACCAAAATGCACCGGTCCATTCGGGCACCAGCAATGTAACCGTCGCGCGTGTTTGGCGAGCATGGTGTAGGACTGCCGGAATCAGTTGAGGAGGTGGAAAAGCAAAACCGCGTTCCCGGGTCCACGAAATTGAGAAGGCATTGACGGTGTGTGCCGCAGGGTGGGGGGCCTTAGTGCAAAAACGTGGGAGCTTGGCGTTGGTGGCATTGGCGAAGAGATCGATGGTATGAGGGCCTAAGCACCGTTCGAGGAGTCGAAACCATGGCTGCTTCAAGGTATAATCGTCGTGGTCCTGTAGCTTCGACAGAGCATCCGCGTGTTTGTTGAGTGACCGTGCTGCACACAAAAATGGATGTGTCTGGCAAACGCGGGTGAGTTCCGCGCAGTGCGACCCACCCTTGCGTAAGATGAAGATCACCCCTTGGTTGTCGACCCTGACAAGTAGGTGCTTGCCATGTAAGTGCGCCTTGAACGCCTTGAGGGCCGAGAGAACTCCCTCGAGTTCGCGACGAGTGCTGGACGTTGTTTTCAAAGGTGCGGGCTTAATCAGAAGCCTTGATTGTAGAGCCTTGGAAGTTTTCCAGTATAGCTCCCCAACCGTGAGCGCTCGCGTCCACGTGAAGCACGGCGGAGAAGCTGTGCCGAATATGGAATGGTGTGCCGTTGAAACGATCAAACTCGGAGCGCCAGAAGTGCAACTCATGCACTGCAGCTTGTGAAAGAGTGACCCGTTCATGCCATGAGGATGCTTCGTTGATGGTTTGGAGCAAGCTGTGACTGAATGCTCGCGCCGTCGTGCCCAAAGCGAGGGACATGGATGCGAGCATGCCGGTCACTCGTGCGACTTGACGGTCCGGAATCGGTCGATGGGCTTGCCCCGCGGCTTCGAGGGAGTCCAAAGTCGCTCTTAGTTGTTTGCGTCGATCGTCGCCTACCGTGAAGGTGCACGTGGCGCTGTCCAATTCCAAACCCAAAAAACGAAGGGACTGCGTCGGGAGGAGATGTAACTTCTTCCGGTTGATGACCAGTCCTGCACACCGCAGGTCGCCTATGACTGTGGAGCAAGTTGTGTGCGCGTGTTCTCGACTGTCGCATAGGAAGAGAATGTCGTCAACATATGGGACGACTCGAACGCCTTGGGCGCGCCATCTAGCAACTAGTTGCTTGATGAGTTGGGTGAAGATGTATGGGGCAGTTGCGAGACCGAATGGCAGAGACCAGAAGTAGTAGAAGCGACCTTCAAAGTGGAAACTGAGGAACTTCCAAAACGACAGGTGGATGTCCACGTGGTGGTATCCAGATTTCAAGTCCACCGAGAACATCCAGTCGCCTGGCTGTGCGAGTTCCGCCACGCGATGGAGACCTTCGTACTTGAACTTGGGGACCACGAGGTGTTGGTTGACATGACGCAAGTCCAAAATTAGCCGACATTTCTCGCGTTGTTCCACTACGTTGAGTGGGCTGATGCAAGTGAGCTCGTTGGTGGAACGAGCTTCCATGGCTGCTCCGGACGCTAGGAGGTCGCTGATCGCTTGACGTGTGAACTTCGTGTGGGTGTGTGCGCCGGCGTGGTTGGGTGCTGAGAATGGCTTGGGGGGAAGAGCCTTCCACGGGAGCCAATAGCCTTTTGAAATGATCGAGAGGATGAAACTGCTTGTACACCACGAGCACCACCACGAGAATGCATACTTAAGGCGCCCGCTCATGGATGTGACGTGCGAATCTGTGATCGCATGTTCGTAGGGATCATGGCCGAGGTCGCTTTCCATCGCCGTGAAACCTGCAACGGTCCGATGGATCACGCGCAAAGTCATGAGTGTGGTGAACTTGTGTGGCAATCAATGCCTCTGCGGATAAGCCCAAAACGTGGTTGGCATGGTGTTTTTTTATTTTTAGGCGTGCCGTGTAATGGAATCCGTAGTTGGCAAGTGGTGAGCCCAAGTGTGTCGCCCAATCTCCAAGGAAGTTCACCCTTCTTCCTAGTGCGTCGTGATGTGCAGTAGGCGGGGGCCAAGAGGTCCGAAGATGCGAAGGCTGGTTCGCAGCCAGCTCCCATCTCTGTGTGCGACCGTGGCTGCCCTTGTGTTGGTTGTGAGAAACTGAACGAGAATGAATTGACTAAGGGAAAGTTGGGTACAAATGTAAACCCTAGAAAACTGTACCCCATATGTGCTACCCCACTATAGGCTACAGTAGTTATGTCATATAAATCTGACACACCCCCATAGGCAAAGTGGGGGAGAACAAGGGGTCACAAGACCAGTCAAGCAAAGCAAAGCAAGCTCAGGGTGGATCACAAAGTCACCACACATTCCGAGCACAAGTTCAAGGCCACAAGGCCAGTTCACGTGCAGGATTACATATATATATAAGGCTAGACAAGCAAGAGCAGGTGTATATATATATCCAACAGTACAAACAAGGTCAGGGGGTGAGCAAGTGAGGCAAGGTAGGCACAAGACCCAGCTGAGTACAGAAGCGCTGATGATCACAAGGCGCAAGTGCCTTGGTGAAGATATCAGCAGTGTTGGCCTGAGAGGCCACGTACGCAAGCCGCAGCTGACCACGCTGCTGTAGCTCACGAGCAAGGAAGTAGCGGAGAGCAATGTGCTTCGTTCTGTGCTCCATTCTCTGCTCTCGACACAAGGCCAGCATGGCCTTGTTGTCTACGTACAGCACTGGAGGAGAACGAGGCGGCTCTCCGAGGTCAGTCAGCAGGTAGGTGAGCCAGCGAAGCTCCTGTGCAGCCATGGCCCCGGCGTAGATCTCAGCCTCACAACTGGAGCCGAGAACAGAAGACGAGCGGGTAGCCCGCCACGAAACAGAGCCGGAACCAAGGCTGAAGGTGTAACCCTGTGACGACCGCTGCGTAGCCTGGTCGTCAGCCCAAGAAGCATCTGCGTGCCCAGTGAGGACCACTGGACTCTGCCCTCCAAGCACAAGCCCCATGCCCGACGTACTGCACAAGTAACGCAACACCCTCTTCGCTGCAGCCATGTGCTCCGGTCTGTGTCTCCCAGGAGCAACATAGCGTGCGAGAATGCTAAGAGGGTATGCGAGGTCAGGTCGTGTGCAGGTCATCAGGTACATGAGGCAGCCAACAAGCTCTGGGTACGGGCCACTCGACTCTACGGACTCATCCGAAGGCAGAGCTGAGAGCGAGTGGCGAGTAGGCAGAGGAGTGGCCTGAGGCGAGGAGTACGTGAAGCCGAAGCGCTGAAGGACCTGCTGCACCATGTGTGACTGAGTCAGGGTAATGGTGCGGCGTGCTCTGTCCCGGGTGATCTGCAAGCCAAGGTAGCTGCACAGTTCACCCAGGTCTGTGCACGTGTGTCTCTTCTGCAGCTCGGACTTCACGTGGGCGAGTCCAGCAGTGTCAGCTGTGGCAAAGACCAAGTCGTCGACGTACACGAGGATGTAGAACGGCGGCAAAGAAGTGTCGGTGCGCAGAAACAGCGACGGGTCGGCAGTAGAGGGAGCAAACCCAAGAGCCGCAAGTGTAGTCCTCAGTGTGTCGTGCCACTCACGCGGTGCCTGGCGGAGACCGTAGACTGGCCGCCGGAGGCTCCACTGGGTGCCAGGAGGAAAAGACCCAGTGAAGCCAGGTGGGCGACGCAGCCAGATCTCCTCGTGCAGGCTGCCCTGCAAGAAAGCAGTGCTGAAGTCAAGAGAGTGCAGCTCGTAGTCGCGGTGAGCAGCTATGTGCAGCAGTACCCGAAGAGTGGTCATCTTCGGGGTGGGAGAGAAGGTCTGAAAGTAGTCAACTCCCTGCCGCTGACTGAAGCCACGAGCCACGTAACGCGCCTTGAAGACAGGCGGAGAACCCGGCGGTCGCTTCACCCTGAAAATCCACATGCCACTGACGATGTTCGCCCCAGGCGGGGGAACCTCGTCAACGTAGGTGCCTGTGGACTTCCAGGAAGCCATCTCTGTGTCCACAGCTGCCTGCCACTGAGAGGAGTAGGGACCCTCTATCGCCTCCGCGTAAGAGCGCGGAGTCGGGATGTCAAGTGCATCCGGGTCTCCCTCAGGGGTAAGCAGTACGGACACGAGATGAGGTGAAGCAGCAGCCAAACACTGGAACTCTTCCTGCCTGTCCTCAAGGACGTCCGTGCCAAGGGCACACTCACCCCCGACGGACGGAGGACAGACAGACTCAGACTCAACGACAAGACTAGCAGCGTAGTCTAGACGACAGCGAGCAGCAAAGTCGACGAGCTCAGCAACTAGGGCAGACGCAGCAGTGGACTCAAAGGAAGGGTCAGTGACGACAGTAGCAAGGAGACGCGTGACAGTAGGACTGGCAGCACGAAGAGAGTCCGACTCCGGGTCGGGAAGAGCAGGAAGAGAGGACTCAGGAGGAGAAGGCAAAGGGGCACGCAGAGGAGCAGTGGACGGACGCAGAGACATCCGGTGTGTGCCAGGGACAGGAGGAGGACGCTGACGCGAACCACGACCACTAGTGCGAGCAAGACGGACAGGCGACGCAGGGCGAGACGCAGGCTCACGACGCTCAGCCAGACCTCCAGTAGGACCAGTGTAGGGAGAAGGAGCGGGCAGTGGGGAGGCCGGCTGTAACTGTAACTGTGACGGGACAGACTGTGGACACTCTAAGGGAGGAGGAGGACCAGTAGAAGGCGGGAGACCAAGAACCTGCTGAAGGAGCGGAACGAAGTACGGCCGAGGCCGCGCGGCGACTCCAGACACAGCAGGGACAGCACCAGTACCCCCAGCGGCAGCACCAGCGCCAGCAGCACCTCCAGCTCCAGTACCTCCAGCAGCACCAGTAGCACCCCCAGCAGGACCGCCTCCAGGACCGACAGCAGTAGCCTCAGCGTCAACGCCCTCAGCAGCTCCAGCTCCAGTCGTGCCCGCAGGCCCAGCAGCTCCAGTACTCCCAGTACGAGCACCTCCGGGACCCGCGGCACCAGCACCCTCAGCAGCCGAAGAACCTCCAGCTCCAGCAGCACGCCTCCAGCGCCGGGCAAACCACTCGCGCAGCTCCTGTGGAGAGAGTGGCTCCCGCCGAGACGAAGCACCCGGAGAACCTCCAGGCGCAGCACCGCCAGACGCCACACGAGCAGGCCCAGCTCCCTCAGGCTCCGCACCCCCAGGCTCAGCACCTCCAGGCGTAGCACCCCTAGACTCAGCACCCCCAGGCGTAGCACCCCCAGGCTCAGCACCCCCAGGCTCAGCACCCCCAGTAGTAGCACCCCAAGGCTCAGCACCCCCAGGCTCAGCACCCCCAGTAGTAGCACCCTCAGGCTCAGCACCCCCAGGCGTAGCACCCACACGCTCAGCACCCCCAGAGTCAGCACCCCCAGGCTCAGCACCCTCAGCAGCACCAGAGTCACCAGTAACCTCGACAGGCTCGACTGCGTCTACCTGGGACACACCTGAAGGGGCAGGACCCTGAGGGGGGAGGGGGTCTACCGGGGGGGGACCTGGCACAAGGAAGAGCGGTGGCGGGGGGAGGGACGGAGTGCGGTAGGGGAAGAGGCGGTAGTAGGGGACCGACTCGTCGAACGTGACGTCCTGGGAGGACAGAACACGGCGAGAGGTGGGGTGGTAGAACTGCCACCCGGGGGCGTCAGGGGGGAAACCCAGGAAGACGCAAGGAGCAGCACGAGGGGACAGCTTGTCCGCAGACAATTCGCGGACAAACGCCCGAGATCCCCAGACACGGAACGCAGACGCATCGCCAACCTTCCCCGTCCACAGTAAAGCTGGGGAGGTCTCCGGCATGGAGACCCGGGGCTGAAGGTTGATCTGATGCGCTGCGTACCGAACCGCAAACGGCCACAGAAAATGGGGGGCAGCCGCATGCATCATGGACGTACGGGCGACGTCCATGACCATGCCAATGCGGCGCTCAGCAATCCCATTTTGCTGTGGAGAGTCCGGAAGCGTGAAGGTCTGGCGGATGCCTCGTGCACGACAGTAGGCTCGCAGAAGGCCAGAGGAGAACTCTCCGCCTCTGTCAGAGTGCAGACGCAGAACAGGAAAGTCCGAGCCGAAGCTCCGCCTGAGCTGGAGACGAGATGCGCGGATCCAGTCGATCAACACCTCAGTGACATCACCCTTGCTGCGCAAGGGGAAGACTGTGGTGTAACGCGAGTAGTCGTCAACCACCAGCAGGAAGTAGCGCTCGTGACCCTGTCCACGGACGCGGGCCGGGCCCCACACGTCCATGTGAAGCGTCTGCAGCGGGGCCTCTGTCGGAGGAAACTGGGAGGAGTGAGGGGCAGTCCGCTGCCGCCCCTCGACACAAGGGACACAGGTAGGGCCGGGCCCCGGAGGAAGGGGAGGGCGGGACCGGGGAAGACCAGAGACAAGGACACGGGAGGCCATGCCTCGGAGACGAAGCAGGGAGGGGTGACCAAGGCGGTGGTGCCAGAGGAGAGTCTCGTGCGACAGGAGGCGACACGAACAGGGGGCAGACTCAGGACCAGACCTGGACGCTGCAGCAAACACCTGACCCGACGCAGCTACCTGACCAGACGCAGTGACTGGAGGAGACGCGGTGGTCAGTGTGTACAGGCTCGACCCCGGCCGACGTGTAAACGTGGCCAGGTGTCGACCTGTCCGAGCGTCCGTGCAGTGGGTCACCCGCTGACTCGCAGGAGTGAACTGGTGAACCCCCGCATCCTGTAGGTCAGCACCACTCACCAAGTTCGTAGAGAACGAGGGGAGGTAAAGACCAGACAGGGTGCCAGAGGGGGCCGCCGGACACGGGAGGACAGTGGAGAAGTGAGCAAGGACAGGACCCCTAGAGGGGTCTGCCAGAGAGACTGCAACTGGCCGGCCAAGCGGCGTGAGTGTGGTGCGGTCTCGAAAGAAGGAGCGAGAAGCCCCCGAGTCAAGGGTGAAGGTGTGGGAGGCCGAAGCCGACGCAGTACCTGAGAGAGCAGACTCACCAGCACCTGAGGGAGCAGACGCACGAGCACCTAGAGCAGCAGCCTCGCTAGCACCTAGAGCAGCAGCCTCACCAGTACCTAGAGCAGCAGTCTCAATGCCCGGGTCGGGCGGAAAACACCGGTAACAGTCACCCTCATCACTAATAGTCACGGCATACATGGCAGCAAGAATAGCATCAAAGTCAAGGTCAAAGACAGCTACACCCGCCCTAGACAGCTCGCCCCAGCGGGGGATCTCAGTGGCCTCAGGGAACTGGTGACACCAAGCGTCCGTCAGGCGGCCAAAGCAGCGCTGGGTGGAGTGCGCACCCCCGCACTGGTCACCCGCGCGGTCGCCGGTGCGTAGGACGTAGGTGCACGGACCAGTACCCCCACCCCGCTGGCGTGCAGCGTACCACTCACGGAGCTGCTGAGGGGGGGGGGATGTCACGAGTGCGCTGCTGCCGCTGCTGCTGCTGCTGCTGGCGCTGACCACCACCGGAGCCGACCCTCTGCGCAGCGCCACCCCGACCAGCTCCACCTCCTCCGCCGCCGCCTCCTCCACCGCCGCCACCTCCGCCACCTCCGCTCCCACCGCCACCGCCGCCGCCGCCTCCGCCTCCACCGCCGCCACCGACACCTCCACCCCCGCCACCACTCCCACCACCACCCCCACCCCCTCTACTGCCGCCACCGCCACCTCCGCCACCCCCGCCAGCCCCTCCAGCACCCTTGCCCCCCTTGCCCTTGCCGTTCCGGCGTCTCCGCTCGGGGCAGACGCAGCGCCGACCGACTCGAAACCAACGAGGTCGGCCGCAGCAGCAGAGGCAACAGAGGGCAAAAGGGGGGAGGGGGAACACCCCTCAAAGACGGGGGTGCGAGGGTCACCACGAGAGGCTCCTACAGCGACTATGCTCTTCTCTGCTGCTAGGAGGGCCTTCTCGAGTAGGTCAACGGTGAGAGTGGTGGGGCAAACTGAGAGGAAGTGGTCCCTGACTACGCGAAGGGAGTCAGGGAGCCGGGTGACTATGTAGTAGAGGGTGATGTACATGGGGGGGGGGTTCTTGGCGCAGAACTCAGCAGGAAGTGCAGCGCGGTAGCGAGTGTCACTAGTGCGGAGGTGCGTAATGAGGTCAGCGACTGTGGGAAAGGCAGCAAGGCCAGGGAAGAGGTACGGTAGCATGAGGCGGCTCAGTGCAGCAGTGGCAGGGGAGGAGTAGCGCGCAACTACAGCGTCGTACAAGGTGTGAGCACTCTTGTACTGGCTAAAGTGCGCACGCTCAGAGGTAGGCAGGTGGCGACGCACAGCAAGACGTGCAGCAGCATCGCGTGTGGCCCACTGTGAGCGAACAGTGGCGTCGGCATCAGCAGCAGGGGCAGGAGAGGCACCAGAGGTGAGGTCAAAGAGGGAGAGACCGTCTGCCCTATCGCACTGTAGGAAAAGCTGCAGGTCATCTACCCAGACGTCAAAGTCAATGGCCCGACCCTCAGCGTCAAAAGCGAGGACACTAGGGGTAGCCATGACAGCAGTAGACTAGCAGTGCGAACAGTAGGGTAAGGGCAGTGCAGTGACAGAGGCGCTGCTCTTACCGGACAGGGCGGCTCGAGCGGCTCGGGCGGCTCGGGCGGCTCGAGCGGCTCGGCGGGTCGGCAACTCGGCGGCTCGGGCGGCTCGGGCGGCTCGGCGGTACGGCGGCTCGGCAGCAACTGCGGCTCGGCGACTCGGCGGCTCGGGCGGCTCGGCGGTACGGCGGCTCGGCAGCAACTGCAGCTCGGCGGCTCGGCGACCCGGCGGCTTGGGCGGCTCAGGTGGCGCGGCGGCTCGGCAGTAGCTCGGCGGCGCCGGCGGCTCGGTGGTGACGGCGGGGCCGCGTGGGGACGGCGGCGGGGCCGGGTGGAGCGGCGGCGGGGCTGGGTGGAGCGGCGTCGGGGTCGAGTGGAGCGGCGTCGGGGCCGGGTGGAGCGGCGTCGGGGCCAGTAGAGGCGGCGCCGGGGCCGGGAAGCGCAGCTCCGGGGCCGGGAAGGGCAGCTCCGGGGCCGCAGGGGTAGGCTACGGGGCCAGCAGAGGCGGCGCCGAGGCAGGGAAGGGCGGCGCCGGGGCCGCAGGGGTAGGCGACGGGGCCGCGAGGACGGCTAGGAGGGGGGGGTCGCGAGGGCGGCTTGAAGAGGCCGCGAGGGCGGCTAGAAAGGGCCGCGAGGGCGGCGTGAAAGGGCCGCGAGGCGGCGCGACACGAAGGAGCCGCGAGGGCGGCGGATCGGGGCCGCGAGGGCGGCGCGACGCGGCCGCTAGGGCGGCGCGACGTGCAGGGGCCGCGAGGGCGACGCGACGGGGCCGCAGGCGCGACGCGACGGGGCCGCTAAGGCGGCGCGACAGGGTCGAGAGAGGGGAGCGCGACTCGGGCAGTGTAGAGCGCGCTCCGGGCAGGAAAAAAAAGGTGGTGGGCCCTAGGAACAGTTCCCACAGGGGAACCTGCTCGATACCATGAGAAACTGAACGAGAATGAATTGACTAAGGGAAAGTTGGGTACAAATGTAAACCCTAGAAAACTGTACCCCATATGTGCTACCCCACTATAGCCTACAGTAGTTATGTCATATAAATCTGACAGGTTGCAACACACTCTCGCTTTGGGTCAGATTCGGCATTGTGCCACTGTGCAATTGTGAGGTGTTCCAACAAAGGAAAAACATGCGAGTTCCATCGGAATGCCGACGATACCGTGCGCCTCACGTTTTTTTTTTTTTTTTTTTTTTTTTTTACCCAACCGTGCAACACGGGCAGCTCCACATGTGCTACCATGTTCATCAAGAAGGTGGCTAATAAGGGCTCTCCTTCACATTCGGAGCGAGTGGTGCCCCGCGCCCGTATGCTCGGCGGGACAAGTATGAGCTAGCTTGTTGCTGGCCCTACCACGGGCTTGATCGTGGAGTCCAAGCTCTGATTGCGGAAGCTAGCATACGGGTCATACGTGGGTTGGTCACGCACCACCCCAACGATCGTGCGCTCGTCGTTTTTTTTTTATTATTATTATTTTTCAACCGAGCTCTTGTAATGCATGAGACAATCACAATGACACACGTTGTCCCTCTTTTTTTTTTTTTTTTTTTTTTTTTTTCATTATGCATCAAGCAATAACAGACCACAAGGCCTACACATAAAAGTAAAATAAAGCGCCCCGCGCTCTCCCTTGTGCTTCACCAAGCAAACGGGGAACATGGTTGCCGGACCCCTGGTCCCTAACCTTCATAGGCTTGGCCCCCTGGCCTTGCACCCCCTGGTGCAGTCCTGCCAGCCCCCGTACCCCTCGGGGTAGGGCTGCAAGAGGCATCATACCCGGGCAAACAAGGCACGTCACACGACGGGGCAAGCACTAGCCATGTGCCCTGCCTGCCCACAGCGGAAACAGGAGCCCTTGAAGGGCCTGGTGCTGCATGCTGCAGGGACGGAGGCCTTAGTGTTGAAGGACGAAGCCTCGCGTGCGTGCAACGTCCGCCGCCGCCTATTTGAACGGGCGGGATGTGAGAGTAATCTTCGCCTGGTACAGCTGGTAGCGATCGGCGGTGTCGAATCCAGCGGCGTCCGCCACCTGAAGCACCTCAAAGCGCTTTATAATGAGTGCTTGTCCTTGGGCAAGGTGAGTGAGAGCGCCGTCAATGTCACCGCGGCGAGCCTTGAAATCAGCGTGCTTCAGGCATGCAAGCAAGGCCTCAAAGACCTCGGCTTGCTCGCGGACTCCCTTGCGGGTGAAGGATGCTGCAGCCACGCTCGGGTTAGAGGATGGGAGGGGTGGGAGGTGTTCGACGATGGTGGGAAAATTGGTCGAGGGAGAAGCCTCACAATTCTCGCTGTCGTCGTCGCTATCATCTTCAGGTGCGTTGGGGGGCGCCGCAGTTGCTGGGTTGAAGGCAGTGTCCGCGTGACGCGGCAGCTTGGCGGCGCGAGGAGGCGGAGAAGACTCGTACTTCTTTTCCGGATTTGCAGATACATTTGTATCGTTTCCGGAAATCGAACGGGTAACACTCGGTTGCTGCTGGTGTAACAACGCCAGAAGCGCCGTTACCTGCTCCGGCGAAAGACTGAGGGGGGTCTAAACTAGGGCGGGTGCTGGCACATGCCCGGCCGCCTGCGCAGGTGGCGCGCGATCTTGACCGCGCGTGCCTCTGCCAGGCGCGTCGTCAGACGCGGTCGGCGTGACGTCAGCAGCGTCTGGCGTCTTCTCGCCAGGCGCGAGCTCCTCGCGCTGCTGCTGACTTGGACGGTTGGCAGGGGCGGGATTCCTGCTCGGCTCTCCTCCTCCGACAACAGTGGTGGGGGTCTTCCTTTTAGGTCGACGGTCGGGTTCCCCCGCCTTTTTTCCGGACTCGGAAATAGGACGGGCGTTCCTGTTCGTAGCTTCATCGCGGTTGTCGTTGGAGGGAGCCATTGTCGCTAAGTTGTGGTTGAAAATGTCCGTTAGGAGCGTTGAGGGAAAACTGAACCGAGGAAGGGAGCGAATCCTCGCCAGCTTGACGGGCAAAAATCTGAACTTGAAAGTTCGAAAATGAAAACGTGGGTGAGGCCGAATGGCCGAAACCCCTTCTTTTGTAGTCGGAGAAGGGCGAATAGCGTTTCGCCGACGCCTTCTGATGCTGCGTACAAGCTGCTTCGCTTTCAAAATAAGTAATTTTAGAAAGTGTAACACCTTCGAAAATATACATATTGTGAAAGGCACTTGAATTGGTCAACGCTAAGCAGTCACATATGGAGCATCTCACACCCATCAATTAGAACCTGTTGGAGCATTCTAAGATCTCCTATGTCGTAAGGCAGAGCCTAAAGATGCTTGCAAATCTGAAAATCGAGGCACTTCAGCCTGCTGAGCTGAGCAAAGCCAGCAGGAAGCAGGCGGATGCGGGTGTTGCTGACGTTCAGATGATGCAGGCAGGAGAGCTGCGTGAGGGACGCAGGGAGATGCGTGAGGGATGAGCAGTTGGATAGTGTTAGAAACTGAATTGTGTGTTCATTGATGTGGGTTGGGGTACATATAGCAAACCCTAATATTTGTACCCCCTAAGACAAGCCTCACTATAGGCTACAACATTTGACACACCCCCATAGCCTAAGTGAGGGGTGTCTAGCAAAGACAAAAGAGTACGGTCACAAGACCAGTCACAAACAAACAAAGCTCAGGGTGGATCACAACGTCACCACACATTCCGAGCGCAAGCAAAGGGCCACAAGGCCAGTTCAAGAGTTCACAGGTATATAAGTAATGAGTACAAGACAACAAGCAACCGCTAGGCAAGACGTGAACCAGAGTCAACGAGACCTAACTGCACACAACACATGTGGTGGTCACAAGGCGGAAGCGCCTTGGTGAAGATGTCGGCAGTGTTGGCCTCAGACTCCACAAAGTCCAAGCGAGCCTGTCCACGCCTCTGCAACTCTCGCAGAAGAAAGTACTTGACGTTAATGTGCTCCACTCTGCTCTCCAGTTGAGGCTCTCGACAGAGAAGAATCGCCGCCTTGTTGTCAGAGAACAAGGTCAGTGCAGAGCTCGGCCGCTCACCAAGGTCGGTGAGCAAGAAGGTCAACCAACGTAGCTCCTGTGCAGCCATGGCTCCAGCGTAGATCTCAGCCTCAGCGGTAGAGGTCGAGACCGAGGAGGAGCGCGTGGACCTCCACGAAACAGCTCCAGAGCCCAGGCTGAAACAGAAACCCTGAGTAGACCTCTGGGTCTCGACGTCGTCAGCGTAAGAAGAGTAAGAGTGACCAGTAAGCACGGCGTCCTGTTTCCCTCCAAGTACCAACCCCATGCCTGATGTCGTCGCTAGGTACTTCGCCACCCTCACAGCAGCGGTCCAGTGAACAGGACGGTGTCTCTCTGGCGCAACAAAGCGAGCAAGGATGCTGAGAGGGTAGGCGAGGTCCGAGCGAGTACAAGTCATCGGGTACATGAGGCAGCCTACAAGCCTCGGCTCAAACGGCTTGTCAAGGAAGGGACAAGTGAGTCTGTGGTCATCAGCAAGAGGTGTGCGCTGTACTGTGGAGTGCTGAAGCTCGAACCGCTGAAGGACCTGCTGCACCATGTGTGACTATGAGGGTGTAATGGTGCGAGCGGCTCTGTCCCTGGTGATCTGCAGGCCAAGGTAGTGGCGCAGCTCACCAAGGTCAGTGCACGTGTGTCTCTTCTGCAGTTCGCGCTTCACGTCAGCCAAAGCAACCCTGTCAGCAGTGGCGAAAACCAGGTCGTTGACGTAGACCAGTACAAAGAACGGTGTGGAGCCACGACGAACAAACAACGACGGGTCAGCAGAAGATGGCACGAAACCGAGGCTAGACAGGGTAGAACGAAGGGTGTCGTGCCACTCACGAGGAGCCTGACGGAGACCGTAGACCGGTCGCCTTAGCCTCCACTGGGTCCCAAGAGGGAAAGTGCCAGTGAAGGCAGAGGGACGACGGAACCAGACCTCCTCGTGTAGGCTACCCTAAAGGAAGGCAGTAGAGAAGTCAAGAGAGTGTAACTCGTAGTCTCTCTGTGCTGCTTCGTGCAGTAACACCCGAAGAGTGGTCATCTTCGGGGTAGGCGCGAAGGTCTGAAAGAAGTCAACTCCCTCGCGCAGACTGAAACCTCTAGCCACATAGCGCGCCTTGAAGACCGGAGGAGATCCCGGTGGCCGCTTCACCCTGAAGATCCACATGCCATCGACTACGTTCGCCCCACGGGGTGGGAACCTCGTCGACGTAGGTGCCTGTGGATCTGTAGGAGCCATCTCTGAGTCCATGGCAGCTCTCCACTGAGAGGCCCAAGGCCCTGACACTGCCTCAGCGTAAGTGCGAGGTGTCGGTATGTCAAGGGCGTCAGGGTCTCCCTCAGGAGCGAGCAACATGGCACAGAGATGGGGGGAAGTGGCTGCCAGGAACTCTAGCTCAAACTGCTTGTCCTCTAGGGCGTCATAGTTAAGGGCAGACTCACCCCCGACGGCCAGAGGACTGGTAGGAGGAGCAGCCACAAGAGTGGTGGCGTAGTCAAGGCGGCGAGTAGAGGCAAACTCAGTGACTGTGGCAGTAAGAGCGGACATGGAAGACAGAGAGGCACGAGGGTCCGTAACAAGAGAGGCGAGAACACAAGAGAGAGAACAGGTCGGTACGCGCGGTAGTAGTCAGTGACAAGAGTAGAGAGGGAAGCAGTGAGGGCCGACTCAAGAGGAGAAGGAAGTACAGAAGGAGACGAACGAGACGGACTAGAACAAAACAGGGCAGTACGAAGGTCAGTGAAAGGAACAGGGGACGAGGGACGAGCACGAGGAGAGCGACGCGAAGGCCAAGCGTGGGAAAGAGGAGGGGACAACGGGGGCTGAGGAGGAGGGAAAACAGCTGGGGAGGGGTCAGGAGGAGGAAGCGGAGGACCAGAGACGGGAGGAGAGGGAGAGGGGAGACCGAGGGTCCGAAGACCAGAGACAGGAGGAGGAGGTGGCGGCTGCTGCTGCGGCTGCGACTGCTGCTCCTCCAGCTGCGGCGGCTGCTGCTGCTACTCCGGCTGCTGCTACTGCTGCTGCTCCAGCCAATGTAGCTCCAGCTGCCGCCGCTCCAACTGTGGGAATCTAGCAACAGGAATGGATGCACTATGGAAGAGTTGGGTACAAGTATGAAACCCTAAACGGGGCTGTACCCCATATTGGCTACCCCACTACAGCATACACACATATAACATGCATATACTTTGACACACCCCCATAGGCAAAGTGGGGGAGAACAAGGGGTCACAAGACCAGTCAAGAGAAGCAAAGCAAGCTCAGGGTGGATCACAACGTCACCACACACACTGAGCACAAGTAAAGGGCCACAAGGCCAGTTCACATGCAGAGGTATATATGCAACAACGACAGCACAGTGATCTCTACCTAGCAGAGCAAGCATACAGGTATATATATAGATCACAGTACAGAGCATGGTATTTATCCTATGCAATCCCCCTTCAGAATGACCCCATCCACACCAATGGTGCACCAAGAATGGTAGCTCCATCAAGAAAGAATTCTACCCCCAGACCTCTAGACTTTAATTATTCAGGCCCTACAATAATTGTACAATTATTCTAGGCCCTGGGGTCTTATAAAGAGGACTACGGTAAATTCTAATACGGTAGCATAAATATTTCTTTATGTTGTATAATTCTTAAAACTCCCCCTTGGTGTAGATTTTACCGAAGCTCCGTTAATACTGTATTCGGCTTTCCAACACACTCCCCCTTGCTGTAGGTTTTAGTGAAATCACCTTTCTTGGAGGATGGAGCGAATAAGGTGATGTACCACCGTAGAGGTTGTTGGAATAACCGAAGGGTTACCTTAAGCATTCCCGAAGGCTCTCCACTGTCGCGTCACTTCATAACGAAGTAAACGCATGTATCAGTACCGCAATAGCTCATATAGAGCACGCGGAAGGTCGAGGGTCACCCGAAGGTCAACAGTCGAAGACAGTCAACGGTCTTGACCCTTGACTGACCAGTAACCGCACGAGGCAGTTACGAGATGCAACGTGGTAACTGTCAAGAATGGCAATAGACGTGGTTACTGTAGCAATGTAATTCGGTTAATAAGGGAATGTATCAAGAACTAATGAACATGAATAGGAACAGCAGAAGAGGGGTTGCACTAGCAGGCAGAGGGGATACAAATACGAAACTCTAACAGGGCTGTACTCATTACTGAGTACCCCACTGCAGACTAGACAATATAACATTCTAACACACCCCCATAGGCAAAGTGGGGTATAATCAGCACAACAAGCAGTCATAGAGCAAGTTCACAAATTAACCCTAGTGGCAGACATAGCAGAGGGGCAGTGAGGCAGAGGAGGGACTACGAGACGAGAAGAGTTGGGAGGCGGCAGGTGAAGCTGCTGACACACGGGCAATGGAGCAACTGGCACACTGGCTACCGGAGCAAGGGCCCCGGACTACTGGAGCAACTGGCTCCGCGGCTAGACGAGCGGCTGGAGCAACGGACCCACGGGGGACTGGAGCAGCGGGCTCACGTGCTACCGGAGCAAGGGCCCCGGACTACTGGAGCAGTAGGCGACACAGCGGCTACCTCCTTCCAACCTCCCCCCATTGCCCCCAAACCCTTTTCTCACATCCCCCCTTGGCTAACGCCACTCCCCAACCTCACCCACTCTATCCCCCCCTCAGCGGCAGCTGCAGCAGTGGGAGAGAGAGGAGGAGGAGGGGCAGCTGGTCACGCACTCCCACCACCCCCATACCCCCCCTTACCCCCGCCACCCCCATACCCTCCACACGGCTGCACGCGCAGCAGGAAGTCGAAGGAGGAGGGGGGGAGGGCGGGCGGCGTCGCGACGTGCAGGGCGCGGGCGGGCTGCCGGGTCCAGGAGGGGCGGCGCGCGGGTCCCCAGAGCGGCGCGCGGGTCCAGCGGGGCAGCGCGCGGGTCCAGCAGGGGCGGCGCACGGTTCCCGCAGGGCGTCGCGCGGGTCCAGCGGGGCAGCACGCGGGCCCCGCAGGGCGTCGCGCGGTTCCAGCAGGGGGCGGCGCGCGGGTCCCGCAGGGCGTCGCGCGGGTCCAGCGAGGCAGCGCGCGGGTCCCGCAGGGCGTCGCGCGGGTCCAGCGGGGGCGGCGCGCGGGTCCCACGGGGCGGGGCGCGGGTCAGGTGGGGCGACGCGCCGAGCAGAAAACCGCGGCAGGCAGAAAACGTCGCGCGCCCGGGGCGCGCGATAGGCAGGACAGCAGCGGAAGCATAGGGTGGGCCCACAAGCCAGGATCGAACGAGCTCTGATACCATATCAAGAACTAACGAGCAGGAATAGGAACAGCAGAAGAGGGGTTGCACTAGCAGGCCGTAGGGATACAAATACGAAATCCTAACAGGGCTGTACTAACTACTGAGTACCCCACTGCAGACTAGACAATATAACATTCTGACAGAATGTACCCTTCAGAGTGCATGGCTAGCTAGGATTGCTATTTATATTCCTGTACTCCTATCTTATAATCATCTTGTTCCTTCAAACCTTATCAACAAGGTCATTACAGAGGCTTCACATCTCTCTTATATACTTAGCAACTTTATCCTATCCACTGCGATCCTTTAGTTATGACATCATGGTATGAGAGCTAGAGTGGATTATAAGGCCTGCTAAGCTCTTTTTCTTGCTAGAACAACCTCCTTATAAATTACTCGTTACATCGTCACGAGCTCTGCACTACTATGGCTCCAGAAGGAAAAGCCACTGCAGATTCTCCGGGCCCACCACCAGCAACACCTACTGCACCATCAGCAGTGACCTCCGTCAGCGCCGCTCTCGTCGAGCAGCTGGTCGCCTGTATCAATGCTCTTGAGAGCCATCAAGCAATAAGCATCGATGGCTCTAGCTATGCACGTGGAGTTGCTGGACTCCCTCTCCCTGGAGAAGACCGCCGCGTCAACTCCGAGAGGTCCTTCACATTTGACAACCGTCAAGCTTCAGCTCCTGCGCAAGACAGTCAACAACGCGCACGCTCAGATACAGTCGCAACAATGCAGACAAAATTCGTTCTGACCTCGAAGCTGAAAACATCGGTTCCTTTCGACGGAAAAGACTTCTACACTTGGAGCTTCGAGTTTGAGCTCCTCGCGGCAACTGCGCAAATCTGGATGTACTATGACGGAAGCTTACCTTTTCCAACGGAAGGCACCATCAAAGAGAAGAACCAATATTACCACGAATCTCTTCTCGCGTACACTACTCTGCTCCGTAATCTCTCCCCCTCCGAGAAGCTCGGCATTCGCTCCTACAAGTCAGAGTGGGCGCCCGCGTACGCCTCTTGGGAGCACCTGCGCAACTCAAACATGGCAACAGATCCCGTCACAATGAGTCGTCTACTCAGCCAGCTTACATCGGTCAAAATGCAGCAAGGGGAGAAAGCGGGACCATATATTAACCGGTGCCGCAATCTGCGTGATCACATCAAGAGGTGCGGCGGATCCGTCCCAGACGACATGTTCGTCTCAATGGTTCTTTCCGGCCTCGGACCCGATTGGCGTCAATGCCAATCGTTGCTTCGTGCTCGAGCAACCGTCTCCGAGTCGGCCTTGTGCGCCACACTTCTCTCCGAGCAAAAGGAGATCGACCTGTATAACGAGAAGAACACCAAGCGGAAGAAGTTAGTCTTCTACGTCGGATCAACTGAAGGGGAGCAGCACGGAAAGAAAGGAACTTTCTGCAAGTACTGCAAGAAGCCTGGGCACACTATCGATCGGTGCTACAAGCGAAAGGCCGCCGATGAACGGCGCAACAATCCCTCGAGCCACCAATCCTTGACGCCCTCGACTTCTCCCGCCGCAACAGCCACCGTATCGCCTCCTTCCGTTGCGAGCACCTCGCAGACACCTGCACGCATTACGGCCAAGGAAAAAGGCAAGCGGTCAATCATGAGCTGCATGGTGCGCCGTCGCAGAGGAATTCGATACTACGACGGAACAGAGATCCCATCTGACGCCCCCATCGACCATGTTGCACCCAGTCAAGACAACGACCCCACCATCTACACTTGGATCGATGAACCATCAAAATACCCACCTTACTTCGAGCTGCCACCGCCGACACCGGAATCACCTCCCAGCATTTCGGCGAACAGGTACTTCGCCCTCTCGCCATACACCGGCGAGAGAGACCGCGTTGTTACACCGAAATAGCCAACATCGCGCGACAAAGTCGCGAGAACATCAACACTTGGTACCTGGACAGCTGCTGCGGACAACACATGGTGGGATCACCAACATTTATCAGCAACTCAAGGCGCATGCGTCGACCGTGCGAGATCACAGTTGCAAACAACAGCACACTCAAGGCATACGACATCGGGGAAGTCTACCTTGAGGCTGATGACACAAGGTTTACCATTCACATCAGCGACGTGCTTGTCGCTCCAGATTTGTAGTACAACCTGCTCTCTTCGGCACAACTCATGTGGTGCGGAGTCGATATTCGCAGCAACTGCAAGGACAAGACCTTTGAACTCTTCTACAATAACTCTTACACCGGCAAGGCAATCGACGATGACGGTGTCTTCGTGCTGCAGTTCTCGGCTCAGGGCACCACTGGAGACTCTCAGCGCACTCTGCTGCTGAAAACAACTCCTTCGGAAACGCCGACGTGGTCGCATCCCACAGAAATGGATCTCGAGCGACCCGCTTCTGATGGTCTTCTGCGACTGTGCACCATCCTGACTGCCTCGACCTCCAACCCGGCTGAGACTGGACCTGCAACAATGGAAGAGGACAGCGGCACGTCAGCACCTGCGGAACCAATCACTAAAGAAAGCGACACGACTGGAATATGATTGGGCAGTCCCGATCCAGCAATCGGCCCGTTGGGAGAAGTCCTAACGCCAGAAGAGGCAGCCGCAGAAGGACGTGGCACTGTCTCGGCATCGGAAAGCGGCGCCACTGCTCCAACGGTGGCTGGCACTGACACCGGAGGCGGCTGGGGCACCGGAGGCGGCTGGGGAACCGGAGGCGGCTGGGGAACTTCAACAAGCAAAGGAGATTGGGAGCAAGCAGCTCCTGCCTACCCGAAAGCTCCGGGTCTCCCTCCTGCGGACGCCGCGGCGGTTGACCCATACTGGGCAACGCGTGGCACCAGCTGGGGCGGACCTCCTCTCCCAGATCAGAACGCTCTTGACACACCAGAACCAATGCAAGAAGAGTCAGAGGAAGAAGTAACCTACGAATTCTTTGGAGGAGCTGCAGAATTACCAGAACCTACCGAGGAGCTGCAGCCGCCAGAATAAGGACCACAGCAAATTGAGGTCATCGGTGCCGAGTACTGTTACTACCGTATTCCCATGAAAGGGCTTCCAGTTCGCGACTAGCCCAATTAATGCCTGCTTGTCACTGGCGACCAGGTTGACGCCGGCGACACCGACGACATCATTGGAATCCCACATGCGCTTCTGGAACGGAAGTCCATTCAGGCCTTCGCCGTCGACACCGATGACGCCGCCGACACAGGACCTGGAAAGGAGCAAAACGACACAGCAGTGAGGAACAAATATTATCAGAAGACTGTTGGCTACCGTGCGGAACCAGAAACCTGGCATCAACAGCTCGGTCACCCCTCACACGTGACACTTAAGAACTCCCTTCGGGCCGGTGTCTTCGACGACGGAGCCTTGCTTCTCCCTCGCGAAGGCTCCCTTACAGTGGACTCAGAAGATCCACCCTGCACCGTGTGCCCCGCTGCGTCGCTCGCCCACAAACCTTTTCCCGACTTACCGCTTGGTTACGAACGCTACAAACCACTTGATAAGGTCTACAGTGATTTCATGAATCTCAGCCAAGGAGGGCTCAACGGCGAAATCTACACGCTCACCTTCATCGACGCAAGCACCCGCTACGTCTGGGCTGTTAATACTGACTGCAGATCCCTCACCTTCGAGTGTTTCATCGCGCGGATGAAGCGGGCTGAACGACAACCAGGGCTGAAGTTAAAGAACTATCAGACAGACCGAGCTCTGGAATTTTTTTCAGACGAGTTCAAGGAGCTCTTCAAGCAGAAAGGGATTGAACACCTGGTGTCCTTCACCTACGCTCACGAGCAACAAGGAGTAGTAGAACGGACAAACAGGAGCCTCACCACCAAGATGAGGGCCCTGATGAAGCAGTCGGCCATCCCAACCAGGTACTGGCCGTTCGCGATGAACCATGCAGTCCGGCTGCACAACTTGCTGTCCTCACGAAGCCTTGAGAACAACAATTCTCCTTATAGGGCCTGGACGGGCAGAAAAGCGGACACGCATCTTCTTCGGGTGTTCGGCTGCATGGTACAGTACAGGCCACACACGGCAAGGACCGGAAAGTTCGCTGACCGGGCTCGCTGGGGCATCCACCTCGGCATCGAAAGGGAATACAAGGCGTGGATCGTGCTGGACTACGCGACAAACGAAGTGACGAAATCACGTGACTGCATCTTCTACGAGAAGCTGACTGGTTCAACGAACACCGTGAAGCTGACAGGGGACCAGAAAGGGATTTCGAGGGACACCGCATCTTTGCGACTTCACACAATGAAGCTGACCTGGCAGAAGATGTGGATGCAGCAAATGTTACCCAGTTTGACAGTTCACCCAACATACCCCTTACAAGCCCACTCCAGACTCCAACCTTCATACCTGTACACCACTTCGATCCCGACGATACAACTCGCGAAATACCCTTCTGTTCGGGAAAAGTCTGCAGCTTCGGTTGCTGCTGTTCATCTGGAGAATCAAAAGCGTATCCAGAAGGACTTCATCGCTTCGAAGGAGATGGAGGTCGAGGAGATTTTGGCGGCTTCTAACCTGCACGTGACGACTCTGGCGACAAAGCTTGAGGACTACCTGAAAAGTCTCTCGGAGAACCCTGACCTGGCGGTATCTGATGCTACCAGGGAGAAGTACAGGAAGATCAAGGGGGCCTGCATCGAGAAGGCGCAGTTCAACAGCGATGCCCGCCAATCCCCGGATGCCGAGTTACCACCACCAAACACCTCGCAAGACTCCCTCCCCCTCGGCAACGACAGCGACGACGACGTAGTCAAAGTAACCAGCTTCCACGACTACGATCGCCTGCACTACGAAAAGACCAACGAAACCGGTCTCCGCATCCTAGGGCTCGCAGTCGCCATTCGCCACGACTCTCCCAAAGAGCCCACCACCGTTCGCCAATCCCTCTCTGGCCCCGACAGTGAGAAATGGAAGGCAGCCATGGCTAAAGAGGTTGCGGCGCTTAAGAACCGCGGAACATGGAAGCTGGTTCCCCGAACATCAGCGAAGGGGAGAAGAATCCTCAGCGGAAAATGGGTCTTCTGCATCAAAACACTGTCAGATGGGTCCATCGACAAATAAAAAGCACGATAGGTGGTGCGCGGCTTCGAGCAAACTCACATCGTGGACTTCGACCTTACCTACGCACCTGTCGGGCGGCACACCTCCGTGCGTATCCTCATCTGCATCGCAGCCGTCAAACAGCGCCCACTCCGTCAAATCGATGTCGGCAGTGCATTCTTGTATGCTCCAGTCGACGCCATCATCTTCGTCGAGCAGCCGCATGCCTTCGAGGAAAACGATGGCGCCGCCTGCCTGCTTCAGAAATCTTTCTATGGGATTAAGCAAGCGCCTCGCCTGTGGCAGCAGTACCTGCACACCGTACTGACGGAGCTCGGATTCAAACAACTGCCACACGACCTTGGAATGTACCGGAAGGAATCACGCGGCAAATTCATCCTCCTCGTCGCCTACGTCGACGACCTCCTCTACACCGGTGACGACACGGAGCTGCTGGACCAGTTCGAAGCGGAAACCAAGGAAAAGCTGGAGGTCACAATCAATCACGACGTGACACAGTTCCTGGGTCTCAACATCACCCAGTCTGCCACCTCCATCCACCTCTCCGCTGCCAAATACGCCGAAACACTCGCGAAGAAATTCGTCATCGCACCCATCAACCTCACTACCCCCTTTCGCACTCCTCCTCCTAATCACGAACCAGACACCATGCCTCTCTCTCTCTCTCTCTCTCTCTCTCTCTCTCTCTCTCTCTCTCTCTCTCTCTCTCTCTCTCTCTCTCTCTCTCTCTCTCTAATGGTCCTTGTATTGATAGGGAATCAAAGTACATGCATGCAGGTTCATGGAATACGAGAACAAAGCTTGCAACACAACACATCCTTCCAACTACTGTCCCTAGAGCTCTAGGTAGGGCTCAACCACCGCAAAGCAATCCCCCGGGTGATATTCCTGACCGATTCCTCCTACAGGCGGGTTCTCTGCAGCCGCCGCCTCGCCCAGCTTGAGAAGGAGACCCACCGATTGGGCTCTCTGAAGGGCCACTGACCAGCGCTGCCGGAATAAGTGCAGAAACTTGGCGGCATAAAAGGATTTAGAGTCGGCGTTGAAGTGCCGCCGAGCCGCTGTATCTGCGAGGAGCTTCAGGAAGACCGGGACTTCCGCGCACGGGCAGCCATAGGTGTCCACCGCAAGTGGGAAGAAACCCACTGTCTCTGGCCGATTGGCATAGTGTTTGATTTTCTTATCCGCCTGCTCCCGAGCCGCCCAGCCCCTGCCCTTCTCTGCCATAGGATCCCTCGTGCTAATGGGATCCGTGACCGTCACGTCACACACATAAACCGCCCCGCTGCTTCTGTCGGTCATGGTGAAGTCCGCTGTTTGTTCCTCGATGGGGCAGTAAACTGCCGACTCACTGTGAACAATGAAACCGGCGTGCTGTGCCATGCTAATGCATGCATCGCGCAGCTCGTTGTGTGTGTTAATGCGATGCTTGCCCGTGCCGCAGCGGAGGAGATGGTTCGGGAGGCGGGGATCTGTGATAGCTACCTGGTCCGCGCAGTCACAGTTTTTGGGCGTTGAAAAGGGGAGACCCAGCCGAAACCGTACGGCGTTTGTGAAATGAACAGGGCCTATCCGTCTGGTGGCCTCAATTGGGATCGCAGTCAGCCAGTCCCCGGTGGCGTACCCAGTCATCGAGAACATCCGCTGCGTGTGGCCAAAGAGAGGGTTCGGCTGCATGTCCCGAGTGGCCTGGACTTGCACCGCGTATCTGCTCCCGTGGACCTTCAGGCCGAGCACGTGCTGGAGCCTAATATCCGAACGCTCCAGCCGTTCCTTCTCTAGGATCTCTCGCGCGTCTAGAGGCAGGGCTGCTTCGCACTCCGTGAGGCATGAGTGTAGGGGGGTGCCGTCTTCCCTAGGCGCCAGCATGTGGTTCCTGGCCATCATCAAAACACTTTCTGGTTCTAGCGCGAGAGAGGAGAGGAAAAGCGCCGCCTGGGTAAAACTTGCGGCGAAACCGTATATTCCTTCGACGAGCGGATCCGTAATTCCTATGCCACCCTGTTCATCAAGCGTCTTCATCTTCTGAAGCTTGGACTTCGCCTTCAAGAGTGATTTGAAATCCGCCCGAAAACCCTTGACCGCCACAGCAGTCCAGCCTTTAAAGCGCTCAGGAATGTTGAACTGCTCAGGAACAGCCGGGTTAGCGCTCGTGGAAGCAACAGCAGGTGCTACCGCAGGAGCAGCGTTCGAAGCGGGATCCATCTCCATGGCGGGAGGAGAAAATGTTTGCTCGCCGTGCGATGTCGGTCCGCGAGTTGGTGCAGTATGTTTTGCTCCTTCAAGTTCGCGAAGGCGTTGTCGCTTGTGCGTGCGATACCCCGCGTAAGTCTTGGGAACACCTGCCTCGTGGATCACAATAGCAGAACTGCCCTTGTTAAGTTCGGCGTCGTCTGAGTCAAGCGTAAGTGCCAACTGGTCTTGGGACATGTTCTCAGCGAGCAGCAAACTTATTCAGGCTTAAAGCAAAAGATAGACAGTAAAAACCCTTCTGTAAAACTTAGATCTCAACAATCCGAGCTCAAGAACTTCAGCAGTAGAGTAAAACAAACATGTTTCGGCCGTTAAGGGGCTACCCTAGCAGGCCTTCATCAGTGCTAATGAAAGAAACAGAGCTAAGCTACGCTTCAAGAAGAAACGAAGCCTCAGAAAAACTGATCTCTATGTTATCTACACCAGGTCAGTCCGAAATACGGGGACCAGTACATGTCACCCTTGAAAATTTCTCAGGTGGCCACGTCCTCAATCCTTGGAGCGTCGTCGTTGAAGTTCGAATTCGCATCCTCGCCAGGCAGCAACTGTGGAAGTCGCGCGCGTACCAGTAACCTGTTAAGGTTACAACCAATTTGCCATGCAACAAAAATCCTCTCCACATATAATCCGCGTGTAGTGAGTCGATTTTTGAGTCGACTCAAAAATCGACTCACTGCAGCCGCTGCGGTGAGTCATGCCGCATGTCCTTGGCGCCACTGAGCTCTCGCTGCAGACCCACATGCAGAGCAGCAGGGGGCAGAGGCGCCATGGCAGGGGGCATGCGGCGGCCAGGCAGGGACAGAGCGAAGGGGCTGGAAGGGCGAGAGGCGGCATGGGCGATGCGGCACACAGCGGTGGCGCCCTCCCTCCACACACACACGTGCAGCAGCAGCCAGTTCCCCCCGCCCTCCACCGCCCCGCTGCTGCCGCCACACGGCACGTGCAGCAGCAGCTCCCCCTCGCCCTCGCCCTCCCTTTCCCCCCGCCCTTGCCCCACTGAGATGGGCTCGCTCCACTCCTGCGCCCCCTCTGCCCGCACACAGATGCCCCCTGTTGCTGCTCGCCCGCCTGTGCTCTTTTGTGTTATGCGCCCATCGCCTGAGATGCGCTGAATGTGGGCCATGACGGCATCGTCCGTCTCCTCGTCCAGGTTCAATGCACCGGGTATCAGTGGACGCGTATGAGCATGTGTGTGCTTGCGGTGGTGCTGTGAGCGGCCATGCCACTTGCGCTTCTTGATGGCCATTCCCCCCACCACCCCCGCCTGCATCCACTCACTCCCCTCACGCCCTCCCTCGCTGCCCCCACTGCCACTCGCATCATTGCGCCTTGCATCCGCAGCACCGCCACTGTCGGCAGCGGCACTAGCAGCAGAGGCAGCAGAGGAAGAGGGGGTGGGGAGAGGCAGGGCGGCAGCATGGAAGGCAAGTGACCGCCCCGCCCCCACTCGCGCTACAAAGGCGTCTGCCTCATCGGCCGCCCCCCTCACGTCCACACACACACCTGTCTCGTTCTCAATGCGCCACGGCGGCTGTGCATCCACGTGCACCACTAGGTGCGGCTGCCACGTGGCGCCCTCTGATTGGCCGGCGGAGGGCAGGAGGGAGGCGGTGAGGAGGGCGGCATGGCAGGTGCCAGAGGGGTCGGGGAGGAGCAGGCGCTGCGAGACTGCGAAGCGGGAGAGAGGCACGGGCGGCGACCAGAGCAGCGGGCATGAATGGGAGGGGCGAGCAGGCAGAGAAGATTCGTCATGTAGGTGCTGGTTGTGCTGGTAGCGCTGCTCACTGCCACACACTGCTGCTGCTGCTGCTGCTGCTGCTCCCCCTTGCTCTCTTGCCTCAGCAGCACATGCACGTGCCGCCATGCCCAGGCGCACTCCTCCCAGCGCTGCCAGCCGCCTATCCCACCCGTCCTCCCCGCCACCTCCTCTTACCCCTTCGCCTCCTGCCTTCCCCCTCCTCCTCCTCTGCTTCTGCTTCTGCCGCTGCTTCCATGCAACACCACCACCACCAATGTCACGATCGCTTCCCTCTCCGTCCCTCTCACTGTCACTCTCACTGCTGCCACTGCTGCTGCTGCTGCTGCTGGAGGCAGAGGAGTCAGGCAGAGAGGGCGAGGAGGAGAGGAGGGGTCGCCAGGGGAAGAGCGTGAGGGGCAGGCAAGTAGCACCGGGGGGACACAGACCAGCGGAGGCAGGCAGGGCGGGAGGGGTGTGGTGCAGCGAGGATGGGCGCAGGGGATGGGGAGGGGCAGGGGGGGGATCATCTAGGAGGAAGTGGAGGGGGAAGGGCGTGAGGTTGGAGAGCAGGGCGGCGGGCAGCACAGAGAGGTGCGTGGTGTGCGAGGGGAGAGGGCAGACAGGCTGAGAGGGAGACGTGGGGGTGGGAGCAGAAGGCGGATGGGATGATGGGAGGGGGACGTGGGAGACGGAGAGCAGGCAGTGCAGGTGCGAGGGGCCGTGAGAGCTGAGCGTCACGATGGACACCCGCTCACTGCTGCCCCCGCCCCCTGACCTCTCTCCCTCCGCCTCCCCCTCCCCCCGCACCAGCACGGTAGACGACCACGCCCATCCTCGTGGTTCCCCCTCCCCCCCACCTCCGCCCCCCATCCCCCCACCGCTACCCATGGATGCCTCCAACCCTCCTGGCACCCCAAGCCGCACTGACCACCCCCGAGCATGCCTCCTAGGGTTGGCACCCGGGCCAGATGCAGTAGTGGGGGTGGAAAGAGAGGAGGCGGCAGCAGAGGAAGCAGGGGAGAATGCAGTTGGCGTAGAGGAGAGGGAGGGGGAGAGGAGGGCGTGGGAGAGAGAGGGCCAGGCGAAGGGGCGGGAGTGGGAGGGGGGAATGACGAGGTCGGGGCAGGGGGCGTCGTGCAGGGCGAGAGCGAGGGGGAAGGGCAGGTGGTTGTGCAGCACTGCCACGGGGTGCACTGAGAGCAGCAGCGCTGGCACGGGCGGTGGCAGGGGCGCATCGGCTGGCAGGGCAGCGGCGGCAGCAGCGTGAGCACATGGGTGGTGAGAGGGGCGATAGAGTGATGCTGCCAGCACACAGAGGAGACTCTGCTTTCACAGAGGGGCAGGGGACCGCGCACGGGAAAGAGGAGGGAGACAGAATGAGAGAAACACAAAACGGCTTACTGATCCCAGCGGAAGACGCGTGTGTGATGGTGCTAACGATGCTGTGCGGTGCGGTGCAATGCAGTGCAGTGCGGTGAGAAGCAGCAACTGGTGGATGCTCACCTCGCTATCCGCCTGTGGAAGCCACACGGCATGCCGCTTCCCTACAGCTGGAATCGGCGAATCCCAGCGCGACACATCAGCATTGCCTGCAGACCAGTCAGTGATGTCACCCCGGCAGCTGGCAGAGACAGTGGCTGCTTGCTGGTCGGGGGCGGCAAGGGAGAGCGCAAGGGGTGCGCTCCACAGGGAGGCTTCAGCACAGGGATGTGCGGGCGGGTGGAGCGAGGCAGCAGCAGTCCAGCTGCCACTGGTGCCATGGCTGGTTGGCGTGTGTGCTGCAGCAGTGGTGGCGGGAGTGCAGGGCAGTGCGAGCTGCAAAGCACACTCTTCCCACATGCCACCGCCCACAGCCACCTCCTCTGCTGTCCCCACTGCCACCTCCGCCGCCCCTCTGTCCCGCTCCTGCTGCTGCTCCTGCTGCTGCTCCTCTTGACAGTTCCCTTCCTTCAACCTCTCGTGTCCGTCCTCGCTACATTTCGTGGTGGACGCGCCCTGCAGGGGCAGAAGGCGTGCGCGGAGGGGCAGCGGCAGGGCGTTGCAGAGGAGGGCGGCAGGCCAGAGCTCCACACACAGGGGACCCTGCCAGCGGCGCAAGGGGTCAGGCGCACTGCTGGGGGGCGCGGTGGGGAGTGAGGAGGAGGAAGGGGGAGCTGGGAGGGGGAGGATGGAGGAGGGCAGCATGAGGCGCACCCACACACTCTCTCGCCCGTGTGGCGGTGGGGGTAAGGGCGGGCCTGAGACGGGAACACAGGCATCAGTGGTGAGCAGGAAGGTGAGCGAGCAACCATCACTGCCATCCACCACTGCTACCGCTCTTTCACACTCTGCTGCCGCCATATCTCCCCCGCCTTTCCTGCCCGTTGTCCCCCCCAGCCCCTTCCCTGGGTGGCTCGCAGAGGGCAGGCCAAGGCAGCCGGGCGCAACAGCAAGGGGGGCGGACCAGCGTGCCTCCCTTGCCAGCCACACACGCACCACCACAGCTGCCCTGCCAGCGCCCGTGCCCCTCCGAGGCAACGACTCCTCCCTCTCCTCTGCTGCCTCCGTCTCCCCTCCCTTGGCTCCCCTCACCTCCACGCCCTCTGACTCCTTGCCCCCATTCACCGGCTCATCCCCTCCCATGCCCCCCCTGCCACCGCGCCTCCTCTCTGCCACCAACACGTGCCTCACATGCCCCCTGCCACCCTTCCTACGCCCCTCCAACTGCAATCTGCATGCTTCGCCCTCCCCTCTGCTGCTGCTGCCCCCCACTGGCAGCACGGGGCCCTGCATCTCCACTGCCAATCCCTGGCTCGTCTGATTCAATATAAGCACATTCGGTGTGAAGAGCACGTGCGCCAAGCAGCCACGATTGGGAGTGATGGTGACTAAAACGGAGGCAGTGAGGCGGCGGTCTGGGAGCACAGGAACAGCGAGCAGGAACGAGTGCCGCCCCCCTGTGTCCACCTCAAACGGCGCTGACCAATCACCACGTGCCATGTCATCCTTTTCAGCTGCTCCACATGCATGCTGCGCACTCCATCTATCGCCTCCAATGCTCACCCCCTCCCACCCTTTTCCTTCTTTCCCTCCCCCCACACACTTTTCATCACTCCTCTCTGCCCCTTGTGCCCCATCTCCCCGCCCCTCAATTCCATCTCCCCGCCCCTTTCCCTCCCATTGGCTGACGCGCGCACGCAGCTGGCACACGGCGCCCGGCACAAGCGAGGGTGGGCGGCACCAGCTGTAGCCTAGTGAGCAGCCGGGCGGCAGGGGGATGGCCTCTTGTGTGACGTGCTGACCCAGGTGGAGCAACACGGGGCATCTGTTCTCCACAGTGTACCCGAACAGAGGGGGGGATGGGGATGTGAGGAGCGGGGGAGAGGACGGCGCCTGTGATGGCATTCCTCTTGGGCTTTCCTCCGCCGCCCCTTCACCCGCCTCTGCTGCACCACCCTCATCCACCTCACTCGTCCCCAAAGCCAACCCCTTCTGCTCACTCTCTTGCACTCTCCCATCTCCCTTCATCTCCTCCTGCTCAACCTCACCCCTTTTCTCTCTCCTCTTCTCTGCTTCCCCCAACCCCCTCTCACCTCCGCCCACCTCGCCCTGCCCGGTGCCTGTCTGGCTCCCTTGCCCCGTCCATGCGAGCAGCAGGCGCTGCAGCGCTCTCAGGGACGCCGCCCTCACATGCACCGTCGCCCCATGCTCCTCGCCCCCCTCGCCCCCACCCCCACTACTACCCCCCTTGCTGCCACTGCTGCCCCAGTTGCTGCCACTGCCGCCTGTGTTGGAGCCCCTGCCACCGCGTCCAACCTTGCCTCGCCCACCCGCCCTTGAGCTGTCCCGTGCATGCCCGCCCGCCTGCACGGCCACCGCCATGCCCAGCGAGCACGGTGGCGCGTGCACGTCCAAGGGGTCGCGCGGCCCACACGGGGCACGGGGCGAGGAGGGCGGGGAGGGGGAGGAGTGGGAAGAGTGGGAGGAGTGGGCGTGAGGGGGAGAGGAGGGCTGGCGAAGGGGTGAGGCGGGGTGGGGAGGGGAGAAGAGGGAGGAGCGGGGGGGGTGGCGGTGGTGGCGGGAGAGCAGAGCGGGCGACCAGAAGGGCTTCCACAGCACGTTGAGGGAGGCGCGCAGGGGGAGCGGCTCCAGCACTGGCAGCTGGTGGGAGGGCGATGGGAGGGGCACGGGTGAAGAAACGAACAGTGAGTACGACGAGAGGTAGGGGGGTACGAACGGCGTGTGAGAAAGTGATGTGTTGAGAGTTGATTTCAATTGCACCCATGCATGTGCCAACCTGGCTGTATGCCCCTCGTGCACCCCTCCCCACCAACCTGAGTGAGGTCGCTGGCATCAACGGCATCGGCACACACGGTGGCAGCAGCGTGCAGCGCCCACATGTGCACGCACACGCGCACGCCCTCCCCGCCCACCACCACCGCCTCCCTCATCTGCCCCTCGCCCGCATCCACATCCTCCACCACACGCACCACCACCAGCCGCCCGCCCAACCCAATGCGCAGGAATGGCACGAGGGGCGGTGAGGGCAGGCGTGGGCGTGTGTGCGGGCCGGCGCTGGTGGGGTTGATGAGCAGACGGGCGAGCAGCAGCGAGGCGGGCAGCACGTGCGTGTCCAGGGGGGCGTTTAGCATGGGGCCCGCGGGCAGGGCGGGGAAGGCGCGCGGCATGCCCTGCGTGGCAGGGGCGTGGGCTGAGGCGGCAGCAGCAGTGGCGGCGGCAGTGATGGTGGCAGCAGCGTGCGAGCCGTACACGGTGGAGAGCAGAGAGATTGCTCCGGTGAGGGAGGCAGAGGGGGCAAACAAAGGCACAGAGGAGGCGGCATCAGCTGCGGGTCGGGTGGGTGCATGCATGGCAGCGTGAGCGGGGTGGTGACCTGCGGGTGCGGAGGGGTGCATGACGTCAGCGGGGTTGAGCGGCACGAACCACGAGAGCAGCCACAGCTCCGCCTCGCCCTCCCCCTCGCCCTCCCCCTGCTCCGGCTCCGGCTCCAGCACGATGGGGCGGCACGGGGGGCACGCGGGGCAGGTGGCGTGGGCAGCATGCAGAGCGCAGGGCGAGGGGGAGGGCGGGCAGAGCACGGGGGGCAGGGCGTCGTGGAAGGTGCGGTGGGCGGGGTGGAAGCGGGCGAGGCGCAGCGCCATGGGGGGCAGCCGCCAGGCCAGGGGACCGGCAAGGAGAGGTGCCGTGATGACCAGTTGGTGCACTGCACGCGGGTAGGGGTAGCTGGAGGGAGGGGAGGGAGGGGGGGGTAACAGAAGTGGGGAGGATTGGGATTATAAGCTCATGAATGGCTGGGCAAGAAAAGCAAGTGAGGAGGGCGAGGGCGAGCGAGTACTTCAAGAACACATCCGTTGAACGGTACAGCGATGTGATGCTAGGGGAAGAAAATTCATTAGAATAACTTGCGAGCCGTGAGGAGCCAGTTTGTGACAGGGTCCTAGTTCTTGCTCATGCCTGCCCCCATGAACCGCCATGCCACGCACATGCCATGCCACGCACATGCCATGCCCTGCACATGCCATGCCACGCACATGCCATGCCCTGCACATGCCATGCCCGGCACATGCCATGCCCTGAACATACCGCCATGCGATCCAGCCTTCCCCAAAGCAGCTGTTGCTGAGCGGCCTGTCTCTGCTGGCCACGCCCTCCCCCCACGCCACCTGCCCCGCCCCCACCTCCTCCCACCCCGCCACCCCCCCTTGCACCCTCCCCTCCCCCCTGCTGCACTCAAACGCCCCACTGCGCAGGTCGTCACTCGGCGCACCCTGCACCTCGATGCTCGCCTGCACCTCATGCGCCACCCGCACGGACCTCGCTGCCGCCCACGCATCCCGCAGTGACCTGGCGAGGCGGATGAGCGGCAGCAGCACCTTGGGGCAGAGGCGGGGCGAGGCGAAGTCGGCATGTATGGTGAGGCGCAGGGGGAAGGGGGTGCCCAGGGCTGTGATGTGCAGTGCGGTGGTGTGGGCGTGTGAGAGCAGCGTGGGGCTGGAGAGGAGGTCCGTGCTGCGCAGACGCACTGCGGTGTGGGCCGACTGGAGGTCGATGGTGGGGATGAGGAAGGGCGGCGGGGGGCGGTGCGAAGGGGGGTGTGAGGAGGAATGGGTGGTGGGTGGTGGGTGGTGTGTGGGGGAGGATGATGCGGCCCGGGCAAGAGGCATCGTGGGTGCCTGCGAACCGGCGGATGTCATGCAGTGAGGGCACGAGGGAGAGAGTGAGCGTGCAGCTCTCCAACTCCACTGACACGCCTGCTCCCCCTGCCACACCCTCCCTCTCCTTCTGCTCCCCCTGCTGCTCGCCCGGCTGCTGCGCGTCTCCCTGCCACGGTGGGTGGGGTTCGAGGTCATCTGAAGCGACCAAGTGGGAGGAGATGGAGAGGCGGGGCAGGCGGGACAGCGCTGAGGGGGACGACACACAGGCGGGCGGTGGGGAGGATGGGCACGGCTTGTGAGCGCGGGGAGTGTCAGTGTCAGGGGTGGGTGACCCTTCACAGCCTTGGGATGCGTGGAAGGCTTCCAAGGCTGAGAGCAGCGAGATGAGGGCGCCTCCACTCGCCACCTTCACGCCCCACAGCCGGGACACTGGTAGAGACCCTTTGGGTGGTGCGGCACTGCCCTCTCCCTTCCTAGGGGCTGCCTGCTTCTGTGGTGTGCATGAGCCGTGTTTGGGCATGCATGCCGGATGGTGGGTGGCAGAGCAGGCAGCAGCGTCTCTCCCTGTGTGCCGCGCAGACGATTGCTGTGGTGGTGGCGGGGGGGCGCGCAGGCGCGGGAGGACGTCGTACAGCGTGGCGATGACCTGCGGGCGGTGGCAGGTGTGGTGGAGGTGGAGGTGAGAACAGGGAGCAGAATGAAGGGCGAACAATGGTGACTGGTGCAGAGGGAGTGCGGCACGCACGCAGGCATTGAGAATCAGATCGGATGCGCGCGGTGAAAGACAAAGGTGTGGCAGAAAGCTGCACGTGAGAATGAGAAGCAAGAACGCGGCAAAGAGGAAAGGTGAGTCATGCATTCCAAACGCAGCAGATGTAACGCTGAAGACACATGCGACACGGGCAGCATCGCGTGGAGAGAGAGGGAAGAGGCAGAGCGAGCAGCGTGCAGGCAGTCACCTCGTGCACGAGGCGAGCGTCCGCCGCCACCATCAGTGGCTGTGCCTCCACCTCCACCCACCACCCCCCCCTCTGCTCTCCCTCTCCCTCCCCTACCCCACCCTGCGCCCTGCGTCCCGTTCCCCCTGTGCCCCCACCACACGGCCTCTCCTCCTCCACCACTCTCCACGTCATGCCTGCAGGGGCGCCTGCAGCAGCAGCAGGGGGGGTGGCAGGGTGAGCAGGGCAGCTGGGCTCTGAGTGCTGGTGGGGTGGCATGCCAGGCGGGTGTGCTGCTGCAGGGGAGTAGTGAGGAGGGGGAGTGTAGGAGGGGTGGTGAGGGGCGCGTGAGGAAGACGGTGAGAGGGCAGCGTGCGGCAGGGCGAGCAGAGTGAAGCGCTGCTCAGCCGCCCCTGCGGGTGCAAGCCCCGTGGCCCCGGGTGCTCCTGCCTGGCGCCTGCCCTGCCTCACCGCCTCCACTGCCACTCGCCCCACGCTGCCATGCACCACCGGCGGTGCTGCTGCTGCACCAGAGGAACAACCAGGGCGCGCATTGCCTGTGGACGGCAGGAGGGGGGCTATGGAGGCAGAGAGACAGCAGTGGGAGATGGTGGCGTGGAGGTGCGAGGAGGCACGGTGGGCCGAGTGGGCGCCGTGGAAGGCGCTGCTGACTGCCGGGGGGCTGGCTGCCGCCCATAGGGGCACGGCTGCTGTGCACTCCACCACTCGCATGCTGACACGTGTCACTGCACCGCTGGCACCGTTGACGCACCTGCTGCTGCTGCTGCTGCTGCTGCCCCTCTCTGTGCTGCCCTGCCTGCCCTGCCTGCCTTGCTGGGTGACAGCAGCAGTGGTGGCAGGTGGGCGCAGCAGAGGCAGCAGGGCGGTGGTGAGGTGGCGGCGCAGCAGCAGCAGGGTGTCGACCTGGTGGCGCGAGACAGTGACGCCCACCCGCTCCACCTGCAGTGCTCACAGGGACGGGTGTGGACGCAGAGGTGGGGGGGGTGAGGAGGAGAATGAGAAAAGCAGACGAAGGGAGGAAACGAGGGGCGTGGGGAGATATGAGGGGAGGAATTGCAGGAAAGGGAGGCAGCACCCACCAGCAGGTCAAGAGGCCGATTCTCATTGCATGGCCCTCCAGTGTGCGCACTGCACTGACACTGCTGCCCGTGATCATGCTGACATCGCTGCTGCTGCCTTTCCCAAACCCCCCACCGTCACTCCCTCCACCTGCACCAGCGAAGCCACGGTTTCTGAGCCAATCGCACGCAGCCACGTGTCCGTCTGTGTGCTCCCTGCAGCGCCGTGGCTCTCCTCTAGCGTGGCAAGGGGCGTGGGGGCAGGTGAGCAGGGCAGGCACGCCGTGCCCAGGTCCACCCACACGCGCTGCACGCACACCACAGGGGGCTCTTCCCCACCCTGCTCACCCCTCTGTGCCGCCGCCTCCCTTGCAGCGCTCCCACCCCGCCCCTCATTCACACATAGTGACAGCCCTCTCATGCCTGCCCGCCCCACTGCCACCCACACACCATGCCCCTCTACGCCCTTTCCCCTCGCCCCAACACCTCCCCCTTCACCCCCACTGCAACCCCCCCCATTGTGTGCGCTGCCACTGCTGTGGCCCCTGGCGCCCCTCAAGGGGCCTGCCACAATGCTCACACTGCCCCGCTGCACCGCTGCCTGCACCCATCCCACCCCACCCATGATCTGTGCTACTGCCCCCATTCCCCCACCTGCCAGCTTTCCCTTCCCTCCTCCCTCCTCTCCCCCTCCATCTCTTCTGTCTGCTCCCCTCTCCCCACTCGCCCCTGCTCCTCGGCCTTCTCCATCCCACCTGTCTCCACCGCTCTCCACCTCGATCTCCTGTGCTCTCACCACACTGCCAGCAGCCATTAGCCCGTGTAAGTGCACAAGAGGATCCGCCCACACCACCACCATGACGTCACCCAAGTGCAGCGTGACGTCAGCACCACTTGCAGCAGCGCTGGTGCCTGGGTGGGCGTGCTGCGCCGCAGCGGCTTGAGTGGAGGGTGGCAACATGGCAGGGCGCATGGGGGGGCGTGTGCCGATGGATGAGTGGAAGGACGCCGATAGGGCTGCTGAGGCGGGGGGCGACGGCTGTAGGGAGAGGCTGGGCGGAGCGGGTGGGGATGTGAGGGATGGGTGGGGGATGGGAGAGACGCAAATAGGATGAGAAGCACCGGGTACAATGTAGGTGGTGACATCGGAGTGGCGGACCAACACACAGTGGACACAGCGGAGGAGATTTAGAGGTCGTGTCATGGCAGCACACACACCCACACCTGAGTGCATGCAGTGCCTCCACCCACACCTGAGTGCATGCAGTGCCTCCACCCACACCTGAGTGCATGCAGTGCCTCCACCGATAGAGACTCAACGGACAGCTTCACCCACGTGTGCCCTCCATGCGCCTGCCCTCGCAGCACCGCCGGCTGCAGCCACGCCTCTCGCAGTGTGGGGCTGGCGGGCTGAGAGCGGCCGCTGCGCCATCCCCCTGCCAGCACCACACTGCACGCCCGCACATGGCAGAACGCCCCCACCTGCTGCTGCACGTGCTGCCAGCACCACGGGGAGTCAGTTGAGGGCTGTGGCGCTGCTGGTGGTGATGAGGATAAGGATGGCATGTGGCTCCACATTGACATCACCTCAGCTGCTGCCTCCAGGACGCGTGCGTGCTTAGCCACGCCCCGCAGCTCGCTTGCTGGCATGGCTGCTGGCACGGCTGCTGCAGCCTGTGCTGTTGCAGTTGACCCTGCCGTGCTGCCTGGTGGTTCTGCTACTGATGCCGTGGCGGCACCAACGCCACGTGCACTGCAGCTCACATCTCTGAGCGCAGCAGCAGCCATGGCCAGCAGAGAGGCGGCCTGTGGGCGGGAGACATGCAGAGAGACGGCATCCAGGCTGGCTTCCACCATACCCTCGCTTCCCCCCCTCGCCCCATGCTGCATGCCCCCCTCCCCCATCACAGCAAACCCGCCCTCAATCCCTTCCCCACCCCCACTGCTACGCGTTCCACCAGCAGCCAATTCAGGCCGCACAAATGATCCAGCTGGCGGTGCTGCTGCTGCCAGCCGTTGTGGCGCGGCTGGTGCTTGAGGTGACGAGGCGGCAGCAGCAGCAGCAGTGGACCACGTGCAGTCGACGCGGAGAGAGGCTGGGTGGAGCAGCGTGGCGGGGCACAGCTGCCATGGGCGGATGGGAGAGGGCGCGCAGGGAGGTCAGGAATGGGGGGGATGCCAGACAAGGCAAGGTGAGGGGAGGACAGGCGGGGAGAGTCCAGACTCTACAAGAATGCAGCTGTAGCCTTGCAGGCTTGATGGAGCTGAGGAGGGTAGACGTATGAGATGAAGGGAGTGGTTACGAGGGGGGGAGGACAGGAGGGAGGTACCTGGGCGTTGTCCAGAGAGTGCATGTGTGCCTGCAGCGTCACTGTCACCCGCGCCCTGCTTCCCTCACACGCCCTGCCATCGTCCCCCACCCATCTCGCTGGCCTCTTCCACACCGCCACTCGCCCCGTGCTCACACTCACACCCTCGCCCTCACCCTCACCCTCGGCCCCCCTCTGCAGCTTCTGCTCCAAGCCGCAGCTTCCCCCGCTACTGCTGCCAGCCATGCGCACAGTCACCCCGTCCCCTCCCACCTCGGCGCTGCTCACCCGCGCCACCCACCCCAACCATCCACCACCGCTGCCTGGGGACGAGGGAGTGGGGGCGAGAGGCAGTGGAGCTCTGGGCTCCTCTTGTGTAAGCCACCCGTCCCCTCTCACAGCCCCTCCCACTTCCCCACCTCCACCACCACGGCATGCCTGCACGTCCTGCCACCACCGCAGCACAGTGCTGCACATGCCCGGCCAGTAGGAGACTGCCACGAGTCCCACGTGTAGCGAGAGGCTGACGTCAGCAGTGAGCCCCAACGGCCCAGCAGCCTGCGAGGATTCAAACGCCTCTGCCACTCGCAACCCACGCCACCACACTCCCTCCACACTCCACCCCTCCTCACACTCCCCCACACTCTCCCCCTCCTCATCTTCCTTCCCTCCCCGACTCGCACTCCCCCCTGCTGCCCCTTGTCTTCGCGCCCCGCGAGCACCCGTGTGTTGCTCTCCCCCTGCTGCTGTGTGTGCAGGCAGCACGGCACCCAGGGGGGCGAGGGAGTGCAGCAGCGGCGCCTGCAGGCTCCCATACGACCCCACCGCGCCCTCCCCTCGGCCCCCCACTGCTGTTGCCCCTGCCTCGCCTGCCTGCTGCCGCGTGTGCAGGCGGAGAAGAGGACGGAGAGAAGACGGTATTACTGCTGCGGGATCCGAGCCACCAGAAGGAACATGTGTATCGGCACCTGAAGAGGCACCTGAAGCGCTGCTCCCTGGAACTGCCACAGCCACTGCCACGGGCCCCACCTTCACACTCGCTGCCTGCACCGCCCGGCCCCGCCCCTCCGCCTCCACCAGCACGGCCCCGAGCCTGCACTCCAGCTTCGGATAGCAGGCTGGGCCGGCAAGGCCCAGGTCAAGGCTTGGAGGTGCAGGTGCTCCGTGGCATTCGTCTGCAGTGAGGCCGGCGGCATGGCCCTCACAGCACACGGATGCGCCACCACTGCCATCCATGCCGTCGCCCGCACTGCTCACAAGAGACAGCTCAGCGCCCTCTAGCAGCGCAGCCACGGACCAATCAGTGGCTGCCAAGTCAAAGTGCACACCCGCCTCGTACCCCGTGGCCCACTCCCAGATCTCCTCACTCTCCAAACCACCACCCGCTGCTGCAGCAGCAGCAGCAGCTCGCACTGACAACGCACTTTGCCCCGTGGCTGCCACAGCAGCGCCGCCGCTGCTCGCCTCATCGTCCTCCTCATCCTCAAACAGCTGCTGCACCCACCCAATCACGCGCCCCATGCTGTGAAACAATCCCCGCTTCTGCTGGCCCCCCTGCTGCCCCCCCTGCTGCCCCCCCTGCTGCCCCCCCTGCTGCCCCCCCTGCTGCCCCCCCTGCTGCCCCCCCTGCTGCCCCTCCTGCTGCCCCCCCTGCTGCCCCCCCTGCTGCCCCCCCTGCTGCCCCCCCTGCTGCCCCCCCTGCTGCCCCCCCTGCTGCCCCCCCTGCTGCCCTTCTTGCTGCAGCCCATCCATCATTCCACCCGCCCTCTCCTTTGCTGCCTTTTCTCCCTCCTCACTTGCTGATACCAGAAGCTTCTCAGCTGCTTCTCTTGTCCCACCCATCGCATCCCCGCTGTCACCTCTGCCCTTGCCATGCCCGCCTCCCTCCTCCGTTCCACTCCCCTTCTCTTCCACGCCCCCTCCAACTGCTTCCCCCGCTCCCTCCGCCCCCCCTACTCCCTGTGCCCCAGCGCCTCTCCCCCATGCGTGCCGGCATGAGTGTGCGGCGCTGAGCAGAGCAGCGAGGTGGGAGGGCGAGGCGGAGAGGGCGAGGGGCAGCAGGCGCAGGGAGAGGCAGGCGCGCTGGGGCACGGCAAGAGCAACACAGGGCGGGGTGATGGCGATGCGGGAGGTGAGGGACACAGCGGAGAGGAGCGGCACTGGCGGGAAGCGTGTGGAGAGGGGGGAGTGTTGTGGGCGTGAAGGGGGGGTTGGGTTGGGTGGCAAATAACAGAGGGAGTGGGTTTGGGGCGAGGGACGTGAGAATCGCGACGAGTAAGTGAATGGTGAGAAAGATTGATCCCAAACGGCATGCACTGGCTCAAGGACTTGCCGTAGATACAGTGGCATACAAGGCGAGCAATGAGTGACAGATGGGGGAGCAGAACGGGGACTAGCGCCTGCCTGACAGGAAAATGGCTTGCATGCTATCATGAGGGCAATTTGCCATAGCCTTGCTCCACGGACCTTGGCTGGCCTGACACGTGGCGTTGTGTGATTGGCTAGATGTACTTGCGACATCCACCGACAGGCCAGTAACTTCCAGAACCTTCCTCACGCCTTCCTCTGGTGGCTGGGAAGGATGTGAGGAGAGTTGAATGCGTGTGCGTTGCAGGCAAGGCGACGAGGGCACAGGGGCGCTTGGAGGGGGAGGGGTGCAGCACGATGCTGAGCAGATCAGATGCGCGGGGAGGCATGGGGATGCATTGTGCTATACGTGTTGTGCAGCGCTATGGGCTATGGGTGGCATGTCACGCATGCTGCCATGCTGTCACACCTGTGCGAGTGAAAGATGGGCATGAATGGATAGGAGAAGCAGCACAGCAGGAGGGTGGGAGCAGCGCGCACCACAAAGGCAGGGGTCCAGTCAGGTGCAGTGGAGTGGAGGAGGAGCTTATCGCAGCGCAGAGACAGCACAGCAGACGGCGTGGAGTACTGCAGGAGCACGTCCGTTACAGTCACACTCGCGTTCAGCACGGTGTGCTGCAAGAACGCCCGCAGCCCCCCTAGCGCCAGCAGCTCCGCCAGCTCCTCCCTCGCATGCCCCGCCTCGCTGCTGCTGCTGCCCTGCGACGACTCTGAGTCCGTGTCGCTCCCACCACCACCGCCCTCCTCCTCCTTCCCTGCTCCATCGCCCCCCCTCTCGCCCCCACCACCGCCCCGCTCACCCTCTTTTGGCCCCATCCCCTGCTGCCCCCCAGCGCCCCCCCCACTTTCCCTTGCACCCTCCTCGCCCCCCTTGCCACCGCAATTCCCTCCACTCCACACCCTCTCCTTCCCCTCCGTCCCCTGCCCTCCAACCCCCCCTCCCCCCGTTGCCTCCACGTGCACGCGCACGCCATGCAGCGCCACGGCCACGGGGTGCGAGCCCAGCGCGGCCCACGGGATGCTCACGCGCAGCTCGCCCACCCACGCGCGCCGCACCGCCACGCGCACGTGAGGGGGGACTGGCAGAGGGTGGGCGCGGGGGGGTGGGGGGCATTGAGGGGGTAGGGGAAGGTTCTGTGAGCATGAGGGCGGTGTGGGGGGAATCAGTGCAGGTCATGCACCCGCTTTCGCCGCACAAATGTGTGCAAAGCAGGGAGTGAGGAAGAGCAAGATGTAAGAGGAGTGAGGAGGGGCGATGGGGAGTTGTGGTGCGGAACGCTGGCAGAGCCATGCAAAGGGGGCCGATGTGATGTGAGGGCTTCAAGCGTGGCCATGCAAAGGGGGCCGATGTGAGGGCCTCAAGCGCGGCCATGCGAAGACGACACCGGCTCCTCGCGCCTCCTCTTTGCCTTGGGCCTACTGAACATGTCGCCACTCCGTGCGACGCACCTGGCAGGTTGAGCTCGAAGTTTCTGAGAGTGAGGGAGCCGCCCGAAAGCGACACGCTGAGGTCGGACGCCGCCGCGCCGTCGGCATCGCGGATGTACGCGCGCAGCACGCGCAGCACGCGCAGCAGCACCTGCGGGCGGCAGTGGGGCGGCAGTCAGAGGGGCGGGAGGCCGAGAAGACGGACGCAGAAGGCAGGGAACAAGGTGGCGGTGGTGAACGAGGGAAGGAGACGGAAGAGAGAGCGCGGCGAGGCGGGGGAGCAGGGTGGGCGGGAGAAGGGGACGGCAGGAGCGGATTCGGCGGAGATGGCGGGTGGGCGACGGGCGGGAGGAGGACGAGCGAGCGGAGTCATGCGGTAGGAGCGGAGAGCGCGCACCTGCGACATGAACGACGACGCCATGGCTCCCTGAGCGATCCGTTACAGCATCACACGAGTGGCCGTGCGAGCGGGATTGTGTCGGTCATGTCTCTGGACAGTGGCGGGTTTCCCATTGGATTTCGTGTCTGCTAGTTTCTGTTGATCAACGGAAGGTCTGGTGTGTGTGAAACATGATTTCGTGTCTGCTAGTTTTCCCCGGTACAGGATGATCCGGGAATATATCATTCAATGTAATTCTGTTCCAAAGTGAATAAGTTACAGTAGCAATTTCCAAGCTGAAACGAAAGCGGCGTACTAAAAAAACACTTGGTGAGGTTTGTCATAGAAAGTCTCTCACATATCAAAAAAATAAAATTTGTATCCACAAGAATGATCCTCCTCAACATGGCATACCATATGGCCCCGGATACAAGCGCAGGCCTATTAAAATTGAATGCGCTTCTATTTGGAGCTGTTGGAAACAATTAATTCTAAAGCGCCTCTATCGTGTCGAAACACCAAGTCAGAAGCGAAGCGAAGTATATCGAAGCACCGGCGAGTCAACCCTCGGAGGTTGAGCAGTTGCTAGAGGTTACACGAAAGTCAAAGGTCAGCGCCTTTTTGTGGAAATGAAGAACAAGGATGGTTGAACTATGAATGAAGTGAGTACATATAGGAAACCCTAATTGGGTTGTACCCCCTATGGGATACCCCACTATAGCCTACACAACAGCATAAGCTATATAATGTTCTGACACACCCCCATAGGCAAAGTGGGGGAGAACAAGGGGTCACAAGACCAGTCAAGCAAAGCAGAGCAAGCTCAGGGTGGATCACAAAGTCACCACACAGTCCGAGCACAACGACAAGGCCACAAGGCCAGTTCACATGCAGGAGTACACATATATATATAGAGCTAGACAAGCAAGAGCATGTATATATATGTAACAGTACAAGCAAGGTCAAGAAGAGAGCAAGTGAGGCAAGACAGGTACAAGACCCAGCTGGGTGCAGAAGCGCTGATGGTCACAAGGCGCAAGTGCCTTGGTGAACACATCAGCAGTGTTGGCCTCAGAGGCCACGTAAGCAAGTCGCAACTGACCACGCTGCTGCAGCTCACGAGCAAGAAAGTAACGGAGAGCAATGTGCTTCGTTCTGTGCTCCAAGCGCTGCTCTCGACACAAGGCCAGCATGGCTTTGTTGTCTACGTACAGCACTGGAGGAGAACGAGGCGGCTCTCCAAGGTCAGTCAGCAGGTAGGTGAGCCAGCGAAGCTCCTGTGCAGCCATGGCCCCGGCGTAGATCTCAGCCTCACAACTGGAGCTGAGAACAGAGGACGAGCGAGTAGCCCGCCACGAGACAGAGCCGGAACCAAGACTGAAGGTGTAACCCTGCGACGACCGCTGTGTAGCCTGGTCGTCTGCCCAAGAAGCGTCCGCGTGCCCAGTGAGGACCACTGGACTCCGCCCTCCAAGCACTAGCCCCATGCCCGACGTACTGCACAAGTAGCGCAACACCCTCTTAGCTGCAGCCATGTGCTCTGGTCGGTGTCTCCCAGGAGCAACATAGCGTGCGAGAATGCTAAGAGGGTATGCAAGGTCAGGTCGTGTACAGGTCATCAGGTACATGAGGCAGCCAACAAGCTCTGGGTACGGGCCACTCGACTCTACGGACTCATCCGAAGGCAGAGCTGAGAGCGAGTGGCGAGTAGACAGAGGAGTGGCCTGAGGCGAGGAGTACGTGAAGCCGAAGCGCTGAAGGACCTGCTGCACCATGTGTGACTGAGTCAAGGTAATGGTGCGGCGTGCTCTGTCCCGAGTGATCTGCAAGCCAAGGTAGCTGCGCAGTTCACCCAGGTCTGTGCACGTGTGTCTCTTCTGCAGCTCGGACTTCACGTAGGCTAGTCCAGCAGTGTCAGCTGTGGCAAAGACCAAGTCGTCGACGTACACGAGGACGTAGAACGGCGGCAAAGAAGTGTCGGTGCGCAGAAACAACGACGGGTCAGCAGTAGAGGGAGCAAACCCAAGAGCCGCAAGCGTAGTCCTCAGTGTGTCGTGCCACTCACGCGGTGCCTGGCGGAGACCGTAGACTGGCCGTCGGAGGCTCCACTGGGTGCCAGGAGGAAAAGTCCCAGTGAAGCCAGGTGGACGGCGCAGCCAGATCTCCTCGTGCAGGCTACCCTGCAAGAAAGCAGTACTGAAGTCAAGAGAGTGGAGCTCATAGTCGCGCTGAGCGGCTATGTGTAGCAGCACCCGAAGAGTGGTCATCTTCGGGGTGGGAGAGAAGGTCTGAAAGTAGTCAACTCCCTGCCGCTGACTGAAGCCACGAGCGACGTACCGCGCCTTGAAGACAGGTGGAGAGCCCGGCGGCCGCTTCACCCTGAAGATCCACATGCCACTGACGATGTTCGCCCCAGGAGGGGGAACCGCGTCAACGTAGGTGCCTGTGGACTTCCAGGACGCCATCTCTGCATCCATAGCTGCCTGCCACTGAGAGGAGTAGGGACCCTCTACGGCCTCCGCGTAAGAGCGCGGAGTCGGGATGTCTAGTGCATCCGGGTCTCCCTCAGGGGCAAGTAGTACGGACGCGAGATGAGGTGAAGCAGCAGCCAGACACCGGAACTCCTCCTGCCTGTCCTCAAGGACGTCCGTGCCAAGAGCACACTCACCCCCGACGGACGGAGGACAGACAGACGCAGACTCAGCAACAAGACCGGCAGCGTAGTCTAGACGACAGCGAGCAGCAAAGTCGACGAGCTCAGCAACAAGCGCAGACGCAGCAGTGGACTCAAAAGAGGGGTCAGTGACGACAGTAGCAAGGAGACGTGTGACAGCAGGACTGGCAGCACGAAGAGAGTCCGACTCCGGGTCAGGAAGAGCAGGAAGAGAGGACTCAGGAGGAGAAGGCAAAGGGGCACGCAGAGGAGCAGTGGACGGACGCAGAGACATCCGGTGCGTGCCAGGGACAGGAGGAGGACGTTGACGCGAACCACGACCACTAGTGCGAGCAGCACGGACAGGCGACGCAGGGCGAGACGCAGGCTCACGACGCTCAGCAAGACCTCCAGTAGGACCAGTGTAGGGAGAAGGAGCGGGCAGTGGGGAGGCCGGCCGTAACTGTAACTGTGACAGGACAGGCTGTGGACACTCTAAGGGAGGAGGAGGACCAGTAGAAGGCGGGAGACCAAGAACCTGCTGAAGGAGCGGAACGAAGTACGGTCTAGGCCGCGCGGCGACTCCAGACACAGCAGGGACAGCACCAGTACCCCCAGCGGCAGCACCAGCGCCAGCAGCACCTCCAGCTCCAGGACCTCCAGCAGCACCAGTAGCACCCCCAGCAGGACCGCCTCCAGGACCGAAAGCAGTAGCCTCAGCGTCAACGCCCTCAGCAGCTCCAGCTCCAGTACCTCCGGGACCCGCGGCACCAGCACCCTCAGTAGCCGAAGAACCTCCAGCTCCAGCAGCACGCCTCCAGCGCCGGGCAAACCACTCGCGCAGCTCCTGTGGAGAGAGGGGCTCCCGCCGAGGCGAAGCACCCAGAGAACCGCCAGGTCCCGCACCGCCAGACGCCACAAGGGGAGGTCCAGTGGCCGCAGGCTCCGCAGCACCAGGCTCAGCACCCCCAGTAGCAGCACCCCACGGCTCAGCACCCCCAGACTCCGCACCCCCAGGCTCAGTACCCCCCGTCGCAGCACCCCCAGGCTCAGCACTCCCAGACTCCGCACCCCAAGGCTCAGCACCCCCAGTCGCAGTACCCCCAGGCTCAGCACCCCCAGACTCAGCACCCCCAGGCTCAGCACCCGCAGCAGGACCAGAGTCACCAGCAACCTCGACCGGCTCGACTGCGTCTACCTGGGACACACCTGAAGGGGCAGGACCCTGAGGGGGTAGGGGGTCTACCGGGGGGGGACCTGGCACAAGGAAGTGCGGTGGCGGGGGGAGGGAAGGAGTGCGGTAGGGGAAGAGGCGGTAGAAGGGGACTGACTCGTCGAACGTGACGTCCTGGGAGGACAGAACACGACGAGAGGAGGGGTGGTAGAACTGCCACCCTGGAGCGTCAGGGGGGAAGCCGAGGAAGACACAGGGAGCAGCACGAGGGGACAGCTTGTCCGCAGACAAGTCGCGGACAAACGCCCGAGATCCCCAGACACGGAACGCAGACGCATCGCCGACCTTCCCCGTCCACAGCAGAGCTGGGGAGGTCTCCGGCCGGGAGACCCTGGGGTGAAGGTTGATCTGATGCGCCGCGTACCGAACCGCAAACGGCCACAGAAAATGGGGGGCAGCCGCATGCATCATGGACGTACGAGCGACGTCCATGACCATGCCAATGCGACGCTCAGCAATCCCATTTTGCTGTGGAGAGTCCGGAAGCGTAAAGGTCTGGCGGATGCCTCGTGCACGACAGTAGGCTCGCAGAAGGCCAGAGGAGAACTCTCCACCTCGGTCAGAGTGCAGACGCAGAACAGGAAAGTCCGAGCCGAAGCTCCTCCTAAGCTGGAGACGAGCTGCGCGGATCCAGTCGATCAACACCTCAGTGACCTCACCCTTGCTGCGCAAGGGGAAGACTGTGGTGTAACGCGAGTAGTCGTCAACCACCAGCAGGAAGTAGCGCTCGTGACCCTGCCCACGGACGCGGGCGGGGCCCCACACGTCCATGTGAAGCGTCTGCAGAGGAGCCTCTGTGGGGGGAAACTGGGAGGAGTGGGGGGCAGCCCGGAGCCGCCCCTCGACACAGGGGACACAAGAAGGTCCGGGTCCCGAAGGAAGGGGAGGGAGAGACCGGGGAAGACCAGAGACAAGGACACGGGAAGCCATGCCCCGAAGACGAAGCAAGGAGGGGTGGCCAAGACGGTGGTGCCACAGGAGAGTCTCGTGAGACAGGCGGCGACACGAGCAGGGGGCAGACTCAGGACCAGACCTGGACGCAGCAGCAAACACCTGACCCGACGCAGCTACCAGGCCAGACGCAGGGACAGGAGGAGACGCAGTGGTCAGTGTGTAGAGACTCGACCCTGGCCGACGCGAGAACGTGGCCAGGTGTCGGCCTGTGCGGGCATCCGAGCAGTGGGTCACCCGCTGACTCGCAGGAGTAAACTGGTGAACCCCCGCATCCTGCAGGTCAGCACCACTCACCAAGTTCGTCGAGAACGAGGGGAGGTACAGACCAGACAAGGTGCCCGAGGGGGCAGCCGGACACGGGAGGACAGTGGAGAAGTGAGAGAGGACAGGACCCCCAGAGGGGTCAGCCAGGGAGACTGCAACCGGCCGGCCAAGCGGCGTGAGTGTGGTGCGGTCTCGAAAGAAGGAGCGAGAAGCCCCTGAGTCAAGTGTGAAGGTGAGGGAGGCCGAAGCCGACGCAGTACCTGAGAGCGCAGCCTCACCAGTACCTGAGAGTGCAGACGCACTGGCACCTAGAGCAGCAGCCGCAGAAGTACCTGGCGCAGCAGTACCAATGCCCGGGTCGGGCGGGAAACACTGGTAACAGTCACCCTCCTCACTAATAGTCACAGCATACATGGCAGCAAGGATAGCATCAAAGTCAAGATCAAAGACAGCTACGCCAGCCCTAGACAGCTCTCCCCAACGGGGAATCTCACTGGCCTCGGGGAACTGCTGACGCCAAGCGTCCGTCAGGCGGCCAAAGCAGCGCTGAGTGGGGTGCGCACCCCCACACTGCTCACCCGCTCGGTCACCGGAACGAAGGACGTAGGTGCACGGACCAAAACCCCCACCCCGCTGACGCTGCGTGTACCACTCACGGAGCTGCTGGGGCGGGGGGATGTCCCGCGAACGCTGCTGCTGCTGCTGCTGCTGCTGCTGCTGCTGACGCTGGCCACCACCAGGGCCGCTACGCTGCGGGGCACCACCCCGACCAGCTCCACCCCCTCCGCCACCGCTGCCTCCACCTCCACCACCACCGCTGCCTCCGCTCCCACCGCTGCCGCCACCACCGCCTCCTCCTCCGCTGCTGCCACCGCCACCACCGCCCCCGCCACCACTCCCACCGCCACCCCCACTCCCTCCTCCGCCTCCACCGCCTCCTCCACCGCCCCCGCCAGCTCCACCCGCGCCCTTGCCCCCCTTGCCCCTGCCAGGGCGGCGTCTCCCGCTAGGGGCAGACGCCGCGCAGACCGACTCAAGACCAAGCAGGTCGGCAGCAGCAGCAGAGGCAACAGAGGGCAGCAGGGGGGAAGGAGAACACCCCTCAAAGATGGGGGTGCGAGGGTCACCACGAGAGGCTCCTACAGCGACGATGCTCTTCTCCGCCGCCAGGAGGGACTTCTCGAGGAGGTCGACAGTGAGAGTGGTGGGACAGACCGAGAGGTAGTGGTCCCTGACTACGCGAAGGGAGTCAGGGAGGCGTGTGACTATGTAATAGAGAGTGATGTACATGGGGGGGGGGTTCTTGGCGCAGAACTCAGCAGGAAGGGCGGCGCGGTAGCGAGTGTCACTAGTGCGGAGGTGCGTAATGAGGTCAGCGACAGTGGGAAAGGCAGTAAGGTCAGGAAAGAGGTACGGTAGCATGAGGCGACTCAGGGCAGCAGTGGCAGGGGAAGAGTAGCGCGCAACTACAGCGTCGTACAAGGTCTGAGCACTCTTGTACTGACTAAAGTGCGCGCGCTCAGTGGTAGGCAGGTGGCGACGCACAGCAAGACGTGCAGCAGCATCGCGGGTGGCCCACTGAGAGCGAACAGTGGGGTCAGCATCAGTAGCAGGGGCAGGAGAGGCGCCAGAGGTGAGGTCAAAGAGGGAAAGACCGTCCGCCCTATCGCACTGTAAGAACAGCTGCAGGTCGTCGACCCAGACCTCAAAGTCAATGGCTCGACCCTCAGCGTCAAAAGCGAGGACACTAGGGGTAGCCATGACGACGACAGACGAGCAGTGCAAGCAGTAGGGGAAGGGCACGCAGTCACAGTGGGGCTGTGCTCACCGGACAGGGCAGGTCGGGCGGCTCGGCAGTAGGGCGGCTCGGCTGCTCAGCGGCTCGGCGGCAGGGCGGCGCGGCTGCTGGGCGGCTCGGCTGTTGGGCGGCTCGGCGGCAGTGCGGCTCGGCTCCCGGGCGGCTCGGCGGCAGGGCGGCTCGGCTCCCGGGCGGCTCGGCGGCAGTGCGGCTCGGCTCCCGGGCGGCTCGGCGGCAGGGCGGCTCGGCTCCCGGCGGTGCCGCTGCTAGGCGGCTCCCGCAGGTAGGGCGGCGGTAGGGCCGCAGGTAGGGCGGCGGGCGGGCCGTAGGTAGGGCGGCGGGCGGGCCGCAGGCAGGGCGGCGGTAGGGCCGCAAGTAGGGCGGCGGGCGGGCCTCAGGTAGGGCGGCGGTAGGGCCGCAAGTAGGGCGGCGGGCGGGCCGCAGGTAGGGCGGCGGTAGGGCCGCAAGTAGGGCGGCGGGCGGGCCGCAGGTAGGGCGGCTGGCGGGCCGCAGGTAGGGCGGCGGGCGGGCCGCAGGTAGGGTGTCGGGCGGGCCGCGACGTGAGGGCGGCGGGGCCGCTGTAGTGGGGCGGCGGGGCCGCTTAGCAGAGGGCGGCGGGGCCGCGTGAGCAGGGCGGCGGGGCCGCGTGAGCAGGGCGGCGGGGCCGCGAAGCAGAGGGCGGGCGGGCCGCGACGTGAGGGCGGCGGGGCCGCTGTAGTAGGGCGGCGGGGCCGCTTAGCAGAGGGCGGCGGAGCCGCGTGAGCAGGGCGGCGGGGCCGCGAAGCAGAGGGCGGCTGGGCCGCGCGAGCAGGGCGGCGGGGCCGCGAAGGAAGGGCGGCGGGGCCGCGTTAGTAGGGCGGCGGGGCCGCGTAGGGAGGGCGGCGGGGCCGCGAGGGGCGACACGGAGGGTCGCTAAAAAAAAAAGGAAAACGCGCCTCGGGGCGCGCTTCGGTGGGCCCTAGAAGCAGTCCCTAGGAGGGGACCTGCTCTGATTCCATGTGGAAATGAAGAACAAGGATGGTTGAACTATGAATGAAGTGAGTACATATAGGAAACCCTAATTGGGTTGTACCCCCTATGGGATACCCCACTATAGCCTACACAACAGCATAAGCTATATAATGTTCTGACACTTTTGACCTGACAAATACAGCGCGACAGCAAGGACAAACAACTGACTCGTTATTGAGCAGTTGCCCGAGTCGTCACTGTATCGAACCGCAACAGCAACAGTAAAACGGTTATTAACTGTATTTCTTCGTATTCCTTGTACTCTTATAAAAACTTGTATCTCTTTGTTTTAACCAATCTACTTTGCCCTCACATACCAGCGCAAGGTGGTTCAAACACTTCTTATTAAGCTTCCGCTAATTACAACAAGTCCTACCCAGAGTTCAGCCCTGCATGTCAGAATGTTGTATTTGTCTAGCCTGCAGTGGGGTACTCTATAGCGAGTACAGCCCAATCTAGGGTTTCCTATATGTACTCAACTTCTTGCTAGTGAAACCCCTCCTTTCTTCATTCTTACTTTCTACTGCTATTCTAACATGCTATCAGAGCAGGTCGATCCCCTTGGGTCGATCCTGTGGGTGGGCCCACCACCTCACTGCTTCCGCTGCTACTGCTACTCTGTGTGTTGCACGCCCCGTGGCGTGCGACGGATTTTTCATCCCGCCGCGCGCTCGGAGCGTGCGGCGGTTTTCTGCCCGCCGTGCGCCCCGAGGCGCGCGGCGGTTTTCTGCCCGCCGTGCGCCCCGAGGCGCGCGGCGGCTTTCTGCCCCGTCACTCCGCGCGTCGCTCCCGGGAGGCGCTGCGACGGGCGACGGGGACCCGCGCGTCGCCCCCCGTCGCCCGTCGCGGCCTGCGCGACCTGCGTAGGGCCCGCGCGCGGCCCGTCTAGCCTGCGCGCGGCCCGTACGGGCTGCGCCAGGCCCGCGCGCGGCCCGTACGGGCAGCGCCAGGCCCGCGCGCGGCCCGTACGGACTGCGCCAGGCCAGGGCACGCCTCGGGCCGCCCGCACGCGGTTCGTACGGGCTGCGCCAGGCCCGTGGGCGCCCTGTTTTCTCTGCCCCTGGGCTGCCCGCTGTCCCCTGTGCTTCTGACGGCGCCCCACCCCTGCTGCTGCCCGTTCTCCTGAATTAGGGTTTGGGGGTGGGGGGTATGGGGGTGCAGTTTCTGTGCGTCGTCCCCTGCTCCTCCTCCTCCTCCGTCTCCCAGTGCTGCAGCAGCCGCTGAGGGGGGTGGGTGTGTGGGAGCCGAAGGAGTGGTACTAGGGGGGTGACGTGCAAGTGGAGTTAGGAGTGAAGCAGTGGGTGTGTGGGGGGTGTGTGGGACAGTTGGAGGAGGTTGAGCGGAGGCTGCTGTCTTGTCGTCCGCAGCACCTGTAGTCCGGGGCGCACTGTCCTGGTAGCCCAGAGAGTCTGCTGCGCCTGTCGCCCGAGGGTCCGTTGCTCCTGTAGCTCGTCGTAGCCCGTGAGCCAGTTACTCCAGTAGTCCGGGGCGCACTGTCCCGGTAGCCACTGTGCCAGCAGCTCCTGTTGCCCGTGTGTCTGCAGCTTCAGCCGCCGTCTCTCATCTTCTCTCCTCTCACAGTCCCTCCTCCTCCTCACTTGCCCGCTGTGATTACCTCTAGCTTTGCTTCTTATTGTGAACTCCTGCTATACCTGCTCATTGTGCTGATTACACCCCACTTTGGCTATGGGGGTGTGTCAGAATGTTGTATTTGTCTAGCCTGCAGTGGGGTACTCTATAGCGAGTACAGCCCAATCTAGGGTTTCCTATATGTACTCAACTGCTTGCTAGTGAAACCCCTCCTTTCTTCATTCTTACTTTCTACTGCTATTCTGACACTGCAAAGATCCTAAGGGTTTTTTCTCAGCCCAACATGGTATGAGAGCTAACAGGGGGAACTCAACTACTATCAAGTTATCTACAACGTCAGAAGGCATGGCAACACAAAAGGAAAGGAGCTCCTCTAACGGCTCCCCGGGTACTACCCCTACTCCACCTCCTGCCTCTGGCCTACAGACAGAGGAGGGTACGGCAACAAGACCAAGAGCAACTTCTACCGAAACTCCCGCGAATCAACCTGCAAGCTTCGATCAGAGCATGATGGAGAAGTTTTTTTCCTTCATGTCTTTCTACGAACAACACCAGCAAGCGGCACCTGCGCAGTCACACAACAGCAACAACAACGACGTGACTCCCATGAGTCTTGACGGCTCATCATACGCACGCGGAAACCAACAACAGCAGCCTACCTTTGCTCCGTACGAACCCCAGCGCGGCTCCATCAGCTTCACGCCACACCCGCAGCCTTCACCTGGACAAGAAAAACCACCGGACGCACTACAAGTTCAGTCGCAGTTTGCGCACGTCTTAAAACTACAGACGTCAAGACCCTTTGACGGAAAGGACTTCTTCACCTGGTCATTCGAGTTCGAATTGATGATGGAAGGCGCACAGATTCTCGGCTTCTTCGACGGGTCCCTGCCATATCCAACAAATGGCACACAATACGACAAGCAGCAGTACACCTATCAGTCAATGATGGCGTACACAATCCTACTGAGGAATATCACCCCAAACCAGCAGCAGAATATACGGTCTTACCGTGGATACGGCAACTCCGCCGAGCTCGCATACAGCCACTTGAAGAGCCTGTATCAAGCAACAGACAGCGTAAATCAGAGTCGGTTGATGGCGCAACTGACAACAGTCGAGATGAAACCAGGCGAAAAGGGGATGGCGTATATCAGTCGCTGTCGTGAATTGCGCGACAAACTCCTTCGGTGCGGAGGGTCGATATCTGAAGACGCCTTCGTGACAGTTATCATCGGCGGCCTCGGTCCTCAATGGCGCGCCACAAAAGCCATTCTCCGAGCCCACGGAAGAATCTCCGAAACAGCACTTTGCGCTGAAATTCATGCCGAACAACAAGACATGGACCTGCAAGAAGAAAGGCACAAGAGGAAGACGTCAGCACCGGAATTCGCCTTCCACACTCAGCGACGCTACAACAACAACAACAGCCGACAACAACCAAAGCCCGTACCTCCGTTCTGCCATCTCTGCAAGACGTCAGGACATCCGCGCACACACTGCCCGAATCGACAACACTCAACACCGCCACAGCGAAAGCTTCGACCTTCAAGCAGCCAAGTCGCTTCAACACAAGCGAACCCCACCGCTCAAGTTCAAACGACATCAACGGGACAACCTGCACAAGGAGCAAGAAACATGGTCAGTTGTATGGCAAGACTGACCGACTCCTGCATCACCGAGTCACCGCCACACTACTCACCGGAAGAACAGCTCGACAACAGTACGCCCCGCCGCGAATCACTTCAACCGAATCCAACGTATGCAGCTATCGCCCAAAGTGAACCGTCCGGAAAAGATACGTGGTTCTTGGACAGCTGCTGCGGACAACACATGTGCTCTTCAGGACGCTTTGTTCAACGCGAACATCAACTTCAACGCGAGGTCGTCATCACCGTCACCAACAATCAGAACCTGCGCACACGACGACAAGGCATAGTGCAACTTCAGTCACGAGAAACAAACGTCATACTGCAGATGTCAAAGGTCTTAATAACAGAAGGGCTCGGTTACAACTTACTGAGCGTCAGTCAATTGATGGCGAAGGGCATACACCTCGAAGCAGATAGTACCACTCAGGAGTTCAAGTTGTACCACGGAAGAGGCGGTCTCTACATCGGGAAGGCGATCCTAAAAAATAATGTCTTCGTCCTCGACTTCGTCCCAGATCTCGGCACCGCTGACAGCGACGGGATCGTCACCTTCACCTCCTGGACACATCCACCGGATCTTGACCCCGACTTCAGCCCCGAAGGATTCTGGTACTCGCACACCATCCCTGAGGCAGAACGAACAAGAGCGTTAGCAACAATTCAACAAACATCGGCAGCAGCAGAGACAACATCGGCAGCAGCAGAGACAACATCGGCAGCAGCAGAGGCAACATCGGCAGCACCAGAGACAACAACGACAGCAGCAGCAACAACAACGACACCAATCGCTGGCCCCTCAACGGCACCAGTCTTCATCGACGATACACCAACGACACCCGCGCAGCAGCTGGCTCCAACTCAACGAGAAGTCCACCGAAGCGCCAACTTCACCACCGGTTTCTACTCCAACTCCGACATGTATCGGCGCTCACCCGGACACCGCGCCAGCGAAGAAATCTGGGATGCACGGATGGGACACCCAAGCAACACAACGTTAAACAACACGATAAGAGCAGGAGTGCTCGACAAAGATTCGCTCCTACTACACGACGGGAGAGAACTCCAACGAGTAAAAGGAACGTGCTTCACATGTCCTGAAGCCGACTTACCGCATCAGCCGTTTGTCCCTCACCACAACCCGAGTGCACCAGCATACGCACCGCTCGAAAAGGTGTACAGCGACATCCTGTACAATCGCGTACCAGGACAAGGAGCTTACAACTACACCATCACCTTCATCGACGCTGCCACCCGATACGTTTGGCACCTGAACCTTCCGAGTCGCGACATGGCTTTCGAAGCCTTCGTCGCCTGGCTTCCAGCAGCAGAACGAGAATCCGGAGTGAAGCTAAAGAGCTTCCAGTCAGACGGAGGAGGAGAATACACCTCACAACGCTTCAAGGACTACCTGGCAGAGAAGGGAATCAAGAGGCTCATCTCCCTTCCTTACGCCCATCAACAGCAGGGTGTAGCAGAAAGGATGAACAGGACCCTCCAGAACACCATGCGCAAACTGCTACGTGGCATGCGACTACCCAACCACCAGTGGCCCGAAGCAATGGACCACGCCGTCATGCTACACAACTTGCTTTCGTCATCATCACTTCCAAACAACGCATCACCGCATCTGCTGTGGACAGGAAAATTGGGCAGCACAAAAATGTTACGAGTCTTCGGCTGCATGGTACAGTACCGACCCCCATCTGCACGAGCCGGCCGATTCTCCCAACGCGCACAGTGGGGACTACACCTGGGCATCGAAAAGAATTACAACGCATGGAGGATTTTCGACGTCCACTCCAAGGAAACAGTAGCAGCACGTGATGTCCTTTTCTACGAATGACTCACCCTTCCGACGTACCTTGCCAACCTGGAAGAAGATCGGGACCTCACAGGTGGCTTCCATGGTGACCGAGCCTTCGCCTCGGCAGCAGACGAAGCTGACTGGGACGAGCAGAACGTGGACGCAGCCTCGGAGGAAGCCGGACCTCTCCCTTACTGCTCTGTCGATGTCCCAATGGATGACGAAAACCCTCGCGAAAGCGCCAACGCCGAAGTATTTTACCACTTCGCCGACAACGGTTACGTTACACCTGCAGAAGTCAACACCAACGAAGCAGAACGCATAGGGCCCAACTTCATACCTGACCCAGAAGCAGGTGACGAAGCAGCTTATCCCGCGGACACCACACTCCCCCGCTACACACAGAGTGGCCTCCAGATACTTGGCCTCGTCACCGCGGTCCACGACACTGCGATTCCTAAGGAGCCTGCCACAGTGCAGCAGGCTCTGGGGGGGGAGCATAAGAAAAAGTGGCGCGAAGCCATGGACAAGGAGCTGAAAGCACTGAAGGAACGCAACACCTGGAAAGTTGTTCCCATCGGAGTGGCACGAAACAAGACTATACTCACCGGGAAGTGGGTCTTCCGTGTGAAAACAAAAGCAGATGGCACCATCGACAAATTCAAAGCACGCTGGGTTGTACGCGGCTTCGACCAGGAACACGGACGCGACTTCACCGAGACATTCGCCCCAGTCAGCCGACACACCTCACTACGAATCCTTCTCGCGATCGCCGCCATGAAGAAGAAGAAGCTGCGGCAAATCGACGTCGCCAACGCCTTCCTTTACGCACCCGTCGACGCAGAGATTTTCGTTGAGCTACCACATGGCTCCAGCACGGACTCCAACCACGTCTGTCAGCTGTTGAAATCCCTGTACAGGATCAAGCAAGCCCCGAGACTGTGGCAGCAGTACCTCCACGCCCGACTCGTTCGCATCGGATTTCACCAACTACCGCACGATCAGGGCATGTACCGGCTCACAAAAGGAACCGACTACATTCTACTCATCGTCTACGTGGACGATCTTCTCTACATCGGCTCGACCGACGGTGTCACTACCTGGTTCGAAGGGGAGCTGCAGAAGGATCTCACTCTCACAGTCTCATCTACTGTCACGCAATACCTCGGCCTCAACATTCAGGAAGAAGAAGAGGCAATTTACCTCAGCGCCGCGAAATACGCCGACACCATTGCTAAACGCTTCGCACTCACGCCGACCACCATCTCCACGCCATATCGCTACGCGGCAGGAAACAACAAGGAAGGATCCACTCCGCTAAAGCCCGCCGGCATACGCGACTACCAAAGAAAGCTAGGCTGTCTTCTCTTCGCAGCCGTCACTTGCCGCCCGGACCTATCGTACTCCGCAAGCCAGCTTGCGACCTACCTCAAGAAACCTGAAGCAGAACATATGGCGGAGCTCGACCGCACTCTCCACTACCTCGTCAGCACCCCAACGATCGGCCTGACCTACCACAAGAACGGGACCCCGACACCTAAGCTAATCGGCTACGTCGACGCAGATCACGCCGGCGACTCCGACAACAGGCGCTCACGCACCGGCTACATCTACCGCCTCGAACCTATCGGACCTATCTCCTGGCAGTCAAGCAAGCAGGAACTAATCGCCCTCTCATCAGCCGAAGCGGAATATATCGCACTCTGCTCAGCCACCAAGGAAGGACTCTACCTTCGCGAACTGTTGGAAGAAGCAAAGCTAGCTCAGTTACCCTGCTTCACCCTGTTCTGCGACAACCAGTCGGCAATTCGCATAGCCAACAAGAACTGCTTCGCGAACAGGACGAAACACATCGCCCTGCGATACTTCTTCGTGAAGGACGAGATCGAGAAGGGGAGACTCGAGCTGTATTATTGCCCCACATCCGAGATGGCAGCTGACTACTTGACCAAGAAGCTCGGAAAGCAGAAGTTCGAGTACTGCATGCTGCTGACTGGACAGAGCCACGTCACCAGCAGCGACACTCCAGAAGCGAAGGGGAGTGTTGGAAACAATTAACTCTAAAGCGCCTCTGTCGTGTCGAAACACCAAGTCAGAAGCGAAGCGAAGTATATCGAAGCACCGGCGAGTCAACCCTCGGAGGTTGAGCAGTTGCTAGAGGTTACGCGAAAGTCAAAGGTCAGCGCCTTTTGACCTGACAAATACAGCGCGACAGCAAGGACAAACAACTGACTCGTTATTGAGCAGTTGCCCGAGTCGTCACTGTATCGAACCGCAACAGCAACAGTAAAACGGTTATTAACTGTATCTCTTCGTATTCCTTGTACTCTTATAAAAACTTGTATCTCTCTGTTTTAACCAATCTACTTTGCCCTCACATACCAGCGCAAGGTGGTTCAAACACTTCTTATTAAGCTTCCGCTAATTACAACAAGTCCTACCCATAGTTCAGCCCTGCAAAGATCCTAAGGGCTTTTTCTCAGCCCAACAGGAGCAATGCGCTTATGGCCGATCCTCAATTATAAGCGCACCCCCTATAATTTTTGATATATTATAAGCGCATGTTACAATGTTAGAATTGCACATGTGTCAACGTACTGTAACGATTTTTATTTTAGCAAGCGGATGTGTTGCAAATTCAGTTCTTAACGTTCGAAACAGGCCTGTCGAAGTCCATGGGACCAACACATCGAGTCCTGAGCTGCTCAAACTTTGGCCCTGATTTTCGCGTAGGTGACTGTTTTTAGCCCTTAACGATCACGGGCGCAGGGCAAATTCAGAACTTGAAATCCGCGCTTCCTACAACTACCGTCATCGCTCGGATATAAAACAGTGTTGAATAGAAGATAGGGGGTGTCTATTAAACGGGTGTCTCTTATAAACGGGTGTTCCTCATTATAAGACACCTAAATATGTGTACAACTTAAGACAGTGTCATGTAATCAGAACAAGGGTTTCGGGGTTTATGAAGGGGGGGGTGTCCTCTAAACGACCCTTAGTTCCTTCTCGAGGGTACATGCATACATTCATGAATTTCTACTTATACCTAGCCCCCCTCCGTCACAACCTCCTCATCTGCATGAACATCAGGCTCCCTAACACCCAGGTCTGGCACTCGCCAGGCATGCCTAGCCGCCTGCCTTGGCTCGGCCATGCGGTCAGCCTCGGCCGTCGCTCCGCGGTAGTTGGGGGTCTCCTTGTATAGCACCTCCAGGCCGGTTGCCACGGCCACCTCCCTGACGCTCTCCGCCTGCATCTCCTCCTCCTCCTCCTCCTCCTCCTCCTCCTCCTCCTCCTCCTCCTCCTCCTCCTCCTCCTCCTCCTCCTCCTCCTCAAGAGCCTGCCCAAGCAGGCGCGTGTTGTCGCCTGTGGTCCCCCCGAGGCACATGTCCTCAGAGACATCGGTGGTGCTCCTCGCGCGTAGGTGAGACATCACAAGGTGGTTCTCCGTCCCGTCCAGCTTGCTTGAACTCCCACAGTGGCGGAACGCGTCAATGATGACCTGCTTGGGGACTTAATCCCATGCCTCCGCAATCCACTGCAGCACCACGGGGTGTGGAGGCCTCTGCAGGTTTCCTAAGAGTGGGACAGAGGCAGGGACAGCACGCCGTTAGAGACATGAAGGTGTAACAGGACATGAAGGGGTAACAAGGCTGAACTTGCATGAACTTTACTCACCCTTCTTCATCTTCAGGTGAATCCATTCACGCATAAACCACCTGGCATAGCGTGCGCGCACCGCGGCCTTGAAGCACCGGTTGATGGAGACGTCCAGGGGTTAAACCTGGCTCATGTAACCTGTTGGGATTACTGCAGGGGTGATGCTATGCGTACGGTAGGCTTGGAGCATGCCCTGGGTGATGAGGCCTCGGTAGGAGTCCAACACCAGCATCGCACGCCTCGCGTTATGGCCGCGCTGGGGGTTGAGATGGGGCAGCACCTCCTTGGTCAGCCAGATCTGCACAGCGCTCTCGTCCATCCACCCGCTATCCTGTGCTTGGCACACGACTCCTGCCAGGCACAGGGGGAGAGAGGGGGGTCAGGCAAGAAGAGCAAGCTCTACACTCTTGGAAAGCAGAATTCGATAAGCTTACTGTCCAGAATGTCACACTTCGGCACGTTTTTCACCTTGAACCACACCCACGGGCGGAGCTTCTCCCCGGAGGCGGTGCACGCAAGCATCACCGTCAGCCGCGTCGTCTCATATCCTGCCCTGCGGATTGAAACCGGGCGCGCGCCACAGTGCTCGATCGTCCTCTCGGCCGACATCTCAACGAAGAGAGGCGTCTAGCCCGCGTTGATGATACGGGCCGCGTCGATGTTGTGCCGCGCCCTGTTGATGCGCACGAACTTCCAAAAAGACTCGGAGTCCTTAGCGCACTCTGCGCAGGAAAAACACCGCACAGCAGGAGCGGATGGGTAGAAACATGAGAGGTGATTAGAGTTCTAGGCACATACAGTCAAGAATCAAGCGCGGATTCACTCCCTTAACCACTTACCGGCAGATAACCGTTGGCCGACCTTGGTCTTCACCCGCATAACCAAGTTCCAGCGGTCACGGAACCGCTGGCTCCAGTGTGAGTTTGCGTCCCAGTTCTTCCCGGGGTGGTGTTTCTTCATCCACTCGCAGCTCCACTTCTACGTGACTTTCACCGTGATCGCCACCCCATTCACGCGCTGCAGGCATATGTAGCGGTACAAAGCCGCCTCCATGTCGGGATAGTGTGACTGGCGGCTCGCCCCGTGCATCCGCTTGCGGCAGTTCGCCGCTCCCTTGTAAAGGCCCATTGCAACCTCCGAGCTCCAGCGTCTGATGCAGGTGATGGACGCGGTGGATTCCACGGAGGTCTTCTTGAGGGATCCGAGCTCCTGGTAGCGGTGCGCCCACTTGAGTTTTTCGTGTACGCTCTAGCCGCGCCTCGTTTTCTTAGTATCCTTGCTGCCAGGGGAAGAGGGACAGGAGTTGGGATTACGGAGGGTGGGGTCTTTCGGCTTCGCCTTCTCAGGGAATGAAGGAATCGGGCATGCAGCCTCCGTGTAGTCACCGTTGCTGCCGAGCGCCTCGTTGACCACGATGTCGTCCTTGTTTGGCGTCTTCTTTTTCTTCTTAGCAGCACCCGTGCTGGAACTAGGGTCGCCGTCGTTCTTACGCTTCTTGTTGCTTGTGCGGCGACGTACAGTGGCCTTGGCAGGGACCTCCACGACCTTGGCTTTTCCCTTGTCTGCAGCAGTGAGGCGCGGTTGACGCTCCTCCCCCGAACTATCGTCATCGGAGAGCACCACACGGGCACGCTTCTTCTTGGGTTGAAGGCGATGACGGAGCCTCCGTTTCAGCACAGGAACGTCGTCGTCCGCCGTGATGCGCCACGGTTCGTCTTCCTCTTCTTCACTGTCGAAGAAGACCGCATCAACACCTCCCTTCGCAGCATCCGCATCCGCCTCCGCACCCGCATTTGCCTCCACATCTGTGGCCGCAACCGCATCCGCATCCGCTTCCGCCTCCACTTCCGTCGTCGCTTCCGCTTCCGCTTCGTCGTCTGCATCTGCATCCGCAACCGCCTCCGCATACACCGCCGTACCCACAGGCACATATTCCGCCGTAGCCGCCGCAGGGGCTTGCACCGTTGCATGCGCCGCTGCCTCAGCGTGCTCACCATTAGCATCCGCAGCTACGTCGTTGTCCGAGTCACCAGCCAATATCAGCCTCGCCAACTGGCCAATTCCACCATTCGGCGTCGTCGATGCTACCAGCAGGGGTTTCATCCCTTGACGTGCTGTCGTCGTGGCCATTCTCCGCCCAATCCTCCTCGCCGTCGTCGCCATGTTTCTTCGCCGTCGTCTTCGTCATAGCTCGCACCTGAGGTGGCGGTTGAGCATCCCGCCTTGCACGTATCTTTCGTCATAGCTACATGGATGTCATCAACGGACGAGTTGATTCGCCCGTAGTTGTTCACCTGGAAGTGAGGGCGAGGGGAGGCCGTGCCAATAGGGACTTTGCTGCGCATGGTTGAGCCTGCCGAGAGCAAAGGTTGAGCTAATCTCAACCCTCTTGAGCACAAAATCAAGCTCAAGCCCGACTACCCCCCCCAGCCAGAGTGCCCGTTCCAAAGGCTGCCGAGCCGCTCCTCTACGAGGAATCTCCTCATAGAGGACAGCACATGTCAGCCCTCACACTGCCATCATGCTGCCAGCAGCGTTTTGGAAGCATCCATGCGCTGCTGGCAGCAAAACGACGCTGGCACCATCAATGGATGCTACCAGCATGGAGGGATGTTGCCAGCACAGGCAGCTTTGCTGCATCCCTCACGTGGCATGTGGTGGCGACGCATGCATCACCACCGAGGTCGGCCGAATTCAATGAATCTGGGCCCTGGGTGGTTTCTACACACTTTGCAAATGTTACACGTTTCATATTTTTTTTTCCCATTTATAAGACGTATAAGACACCCTAAACCGTCCCAAATACAAGACAATCCAAGCATTGTTTCTAGTGTATAAGATAAGACATATATGTCTTATATCCGGGCGATGACGGTATGTATGCGAGCCCTAATGTCACAAAGGCGGATGCCAACCTATTACTTAGCAGCGGGCAGGAGCATGCTCAGGAGTCATCAGCATACCTTCAGCTAGCGTAGAAGTGGGGTGGTGGAGGGGAGGAAGGGGGTCGCAGGGCAAAACATCGTCAACAAAGAAGTCGTTGAATTTCGTGCGTACTATCGCTAAGCACTTCCGAGGTGGTTGTCAAACATTATATGTTTATATTGTGTAGGCTATAGTGGGTTTAGCCTTAGGGGGTACAACTTGTTAGGGTTTCCTACTTGTATCCCCCTCATTCCTAGTTCAATCACTTCTCTCAATTCTAACATGGTATTACGAGCCTAGGTTAGGAACCTAGGACCTACCGTTCCTAAGGGCCCACCGTTCCGCTAGTGGCGCCCTCGTGCGCCTTCTCTTACTTGCGCCCTCGTGTGCCTCGCTTCTAGTGCGCCCTCGAGCGCCTCGCTTTTCAGTCGCGTCGCCCCCTAGCCGCCCGCGCGCGGCCTATTTTTGCCCGCGCGGCCCTTTTTTTTTTTTTTTTTTTTTTCTGGTGCGCGCGACCGTGTAGCCACCCACGCCGTCGACGCGCCCTAGCGCGCCTCTTGCGACCGGCCCCGCCTAGCCCCGCGCGCCCTTACGTGCCCTGTGCGGCCCCGCGCGCTAGCTGCCCCGCGCGCCCTTGCGTGCCTCTTACAGACCGGCCCCGCCCCTTAGCGCACGCCCCTACGTGCCCCGTGCGACCGCCCCCCCCCCCACCCACCCGCACGCCCTTGCGTGCTCCTCGTGTACCGGCCCCGCCCTCGCTAGCCGCCACTTCGTGCCCAGTGCGACCGGCTCACGCCCACCCGCGCGCCCTTGCGTGCCCCTCGCGTACCGGCCACCTCCTCGCTAGCCCGCCACTTAGTGCACCGAGCGGACCGGCCCCACTCTGCCCTGCACGCCCTTGCGTGCCCCACCTCGCGTAGCTGCCGCCGCCGAACCGAGCCGCCTCCCCTGGCCCGAGCCGCGCTGCCCTACCGAACCGCGCCGCCCTCCCGAGCAGCGCCGCCCTACCGAGCCGCGCCGCCCTACCGAGCCGCGCCACTGCTACTGTCATTGCTACTGACTATACTGCTGTTCCTGCTGCTACTACTGCTACTGCTCCTACTGCTACTATGGCTAGCCCTCCTGTGCTAGCTTTCGATGCTGAGGGCCGCCCAGTGAAGTTTGACACCTGGCTAGATGACCTGCACCTCTTCCTACAGCTCACTGCCAAGGAGGACATCTCACTGTACGATCACGCCTTAGGCCATGCCACTGCCCCTGCTGCTACTGCTGACAGCACTACCCGCTCACAGTGGCAGACTCGTGACGCCCACGCTCGCTTTGCTATTCGCAACTCCCTGCCGATAGATGAGGGCGAGCACTTTGGCCAGCACAAGACTGCACAGGCACTGTACACTGCTGTCGTTGCCCGCTACTCCTCACCTGCCTCTGCCGCACTAGGCCGTCTCTCACTCCCCTACCTGTTCCCCGACCTGTCCTCTTTCCACACAGTCGCTGACCTCATCACGCACCTCCGTACTAGTGAGGCCCGCTTCCGTGCCGCTATGCCCGATGAGTTTCTTGCCAAGAACCCCCCCCCGCTTTGGCTCACTCTCTACCACCTAGTCACCCGCCTCCCTGACACTCTGCGTGCAGTCAGGGACCACTTCCTAGCTCGCTGCCCCACTGAGCTCACCATTGCCCTCCTCGAGAAGGAACTACTTGCAGCTGAGGCTAGCATAGTCGCTGTAGGTGCCTCTCGTGGCGACCCCCGCACCCCTTTCTTTGAGGGGTGTTCCCCTTCCCCCCTTCTTCCCTCTGTAGCCTCTGCTGCTGCTGTCGACCTCCTTGGTGCTGAGAAGGTCGGGACTGCGTCCGCTCCGAGCTGGCGCCGCAGCGGCAAGGGCAAAGGGGGCAAGGGAGGCGGAGGTGACGGCGGGGGAGGCGGTGGTGGGGGCGGTGGCGGCGGTGGGGGTGGTGGTGGGGCTGGAGGGACTAGTGGCAGCGGTGGGGGTGGTGGCGGCAGCGGCGGGGGAGGTGGCAGGGGCGGGGGCGGTGGTGGTGGCGGCGGTGGACGCGGAGGCGGCAGGGGCGGTGGTGGACGGGGTGGCAGCGGCGGAGGTGGTGGTCGTGGAGGCGCCGGCGGTGGCCAGAGCCAGCAGCAGACTCCGTCGCCCCAGGAGCTTCGTGAGTGGTACTCTCAGCACGGGGGGGGGGGGGGGGTGGACTTAGCTGCACGTACGTCATCCGCACAGGTGACCGCACTGGTCAGACGTGTGGGAGGGCGCACCCCACGCAGCGCTGCTTCTCCCGCCTCGACGACGCCTGGCGCACTCAGTTCCCTGGTGCCACTGAGCTGCCCCGCTGGGCTGATCTATGCTCTTGACTTTGATGCTATTCTCACTGCCATGTATGTCTTGTCTACTAGTGGAGAGGGTGATCAGTACCTGTGTGTTCCGCCCGACCCGGGCATTCGACTCAGTGAGGCTGCCGCTCTAGGTGCTAGTGTGTCTGGTGCTCCAGGTGCTAGTGAGGCTGCCGCTCTAGGTACTTGCGTGTCTGCTGCCCCAGGTGCTGGTGAGGCTGCTGCTCTAGGTGCTCGTGAGTCTGCGCCCCCTGGTACTGGGTCTACTGAGGCACTGCATACCTTCACACTGGACTCAGGTGCTTCTCGCTGTTTCTTTCGTGACCGCACTGCCCTTGAGCAGCTTGCTCGGCCAGTTGCAGTCTCCCTCGCTGACCCCTCTGGGGGTCCGGTCGTTGCGACCTCCTCCACTGTCCTCCCTTGTCCTGCGGTTCCGTCGGGCACACTGTCAGGTCTCTACCTCCCCTCGTTCTCTACGAACTTGGTGGCAGGTAGTGCGCTCCAGGACGGGGGTGTTCACCAGTTCACCCCTGCCTACGAGCGCGTGACACACTGCACGTGCGCTCGGACGGGCCGCCACCTGGCTACCTTCACTCGGCAGCCAGGGTCGGACCTGTACACACCACTGAGTCCCCTCAGGTAGCTGCGTCTGCGTCTGCGTCAGGTCAGCTGTCTGCCCCCTGCTCGTGTCGCTCCCTGGCACACGAGACTGTCCTCTGGCACCACCGCCTTGGTCACCCGTCAGTGCAACGCCTTCGTGCCATGCACAAACGGTACCTAGTCTCTGGTCTTCCCATGGTTCTCCCTCCACTCCCACCCTCGCCTGCTCCTCCCTGCCTTCCCTGTGTCGAGGGGCGGCAGCGCGCCGCTCCTCACTCCTCCTCGTTCCCTCCCACAGAGGCTCCACTGCAGACTCTCCACCTGGACGTGTGGGGCCCAGCCCGCGTCCGTGGACAGGGTCAGGAGAGGTACTTCTTGATCGTTGTTGACGACTACTCGCGCTACACCACGGTCTTCCCCTTGCGCACCAAGGGTGAGGTCCCTGATGTTTTGATCCCTTGGATCCGCGCTTCTCGTCTCCAGCTCAGCGAGCGGTTCCACTCGGACTTTCCTGTCCTGCGTCTGCACTCTGACAGAGGTGGTGAGTTCTCCTCCGACCTCTTGGCAGCCTACTGTGCGGAGCACGGCATCCGCCAGTCGTTCACGCTTCCGGCCTCTCCACAGCAGAATGGGGTTGCTGAGCGCCGCATTGGTTTGGTCATGGAGGTCGCTCGTACCTCCTTGATCCATGCGGCTGCCCCCCACTTTCTGTGGCCGTTTGCGGTCCGATACGCTGCGCATCAGCTCAACCTCTGGCCCCGTGTCTCCGTTCCGGAGACTTCGCCGACACTGCGTTGGACGGGAGAGGTTGGCGATGCGTCGCGTTTTCGGGTCTGGGGATCTCGAGCTTTTGTTCGCGATACGTCTGCGGACAAGCTCTCCTCCCGCGCTATTCCTTGTGTCTTCCTTGGCTTTGTCCCGGACGCGTCTGGTTGGCAGTTTTACCATGCCACCTCGCGCCGTGTCTTGCCCTCTCAGGACGTCACTTTTGACGAGTCGGTGCCCTACTACCGCCTCTTCCCTACCGCACTGCCCCGCTCCCCCCCCGCCTCTCTTCCTAGCGCCAGGTGCTGCTGTGGTAGACCCCCTCCCCCCTCAGGGTGCCGCTCCCTCAGGTGTGTCCCAGGTAGACCCGGTTGAGCCTGTCGAGGTAGCTGTCGACTCTCGTCCTGCTAGGGGTGCTGAGCCTGAGCGTGCGGAGCCTGGGGGTGCGGAGCATGAGGATGCGGAGCCTGGAGTTGCGGAGTCTGGGGGTGCTGAGCCTGGGGGTGCTGAGTCTGGGGGTGCTGAGCCTGGGGGTGCTGGACCTGAGAGTGCTACGTCTGAGGGTCCTGAGCCTGGGGGTGCGGAGCCTGGGTGCTCGGAGCCTGGAGACCCTCCTTCTTCCCAGCAGCTGCGTGAGTGGTACTCGCGGTACTGCAGCCTCAGGAGAGGTGCTGCTGCAGCTGGTGCTCGTGGTTCCCCGCCTCGGCGGGAGCTACCCTCTCCCCAGCGACTCCGAGAGTGGTACGCTCAGCGCTGCAGTCTCCGGAGTGGTGCTGCTGGTGCTGCGGACCCTGGAGTTGGAGCTGCTGCGGGTGCTGAGGACCCTGGAGCTGGAGCTGCTGCGGGTGCTGAGGACCCTGGAGTCGGAGCTGCTGCTGGTACTGCGGACCCGGGCGCTGGAGCTGCTGCTGGTGCTGCGGACCCTGGAGTTGGAGCTGCTGCTGGTGCTGAGGACCCGGGCGTTGGAGCTGCTACTGGTGCTGCGGACCCTGGAGTTGGAGCTGTTACTGGTGCTGCGGACCCTGGAGTTGGAGCTGCTGCTGGTGCTGAGGACCCTGGAGTTGGAGCTGCTGCTGGTGCTGGAGGTGCTGGCGCTGCTGGAGCTACTGGTGGTCCCGCGGGGGCTGTAGCTGGAGACCCTGGAGCTGAGGCTACTGGTGGTTTCCCTGCTGGTTCTGGCGGCGCTACGCGGACGCAGCCGTACTTCGTTCCGCTCCTTCAGCAGGTTCTTGGTCAGTCGCCTCCTCCTTGTCTCGCTCCCTCCTTAGAGTGTCTTCCGCCAGTCCAGTCGCAGTCACAGTTACCTCCTGCCTTACCACTTCCTGGTCCTTCTCCTTACATTGGTCCGACTGGAGGTCTTACCGAGCGTTGTGAGCCTGAGTCTCGTCCTACGTCGCCCGAGTCTCTTCGTGCGTCGCCTGTTCGTGCTGCTCACACTGGTCATCGTGTCCCTTGTCAGCGTCCTCCTGCTGTCCCAGGCACTCACCAGATGGCGCTTCGTCCTTCCACTGCTCCTTAGCGCGTCCCTCTGCCGTCTCCTCCTGCGTCCTCTCTTCCTGCTCTTGCTGACCCGGAGTCTGACTCCCTTCGTGCTGCCAGTCCTACTGTCACGCGTCTCCTCGCCACTGTTGTCACTGACCCTTCCTTTGAGTCCTCTGCTGCGTCTGCTCTAGTCGCTGAGCTAGTTGACTTTGCTGCCGCTTGTCGTCTAGACTACGCCGCTAGCCTTGTCGCTGAGTCTGAGTCTGATTCTGTCTGTCCTCCGTCCGTCGGGGTTGAGTGTGCTCTTGGCACGGACGTCCTTGAGGACAGGCAGGAGGAGTTTGAGTGCTTTGCCGCTGCTGTACCTCATCTCGTGTCCATGCTGGTTGCCCCTGAGGGAGACCCGGATGCTCCAGACATCCCGACCCCGCGCTCTTACGCTGAGGCGATTGCGGGTGAGTACTCCTCTCAGTGGCAGACAGCCATGGACGCAGAGATGACTTCCTGGAAGTCCACAGGCACCTACGTCGACGAAGTTCCCCCACCTGGGGCGAACATCGTCAGTGGCATGTGGATTTTCAGGGTGAAGCGGCCGCCGGGTTCTCCGCCTGTCTTCAAGGCGCGTTACGTTGCACGAGGCTTCAGTCAGCGAGAGGGAGTTGACTTCTTCCAGACCTTCTCCCCGACCCCGAAGATGACCACTCTTCGGGTTCTGCTGCACGTCGCCGCTCAGCGTGACTACGAGCTCCACTCTCTTGACTTCAGCACTGCGTTTCTTCAAGGCTGGCTCATTCTTGACATTGACAGCAAGGAGATCGTTCCTGCGCGTGACATCCTATTCTACGAGCGACTCACCCAGAAGCAGTGGATCGAGGACGAGCGCCGCAACCAGGCACGAGACTACGCCAACAGCGGCCGCAGCTTTGGGACTCCAGAAGACGAAACAGCTGCAGCAGTACTGGACCGCGACGACACCGACGAACATCCCAGCATCCCACCTCGCCCGCGCAACGACGACGACGATTACAGCGATGACGACCCCGCGCCAGGACCACCACGGCGCCAAGTAGAGCCAAGCACCGCAGCACCCGGATATGAGAGCCGAGACGATGACGTGGTGGAAGTTCCCACCAACACAGACACCACCGATGTGTCAGGCCTTCAACTTCTCGGCCCGCACACGTCCGTCTCTACCCTTGCACGGGCCGTGGAGCCAAAGAATCCTCGCCAGGCCCTAACCGGTCCTCACGCCAAGGAGTGGCGTGCTGCGATGGATGTGGAGCTCAAGGCGCTGGAATCACGTGACACCTGGGTCCTAGTCGATCGTGCAGCAGTGAAGGGGAGAAGGGTGCTTAGCGCGAAGTGGGTTTTTCGCCTGAAAACTAACGCTGACGGCACTATCGAGCGTTTCAAGGCACGCTGGGTCGTACGCGGGTACGATCAGCATCACGGCATCGACTTCGATCAAACCTTCGCTCCCGTCAGTTGCCACACCTCAGTCCGGATTCTACTCGCCATTGCCGCCGCGAAGCATCTGCCACTGCGACAGATCGACGTGAAGAACGCGTTTTTGTACGCGTTGGTGGACGCCACCATCTTTGTGGAGCAGCCGCATACCTACGGGGAAGGTGACCCCAGGGTCTGCACAAAATCCTCCTTGACATCGGTTTCAAGCAGCTTCCGCACGACCCGGGAATGTATCGCCTTCACTTCAGTGGCGACTACATTCTCTTGACAGTCTACGTCGACGACCTGCTGTACACGGGCACCTGCAACAAACTCCTAAATCAGTTCCAGGAAAACCTGGCGCAGCGCGTGGACATCACCATCAACCTCGAAGTAAAGCAGTTTTTGGGTTTAAACATCACTTACGCGCCAGAAGCCATCCATCTGTCAGCCTCCAAGTACGCAGAGCAGCTAGGGGAACGCTTCAACATCTCCCCGGCACCACTCTCAACTCCCTACCGCAACCCCAGCACCAACTACAAACCGGACAACAAACCACTGTCACCCGCAGGGCTCCAACTGTACCAGCAGCAACTGGGGTGCCTGCTATTCGCCTCTGTCACCTGCCGACCCGACCTTTTGTACATCGCTAGCCAACTGGCGCAGTACTCTTGCAAGCCAGTAGCAGAGAACCAGTTGGACCTGGAACGCGCCCTGCAGTATTTCATCTCCACACCTGACATTGGGTTCTCCTACTCCACGCTGACAACGACCTCCTTCAACCTTAACGGCTACGTGGACGCAGACCATGCAGCTGATCCTGAAAATCGACGGTCCCGAACCAACTGGGCCAATCTCCTGGAACTCGCAGAAGCAGGAGCTGGTTGCCCTGTCATCGGCCGAAGCAGAATACATCGCCACGACAGCAGCAGTTCGCGAAGGCCTGTACCTGCAGGAGCTGCTACAGGAAGCGAAAATTCCAACTTCGCCTACCTTTCGCCTTCACTGCATCAACCAGAGTGCCATCAGGATCGCGAACAAGCCAGGTTTCGTGAACCGCACGAAGCACATCGCGCTTCGGTACTTTTTCGTCAAGGACGAAATCGACCAAGGCAAAGTTGACCTCGCCTACTGCCCGACTACTGAGATGGCAGCAGACTTCCTCACCAAGCGCCTGCCACGTCAGCAGTACAAGCACTGCTCTGACCTCACCGGAGTAGTCAAGCGAGTCAGCTCCACCCGCGTCCAGGAATGAAGGGGAGTGTTACGATATGAAGTTTTATGAGAAGGCATTCCTGTATGCTGCAGGAGCGGACTCTACCGAGTACGAAGTCGAGGAGTCAGAAGAGTCAAAGCGACGCAGCAACTGTCTGACCAAGACAGATGCAGGCAGAAACATTTGAAGTGAAAAGAGCGGGAACAGGTTCAAAACGGGTTTATCGCGCCGCACGGTTTGAATTCGCTGCAATAAGGGAATGTACCCCTTAGAGTACATGGCTAGTCTAGGTCTTTTCGTATTCCCTTGTATTCTTATATAAACTCGATGTATGCATGCTATTATTAACTCAGTCATTTACATTCACTCTGACCTGAGATTCAAACTTCCGCTGCAACACTACTCTGCGATCAACCCTGAGTGATCCTTTGCTAAGTCCCTCTTGGGATTGTAACACATCCGAAGCAGACACACTTGGAACATCACCAGCAGCATAAGAGATTATGAGCACCAGTGGGAACCAAAACAGCTACGGCATCTGTCTAAACTGTCAACACATTCGATCGTTCCTCTTGTCATTGACACCACTGCTACTCGACGCGATACGGTTCATGACGAGTCACACCGGAGTTCGGCCAACTTCGCCGCCTTCTACGCCAACTATGATTTGTATCGTCAATCCGCGGGACATGCAGCTTCTGGAGAAACTTGGCACAAGCGGTTAGGACATCTAAGCGAAAACACAACTTACGACACCATTCGCGCCGGGGTTCTTGACAAAGATGCCCTTCTTCTTAATGGAGCTGCGCCAACCTCGTCACATCTGCACGCTATGTCCTGAAGATAATCTGCCACGAAAGCCGTTTCCTTCTCATCACAACTGGAAAAAGTTCACAGTGATATTCTTGTGATACCACGACAAGGAGGAGCGGATTAGAATTCTGTCATTACCATCATCGACGCTGCTACACGTTACGTCTGACACGCGCTTATTCTATTGCGCTATCTCGCTTACGAAGCATTCGTGGCGTGGCTACCTGTAGCGGAATGGGAGAGCGATCTAAAGCTGACGAGTTTTTAGACTCACTGTGCTCTCGAGTACCTCTCACAACGCTTCAGGACCTATCTTGCGGAAAGGGAAATCAAGAAGCTACAGTCGCTGCCTTACTAGCATCAACAGCAAGGGGTCGCAGAACGGATGAACAGGACTTTGCAAACCACCATGCGCAAGCTGCTTATGGAAGCACACCTGCCGGTAGGGCAGTGGCCGTTTGCAATGGACCAGGCCGTTTTTCTCCACAACCTTCTGTCTTTCTCATCCCTGCCAAATGATCCTCACCACACAAAGAGTGGCAGTGCACGATGGGGAATACACTTCGGCATCGAAAAACAATTTCAGCATGGAAAAGCTGGGATGTCGAAGATCGAGTTACAGTTCCGGCACGTGACATACTCTTCTATGAAAGACCCACGTACCCCACTTGGCAACGGCAGCATGCCAACCGCGAAGATTTGACTGCTGGGTTTTCTGGTGCACGTACCTTCGCTACAGAGGCCAATGAAGCTGACGTGGTGGAGGAAGCTGTCTTGGTGCCGCCCCTTACTGTTGTGTTATGATCGAGATCGATGAGGAAGATCCTCACAACGATGTCAAAGCCGAGGCTTACTACGAGTTCGCTGATAACGGAGCCACTACACTGCTTCCCATTTCTTCTAACCGCAGCGAACGGTTGGGTCCTGGTTTTATTTTTTATATCGAAGCAGGCAATGAAGCTGCTACTAACGAGACTTAGGAGCAGGCCCGTTATCAACAGACCGAGTTACAAATACTGGGGCTCATCGTAGCAGTTCAACCACCTCTTCCAACCACCGAAAACCTTTGAGCAGGCGCTGAACAGACATCACAGGGAAAAATGACGCAAAGCCATGGATAAGGAGTTGAAGGATGTAATCTTGACGGTTCCTGGCAAGGACATTCCCTTTGGGAAGTGGGTCTTCCTCATCAAGACCAGTGCTAGTGGAACGATCGAGCATTTGAAATCTTGTTGGGTGGTTTGCAGGTGTGAACGCGTGTATTATGACAAGCATCTCCTTGTCATGTATCGGGTAGTTGCGCTCGGCTCCATGGAGCACCCGCGGGTGGGTTCCTAGGAACACCCGCAGGTGGGTTCCCAAAAAGTCCCGCGGGTGGGTTCTCTGGAATACCCGCGGGTGGGTTCCCAAGAACACCCGCGGGTGGGATTTCAAACATTCCCGCAGGTGGGTTCCATGAAAAACCCACGGGTGGGTTACCAGGAACCCTGACGGGTGGGTTCCTTGGAATACCCACGGGTGGGTTCCATGGAACACCCGCGGGTGGATTTCCTGGATTTCCCGCGGATTGGTTCACAAAAATTCTCGCAGATGGGTTTCCATGAATTTTCGCGGATGGGTTCCCTGGAGTTCCCGCGGGGGGAGGGGTTCCATGAATTCCAGAGTTCGGGCGCACAGGGTGGATGCCCGCACGACCTTCCGCGGATACGTTTGGCTATCGCGGGCGATGTGCGTTTGGTGCACGAGGATCGAGTGTTCGCGGTGCACCCTCCGACGGAGGGTGCATGGTTGCGTGGATAGTGGTTCCACGCGAACTCAGACTATCAAAAAGGTGGAGCAAGGATTACGGATCTGTCAGGTCTCCGGATTTCTGGGAAGAATGTGGAAGGCGGTGCTCTAAAACGAGACAACTGGGCACGAAAAGCAAAAAGTGATATTGGAACGGAGAGCTAGCTCCATTGTCTACCACGAGCCCTCCCGACCCATGGGTGACCCCCTGCGCCACGCAACGTCCATAGGTTCCTCGAGTTTTGATCCTTGGGTTCACCGCGAATGCGGTTTTTGTTACCGTAGTCGCGCAAAGGAAACGAGATTCACTGTCGCAGGGACACCAAGTGACGAGCATCGCACTGCTTCGTGACTTCTTCGCGGTCGAGTAATCAGTGGCCACGCGTCTGCCCTCGGTGGGAAGTTTTGCGCTGTCGCGATGCCACGTCTGCCCTCGGTGGGAAGTTTTGCGCTGTCGCGATGCCACGTGCAAACATATCGTTCTTTCTCGTGAAACACAAATCATCAGCTGCCACGAATCAGAGCACGTAGTGATCAGCCGGTGAAACACGAACACGTGCACGCGTTTACCTCCCCCGATACTTTCCGCGTGCAAAATCGGGGGGAAAATGCTCAATGAGCGGTCGCCGAGCGTCTGGTTACTTATACGTTTTCTAGGGTGTGTTCCACCCTGTAGTACTCGGACCACGCTACCGTGGGGCGGCCGAACTCGGTAGTGCTACCGTCCCAAACGCTCCCCTCGCGTGCCCCCAACTACCCCCTGTTATATATACCCCAGAACATCCTGCAGAGTAGTGTCAAAATCTGTCAATACATTACACTTAGTAGCGTTGGTAGCGCTCGGTAGCGCTACCATTTCGCTAGACGACGCTAGCCTGTGACTCAGCATGCAGACCGCGGGCAGAAAAAACTAAAACCCATTCGGACCTGCATGCCATTCGGGAGCCTCAACCCTAAAATTTTAGGGTTGATGCCTCTCGAATGGCATGCCTTCCGAGTGGGCTTTACTTTTTTTCTTGCCCGCTGACTCATTTTTCAAGGACCGAGAATTTGTGTGGGGAGGGGAAGCTTGTGAAGATTGTAAATTGAACAAGTAACTTCATTAGAGGAGAAACCTAGCATACATAGTTGGAAGAGAGACTTGGAAGAGAAGGGTGAGGGTGACCATAGGTTGGGTTGACCTCACTTGGGGGAGTGAGGCAACCATAGGTCAAGTGGGTTGGGTTGCCCATACTTTGTAGAAGTGAGGCAACCCTAGGCCCACTTGGCTTGAGGTGACCTCACTTGTGGGAAGTGAGGCACCCATAAGCCAAGTGGGTTGCATTTGGGGGCTCCACCACAATTGGGTGGATTGGCACCCCAAAGTGCAAGAGTACACCCAAAGTTGGGTGTAGTCCCAACCCAACTGTACACCTCAATTGGTGTACAGTCACATGTGTTGGCATGCTACACAATATATAATTTTAACACAACCCCTTAGCATGCTAACACAAGAAGAGAACAACCCCTGAATCAAGGGGCGCCCGGGCGAGCGAGGCCAATGAGGCGGAGAAAAGCAGAGTGCGCAGGGCGAAGGAGGGCCTTAGTGAAGATGTCGGCCAAGTTGGCCTCGGTCGCAATCTTGCGAACGGCAATAAGGCCCTTCTGGATGAGCTCGCGAATGAAAAAGTAGCGGAGCTCGATGTGCTTGGAGCGGGCGTGATAGGCGGGGTCCTGAGTGAGATGGATGGTGCTGGCATTGTCGCACCAGAGAGTGGGGCACATCTGGGGGGCGCCAAGCTCTGCAAGAAGGAAGCAGAGCCAGCGTGACTCCTGGGCGGCCATGGTGCCAGCGTAGAGCTCGGTCTCGCAGGTGGAGAGAGAGATGGCGGAGGAGCGGGTGGAGCACCAGCTGATGAGGCCGCTGCCAAGGGTGAAGCCGTAGCCCTGGGAGGAGCGGCGGTCCGGCTGCGTGTCAGCCCAAGAGGAGTCACTAAAGCCCGAGAGAAGAGGAGGGGAAGGGCCGCCAAGGGCGAGGGCAAGGTCCTTGGTCCCTTGTAGGTAGCGGAGGACCCGCTTGGCAGCTTTCCAGTGCGCCTCAGTGTGGCGACCGGTGCCGACGAAGCGAGCGAGCACGCTGATGGGGTAGGCGAGGTCGGGGCGGGTGCACATCATCGCGTACATCAAGGACCCAACGAGCTCGGCATAGGGGTGGGGGAAGGAGGTGGGAGAGGTGGGTGGAGCGAGTTGGTGGCCAAAAGGGAGGGGGGTGGAGACGGGCTTGGCAGAGGACGAGGGGGAGGAAGGTTTGGTGGCAGCAACTTCGGCGGAGGCCGCAGGAGTGGCGGTTACGGCAGCGACGACAAGAGCTACGGACGCGGTCGCGGCCGATTCGACGGCGAGTGTCACTATTGCCACAAGAGCGGACACATGTGGCGCGACTGCTACAAACTCCCTGATGGTTGGACCCCTGCTCAAGGCCAAGAGGGTAGAGGAGCAGGAGGAGGGAGAGGACGAGGCCGTGGAGGCCGTGGCGGTCGCGGTGGCGGAGCTGCAAACATGAAGAGCGGAGACAACGACAAGGACCCGAGCGACGATCGATACCCGGGTCTATTCTACTTCGTGTCAACGCAAGTACCGGCTGGTCCGGAGAAGGATGAAGGCTTTGAGGAGCCAGCAGCTGTGGGGAAGGTGACCCTACACCCCCTGGACTATTGGGTGATTGATAGTGGCGCTACCTATAGCATGACACCTCGCCCGGACTTGCTCACCGAACTCGAGCCGTCACCGGTGAAGCATGTCACATCGGCTTTGGGGCAGCGAGCAGAGGTGAAAGGCATGGGCAAGGCCATGTTCAAGGGTGCTGATGGGAAGATGGTGGGCCTCAAGAACGTGCTTTGGGTGCCCAGCCTTGCTGCAAACCTGATTTCCGTGCGGCGGTTGGCAAAGGCCGGCATGGACACGAACTCGAAGGGAGCCAAGACCTACACCGCAAGGCTTGGCGATCGAATTCTTTGGGACCTTCATGAGGACAGGGATGTCTACAACGAGATGTGGCAGATCCCAGTGGTCCCTATGCCTAAGGAGAGGCAAGTGGCAGCAAGCATCAGCACCAAGGATGGAGCGGTCGGTAGCGACGATGGCGCGAACGGTCGCGCTAAGGAGAATGAGCTCAAGAAGAGCAAACCTGGAGGGACCAGCAAGTTCAGTGAACCTAAGGAGAGTGGTGCAGCAACCAAGGAGCAGCAAAAGGGTGAGGAGAACCCAGAGGCAGCAGCGGAGGAGGACTACGGAGAGAGTATGTGGGGCGCTATTGCGAGCGCGGCATTCTCCAATCCAACTTCGGCTACGGGGGAGTGTGATTGGCTCACCTTGCATCGGCGCATGGGGCATGTGGCCCTGCCCATCTTGCAGCAGCTAGTGAAGAATGAGATGGTTGCTGGCATACGTGTGAAGGGGGAGCCCGATGAGGTGCTTGGCTGCCCGACGTGCATTCAAGCCAAGTTCACCCGGTTTCCGTTCCCTAGTTCGGAGGCAACGGCAAAGGCACCGCTTGATGAGGTGGTGATGGACGTGGTGGGCCCCCTGAAGCTTGGAGCTGCTGGAGCTGAGTATTTTCTCACCATTGTCGACGTCTACACCCGCATGACTTGGGTGTACGTGCTGGCCAAGAAGAGCGACGTGGCTGAAACGTTGAAGACGGATTGGTTTCCGATGGTGGAGCGGCAACAAGACCGTCTAGTCAAGTCAATCCGCACCGATCGAGGGGGAGAGTTCCTGAGCAAGGAGTTTGGGTTGTGGCTGAAGAAGAATGGTATTCGGCACTCCCTCACCATGCCATACTCCCCTGCAATGAACGGCATCGCCGAGCGAGCGAACCGCACAATCACGGAGGCGGCACGCGGGTTGCTCATTGAAGCCGGGCTACCCGACTATTTCTGGCCTGATGCGGTGCGGAGCGCGTGTGTGGCCAAGAACAGAGCCTTGACTCATGTGGGAGCAGACAAATGGGTGCCCTATGTGGAGTGGCTAGGAAGGAAGCCAAAGGTGGATATGCTTCGGGTGTTCGGGTGCATGTGCATGGCGCTCGTGCCTAAGCATCTTCGGCACAACAAGCTTGGTGCCAAGGCGGTGTGGGCCGTGCACTTGGGCATGGCTCAAAACAGCAAGGGATGGCTTCTTTGGGACCCATTCACCAAGAAGTTCTTGGTGAGCAGGGACTGCAAGTTCATGGAGAACTTCATGTACAAGGATTGGAAGGCGGAGAATGAGGCGAAGATAGGCGTGCGGTTTGGGGAGGTGAAGAGTTCCGGTTTGGAGCATGTGGAGCTGCCTTTGGAGCTGAGCAGCGGCAGCACAACCACAAGGCAATCCTCCCTTGTGAATGGGGGAGAGGAGGCCAATGATGCAGAGGAAGAAGAGGAGGAGGTGCAGCAAGTGAGCGAGCGTGCACCGTCACTCCCTTCCCGTACTACGAGTGCTCCACGGATTCGAGCCACACCGCAGCAACGCCAAGGCCTTCAAGTCCCTGCAGCTGAGGAGGAAGGAAGGGGGAAGAGGAGAGTTCAACCCCCTAATAGGCTGACCTATGATGCGCCGGGAAAGCAGGGCAAGACAGCCCTGGCCGGAGCGGCAATGATGGTCGGAGACGACGAGGAGAGTGACTACGAGGAGTGTGCCTTCGCGTTCTTCTCTCCGGTGGAGATGCCGGGAGAACCAGCAACTCTCAAGGAGGCTTTGGAGAGTAGTGATGCTGAGGAGTGGAAGAAGGCCATGGAGAGTGAGCTGAAGAGCATCGAGGAGAATGACACGTTTGAATTGGTGGAGCTACCGGAGGGGCGTACGGCGATAACGTCCAAGTGGCTCTTCAAAATCAAGTCGGATGCCGACGGCAAGATCGAGCGCTACAAGTCTAGGCTTGTAGCCAAGGGGTACCAGCAGAAGGAGAAGGTGGACTTCAAGGAGCTGTTTGCCCCTGTGGTGAAGCCGACGACGCTGCGAACCCTATTCGCGGGAGCCGCCATCAAAGGATGGGTAGTAAAGCAAATGGACATTGTAACGGCATTCCTTAACGGCATCCTTGAGGAGGAGATTTTTATGGCGCAGCCAGAGGGGTTTGATGATGGTAGTGGCAGAGTGTGGAAGCTGAAGAAGGCCCTCTATGGGCTGAAGCAGGCCCCTAGGCAATGGTACATGAAGCTGCGCGAAGTGTTGGAGGGGATCGGCTTCACTCCCTCAACGGCCGATCACTCCTTGTTCATGCTTGGCGAGGGGGAGCAGAGGAGTTTCATGGTGGTTTATGTGGATGACATCCTCATTTTCTCACCCTCTTCTGACCTTGTGAAGGAGGTGATGCTGAAGCTTCAAGACAAGTTCAAGTGCAAGGCCCTTGGTGACGTGAGCTTCTACCTTGGGCTCCACATCGAACGAGATGTGGAGAAGCGGTGCATGCGGGTGCATCAACGAAAGTACCTGGAGGCGTTGGCCGCCAACTTCGGCCAGAGTGAAGGTCATGTGGCTACTCCCTTTCCCTCTGGGTTCAAGTGTGTGAAGGGGCCAGAGGAGGAGAGCGTTGGAGAAGAGGAGAGGCGCCGATTTCACTCGTTGGTGGGCAGCCTCATGTATGCGGCGGTAAACACCCGACCGGACGTCGCGTTTGCTACCGGGCAGCTGGCTAGGGTTGTGCAATGCCCTAATGAGGAGCAGGTAGCAGCTGGAATGAGGGTGGCCAAGTATCTTGGCCAAACACCGACCGTTGGGCTGCAATACTCGGCGGCGGCACAAAGGCGCCAAAAGGGCGCGGATGGTGTTGAACCCGGGCGTTTGTTCCTCACCGCCTACTCGGATGCTTCATATGCATCAAAACCAGAGGACATGACAAGTGTGGGAGGCTTCATATGCTGTGTTGGTGGAGGCCCAACTGCTTGGGAGAGCAAGAAGCAGGTTGACCAAGCTTTGAGCTCGGTGGAGTCCGAGTACATGGCACTCTTCCGTGCCGTACGGGAGATTGTGTGGCAGCGGCGTTTGTTGGCTGAATTGGGGGAGGAGCAGCAAGGACCTACCCCACTGTACTGTGACAGCCAGGGTGCCATTGCTCTTGCTAAGAACCCTGTGTTGCATGGACTCACGAAGCACATGAGGGTGAAGTGGCATTGGACGAGGACCATGGTAACCGCGGGTGAAGTTGAGTTGCGCTACGTGAAGACCACGGGGCAGCCGGCTGACATGATGACCAAGAGGCTGGTGGAGCAGCAGCATTGGAAGTGTTGCAAGCTGGCTGGGATGGCTCTGAACTGAGAGAGCAACATATCCTAAGGCCAACAATCCGAGGGGGAGTTTGTTGGTGCAACCCTACGGTTTGCACTCGGCTTGTTGTCCGTGTGCGTGAATGTGTGTGTGTATGGAATGGTATGAGGGCATGGGATAATATATATTTCATGCTTATAATTGTGTGTGAATGTTGAGTCATGATGTCGAGTGTGTGTGTCGAGTCAATAGCGAGTTATCGCTAGACGCGTGTTACGCGGTCGTTTGTGTCTCGCGCGCGGTTTCTATTTTGTCGTGCGCGGTTTCTATTTTGTCCTGTGTCGAACGTTCGGCGTGTCGCAGGTGTGTGCAGCAGACCCATCAAGAACTCAAGGATGAGTTTGTGATGAAGAGCCCGAGCCTTGGTGTCAAGCCTCAAGTGATTTCGAAGCTTGCCAAAAAGGGTACACCTCAAGATATTGAAGATAGTTACATTACTTTGTGTAGTGTAACATTTCACTTGGTGTAGGCCCTAGTGAAGGGTAGTTTCGAGACCCTTCGTGGTTGGGGACAGTGTGGCACTGTTCCACATCACTGTACCTCGGCTCTTGGGGTTTGTAGGAGCTGGGAGTCATTCCCAACTCGTAACTCTTCCTATCTTGTGTTCTAAGACTATAGTGGCTGCCATAGTACCGTTCGTTCAAACCGACGCTGTGTCGTGAATTGTTTATCAAATCGTGCAATCTAAATTGCTAATTGTAGACGACGTGAAGACGCTCCAGATCCAATTTGAATCAAGTCATTTGCAGCTGTGAGCAGAACGCTATCAACGTTTGAAGCCGCTGTGCAGAAATCCGTCTGTGCTCTCTATCTTTCGTTTTAGGCACATTCAAGCCTATTGTGACTATAACACTCGTGACCTTCAAATCTGTCCTAAAAGTGTCTCAGGACAGATTCAGGACAGTTTCTTCTAAGGGGCTGGTTATGGTGCACACGAGTTTCGAACTGGAGACCTTTTGATTCAAGTGTCCCGAAAGTGTCTTGTCAGGACAGATTGGGGACAGTTTGGGGACAGATTGGGGACAGTTTGGCGAAATCGATCTCGGGTCACGTTCGGTTTGAAACTCGGCAGCGAAGTGTCGAAGTCAACGGAATTCGCACGGGAGTTACAGTCGGTGGTCGACGGAATTCTTGTCGCGGAAATTCTCGTCTACGGAGTTCCAGTCAATGGAATTCGCTCGGCGAAATTCAAGGCTCCGAATTTCGCGTCGACGAAATTCAACGTGCGACCCGGGTCGACACTTTCTTGTGTGCTTTTATTTTGTATTGCGTCCTAGTATAAAACCAGAGAGCACAAACCAGAAATCAACCAAGTCATTATCACTGCTATGTTTGTGTGTATCTCTGGCTATAGTGGACCGTTTCCAGCAATCTTTGGTGCATTGGAATCGTGCATTCAAGCTCTATCAAGCTGCTATAGTAGTGGAATTCTACATGGTATCAGAGCTGCGTTATCTGCGTCTATCCAACTAGCGGCTTTATTTCGTCCTCCCATCACTTCGTTCCCACATTGGTGTGGCTGACGCTCGTTTTGACTCCGCATGGAGTGGTTATCGAGCACTGAGGTCTTAATGACCGTCAGGAGCTGGAGGTGTCCATTCGTGAGCACCATCCTCACTTGCGTGATGAGGAGGTAGACCTCATTGTGGATGGCCGTCTACTACGCATGGTTCGGGAGCGCGCGGCGGAGCAAGCACCTGCGAGCGGCCAGCAAGGAGGAACTGGTATGGAGGAGCCGTGCTCGCAGCTCCAACTGCCGTGGGCATTAGCGGATGAGCTGTTGCACCGACCACTGACGCGGGATTGATCGGGACGAGCTACAGTCAATTCAAGTTTGGAGTTGAACACATTGCGGTGATGCCGCTACTGGAGGGAAGGCACGACCTTACCACGTCGGTCAGCGCCATCCGACCTCAGCTCCAGTGTGCTGATTTGTGGCAGTTTTGCAATGGGACAGCACCAAGCCCGGCGCCGAACAGCCCCTTGCAACGAAGGGAGTACGCAAAGGGCCAAATACTTGCATTCATGGTGATGAACCGATGTGTTTCTCGACCCATCCGAATGTCCATCTCTGGTTTCTCTCAGCAAGAGAAAGCCGGGCAGCTAGCATGAGCATATATCTTGTCTACTTATCAAGTTCGTGATGCCCTCCACGCTTCCCTACTTCAGACTCAGTTAGCCCAACTCAGGAAGGGAGATGATGAGACGGCGGAATCCTACTGCAATAGGGCCCGCACCATCCGAGCAGAGCTGCTGACCATTGGGCAGGAGGTCCACATGGCCACGTTTGCCGCCCACGTGCTGAAGGGCCTACCACCGGAGTACGGATTTCTTCGCCGCAAGCTCGAAATTTCCAGCCCTGACATAACGGTGGAACGCGTGTGCAGCGAGGTGTTGATGGAGGAGCAGCCTCTCTTTATCGAACAGAGTTACAAGCAGATCACCAGCAATGCATCTACTTTCTCGAGCGCTGTCAACACCATCGTGGCTACAACGGGGGTCAACGGGAAGGAAAGAAAAGGGGAAGGGAGCAAACGGACAAGAAGAAGGATGGCAAGCGGGAGAAGAAGCGAGCCCCCTTCAAGGGGCGCTGCTACAACTGCAATGAGGAGGGGCACATGGCTGCCAAGTGCCCCAACAAGAAGAAATATACAACGCCCGCGGCAGCCGCGAACGTAGCTGAAGGAGACGGGAAGGGCGTGGCGCTCACCGTCGCGTGTTCGGCTGCAAAGTTGCTGGCCGACGACAAGGACTTGTGGTTCCTTGACTCAGGATGCTCCCAACACATGACCGGCCGCAAGGAGTGGTTCACGGTGATCCGTGACCCATGTGCAACGAAATCAGTCAAAGGGTTTTATGGTTCTATGCAGGAAGTTGCCGGTGTTGGTGAGGTTTTGCTAGAGGGCACTAACGGCTTGCGTGTGACCCTACATGATGTCCTCTTTGTGCCAGGACTGAAGGCCAACTTGGTCTCCCCTGGGCAGCTCTTGGACAAGGGAGCAAAGCTGCAAACCGAGGAAGGTGTCACTTGCATCATCGCATCAGGAGGTCAAGTGGCTGCAACGGCATGATACCGCCATCGCCTTCACTGCCTTGACCTGAAACCGGGGCCAGCAAGGAACGGTGCAACGGCTGCAACGGCATGCAACGGCACGGCGGCTGCAGCGGCATGCACCGATATGGCGGGTGGAGCGGCGAGCAACGACACAGGGGCTGCAACGGCAAGCAACGGCACGGCGAAGGAGATTGCTGATGTGGCTTCAAGCAAGCCAGAAGCTAAAGATGGAGCGGCCAGCCTCAAGACGTATGCGGTGGGCTCCAAGGCAACGCCCAACCTGTGGCATGCTCGCCTTGGACACGTCCACTTTGATGCGGTGAAGCGGACAGCCACGAGCAGTGGCGTGTTCGGTATGGACCTGGAGAAAGGAGGTGAGGATATGCCGTGCACCTCCTGCCATGAAGCCAAACTCATTCGTGAATAATTTCCGCTGCACGACGAGCGTGAGGGCCATGACGGCGGACATAGGTGCATGGCGGGAGAGTGCCTGGGCGACCTCCACGGCTCACAGTACCACCAGCCCCAGCAGGACCTCAAGGAGTGGTACTACCACCTCCACCACCACAGCCACCTCGACCACCACCACCACCGCCACCGCCCCGACCGCCACCGCCACTGCCGCCCCCCACACGACCTCCACCGCCGCCGTTGCGACCACCCTGGTTGCGCGGCTGCATGGTATTGAGGGAGGTGGAGGAGGAGGACTTTGGGGTGGTGAGGTTGACAATGGGGGTGCGGAGCTTGACCTCTATGTCAATGATCCACTGGACCACGTCGTTAAGGCCAGCCATGGGGATTGCCTCAGTGAAGGCATGGAGGCGGGACTCGTAGTCCGGGGTGAGGTTGTAGAGGAGGCGATGGATTTGGAGTGGTACGGGGAGGGCAGCTTGGCGTGCTGCAAGGCGATCAGCGACCTCCCGCATGCGTCCCACATAGTCAACTGCGCCGTCACACGTAGCGAGGGTGATGGAGAAGTACTCCTGGAAAAGGGCGCCGGCCGAGCTGATGTCGCGACGCTCAAACATTGCCTGGAGCTCGGCCCAAATGAGGGAGGCGCGCATCTCGCGAGCTTGAAAGCGGCGCATGAGGGCGTCGGGGAGGGCGCCGAGGAGGATGGTGCAGGCGCAGTTGTCAGCGGTGGCCCATGCGATGCTTTTGGGAAGGTAGTCTGCCATGGCCGTGTTATTCTCATGAAGTAATGCCAGGCGAGTGGCACGTTCCGCTGTTGCAAAGTCGTGATGATGCACCGCAACTTCATGCTCCGCCTTGCGGATGAGGTACTCGCGGCGATGAGGGGAGGAGGGAGGAAGGTGGCATCAGCGGCCTCCTGGAGTTCTGGAGTAGCGGCGATCACCAAGGTAGGTTCAGGAGGAGGAGGGCCAGGGGGAATGGAGGGAGGAGGGGGTTCACCGAGGTGAATGGGTGCCGTGGGCTGGAGAGCGTGCGGGCGGCGGAGGAGGACGTCGAGGACGCAGTAGGGTGCGACGAAGGCGTCCTGGAGGATACGGCGGATACTCCCGACGAATGAGTGCCAATTGACAGCCGAGCGGTCCGTGGCAAGCTAAAGTTTGTCGACGGAAGAGGCGTTGATGGGAGGAGGGAGGGGGGCAGGAGGGTTGGTAGCCATGAGGGGCGACGGCCGGTGGACCCGTGGCGGCCACGAGGGGGACGGCGGCGGGTGGACCCGCGGCGGTCAAGGGAGAGGGCGACGGCGGGTGGACCCGCGGCGGCCGAGGGGGGGGGAGGAGCTGCAGCTGAGGCAGGTGCACTCCTCAAGCTGCTGCTGCTGCTGCTGATGCCACTGCTGCTGCCGCTGCCGCTGCTGCTGCTACTGCCGATGCCGCCACTGCTGCCGCTGCTGCCTCTGTTGCCGCTGCTGCCGCTGCTGCCGATGCTGCCGCTGCTCCCGCTGCTGCCGATGCTGCCGCAACTGCCGATGCTGCCGCTGCTCCCGCTGCTGCTGCTGCTGCCGCTGCTGCCGATGCTGCCGCTGCTACCGCTGTTGCTGCTGCCACCGCTGCTGCCGACGCTACTGGTGCTGTTGTCGTTGCTGCTGTTGCGGCCGCTGAGCTGTCCCGGGTGCTGCTGCGTGGGAGAGGAGAGAGAGGAGGAGGAAAGGGGGAGGGAGGGGAGGGAGTGGAAGAAAGCAGTTGCAGCTGTGGGTGGGGTTGTTGCTGCCACGGTCGCTGCTGTTACTGTAGAAGTGGCTACCGCGGCGGCAAAATCTGCAGGGGGCGGTGTGGGCAGGCGGGGACAAGGAGGCGCCGCGGCGGGAAGCGCGGGCGACGACGGTGTGGCGCGGCGGCGGAGATGCGGGCGGCTGTCGGTGCAGTCGTGGCGGCGGAAATTGCGGGAGTGGCGGCGGGGGGAGGCGACGATGCGAAATCGCGGCGGTGGGACGGGCAGGCGACGACGAGCAGGTCGCAGCGGCGGGATGCGGAGGCGGCGGGACGTGCAGGCGGCGACTTTTAGGTCGCGGCGGTGGGGCGTGCAGGCGGCGACGCGAAGTCGCGGCGGCGGGACGTGCAGGCGGTGACGTTAGGTCGCGGCGCGGGACGTGCAGGCGACGACGGTAGGTCGCGGCGGTGGGATGTGCAGGCGGCGACGATAGGTCGCGGCGGCGGGGCGTGCAGGCGGCGACGCGAAGTCGCGGCGGCTGGACGGGCAGGCGGCGACCAAGCGTCGCAGCGGCGGGAAGGGGAGGCGACGACGGGGCGTCGCGTCGGAGGGATGGGCAGGCGGCGACGAGACGTCGCGGCGGCGGGATGCGCAGGCGGCGCCGAAGTAGGCGCGGCGGCGGGAAGGGAAGGCGACGACGGGGCATCGCGTCGGAGGGATGGGCAGGCGGCGACGTGACGTCGCGGCGGCGGGATGCGCAGGCGGCGCCAAAGCAGGCGCAGTGGCGGGAGGGGGGGGGGGGGCGGTGACGAGAGGTCGCGGCGGTGGGAAGAGCAGGCGGCGACGAGGTGTCGCGGCAACTGGATGCGCAGGCGGCGCCGGAGGAGGCGCGGCGGCGGAAAGGGGGAGGCGGCTACTGGGGGGTCGCGGCGACGGGGGGAGGGGGGAGCGGTGATGCGCTCGCGGTGGTGGGATCCGCAGGCGAGGAGGGCGCAATCTCAGCAGGGAGAGGGAACGGTGGCGACGGTGCAGGTCGCGGCGAGGGTATGCTAGGTTGAGCCACGCGTAGGAGGGGATTTGTGGCCGTGGGGTGGGCCCATGAAAAAGAAAAACTGGAGGGAGGGAGAGGTAAGGCCTAGGAACAAGTAGCTCTATACCATGTGAAGATTGTAAATTGAACAAGTAACTTCATTAGAGGAGAAACCTAGCATACATAGTTGGAAGAGAGACTTGGAAGAGAAGGGTGAGGGTGACCATAGGTTGGGTTGACCTCACTTGGGGGAGTGAGGCAACCATAGGTCAAGTGGGTTGGGTTGCCCATACTTTGTAGAAGTGAGGCAACCCTAGGCCCACTTGGCTTGAGGTGACCTCACTTGTGGGAAGTGAGGCACCCATAAGCCAAGTGGGTTGCATTTGGGGGCTCCACCACAATTGGGTGGATTGGCACCCCAAAGTGCAAGACTACACCCAAAGTTGGGTGTAGTCCCAACCCAACTGTACACCACAATTGGTGTACAGTCACATGTGTTGGCATGCTACACAAAATATAACTTTAACAAAGTTGAGGCGACTTTTCAAGAGTTTGTTCGGGTGCATAGTGCAGTGCCTCATTCCTGAGCATGAGCGTGAGGGGAAGCTTGCAAGCAAGACTCGTTGGGGCATGCATTTGGGCATGAGCATGGAAAGTAAGGGATGGCGTGTGGTGGATGTTGAGTCAAAGCGCATGGTCATCACCCGGGATGCACGTTTTTATGAGGACATGTCACTTGAACGGTGGCAGAAGTGGCGTGCACGCATGGGTGACAGGAATGACCAGCCCACACCACCCTTTGCTTCAGTCCCATCTCTCTTCCCTGAGCCCCACGACCCCGAGCCGAATCCGCTGCCACCACGTACCGTCATCGTGGTCCCGGTACCGTCCGTGCAAGGGGGCGAGAAACCCCTTGATCGCTCGGTGGGCCCTTTGGGCAGCAAGGCACCTACTGCACCTCCTCCTCTTGGTCCACCCTCCGTTGCTGATTCGGCGCCCGTAGGACCAGAGGATGGTCCTCTGGAGGTTGACACCAGCATGGCTGATCACGAGGACGCAGAAGAAGAAGTAGCAGTGGATGAGCAGTCACTAATGGCCCATGAGCATGAGCCTTCACCTGCAGTTCCCCCCCTCCAGCCCATTCCACCACCCCCACGTCGCTTCAGCAGGCCTAACAAGGGGGTGCCACCCGTACGGTTTCAGCCATCAGCCATGACGGCCCTGGATGCGGATGATGAGGACAACCCGTACGACGTGGCGTACCTTGCTGAGGATGAGTGCGACACGGACAGCGATGACGAAGTGGAGTACCCGGACGAGGATGAGGAGGAGGAAGGCGCTTGGGGAGGTGTCATCCTCGACCTGGCAGCTGCGTTGACCAGACCTGAAGGCAAGGAATGGTGGGCTGCTATGAAGGAGGAGATGGAGAGCCTTGATGAGCACGGCACTTGGACGATGGCTGACCTACCTGAAGGTCGCAAAACCGTCGGCGTCAAGTGGCTGCTGAAGAAGAAGCTGCGGCCTGATGGCACCGTGGAGAAGTACAAGGCCAGGCTCGTGGCTAAGGGCTTTAGCCAGCGATTCGGCATCGACTACGACGACACTTACGCTCCTGTTGGCAGCTACACCACCGTTCGCGTGCTCCTCTCAATCGCAGCAGCTATGGACCTGGATGTGCTGCAGCTTGATGTGAAGAATTCATTTCTTCACGGCACCATTGACCACGAGATCTAAATGCAGCAGCCGCCCTACTTCACCGACGGTAGCAGCAAGATGTGCCTCCTGCAGAAGAGCCTTTACGGGCTATAGCAGAGTCCCCTTTTGTGGTACAAGGAGCTGGAAAAAGTGCTCCTTGTGGAGGGGTACAGGAGGAGCATTGTGGACCAGGCCCTATCCTACAAGGATGGGGCGAGCGGGAAGCGCGTGTGGCTGCTAATCTACGTGGATGACCTGCTAGCGGCAAGTGAAGACCAGCAGCTGCTGCAGGACCTGAAGGGGCTGCTGGCCAAGGCGTTTCAGCTCCGTGAGGTGGAGCCAGTGGAGCGCTACCTGGGGCTGCAGATTGTGCAAGATCGCCCCAACAGGACACTCTTCCTGCACTAGCATGCGTGCGTGGTGAAGGTGCAGCAGCTGTTCTTCAAGGGGGCGCCACCAAAGAAGCAGCCGATCACTCCTCTCTCATCTGCCAGCTTTGCCAAGCAGGATGCTGGGCCGTTTGCCAACAGTACCATGTCCGAGTACTTGTCAATTCTCGGCATGGTGCAGTTTGCAGCCATCTCAACCCGTCCTGACCTCTCTTTTGCATGCAGTCGCCTTGCAGCAGGTGCACACCTCAGGACCGATGCGCATTGGCATGAGCTCTTCCGCACACTCTCCTACTAGGCTGCCTCACCGGACAAGGGGCTGCTGTTCAAGGGAGGACCAGAGAGTTTGACTCTCGTAGGGTATGCAGATGCGGATGATGCAGGCGACAAGGAGATCGGTCGTCCACGGTAGGCTACCTCTTCAAGCTTGGCGGAGCTGCCGTTTCATGGGAGGCCAAGAAGCTGCAGGGTGCGACCAAACTTTCCTCCACCGAGAGCGAGCTTGTGGATGCGGTGGAAGCGGGAAAGGTGGGGCGCAAGCTAAGGTTCGTGCTGTGGGAGTTTCAACTGCTCAAGAAGGGTGTCCCCACCACCCTGTACGTCGACAACATGTCAGCGGTGCAGCTCAGCCAGGCGGCCGGGCCGCAAGGGCGCATGAAGCATGTGGACCGTCGCCACATGTGGCTACAGGACATGGTGCGTATGAAGAAGTTGGAAGTGCAGCACATCCCTACGACGGCGCAGCCCGCGGACTTCTTCACGGAGCGGCTCGACAAGGCAGCCTTCAACCGATGCTGTGCAGCAGCCAGGCTGGTCCAGCGTGCTCCTGACAGCAAGGGGGCGCGTTAGAAGGAAATGCTGCCATGAGCAACAAAATGTCTGCGCTGGGATTCGAACTCGTGACCTTCAAATCTGTCCTGAAAGTGTCCTCTGGGTGGCGTTTATTGGTCAACTCAAATGGGGCTCAGCACCGCCTCTCTCTTAGCTTCAATGTTTACGTTTTCCACACGGTGGTCGTTTTTATAATGCTTAAATCATATGAGTGTTCTACCACATAAGACGACGACTGTAGGATTGTGATTATCACAAGGTAACAAACGAGAATGACTAGAATGAGAACAGTACAAGGTTGTATAGGCAAAACCTAACAGAGCTGTACCCCATAAGGAGTGCCCCACTACAGCCTAGAGTATAGTTCTGACACACCCCCATAGGCAAAGTGGGGGACAAGCAAGAGAACAAGGCAATGTCAAGCTCAGGGTGGATCACGACGTCACCACGCATTCTGAGCACAAGCAAATGGCCACAAGGCCGGTTCACATGCAGAGTTATATAAAGGCAAACAAACAATACAGTGATCTCAACCTAACAAGTGTAAGCATGCAGGTGCAGGTATATTTAGATCACAGTACAGGCAAGGTAAAGAGGTGAGCAAGTGAGGCCAGGTAGGCACAAGACCTAACAGAGTACACAAACGCTGATGATCACAAGGCTGAAGTGCCGTGGTAAAGATATCAGCAGTGTTTTGCCCGAGTGGCCACGTAAGCAAGACGAAGATGACCACGCTGCTGCAACTCTTAAGCAAGGAAGTAGCGCAGAGCGATGTGCTTCGTTCTGTGCTCCAGTCTGTGCTCCTGACACAAGGCAATCATGGCCTTGTTGTCGACGTACAGAACTGGAGGAGAACGAGGCGCCTCTCCCAAGTCGGTCAGCAGGTAGGTGAGCCAGCGTAACTCCTGTGCAGCCATGGCCCCTGCGTAGATCTGAGCCTCACAACTGGAGCTGAGAACAGAAGACGAGCGGGTAGACCGCCACGAAACGGAGCCGGAACCAAGGCTGAAGGTGTAACCCTGTGACGACCGCTGCGTAGCCAAGTCGTCAACCCAAGAAGCGTCTGTGTGACCAGTGAGGACAACTCGAGCCCGTCCTCCAAGCACGAGCCCCATGCCCGACCTACTGCACAAGTAGCGCAACACCCTCTTAGGGCATCCATGTGCTCCTTCCTGTGTCTCCCAGGAGCAACATAGCGTGCCAGGATGCTAAGAGGGTTTGCCAGGTCAGGTCGAGTGCAGGTCATCAGGTACATGAGGCAGCCCACAAGCTCTGGGTACGGGCCACTCGGCTCTACGGACTCATCCAAAGGCAAAGCTGAGAGCCAGTGGCGAGTAGACAGAGGCGAGGAGTACGTGAAGTTGAAGCGCTGAAGGACCTGCTGCACCATGTGTGACTGAGTCAAGGTAATGGTGCGTCGTGCTCTGTCCCGGGTGATCTGCAAGCCAAGATAGCTGCGCAGCTCACCCAGGTCTATGCACGTGTGTCTCTTCTGCAGCTCCGACTTCACGTGGGCCAGTCCAGCAGTGTCAGCAGTAGCAAAGACCAAGTCGTCGACACACGAGGATGTAGAACGGCGGCAGAGTAGTATCGGTGCGTAGAAACAGCGACGGGTCAGCAGTGGAAGGAGCAAACCCAAGAGCCGCAAGGGTAGTCCTCAGTGTGTCGTGCCATTCACGGGGCGCCTGGCGGAGACCGTAGACTGGCCGCCGGAGGCTCCACTGGGTACCAGGAGGAAACGACCCAGTGAAGCCAGGTGGGCGGCGCAGCCAGATCTCCTCGTGCAGGCTGCCCTGTAAGAAGGCTGTGCTGAAGTCAAGAGAGTGAAGCTCGTAGTCACACTGAGCGGCGACGTGCAGCAGCACCCGAAGAGTGGTCATCTTCGGGGTAGGGGAGAAGGTCTGGAAGAAGTCAACTCCCTGTCGCTGACTGAAGCCTCGTGCAACGTAACGCGCCTTGAAGACAGGCGGAGAACCCGGCGGCCGCTTCACCCTGAAAATCCACATGCCATCGACAATGTTCGCCCCAGGTGGGGGAACGTCGTCAGCGTAAGTGCCTGTGGACTTCCAGGAAGCCATCTCTGCGTCCATGGCTGTCTGCCACTGAGAGGAGTAGGGACCCTCTATCGCCTCTGCGTAAGAGCGCAGAGTTGGGATGTCTGGTGCATCCGGGTCTCCCTCAGGGGCAAGCAGCATGGACACGAGATGAGGTAAAGCAGCAGCAAAGCACTGGAAGTCCTCCTGCCTGTCCTCAAGGACGTCCGTGCCAAGAGCACACTCACCCTCGACGGACGGAGGACAGACAGACTCAAACTCAGCAACAAGACTAGCGACATAGTCTAGACGACAGTGAGCAGCAAAGGCGACCAGCTCAGCAACAAGAGCCGATGTAGCAGTAGACTCAAAAGAAGGGTCAATGACAACAGTGGCCAGGAGACGCGTGATAGTAGGACTAGCAGCACGAAGGGAGTCAGACTCCGGGTCCGGACTGACAGCATGGGAGGACGCACGAGGAGACGGAAGAGGGACACGCTGCGGAGCAGTGGAAGGAAGCAGTGCCATCTGGTGCGTGCCGGGGACAGGAGGAGGACGCTGACGCGGAACACAACGACCAGTGCGAGCAGCATGAACAGGCGACGCAGGGCGAGACTCAGGCTCACGACGCTCCGTAAGACCCCCGGTCGGACCAGCCTGCTTCCCGCCCTGGACAGGCTGGCGAGCTCGGTTCTGGGCGGTCGAGTACAGCACGCGGGGCTTCGCGTGCTAAGAGCTCAAACCCCGGTAGCGCTACCGAGGCCGCTACCGTTCACTAGGCGACGCTACCTAGTGTAATGTATTGCTGCCTCTCATGCGCACTTACGCGACACCTGTCATATAACCTTCAACTCATCGTGATTTGATTCGAGGTTTTCGGAGCCTAGCACTCATGAGTGAGCAGCTGGGAGGGAGCAGCACGGTCAGACAATCCATGCCAAAGTCTGTCTCGACAAAATTCTCGATGTCGTTCGAGTTTGCATGGTGCGATGGATCGGTCCCATCGTCGCTCGACGGGTCGGGAGACTGGCCCGACAGCACAGTCGAATTTGCCAATTTGCCGTGGTCCCCTGCTTGCTGCTCCTACCACTTCTTTCCTCCGCTCCACACCCCTTTTTTCGTCGCTCTCGCTGTCCTCTCGGCCTTTTTCACCTTTTTCACCGTCTGTATCAGCTGCCTTTTGCTATGGCTGAGGAATCTGCCGTCTGTCGCCACGCGGCTTTCGCAGGTGCCTCTGTTTTTCGTCCACCCTCTAAGCTTACGGACATACTAGCGACTCAGACTCCGGGATTGTCGACACCATGCTTAGCGCCCAGTCCCCCGGAGAAGTTGGCAGAGCGGAATTCAACCCTACAGATCCTTTCGCGATTTTCTTGGTGTAGCGTTCGGACCCAACCCCCACCTGGTCTCGATACGTCGAACCAGCTGTGAGGGGGAAACAAGGGGAGAAATATGATTGGTTGGAGTTTGATAGGAAGCGAGAAATTTGGAATTGACTTGATTGGAAAACTAGCCAATCAGAACTCTGCTGTACAGTTGTGACAGAACTTACGCGATAGGTTTGAAAACAACCCACGTAAGTTCAAACATCACCCTTGCCCAACCAATCAGAGCATACTCACACAAAGTGAGTCGACGGAACTTCCGCCGCTGGTTGGAAATAGAACCAATCAGAAACAACCAACCTAAATCCAACTCGACTCTTCCTTGAAATTCCAACCAATGCAACAACTCAGGTTTGTGATAATTATGCATTGTTATCCTTGCTGTCTATTGTCTAATTGGTTGGAAACCCCAACCATTGCCACATGGGCAAAGACCCATGGTGGTGCACCCTTCTTTGCCATGGGGAAGGTGGCTGCACCCCAAGGGGGTCTAGGGAGGGGTCTGAGCCAAGCTAGCTCATTCTTCACTTCCTATCCCCAACTAAACAATTGGGAAATAGGATTGCTTCCTTCTGAACTCACCCTCCAGGATTTGTTACTGCATCTCCTAGCACTCCTCGGACTTGATCATTTCCAGAAGCTGTTACTCTTTGGTTGTATTAGAACATATTGGTATATGGGTAAATGCCCTTTTACTTAGCAGATCCGTTACACTTGGCGAGTCAGCGGGTGAAGAAAATGCATGCGAAACCTTCCGCCAACAGAGACTCTGCGGGCGCTGACTCCGCGGGCGCTGTCTTTGTGTCCGCCACCGCGGCTCCGCTGCCTCAACTTCCGCCGGTGCGGTTCAACCAGGATGACATGTGCTTCACGTACGCGACGCAAAGCGGCTTTCGCGAGTTTTGCTGCGACCCGCTGAAGGAGGCGATTCAGCGGCGCTAGTTTGAGGGGCGCGGCGTGGGCATGGTGGAGATGCTGTCTTGCTGCCACCTATTCGCGCTCGTGGGCGGCGGTCCCAACCCTTGCTACACGCCCAACAAGGTGCGGTGGGGAGAAGAGACAGGTGAGGTGATTCGGGCACCTGATCAAGGAAAAGAAGGTGTGGCAGGGGAGGAAGGGAGGTGAGCGGAGGAAGGGGGATGAGGGGGTGAGAGGAGGTGAGGGGATGAGGGGAGGTGAGGGGAGGTGAGTGGGGGAGGGGAGGTGAGAGGAGGAGGGGATGTGAGGGGAGATGAGGGGAGGAAGGGAGGTGAAGGGAGGAGGGCAGGGGAGGGGAGGAAGGGAGGTGAAGGGAGGAGGGGAGGGGAGGGGGGGCGAAGGGAGGTGAAGGGAGGTGAGGGGAGGGTGAGGGGACATGAGGGGAGGTGAGGGGGGAGGTAAGAGGAGAGGTGAAAGGGGAGGTGAGGAAGGTGAGGAGAGAGGGAGTGAGAATAAGGCATGGGGAAATGGGGCGATAGTCACACCCGGTGCACCTGCAAATGGGTTCCTTGCAATTCTTGTTCTTCTGTGTCGTTCCCTCTTCCCCCCAACCCCCCTCTTACCCGATGACCTGTGAGGACTGTTAGTGTTAGCCCTCAATCTCACACTTTGTACTTTATATTTTTCTATATCCTAGAGTAGTGTAGTTTGCACTTTGTGTTTGGTTGGGTGTACATCTACATCCCAACCAAACCCAAATGTAATCTCCAAGCAATCTCCAACCCACCAATTGGAGATTGCCTTGGGATTACCCCCAATCCCTAGGGATTGCCCCCGAATTCCTTCCCCATCCATTCCTTGCCCTTCTTGGATGTACTTAAAGCGCTTCAAGCTCATTACTAATGTATCAGTTCTAAGCTTAAGTTCTGACATGGTATCAGAGCCCTTCAACCGCACACGCCGATCCTGATCCTCCTATCTTTGCGGATGCTCGTCCCGCAAAGCTCGGCATAGCCACCTTCAATCTCGTCGCCGGTGATTCGCGACATTCGTCGGTGGAAATTTTCCCGCACCACCTTCCCGTCAACTTCGAGACATCTACTATCTTTCTTGTGAGCATATTGTCGGCGCCATAACCTATCGCTCCTTTTTGTCAAACATCATCGCGTCATCTCTTCTCCTCGTCGGGACGTCGCCCGTCGCCCTGCAGCTTCTTGTCGGGCCGCCGCCCGTCGCCCGCAGCTTCTCGTCGGGCCGCCGCCCGTCGCCCGCAGCTTCTCATCGGGCCGCCGCCCGTCGCCCTGCAGCGTCACCTTCGGGCTGCCGCCCGTCGCCTCGCATCTGCACTTCTACCCCCATACCCCTCCCGCAGCTGAACAGGTGCAGCAGCGCAGCAGAGCAGCAGCGTAGCCGCGAAGCCGAGCAGCCGTGTAGCCGCGAAGCCGAGCAGCAGTGTAGCCGCGAAGCTGAGGGTGGTGTGTGTTGGGGTGTTGTTCAGGATCCGTCAATTTGAGAGCTTACGACGAACTCATTACTCACTTAAACGCAAATCCGCTCGGTAGGTTTGTGCGCCTTAGGCTTAGCTACCATCTCCAAGTTGAGTCAATCGTTAAGATGGTCTATGGACTGAGAACCAAGTAAAAACGTCCAGCAGCCGCATGACTAGAATGGTGGAGGAAGTACAAGCATTAAGGCATAGAGAGTTGGAGTTGGGAACCTCCAAGAGAACCATGAGAGGGAAGGGGTTCTCCAAGTGCTAGAGAAGGATGGTAGGAACCTTCCTAGCAGCAAGGATGCAACCCTCATCATGAGGTCCTTGAGGTGTCACATGCAAAATCCAATCTAGTTGGATTTTGCCTAGGTGTTGCAACATTTGCAACCCATGCTAGAAACTTCTAGCCATCCCAATCCAAAAGTCAAAGTTGCCTCCCAAACCACCCAACCAAAGATCCCTTTATAGTCATGTCCAAGTAATCACCCAAATTAGATATAACCCCAAAAGGTAATAAGAAATCCAAGTCTTGGAAATCTTGTAACTTGGGCGATCTTGGTCGGAATAAGGCGATCTTGGTATCGTTGGAAAGCTCTGGATTTCTCCTGCATGATCAAGCATTTAAAGTTGGAGAAAAACACAGAAAGGATAATATCCAACAGCCATGCACAATGACATATGCTCATGCACACAATGCACGCATGAATAGCACGAGCACTCGGCAGGACGTTAGGATGACATGCACTCAGAATGACGTGCATCCAACAAACTCCCCCTCAGACTAACGGACTGCATGCACACACACTCACACTCGTGCAAAATCTCATGCACACAATCACACATGCACTCATGACACTGCTGCCCACACTAGTGCAATGCCATGCCACACATCTTAGCACACTTCCAATGTGCGCTCTCGGGAAGTCTCTTGGTAAGAAAATCTGCCGCTTGCTTGCTAACCTTCACATGATGAAGCTCAACAATCCCCTCCTTCACCATCTGCCTCACCCAGTGCCACTTAATCTTCATGTGCTTGTTCAGCCCATTCAGGATAGGATTATTGGCCATGCCAATAGCAGCCTCGTTGTCGGAGAAAAGTGGTGTAGGTCCCTCCTATTCAGCTCCCATGTCCTCAAGCAGCTTCCTCAGGAGCACGATCTCCTTGATGGCATGGTACATCGCCATGTACTCTGCCTCTCCGGAAGACTGAGCAATCTCACTCTGCTTCTTGGACCTCCAGCTCACTAATCCACCTCCGACCATGCACACAAAGCCGCCAGCAGATGACTGATCCTCCTCCTCTGAGGCCCACGTAGCGTCGGTGAAGCACGACAGCTTCAAGGTTCCAGGCGTGACCCCATCTGCTCAAATCTGTTTCAGTTGGCCGCCAGCTGAAAAGTGAACACCAGCAGATGCCGTTGATCCGAGGTAGCGCACCAAGCGCTTTGCCACCTCCAACTGCTCCTCAGTGGGCCGCTGCACAACTCTGGCCAGCTGCCCCACTCCGAATGAAGCATCAGGTCGCATATGCACAGCTGCATACATCACACTCCCAATGAGTGACTGGTACTCATTCTGCTGCTCATCCTTGAGTACATCATTCTCCTCAGCTGCCTTTTTCAGTTTGAAGCCCGCAGGGAATGGTGTCATCAAAGTGCGACCCCCAGTCACACCATACCGCTCTATGACACCAAAGATGTAGTGTGACTGATGCACCTTCAGCCACCTCCTCTCAACATCCCTCTCAATCTGCAGCCCCAAGTGAAAGTGGACATCCCCCAGCATCTTGCACTTGAAGTTGTCCATCAGCAGCTTCTGTGTCCTCTCAATCTGCTCCATGGAAGGTGAGAACAGCAGTATGTCATCGACATACATCAGCAGCAAAAACAACTGCTCCCCCTCTCCAAGCAGAAACAAGCTGTGATCCGCCTGGGACGTCTTGAAGCCTCCACTCAGCAGCACCTCCTCCAGTTTCTCGTACCAACACCTGGGCGCTTGCTTAAGGCCATAGATGGCCTTCTTAAGCTTGCACACCCGGCTGGTCCCATCCTCATAGCCGTCGGGCTGCGCCATGTAGATATCCTCCAGCAGCACTCCAGTGAGGAACGCAGTGGTGATATCCATCTGCTTCACATGCCATCCCTTCACAGCTGCGCCAGCCATCAAAGTCCTCAGTGTCAGTGGCTTAGCAACGGGAGCGAAGATCTCCCCAAAGTCGACCTTCTCTTTCTGCTGAAACCCCTTGGCGACCAAACGGCTCTTGAACTGCTCCAACGCACCATCAGCACCACTCTTCACCTTAAAGACCCACTTGCTGCTGATCTGCCGTCGCCCCTCGGGTAACTGAACAAGCTCCCAAGTCCCATTCTCAATGAGGCTGTTGAAGTCCGCATCCATGGCAGCCTTCCACTCCTCCTTCTGGGGTCCACTGAGTGCCTCCTCCAATGTGGCTGGTTCTCTAGGCAAGGGTGTGAAGAAACAGAAGGCCATCTCCTCATCCTCTCCCTCATCTGCCTGAACCGCCATGGCACCTTGCTCAGGTCCTCCCAAACGGCTATACTTCAGCCTTGAAGGTGCTGCTGCCACTCTCTTCTCGCGGGTTGCAATCTGCTGCTCATGTGGTGAAGCTCCTCTCTGCACACTCCTCTTGGTGACCTTGGCGGTTGCAGCAGGCTCGGGCTGAGTTGGTGAGTCCACACGTGCCGACTCATCCTCCAACCCCTCCTCTGCAGCAGGACCAGAAACTTGCTGCTCTCCACCGCCACTGTGGTCACTGGTCAGCTTTGACCCAGGGAGATCCTCAAGTTGCAGCTGAACCTCCTCCACTGCAGACCGATCAATCTCCTGCAGACGCAAGCCAATCTGCAACTGCTGCTGCTGCTGCCAGTCCTTGTACATGACGTCCTCCACAAACTTGACGTCACGGCTGACCAGCGTCTTCTTGCTCTTGGGGTCCCACATCAGCCACCCCTTCAAGTCAGGAGCCATCCCAAGATGGACAGCCCACACAGCAGCAACTTCCAGCTTGTGCCTCTGCTCCTTAGGCACCATCACAAGCCCCATGCAGCCCCACACCCGCAGCATGTCAATGGATGGCTTCTTCCCAAGCCAACGCTCGTACGGCACCCAATGCTTGTCGCCAACATGTGTCAAGACCCTGTTCTTGACCGTGATGACATGGCAAACGGCATCAGGCCAGAACTTGTAGGGCATCCCAGAAGCCCCCAACAGAGTCTTAGCCGCCTCGCCAATGGTCCAGTTGGCACACTCAGCAATGCCGTTCTGCTGCGGTGTTCCTGGGCAGGTCAGCTGGTGTCGGATGCCGTTCCTCTTGAGAAACTTGGTGAATTCCGCTCCAAGGAACTCTCCACCACGGTCGCTCCTCAGCACCTTCACCAGCCGCATCGCTTGCCGCTCCACCATCGGCAACCAATCCTCCTTGATCGCCGCTGCAGCATCGCTCTTCTTGGACAAGGGACGTGCCCACGTGAAACGGCTCCATTCGTCCACCATGGTGAGGAAGTACAGCACTCCCCCAGTCCCCTCAGTCCTCATAGGACCCACCAGGTCCATGTGCACCACCTCCAAGGGTGCCTTCGCCGATCCCTCCGCACGTGGAAACGGGAACCGCGCAAACTTGTTTTGCATGCACGCCTCGCAGCTGCCATAGTGAGCGCCATCTCCTTGCAATTGCAGCCCATGCACGCACTTCTCCTTGTGCATCACCTCCAATGTTGAAACAGCCACGTGTGCGAGTCGCCGATGCCATGTCTCCCAATCCGTTTGGCCCGAGGTAGCTGACGCCTTCACCGCCGCGCTTCCTCCAATCAGCTCCTCTCCTTGCACACCTTGCTGCTCCTCCTCAGTGACACTCTCCTCCATAGATGCCGCCACTGCCGCCTTGCCCGATTTCCGCCAAGGGAGGACCAGGATCTGCCACATCCGCTTGTGGACATCCTCTTTCCACTGCAGGTCCCAAATCAGCCGCTCATCGTTATAGGCACGATAGCGCTCCGAGCCAATTGTCTCGGTGTTCACACCCGCATCTCCCAATCGGCCGGTAGAAAACAGGTTTGCGCACAAGTCCGGCACCCAAAGCACGTTCTTCAGCCCCACGAGCTCTCCATCCGCTCCCATGAACTTTGCGCACCCCATGCCCATGACCTTGGCCTTGGCGCCCGTCGCGAATGTGACCGTAGAGATAGGTGCGGGCTGAATCTCATCAAGAAGGTCCGCACGAGGAGTCATGTGCCAGAAGCTTCCCGAGTCAATCACCCAATGGGTGAGGGGGTGTAGGAGAACCTTGGCAGCCATAGCGAGGTCGGTTGCGCCTTCGTTCACGAAGAAATAGAACCCGGCCTTTCGCTCCTCAGATTTGCTGCCTTTCTTCTCCTCCTTCTCCTCTCCACTAGCTCCCATGACTCCCCCACTCCTCGTGCCACCACGCTGGTTGCTTGATGAAGGCGGGGTCCAATCGTTGGGTCGTTGGTAGCACTTCCGCCAACGATGTCCACGCTTCTTGCAGTAGAAGCATACCTCCCCTTGACCCCCGCCGCCATCCTCCTTAGGGTTGTCCTTGTTCTTGCCCTTCCACTTCTTCTTGAAGCCACTCTTTCCACCTCCAACTCCATAGCCAGCCCCCTCCTCCGAGCGCTCCACACTCCGCCGCCGCAAGTCCTCCTCTAGGATGCGCGCGCGAATGCAATCCACGCTCCATTGGAGTTGTTGGGAGTTGAGGTTGATCGCTAGGGCAGAACATGACTCCGGCAGCCGTATTACGATCTCCACGCATTGCACGAGCTCCGGGTACACCACACCGCCACATTGGAGCTTCGTGAAGATGTCCCGCATCTCGTCCAACACTGGTTGCATCGGCTTTCCATCAACGAACTTGATGTCGCGCAGCCGCCGCGCGAGTAGCACGATGCCGGTAGCATGTATCGGTGAGTGCACATCCAGAAGCTTCCTCCAAGCCTTGGGGCCACACTCTGGATCACCCAAGAGGTCCTTTATGTGGTCAAGTTGTCGCCCGCCAACCGCTTGCACCATTAGCATGTACGCATCGAACGATCGCTTCATCCACGCTCCTTTCAACTCCACGGCCTCTGGCATCTTCTCCTTCCCCTCCACCAGATCCAATATCTTATATTGGGTGTACATCAGCCTCATGCGGAAGCTCCAGTGCTCGTAGTCCTCCCCCATGAACTTCTCAATAGAGAACACCTTGTTGGAGATGGTGTAGTAGATGTAGGTAGCGTAGGGTTGGCTGATTGGTGAGTCCCCACTCCACCACCAGCAACTCCCCCTTGCTCTCCAGCCTCTCTACTTCTATCCATCTCGCCACTAGCACCTCCGGAGTTCGTACCAACCATATTGAGGCCTTATGAACGGTGAAACTTGTGAAATCGTTTGGAGAGAATTCTGCTAGATATTTCGATTCTATGAAAATCGCCGTCGCGGACTGGATACTTCGAGTTAGAACGCGGTTTGACCACCAATCGAAAGTTCGCAAGTAGAGCTACTCGAAATGGTCTGACTCGTCAGCATTGGTTGAGAATTCACGAGGATTCGTCGTCTCAAAGTCGACTACCCGCTCTGATACCACTTCTTGTTCATGATCCGTCACTTTGAGAGCTTACGATGAACTCATTACTCACTTAAACGAAAATCCGCTCGGTAGGATTGTGCGCCTTAAGCTTAGCTACCATTTCCAAGTTGAATCAATCGTTAAAATGGTCCATGGAGTGAGAACCAAGTAAAAACGTCCAGCAGCCACATGACTAGAATGGTGGAGGAAGTACAAGCATTAAGGCATAGAGAGTTGGAGTTGGGAACCTCCAAGAGAACCATGAGAGGGAAGGGGTTCTCCAAGAGCTAGGGAAGGATGGTAGGAACCTTCCTAGCAGCAAGGATGCAACCCTCATCATGAGGTCCTTGAGGTGTCACATGCAAAATCCAATCTAGTTGGATTTTGCCTAGGTGTTGCAACATTTGCAACCCATGCTAGAAACTTCTAGCCATCCCAAACCAAAAGTCAAAGTTGCCTCCCAAACCACCCAACCAAAGATCCCTTTATAGTCATGTACAAGTAATCACCCAAATTAGATATAACCCCAAAAGGTAATAAGAAATCCAAGTCTTGGAAATCTTGTAACTTGGGCGATCTTGGTCGGAATAAGGCGATCTTGGTATCGTTGGAAAGCTCTGGATTTCTCCTGCATGATCAAGCATTTAAATTTGGAGAAAAACACAGAGATGATAATATCCTACAGCCATGCACAATGACATATGCTCATGCACACAATGCACGCATGAATAGCACGAGCACTCGGCAGGACGTTAGGATGACATGCACTCAGAATGACGTGCATCCAACAGGGGGTGTGTGGGAATAGGGTTAGTATTACCGAAACCGGCCGATTTAACCTAGTTTTGGCGGCCTGAGAAATCCTTCTACAAGGCATCCCGACGTGGTCGACATTGACGATCTTCGCTATTTTTATCCGTCAGATTTCGAAATCGCCGCGCTGCGCGCTGCTCGAAGTTCCTATCGGTGACTTAGGAGCGGCGCTCCGCGCGAGACATTAAGGGGCCTTCATCATGGCCTTCCCCTCGTCCACCATGGCCAACCCCATCACCCCGCTCCGCCTTGAAGCCGATGGCTCTAGCTCCAACTTCAAGGCATGGAGCTATGGGGTTGACAAGCACCTCCTAAGTCGTGACGTGCAGGGATTAGACCTCAAAGACGTCCTCCTCAACCGTGGCAAGGGAAAACAGCCCCCTCTCCCCCTTGAGCCGACTGAATCTGCTGAGTGGAGCGGGCTGACATCTACAGCCTCGCCTTCTCCCCCACGGCGGCCTTCCTGGTGGTCACCAGTGACAGGGGCACCGTACACGTGTTCTCGCTGCTGCAATCCCACGCGCAGGGGCACGCGCAAGTGCAGGTGCAGGGGAGTGGTGGGGGAGCACTGTCGTCGTTTGGATTGATGAAAGGTGGGTCATTTGAGGGGCTGATTATGAGGGTGAGGTGAGGGTGGGTTTTTTATAGGAGTGGGTTTTGAGAGGTAAGGTACTTCAGGGGTAGTACAAGGCGTGTTTCAGTACAGGTATAGGCCGTCATAATAGGGGGGTAAATTAGGGTTATTTGCGTGCACACACATGCTCCCTGCTCTCATGCTATGCCCCCTCTGTCTCATGCTCCATGCTCCGTCTCACTACAGTGGCGCACGCTCCCTTGCTTCTACTACTACCTCGGTCACCCCTCTTATCTCCTGCCTCTCCTCCATAACCTCTCTCGCCGTGACTCCTCCCCTCCCAACCCCCACGAGTCTTCCCCCCAAGTATTCCAGTGACAAGCATTCCATTGCCTTTCATCCTTTCCTACCCACTGCCACCCCTCTTTCCTCCTGCCCGTCCGTGACTCCTGTCCATAACTCCCCTGCAAGAGTACTTGGCCGGCCAGCCCTCTGTGACGTTCTACCACATTACCGTGCACTTGAGCATGCACGCTGCTCTCATGCCATCCCCCCCTTGCCTCGGGCCTCTCTGTGGCTCCCCTCCCTCGTGTTCCACCCCAGGGGTCCTCCCGAAGTACTTCATAGGAGAGCGCTCGCCGGCCGTCTACCGCACCGGCGTGCACACGCACATGCTCGTTGCCTTTGGCGCCGAGGCAAACACCGTCATCGTGGTCGGCAGCAGTGGCTCGTACGTTTGCCGATTTGAATGTCTATACGTGCCGTACACGTGCAAATTTGTACCGGTAGCTGGGCACTCTCGGAGCATGGGATTGTATGTTTACACGTTCTACTATTAAGTCTTGTGTGGAACTTGAATTTGATTGTTGTTTAAGGTTTGTTCCTTCCAGTGTCTCCCAGCCCAGTAATTCATTCCTTGCGTGGATTGCTGTTTTGTGTGTCTGTGCCGCTCCTTCCCACCAGGTACTACAAGCTTCAGTTCGACCCGCAAGCAGGCGGTGAAATGAATCTGCTGAAGGAGACTAACTTCCTCGCGATCGAGGAGGAGCATTGATGGAATGATTGTAAGGGAGGCTATATGTACTAGTGGCAGCATGTTGGAAACAAGTAATTTAAGCGCTTCTGTTGTGTGTCAAAACCCTAAGTCATAAATGAAGCGAAGCACAACGAAGGATCGGCGAGTCAACCTTTGGAGGTTGAGAAGAAAAGCAACTGCTGGAGGTTACGCGAAAGTCAAAGGTCAGCGACCTTTGACCTGACAAATACAGCGTGATAGCAAGGACAAACAACTGACTCGTTATTGAGCAGTTGCCCGAGTCGTCACTGTATCGAACCGCAACAGCAACAGTAAAACGGTTATTAGCTGTATCTCTTCGTATTCCTTGAACTCTTATAAAACCTTGTATCTTCTTGTTTTAATCAATCTACTTTGCCCTCATATACTAGCGCAAGGTGGTTCAATACTTCTCATTAAAATGCTTCCGCAATTACAACATTTCCTACCCAGAGTTTAGCCCTGCAAAGATCCTAAGGGCTTTTCTCAGCCCAACATGGTATGAGAGCTATCAGGGCAAACTCAACTGCTTTCAAGACACCCACAACATCAGAAGGCATGGCAACGCAGAAGGAGAGAAGCTCCTCTAACGGTTCTCCCGGCACTACTCCTACTCCACCTCCTGCCTCTGGCCTACAGACAGAGGGGGGCACAGCAACAAGACCAGCAGCTGAGTCTACTGAAACTCCCGCGAACCAAGCGACGGGCTTCGATCCAAGCATGATGGAGAAGTTCTTCTCCTTCATGTCCTTCTACGAACAACACGAGCAAGCGGCACCTGCGCAGTCAAACATCAGCAACAACAACAACGACATTACGCCCATGAGCCTCGATGGTTCATCCTATGCGCGCGGAAACCAGCAGCAACCCACCTTTGCTCCCTACGAGCCTCAGCATGGCTCTGTCAGCTTCATGCCGCATCAACAGCCTTCACCTGAACAAGAAAAGACACTGGACGCACTTCAGGTTCAGTCGCAATTCGCGCACGTTTTGAAACTTCAGACATCAACACCTTTCGACGGAAAGGACTTCTATACCTGGTCATTCGAATTTGAGCTAATGATGGAAGGCGCGCAGATTCTTGGATTCTTCGACGCGTCCTTGCCATACCCAACACACGGAACACAATACGACAAGCAGCAGTACACGTATCAGTCAATGATGGCTTACATGATTCTGCTGAGGAACATAACTCCAAACCAGCAGCAAAACATCCGGTCTTATCGGGGATACGGCAACTCCGCCGAGCTCGCGTACAACCATCTGAAGAACCTGTATCAAGCAACACACAGCGTCAATCAGAGTCGACTAATGGCACAGCTGACAACAGTCGAAATGGAACCGGGCGAAAAGGGAATGGCGTATATCAGCCGTTGTCGCAAATTGCGCGAAAAACTCCTTCGATGCGGAGGATCGATATCTGAAGAAGCCTTCGTCACAGTCGTCATCTCCGGTTTTGGTCCTCACTGGCGCTCCACCCGCGCCATACTCCGAGCTCATGGAAAAATCTCCGAAGCAGCACTCTGCACCGAAATACACGTCGAGCAACAAGACATGGACCTGCATGAGGAACGGCACAAGAAGAAAGCGTCAGTACCCGAATTTGCATTTCACACTCAACGGCGCTATAACAATAACAACAACCGGCATCAACCAAAACCCGTACCTCCGTTTTGTCATCTTTGCAAGACATCAGGACACCCTCGCACACACTGCCCAAATCGACAGCAGCCAACGCCGCCGCAACGTCAACTTCGTCCTTCAAGCAGCCAAGTAGCATCCACACAGGCGCACCCCACGAGTCAGACGCAGTCCTCAACAACATCACCGACACAACCTGCACAAGGAGCAAGAAACATCGTGAGCTGCATGGCGAGACTGTCAGATTCCTGCATCACCGTATCACCACCACACTACTCACCAGAAGAACTGCTCGATGAGAGCACTCCTCGCCATGAAACACTGGAGCCGAACCCAACATACGCAGCCATCGCCCAGAGCGAGCCGTCTGGGAAGGACACTTGGTTCTTGGACAGCTGCTGCGGACAACATATGTGCTCCTCGGGTCGCTTCGTTCAACACGAACATCAACTCCAGCGAGAAGTCGTCATCACCGTCGCCAACAATCAGAATCTGCGCACATGACGACAAGGAGTTGTTCAACTTCAGTCAAGAGAAACAAATATAATACTGCAGATGTCAAAGGTCTTAATCGCGGAGGGACTCGGCTACAACTTACTGAGCGTCAGTCAACTGATGGCGAAAGGCATTCATCTTGAAGCAGACAGCACCACCCAGGAGTTCAAGTTGTACCACGGGAGAGGCGGACTTTACATCGGGAAAGCAGTGTTGAAGAATAACGTCTTCGTCCTTGACTTCGTTCCAGACTTAGGCACCGCCGACAGCGACGGAATCGTGACCTTCACCTCCTAGACACACCCGCCGGATCTTGACCCTGGCTTCAGCCCCGGCGGCTTCTGGTATTCGCACACTATACCTGAGGCAGAACGAACAAGAGCGTTAGTGACAATTCAACAATCGGCAGCAGCAGAGACAACATCGGCAGCAGCAGAGACAACATCGGCAGCAGCAGAGACAACATAGGCAGCAGCAGAGACAACATCGGCAGCAGAGACAACATCGGCAGCAGCAGAGACAACATCGGCAGCAGCAGAAACAACACCAGCACCAATAGCTGGCCCGTCAACGGCACCGGTCTTCGTCGACAACACACCACCGACTCCCGCGCAGCAGCTGAACCCAACTCCACGAGAAGTCCATCGAAGCGCAAACTTCACCGCAGGCTTCTACTCCAACTCTGACCTCTACAGACGTTCACCCGGACAAAGCGCCACTGAAGACATCTGGCACGCACGAATGGGACACCCAAGCAACACGACGTTAAATAACACGATAAGAGCAGGCGTACTCGACAAAGTCTCCCTACTCCTACCCGACGAAAGAGAACTTCAACGAGTGCGAAGGAACATGCCTCACCTGCCCTGAAGCCGACTTACCGCATCAGCCCTTCCTCCCTCACCACAACCCAAGTGCACCGGCATACACACCTCTGGAGAAGGTTTAAAGCGATATACTGTACAATCGCGAGCCCGGTCAAGGAGCGTACAACTACGTCATCACCTTCATCGACGCCGCCAGGCGATACGTCTGGCACCTTAACCTTCCGAGTCGCGACATGGCCTTCGAAGCCTTCGTCGCCTGGCTTCCAGTAGCAGAACGAGAGTCAGGAGTGAAACTGAAAAGTCTCCTGTCAGACGGGGGAGGAGAATACACATCACAGAGGTTCACACAGTACCTGGCGGAGAGAGGCATCAAGAGACTCCTCTCTCTTCCCTACGCTCATCAACAGCAAGGCGTGGCAGAAAGAATGAACAGGACTCTTCAGAACACCAAGCGCAAGCTGCTACGTGGCATGCGACTACCCAACCATCAGTGGCCCGAAGCAATGGACAACGCCGTGATGCTGCACAACTTGCTCTCGTCATCATCGCTCCCGAACAACGCATCACCGCATCTGCTGTGGACAGGAAAACTGGGCAGCACAAAAATGTTGCGAGTTTTTGGCTGCATGGTACAGTACCGACCCCCAGCTGCACGCGCCGGTCGATTCTCCCAACGCGCACAATGGGGACTACACCTGGGCATCGAAAAACATTACAACGCATGGAAGATTTTCGACATCAACACAAAGGAAACAGTGGCAGCACGTGATGTCATCTTCTACGAAAACCTCACTCTTCGGACATACCTTGCCAACGTGGAAGAAGGAAACCCAGACCTCTCGGGCGGATTTCTTGGCACCCGAGCCTTCGCCTCGACAGAGGATGAAGCTGACTGGGACGAGCAGAACGTGGACAGAGCCTCAGAGGAAGCCGGACCTCTCCCCTACTGCTCAGTTGACGTACCAATGGACGACGAAGATCCTCGCGAAAGCATCAACGCCGAAGTTTATTATCACTTCGTTGACAACGGTTACGTTACACCTGCAAGAGTCAACACCAACGAAGCAGAACGCGTAGGACCCAACTTCATACCTGATCCAGAAGCAGGAGACGAAGCCGTCTATCCCGAGGATACAACACTTCCCCGCTACACACAGAGCGGACTGCAGATACTTGGCCTCGTCACCGCAGTCCACGGCTCAGCGCCACCTAAGGAGCCTGCCACAGTTCAGCAGGCTCTGGGGGGGGAACACAGGGAAAAATGGCACGAAGCCATGGATAAAGAGTTAAAGGCGCTGGAAGAATGCAACACCTGGAAAGTCGTTCCCATTGGCGTGGCTCGTAACAAAACGATACTCACCGGGAAATGGGTTTTCCGTGTGAAAACCAAAGCAGATGGCACCATCGACAAGTTCAAGGCGCGCTGGGTGGTACGCGGCTTTGACCAAGAGCACGGACGCGACTTCACTGAGACATTCGCGCCGGTTAGCCGACACATTTCACTACGGATTCTCCTCGCGATAGCCTCTATGAAGAAGAAGAAGCTACGACAAATCGACGTCGCCAATGCTTTCCTCTACGCACCTGTCGACGCTGAGATCTTTGTCGAGCTACCACACGGCTCCAACGGAGATCTGAACCAAGTCTGCCAACTACTGAAATCTCTACACGGCATTAAGCAGGCTCCAAGACTGTGGCAGCAGTATCTACACGCTCGACTCATCCGCATCGGATTCCACCAGCTACCGCACGACAAGGGCATGTATCGACTCACGAAGGGCACTGACTACATTCTCCTCATCGTCTACGTAGACGATCTGCTTTACATCGGTTCGACCGAAGGAATTGTTGGTGCAACCCTACGGTTTGCACTCGGCTTGTTGTCCGTGTGCGTGCATGTGTGTGTGTATGGAATGGTATGAGGGCATGGGATAATATATATTTCATGCTTATAATTGTGTCTGAATGTTGAGTCATGATGTCGAGCGTGTGTGGCGAGTCAATAGCGAGTTATCGCTAGACGCGTGTTACGCGGTCGTTTGTGTCTCGCGCGCGGTTTCTATTTTGCCGTGCGCGGTTTCTATTTTGTCCTGTGTCGAACGTTCGGCGTGTCGCAGGTATGTGCAGCAGACCCATCAAGAATTCAAGGATGAGTTTGTGATGAAGAGCCCGAGCCTTGGTGTCAAGCCTCAAGTGATTTCGAAGCTCGCCAAAAGGGTACACCTCAAGATATTGAAGATAGTTACATTACTTTGTGTAGTGTAACATTTCACTTGGTGTAGGCCCTAGTGAAGGGTAGTTTCGAGACCCTTCGTGGTTGGGGACAGTGTGGCACTGTTCCACATCACTGTACCTCGGCTCTTGGGGTTTGTAGGAGCTGGGAGTCATTCCCAACTCGTAACTCTTCCTAACTCTTCCTATCTTGTGTTCTAAGACTATAGTGGCTGCCATAGTACCGTTCGTTCAAACCGACGCTGTGTCGTCAATTCTTTATCAAATCGTGCAATCTAAATTGCTAATTGTAGAAGACGTGAAGACGCTCGAGATCCAATTTGAATCAAGTCATTTGAAGCTGTGAGCAGAACGCTATCAACGTTTGAAGCCGCTGTGCAGAAATCCGTCTGTGCTCTCTATCTTTCGTTTTAGGCACATTCAAGCCTATTGTGACTATAACAAGTGGTATCAGAGGCCCTTGGAGCAGTTTCGACAATTGCTGGACCTGAGGAAAGGGGTGGCAGAGGTGCTGGTGGCAGTGGAGAAGCCCAAGCTCAAGGCCAACCCCGTGACTCAGCCATGGCGCCCGTGCAACCAAGTGTTGGCCCATCTAGGGACGAGCCTAGAGTGTTTGGCCTTGACAAGTTCAACGGTGACAACTTTGCTGAGTGGTCCTTCAGAATGGAGAACGTGTTTGATCACTATGACCTGCTGGAGGTGATGGAAGGAACGTAGAAGCGCCCCGAGAACGACCCGGAGAAGAGCCCGTGGGTGCGGAAGAGCGCACAAGGCTACCTCCTACTAGGGCAAGCGTTGGGGAGCAGCCAGATCCGTCACATCAAGCCTTTCCAGCGTGAACCAGAGAAGGGACCAAAGGCATGGGCTGCTCTCAAGGGTGTACATGCTCCTGCAACAGCGGCGGTAGCGGTGGTGTTGGAACGGCAAATGGCGGCACTACGAATTGAAGAAGACGAAGCGGTTGAAGAAGGGGTGCAGAAATTCTTCGACTTGTTGACGCGGCTTGAGGGAGCTGATTTGAACTACAGTGAGCTCCAAAAGAAGACCAAGTTGCTGGCCTTACTCCCAGAGTCATGGTCCTCGCTCATCATCAACCTTAATCGCGACTTGCCCCGCCTCTCGCTTGAAGACGTGAAGCGAGCTATCCTTCAAGAGGATTTCCGCCGCCGTGAGTTGGCGAGTGCGGATGGCGCTGGGGCAGCGAGCATCGGCCGTGGATACGGTCGAGGAAGAGGCAGAGGACGAGGGCAAGGAAGGTTTGGTGGCAGCAACTTCGGCGGAGGCCGCAGGAGTGGCGGTTACGGCAGCGACGACAAGAGCTACGGACGCGGTCGCGGCCGATTCGACGGCGAGTGTCACTATTGCCACAAGAGCGGACACATGTGGCGCGACTGCTACAAACTCCCTGATGGTTGGACCCCTGCTCAAGGCCAAGAGGGTAGAGGAGCAGGAGGAGGGAGAGGACGAGGCCGTGGAGGCCGTGGCGGTCGCGGTGGCGGAGCTGCAAACATGAAGAGCGGAGACAACGACAAGGACCCGAGCGACGATCGATACCCGGGTCTATTCTACTTCGTGTCGACGCAAGTACCGGCTGGTCCGGAGAAGGATGAAGGCTTTGAGGAGCCAGCAGCTGTGGGGAAGGTGACCCTACACCCCCTGGACTATTGGGTGATTGATAGTGGCGCTACCTATAGCATGACACCTCGCCCGGACTTGCTCACCGAACTCGAGCCGTCACCGGTGAAGCATGTCACATCGGCTTTGGGGCAGCGAGCAGAGGTGAAAGGCATGGGCAAGGCCATGTTCAAGGGTGCTGATGGGAAGATGGTGGGCCTCAAGAACGTGCTTTGGGTGCCCAGCCTTGCTGCAAACCTGATTTCCGTGCGGCGGTTGGCAAAGGCCGGCATGGACACGAACTCGAAGGGAGCCAAGACCTACACCGCAAGGCTTGGCGATCGAATTCTTTGGGACCTTCATGAGGACAGGGATGTCTACAACGAGATGTGGCAGATCCCAGTGGTCCCTATGCCTAAGGAGAGGCAAGTGGCAGCAAGCATCAGCACCAAGGATGGAGCGGTCGGTAGCGACGATGGCGCGAACGGTCGCGCTAAGGAGAATGAGCTCAAGAAGAGCAAACCTGGAGGGACCAGCAAGTTCAGTGAACCTAAGGAGAGTGGTGCAGCAACCAAGGAGCAGCAAAAGGGTGAGGAGAACCCAGAGGCAGCAGCGGAGGAGGACTACGGAGAGAGTATGTGGGGCGCTATTGCGAGCGCGGCATTCTCCAATCCAACTTCGGCTACGGGGGAGTGTGATTGGCTCACCTTGCATCGGCGCATGGGGCATGTGGCCCTGCCCATCTTGCAGCAGCTAGTGAAGAATGAGATGGTTGCTGGCATACGTGTGAAGGGGGAGCCCGATGAGGTGCTTGGCTGCCCGACGTGCATTCAAGCCAAGTTCACCCGGTTTCCGTTCCCTAGTTCGGAGGCAACGGCAAAGGCACCGCTTGATGAGGTGGTGATGGACGTGGTGGGCCCCCTGAAGCTTGGAGCTGCTGGAGCTGAGTATTTTCTCACCATTGTCGACGTCTACACCCGCATGACTTGGGTGTACGTGCTGGCCAAGAAGAGCGACGTGGCTGAAACGTTGAAGACGGATTGGTTCCCGATGGTGGAGCGGCAACAAGACCGTCTAGTCAAGTCAATCCGCACCGATCGAGGGGGAGAGTTCCTGAGCAAGGAGTTTGGGTTGTGGCTGAAGAAGAATGGTATTCGGCACTCCCTCACCATGCCATACTCCCCTGCAATGAACGGCATCGCCGAGCGAGCGAACCGCACAATCACGGAGGCGGCACGCGGGTTGCTCATTGAAGCCGGGCTACCCGACTATTTCTGGCCTGATGCGGTGCGGAGCGCGTGTGTGGCCAAGAACAGAGCCTTGACTCATGTGGGAGCAGACAAATGGGTGCCCTATGTGGAGTGGCTAGGAAGGAAGCCAAAGGTGGATATGCTTCGGGTGTTCGGGTGCATGTGCATGGCGCTCGTGCCTAAGCATCTTCGGCACAACAAGCTTGGTGCCAAGGCGGTGTGGGCCGTGCACTTGGGCATGGCTCAAAACAGCAAGGGATGGCTTCTTTGGGACCCATTCACCAAGAAGTTCTTGGTGAGCAGGGACTGCAAGTTCATGGAGAACTTCATGTACAAGGATTGGAAGGCGGAGAATGAGGCGAAGATAGGCGTGCGGTTTGGGGAGGTGAAGAGTTCCGGTTTGGAGCATGTGGAGCTGCCTTTGGAGCTGAGCAGCGGCAGCACAACCACAAGGCAATCCTCCCTTGTGAATGGGGGAGAGGAGGCCAATGATGCAGAGGAAGAAGAGGAGGAGGTGCAGCAAGTGAGCGAGCGTGCACCGTCACTCCCTTCCCGTACTACGAGTGCTCCACGGATTCGAGCCACACCGCAGCAACGCCAAGGCCTTCAAGTCCCTGCAGCTGAGGAGGAAGGAAGGGGGAAGAGGAGAGTTCAACCCCCTAATAGGCTGACCTATGATGCGCCGGGAAAGCAGGGCAAGACAGCCCTGGCCGGAGCGGCAATGATGGTCGGAGACGACGAGGAGAGTGACTACGAGGAGTGTGCCTTCGCGTTCTTCTCTCCGGTGGAGATGCCGGGAGAACCAGCAACTCTCAAGGAGGCTTTGGAGAGTAGTGATGCTGAGGAGTGGAAGAAGGCCATGGAGAGTGAGCTGAAGAGCATCGAGGAGAATGACACGTTTGAATTGGTGGAGCTACCGGAGGGGCGTACGGCGATAACGTCCAAGTGGCTCTTCAAAATCAAGTCGGATGCCGACGGCAAGATCGAGCGCTACAAGTCTAGGCTTGTAGCCAAGGGGTACCAGCAGAAGGAGAAGGTGGACTTCAAGGAGCTGTTTGCCCCTGTGGTGAAGCCGACGACGCTGCAAACCCTATTCGCGGGAGCCGCCATCAAAGGATGGGTAGTAAAGCAAATGGACATTGTAACGGCATTCCTTAACGGCATCCTTGAGGAGGAGATTTTTATGGCGCAGCCAGAGGGGTTTGATGATGGTAGTGGCAGAGTGTGGAAGCTGAAGAAGGCCCTCTATGGGCTGAAGCAGGCCCCTAGGCAATGGTACATGAAGCTGCGCGAAGTGTTGGAGGGGATCGGCTTCACTCCCTCAACGGCCGATCACTCCTTGTTCATGCTTGGCGAGGGGGAGCAGAGGAGTTTCATGGTGGTTTATGTGGATGACATCCTCATTTTCTCACCCTCTTCTGACCTTGTGAAGGAGGTGATGCTGAAGCTTCAAGACAAGTTCAAGTGCAAGGCCCTTGGTGACGTGAGCTTCTACCTTGGGCTCCACATCGAACGAGATGTGGAGAAGCGGTGCATGCGGGTGCATCAACGAAAGTACCTGGAGGCGTTGGCCGCCAACTTCGGCCAGAGTGAAGGTCATGTGGCTACTCCCTTTCCCTCTGGGTTCAAGTGTGTGAAGGGGCCAGAGGAGGAGAGCGTTGGAGAAGAGGAGAGGCGCCGTTTTCACTCGTTGGTGGGCAGCCTCATGTATGCGGCGGTAAACACCCGACCGGACGTCGCGTTTGCTACCGGGCAGCTGGCTAGGGTTGTGCAATGCCCTAATGAGGAGCAGGTAGCAGCTGGAATGAGGGTGGCCAAGTATCTTGGCCAAACACCGACCGTTGGGCTGCAATACTCGGCGGCGGCACAAAGGCGCCAAAAGGGCGCGGATGGTGTTGAACCCGGGCGTTTGTTCCTCACCGCCTACTCGGATGCTTCATATGCATCGGAACCAGAGGACATGACAAGTGTGGGAGGCTTCATATGCTGTGTTGGTGGAGGCCCAACTGCTTGGGAGAGCAAGAAGCAGGTTGACCAAGCTTTGAGCTCGGTGGAGTCCGAGTACATGGCACTCTTCCGTGCCGTACGGGAGATTGTGTGGCAGCGGCGTTTGTTGGCTGAATTGGGGGAGGAGCAGCAAGGACCTACCCCACTGTACTGTGACAGCCAGGGTGCCATTGCTCTTGCTAAGAACCCTGTGTTGCATGGACTCACGAAGCACATGAGGGTGAAGTGGCATTGGACGAGGAGCATGGTGACCGCAGGTGAAGTTGAGTTGCGGTACGTGAAGACCACGGGGCAGCCGGCTGACATGATGACTAAGAGGCTGGTGGAGCAGCAGCATTGGAAGTGTTGCAAGCTGGCTGGGATGGCTCTGAACTGAGAGAGCAACATATCCTAAGGCCAACAATCCGAGGGGGAGTTTGTTGGTGCAACCCTACGGTTTGCACTCGGCTTGTTGTCCGTGTGCGTGCATGTGTGTGTGTATGGAATGGTATGAGGGCATGGGATAATATATATTTCATGCTTATAATTGTGTGTGAATGTTGAGTCATGATGTCGAGCGTGTGTGTCGAGTCAATAGCGAGTTATCGCTAGACGCGTGTTACGCGGTCGTTTGTGTCTCGCGCGCGGTTTCTATTTTGCCGTGCGCGGTTTCTATTTTGTCCTGTGTCGAACGTTCGGCGTGTCGCAAGTGTGTGCAGCAGACCCATCAAGAACTCAAGGATGAGTTTGTGATGAAGAGCCCGAGCCTTGGTGTCAAGCCTCAAGTGATTTCGAAGCTCGCCAAAAGGGTACACCTCAAGATATTGAAGATAGTTACATTACTTTGTGTAGTGTAACATTTCACTTGGTGTAGGCCCTAGTGAAGGGTAGTTTCGAGACCCTTCGTGGTTGGGGACAGTGTGGCACTGTTCCACATCACTGTACCTCGGCTCTTGGGGTTTGTAGGAGCTGGGAGTCATTCCCAACTCGTAACTCTTCCTAACTCTTCCTATCTTGTGTTCTAAGACTATAGTGGCTGCCATAGTACCGTTCGTTCAAACCGACGCTGTGTCGTCAATTCTTTATCAAATCGTGCAATCTAAATTGCTAATTGTAGACGACGTGAAGACGCTCCAGATCCAATTTTAATCAAGTCATTTGCAGCTGTGAGCAGAACGCTATCAACGTTTGAAGCCGCTGTGCAGAAATCCGTCTGTGCTCTCTGTCTTTCGTTTTAGGCACATTCAAGCCTATTGTGACTATAACAGGAATCACGGCCTGGTTCGAAGGGGAGCTGCAGCGGGACCTCACGCTTACGGTTTCATCTACCGTAACGCAATACCTCGGGCTCAATATTCAGGAGGAGGAAAACGCGATCTACCTCAGCGCCGCGAAATACGCCGACACCATCGCCAAACGCTTCGAACTCACCCCAACTACTATCTCCACACCATATCGCTACACCGCCGGAAGTCACAAGGAAGCCTCCACTCTGCTCAATCCCGCCGGCATACGCGACTACCAACAAAAACTAGGATGTTTGCTCTTCGCAGCCGTCACCTGCCGACCGGACCTCTCGTACTCCGCAAGCCAACTCGCCACCTACCTCAAGAAACCTGAAGCAGAACACATGGCAGAGCTCGACCGCGCACTACACTACCTCGTCAGCACCCCGACGATCGGACTAACTTATTACAAGACCGGAACCACGGCGCCTAAGCTAATCGGCTACGTCGACGCTGATCACGCCGGCGACTCTGACAACAGGCGCTCGCGCACCGGCTACATCTACCGACTCGAGCCTATCGGGCCCATCTCTTGGCAGTCGAGCAAGCAGGAACTAATTGCTCTCTCCTCAGCTGAAGCAGAATATATTGCACTCTGCTCAGCCACCAAGGAAGGACTGTATCTTTGCGAACTACTGGAAGAAGCGAAGGAGGCCCAGTTACCCAGCTTCTCCCTGTTCTGCGACAACCAGTCTGCAATCCGCATAGCCAACAAGAACGGATTCGCAAACAGAACGAAGCACATCGCCCTGCGATACTTCTTCGTGAAGGACGAGATCGAGAAGGGGAGACTCGAGCTGTCCTACTGCCCCACGTCCGAGATGGCAGCTGATTACTTGACCAAGAAGCTCGGAAAGCAGAAGTTCGAGTACTGCATGCTGCTGACTGGACAAGGCCACATCACCAGCAGCGACACTCCAGAAGCGAAGGGGAGTGTTGGAAACAAGTAATTTAAGCGCTTCTGTTGTGTGTCGAAACACTAAGTCGTAAACGAAGCGAAGCACAACGAAGCATCGGCAAGTCAACCTTTGGAGGTTGAGAAGAAAAGCAGCTGCTGGAGGTTAGGCGAAAGTCAAAGGTCAGCGACCTTTGACCTGACAAATACAGCGCGACAGCAAGGACAAACAACTGATTCGTTATTGAGCAGTTGCCCGAGTCTTCACTGTATCGAACCGTAACAGTAACAGTAAAACGGTTATTAGCTGTATCTCTTCGTATTCCTTGTACTCTTATGAAACCTTGTATCTTCTTGTTTTAATCAATCTACTTTGCCTTCACATACTAGCGCAAGGTGGTTCAATACTTCTCATTAAAACGCTTACGCAATTACAACATTTCCTACCCAGAATTTAGCCCTGCAAAGTTCCTCAGCCCAACACAGCACAAGTGGTGGGCTATCATAGTACAGGTCCCGAGAGACGACCTGCGGATGCCAAGTCACAGGAGGTTTGGAACATGCACATCCCTTATTGAAAAACCCATCCACTGGAGCATGTAAGTAAAATTGAACACAATTAGGTTGTAATTGATGTCCATTTCTTATTTATTGGCAATACATCCTTTCATTTCCTTCACAAAGAGTAGGTACCGTATTCTCCCGCATATAGGACCCTCCCGAAAAAAAGACCCCCGGGACTTTTGAACGGTACTGGGACTCTTAATATGTAGCACATGTGAGAGGACCCCCCTTTTGCTACAAAACATTTTAAGACCCCCCTTTTCTGTATACAGTAGTTAAAAATATATATATGCGCGTCAGCTTTTAGAGGCACAGAATCCGAAATTTGACGCGTCATTTGTGTCAGAATCGGGTTTTGACACACCAATCGTGTCGGACACAAGATCTGACGTTTCTGACGCGCCGCTCGCGCGCATTTCGCGCACGCGAGATTTTTTCCTGCCATTTTCAGGTGCATGCAACTTAGCCTAGGAACGCTACTCAGGTGCATGCCAGGTTGCGTACACTTTTCTCAGGTTAAACAATGTCTCCTGTATATTGCCACGCTTTTCAAGATTAGATTCAAATTGGCACAAAAGGTCTGAAATAGATGCAATTTTGGGCTACGCAAAATTGGAATCGGAATGGTTGGCTCTCGATGCTGCATTTTCTGACGTCACTCGGTGCAATGATTGCATTTCTGCCCAATTTCTACACAAATGTTTGCTTCGCACCAACTCTTTCTGAACGAATTGCAATGCAAAATCGTTTGTACTGTTGGCGCAGGTGGCGGACGCTTCGCGGGTCAAATCAGCAAACCCTAGTGGGACGTGCGTTATTTGGAAAGGGTAATCTGAAACACGAGAAATATGCCCGAGTGTTAGAGGGAGTTACCCCTACCGCTATTAAGGATATATCGTACGTTACATGTATATTTAATGACACGTAATCAACGCCATGGCATACCACCTATTTCAATATACATGTACGGCAAAACATTAATTTTGGTAGAGGCAAAATTTACAAACACTCACGAAGGGTTTGCTGATTTGCCATGCGCAGCGTCCGTCATCTGCGTGATCTAGCATTAGATTCGTTCAAAAAGAGTTGGTGCGAAGCAGAAATTTGCGTCAAAATCTGACAAAATGCAATCATTGCACTGAGTGACGTCAGAAAATGGAGCATCGAGAGCTCACCATTCCGATTCCAATTTTGCGTAGCCCAAAATTGCATCTATTTCAGACCTTTTGTGCCAATTTGAATCGAATCTTGAAAAGCGTGACAATTTACGGGAGACATTGTTAAACCTGAGAGAAGTGTACGCAACCTGGCATGCACCTGAAAATGGCCAGATTTTTTCGGTTCGAATCGAACATAAGACCCCCCCCCCCCCCCCCCTTCAAATTCGGGTGTACACCCCTAAATCGCATAAGTGTACTTGATTAATAAGTGTACCCGGGACTCTTACAACTCGTGCCGATTAAATGTTCACCCTAGTCATTTTTCCTCTATTTTAGGAAAGTCCCCCGGGTCTTATATCTGTTGACTACTGTATGGGATCTAGAACCTCTAAGCACGCCTTTAATACACACTAGTTAGTCCCCACGGGGTCACCTCCAAGGGTCCTCGGGTGCGTGGCAAAGCCAGCCCCTAACCAAGGGTCCGTGTTTGTCGAGGGACGTACCAAGTGTAAATCCAATCACGTGCACTAGAACGCTCCCAAGCTCGTTTGCGCAGCGTTGACGACAAATTGGCTCGTATGCAGAAGTAGCTCTTCACGTCAATACGATGATAGAGCAATTTTCATTCAGAAAGTGTTGATTACAACCAAGCACAAGCACGCATATATAGAAATCACTACGCACTAGCAAAGGCAACATCAAGCAGTTATTAAACTGTAATTCGGACTTCGCCATGTTGTCTTGGAAAACGGTTGTCAAACTCCTCTTGAATTTGGCTTCATCCGAGTCCTTCAAATAACTGCCTTCAATTTCCATGTCTGCCAATTGCTCCTGCTGACTCCTCTCGCGAGCGATCATGAACTCCCGCGTAGAATCATGAACGATCGTGTGGGAATTCCGTTTTCCCAAGCTTTACAGTTGTAAAACGGTTTTCACCGTTTTGTACCTGAAACGAAATCATCACGTTACGTGCACGACATTTCTGGCGAAGATTCATGTTCGCCACGTCAGAAAAGACAAGACTCGAATTTCAGTTAGTCAACTGAAATTTCGAGTCAATCCCGAGCACCCCTCGGGATCTCTCGGCACCCCCCGAAACACACGCGCACCCCTCAGGTGCGCAATCATGCACAATCAGCCGAAATGGTCGTGCTGTACAGTGCCAGGACGTGCGCCGTCCTGCGCACGCTCGCAACAGTGCGAGCCACACGCGTGGGCCCTCAGGACCCACACGCGAGATCTAGACCCACACGCGCGGTCCAGATTCTCGCGCACTTTTACCTTGACCAGCGCGATAAAGATCTCAACAATAAAAACACATGCTTTCCCCTCATGAACACAAAAGAAACATCATGACAGAAAACGCAAACGTCATGAACGAACACGATCGTGCATGATCGTACATGAACGGTCATGAACGTACACGACCAGCACGCGAATACTCATGAACACCTCGCGAAGGACCATGAGCACTCGCAACACTCAGAACTTCATGAAACACCACGAACACTCGTGAAAACTCGGAACTCCTCGCATGCACACTCGAAACGCACACGAACAGTCATGAACGCTCATGAATGCAACATCACATAAACACACATAACTTATGAACCGCTAAGGCGATTTACAAACCGTAAACACCAAAATGAAAAGCACACAAATGCGCATCACACAAAACACAAATTACCTTAAAAAAAATACCTTCAAATTTCACCTTGCTTGACGAATAGGCGACAGGTTGACGTGCAAATTACAATTTGCACTCAACAAACCCCCCCTCAACCTGACGACTATTCAACTCCCTCAACGTGCTTCTCTCTATCGACCCGCTCCACTGCATTGTCGATCCCAACTCCAGTTTTGGTAAAGGTTGTCTTATGCTCCCCCACACTTTCAGCTTTCATGACATCAGCTACTTGTAGCTTCGCCGAGGTAATATCATTACCACCCAAGGTTGTATCCGCTTCCTCCAAGCTCCTCTTCACCTCGGGTTCTCCCATCACCCCGGTTCCATCAGCTGCAATGCTTGCCACATTCAGCACCATCGTTTTCTCCTTCACAACTGCATCCTTCAGCTGCACCGAGACTTTAGGCTTCAGCTGCTCTCGAGTGCCACCCAAGTATACTCCCTTTTCCTTGTTCACAGCAGCACCTTTCACTTCACTCCCCCTGGATTCTGCACCCGTCTTCTTATCAGCACCGGATGCACCTTTCTTTTCAGCTGCTGCAAGTCGAGCTTTGACTTGGTGCAACTCCTGCACTAGCAGCTCCATAGTAGTTTTCAACTCCTTAATCGTCTCAGCAGCCACCGCAGCACACTCCCCCTTGCATCTGCAAACCCAATTGACCTTTTCAGGTACCACCTCACTCCATGGCACCACCGCCACATGCCACAGCTCATCGTGAAGATCCTTGTCCTCATGCAGGTCCCACAGCACACGATCACCGAGCTGCCCCTTGAATGTTTCAGCTCCATTAGTTGCTGTACACACGCCTGCAAGCCCCATCTTCCTAAGGGAAATTATATTCCCCTTCAACTCCGGCACCAAAAGCACATCTTCAAGAATCATCGGCTTCCCATCAGCTCCTTTGAATGCTGCCTTGCCGACCCCCAACACCTTCATCTTGTGCCCGCATCCCGAATTCATTTCAGTGATACAACTTTTCTTAATCTCATCTAGCAGGTCCGCCCTCGGGGTCATGTGACATGCCGCTCCGGAGTCTAAGATCCATGTGTTGAGGAGATGAGGCTCTGCTCCCTCCTTGGCAGATGCCTTCCCATCTCTCTTACTTCCTTGCACGTGGAAGAACTGTCCAGGAGCTCGCTCCCATGTATCATCCCCACCTGACGCGATCTCTGCTACATAACCAACGCCATGCGGTTGGTTCTTCTCACCATCCTCATATCCGGGAGTCCACCACTTGGGTCGCTTCCAGCACTTCACCCAAGTATGTCCCGGCTTCTTGCAATACCAACAGGTGCCCTTGAAACTGCGGTAGCCACCATGCTCCTCCTGTTCATCATCATCACTCTTGCTGCTCGGCTTCTTGTTGTCTCGCCCACTTCCGTGTTCTCCACGTTCATCACGTGCCCGGCCATTTCCCTTACGCCACCTGCTGCCTTACATGCCATAGCCGCCATCACCATCTTGACTCAGATTGAACTGCCGCCTCCTGAAATCCTCCTCCAAGATCTTGGTTCGCACCCACTCCAGGGTCCACGACTTCTCGTTTTGAGGGAGGCTCAGCCCACTTGTAAATTGCAGCCAAGACTCGGGTAGTAGTGACAGCATCCGCATGCACTTCGTCTGCTCCGGATACGTGATGCCCGCAATCTGCAACTTCGCATACAACTCTCGCATCTTATCGAGAACCGGTTGAATCGGCTCCCCCTCACGCAGACGCAATGCCGCCAATTCACGCTCCAGCATAAGCGTTGCAACCACCGAGGTAGGCGCATGCAATTCCTTTAGCACCTTCCAAGCTCGTGGTCCACAATCAGCTTCTTCCAGCAGGTGCATCACGTGTGACCGCTGGTTCAGCTCCAAGCTTTGTGAGAGAAGGTAGTAGCCGGCCGTTGCACGCTCGTCCCATTCCTCTTGCAGGTTCGGGTCGTCCGGCCTCTTCTCCTTGCCCGTCATCAGTTTCAACGAGCCAACTTGGCATTTTCCACGCCCAATCGTCGTATCCATTGCCGTTGAACTTGTCGACGACAAAGTTCTTGAGCACGTCCTTCAATAGTGAGCCCGGGCTGGCGCGCACTCTCCTTGGCGTTGAACCACCCGTATCTTGGACTCCGCTATTAGCTCGTGCAAGAGAACCTTCATTGTCGCCCGACGCCATGTTGTTCTAACGGCAATCCTTCGAACAACAGCTCTGATACCACGTGTTGACTACTATATGGGATCTAGAACCTCTAAGCACGCCTTTAATACACACTAGTTAGTCCCCACGGGGTCACCTCCAAGGGTCCTCGGGTGCGTGGCAAAGCCAGCCCCTAACCAAGGGTCCGTGTTTGTCGAGGGACGTACTAAGTGTAAATTCAATCACGTGCACTAGAACGCTCCCAAGCTCGTTTGCGCAGCGTTGACGACGAATTGGCTCGTATGCAGAAGTAGCTCTTCACGTCAATACGATGATAGAGCAATTTTCATTCAGAAAGTGTTGATTACAACCAAGCACAAGCACGCATATATAGAAATCACTACGCACTAGCAAAGGCAACATCAAGCAGTTATTAAACTGTAATTCGGACTTCGCCATGTTGTCTTGAAAAACGGTTGTCAAACTCCTCTTGAATTTGGCTTCATCCGAGTCCTTCAAATAACTGCCTTCAATTTCCATGTCTGCCAATTGCTCCTGCTGACTCCTCTCGCGAGCGATCATGAACTCCCGCGTAGAATCATGAACGATCGTGTGGGAATTCCGTTTCCCCAAGCTTTACAGTTGTAAAACGGTTTTCACCGTTTTGTACCTGAAACGAAATCATCACGTTACGTGCACGACATTTCTGGCGAAGATTCATGTTCGCCACGTCAGAAAAGACAAGACTCGAATTTCAGTTAGTCAACTGAAATTTCGAGTCAATCCCGAGCACCCCTCGGGATCTCTCGGCACCCCCCGAAACACACGCGCACCCCTCAGGTGCGCAATCATGCACAATCAGCCGAAATGGTCGTGCTGTACAGTGCCAGGACGTGCGCCGTCCTGCGCACGCTCGCAACAGTGCGAGCCACACGCGTGGGCCCTCAGGACCCACACTCGAGATCTAGACCCACACGCGCGGTCCAGATTCTCGCGCACTTTTACTTTGACCAGCGCGATAAAGATCTCAACATTAAAAACACTCGCTTTCCCCTCATGAACACAAAAGAAAATTCATGACAGAAAACGCAAACGTCATGAACGAACATGATCGTGCATGATCGTACATGAACGGTCATGAACGTACACGACCAGCACGCGAATACTCATGAACACCTCGCGAAGGACCATGAGCACTCGCAACACTCAGAACTTCATGAAACACCACGAACACTCATGAAAACTCGGAACTCCTCGCATGCACACTCGAAACGCACACGAACAGTCATGAACGCTCATGAATGCAACATCACAGAAACACACATAACTTATGAACCGCTAAGGCGATTTACAAACCGTAAACACCAAAATGAAAAGCACACAAATGCGCATCACACAAAACACAAATTACATTCAAACAAATACCTTCAAATTTCACCTTGCTTGACGAATAGGCGACAGGTTGACGTGCAAATTACAATTTGCACTCAACAATATCCGGGAGAATACGGTAATCCACATTTCTTCTTACGAATGTGATTAAGTTATGATATGTCTTCCATCCGGCCGCAGCCAATAAGCCACCCACCCCAACTCCATATGAACTACAATACCTACAGGGGGCTTTCATAGCGATGCGAGAATTAGTCTACCGTACCATCACAAGCCAAATGTGTTGTATGCCGTTACTGAGACACATCACTTCAGGAAGGACTAGAAGAGTCATCCACGGTAAGCACGTCTTTAAAAAATCTTGACCACATTAGGAGCCTCGCAAAGTTTTGAATCGCGTTGCTTGCTCGCTCTCTACACCAGTGTCACCAATTTAATGCCTACTCCTATCTTCACTCACTCTTTCTTTTCACGTCTCACTTCTCATCCCCTTGCTCTCCTTTCCTCACCCCACTTGTCCTGTCTCCTTCCTCCTCGTCCATCCCCTCGCTCCTTACTCTCTTCAATTCCACCTCTCCTCTCTTGTCTCACCCCCCGGGGCACATCCTCCCAATCATCCACCCTCACGCTCCTCTCTCCTTCATGCCGAATGCCATGCCCTTCCCTGCTGTGCCTCATGCTGTCCCTGCTCTCATCTCTGATCCTCCGCCCCTCAAAGCTCTCTTCTGTCCTTGTATATTTTTCCTCCCTGCTCTCCTCCCTGCTCCTTTTTACCTCCCTGTCCTCGTCTCTGCACCTCCGCTCACTATCACGCCACTTTGTCGACTCATGCCCGCCTGCTTCCCTCCTCTCACTCCTCCCCTTCTCCCTCGCTGGACTCACAACTTCATCCCTTGAATACCCACTATGCCTTCCCCTTCTGCCTCCCTCCTCATGCTCCTCTTCATCCTTCCCTCTTCTCCCCTCTCCACCCCTCACTCTCATTCCTCCCTCTTCGTCTCTCCTCTTCCTGTCAACCCCTCGTCCTCTCACGGTCCTCCTCCCTCCAGCGGTACTCCTCTCTGCCATGCCCATCGTCCCCACGCCGCCTGTCCCCACTGCCTGCATCGGGCCTCCCTCGCCTCTCCTCCATTTGTCCCCGATGCTCCTCCTCGTCGCTGTCAGAAGCCCCGCCACGCCCTCTCTTCCCATCGTCCACCCTCACAGATTTGACACCTCTCCTCCCCCTCATCATTTCCTCCTCATGCTCTCTATCCAATTCTACGTCTCTCCTTTCCCACTTCTTCCTTCCCTCAGCTTCCTTCACACTCTTCTCGTCCTCCTTCCGCTGTCTTCCCTTCTCTGCATCCCTCTCCCTCCTCACACCCCCCCTCTCCTCTTCTGCCTCTCCACCATGGCTCGCTCCTCTCTCTCCCTCTCCTTCCGCATCCCACCTCCTCTTCCTCTCTCTCTTTCCATCCCTCCTCGGACTCGCACCACGTGCAGCTCCTTCCTCTCCTCCACCCCCTCGCTCCTCTCTCCCTGCAGTCACCCAAGCAGCAATCGCCCGGGCGCGAGCAAGGGCGTCGGCAGTGAGAGCAGCCACATCCACGCTGCCAGCAGCACTTTCTCTACGCTTCGTTCCCTCGCCCTCCCCCCTCCTCTTCGCCACCCCTGCATGCACACTCCTCCGCCCTTCTCCCTCTGCCCTACCACCGCCCTCCTCGTCCCCGTCAAACACAAGCTCGTAGCTGCCAGGCCAAGGTGCGAGGGACATAGAGGAGGGTGCGAGGGACAGAGGGAAGGGTGGTACAGAGGAGGAGCATTAGTGAGCATGGCCGAGCTGCTGGGAATGTTAAAGCAAATGATGCAAGGAGTAGTGATTGCAAGTGTCAACGCGTGTGCGGAGAAGGCACCCAGCTTCCACCACCTCACTGCACCTGCCCCACCCTTGCGCCTCCACCCAGCACCGCCCATCTCCACCTTGGCTTCTGCCACCCTTGCTGCCTTGTCAACGCATCAACTGGCACCTCCTTGATGCACTGCCTCAAATCTTGCTTTGCTCGCCTCACCTATTGCAGTGCTAGTCTTACCTCTTGTGCTGCTCACCTCTTGCCCTGCTCGCCCCGCTGCCCGTGCCCCGACTCCTTCAGCTCAAGCCGCCTCTGCCCGCCCTGCCCCCCCTCTGCCTCCTCCTCGTCCTCCTCCCCATCCCCACCCATCCCCCCTCTCCCTCCTCCCGCATTCGGACACTCCCTCGCCATGCGCCCATCCTCCCCGCAGCTAAAGCACGACCGCATGCCGCCGCGACCACCACCTCCACCCCTCCCCCGTCCACCTCCTCTCCCTCCCCTCCCGCCACCAGTAGCAGCGCCAGCAGCATCAGCAGCATGGGCGGAGTCGGAGGTGCCGAAGCGGCGGAAGCGCGACCAGAGGCGGCCGACGCTCTGGCTGAAGTCCACGTGCACGCGGCGGTCGTCGATCAGCACGCCGTCCATCTGCACCCCGCGGGGGACAGTGGGCGTGTGGCGGACAGGGGGTTGGAAGGAGGGGGAAAGAAAGGATATGGGTGGGGGCTTTGAGTGCTTCCGCTGGGTTGTCCATGTGAAGTTTGTTGCTGGTAAAGATGGTGGAGAGCACAATTGCAATGAGCAAGCACAATCCACAATTGCAATTGCAAACACGGAGTGGCCATGAATTCATCTTTATTCGAACAATATATACGAGCATGGAGCAAGGTGCAGTGAGCAGGGAGCAAGGCAAGCAGAACGGAGCACGGAGCAATGAGCACGGAGCAATGAGCACGGATCAATGAGCACGGAGCAATGAGCACGGAGCAATGAGCACGGAGCAATGAGCACGGAGCAATGAGCACGGAGCAATGAGCACGGAGCATTGAGCACGGAGCAATGAGCACGGAGCAATGAGCACGGAGCAATGAGCACGGAGCAATGAGCACGGAGCAATGAGCACGGAGCAATGAGCACGGAGCAATGAGCACGGAGCAATGAGCACGGAGCAATGAGCACGGAGCAATGAGCACGGAGCAATGAGCACGGATCAATGAGCACGGAGCAATGAGCACGGAGCAATGAGCACGGAGCAATGAGCACGGAGCAATGAGCACGGAGCAATGAGCACGGAGCAATGAGCACGGAGCAATGAGCACGGAGCAATGAGCACGGAGCAATGAGCACGGAGCAATGAGCACGGAGCAATGAGCACGGAGCAATGAGCACGGAGCAATGAGCAATGAGTGGCGGTGCATTCACCTTAAAGTAAGCCGCCTCACACGCCTCCTTTGTCTCAAACTCTGCATGCACGCATCGAGGACACGGAGGGGCGAGGGGGAGGGAGGCAAAGAAGGGAGGGGGGAAATAAACAATGAGGAGAAGAGGGGAAGGAAAAGAAGGGAAGAGAAGAGAAGAGGTAACAATGGAGCAGAAGTGGAAAAGGGGGAGGGAAGGGAGAGAAGGGTGGGTTTTGAAGGGAGAGAAGAAAGGAGAGGGAAGGAGGGAGAGATGAAGTGGCACCGATGGCAAGGCACTGCCTCATCGCCGGTTCATATACAACAGCATCGCCACCTTAACCCATCAGCCCCATCAGCCATCATCCCGCCCCATCAGCCATCATCCCGCCCCATCAGCCATCATCCCGCCCCATCAGCCATCATCCCGCCCCATCAGCCATCATCCCGCCCCATGACCACCACCCCATCACCACGGCCCGTCATCCCGCACCAATGAAGCCGTAGCAGAGGCTGTCGCCCGTCTTCTGGTCTCGAATGATGTCCGCCCTGCACGGTGCAGTGCCATGTGGGGGGGTGGGATGTGATAAAGAGGGGTGGGCAGGCACAGCGGCGATGCACAATGGAGCAGTTAGTGAATGGGATGCTCTGGCAGTGCAGGGCAATGCATGAGTGTCCTGGCGTCACATGGGACGCAGCAGCGCAAGTTGTTCAACAACCCAACAACGCTGGGAAAACCAGCAGGCGAGGTGTGGTATCGAAGCAATGGAATGAAAGAGCAGGGGAGTGGAAGGAAGGGGAGGAACTCACGAGAGGACCTTGCCGAATCGAGAGAAGATAATCTCCAAGTCGTCGTCCTGCGCCCATGCACCGCAGCCATGACGCCCATGCACGTGATGCCAGGCATGCACGTGATGCCAGGCATGGATGTGATGCCATGCATGTGATGCCAGGCATGTGATGCCATGCATGTGATGCCATGCATGTGATGCCATGCATGTGATGCCATGATGCATGTGATGCCATGGCATATGTCATACATCACCGCACATGTGCAAATGTGAAGCAAGTGAAAAGAGTGAGAGAGAAGAGAGAGAAGATATTGCAGAACATGGCAGAAAGGAGTGACCTGAGTGACGGGTGAGAGTGAATTGTCAGGAGTGACTTGAACACACCTGAGTGACGGGTGAGAGTGAATTGTCAGGAGTGACTGGAACACACCTGGGTGACGGGGTTGAGCTTGCAGATGAAGAGCACATTCTCGGGCGGCTTGAACTCCGCCTCGGGCAGATCGCCTATCTGGTGGGGTGAGGAGAGAGGACCACCGCAGGGGGCAAGGTGGGGATGGAGTGAGCCTAGTGAGGGACAGAAGCCACCTCACATTCCACCACATCCCCCACTCTCTCACCATCTCAGCACCACTTGTGACAAATCTTGAGATGAACCGATGGTTTGATTAGGAAGTGTGTGGGTTTACATAGTTGAGCTAGGATGGACGTTTGGTTGAGAACCTTGCCAACATGATTGGCCCCCACCAATAAGTTGGGTTGAGGAGTTATTGGGGGACCAATAATGTTCACCAAAGTGGGTCAACATTATTTGGAGGGCCAATAATCTCCCAACCCAGCCTTGGGGCCCCAAAAATTGGGCCAAAGTTGGGTTCCAACCCCAAACTAGGGTTAATCCTATTTGTACACCCAAACTAGGTTTGGGTGTCTATCTCTAACCTAAGCTTATGAGATAGATGCAGGTTACAATAAAGATGATAATCTGACACCACTCTCACCATCTCAACACCACTCTCAACCGCTCTCACCATCTCCAGCACCACGCCTCTGGACTGTGCCTCTCTGCGGCGCACGTCCCTCTCCACCTCGTCCGCCGCCCGCCCCTCGTCCATGGGCACCCAGTCGTCCTCCAACCTCACGTCCGAGCCCTGCCCGCCGCATGCACAGGAAAATTGGGAGTTGGTAGAGGGTGCAGCATACGGGGGGGAACAGAAGCTGTTGTAATTTCATATTTCATACAACATACATAGGTTAGAATTAGATGTGTAGCACATTTATAAATTGGGGGGTTGTTTAGTGTACCCTCCAACCACATTTTGTGATTGGTTGGGATTAGTCCTTAGCTCAACCAATCCCAACCAGCACACATTTGTGGTTGTTTGCGCCACAAGCAAGCTCACCCATTGGCCAACTTATTGGACGTCAGCAAAGCGAAATAGCGGCAAAGTGGTTTCAGCAGAGCGTTCACAACAGATGGCGCAGCAGGCAAGTGACATGAGCAGGTGTATGAACAGGCAGCTTACAACACCCGGGAGTAGTGGGGGAAGGCGGAGGAAGGGAGGGCTCATAGCAGCGGAAGGACGCGGGGTTGGCGGGGAGGGAGGGGGGGAAGGGCTCACAGCAGCGGGGGGCGGCATGGGTGGGGATGCATCGGGGATGAGGTCAGCGAGTCCCGGTGGGTCGTCAAATGGGTCGTCCAACACATGCACTCGGCGTATGCTGGTGGGGGAGGAGGCGGGGGAGAGGCGGCAATTGGGGACCTGATGAGGTGACTGATGAGTTGTCACGAACCACGGAGGCGCAGCACAGACGACCAGCTGTGTGCATGGTAGCGCCCTGTAACCATCAGCTGTGTGCATGCTAGCAGCCCTGCAACGGCCATCAGCGGGATTCCCAGAGAAACTGGCGCGTACCGGATGTTCTTGAAGGGGCGTACCGGATGTTCTTGAAGGGGCGTACCGGATGTTCTTGAAGGGGCGGCCTTTGTCGTCCACGAAGGCCTCGTTGATGCGCTGCAGCGTGTCCAACCCCTCCGCCACCTCGCCAAATATCTGATGCCACGCCATGCCGTGCCGCGCCGTGCCGTGCCATGCACATGAGAGATGAAGAAGATATGCAAGAGTGCGGTGAGATGTGGCGTGGCAGAGCCACATAAGCATGCCGTACCATGCCTGCCATGCAGAGACACCATGCATGTGGTGCCATGCAGGTGCAACGAGTGCTGGGCAGCGAGGAGAAAAAAACATAACTAATCTTGATAATCAGATGAGAGTGAGCAAGTGAGTGTCAGCATATGCTGGCGTCATGGTCTCACCGTGTGCTTGCCATCGAGTGAGTCGAGCCCAGCCCGCGTGGTGATGTAGAACTGGGGGGGGGGATGCCAGCAGGGGACTCCACCAGGGGAGGGAGAAAAGAGGGGGGAGAGCGTAAAAGGAGGGCGTGGGAGATGCAAGGATGAATCATTACGAGTCGAGACTGAGATTTGCTAATCCTGAGCTGGCCCAGCGTGTGGGAAACGGGGCTGTGGGCAAACACGAGAAAACAAAAGAAAGCACGTGGGCTTACTTCCTGATCGAATGGATTTAGCCTGCGAAGCGGTGCGTCTAGTCGTGTGGGTGCGGGAGGTAAATTTGCAGGGTGAAACTGGGATTCTGAGCCTCTTTGCAATAATATGTGGAGCTGGGTTAAGCAAAGTGCCTATGAGCGTGCGTGTGCATGGGAGGGAGAGACTGTAAGAAGTGGAGGGAAACGGAGACTACCAGGCCTGCAAGAATTCAGTAGGGAAATATGAGAACTCGCCTGAGAGGCGTTGAGGGTCACCTGAGAGGCGTTGAGGTTGGTGTCGCCACTGGCCATGGCGACCACCCCCACCTTGTCGTGCTTCAGCCCCGCCCGGATCTCATCCTCAAAGAACCGCGCCTGCTCTCCGTACAGGAACCTGCCATTCGGGTGGGGAGGGGGGTGAGGAGGAATTGGGGTTTGGGGTTTGGGCACGGAGCGCAGCAGGGAGGGGAGTGGGTGTGTGGTGTGGCGCGACAACCGGCTGTGGTGCAGGAACCTCGCCAACCCGTGCCCCTCCCACCCACACTTGAGCATGGTACTCAACTCCGGTTTGGCTGGATTCAAACAACCGGTCATTTTTGTGAATGGGTTGGGTTAAACTGATTGCGTCAGTCTGACTTGAGGTGCCGTGTCTGGCCGCCATCAAACATCGGCCCATTTGACGCGCGTTAGGTCGCGTAGCGCCAAACCAACACAGGCTGGCGGAAGCCTGGAGAATTATCACAGGGGCGTATCTCTGGTTCGGGTCATGAGCACTGTTCCGGGCATCCGGAAATTGCGCATGACCCGAAGTGGGCTGCCGAGCCGCGCGCGGCCCCAGCTTTGGGTCAATGTGCAGGTGTTGGGCGACTGACGTGCACGACCCACCCCCAACCAATCACCTGGTCGTGCGATTCTGGTTTTACTGCCATCTCTTAGGCGGTCGTCAGTCGAGTGTCACAAGTGGGCAATGTCCCACGCCCTACACCTCTGCACCCAACCACTCGGCAAATTGACCCCAGTGGACCTCGATGTGCCTAACATTTCCCGCGTCGCGCTCCCAACATTTGGGGATTTAGGCCGGGAATTTTTACGATTGTGTTTTTTCCGGTGGGTGTCGCTAATGGTCTGTCGAACTGTTTTGGCAACCCTCCATTGGATGCGACTGTTGTGGCGGGCGTGATTTTGGCGCGAAAACCCACGCGGCAATTTGGGGGTCGCATGCGTTCCGAGGAGCCAAAGTGGCGTTTTATGTTGTTTGGGTCATCCACAAATCGCGCATGCCCGGAACAGTGCTCATGACCCAAACCAGAGATACGTCCTTAGGGCATTTGTAGGAGCGATGATGTGGATTTTAAGGCCAGAATCGTGAGTGGTTAGGATTTGACGCGCACATCCGCACAAAATACTATTCCTGGACCAAACCAAACCGTTTCAGATCAAACTGCATACGGTTCGACCCGGCCTGGAATGGAAAAGGTTCGACCACAGGCGAACGCAAACTTTGAACCCCCACCCACCAACTTGATTGAACCGAACGGGTTTCGACTAATTGTCCAGCACAACTCGGTTGGAATAACGCCGGTTGGGGCTCTTCTCACCGCCGCGACCTGACGTGCACATGGTGTCGCGTCACCACCCCTCGCCCCTCACACCCCTCGCCCCTCACACCCCTCGCCCCACACACCCCTCGCCCCACACACCCCTCGCCCCACACACCCCCAGCCCCCCCACGCACTTGTAAACGGAGTCGCCGCCAGCGCCAGTGGCGGTGGGGTCGCCCGTCTGCACGATGAAGTCGCGCTGCACGCGGTGGAAGAGGCAGTGGTGGTAGTACTTCATCCTGGGGGGGGGGGAGGGGGAGGGTGAGGGGGGGAGGGGGATGGGCATAGGCATGGCGCGGCGTGACAGCAGAGGTTCTGGAGGGATAGTTCCGAGGGCAGGGGCAGGGGGGGAGGTTGCAAGAGCCGTAGCAAAGAACTCGAGGCACTTCATCCATTTCGCGCGTCATTGAACGGTGAAGGTATGTGAGGGGCGACGCGAGAAGGGCGGGGAGGAGGGGAGGTGCTTTGGGTTGGCAGGGGGAGGGCGCGAGCGCGACTGACTTGGCGAGTTTGAGGAAGTTCTTAGTGGCGAGCGGGCAGAGGTCCGTGTGCAGGTCGATCACCATCTCGCCCACGCTCGTCTCCACCAGCACCGCCATCCGCCCCCTCCGCTACCTGCTGCTCTCTTCCAGTCGTCGAAACAGGCCTGCGGGAGGCGCGGCGCGGCAGCAAGAGAGAGAGTCAGCAGACGAGGAGAGTGCTGACCCTTCGTGTCAGCTTCAGGCGCTCACACTGAAAGCGCGCAGAGAGAGCGCGGAGGGAGAGCGCGGAGGGAGAGCGCGATGAGTGGGGAAAGTGGAGTGGCGAGCGAATACTTTTCCGAAGCCACCGCTTCACTCTGGATCATCTATCCACGGGCCACCGCTTCACTCTGGATCATCTATCCACGGGCCACCGCTTCACTCTGGATCATCTATCCACGGGCCACCGCTTCACTCTGGATCATCTATCCACGGGCCACCGCTTCACTCTGGATCATCTATCCACGGGCCACCGCTTCACTCTGGATCATCTATCCACGGGCCACCGCGTCACTCTGGATCATCTATCCACGGGCCTTACTGACTCAAGCCGTGGGAGGTTGAGCGAGAGCGGACGGGGATTGGTGGGACGCGATGCAGCGCGTGAGGCGGCCGACGCGCGGAGAAGATCGGGGTGGTGGCGCGGCGAGGAGCGCGTGCGGTGGGGTGAGAGAGGTTGGGCGGCAGGCAGATGGCAATCGAGGCACGGGAAGGCCTGTTTGGAAATTAGGGCAAAAGAACGTGTTGGGGCAGGGGACCTCGCGAAAAATATAGCGAACGTGTACCATGTGATTCTTCTGCTCAACTCGCTCAAACCACTTCGCCAACCAAAATTTGCCTCGGGTTACTCAATTTCGTTGATACTCCGCCGTACCCACATCACATTTCGTTCCAACACCCCAGCACAGCCACCACTGCCCAGTCGACTTCCGCATGGCCTCTCTCTCTCTCGCACCGCCGCTTCGCGCCTTCCATTCTGCCCCCTGCGCTGCACCGCTGTGCGCCACGCGGCCCTTGCGGCCTCGACCATTTCTTCGTCGCCAGTCGCAGCTTGTCGTACGCGCGTCGCATGGCGAACGACCCGCCGACGCGGCAAGCGACAGTCCGCCAGGCGAGTCGCAGCAGCGCGCCTTCGCCGCCGCCGGCACGGCCGCTCTGATTGGCGGCGACCCGCAGGCCGCCGCCGATGCTGCAGCCGCCGCCGCCCGTGAGGATGACTCGGCGGACCCCGCCACTGGCGGCGCGCGCGTGCCCGGCGGCGATGGTGCCTCCGCGGGTCTCGCGCTCATCCTCTCCCACCAGCGGCGGTGGACGTGGCGCGGCGCCAGCATCAACTACTGCGACATTCCGCCCCGCGCCGGCGGCGAGGGCGCGGGGGAGAGCGGCGAGGAGGGGTGGCGGGGGAGAGAGGACGCGCCCGCCGTGGTGTTGGTGCACGGCTTCGGCGCTTCCATCGGCCACTGGCGCAGGTGAGGGGCCCTGGCGCAGGTGAGGGGCACTGGCGCAGGTGAGGGGCACTGGCGCAGGTGAGGGGCACTGGCGCAGGTGAGGGGCACTGGCGCAGGTGAGGGGCACTGGCGCAGGTGAGGGGCACTGGCGCAGGTGAGGGCCACTGGCGCAGGTGAGGGGCACTGGCGCAGGTGAGGGGCACTGGCGCAGGTGAGGGCCACTGGCGCAGGTGAGGGGCACTGGCGCAGGTGAGGGGCACTGGCGCAGGTGAGGGGCGGCGCAGGTGAGGTGCTACCATGCTCCGCCTTCCTCCACTCCACCTCCTCTTCTTCCCCGCTTCTCCCCCTCTCCCTCCGCTCACTGGCCCGCCTTGCCTCCCTTCCCTTGGCAGGACGGCGGAGGCGGTGGCGGGGGCGGGCATGAGGGTGGTGGCGCTGGACCTGCTGGGGCTGGGCGCGTCTGACAAGCCGCACGGCGGGGACTACACCATCGAGGCGTGGGGGCAGGTGAGGGGGAGAAGGTGAGTAGTGGGCGCAGGTGAGGGGGAGAAGGTGAGTAGTGGGCGCAGGTGAGGGGGGGAGAAGGTGAGTAGTGGGCGCAGGTGAGGGGGGGAGAAGGTGAGTAGTGGGCGCAGGTGAGGGGGGGAGAAGGTGAGTAGTGGGCGCAGGTGAGGGGGAGAAGGTGAGTAGTGGGCGCAGGTGAGGGGGGGGAGAAGGTGAGTAGTGGGCGCAGGTGAGGGGGGGAGAAGGTGAGTAGTGGGCGCAGGTGAGGGGGGGAGAAGGTGAGTAGTGGGCGCAGGTGAGGGGGAGAAGGTGAGTAGTGGGCGCAGGTGAGGGGGAGAAAGTGAGTAGTGGGCGCAGGTGAGGGGGAGAAGGTGAGTAGTGGGCGCAGGTGAGGGGGAGAAGGTGAGTAGTGGGCGCAGGTGAGGGGGGGAGAAGGTGAGTAGTGGGCGCAGGTGAGGGGGAGAAGGTGAGTAGTGGGCGCAGGTGAGGGGGAGAAGGTGAGTAGTGGGCGCAGGTGAGGGGGAGAAGGTGAGTAGTGGGCGCAGGTGAGGGGGAGAAGGTGAGTAGTGGGCGCAGGTGAGGGGGAGAAGGTGAGTAGTGGGCGCAGGTGAGGCGCTGCATGGCTGCTTCCAACTCGCTCCTCGCGCATGCCATGCCTACCCTCCCTTGCCTGCCCTTCCATCCCATGCTTTCGCCCCATGGTCACCAACCATTCTCCCCCCCCCATCCCCCCGTACCAGCCCGCCCATACCCGCCCTCTCATACCCGCCGTCTCATACCCGCCCTCTCATACCCGCCGTCTCATACCCGCCCTCTCATACCCGCCGTCTCATACCCGCCCTCTCATACCCGCCGTCTCATACCCGCCCTCTCATACCCGCCGTCTCATACCCGCCCTCTCATACCCGCCCTCTCATACCCGCCGTCTCATACCCGCCCTCTCATACCCGCCGTCTCATACCCGCCCTCTCATACCCGCCGTCTCATACCCGCCGTCTCATACCCGCCGTCTCATACCCGCCGTCTCATACCCGCCGTCTCATACCCGCCGTCTCATACCCGCCGTCTCATACCCGCCGTCTCATACCCGCCGTCTCATGCCTGTCCTCCTAGCAGATGCTGCAGGATTTCGTATCCGAAGTGGTGCGGTGCAGAGTGGTGCTGGTGGGCAACTCCATCGGCAGCCTCGTTGCGCTTACTGCTGCTGCAGGTGTGCTCTCCTCATTCCTCTCCTCCCTCTCCCCTGCAGGTTTGTTAGGGTTTCCTTGCCCTGCCCCAACGGCCCTTGTCACCAAGAGCAGGTACAGCTGAAGTCGTGCGAGTCGAGGGCTGGAAGGTGCTCCCACGGCCAGTGGAACGCGAGGAGAACCCAGGCTGGGAGGACAGGGGGTATGGGGGGGGGATCTGTCAGGGGAGGCGGAGCACGAGGGGGTGGAAAAGGGGGCGGGTGGTTGGGGAAGGAAGGAAGGCCGTTGGGGTGCTCTAGAATGAGGTGGGCGGAGGGGGGGAGGTTGCAACGTCTAGGGACGAGGGAGGTGGTAGAGGCGCAACTGCACGCTAAGGGACGAGGGGGATGGCGGCATGACGAGGCACGCGAGACACGAGGACTGGGAGATACAAGAACCTGAGTTGCCCTCATAGCATAGGAGGGGGTATACACTGTTGCATGAGAAAGGGGGGGCGGTTGGGTTCTTGGCCATCATTGTTCGCCCCCACCAAGAGGTTGTGTTGGAGTCTTGGGGGTTCCCAACAGTCTTGGGGGTTCCCAACAGTCTTGGGGGTTCCCAACAGTCTTGGGGGTTCCCAACAGTCTTGGGGGTTCCCAACAGTCTTGGGGGTTCCCAACAGTCTTGGGGGTTCCCAACAGTCTTGGGGGTTCCCAACAGTCTTGGGGGTTCCCAACAGTCTTGGGGGTTCCCAACAGTCTTGGGGGTTCCCAACAGTCTTGGGGGTTCCCAACAGTCTTGGGGGTTCCCAACAGTCTTGGGGGTTCCCAACAGTCTTGGGGGTTCCCAACAGTCTTGGGGGTTCCCAACAGTCTTGGGGGTTCCCAACAGTCTTGGGGGTTCCCAACAGTCTTGGGGGTTCCCAACAGTCTTGGGGGTTCCCAACAGTCTTGGGGGTTCCCAACAGTCTTGGGGGTTCCCAACAGTCTTGGGCAAAGTTGAGCCACGAGTATCAAGTCTCCCTCCAATAATCTTCCAACCCAACTGTGGGAGCCAAATTACTGGTCAAGGTTGAGTTCGCAAACCCAAGCTAGAATAATCCTTGGTGATGCACCAAGCTAAGTCTCGTTGCCTAATCTTCCCGTGCCAGTTAAGCAGGGCGATGACACACAGGTCAGATGTGTGGGGTGGGGTGTGTGGGAGGCTCGTCAGCACTTCACATATGCGTTCCGTTACTCATCCCATGCCACATCAGCACCTCACGTGTGCCTTGTGTTCCTCATCCCGTGCCGTACGTCCTCGCTCGCACTTACCACTCTCACCCCTCACCACCCCTCACCACCCACCGCCCTGTGTGCCGTGTGCAGCGCTGCCGGGCGAGGAGGTGGCGGGGGTGGTGCTGCTCAACTGTGCGGGCGGGCTGAACAACAAGGCCATAGAGGACGACTGGCGCATCCGCCTGGCGCTGCCCCTCTTCCTCCTCATCGACTGGCTTCTCTCCTTCCCTCCCTTAGCCACTGCCATCTTCAACCGCGTCCGCACCAGGTCAGCCTTGTCCGCACCAGGTCAGCCTTGTCTGCACCAGGTCAGCCTTGTCCGCACCAGGTCAGCCTTGTCCGCACCAGGTCAGCCTTCCTCTGCTGCTTTGCCAGTTTACCATCTTCTTTTGCCAGCCGCCCATCCATTCCACTTCCCATCCACTCCCCCTCACAGATCACCCCTTGTATTGTCCCTCACAGATCACCCCTTGTATTGTCCCTCACAGATCACCCCTTGTATTGTCCCTCATTCCAAGTCCGTCCACATTCGCTCTCTTCTCCCCCCCCCTCCCTCCCCCCCCTTCCTCTTCCCCCCGCCTCCCTCTCTCCCCTGAGGCAGGGACAACGTGGCATCGGTGCTGCGAGCCGTGTACAGCAACCCCGATGCCGTCGATGGCGAGCTCGTGCAGGTCATGCTCATGCTCATGCTCATGCTCATGCTCATGCTCATGCTCATGCTCATGCTGGTGCTGATGCTGGTGCTCATGCTCATGCTCATGCTCATGCTCATGCTCATGCTCATGCTCATGCTCGTGCTCATGCTCATGCTCATGCTCATGCTGATGCTGATGCTGGTGCTGATACTGGTGCTGATGCTGATGCTGATGCTGATGCTGATGCTGATGCTGGTGCTGATGCTGATGCTGATGCTGTCGGTGTTGGTGTTGGTGATGGTGCAGGTGATGCTGAGCTCGTGCAGGTGATGCTGATGCTGAATTTGACATGGATAGCCATGATGATGGTGGTGCCATGGCGAGCTGGTGCAGGTGATGGTCATAATGGTGGTGATGCGGACATGCATGCTTTGGTGCTTCCTCAGGAAGTTCATAGTGTCAACCAATCCACACATCGCATCGTGCACCCACCTCTCAGCTCATCTGCCTAGGCACGGGACACAACTCGTGCTGCGTGTGCTACCTAACCGTTGTGCACCCCTCGCCGTGCCTCCCCCTGCCCTCTCAGCTCATATGTGCGCCAGCAGAGGACCCCGGGGCGCTGCAGGTGTTCATAGCGGTGCTCACGGGCCCGCCTGGGCCGCGCCCGGAGCACCTGCTGCCACGCATCTCAGCACCGCTGCTGCTGCTGTGGGGCGAGCAGGACCCCTTCACACCGCTCGATGGCCCCGTGGGGCGCTTCTTCTCGCACCTGCCGCAGCACCGCCCCCTCACCACCATGCTCACGCTCCCCCTGTGCGGCCACTGCCCCCACGACGACCAGCCGGTCGCCGTGCACCAAGCGCTGCTGCCATGGCTGGCCCAGCTCGGCAGCACCAAGTAGTGCATCCACTGTGCTTCCAACTGCATGCATAGGCGCGCTTGACAGCACAAGTGGTGTGGCATGACAGTTGCCTATTGCATAGAAGAAACCCTAGTAGGGTGTACTGGTAAATGCCCCGCAGCAGGGGTAAAATAACTTTCTTTCACTAGGTGTTATGTACGCAGTACATACCCAGGCCCCTAGATCGGTTGTGGGGCACGCTGAAAAATCAGAGTCGTCACAAGCACCCTACACGTCACTGGAACCGCACGCGCGACAACCATTCCGTCACCCCCCGGATATAAGCGCCACCCTGGGATAAGCGCCAGGCGCTTGTAATTGGCATATGGCGCTTATATCCGCTCTCAATTATACCGTAAGCCCCCGGATAGAAGCGCAGGCCTCGGATAAGCGCCGGCGCTTATAAAAGGATGAGGGCGCTTATATCCGCTCCTCGATTATAAGCGCACCCTTAGAGCCTTACGGATTATAAGCGCACCCCTAGTACCGTACACATTATAAGCGCCACCACTTTAATACTAGCATTTTCATTTTTTGACTATTACAATTGCTATCCTACTGCTATTCTACAATTTGTCAAGTTCCTGATTACATCTTCGCATTTTCTGCATTTTCTACCACATTTTCAAATCCTCCACATTTCTACTCTACCTACACAACCTAGGCATCCTCGTCAGCAGTGGCGGTGCCTTCCTGGGCGGTCTCACCGTCCGACTCTGGCTCGTCTACGTTGTTGCAGCAGAATCCATCTGCTGCAATCTCGTCATCAAGATCCACTTCGCCCTTGACGGCGTCCCGCCGGTGCTGCAGGCAGAGACTGTCCTGAGACCCGTCCAAGGCGTTACTGATGCCGCAGGTCAGAAACGAGCGCTCAATCAACTCCTTGGGCACCGACTTCCAAGCCTTGGAGATCCACTTGAGCGTCAGCTCTGCTGGTGGCTTGCGGATGTTGCCTGCCACACGTAGAGGGATTCATCAGTTAGAACAGGGTCAAAAACTGAAAAACAATCAGGCCTAGAAATTAAATCTCACCTCTTTCAGTCAGGCAGTCAACACCCTCGCTCTCGAACCATTCCTGGTACTGTTGTCGCACAGCTGCTTTGAAGGAGCGGTTCACCGCGATGTCCAGGGGCTGCACCTCCGATGTGCAGCCAGCGGGTATGACGGCCGGCACGATACGCAGCTCGCCGAATTTCGCCCTCACTTGATCAGTCAGGTGCCCGCGGTAGGAGTCAAGCACCAGCATCGCCCTCCTGCTGCGCACTCCGAACCTCGGGTTGACGTACGGGCCCACCGTACCGTCGAGCCACGCGAGGACGCCGTCCGCGTCCATCCAACCGTTGGGATGTGCGGCGACCACGGCATCTGCACATCCGCACAACGTTGAGATTGACATCAGTAGAAAAAAAAACAACACATGCAAATACTACCGGGACTGCACAAGCTGCTCGGCTTACCGGAGGGGAAATTCCCCTTTGGAACTGTCTTGCGCTTAAAGAACACCCAAGGCTTGAGCTTCTCGCCGCTGGCGGTGCAGGCGAGCATCATCGTCACGCATTCCTTTTGATAGCCGCCGCTGCGGATGGGCACGGAGCGGACCCCCACCTCCTCGACCGTGCGTTCAGCTGGCATTTCGAGCCAGAGCTGGGTCTGATCCGCATTAATGATCCAGCGGTTGTCGATGCCGTACTGTCGGCGGGTGTGTCGCACGAACTTCCAGAAGTTCCGCACCTGCGTCTCGCACTCTGGAAGGGACGGGGAGGCAGAAACCATAAAAAAAACATTAGCACATCGAACGGTTGGCAAAAGAGATAAACAAGAGCGAAGACAACAACACCGACTCACCGGAGGATAGTTTCTGGCCGACACGAGTCTTCGCTTGGGTAGTGAGATTCCAGCGGCGCCGAAAACGCTCGGTCCACCTCTGAGATCCCGCCCACTTTACCTCAGGATGCAGGCTCTTCATCACCTCTCGCGACCACTGCTGCAGGCGGCCGACCGACACTGCGAGGCACTTTTTTCGGGCGGCAAGTACTCGTGAGTAGACCTGGATCTCCATGTCGCGGTACCACGACGACCGACCACGCCCGTGAAGACGCTTGCGAGCCCCATGCGCGCCCTCCAGCTCACCCTTCCGCGATTTCCATTCTGCCAGGGACTTTCGGAAGATACCAGTGTCGCGCGCCATCTTCCGCACACTCACAGCACCGGACTCCAGCTGTGAAATCCAGTGCAACTTCTCCTGAGAAGTATAGGAGTGCCGCTTGTGCCTTGAGCGCCTGCTCCTGGGAGACGGGGGGCGGGCATCACGATTCTGGGTGAAGGGGTGGGGCCTTTTTTTATTGGGCGGGGGAAAACTTGGGACAGGCAAGTCCTCGGGAAGACCGTCGGCCACCCACCACTCAACGTCGTCTTCGGCACCGGTGGCGGATTCGTCGTGCGGGCAATCTTCCGGGTCTCCCCAACGTGGTGAAAGACCGGGACCGGTTTCATCTTCGTCGCTGCGCTCGGGCTCGTGCTCCGGCTCGGAGATGTACGCATCGAAAGCAGAGTAGTCACGAGGGAGAAGCTGCAGAACGGGCACACCGTTGATGACGACGTTAGGCGGAGCGGGAGGAGTAGGAGGCGCTGGAGGTGCAGGAGGCACAGGAGGAGCTGGAGGCGCAGGAGGAGCAGGAGGTATTGGCGCTGGGCGACTCTGCCACTGGGAGTAATCGGGAGCTTTGTCAGCAGCACCTCGGCGCCTAAAGAGGAAATGGGTGCCTGGTAGGCCCACCATGGCTAAGGCAGGCCGATGGGAAACAAGAAATCTGAAAAAAACGATGAGAATGACGCCTGTTTGAAACCCTCGCCCGAGACCCCTCCAACTTCGCGGCCCGGGTTCCTCTGCAGGCTAAGGGGAGAAACAGTCAAGATCTCCCCGCAGAGGAGCTGATGTGGTGAGGTCCAAGCGTTGTTGGCAAGGAATCTTGCCGCATATGCCCCGTTTGTGGTTGTACTGCGTCGTGGCTAGCACGGCAGTCGGCCCTGATTGGGCAGTCGCACACTAAACTGCGTGTGCGCTGGCATGGGCCAGATTCGGTACGATGAATCTGGCCAGGCGAGCAAGGCGTGGCGGGCGTGATTCCACGCCTTGTTGGCAATTTGACGCGCGTTTCATGCACAAACTCGAACGTTCTAGATGTGGATTGAATCCCCGTTTGAAAAAGCTTCAAATACATGTAAAAAAAAACCATTTCAATTTTGCCATTTTATAGACGCCGGCGCTTATAAAAATCCTCAATTATAAGCGCACCCCCTAAAAAACAGTGTTTTATTATAACCCCAGGGGCACTACTATCCGGGGGCTGACGGTAAGCGCATCCCCTGAAAAAAACTTGTTTTATTATAAGCGCATGTAAACTATATTTTTTGAAATTGGTTCAAAACACTGTAACGATTTTTACTTTAGCAGGCGGATGTGTTGCAAATTCGGTTCGCTTCACATTAGAACCCTGCACTGAATGCGAGTCCAGTCAGCAGGAGATGTCAGAGGCACCTTGTGAGTCATATCGAGTGTATCTCCCAGCGCGCGCGAGAGTTTCACTGAAGACCCCATGTAACTTCGACTCGATTGAAAAGGCAAGCACGAGATCTACAGTTTGGTGTTAGAAAATATTAAATATATATATGTGTCATTTTATAAGCGCCTGCGCTTATAAATTTGACTCAATTATAAGCCCACCCCCTTAAAAACCCCTGTTTTATTATACCCCCCCATGGGGGCTTATCCGGGGGGTGACAGTATAAGAAATAGTCAACGGACTCGACCCGGTACGTGGCGTTCCATCCGCCGCGGTACCAATCACGCAGCCTCCCTTCATCCCCGTCTTACCCTGGCCCCCCCTCCCTCCCGTCACACACGTCGCTTACATCCCTCCGGTCGCTCTCGTAGCCAGCTCCCGCTCCCCCCTCGCTCCCGCTCCTCCCGTTGCCCCCGCTCCTCCCGTCGCCCCCGCTCCTCCCGTCACTCCCGCTCCTCATGTCCCTCTCGTCCCTCATCCCATTGGCTCCCGTTCCTCTTCCCGTTGCTCCCGTCCCTCCCGTCCCTTCCGTCCCTCCCGTCCCTCCCGTCGCTTCCGTCCCTCCCATCCCTCCCATCGCTTCCGTCCCTCCCGTCCCTCCTGTCCCTTCCGTCCCTCCAGTCCCTCCCGTCGCTTCCGTCCCTCCCGTCACCCACGTCGCACCCGTCGCTCTCTTCCCTTCGGTCCCTCTCGTCCCTCTGGGCCTCTCGCATTCCTTCCCTCTTCGCCTCTCCCCTTTCCCTACACTGTTCTACCCTCCGCGCTGCGTCCCCGTTCCCTGTGCGCGGTTCCCCCCTTTCCCTACCCGCAGCTTCCCCACTTCCCTACGCGCAGCTTCAACCCTCCCCTGCGCGGAGTTTCCCCCCCTTCCCTACAAGCGGCTTCAACCCTTCCCTAGGCACAGTTTCCCCGCTTTCCTACGTGCAGTTTCCACCTTTCCTAAGCACCGTTTTCACTCTGCCCTACGCACAGCTTCCACCCTTCTCACTCCACGCCTCTCCCTTCCCATCCCGCATTTTCAATCCCCGAGCAGAAGCAAGAGGCCACAAGGCCAGTTCACATGCAGTGTTATAATAACAAAAGCAACAGAATTATCACAACCTAGCAAGTGTAAACATGCAGGTATAAATATATTTAGCAAAATACAGCAAGTCCAAGACAAGCTCAAGAGGTAGGCAAGTGAGGAAGAGGAGGCACTAGGCCAAGAGTAGTACAGAAACGTGGATGATCATCAGACCCAAGGGTTTTGGAGAAAATATCAGCGGTGTTGGCTTGAGAGGCCACGTAAGATAGCGAAGCTGACCACGCTGTTGTAACTCTCGCACAAGAAAGTATCAAAGCGCAATATGCTTTGTTCTTTGCTCTAGTCTCTGCTTCCGACACAAGGTTATCATGGCCTTGTTGTCGACGTACAGAACTGGAGGAGAACGAGGCCGCTCACCCAAGTCCGTGAGCATGTAGGTTAGCCAGCGTAACTCCTGCGCAGCCATAGCCCCAGCGTAGATCTTGGCCTCACGGCTGGAGCCAAGCAGAAAAGACGAGCGAGTGCACCTCCACGAGACAGTGCCAGTTGTCAAGCTATATTTGTTATAGCTTATATTTGTTAGTCTAGGTGTATATTCTTGACCTAGGGTTAGGTTAGGGTTCACGGATATATCTTGCCGTATGTTTCATTCCATGGTTAATTTTTACATTGTGACATGGTATAGAGCTAGGTTGACCCTAGCGAGATTTTCCCCTTAGGATAAATCACTCGACTAAGTTATGGGCCCACCTAGTCGCGCCCCGTCCTAGACCGCCAGTAGCGTGCTTACTTTAGGCCCCATCGCCCGTAGACCCCCCCCCCCCCCCCCCCCCCCCCCGTCGCCCGTAGACACCCCGCCCCCGTCGCCCGTCGACCGTTTCCCCCCGTCGATCGCTGCACGTTTTTTTTTTTTTTTTTTTTTTTCCTGGCACCCATCACCTGTCGCGGCTGTAAGTTAACGGGCCCCGAGGCCTTTCGTTAGCGGGCCCCGCGGCCTTTCGTTCGTGGGCCCCGAGGCCCCTTCGTTAGCGGGCCCTGCGGCCCCGTCGTTAGTCGCACGCACGCACAGCAGCAGCCGCGCGCACGAGCGGACCTGTCGCCCCACCCGTCGTGAATGCCGCCCTACCCGTTAGACGCGGCTCCACCCGCTGCCTTACATAAGATTGACCTAGGGCTACAGCTTGCTGCTTCGTTGTTTGTTTTTTGCATGTTGATAATTAATCCTGTTAACCCAAACACAGGCGTTCATTTGACGGAAGCCAAGTTGTCAGTAGCTCATGAATTAGTGAGTTTTTGGACAAACAACCAAGAAATAGCTAGGGCTGCGCCGGGACGAGGTGCGGATGGAGCTAAGATCTGGCAACCTTTATAAAACCGCGGTAGAAGGTGCACCGATGGCCACTCCAAAATGGAGGGCCGGGGAAGTCGGAGGAGCGGAAGGCGGAACACAAACTCCGGCGCAAGGGAACGCACTAACCAGGGAGCGGATTGGAGCCACGACATGAGTGACCTGCCTAGCAGAGGCAGTGGCGTGCGAGGCGAGGCCGCTGGACAACCCCTCACGGAGACAACGAAGAAGCGGGCGCGGCGGAGACTGAACTGCTGGAGCAAACGCGAAGGCTGTCCATGTCAGAGCATCATCACACAGAGGTCACGCATCCTTCCATCCGATACGCGGGCACCCGGGGAGCCGGGAGCTCGCTGAGAAATTACATGATGCAGATCCGGAATGGGCTGTATCGTTGGATGAAAGATGGACTCGAGGCCGAAGATTTCTTATGTGGGCTATCTGATACGGTGACGAAAGAAGCGGAAACGGCATACGGATTGGAGCTAGAGCGCCTGCTCAGCGAGACGGGACAGGCGAGATGGAAAGGGGTGAAGCGCAGACAGATGATCGCAGGAGGCCGACGGCGCCACCAGGGGAGCATGTCTTCAAGAGGGAAGAAAAGGAAGCAAAGACACGTACGTGCCACCACTGCGGACAGGAGGGGAATCTGAAGAGGGACTAGACCAGGCCCTCACATGCGATCAGTGCAAGAATGAGGGACACCTGCGTCGAGATTGCCCTGAAGTGCCGGTCTGCGAGAATTTCAACCGACATCAAACGCACTGAGGCTACAGCCGCAGGCCAGGCTCCGCGGGGCCCAGGAGCAAGGAGTTGGAGATTCAGATGCGTCGGCTGCAGGCTAAGATACGAAAACTGGAAGGCAATGCCCGCAAGGAGGCGGCGATGCTGGCAAAGGACGAAGACGACATCGACGGGAGCGAGGCAGAGTTTGTGCTCATGGTGTGCCCACCAAGGCAAAGGGACGAGATCGAGCTCAATAGAGATCGGCGAGGTGGGCCAGAACCTCAGGCGAGAGGCGTTCGAATCTTCAGGGGTTATGCGGCGTAGGCAGAGCAGAAATTACGGCGGAACGGCATCCCAAGCAGCAGATGGTGTGCCAGCCCTCCGTGCTGACCATAGAGAAGGGAGGAATAACGGTGGGATGAGTGGTGGTGGCGTAGGCGATCATTAACACCGAAGCACACCACAACCTGCTGGGAAAAGGGCTGGTTTAAAAGCTGGAGTTGGATCTTCCGAATCGGCTCTATGAGCGCAGCATTCTGGTCATGACCGCGGAAGGTGGCGATCTGAAGTGGATGCCAAGCACCAGGCAACCCGTAGACGTGATCCTGCTCCAAGGAACCAAGGATGAGTGCAGAGTACGCGTGCGGTGCGGCGTGACGCCGTCGAAAGATTACGACCTGCTCATAGGGATGGACCTCAAATACCGCATCGGAGCCACGATATGCACCTGGCAAGAGAAGGTGCTGTACCGAGCCCAGTACTGGAGAAATAACAGCCCCGTGGGCACTTTGTGAAGCGAGAGCCACGGGAGGCCTTTCAAGCCAGGCTGGCTGAGATTAGTGAACAGTTGGAAGACTGGACTTGGAAACAGTACCTGTTAGAAAGGGAGACTAGGAGGGCAGAGGAAGAGAGGGGACCGTGCCCTGACGAACCTGGGCCAACTACAGGAGCCTCTAACAATAGTGGAGCTCTTCGGCGGCATCCGGGAAGTCTCGCCGGAAGTCGTGGAGCAATGGGGGCGAGTGGACCTGCTGGTGGCAGGGTGGGAGTGCCAGGGTGTCTCCCGCACAGAGAAAGGGAAGGGGCTGGAAGACCCGAGATCCATGCTATTATGGGAGCTTTTGCGCGTCATGAAGCTCGTGTACCAACTGCTCAGGGAGTACCTCTACATACTGGAGAATCCATACTTCTCCACGGATTGCAGGAAGTCAGTGAGGAAGATCTTGGAGGTCACAGCCGCAGAGTTGGGGGCAGGAGTCGCACTTGATGTGGTGCAGCAAGGATCCTACTCTCACCGAGTGCACTGCTACTAACAGAACGGCATCCTCGAAGGGCAAGCTTAGGAGCGAACTCATCTAGACAAAGATGCCGGCACCGCGCCTCATGGAAGATCACCTGGAGCCACATCGTACGCCCGCGCAGGTGCTGAAGCCACCACCCAAGGCAGTTTCAGTGCAATAAGCCAGCCATGCCAAGGGAAGCCTGGCCCACCCTGGCACAACGCCCACAGATTGATTTGGAGCGAGGAATTCCCGGGGCCTAGCATGGTCTATGACCACGTGTAGGGAAAGTGGGAGGAGACCAGAAGGAAAGAGAGGGAGCTGGGATTCCTCCCTGGTGCCACTGCCGCACCAGGGTTAAGGAGAGAGTGCGAAGGGAGGCCGTGGTCAGAACATGGACGTGGAGTCCATGCACTGGCTCATCCATGTCATACAGATGCACCTGGCGAGGAAGCTACAGTCTAGTGCTACAACATATCTGAAATTCGTAAAGTTTCAACGGTGCGTTTTTCATCGACGGCATTTCTTGTGACGACGACTTTTCTGTCTAGAATTATCGTCAACGATTCTGAGATATTTTGGCCCATAATCTTCATAGGCTCCGTCCTTAGTCTCTAACAACTCAGCAACATAGTCAACGTAGCTAGCTTCAGCAACTCCTGGGCGGTGTCACGAGTGTTGGCGAGGTAGGCGAGGCAGCGGTCGACCTCGCGCCAGTACTGGTCGCTCCTCACCGTGAGACCGCTCCCCAGCTTGCTGCAAGCGAACGTGATGTGTGGCCTCGTCGTCATTCGCCGCAAAATGCAGCGAGCCGACCTTCTGCCGATACTCCTCCTCCTCACACACCTGAGCCTCCTCGAACGTCAGCTCGGCGTAGGCGTGGAATGAGACCGGCGTCTTGGGGTTGCGCCCGGTCTGCTCTTCGTTGGTGAACCGCCTGCGCAGCTTGTCGGCGTAGTTCTGCTAGTGCAGCCCCAACTTCCTTGCCGGCCTGTCTCGCACGATCTCCAGCACGAGATACTTCTCCACCGGCGAGATCTCGCCCAGCTCGAAGGCGGCCTGCTCCTTCAGCTCCTTCAGCATCACGGTGCTGCTGCTAGCGGCGAGCAGGTAGTCGATGTAGACCAGCACCCAGCAGGTCACTCCATCGGCGCCAAACTTGAAATAGAGCGCCTGGTCGACCTGGCTCTTCTTCCAGCCAGCGCCACCAGCACGTCGTTGAGCGCCTTGTACCACAGCAGCGGCGACTGCTTCAGCCTGTACACACTCTTCAGCAGCTTGCACACCCGGCTGGTCCGTCATTGAAGTAGTCCGGCTGGTACATGTACAGCACCCTGTCGAGCTTGCTCTGCAAGAAGGCGTTCTTCATGTCGAGCTGCATCCGGTTGAGGTCGAGGACCGCGACGATGCTGAGGAATATCCTCAGCGGGACGTAGCTGCTCACCGGTGCGTACGTCTCGTCGTAGTCGGCGCCATACACCTGCGTGAAGCCCTTCACGACGAGCCTCGCCTTTTCCCGGGCGACCATGTCGTCGACGTGATACTTGGTCATCAGGACCCACTGGTTCTTCATGATGTTGATTTCGCGTGGGCGTTCGACCAGCTCCCAGGTGCCCATGCCGATGAGGCTGCGGATCTCCTCGTCCATGGCGGCCTTCACCAACTTGCCCTTCTAGCTCGCCGACGCCTCCTTCATCGTCATTGTCGCGATATCCCAGTGGTGCTCGGGGACGGCGTGCATGTCGTGGTCAAGCTCCGGCAGGTTGACTTCATCCTTGGAGTCGTCATACAGTGCCTCATCCTCGACGTCGTGCAGCGTTATGAATGCGGCCAGCGGCATGCACACGTGGTAGGTCAATAACTCAGGTGGCCTCCGAAGTCGGCCTGAACGTCGCGGCCCCTCTTCGGCGCCGACCTCCATCACGTTGTGTCAGTGGACTCCGCGCCCGACTTCTCCCCTTCCTTGTCACGGGCTTCACTGCCCCTGCGGACATCTGCCCTCTCGTCGGCTCCCCTGCCGACTGCCTGCGTATCAAGAGGTGAAGTATAACTCGACCTATCAATTTCGGCGCACAGGGGGGAATGCTACCACAGAAACTTATCTTAATCACAATAGGCTCACAAGTTCCACACAAGAAAGTTAGAGTAGGAATAAACCAGGTAGGAGGGAAGAGGAGGACGAGAGGGAAGGTCCCAAGGGAGTCCCCAACCAAGGAAACCCCATAAGCACAAAGATTCCCTCCCTATAGGAACCCAACTTTCACCCTTGTTATTTTCCCAACCTCCCAAATCCACCTCACCCAAGTTGGCCACACTTGCCAACCCAATTTGGTTTCTCCCAACCACTTGGCAGCATCTACAGTAGAAGTGACAAATTTCCCAACCCCCAATTGGAGATGGAGGCGGAAGTCGAAGGGGTGGGGGAAGCTACAGAGGCGACGGTGAGCAGGCGCTACTGGATATCCAACTAGAAAGCAGCAGCAGCAGGAGAGGGGATGGGCCATGATGGCCAGGGAGGTGGACCCCGAAGAGGAGGCAAGGGTGGAAGGAAGCACTGGCCCCGCATCAAGCAGAGAGGCGCCACCAGGAGCATCACGCAAGGGAGTGCTGGTCAAAGGAGAGTGAAAGCAGGCGGAGGAAGGAGCCGGGCATGTGATGGATGGGGAGATATAGCAACGGGAGCTCGACTACGGTATAAGCACGGTTGCAGGGGTGATCTCAGCGTTCCTTAGTCGTATTTGCTCGTGTTCTCTCTACATGCGCATTCACGGGGGAAATTGGCAAGAGTTTCACTAGCAAAAGTTCACAACAATGGTGAAAACAACACCGGCAACAAAAACTACGTCAGATGCTAGCAGGCATGCAGGTCGACTGCCAGCGCAGCACGGTCGACCGCGTTCCAGCACAGCATGGTCGACCGCACTCCAGCAGTGCAAAGACGCGGCCTGCCAACGTTGCAAGTCGACAGCATGCCAACGCTGCTGCAAAGCGGTTGCACAGCGTTGCACCCGCAGGACAGCATCGCACCCGCTTCGCAGGTCCTCGAAGTTGATTGGCGTTCTGTGCCTCGTCACATGCACAGTGCAGACACCAAATATTCCACTTGCTGTTGACTGCACCTGATCAGCCACGTCGACCTTGAAATACCACCACCGAGGTCGGCTTCGCCGGAACAACCTGAGTGACTGTCGCACTCCTCCCAGAACCCCGTCGCCCGGGTAACCTGGTCGACCTGGCAACCACGTCGACCAGCTACTTCTACTCATGCCCGTCGACCACCCAGGTCGACGACCACCACCGGTCGACCACACTATGGAAAGGTAACGTGAGAATTATTGACAAAGGAAAAGAGAAACAAGCAAGATATAGGAGACATAACCCTAAACCCTAGGAAACATAAAGCAACTCCTAGACTAGACAAAGCACAACATATAAAGTGTATGTTGACACACCCCCATAGTCTAGGTGACGACAGTCATGTGGAAAGCAGCACTTATCTCAGGGCGGATCTCAAGATCACCACACATTCTGAGAGCAAGGGTCACAAGACCAGTCAGCAAGAAACAAGCAACGGTCACAAGACCAGTTTAAAAAAACAAGCAAATCTTAGGGTGGATCTCAAGATCCCCACACAGTCCGAGAACAACCAAGAGGCCACAAGGCCAGTCCACATACATAGCAAATATAAGAGATGCAAAAGTACAAAGCAAGCAAGACAAGCATCTCTACGTAAGCAAGTGAGGACTGGCAGACACAAGGTCCAGCTGGGTGCAGAAACGCTGGTGGTCACAAGGCCCAACGCCTTGGTGAAGATGTATGCAGTGTTGGCCTCACAGACCACACGTACCACGCGGGCCTGACCACGTTGCTGCAACTCGCGCAGAAGGAAGTAACGAAGCTGGATGTGCTGCGCCTTCCTAACCAGTCGGGGCTCCTCTCACAACAGGACAGTAGACGTATTGTCGACGAACAAGACTAGGGGAGAGCGAGGCCTTTCATCAAGGTCGGTGAGGAGGAAAGACAGCCATCAAAGCTCCTGGGCGGCCATGGCCGCAGCGTACACCTCTGCCTCACAGCTGGGACTGGAGACGGACGATGCCCGAGTCGACCTCCACAAAACAGCTCCTTTCCCTAGGCTGAAGCAGTACCCCTGTGTAGACCGCAGCGTCTCAGCGTCGTCGGCCCACGACGAGTCCAAGAAACCTGTGAGTGAAACTAGCTGCCTCCCTCCAAGGACACGTCCCATGCCTGATGTGCTCGGCACATACTTCGCCACCTTCTTAGTGTTACGATAAGAATGAATCGATAGAAAATGTGAAGTACAACCCTAGATATAGCAAACCCTAATCATGCAAGTAAGTAGAAACGTAACACCTAGACTAACCTAAACAACACATATAAAATATATGTTGACACACCCCCATAGTCTAGGTGACGGAAGTCCTGTAGAAACAACAAGAGCAAGCAACGGTCACAAGACCAGTCTACAAGAACAAGACAAATCTCAGGGTGGAGCTCAAAGTCACCACACACTCCGAGAGCAAGCAAGAGGCCACAAGGCCAGTCCACATGCAGGTATATAGCAAATATAAAGAGATGCAAGAGTACAAGACATGCAGAACAAGGCATCTCTAAGCAAGCAAGTGAGGACGGGCAGGCACAAGGCCAAGCTGGGTGCAGAAACGCTGGTGGTCACAAGGCGGCAACGCCTTGGTGAAGATATCTGCCGTGTTTGCCTCAGAGACCACACAACGAACGAGTGCCTGTCCACGCTGCTGCAACTCACGCAGAAGGAAGTAACGAAGCTGGATGTGCTTCGCCTTCCCAACCAGTCGGGGCTCCTCACACAACAGGACAGCAGACCTGTTGTCGGCGAACAAGACTGGGGGAGAGCGAGGCCGCTCACCAAGGTCGGTGAGAAGGAAAGACAGCCAGCGAAGCTCCTGAGCGGCCATGGCCGCAGCGTACACCTCTGCCTCACAGCTGGAACCGGCGACAGACGACGCCCGAGTCGACCGCCACGAAACAGCACCTGCCCCGAGGCTAAAGGAGTACCCCTGTGTAGACCGACGCGTCTCCGCGTCATCGGCCCACGACGAGTCCGAGTAACCTGTGAGTGTAACTGGCTGCTTCCCTCCAAGGACAAGTCCCATGCCTGATGTACTCGCCACATACTTCGCCACCCTCTTAGCAGCGTACCAGTGGGAAGGTCGGTGTCTCCCAGGCGCAACAAAGCGCGCAAGGATGCTAAGAGGGTAAGCTAGGTCTGGGCGAGTACAGGTCATCAGGTACATGAGACAACCCACCAGCTCAGGATATGGACCACTGGACTCAAATGACTCGTCCGAAGGTGGAGCCGTGAGCCCATGATCCACACCAAGAGGGGTGAGCTGTACCTTGGAGAACGGGAAGCGAAACCGCGTGAGGATCTGCTCGACCATATGCGACTGAGTCAGCGTAATGGTGCGAGCTGCCCTGTCCCTGGTGATCTGCAGGCCAAGGTAGTGCTGCAGCTCACCAAGGTCAGTGCAAGTGTGTCTCCTCTGCAGTTCCTCCTTCACGGAGGCCAGCGCGCGTCGGTCGGGAGTGGCGAACACTAGGTCGTCGACGTAGACCAGGACAAAGAACGGGGTCGAGCCACGGCGAACGAACAGTGACGGGTCAGCAGACGACGGAAAGAAGTCAAGAGCTGCAAGGGTCGAGCGAAGTGTGTCGTGCCACTCACGTGGGGCCTGACGCAGGCCGTAGACTGGTCGACGCAGCTGCCACTGGGTCCCAGGTGGGAAAGAGCCAGTGAAGCCAGGCGGGCGACGCAGCCAGATCTGCTCGTGCAGGCTCCCCTGAAGGAACGCGGTGGAAAAGTCCAAGGAGTGCAACTCGTAGTCGCGCTGGGCTGCAATATGCAGCAACACCCGAAGAGTACTCATCTTCGGGGTGGGAGCGAAGGTCTGGAAGAAGTCCACCCCCTCTCGCTGACTGAAGCCTCTCGCAACATAGCGTGCCTTGAACACAGGTGGTGATCCAGGCGGCCGCTTCACCTTGTAGAGCCATCGGCCACTGACGACATTCGTCCCAAGTGGTGGGACTGCGTCGACGTAAGTGCCTGTGGACCTATAAGATGCCATCTCTGCCTCCTCAGCTGCTATCCAGTACGAAGCCCAGGGTCCCGAGACCGCCTCGGCGTGAGTGCGAGGGATCGGGATGTCAAGGGCGTCTGGATCCCCCTCAGGGGCAAGCAGCATGGCGCAGAGATGAGGAACAGCGGCCGCAAGAAAACCAAGCTCAAACTGCCTGTCCTCTACGACCTCCAGGGGAAAGACAGGAGCACCCCCAGAGGACGGAGAACGTGCAGGGCCACTCACCAAGTGAGCGGCGTAGTCAAGGCGGTGGGAAGAGGCAAAGCCAGAGACAGTGGTAACAAGTGCTGAGACAGACGACAGAGGTGCAGTCGGGTGAGTGACCAACGCGGACAAAACACGGGAGACGACAGGACGGGAGGCACGGAGGTAGTCGGACAACGGGTCGTGAAGCACAGTGAGGGACGACTCAGGGGGCTGTGGAAGGACAGGAGGAGGTGGAACACGAGAGCGGAGAACAAGGTGAAACGGACCGTCTGCACGGTAACGGGACCGACGGGGCTGTGGAGACACAGCACGACTGAGGGGAGGACGACGAGTCCACTGGGAGGAGGAAAGGGACTCAACTGGTGGAACAGGAGGGGACGACAAGGGACCACGAACAAAGCGTGCAGGTGCTGGGTCGGGGAGGTCGCGTAGTCGCAGTCGCTGCTGCTCCGCCTCCTCTGGCGTCTGCTGCGACGGTACCCGCCCCTGCTGCTGCTCCTGTGGCTCCACCTCTGCCCTCTCCTGCTGTGTCTGTAACTGCACCTGCTGCTGCGGGCGGGACTCCTGCTCTACCCTCTCCTGGTGCGGCCGTGACTCCTCCTCTACCCTCTCCTGCTGCGGCTGCAGCTGCACCCGCTGCTGCGACCGGGACTCCTGCGCTACCCTCTCGTGCTGCTGCTGTGACTCCTCCTCTACTCTCTCCTGCTGCTGCTGCTGCTGCTGCTACTGCTGCTGCTGCTGCTGCTGCTGCTGCTGCTGCTGTGCCCTCTCAAATCGCTCACGCTCCTCCCTCTCCAACCGGAGGAGACGCTGCTCACGGGTCAGGAAACGTACAGTGCGCGGTGTAGGCGCCACAGTGCCAGTGCCTCCAGCTCCAGCACCCCCAGAACCAGCACCTCCACCACCGACACCCCCGGGGCCTCCAGTACCTCCCGCAGGAACACCCCCAGGCTCCGCAGCAACCGACCGCAGAGAAGAAGGAGGAGGAAACTGCGGGACGGACGGGAAGCCAGGGGGTGAGGCAGGGCGAGGCCGCCGAGTCGAGGCTGCCGTGTCCTCCACAGGAGTGACCTCCACGCCCACAACCCCTGCACCCCCAGAGCCGACACCACCAGCTCCTGCAGCCCCAGTACCCTCACCCTCCGCAACTGCACCTCCCGCACCCCCAGACACGACAGGGACTGGACGCTGCGGGGGGGAAGACTGCGGAGTGACGTGCGACACACCTGACGGGGCAGGACGCGAAGGGGGGGGGGCTACCGGGGCGACTGGTGGGGGCTCAAGGGTGAGGAACAGCGGGGGGGAAAAGGCCTGAGTACCTCGGTGGGGGCGACTCCTGTAGTAACAGACAGACTTGTCGAACGTGACGTCCTGCGAAGCGAAGAACTGGTAGGTGTCCGGGTCGTAGAACACCCAGCCGGAGGCGTCCAAAGGGAAGCCAAGAAAGACGCAGGCACGAGTGCGCGGAGACAACTTGTTCGCGCCAGGGGCGCGAACGTGAGCCAGACAACCCCAGGCGCGGAAGTCAGCTGCTACGCCCGGAGAACCTGTCCAAAGGGAGACCGGCGTCACCCTTGGCCGTGCGTCACTGGGCCACAGGTTCAGCTGGTGCGCGGCGTAGCGGACTGCCTGGGGCCACAAGAACTGGGGGGCACCGGCATGGCACATGGAGGTCCGGGCAACCTCCATGACCAGGCCGATGCGTCGCTCGGCTACCCCGTTCTGCTGCGGTGATGCTGGTAGCGTGTAAGACTGGATGATCCCCCGACCCTAACAGAACGTCTCCAGGCGAGTGGAAGAAAACTCACCACCACGGTCCGAGTGTAGGCGAAGCCCACACAGGCCCTGGGCGCCACCCCACGCTAGTAGCCACGGCTCGAGGACGGTAGGCACGTCGGCCTTCCGTCGCAAGGGGAAAACCGTGGTGTAGCGGGAGTAGTCGTCCACCACAATCAGGAAGTAGCGCTCCTGACGTGGGCCAAGGACCGGAGAGGGGCCCCAGACGTCCAAGTGCAGGGTCTCGAAGGGAGCCGTGGTGGGGGGGAACGAGGAGGAGTGAGGGGCAGCGCGCTGCCGACCCTCGACGCAAGGAGTGCACAGCGGCGCAGGCGAGCGGGGAAGCGGTGCAAGCGACCCTGGGAGACCTGAGACCAGACGGTAACGTGCCATCCTACTGAGACGCGGGAACGACGGGTGACCTAGACGGTGGTGCCAGAGGACCGACGGGTGGGTGAGGGACCGACAGTCACACGACACAGCAGCTACCTGACCTGACCTGACCTGACCCGACTCAGTGTGGTGGGACCCAGTGTGTAGTGAGTACAGACCAGATCCCGGCTCTCTGTGGAATGTGGCCAGGGGCGCCCCAGTGGCACCGACAGTGCAGGAGGCAACAGGCTCGTCCAGTGGGAAAGTAGTGACTACGCCTAGGTCGTGAAGGTGACTGACACCCACCAAGTTCCTAGAGAACGAGGGGGTGTAGTAACCTGTAAGAAAACCTGAGGGAGCCGCCGGACACGGAAGAGTGGTGGTGCTGCTAGCAACTACACGTCCCACAGAGGGGTCAGCCAAGGCGACAGTGACTGGAGTGCGCAGTGGTGTGAGGTCGGTACAGTCGCGAAAGAAACAGCTGGACGCTCCAGAATCTAGGGTGAAGGAAAGCTGTGCAGTCTGTGGGGTCGCACCCGAACCAGCTACAAAGGCTAGTGCTAGACTAGTGGTAGCTGCAGCTTCTACACAAAGACCCTCAGAGGCGCCGGGACTGGAAACAACACACGCACCAAGACTGGAAACACAGGTCTCTACTCGTGCAGCCGGAAAGGGTCCTAGACCAGGCAGGTGAGACTCAACTGGTGCAGTAGTGCGCTGGCGAAGGCGCGAAGGCCAGTGCGGTGTAATAGCGTGAGGACCAAAACGCTCACGGTGGAGGTCGTCGAGTCGACGGTAGCAGCTGGACGCAGTGTGGTCAGGACTCCAGCAGGTAGTGCCAGCACCAGGGCCTGTCAGGGCCCGGTACTCGCAGGGGCCGACGTCTCGCCCACTGCTAGCTGAGCCACTGCTGGGGGCGCCACACTTTGGACCCGCAGGCCCCAACTGACGGGAGTGCTGCGGCTGGCCCTGCTGCTGTAGAACCCTAGTACATGCCATGTGAGCCTATGCTGCTACTGGTTCTGCTGAGGGCAGCCTAAGCTGCTGCTGGTGCGCTGGGGGCAGCCTGTGCTGCTTCTGGTTCTGCTGAGAGGCAGCCTAGGCTGCTACTGGTTCTCCAGGGGGCAGCCAATGCTGCTGCTAGTGCGCAGGCAGTTGCCTAAGCTGCTGCTGGTGCGCTGGCGGTAGCCTAAGCTGCTGCTGGTGCGCTGGGGGCAGCCTATGCTGCTGCTGGTTCGCTGGGGGCAGCCTATGCTGCTGCTGGTTCTGCTGGTTCTGCTGGTTTTGCTGGTTCTGCTGGTTCTGCTGGTTCTGCTGGTTCTGCTGGTTCTGCTGGTTCTGCTGGTTCTGCTGGTTTTGCTGGTTCTGCTGGTTCTGCTGGCTCTGCTGGTTCTGCTGGTTCTGCTGGTTCTGCTGGTTCTGCTGGTTCTGCTGGTTCTGCTGGGGGCAGCCTACGTTGCTGCTGGTGCGCTGGGGGCAGCCTATGCTGCTGCTGGTGTAGCTGGCGGCAGTGTAATCGGCTGGGGCTACTGACGGCGGGTGTGGTAGGTCGTGGGGAGGCAGGTTTCAGGTGGGGAAGCTGTTAAGGCAGCGGGCTACGGGTGAGGCGGCGGTTCTGTGCAGTTCTGTGCGGTTATGTGCAGTACTGTGCGGTTCTGTGAGGTTCAATGCGGTGGAGAGGACTGGGCGGGGCAGCTGATTCCGGGTGAGGTGCCTGGAACGGGTGGGGCAGCAGGTTTCTAGGTGGGGCGGCGGTTGTCAGGTCTGGGGCGGTGGTTTTCAGGTGGGGAAGCTGTTAAGGCGGCGGTTCTGTGCGGTTCTGTGCAGTTATGTGCAGTTCTGTGCGGTTCAATGCGGTGGAGAGGACTGGGTGGGGCGGCTGATCCCGGGTGAGGTGCCTGGAACGGGTGGGGCAGCAGGTTTCCAGGTGGGGCGGCGGTTGTCAGGTCTGGGGCGGGTCTGGGGCGGCGGGTTTCCAAGTTCGGCGGCGGTTTTCAGGTCTGTAATGGCGGGTTTTCAGGTCTGGGGGGCGGTTAAGACGGTGGGCTGCACGTGCGCGCGGCCGCGACGTACTAGCGCGAAGCTGCGGGTGCGACTAAGGCTGCGCGCGCAGCTACGCGCGTTCGTCTGCTGCGCGCTAGAGGGCTGGGGGGAAACGCGCGGGGTAAAACGAGTGGGGCGCGGGGCAGAAAACGAGTGACGCACGGCAAAAACGGGTGGGGCGCAGGGCAGAAACGGGTGACGCGCGATGTCGACGGGGGGGCGCGACCTACTCGGGCTCTACGGGGCAGGGCGCGTCGGGCTATGGGTCGCTACGAGGCGCGCGGGTGGTGGGCCCATAGACTATCGAGAGAAATTTCGCCTAAGGGAAAAAAATCGCCTAGGGGAAAAATCGCCTAAGGGAAACCTAGCTCTATACCATGTTACGATAAGAATGAATTGATAGAAAATGTGAAGTACAACCCTAGATATAGCAAACCCTAATCATGCAAGTAAGTAGAAACGTAACACCTAGACTAACCTAAACAACACATATAAAATATATGTTGACACTTAGCTGCCAACCAGTGGGAAGGTTGGTGTCTCCCTAGCGCAACAAAGCACACAAGGACGTTAAGAGGGAAGGCCAAGTCTGGGCGAGTACAGGTCATTAGGTATATGAGACAACCCACCAACTGAGGGTATGGACCATTGGACTCAAATGGCTCGTCCGAAGGTGGAGCCGTGAGCCTATGATCCACAGCAAGAGGGGTGAGTTGTACCCTGGAGAACGGGAAGCGAAACCGCGTGAGGACCTGCTCGACCATATGCGACTGCGTTAGCATAATGGTGCGTGCTGCCCTGTCCGTAGTGATCTGCAGGCCAAGGTAGCGTTGCAGCTCACCAAGGTCAACGCAAGTGTGTCTCCTCTGCAGTTCCTCCTTCTCGGAGGCCAGTGCGCGTCGCTCGAGAGTGGCGAATACCTGGTCATCAACGTAGACCAGAATAAAGAACGGGGTCGAGCCGCGGCAGACGAACTGTGACGGGTCGGCAGACGACGGAAAGAAGTCAAGCGCTGCAAGAGTTGTGCGAAGTGTGACGTGTCACTCACGGGGAGCCTGGTGCAGGCCGTAAACCGGTCAACGCAGCTGCCACTGGGTCCCAGCAGGAAAAGAGCCAGTGAAGCCAGGCGGGCGACGTAGCCAGATGTGCTTGTGCAGGCTCCCCTGAAGGAATGCTTTGGAGAAGTCCAAGGAGTGCAACTAGTAGTCGCGCTGAGCTGGAATATGCAGCAACACCTGAAGAGTGGTCATCTTCGGGGTGTGAGCGATGTAGGGGTTTTTTTATCAAAGTAAATTACTCTGTTTCTCTGAAAATCAGAGTGGTTTTTAGGGGGTCACTCTGACGTTTCTGGGTAATGTTTTTGGAAGTTAAGTTTTCTTTGATTTGTCAGGGTTTTGATTTTAGGTACTCTGATAAACCAGTGTAATTTCTTGACGAATGCATTTTTCTCTGTACAGGGTATAGAAATTTCGACCAAGCCCCCCCTTGACTTAGTTATTTGCAAGCAGAATTAGTTATCTGTAGTACACGTACGTCTCCCACTTGTGCGGTGAGCGCATAGCACAATGTTAGTGGTTTTTGTAGGAGCGCGAAGGCGTGGGATCAATACTTGGGAGGACATTCAGAGTTGGAAAACTTGGTACACTGATTGTCCAGAGTATGTTTTTCCAGAAGTTAAGTTTTCTCTGACAAATTAGAGTAACGCTCATGATCAACCCTGAACTTCAGAGTTCCCAAAAAAACAACTCTGAAAATCCGAGTAGCGAAAAAGAAAACAAAAAAGCCCTAGAGCAAAGGTTTTGAGGAAGTCTACCCCCTCGCGCTGACTGAAGCCTCTTAGGGCGGTCACGTTGGGTTTTTTTCGGACGGTCCCCTGTTTTTGACTCGGACGGTCCTACTAACGAGGATAGGACCGTCAGAATCGACAGTTCGGTACTTCATAGTTGATGGTGACACCTTTTCCCCCTTCTACCAATTCGCGAGAACTGTGGCATCGCCAAAGCACTGTATCTATCGTAACCCAAGTCACGCATGTCGCAACATTCGCGTATGCACTTCGCGACTTGATTTCGAAATTTGACGAGACGACTCAGTGTGAGAATAATGAGAGGAAAAATGAATGAACTAGGAAAGTGTGTGATACAAATATGAAACCCTAGAATTGAGTACCCCTTAGTGTCTACCCCGCTACAGCCTACATAGGCTAGGTCATGTATGTCTGACACTCAGTTCTGGTAATTATATTAAATTTCGCGCGCCAATCTCGCGCCAGGACTGTCGGACAGTCCGCAAGCATTTCGGACAGTCCAAATCTGACAGTTCGTACCATTGAAGTGGCAAAATAGTGTCACTACCGTCCGGGTTCTTGGCGACATCGCAAAGGTGCATGCGAAAGACCTTACGTTTTGAAACGAAATTGGTAACCTTTCGCAACCCGCACAGTCCACAATTCGGACCGTCCGGCACAGAAAGTGGCAAAATGGAGACACGCCCTTATGACATAATGCGTCTTGAATACCGGTGGTGCTCCAGGCGGCCGCTAGGTATGGAGCTTGTTAGTTCCCATGGGCCCACCACCCTGTACCCGCCCGTTAATAACTCGTTGCCCGTAGCGCCCCATCCCCAAGAACCCGCTGCTCGAACGCGCTTCGAATAGTAATGTCAACGGGAGTTGTTGTTGGCCCTGTCATCGCTTGGGCGGAGCCGACTTCATTGTCGGGTGTGCGGGGAGCGCAGCCGATCAGCTGCAGTGGCCGACACCGACTTGGGTGTGCAGGTCGACGAGCTGATCGACCTGCTCGAGGCCACTGTCACACCGCCGACGGTGGGGAATCGGCGGTCGAACAGTCCTGGTGGTCGACGAGGGTGGAGGCCGACCTTGGGAGGCTCCGACGTCGACTTGGAGAGGGGAGCTGTGGGGCGCCGACTTGGAGGGCGGCGAGTTTGGGTGGTCGACCTGGCGAGGTCGACCACGGAGGCGTCAACTTGATGACGCCGACTTGGGAGTGGCCGACTTGGTGAAGACGACTGGTGGTCGTCGACTTGGGCTGTCGACGAGCACATACAATTTTCGGTCGACTTCCCCCAAGGAAGTTGACGCCGACCTGGTAACGTAGAGATCACTCTAGCCCCGTGCCTAGCCCGTTGTATAGCTTCCGTTGAATTAGTTATCTCCGCATGGTGTGGTCAGCGTGGATGGCACCGCGATGTAGTTTTTCAGTCTAGTTGTTCTTAATTGTCCCTTACCTAAGTTGTTCGTAGGCCGGCAGCTGTGCGTTAGTCACCACCATGGTTGGCGTAGGTGACAATGGTGTCGCAGACACCTTGGAGGCACGGCTGAAGGATGCGAAGAGACGCCATGAGGCCAACGACTACAAGCCAAACCTCCCGTGGGCGGTCGTCAAGGCGGGCATCCGCACCGTGTGGGCGGAGGAGCACCCCGCTCGACCGGCCTCTCCTCGACCGGTGAACAACGAGGGCGGCGTCGACCTGGGCGTCAACACTGGGGACCAAGTCAGCAGCACTGAAGGCAAGGCGACGTCGGAGGTCGACGAAGCAGATTGATGCCGTCGTTGGCGCCTCACGTGACAGCGGGTGGGATAGCGCCGAGCTATGGCTACTTCAAGTTTACGCCGGACAGAATCTCGGTCACCCACCTGCTGGTCGGTCGCCCTGACATTCTTACGTGGAAGGAGGCAATCGAGCCTCAGCTCGAGATGGCCAGGCTAAAGTGTTTCGCCGACGGCACCGTGGCGACGCCGTCGGATAACGACACCCAGCTGCGTGCAGAGTTCCGCGTAGTGCAGCTGCTGACCTTCACGGTCATCTCGCGGTGCTGCTCGCCGGGCGTGCAGATTGCCCTGCAGCCGTGCAGGGACTACGTGGACGCCAACCACCAAGCGTGGCACTTCATCGAGTCGATGTACCAGGTCACCGACGACCTATACATCGGCCAGCTCGAGTAGCAGATGACGCATCTGCGGATGGGCGACCAGGAGACTTCTCGCCACCATGAGGATGTCCGGCGTGCAGTACTCGTCGACGTCATACGTCACCCACGTCCTGAAGGGGCTCCTGAGCAGCTACAAGTTGATGAAGCGGATGTCAGTGGTGCTGAGCACGCGCTCATCGAGGACTCCCTGACCTCATACATCCTTAGGGACGAGGCGATGCAGGAGGCCGAGCGGTGCATGGAGCTCCTGCCGTAGGTGAACTACGCCGCCCCTGCGAAGCAAGGTGGTCGACCGGGACAACTTGGGCAGTCTGGCGGCAGTGGGAGCAGTAGTGGGAAGCCGGCCAAGGGCGCCGACAAGAGGAAGTCAGCATAGGATGGCGGTCGTAGAGGAGGAGGTCGGCGTCGGGAGTGCTGGATCTGCCACAGCCCCGACCACCTCTCATTCGAATGCCCCGACCGTAGCGACACCGACGACGACGACGCCAAGGGAGGCCCCGGGAGGTCGACCAGCCGTCGCCCACGTCGGAACAGCCAGCCGCGCAAGGAGAAGCAGTCCAACGAGTCGACCTCGGCGAAGAACGCCGACTCCTATGCTGGCGGCCAGGGGCGAGACGACAAGGAGGCGTCGTGCTCGCTGGTCCGCGTCGTGGAGCCGACCGTCTCGTTGGCGCCGGAGGGTGGCGAGGACTTCTAGGCGATGGCGGCAGCTGTGCAGGCGAACCCGTCGGTTGTCCTGCTCGACAACGGCTGCTCCCACCACCTGATGGGGACGAAGGAGGTCTTTGTCGACCAGCGGCGACGTCAAGCAAGTGTGCGGCTTCAACGGGGCGCTGCAGGACGTCCAGGGCTGGGGCACAGTCGCCTTGCAAGGGGAGGCCGGGAAGCAGGTGCTGATCCCCGACGTGCTCTACGTCCCGGGCGTGCACGCGAACCTGTTGTCGGCCGGCCAGCTGAAGGAGAACGGCGCGAAGCTGAAGGAAGACGGCGACGGGATGCTGCTTGTCTCGGCGGTGGGGGACGTGCTCGGTCGGGCGACGCACACCGTCCGGGTCCTCTGCACCGACCTACGTCCCTGCTGGGTGAACTCGACAACGCCCATGGCGGAGGTGGTAGCTCTGCGGGCGATTGTCTCGGCGACGAAGTCGACACCGGCCAGGTGGCACGCGAGGCTTGCGCACGTCGGCGTCGACACCATCACGAGCTCGGCGAAGCACGAGGTCGCGACCGGCCTGGACATCAAGCCGTCGGCTGGCACCGACTCTCCGTGTATCTCCTGTGTCGGTGGGAAGCTGGCGCGGCACACCTTCCCCGGCCAAGGCTCGGACGCTGAGGATGCCCTGGCTGTCATGCACATCGACTTGTGCGGGTCGTTTCCCGTGGCTGCCAAGGATGGCAGCTTATACTTCTTGCTACTGAAGGACCGCAAGACCCGCTTCGTGTAGGTGAGGCCGGTCGCCAAGAAGTAGAACGTGCTGCAGGAGTTCGTGCAGTGGTTGGCGGTGGCTGAGCGGCAAACCGAGAAATCAGTGCTGATGCTACACTCTGACCGGAGAAGGGAGTTCCTCGGAAAGCAGTTCACCGCCTTCATGGACAGTAAGGGGATCGTCCACGACCGCACCTGCCCGTACACTCCGCAGCAGAACGGCATGGCGGAGCGGGAGATTAGGACGGTGGTGGAGTCGGTGCGGACGATGCTGCTGCACATGGGCGTGCAGCACCAGTGGTGGCACCTCGCTCTGCAGCAGGCCCTCTGCGTGCGCAACTACCTTGAGAGGTCAGCGCTACCGCCGGGGACGACGTATTACCAGCTGCTGACCGGGAAGAAGCCCGACTTGTCACTGACCCGCGTGTGGGGCTGCATGGCGCAGTTCCTCGTCCCCGAGCAGCAGCGCGGTGGGAAGCTGAAGCTGAAGGCCAGGTGGGGCCTTCACCTCGGCGTGTCCGAGGAAAACAAGGGCTGGGAACTCCTCGACATCGCCGATAACCTGGGTGGTCACCACATCGGACGTGGTGTTATACGAGATGATGTCACTGGAGGTGTGGAAGTCGGAGCATGGGCCGGCGTCGGGGCGGACGCTGGTCAACTCGCCGACGGACACCTCGACGGCGACGCTCACTCTGCTTGCCGAGGTCGGTGAGCTTGCTGATGAGGACGCCGAGGACGTCTGCTCCTCTATCCCCTCCCCTGCCCCCCCTGTCCCTCCTGCCCCTCCCCTTGCCGCCGACTTGCGTGGGCTGATTCTGGTGTCGGCCTCTGGCGATGAGGGGAGCAGTGGGGCGTCGCCTGTGGCGCCGGCCGAAAGCATTGCCAGTGGCCGACTTGAAGCCACGAAAGTTGGCGTGGGAGCAAAGCTGACGCCGACCAGGAAGCAGCAGGCCGAGGAAGTGCAGCCAACTTTGGTGAAGCTGGCGAAGGAGGCATCGGCAGGGCAGCAGCAAGTAGTGTGCGCACAAGGAAACGACTAAGTGAACGAACGCAGAGATCACTCTAGCCCCGTGCCTAGCCCATTGTCTAGCTCCCGTTGAATAAGTTATCTTCGCAAGTAAGGCCCTCGTGGGCCCATGCAATCGCCCTAGAACGACCCCCGCGGGTCCCCCTTCCTTCCCCCCCATCGTCGCGACCTAGGCGCGCACGCACGTACGCACGCTAAGGCCGCACGCGCACGTGCTAGAAAGCGCCTCCCTGCGGGCCCGCTCGATCGCCTCCCCGTCCCTTTCCCGTCGCCTCCCCGTCCCGTTTTTTTTCCCGTCGCCTCGCCTTCCCCATTTCGCGCCACCTACCCGTCCTCATTTCGCGTCGCCTCCCTGTCCCTATTTCGCGTTGTTGGTGCAACCCTACGGTTGCACTCGGCTTGTTGTCCGTATGCGTGCATGCGCGTGTTCATGGAATGGTATGAGGGCATGGGATGACATATATTTTATGCTTGTAATTGTGTATGAATGTTGAGTCATGATGTCGAAAGTTTGTGTCGAGTCAATAGCGAGTCATCGCGGTCGTTTGTGTCCCGTGCACGGTTTCTATTCTGTCGTGTGTCTCGTGCGCGGTTTCTATTTTGTCGTGTGTGGAACGTTCGGCGTGTCGCAGGTGTGTGCAGCAGACCAATGGAGAACTCAAGGATAAGTTCATGATGAAGAACCAGAGCCTTGGCATAAAGATTCAAGTGCGAAAAGGGTACACTTCAAGATATTGAGAATAGTTACATTACTTTGTGTAGTGTAACATTTCACTTGGTGTAGGCCCTTGTGACCGGTAGTTTCGAGACCCTTCGTGGTTGGGGAAAGTGTGGCACTGTTCCACATCACTGTACCTCGGCTCTTGAGGTTTGTAGGAGCTGGGAGTCATTCCCAACTCGTAACTCTTCCTAATTTGTGTTCTAAGACTATAGTGGCTGCCATAGTGCCGTTCGTTCAAACCAATGCTGTGTCGCCTATTGTAGGCGACATTACGACGCTCCAGATCCAATTTGAATCGGGTCATTTGAAGCCATGAACAGAACGCTATGAACGTTCAAAGCCGCTGTGCAGAAATCCGACTGTGCACGCTATATTTCGTTTTAGGCACATTTGAGCCTATTGCGACTTTAACAAGTGGTATCAGAGCGCCTTGGAGCAGCTTGGACGATGGCTGGACCTGAAGAAAGGGGTGATAGAGGTGCTGGAGGCATTGGAGAAGCCCAAGCACAAGGTCAACCCCGTGATTCAGCCATGGCGCCCGTGCAACCTACTCTTGGACCTTCTAGGGATGAACCAAGAGCGTTCGGGCTTGACAAGTTCAATGGCGATAACTTTGCTGAATGGTCCTTCAGGATGGTGAACGTAGTTGACCACTAAGACCTGCTAGAGGGGATGGAAGGAACGGAGAAGTGCCCCGAGAACGACCCGGAGAAAAGCCTGTGGGTGCGGAAGAGCGCACAAGGCTACCTCCTACTTGGAGCAGCCAAATCCGTCACATCAAGCCATTCCAGCGTGAACCAGAGAAGGGACCAAAGGCATGGGCTGCTCTTAAGGGTGTACACGCTCCTGCGACAGCGGCGGTAGCGGTGGTGTTGGAACGGAAAATGGCGATACTACGAATTGACGAGGATGAAGCGGTTGAAGAAGGGGTGCAGAAATTCTTCGACTTGTTGACGTGGCTTGAGGGAGCTGATTTGAACTACAGTGAGCTCCAGAAGAAGGCCAAATTGCGATCTGCCCCGCCTCTCGCTCGAAGACGTGAAACGAGCTATCCTTCAAGAAGATTTCCGCCGCCGCGAGTTGGCGGGTTCGGATGGCGCCGGGGCAGCAAGCTTTGGCCGGGGATACGGCCGTGGAAGGGGCAGAGGACGAGTTGGAGGCAGATTTGGCAGCAACAACTTCAATGGAGGCCGCGGGAGTGGCGGTTAAAGCAGCGACGACAAGAGCTACGGACGCGGTGGCAGCCGATTCGATGGCGAGTGCCACTGTTGCCATAAGAGCGGACATATGTGGCGCGATTGCTACAAACTCCCAGACGGATGGAACCCTGCTCCAGGCCAAGAGGGTAGAGGAGCAGGAGGAGGGAGAGGAAAACGCCATCGAGGCTGTGGCGGTCGCGGAGGTGGAGCTGCAAATATGAAGAACGAAGATAACGGCAAAGACTCGAGCGACGATCGATTCCCGGGTCAATTCTTCTTCGTATCTACATAAGCACCGGCTACATCAGAGAAGGATGAAGGATTTGAGGAGCCTGCTGCTGTGGGAAAGGTGACCCTACACTCCCTGGACTATTGGGTGATCGATAGCGGCACAACCTATAGCATGACACCTCGCACGGACTTGCTCACTGAACTTGAACCGTCACCGGTGAAGCATGTCACATTGGCTTTGGGGCAGCGAGCAGAGATGAAAGGCATGGGCAAAGCCATGTTCAAGGGTGCTGATGGGAAGATGGTGGTCCTCAAGGACGTGCTTTGGGTGCCCAACCTTGCTGCCAACCTGATTTCCGTGCGGCGGAGGCAAAAGGTCGGCATGGACACGAGCTCGAAGAAAGCCAAGACCTACACCGCGAGGATTGGCAAGCGAATTCTTTTGGGACCTTCATGAAGATAGGGATGTCTACAACGAGATATGGCAGATCCCTGTGGTCCCCATGCCTAAGGAGAGGCAAGTGGCAGCAAGCATCAGCACCAAGGGTGAAGCGGTTGGTAGCGGCGATGGCGCGAACGGTCACGCTAAGGAGAATGAGTCCAAGAATTGCAATCTTGGAGGGACCAGCAAGCTCGGTGAACACAAGGAGAGTGGTGCAGCAGCTAAGAAGCAGCACAAGCGTGAGGAGAACCCCAAGGACGCAGCGGAGGAGGAATACGGAGAGAGCATGTGGGGCACTATTGCGAGTGCGGCATTCTCCAATCTGACTTCGGCTACGGGGGAGTGTGATTAACTCACCTTGCATCGGCGAATGGGGCATGTGGCCCTGCCCATCTTGCAGCAGCTAGTGAAGAATGAGATGGTTGCTGGCATATGTGTGAAGGGGGAGCCCGATGTGGTACTTGGCTGCCCGATGTGTATGCAAGCCAAGTTCACTCGTTTCCCGTTCTCGAGTTCGGAGGCAACGGCTAAGGCACCACTTGATAAGGTGGTGATGGACGTGGTGGGCCCCTTAAAGCTTGGAGATGCTGGAGCAGAGTATTTCCTCACCCTTATCGACGTCTACACCCTCATGACTTGGGTGTACGTGCTGTCCAAGAAGAGCGACGTGGCTGAAACGGTGAAGACCGATTGGTTGCCGATGGTGGAGAGGCAACAAGACCGGCTAGTCAAGTCAATCCGCACCGATCGAGGGGGAGAGTTCTTGAGCAAGGAGTTCTCATTGTGGCTGAAGAAGAATGGCATAAGGCACTCCCTTACCATGCCATACTCCCATGCAATGAACAGCATCGCCGAGCGAACGAACTGCACAATCATGGAGACGGCACGCGGGTTGCTCATTGAAGCCGGGCTACCCGACTATTTCTGGACTGATGCGGTGCGGAGCGCGTGTGTGGCCAAGAACAGAGCCTTGACACATGTGGGAGCAGACAAATGGGTGCCCTATGTGGAGTGGATTGGAAGGAAGCCCAAGGTGAATGTGCTTTGGGTGTTGGAATGCATGTGCATAGCGCTCGTACCTAAGCATCTTCGGCACAACAAGCTCGGTGCCAAGGCGATATGGGCTGTGCACTTGGGCATGGCTCAAAACAGCAAGGGGTGGCTTCTTTGGGACCCATTCACCAAGAAAGTTTTGGTGAGTAGGGACTGCAAATTCATGGAGAACCTGATATATAAGGATTGGAAGGCGAAGAATGGGGCGAAGATAGGCGTGCGGTTTGGGGAGGTGAAGAGTTCCGGTTTGGAGCATGTGGAGCTGCCTTTGGAGCTGAGCAGCGGCAGCACCACCACAAGGCAATCTTCCCTTGTGAATGGGGGAGAGGAGGCCAAGGATGTAGAGGAAGAAGGGGAGGAGGTGCAGCAAGTGAGCGAGCGTGCACCGTCACTTCCTTCTCGCACTACGAGTGCTCCACGGATCCGAGTCACCCTGCAGCAACGCCAAGGCCTTCATGTCCATGCAGCTGAGGAGGAAGGAAGGGGCAAGAGGAGAGTTCAAGCCCCTAATAGGCTGACCTATGATGCATCGGGAAAGCAGGGCAAGTCAGCCCTGGCCGGGGCGGCAATGATGGTCGGAGATGATTAGGAATGTACGTTCATGTTCTTCTCTCCGGTGGAGATGCCGGGAGAACCAGCAACTCTCAAGGAGGCCTTGGAGAGTAGTGATACTGAGGAGTGGAAGAAGGCCATGGAGAGTGAGCTGAAGAGTATCGAGGAGAATGACACCTGGGAATTGGTGGAGCTACCAGAGGGACGTAAGGCGATAACGTCCAAGTGGCTCTTCAAGGTCAAGCCTGACGCCGACGGCAAGATCGAGCGCTACAAATCTAGGCTTGTAGCTAAGGGGTACCAGCAGAAGGAGAAGGTGGACTTTAAGGAGCTGTTTGCTCCTGTGGTGAAGCCGACGACGCTGCGGACCCTACTCGCGGGGGCTGCCATCAAAGGATGGGTGGTGAAACAAATGGACGTGACAACCGCATTCCTCAACGGCATTCTCGAAGAAGAGATTTTCTTGATGCAGCCAGAGGGGTTTGATGATGGTAGTGGCAGAGTTTTGAAGCTGAAGAAGGCCCTCTATGGGCTGAAACAGGCCCCTAGGCAGTGGTACTTGAAGCTAAGAGAAATTTTGGAGATCGGCTTCACTCCCTCAACGGCCGATCACTCCTTGTTCATGCTTGGCGAGGGGGAGCAGAGGAGCTTCATGGTGGTGTATGCGGACGACATCCTCATCTTCTCACCCTCTTCTGACCTTGTGAAGGAGGTGATGCTGAAGCTTCAGGACAAGTTCAAGTGCAAGGCACTAGGCGACGTGAACTTCTACCTCGTACTCCACATCGAACGCGACGTGGAGAAGCGGTGTATGCGAGTGCACCAACGGAAGTACCTGGAGGCCTTGGCTGCCAACTTTGGGCAGAGTGAAGGTCATGTGGCTACTCCATTCTCTTCTGGGTTCAAGTGTGTGAAGGGACCAGAGGAAGAGAGCGTTGGAGAAGAGGCGAGGCGCCGATTTCACCCGTTGGTGGGCAGCCTCATGTATGCGGCGGTCAATACCCGACCGGACGTCACCTTCGCTACCGGGAAGCTGGCTAGGGTTGTACAATTCCCTAATGAGGAGCAGGTAGCAGCTGGAATGAGGGTGGCCAAGTACCTTGGCCAAACACCGACCGTTGGGCTGCAATACTCGGCGGCTGCGCAAAGGCGCCAAAAGGGCGCGGACGGTGTTGAAGCCGGGCCTTGTTCCTCACCGCCTACTTTTGGATGCTTCTTGTGCATCGGAACCAGAGGACATGACAAGTGTTGGAGGGTTCATTTGCTGTGTTGGTGGAGGCCCAACTGCTTGGGAGAGCAAGAAGCAAGTGGACCAAGCATTGATCTCAGTGGAGACCGAGTACATGACACTCTTCCGTGCCGTACGGGACATTGTGTGGCAGCGGCGTTTGTTGGCTGAATTAGGGGAGGAGCAGCAAGGACCTACCCCACTCTACTGTGACAACTAGGGCGCCATTGCTCTTGCTAAGAACCCCGTGTGCTTGGCCTCACGAAGCACATGAGGGTGAAGTGGCATTGGACCAGGTGCATGGTTGCCGCGGGTGAAGTTGAGTTGCGCTATGTGAAGACGACGGGGCAGCCAGCTGACATGATGACCAAACGGCTGGTGGAACAGCAGCATTGGAAGTGCTGCAAGCTGGCTGGGATGGCTCTGAAGAGAGGAGCAGATCCTAAGGTCAACAATCCGAGGGGGAGTTTGTTGGTGCAACCATACGGTTTGCACTCGGCTTGTTGTCCGTGTGCGTGCATGCGTGTGTTGATGGAATGGTATGAGGGCATGGGATGACATGTATTTCATGCTTGTAATAGTGTATGAATGTCGAAACTACCACATTTTCCCGTCGCCTCTTGTCACCTCCCCCCCCCCTTTCCCGTCGCCTCCTCGTCGCCAGCCCGTCCCCTCCCCATCGCCTCCACGTCCCCATCCCGTCGCCTCCCCCTTCCCTTCCGACCTATTCCCCGTCTTGTACCCGCCGCCCCACCCTGTAATCGCCGCCCCACAATGAACCCGCCGCCCCACCCTGAATCCGCCGTCCCACCCTGAACCCGCCGCCCCACCATGTACCCGCTGGCCCACCCTGTAACCGCCGCCCCAACCTGTCACCACCACCTCACCCTGTACCTGCCGCCCCACTTCACCGCTTCCCACCACTCAAGACCTACAAGAACTGCTCCCCACTGCACTGGACCCCTTTCAACCGCACTCAACCGCAGTGAACCGCTTCCAACTGCGCTCAACCGCACTGGACCGCGCTAGACCGTACCCGTACCCGTTACTACCAGTACCCGTACCCGTCTTCCCTACTCGTACGCGCTACCAGTACTTGCCACCAGTATCAGTACCTCACTAGCTAAACGTCCCGACCACTCTAGCGATGGCTACCTCCCGTGTTTTGACGTTGGATCCTGAGGGGTGCCCGGTAGACTTTGCGGGATGGCTACATAAACTCAAGCTCCGTCTAGGGAGCAGGAGCGAGAACGATGTGTGCCTAGTCGAGCATGCCACTGACAAGCTGCAGCCCCCCTGCGAACCCGACCTCTTGGTCCCTCCCCGACGGAGGAACAGCAGGCCCGCGTTGACAAGGCACAATTGGAGGCCAGTCGCTGGGCGGCACGGGATGATGCTACCGTCCTCGCTATCCTCGACCTCCTCCCGCCGTCCGACCTGTCCCACTTCGACCAGCAGGTGACGGCCAAGGGCCTGTATGACGCTGCTGTTCTTCGCTACTCCACCCCGACCACTGTGTCCCTCGGCCGTCACGTTCTACCATTTCGTTTTCCCGAGCTGTCCTCGTTTGACCGCCTTTCTGATCTCATTCTGCACCTGCGCTCGCTCAACGCTGGGCTTCGCGCTGCTGCCCTGACCAGGCCTTGCTTGCTACCATGCCCCCGGCGATCTGGATGAGACGGTACCTCCTTGCCACCCGCCTCTTTGACCGTTTTGCTTCCGCTCGTGACCACTTTCTCACTATCAACCCTAGGACCCTCACTATTAACATCTTTGAGAAGAGGCTTCTTGCTTTAGAGGATCTTGCCCGCTCTCTTGCTGCTGCCGCCAGTACGGTCCTCCCCCCTATCTTTCAGGGGTGTGCCCCATCCTTCCTTGCCTCACCTCTGGCCACCGCCCCTGTTGCTACTGCGACAGAGGTGGCGGCGGTTGCCTCTGGCAACAAAGGGGGCAAGAAGGGTGGCAAGAAAGAAGGAGGTGGTGGTGGCAGTGGGGGAGGCGGTGGGGGTGATGGTAGAGGGGGTGGAGGGGGTGGAGGTGGCAGTGGAGGAGGAGGTAGTGGAGGCGGCGTCAATGGAGGAGGGGGCAGTGGAGGAGGAGGTAGTGGGGCGCCCCAGCAGCAGCAGCAGCAACAACCACAGCAGCAGCAACAGCAGCAGTAGTCGCACAGCAGCAGCAGCAGCCACAGCAACAACAGCAGCCTCAGCGGCAGCAGCAGTTCCAGGGACCGCGCCAGCATGCCCAGCAGTGGCTCCAGCAGCAGCCGTGAAGGCCGACAGGACCGGGGAGCTCTGTCAGCAGTGGCGTCTCGCCCAGCTGGACGTTGCGTGGCCAGCCACACCCTCCCTGTCAGGTGCAGATTGGGCCACGCCACAGCCGCACCTGTGACCGCCACCACCCCCCTGGTCAGTGCTTTGCGCAACTCACTGACCACTACCGGGCGCAGTTTGGCCGCAGCGCCACTGTCCCCGACTAGGCCTCACTGCTTCGCACTGTTGGCCTGCAGCTGTTTAGCATGAATGCTGTAGAGTTAGATGATGTTGTACGATCAGTCTCTATGATGTATGCTGATGACTCTAGTGTTGAGAATTCTGGTTATTACTCTTGTTTGTCTAGCTTAGGTAGAGGTTGCTAATGCTTTCCCTGCTAGCGTAGCTTGCCCATGTTCAACCAGTGAGGATGCGTCTCTGCCATTCACACTCGATGCTGGGGCGTTGAGCTGTTTCTTCCGTGACTGCACCGACCTCACACCACTACGGACTCCTGGCTCTGATACCATGTGAAAGAATTCATGAGAATATTTGACTAAGGAAAAGAGAAAGAAGCAAGATATAGGAGACATAACCCTAAACCCTAGGAAACGTAAAGTAACACCTAGACTAGACAAAACACAACATTATAGTACATTCAAGTATATGTTGACACACACCTAGTCGACCATACTCCAGGTCGACCAGCTTCAGGTCGACCAGCCCAGCTATCAGCCGAGCATACCAAGTCGGCTTCCCAAGGCCGGCGTCACCAAGTCGACGCCCTCCTCAGGTCGACCTACCAAGTCGACCTCCCACCAAGATCGGCGCCCTCCCAGGTCGACGTTTCCCCTCGTCCACCACCAGGTTGAAGTCGGCCGCCGGCTCCCCAGAGTCGGCGGTTGCAGTGGCCCTGTGCAGGTCGATCAACCCCTCGACCAGCTCGGCCACTGCTGTAGGTCGACTGCGCCTCCTGCACACCCGACCACGAAGTCGGCTCCGCCCAAGCAAGGACGGGGCCAACACACTACTCCCGTTGACAATGGACGCGCCACGCGGAGAGACGCCACCGGGGGCGCCACCAAGAGAGGCACCTAGGGGAGGAGAACTGAGAACGGCAGGAGAGGGAGCCAAGCAGGTGGAAGCCAAAGTGTGGTGGGAGTTAGGAGAAGGGGTGCAAGGAGCAGTGAGAGACCAGCTTTGGCAGGTGCTGAAGGAGACCCCAAGGCATTTGTGTTCACCCTGCTGGAGCTGGGCAAGTACACAGGAGGATAGATGTAGATCAAGCTGATGGAGGAGGTACTCGTGTACCAGCGAAAGAGGCGCATGTGCCCAGGAGACATCAAGATCTGCATCAAAAAGTGCGAGGAGCTCTTGGAGGCGGGGCTGATCAGGCCCTCAGAGTCAGAATACGCAGCAGCGACAGTGGTGGTAGCTCGGAAGGATTTGACTAGGGGCATCCTCTCGCGCCGTATCTGCGGGGACTACCGCGATCTCAATAAGCTCACGGTGGCCGACAGATACCCAATGCCCACCCCGTAAGAGATATTCGACAAGCTGCAAGGGGAACATCTTCAGTATACTGGATCTCCACTGGGGTATCAACAAAATCAGGATAGCAAAGGCCGACACTTGCATGACGGCATTCCACGGGCCAGATGGACTCTACAAGTGGCTCTTTATGCCATTCGGGCTAAAGAATGCCTCAGCAGTCTTCCAGAGAGCATTGGATAGAGTACTGCTCGGCCTGCTACATAGACGATGTGGTGGTGTTTAGCTCCTCAGCCAAACAGCATGTGGCGGATGTGAAGAAAGTGCTAGAGGTTATCAGAGCCTCAGTGCTCATCTGCCATCCCAGGAAGTGCCACTTTGTGTCACTGACCGTGCAGTACCTTGGGTTCGAGGTATGTGGATGACGCATGAGCATCCAAGAGGCGAAGGTGGCTGTGCTGGGCAAACTGGCTGTACCAGAGAGTCGCAGCACCTTGAGGGCCATCTTGGGCTTCCTAAACTACTCTAGGAAGTTCGTGCCGAACTTCAGCAAATGAGCCGCTTGCCTGAATCAGCTGCTGAGGGAAGATGTGGCGTGGAAGTGGGGGAAGACAGAGCAGGGGCACTGCAGGAGCTACTAGAGGCAGTGAAGACAGGGCCAGTGCTTTGCAGCTGCCCAAGCCAAAAGGGAGATTCACTCTCTACACGGAGTTGAGCAGTTCTGAAATGGGGGCAGTGCTCTGCCAGCAAACAGAGGAAGGGGAACGGGTGATGGCATTTGCCAGTCGAGGATGAAACGCAGCGCAAGCCAATTATAGTTCGTACAAGGGGGAGAGCTTGGCTGCGGTGTGGGCAGTGACGTACTTCCGGGTGTACCTTATGGAGAGGGAGTTCACCCTCGTGACGGACCATCAGCCACTTCTCTGGCTAATGAGCAGCCATACGCTGACAGGGAGGAATACGCGTTGGGCAATGCGCCCGCAGGAGTTCGACTTAACCATGAAGCACCGACCGGGCCAAACCCTACAGCACGTGGATGGACTGTCCCAGAACCCCCACCACCAGAACTGGTAGTCAGCCTAGTCGCATTAGCACGCGAGGTGGAGCGGCATGGCGGGAGGCAGCAAGAAGCGAGGAGTGTGCCGGACATATGGGCAGACCGAGAGACAATGAGGTGGTTAGCAGAAGAGCCCGTCTCAGAAGCGAGAAGCGAGAGCTCGCGGGCAGCACTATACGCAGTTGGTGAACAGGCTGGTGGTGGCGTGATCCGTCGATTCGTGGAGCAGTGTGAGGCGTGTAATCGGAACAGGGCATAGCTAGCACAGAGCCGCCGGGACCTGCAGTCACTGCCCATAAGAGGATTGGGATTTCGGTGGCCCTTGGACATGGCGGGAGAGCTGCGCGTCAGCAGGAGAAGAAAGAAGTACATACTGTTGATGTGATAGGTGTTGGCACCGCTCTCGCTTGGGCAACGCTGACCTCCTGGTCGGGCGCGCGGGTGGTGCGGCCGACTGTTTTGCAGGGTTCGTCGTATAATAGTCGACGGGGTTGTTGACCTGCAGGCGACCGCTGCAATGCCGCCGTTGATGGGAGCCGGTGGTCTAGTTTGATAGGAGAGGTCGACGGAGTAGTCCGCCGACCTGCGTAGGACTTGCGGGCAGCTGTCAAGGATGTGATCTCGACGGCTGCAGGTGACCGTGTTGGTCGACAGACGGGCTGTCGACCAGGTGGTCTTCGACGGGCGCGGTGGTCAACGAGGGAGTTCGTCGACCAGGGCGCACACTGGGTGGTCGCCCTGGTCGACTAGGTAACCTGCTCGGCGAGTTCTGCGGAGGCACGCGAACGTCGTCGAGGTCACGATGGCGAAGGCGACTTTGGGCTGGTATCCCGTAGTCAATGTGGCTCATCAGGCGCAGACCACAGCCGACGGATGCACAACGGTGCAAGTCGGGCCAATCGTCTGCGCCCACCTGCGGGCGTGCGCACTGCTGTCTTCTACGGGTGCAACGCTGGACAGCCGCTCTGCTGCAGCGTTGGCACGCCGTCGACGTGCTGCATTGGCAGGCCACGTTTCTGCAGTGCTGGTGCGGCTCCTCTACACAACGCTGGCAGGCGGTCGACCATGTTGTCCTGCAGAGTTGTTAGGTTGCTAATGTAGTCATTCTTGCCATTGTTGTATCAGTCATTCTGAAATTCCAACTTTGCTAGTTGAAACTCTTGCCGAAATTCTCTCGTGAAGTGCTAAGGAATGCAGGAAAAACTACTCCTAGAGCTCGTGCCAACCCCCCGTAGTCTAGCTCCCGACCGTTGTAGAGTGATTCTCCGTGTTCACCAACTATACACAGTTGGTGAACACAAGCTGGTGGTGGGCAGGGATGGCAAGGCAGATCCGTCAATTCGTGGAGCAGTGTGAGGTGTGTAATCGGAACAGGGCACAGCTAGCACAGAGCCGCCAGGAGCTGCAATCACTGCCCATAAGAGGATTGGGTGGAAGTGAGGGCGCTCAAAAGCAAGAGTGCGGCTCTGGTGACAGAGGCATTCAAAAAGCAGGTGCTCACCAGGATGGGTGCCTGCGAGGAGGTCCTGGCTGATCAGGCCACAGACTTTCGCGGGGAGTTCGACGCAGCCTTGACGGCCATCGGCATCACGCAAAGGAGGACCTCCCGTGATCACCCGCAAGCCGATGGGCTAACCGAGCGGATGGTGCAAACTCTAAAAAGAGGGCTGCGTGCGTATGGAGAGGCGCACCGGCGGACCTGGGATGAAGACTTATACTGGGTATCTGCAGAATATAGGTTCAGCAAGCAAGCGGCCCTCCGGAACGTGTTGTCTTATTACCTCCTGTATGGGAGGGATTCCATTCGGCCAGTAGGAGCGCCCATGGTGCTCACTGAGGTGTTCACAGCAGGCACGCCAGAGCTGTGGGACGACTTAACCAAGGTCAGAGAAGATTACCTACGTTCCCGACTACCTTCGGCCTTGGAGAACCTGCATTTGGCGCAGCTACAAGACGCACAGCGCTACCAACAGCGCCAAGGAGGAGTACTGGTGCCGCAGGGGACTCAGCCACAGGAAGGGCAAGAAGCGTATTGCTGGACTGCGAGGCAGATTGTGCTGGATAGAGGATTGAGCAAGGAGCGTTGGCGCGTGATGGAGGCAAGGGAGTCCGGGGTGGTGGTGCTGGAGATTCAGCCGGGCAGACGCGTCAGAGACCATGCAACCAATACGGCATGGGCAAGCACCAAGAGCATGGCACGTCTGGACCAGGGCACGACGAAGCCAAGGTAGCAGAAGGGAGAGCACATATCAGCTGGCATCAACAAGGGAGCCAGGGTAGCATCTACACGAGGAGACATAAAGAGGAAGGGGAGACAGCACCACACGGAAAGAGGGAGAGCATCACGAAGTCAGCAGAGTCATACCGAGAAAAGAACAGACAAGCGAACAAGAGCAATACGGCAGCGAGTTTCCGACATGGCTCGTATGGAGAAAGTGGACTGTGGCGAGGAGAACTGAAAGAGGAAGCCCTGAAGGACCTGCTGCACCATGTGTGACTGAGTCAGAGTGACGGTGCGCGCTGCTCTGTCACGGGTAATCTGTAAGCCATGATAGCTCCGCAGCTCCGTGACATGGGGCGGTACCCATGTAACGGTACTCAGGGATTTTTTCAAACGACTTACCTAAGGGACTGCCACCTTAGCGAGCACACGACCATCACATAGAGTTAGAACTGGGGGCACAGCCAACTCGACGAACTAAGGAAACAGCTAGATTACATACTGGAGGAATTGTTTTCACCCGAACGAGTTCGTCACTGTTCTCGGCACCAATACTGTTCACACAAAAAAAGACAGAGGTTTTCGCATGTGCATCGACTACTGCGCACTGAACAGAGTAACAGTTAAGTCGCGACATTCCATTTCCCGCGCCGATGAACTGATAGATATCAACTGTGAACATCCCGGGTATTCTCGAAAATTGACTTACGAGGAGGTTACCATCAGATTAGAGTCGAACCATCGGACTGCGCCAAGACAGCTGTATGAATTAGGTACGGGTCATACGAGTATACAGTGATGCCCTTCGAGCTGACCAACGCACTCACGATAGTTCAGATGACGATGAACGAGACGTTTCGGCCGCTTTTAGATAAATGCGTGATAGTCTACCTCGACGACATCCTGGTTTACAGTTCCGACAAGCAGCAACACTTAGCGGACCTCGAGGCAGTGTTCAAGATTTTAAACGAAAATCGACTATTGACCAACGGTTCGAAGTGCGAGATTTTCCAGGACCGGCTAGAATTCCAGCGGCACGTTATTTCGGAGGCTCGAGTTGAGATCGACCCGAAAAGGTTAGACACAGTAAAAACGTGACACCCCCCGACAAATATCACGTAACCACAAGAGATTGTTTAGGGTACGCTAAATAACATGCGTCGGTTCGTCCCCGACATGGCACAATTAACTGCCCCACTGCTATGGCGCTACGTGGGGGGAGAAAGAGCATGCTGCCTTCTCAGCCCTCTGTTCACCGGCGCCGACCCACACCGCCCATTCGAAGTAGTTACACACGCAAGCGACATCACCATTAGAGCTGTACTGCTATAGGACTTCGGCAACAGATTACAACCCATCACATACGAGTCACGAAAACTGCATCTGCCCGAGAAGAATTTCCCGATACATGACCGCGAAATACTCGCGATCGTGCACGTATTCAAAGTATGGCGTTGTAACTTGATCGATGCCGACATGACAGTACGGACAGACCACAAATCACTGCAGTACCTCCGCGCACAGCCCCATCTCAACCCACGACATATCCGTTGGCTCGACTTCCTCGAGTCAAACTTCCACTACAAGGTCACCTATAAAAAGGGAGCCTCGAATATGGCCGACGCACTGACCTGCCCAACTGCCCAGATGCACACCATACAACTCCCCAGACCAGTCCTCTGCTGTCAGGACTATTTACCCACGGCTACCAAACAGACCCATTCTTTACCGGAGGAAATTCGCAGCAGCTCGCAGCAGCAAAAAGTGGTTTATTATGTAAAAGCCGGCACCGATCGCATCTTTGTACCGGACTACACCTTACCGTGGGAATTACTGCTATATGAGGCACACAACAAAATTTTCTCATGACATATTCGGAGTATAAAAAACACAGCAGCAGCTGCAGCGATACTACTACTGGCCCAAGATGCTGATTGACGTGCAGCGACACGTGGCATCGTGTCCCACCTACCAGCTCATGAAGTCATCGCGACAGCGACCGGCAGGACAGTTGCAGCCGCTTCCCCCCCCCCCCCCCCCCCCCCCCCCCTTAAGAGCGTGCTTGGGAGCAGGTGACGATGGACGTTGTCACGGGGTTACCGGCTGGAGAAAGTGGGAACGACGCGATCCTGGTCGTCGTCGATCACCTGACAAAGGTGGCACATTTCGTAGCCTGCAAGAAATCAATCACAGCCAAAGAAACAGCCCGATTCTTCATCTCCACCGTCGTCCGTCTGCACGGGATACCAGCAGCAATCATCAGCGACCGCGACAACATATGGCGGAACATGTGGCAGCAGTTTGGCACAGGACTACAGTTCCGTTCATTAAACCAACCCGAAACCGTCGGCCAAACAGAGCGGATCAACCAAACCATGGAGCAGTTAATTTGAGCCACGTGCGACGACCCGACAACACGGGAACAGTAGCTGCCACTCATCGAATTCGCATATAATAACTCCACATCAGCCACGATGCAGTAGTCGCTGTTCCCCCTCAACTACGGACAGAACCCAACAGTACCCATGACCCTGAGTCCTGGCAACCCAGTCCTAGGCACACAACAGTTCGCAGAAATTTTATAGGCCGCCAGGACCCGAGCAGCAGACGCTATAAAAAAATCAAACATCATCGCTAAGTGCAATGGTGATCGCCACCGCCGCCCCGTCACTTACTAGCCTGATGACCTCGTTCTCCTCAACAGTTAAAACCTCCGCCTGCCCGTCACTCCGAAGCTCCGCCCACGATATTGCGGGCCACTTCGCATCAGCCACATGATTACACCGGTCAGTCCGTCGTTTCACGTCAGCCTACTCAGCCCATACGTCTCATCCACCAGCCAGCTGGCACGAAACCCCCAAGCCAGCATGACGCGACCATCAACAGAGCCAATCATCACGCCTGAGAAATTCCTGAGCCACCGAGTTCGCGACCCACGTGGAGCTCGCAGGATTGAATTCCTGATTCGCTGGAAAGATCGCATGCCCACCGAAGACAATTGGGTGCCCCTAGATAGGATCGAGAACCACCCCATCCTCACCGAAGATCTACGCAGCTGCAACATCCTGGATACATGCACTCTCGTAAGGAGGGCCTCCTTTGGGGGGGGGGGGGGGGTAGTGTACGGAACGTTACTTTTCCTTACTTCGCGTCCCTGCTTACCGCGTACACAACTAACCCCGCCAACAGTACCCCGCAGTGCACCGTTAACCTCGATCACTATTCCCGCCACTGTTCACGCCGCGACCCAACTGTTAGAATCTAGCAGTAGGAATGATTGAACTATGAAAGAGTTGGGTACAAATATGAAACCCTAAAGTGGGCTGTACCCCATATTGGCTACCCAACTACAGCCTAAACATATATAGCAGATATAACATTTGACACACCCCGATAGGCAAAGTGGGGGAGAGCAAGGGGTCACAAGACCAGTCAAGAGAGGCAAAGCAAGCTCAGGGTGGATCACAACGTCACCACACACACTGAGCACAAGCAAAGGGCCACAAGGCCAGTTCACATGCAGAGGTATATATGCAACAACAACAGCACAGTGATCTCTACCTAGCAAAACAGACATGCAGGTATATATATATAGATCACAGTACAAGCAAAGTCTACAGCAAGTGAGGCAAAGTGGGCACAAGGCCTAACATAGTGCAGAAACGTTGATGATCACCAGACGGAAGTGCCTTGGTGAAAATATCAGCAGTGTTGGCCCGAGTGGCCACGTAACGCAGACGAAGCTGACCACGCTGCTGCAACTCTCGAGCCAGGAAGTAACGCAGAGCGATGTGCTTCGTTCTGTGCTCCAGTCTGTGCTCCTGACACAAGGCAATGGCGGCCTTGTTGTCGACGTACAGCACTGGAGGAGAACGAGGCCGCTCTCCCAGGTCGGTCAGCAGGTAGGTGAGCCAGCGTAACTCCTGTGCAGCCATGGCTGTGGCGTAGATCTCAGCCTCACAACTGGAGCTGAGAACAGAAGACGAGCGTGTAGAACGCCAAGAAACTGAACTAGAGCCAAGGATGAAGGTGTAACCCTGTGACGACCGCTGCGTAGCCTGGTCGTCAACCCAAGAAGCGTCTGAGTGCCCAGTGAGGACAACTACGCTTCGCCCTCCAAGCACGAGCCCCATGCCCGATGTACCGCACAAGTAGCGCAGTACCCTCTTCGCAGCATCCATGTGCACCTTTCGGTGCCGACCAGGAGCCACGTAGCAAGCCAGAAGGCCAAGAGGGTACGCAAGGTCAGGTCGAGTGCAGGTCATCAGGTACATGAGGCAGCCCACTAGCTCTGGGTACGGGCCACTCGGCTCTACGGACTCGTCCGAAGGTGGAGCTGAGAGCGAGTGGCCTGTAGCCAGAGGAGTGTGCTGTGGCGAGGACCAGGTGAAGCCGAAGCGCTGAAGGACCTGCTGCACCATGTGTGACTGAGTCAGTGTGATGGTGCGGCGTGCTCTGTCCCGGGTGATCTGCAAGCCAAGGTAGCTGCGCAGTTCACCCAGGTCTGTGCACGTGTGTCTCTTCTGCAGCTCCGACTTCACCAGGGCGAGAGCCTCAGTGTCAGCAGTGGCAAAGACCAAGTCGTCGACGTACACGAGGATGTAGAACGGCGGCAGCGACGTGTCGGTGCGCAGAAACAGCGACGGGTCAGCAGACGACGGAGCAAACCCAAGAGCCGCAAGTGTAGTCCTCAGTGTGTCGTGCCACTCACGTGGTGCCTGGCGGAGACCGTAGACTGGCCGCCGGAGGCTCCACTGGGTACCAGGAGGGAACGACCCAGTGAAGCCAAGAGGGCGGCGCAGCCAGATCTCCTCGTGCAGGCTGCCCTATAAGAAAGCTGTGCTGAAGTCAAGAGAGTGAAGCTCGTAGTCACGCTGAGCGGCAACGTGCAGCAGCACCCGAAGAGTGGTCATCTTCGGGGTGGGGGAGAAGGTCTGAAAGAAGTCTACTCCCTCTCGCTGTCTGAAACCTCGAGCAACGTAACGAGCCTTGAAGACAGGCGGAGAACCTGGCGGCCGCTTCACCCTGAAAATCCACATGCCACTGACGATGTTCGCCCCAGGAGGGGGAACCTCGTCAACGTAAGTGCCTGTGGACTTCCAGGATGCCATCTCTGCGTCCATGGCTGTCTGCCACTGAGAGGAGTACTCACCCGCGATCGCCTCAGCGTAAGAGCGCGGGGTCGGGATGTCTGGTGCATCTGGGTCTCCCTCAGGGGCAAGCAACATGGACACGAGATGAGGCGCAGCGGCTGCAAGACACTCAAGGTCCTCCTGCCTGTCCTCAAGGACGTCCGTGCCAAGAGCACACTCACCCCCGACGGACGGAGGAAAGACAGACTCAGACTCAGCAACAAGACTAGCGGCGTAGTCTAGACGACAGGCAGCAGCAAAGTCAACAAGCTCAGCGACTAAGGCAGACGCAACAGCAAACTCAAACGACGGGTCAGTGACACATGTGGCTAGCAGACGCGTGACAGTAGAGTGAGCAGCACGGGTGCGGTCAGACTCAGGCTCAGGAACGGTAGGCAGAGAAGACGCAGGAGGGGACGGCAGGGGAACACGCTGCGGAGGAGAGGAAGGACGACGGACTACGAGGTGGGTGCCGGTGACAGCCGGCTGACGCGAACGAGGAACACGACGACCAGGACGACCAGAACGGACAGGCGAGACAGGACACGATGCAGGCTCATGACGCTCAGTAAGACCCCCTGTCTGTTCAGTGCAAGGAGAAGGAGCAGGCAGCGGTGAGCCTGTTGAGTGATGCTACCATTCGCATTCACGTCTGTCTGCCTCCCATCATATGTTCGTGCGTTGCATGCGTGTTGTGAGTGTGTGCAAGAATTTGTGTTTTGTGCGGTTTGGTTTTTCTGAGTGTGTGTGTGAATGTTATTTGGCTTGAGCAGATATCTGAAGTGACTCCTCTGCTCAAGAGCTTTCCGAGGAACCAAGTATCGCTTCAATCGGAGCACGAACAAGAAAGTTACGAACGTTGGAGTTCGTATGCTTTTGATATTTGGTTGTGGTGACTATGGGAAGTTGTGGGGTTGACTCAATATGGGGTACAGACTTTTGGGGGTTGGGAAATTCGTCTTTTCTACTGTAGTTGCTGCCAAATGGTTGGGAGAAACCAAACCAGGTTGGCAAGTGTGGCCAAGTTGGGTTGAGGTGGATTGTGGAGGTTGGGATAGTGACAAAGGTCAAAGTTGGGTTGCCTATGGGAAAGGGAATTGTGTGGCATGGAGTTTCCTTTGGTTGGGGACTCCTTGGGACGTTCCCTCTCGTCCTCCTCATCCCTTCCACCTGGTTTAGTGCTACTTTAATTCTCTTGTGTGAACTTGTGTGAACTTTGTGATTGAGTTAAGTTCTTATGGCAGCATACCCCCCTGTGCGCCGAAATTGATAAGTCGAGATTTACTTCACCTCTTGATACGTTTCAACTTGGGAATTGTAGCCACGGAGTAGGGCTACAACATATATGAGTTTAGTGAAGTTTAGACTGTGCACGTTTCGTCGACGGCGTTTCTTGTGAGCGCAACTATTCTGTCCAGAAATAGGGACCAACGATTTTGAGAAATTTAGGCACCTAATCTTCATAGACTCCGTCCTTAATCTCTAACAAGTGGTATCAGAGCTGATTAAGGACTTTGTGGAGAGTCTACTGAAGTGTGAAGACCCTCCTAGACCCACCATGGCCTGTGGGCGTGCCTAAGTGGAGTTCTGGAGGTTGGATGTGACTTCCGCTAAGGGGAAACTCTGCCCAAATTTCGTTGGCGCCGACACTTGTGAAGATTGTGTGGATCTACATTGTGACCAGCAAAAGGGGGAGCTGAAACCTCTGATTGGGAGCAGAGGAGATGAATCAAGGGAGTGGAGATGCAGCTGAGAAGAGGAGTGAACCGCCACCATCCAAGATCGAAGCTTTGGATGGCTCCAACTATGAGGAATGGAGCGGGCGGATGCGGAGCGCCTTCAAGCGCTACAAGCTACTGAAAATTGCAATGGGAGAGGAGAAGTTGCCGGGGGAAGGAGATGCCCGCGATCGGTGGATTGAGAAGAGCGCGGTGCTGTACGACCTCATCCTCCAATCGGTCAACAACGACATGTTCCAGCACATCAAGGATTTGGTGGAGTTGGATGATTCCGGACCGAAGGCATGGAAGCTGCTACGCGACGTGATTCAGCCCAACACGCTGCCGATGGTGATTGTGTTGGAGAAGGAGTTGGCTGCCCTCTCCATGAAACCGGGAGATGATGTGAAACCGGTCCTTGACAAGATCAAGGACACCTATGCGAGGATGGCAGCGGCGGGCAGCGAAGTGTCGCAGATGCAACAGTGCACCAAGATCATCTCGGTGCTCGACAACTCGTGGGACAACCTCATCCCCACCCTCAACGTTCAGCAGGACAAATGGACGCCTGAGTGGCTACGGCAGCAGATTCTGCAAGAGGACTTCCGCAGGCGCCACACGGGAGGTGGTGCTGCCAACAAAACTGCTGAGGGGTATGGAGCTGCAGGAGGCAGCAGAGGAAGAGGGGGAGGGAGAGGCCGAGGCCGTGGGAGAGGCTTTGGCAGAGGGAGAGGCCGAGGTGACTACAATGAGGGGCATGGGAGCTCTGGTGGCAGGGGGAGCACCCGAATGGAGGGTGCGTGCTGGTACTGCAAGAAGGCTGGACACCCGTGGTTCAAGTGTTTCAGCCGGCCTGAGGGATGGGCCCCTCCAGGCATGAAGCCGCCAAGTGGTGAACGTGCACGCGGTGGCGCTGTGCAAGGATCAGGTGCACAAGGTGATGGTGCACAAGGTAAAGCCGACCCTGGGATGTTCCTCATGGTTGAGGATGTACAAGGGAGTGGGGGTGATATGGGTTCAGTTGGGAAGGTTGTGATGCACCCCCTCACTCACTGGGTGATCGATTCAGGTTGCACGAGTCATATGACCCCACGGGCAGATTTGCTTGATGAGGTAAAACCTCCTGGGAAGATCAAGTTTGTGGCTGCCGCTTCAGGTGCTTTGCTCCCTGTGATTGGTGTTGGGAATGCCAAGGTGATGGGAGCCAATGGAGAGCTTGTGGGGCTTGGGAATGTGCTGTTGGTTGAAGGTTTGTCCGCTAACCTTCTTTCTGTGCGCCGGCTGCAGAAGAGCAAGGCTGAAGTTACCTTCGGCCCAACCAGCTGCCGTGCAAAGCTTGGGAAGTTGCTGCTGTGGAACTTGGAGGAGAAGAGCAGCTGCATCAAGGACTTGTGGCAGCTGCCCATCATCCCTTGGAAGGGGAAACCACCAGCAACGGCAAAGGCAGCGGCAGCGGCTAAAGCAACTGCGGGAGGAGAGGAGACTGCACCAACTGCTGGGGCCCTGGATGCAGTCAAGAAGGTGCAGCAGCCACAACAGCCACATGGTGAGGTGCTTGCTGGTGTGGATGCGACAGCTGCATGGGCAAAGGCTTCATCTGGGAGTGGTGAGGCTGATTGGGAGACGTGGCATGAGAGGCTGTGCCATGTGAACATTCCTATGCTGCAGAAGTTGGTAAAGGATGGGTGCTTGAAGGGGCTGGAGGTGAAGGGGGGAGCAAAGGAGATTGGGAGCTGCCCTACCTGCCTTGAGACCAAATTCACGAAGTTTCCCTTCAGCAGCAGCACAGGACCAGCCAAGGCACCACTTGCACTAGTGCACATGGATGTGGTGGGCCCCACGAGGGCCCTTTCTCTCTCAGGCAGCCGCTACTTCTTGACGATTGTGGACGACCACACGCGTGCGGTGTGGGTGTACCCTCTCAAGACTAAGGGGGAGGTGGCAGCGGCTGTTCTTAAGGAGTGGATGCCGAGAGCACAAAGGGAAAGCGGACACAAGGTGAAGGTGATCCGCACTGACAACGGAGGAGAGTTCATCGGCGCTGATTTTGAGAAGGAGCTGAAGCGGAAGGGGATCCAGCATCAGCTCACAGTGCCTTACAACCCTCAGCAGAATGGCGTGGCTGAGCGGTTCAACCGGACCCTGCAGGAAGGTGCTCGCACTCTCCTTGGGCGTGCAGGGCTGCCGGATCCGTTTTGGGTGACAGCACTGCGGCAGGTCGTTGTTGTGAAGAACCGGGTGCTGGCGACTGTGGGGGACAAGCAATGGGTCCCCTACACCAAGTGGTATGGGAGTGCGCCTGCAGTCAACATGCTGAGAACTTATGGCTGCATGGTGGTGTTTCATGTACCGAAGGAGAAGAGGGGAAAGTTGGAAGCTTCTGGGAGATGGGGTGTGCACTTGGGGCTTGCCAAGGACCACAAGGGCTGGTTGATATGGGACTTGACGAGCCAGCAACTGACTGTGTCAAGGGATGTTAAGTTCCTTGAGTCCTTGTTCTACAAGGAGTGGAAGCAGCAGCAGCAGAAGCTTCCTACAACACCACTGATCATTGAGGCCGATGAGGTGCAGCGGCCTTCGAGGCAGGTGGAGGTTTCTGTCTCCAAGGAGGAGATCTCTGGGGTGACTGATGATGGGGGAGAACCTGAGGTGGAGCAGCAGCAGCAGCAGCAGCAGCAGGAGGAGGAGCAAGGTGCTCCACAAGGTGCCGGACGTACGGCTGACCGTCCTAGGAGGGATGTGCGCCCTCCTAACAGGCTGACCTATGCAAGCCGTGGCAAGCCAAAGGTGGTAAGGGCTGGGAGTGTGGCTGAGCAGTGTGATGAGGATGAGATAGCACACTGCTACTGGGCAGCCGTCCCTGAGCCCAAGACGCTAGCTGAGGCATTGAGCGGGCCCGATGCTGAAAAGTGGAAGCAGAGTGTGAAGGAGGAGTATGATTCTCTGCTAGAGAATGAGACGTGGGAGCTGTGTGAGCTGCCACCTGGGAAGAAGGCCATTTCTTCCAAGCTGATTTTCAGGTACAAGTACGGACCTGATGGGGCGCTGACCCGCTACAAGTCAAGGCTTGTGGCTAAGGGGTTTCAGCAGACAAAGGGAAAGGACTTCAACGAGCTCTATGCTCCTGTGGGGAAAGGCACAACACTTCGGGTGTCATTGGCAATGGCAGCATACCGTGGATGGCGGGTGAAGCAGATGGACATCACCACCGCCTTCCTCAATGGGATCATTCTGGAGGAGCTGTACATGTTACAGCCTGAGGGTTTGGATGATGGGAGCGGCAGGGTGTGCAGGCTGAAGAAGGCCATCTATGGCCTGAAGCAGGCTCCTCGTGCATGGTACCACAAGTTAGAGGAGACTCTGCTGGCTGGGGGTTTCAAGAAGAGTGAGTGTGATCACAGCTTGTTCCTGCTGCAGGAGAAGGAGCAGTTTCTCATGCTCCTGGTGTATGTGGATGACATCCTGCTCTTCTCTGAGTCGTCTGCAATGATTGAGCATGTGGAGGAGATGCTGGAGATGCAGTTTAAGTGCTCCAAGATGGGAGATGTGAAGTACTATTTGGGCATGCATGTGGAGAGGGACCTTGACAAGGGAGTGTTGAGGTTGCACCAGAGAAAGTATTGTGAGGGGCTGGCTGAGAAGTATGGGCTGCAAGATGGAGGAAAGCCAGCCACCCCACTGCCTTCGGGGTTCACTGTGGAGCCCTGTGCTGAAGAGGAGGTGGTGGGTGAGAGTGACAGGAAGCTGTTTCATTCCATGGTGGGGGCACTCAATTATGCGGCTAACTACACGCGGCCTGACATTGCCTTTGCTACATCCAGGCTTGCAAGTGTGGTTTCACGCCCCAGTCATGAGCAGCTGGAAGCGGCCAAGAGGTTGGTCCGCTATGTGAGCGCTACGGCATTAGTGGGCTTGGAGTTTAGTGCTATGCGACAGAGGCTGCAGAGGGGTGCAGCTGATTTGGGCAAGGGGGAGATGCTCCTGACCTGCTACACCGACGCTAGCTTCAACTCTGTGAAGGCGGATGGCACCAGCATTGGAGGCTATGTGTGCCTGTTCGGAGGTGGTGCAGTGAGCTGGCGCAGTAAGAAGCAGAATGAGGTGGGGCAGTCCTCGTGTGAGACAGAGTACATGGCCCTGCATCATGGGGCAAAGGAGGTGGTGTGGCTGAGGCGTTTGTTGGAGGAGATTGGAGTTGGTCAGAGGGAGCCGACTGTGATTTTCTGTGATAATGAGTCGGCGGTGAAGCTAGCGAAGAATGCTTGTCTTCATGGGCTGACCAAACACATCAGGCCTAAGTGGCACTGGGTGAGAAGGCTCCTGGACAAGGAGGTGCGGCTGGAGATTGTGAAGACCCATCAGCAGGCGGCTGACATTCTCACCAAGCGCCTGGCTGAATCTGAGCATTGGAAGGGCATGAAGCTTGCTGGAATGAGTGTGCATTGAGGATGCATGCTTGAGCTATGGCATGTGGGATGATGGTTGGCAGCCAGAGGGGGAGTTTGTTGAGTGATGCTACCATTCGCATTCACGTCTGTCTGCCTCCCATCATATGTTCGTGCGTTGCATGCGTGTTGTGAGTGTGTGCAAGAATTTGTGTTTTGTGCGGTTTGGTTTTTCTGAGTGTGTGTGTGAATGTTATTTGGCTTGAGCAGATATCTGAAGTGACTCCTCTGCTCAAGAGCTTTCCGAGGAACCAAGTATCGCTTCAATCGGAGCACGAACAAGAAAGTTACGAACGTTGGAGTTCGTATGCTTTTGATATTTGGTTGTGGTGACTATGGGAAGTTGTGGGGTTGACTCAATATGGGGTACAGACTTTTGGGGGTTGGGAAATTCGTCTTTTCTACTGTAGTTGCTGCCAAATGGTTGGGAGAAACCAAACCAGGTTGGCAAGTGTGGCCAAGTTGGGTTGAGGTGGATTGTGGAGGTTGGGATAGTGACAAAGGTCAAAGTTGGGTTGCCTATGGGGAAGGGAATTGTGTGGCATGGAGTTTCCTTTGGTTGGGGACTCCTTGGGACGTTCCCTCTCGTCCTCCTCATCCCTTCCACCTGGTTTAGTGCTACTTTAATTCTCTTGTGTGAACTTGTGTGAACTTTGTGATTGAGTTAAGTTCTTATGGCAGCATACCCCCCTGTGCGCCGAAATTGATAAGTCGAGATTTACTTCACCTCTTGATACGTTTCAACTTGGGAATTGTAGCCACGGAGTAGGGCTACAACATATATGAGTTTAGTGAAGTTTAGACTGTGCACGTTTCGTCGACGGCGTTTCTTGTGAGCGCAACTATTCTGTCCAGAAATAGGGACCAACGATTTTGAGAAATTTAGGCACCTAATCTTCATAGACTCCGTCCTTAATCTCTAACAGAGCCAGGCTGTAACGGAAGACCAGTAGACGAAGGGAGACTAAGAACCTGGCGAGGTACAGAGTCAGACGGTGGCTGAGACGACGGAGACGGTGGAGCGAAGAACAGGCGCGGCTGTGCAGCGCCACCAGCACCAGCAGCTCCAGCACCCCCAGCAGCTCCAGCACCTCCAGCAGCTCGAAAACCCTCAGCGCCAGCTCCTCCAGGACCAGCTCCACCAGCAGCAGCACCCCCAGAATCGGCACCTCCAGTCCCAGGGTCTCCAGTCTCAGTGTCTCCAGTAGCAGCACCCCCAGACCCAGGGTCTCCAGCAGGAGCACCCTCAGGCTCAGCACCTCCAGCCCCAGCAGCTCCAGTACCTCCAGTACGAGCACCTCCGGGACCAGCACCACTCCCAGCTCCAGTGACGCCAGCAGAAGTACCTCCAGCGGTAGAGCCCCGAGATCCAGAACCGCGACCCTGACGGCGACCGTACCAGTCGTGCAGCTGCTGTGAGGTGAGAGGCACACGCGGACGAAGGCGGCTACTCCAAGGAGACCGCGCAACAGCAGACTCAGAACCCTCAGCGCCAGCACCCGCAGCAGCTCCAGAACCTCCAGCGCCAGCACCCGCAGCAGCTCTAGAACCTCCAGCGCCAGCACCCTCTGCAGCTCCAGAACCTCCAGCTCCAGCACCCGCAGCAGCCCCAGAACCTCCAGCAGAAACAACTCCAGTAGCAGAGACACCAGCACCAGCGCCTCCCACAGCAGGGCCCCTAGCTCCAGCAGCGCGACCCTGACGGCCAACGTACCACTCACGCAGCTGCTGTGGGGAGAGAGGGAGTCGACGACGAGAGTGCAGCGGCGAGGTACCAGCAGAGCGACTGCGGAGACAGCCGCCCCAGGGAGACTGCTCACCAGACGCCTCAGTGCCCCCAGGTGCAGCACCCCCAGACTCAGTACCCCCAGGCTCAGCACCCCCAGACTCCTCACGTCCAGGCTCAGCACCTCCAGTCTCCGCACCCCCAGGCTCCGCACCTCCAGGCTCCGCACCCCCAGGCTCAGCACCCCCAAGCTCCGCACCCCCAGGCTCAGCATCCCCAGGCTTCGCACCCCCAGAAGCAGTACCCCGAGCAGGACCACCCTCAGCAGGACCTGAGTCACCAGTGACCTCAACCGGCGCAGTCAAGGGAGGAGGGTCTACCTGAGACACACCTGAAGGAGCAGGACCGGGAGCGGGGAGTGGGTCTACCTGGGGAGCACCTGGAGCGAGGAAGAGCGGCGGGGGGGGGAGAGGGGCAGTGCGGTAGGGGAAGAGACGGTAAAAGGGAACCGACTCGTCGAACGTGACGTCCTGAGAGGGGAAGACACGGTGCGAGGTGGGGTGGTAAAACTGCCAACCAAGCGCGTCAGGGACAAAGCCAAGGAAGACACAGGGAACAGCGCGGGCGGAGAGCTTGTCCGCGGTGGTATCGCGACAAAGGCACGAGCACCCCAGACCCGGAAACGCGACGCATCGCCAACCTTCCCCGTCCACAGCAGTGTGGGCGAGGTCTCCGGCAAGGAGACACGGGGCCAGAGGTTGAGCTGATGCGCGGCGTACCGGACCGCAAACGGCCACAGAAAATGGGGGGCAGCCGCATGGATCATGGAGGTACGAGCGACCTCCATGACTAAGCCAATGCGGCGCTCAGCAACCCCATTCTGCTGCGGAGAGGCCGGAAGCGTGAACGTCTGGCGGATGCCGTGCTCCGCACAGAAGGCTGCCAAGAGGTCGGAGGAAAACTCCCCACCTCTATCAGAGTGCAGACGCAGGACGGGAAAGTCCGACTGGAACCGCTCGCGGAGCTGGAGACGAGCAGCGCGGATCCAAGGGATCAAAATATCAGGGACCTCACCCTTGGTGCACAAGGGGAAGACCGTGGTGTAGCGCGTGTAGTCGTCGACAACCAGCAGGAAGTACCGCTCGTGGCCCTGTCCACGGACGCGGGCTGGGCCCCACACGTCCAGGTGGAGAGTCTGCACGGGAGCCTCTGTGGGAGGGAACGAGGAGGAGTGAGGAGCGGCGCGCTGCCGCCCCTCGACACAGGGAAGACAGGGAGGAGCAGGCGAGGGTGGGAGGGGAGGGAGAACCCTGGGAAGACCAGAGACAAGGACACGACGGTGCATGCTGCGAAGGCGCTGCACCGAGGGGTGACCAAGGCGGTGGTGCCAAAGGAGGGTCTGGTGCGACAAGGCGAGACACGAGCAGGGGGCCGACAACTGACCTGACGCAGACGCAGACGCAGCTACCTGAGGGGACTCAGTGGTCAGTGTGTACAGGCCCGACCCCGGCTGCCGAGTGAAGGTAGCCAGGAGACGACCCGTCTGAGCACACGTGCAGTGTGAACTGGTGAACACCCGCGTCCTGGAGCGCAGAACCCGCCACCAAGTTCGTAGAGAACGAGGGGAGGTAAAGACCCGACAGTGTGCCGGACGGGACAGCAGGACAAGGGAGGACAGTGGAGGAGGTCGCACGGACTGGACCCCCAGAGGGGTCTGCCAGGGAGACTGGAACCGGCCGACTGAGCGGCGTGAGGGTGGTGCTGTCGCGAAAGAAGGAGCGAGAAGCACCAGAGTCAAGAGTGAAGGTATACAAGGCCTCAGCAAGCGCAGTACCAGAGAGAGCAGACTCACCAGCACCTGAAGCAGCAGCCTCACCAGTACTTAGAGGAGGAGCCTCACCAGTACCTGGAGCAGCAGGCTCTATACCTGGGTCAGGCGGTACGCACAGGTAACAGGCACGGTCAGCACTAGTAGGCAATGCATGCATGGTAGTGAGAATAGCATCATAGTCAAGAGCATAGATATCTACCCCCTGTCCAAGCATCACCAGCCAGGTGGGGAGCTCAGCCTCGTCGCCAAACTCGGTACGCCAAGCGTCGCTCAGACGGGCGAAGCAGCGGGACTGTGTGTGACTAAGCGTCCCGCAAGCCTGACCAGTCCGATCACCTGTGCGAATGACGTACGGGCAGCGAACGGTACTCAAAGACCCTCTACTCTGAGCGTACCACTCACGAAGCTGCTGGGGCGTGAGAGACTCGTGCGGACGTCGCTGGAGCTGCATCTGGCCACCGCCAGTAGCAGCAGTAGCAGTAGTAGCCGCAGTAGCAGCAGTAACAGCAGTAGCAGCAGTAGCAGCAGTAGCAGCGCGGCCACCCTTACAACCCCAACTAGCGTACCACTCACGAAGCTGCTGGGGCGTGAGGGACTCACACGGACGTCGCTGGAGCTGCATCTGGCCAACGCCAGTAGCAGCAGTAGCAGTAGTAGCAGCAGCAGCGCGGGCACGGCAGGTGCGGCAGGTGCGGCAGGCAGGCAGGCTGGCAGGCAGGCGGGCAGGCAGGCAGGTGCTCACTAGTGGTGGGAAGGGCCGGCGCTCGGCGGGCGGCGGCCGCGTAGGCGCACGACGGCGGCGACGGCGGGGCCGCAGCAGCAGCTGCAGAGTAGGGCCGCGGCAGCTCCAGGGTGGGGCCGCGTCAGCGGCAGGTCAGGGCCGCATCAGCTGCAGGGCTGGCGGAGCCGCGTCAGCGTCCAGGCGGGGCCGCGTCAGCGGCAGGGCGCAGCCGCGGCAACTGCAGGGCGGGGTCGCGCCAGCGGCAGGTCGGGGCCGCGTCAACTGCAAGGCTCGCGGGGCCGCGTCGGCGTCAGGGCGCGGCCGCGTCAGCTGCAGGGCTGGCTGGGCCGCGTCAGCAGTAGGGCGCGGCCGCGTCAGCAGTAGGGCGCGGCCGCGTCAGCTGCAGGGCTGGCGGGGCCGCGTCAGAAGCAGGGCGGGGCCGCGCCGGCAGCAGGGCGGGCCGCGACCGCGGCCTGACGGAGCCGCGACAGCGATTTGGCGGGGCCGCGTCGGCGGCAGGGCGGGGCCTCGACCGCGGCAGGATGGGGCCGCATCAGCGGCAAGGTGGGGCCACGACCGCGGCCTGACGGGGCCGCGATAGCGACCTGACGGGGCCGCGCTCTGGCCTGATGGGCCTGCAGAGGCTGCGCGCGGGCGGCGAGGGCCTGCAGGGGCAGCGCGCGGTCGGGCAGAGGCTGCGCGCGGGCGGCGAAGGCCTGCAGGGGCGGCGCGCGGTCGGGCAGAGGCTGCGCGCGGGCGGCGAGGGCCTGTAGGGGCGGCGCGCGGTCGGGCAAAGGCCGCGCGCGGGCGGCAAGGGCCTGCAGGGGCAGCGCGCCGGCCTGACGGGCCTGCAGGGGGTGGCTCGGGGGCCTGACGGGCCTGCAGGGGCGGCTCGGGGGCCTGACGGGCCTGTAGGGGCGGCTCGTGGGCCTTACTAGCCTGCAGGGGCGGCGTACTGGCCTAGGGCAGCAGGAGGCAGCGCGAGGGCTGCAGGACGGCGCGCGCAGCGCAGCACGTCACGAGGCAAGGCAGGCACAGGACAACACGTGGGGTAGCGCGGTAACCGCAACGGTAGGTGGGCCCAAAAAAAAAACGGTCCTACGGACCTAGTGCTCTGAAACCATGTTAGAATCTAGCAGTAGGAATGATTGAACTATGAAAGAGTTGGGTACAAATATGAAACCCTAAAGTGGGCTGTACCCCATATTGGCTACCCCACTACAGCCTAAACATATATAGCAGATATAACATTTGACACCAACCACATGTTAGTATTAGGACGGAGTCTAAGAAGATTAGGGCCCGAAAAAACTCCAAATCGTTGGACTAAGTTTGTGGACAAAACTGTGGACTCCACAAGAAATACTGTCGATGAAAAACGCACGGTTGAAACTTCACGCATTTTAAATATATTTTAGCACCAGAGCGTGGCTACAACTCACAATATGAATTATATCAAAACACGAAGAAAATATTAAGATATGAATTTCGGCGCAATAGGGGTATGCCGGAGCTGAAACTTAACTCAATCACAATGTTCTTCCAAGAACCATACAAGAGAATTAGAGTAGCTAGAAACCAGGTAGGAAGGGGTGAGGAGGACGAGAGAGAAGGTTCACAGAAGTCCCCAACCAAGGAAAATCCATAAGCACACAATTCCCCTCCCTATAGGCACCCCAACTATGACCTTTGTCACTTTCCCAACCCATGCCATCCACCTCACCCAACTTGGCCACACTTGCCAACCTGGTTTGGCTTCTCCCAACCACTTGGCAACAACTATAGTAGAAATTGTTGAGTGCAATATGTGGTTTGCACGTCAACCTACCGCATATTCGCCGACGGTAAAGGAAAATGAGAGTTTTTGTTTTAAGGTAATTTGTAAAGTGTGAGGAGCGCATTTGCGTGCTTTACATTTGTGCGTTTAGAGTTTGTGAATCGCCTTAGCGGTTCATGAGTTATGTGCATTTTTGTGTGTGAGTGCATTTCACGAATGTTCATGAGTTTCCGTGAGAGCGCATGAAATTTCGTGAGTTTCGGTAAGTTCGCGTGAGTCCGCGATTGTTCATGAGTCTGCGTGTGCGCTCATTGTTTCTCATGTGTTTTCGTGAGTTGGCGAGTGTTTTGTCACTTATACTATTTCGTGCTGGTCAAGGTCAACCGAGCGCGAATGTCAGGGACCCGCGTGGGGTCCTGACACGCGCGTGTGGCCCCTCAGGCCTCGCGCGTGTGCCGTGGCACTGTTGCGAGCGTGGCAGGGCCCACGATCGCAACAAGACAGGGCACATTACTGCCCCGTCCCGCGCCAGGACAGCGCACGATCGCGTACGCGATCGTCCTGTCTTGCATGACCGAGAAATATCTCGGTCATGCTGGCTGGCACGTGGGGAGCTCGGATTTACAGTTGGAAAACTGTATCCTGAGTTGACTAGGCAAACATGAAGTTTCGCCAGAAAGTCACGCTACTTTGCGTGATCATTTTGACAAGGTACAAAACGTTAAATTCCGTTATACAACGGGAAAACGGTTTCCCCACACGAGGCTTCATGAATGTTAACGGGAATTCATGAGTGCTCGCGAAGGGAGTCAGCAGGGGCGTTTGGATGAAGTGTCATTTGAAATCAGTTATTCTAATGAAGCGTATCAAGCCAAACACAGCTCAAGTTTGACAACCGTCTTACCAAGACAACATGGCGAAGTCCGAGTTTACAGTTTGATAACTGTTTAATTTTCGCCTTGTGTTTGCTTAAAGCCCATGCTTAGTGCCTTCTATAAATGTGTGCTTGTGTTAAGTTGTAATCAACTTTTTGGAGTGATTATTTTCTCTATCGACGTATTGACGCGAGGAGAAATTTCTGCATACGAGCCAATCAGTCGTTATTGCTTCCGCATATAAGATTGTGAATGCTCTAAGACCACACGACGGTTTTCATACTTAGGGAATCCCTCTACAAACACGGACCCTTGGATAGGGGCTGGTTTTACCAGGCACCCAAGGACCCTTGGAGGTGACCCCGTGGGGAGTACCTAGTGTGATTTGAAGGTGTGTTAAGAGCGTCTAGGTCCCAAATAGCAGTCAACACGTGGTATCAGAGCTGTTTCTGAGTCCTTTTGGACTTCTTGCCGTTAGAACACCATGGAGTCGGGCGGAACGGAAGGTTCACTTGCACGAGCTAATAGTGGAAGCCAAGATACTGGGGGTTCAGCGCCAAGAGGAGTGCGGATCAGCCAGGGCTCACTATTAAGAGAGGTGCTCAAGAACTTCACCGTCGACAAGTTCAACAGCAATGGGTACGACGATTGGGCGTGGAAAATGCAGCTGTACTTCCGTCAAGTTGGGTTGCAGAAGATAATGATTGGCAAGGAGGAGAGGCCGAGCGATCCCGTCCTGCAAGGAGAGTGGGACGAGCGTGCATCAGCCGGATACTACCTCCTATCGCAAACGTTGGAGCTCAACCAGAGAGCACATGTGATGCATCTGCTGGGGGCAGGTGATAATGGGCCACGAGCATGGAAAGTGCTAAAGGAGCTGCACGCGCCAACCTCGGTGGTTGCTACGCTCATGTTGGAGCATGAGTTGGCTTCATTGCGCCTGAGTGAAAGGGGTACCTAATTCAGCCGGTCCTTCACAAGATGAGGGAGCTATACGCTAAGCTCCAAATTGCGGGCATCACCTACCCGGAGAAGACGAAGTGTCTACGCATGTTCTCGCTGCTACCCGAGTCTTGGATGCCGTTCACAAGTGGGCTAAGCCTTCCTCAAAACCAGGAATCATGGACTCTCGAGTGGGTGCGAACCAAAATCTTGGAGGAAGAGTTTAGGAGGAGGCAGCTAAGTCATGCTCACGATGGAGACGGCGGCTACGGTGTGCAAGGTAGCGGATGGCGTAAGGCAAAAGGCCGGGGTGAAGGTGAACAAGGGCGTTATAGAAGCAGGCGTGATGATATGAAGCCGAGCAGCAAGTGTGATGACAAAGAAAAAGATGATGACGAGGATGATCATGGTGGCTACCAAAGGTTTAAGGGAACTTGTTGGTACTGCAAAAAGTCGGGACACACTTGGGCGAAGTGTTGGAAACGTCCCAAGTGGTGGACTCCCAGAAACAAGGATAATGATGGAGTGGAGAACCAACATCATGGAGTTGGTTACGTAGCAGAAACCGCAAATGAAAGGGGAGATGGTTGGGAGAGAGCTCCAGGACAATTCTTCCATGTGCAAGGGAACGGGGGGAGTGAGAATGCAACTGCCAAGGAGGGAGCAGTCCCTCATCCTCTCAACACGTGGATTCTTGACTCCAGAGCAGCTCATCACATGACCCCGAGGGCGGACCTGCTAGACAAGATTGTTGTGACGAACATCACCGAAACGAATTCAGGATGTGGTTACAAGATGAAGGTGATTGGAGTCGGCAAGGCAGCCTTCAAAGGAGCTGACGGGAAGCCGATAATCTTGGAGGACGTGCTCTTGATTCCGGAGCTGAAGGGGAACCTGATCTCCCTAAGGAAGATGGGACTTGCAGGTGTGTGCACGGCAACCAATGGAGCTGAAACGTTCAAGGGGAATCTCGGTGATCGAGTGTTGTGGGACTTGCATGAAGACAAGGACCTGCATGATGAGTTGTGGCATGTGCCTGTGGTGCCATGGAGGGAGATGGTACCTGAAAAGGGGAATGGGACCTGCGGTTGCAAAGGGGAGTGTGTTGCAAAGGCTGCTGCAGAAGTGAAGGAGCTGAAAGCTACCGTGGAGAATCTTGTGCAGGAGTTGCACAAAGTAAATGCTCGACTTGCAGCAGTTAAAAAGGGAAATGCAGCAGCGGCTGATGAGAAGAATGGTGCTGAGATCCAGGGGAGTAAAGGCAATGTTGCTGCGGTGCACAAGGAAAAGGGAGTGCACAAGGATGACAATCGTGAGCAGCAGAAACTTCATGTGATGGTGCAGCCGAGGGTTGAAGTTACTAAGGAGAAGACAATGATGTCGAACTTTGCAAGCGTTGTAGCTGATGGGTTCATGGTGAACGGAGAACCCAAGGTGAAGCTGAGTTCGGGGAAATCTGGAATTGTGGGGGAGCATAAAAGTGCCTTCCCAAAAAACTGGAGTTGGGATCGGCAACAAGGTGGAGCCGATCGATGAGGAGCAGTTTGGCAAGGATACCAATTTTCCTATGCCAATGAATGAAGAAATGAAGGGAGTTGTCGGATCCATGAATGGCGGGTATGGATTCGAATAGCCGGCAGGTTGAGGGGGAGTTTTTTGAGTGCAATATGTGGTTTGCACGTCAACCTACCGCCTATTCGCCGACGATACAGAAAAATGAGAGTTTTTGTTTTGTAGGAAATTTGTAAAGTGTGAGGAGCGCATTTGCGTGCTTTACATTTGTGCGTTTACGGTTTGTGAATCGCCTTAGCGGTTCATGAGTTATGTGCATTTTTGTGTGTAAGTGCATTTCATGAATGTTCATGAGTTTCCGTGAGAGCGCATGGAAGTTCGTGAGTTTCGGTAAGTTCGCGTGAGTCCGCGATTGTTCATGAGTCTGCGTGTGCGCTCATTGTTTCTCATGTGTTTTCGTGAGTTTTCGTTAGAGTTCATGAGAGTTCATATTCTCGTGAGTTTTAGATTGTGGCGAGTGTTTTGTCACTTTGACTATTTCGTGCTGGTCAAGGTCAACCGAGCGCGAATGTCAGGGACCCGCGTGTGGGGTCCTGACACGCGCGTGTGGCCCCTCAGGCCTCGCGCGTGTGCCGTGGCACTGTTGCGAGCGTGGCAGGGCCCACGATCGCAACAAGACAGGGCACATTACCAGGCCTCAGGATTGCAGGGCATTTTACCCTGATTAGCCTGTTTTTCAGGGTCGTTTTATGGAACCACACTGTAAATACAGGTTTCAAGGGTTTTACCACCCTGTCACGATCAGGCCTCGTGAAATTTTGACCCTTGTTTTGCAGTTTTTGGTTCTTGTAGCACACTGCCTTGGCCGAGTTCAATAGTGGCAGCACTCTGACTGAGTTTTTTTTCCCTCAGCCATTTGAGAACTGGCTAAGTCCTTGCCGGGAGACATTCACACATACACCAGAACAAGCATCGATGTGCTCGAAAAACTGGCCAAGTCCTTTCCTTAGAGAAACTCACACATACACCAGAACAAGCGTCGGATGTGCTCGAAAGCTGGCTAAGTCCTTTCCACGGAGACACTCACACATATTGGACCGTTGCAGCCTAATTTAAAATTTCACCCTGCCATACCAGACCATAATTTTTTCAACACCCTGTCATTTCTAGGGTACGACGCGGCAGCAACACTGCAGTGGCAGTGTGACTTCGACCTGAAATTTTGATTTGATAGGGTGGCCCAAAACGAATCAAGACAGCGCCTGGACAGCGCACGATCGCGTACGCGATCGTCCTGTCTTGCATGACCGAGAAATATCTCGGTCATGCTGGCTGGCACGTGGGGAGCTCGGTTTTACAGTTGGAAAACTGTATCCTGAGTTGACTTGGCAAACATGAACTTTCGCCATAAAGTCACGCTATTTTGCGTGATCATTTCGACAAGGTACAAAACGTTAAATTCCGTTTTACAACGGGAAAACGGTTTCCCCACACGAGGCTTCATGAATGTTAACGGGAATTCATGAGTGCTCGCGAAGGGAGTCAGCAGGGGCGTTTGGATGAAGTGTCATTTGAAATCAGTTATTCTAATGAAGCGTATCAAGCCAAACACAGCTCAAGTTTGACAACCGTTTTACCAAGACAACATGGCGAAGTCCGAGTTTACAGTTTGATAACTGTTTAATGTTCGCCTTGTGTTTGCTTAAAGCCCATGCTTAGTGCCTTCTATAAATGTGTGCTTGTGTTAAGTTGTAATCAACTTTTCGGAGTGATTATTTTCTCTATCGACGTATTGACGCGAGGAGAAATTTCTGCATACGAGCCAATCAGTCGTTATCGCTTCCGCATATAAGATTGTGAATGCTCTAAGAGCACACGACGGTTTTCATACTTAGGGAATCCCTCTACAAACACGGACCCTTGGATAGGGGCTGGTTTTACCAGGCACCCAAGGACCCTTGGAGGTGACCCCGTGGGGAGTACCTAGTGTGATTTGAAGGTGTGTTAAGAGCGTCTAGGTCCCAAATAGCATTCAACAGAAATGACGGCTTTCCCAACCCCCAATGGTCTATACACGATATAGAGTAAATACCACAACTTCCCATAGTCGCTGCATCGAGACATCAAAAACATACGAACTTCAACCGTTCGTAACTTTCTCGTTCGTGCTCCGGCTGAAGCAATCTTTGGTTCGTCGGAAAGCTCTTGAGCAGAGAAGTCATTTCAGTTATCTACTCAAACAAAATGACAATCACACATACTAGGAAAATCCAAACCATACCGAACACAAATTCGTGCACACGCTCACACGACACATGCAACGCACGAACATATGATGGGAGGCAAACAGACGTAACTGCATATGATAGCATCATACAACAAACTCCCCCTCTGGCTGCCAACCATCATGCCACATGGCATAGCTCAAGCATGCACACTCAATGCATACCCATCCCAGCAAGCTTCATGCCTTCCAGTGTGCTTCCAACACTCAACTCAATGGACATTCGCACATCTCCTTTTGCTCATGACACTATCCTCCAAACCATCTCACCGCAACCCCATAGCAGTTGGGTATCTCATCTTCATCCATCTGCTCAGCCACACTTCCAGCCGGTACCACACTTGGCGTGCCACGATTCGGATAGGTCAGCCTGGCAGGAGGGCGTACATCCCTCCTAGGACGCTCTGGCGGGTGTGGGGCACGTGGTGCAGCATCTTGCTGCTACTGCTGCTGCTGCTCCACCTCAGCTTCTCCCCCATCCCCAGTCACCCCAGAGATCTCGTCCTCAGAAACCGAAACCTCCACTTGCCTCGAAGGTCGCTGCACCTCATCGTAGGAAGCTTCTGTTGCTGCTGCTTCCACTCCTTGTAATACAGAAACTTAAGAAACTTCACATCCCTTGACACAGTCAGCCTTTGGCTGGTCAAGTCCCATAGCAGCGAGCCCTTGTGGTCCTTTGCAATACCAAATGGACAACCCATCTTCCAGAAGCTTCCAGTGTTCCCCACTTCTCCCTAGGCACATGAAACACCACCATGCACCCCAAGGCTCTTAGCATATTGATTGCTGGTGCACTCCCATACCACCTAGTGTAGGGGACCCACTGCTTGTCCCCCACAGTCGCCAACACCCTGTTCTTCACAAGGGCGACTTGGTGCAGTGCAGTCACCCAAAACGGATATGGCAGCCCTGCACGCCCAAGGAGAGTGCGAGCACCTTCATGTAGGGTCCGGTTGAATCGCTCAGCCACGCCAGTCTGCTGAGGGTTGTAGGGCACCGTGAGCTGATGCTGAATCCCCTTCTTCTTCAGCACCGCCTCAAATTAATCGCCAATGAACTCTCCTCCATCGTCGGTGCGGATCACCTCCACCTTGTGTTTGTTCTCCCTTTGTGCTCTCGGCATCCACTCCTTAAGATCAGCCGCTGCCACTTCCCCCTTGGTCTTGAGAGGGTACACCCACACCGCACGCGTATGGTCGTCCACAATGGTCAAGTAGCGGCTGCTCGAGAGAGAAAGGGCCGTTGTGGGACCCACCACATCTATGTGCACAAGCGCAAGCGGGGACTTGGCTGGTCCTGTGCTGCTGTTGAAGGGGAACTTGGTGACCTTAGTCTCGAGGCATGTAGGGCAGCTCCCAATCTCCTCCGCTGGCCACTTCACCGTCAGCCCCTTCAAGCTCACATCCTTCACCAACTTCTGCAGCAAAGGAAAATTCACATGGCACAGCCTCTCGTGCCACGTCTCCCAATCGGCCTCACCACTCCCTGATGAAGCCTTTGCCCATGCAGCTGTCCTATCCACACCAACAAGCACAGTTGGTACGAGCTCCAGGAGTGATCGTAGCGTTGCCTGCGTTCCTTGGCACTTGCACGTTCACGGGAGAATTTCGCAAGAGATTCCACTAGCAACGTTCGGATTACAGAATAATTGATACAACAATGGCAAGATTGACTACATCACGAACCTAGCAACTTTGCAGCCAGGCTGGTCGACTGCCAGCACAGCATGGTCGACCGCCTGCCAGCGTTGCGTAGAGGAGCGGCACCAGCACTGCAAAAACGCGGCCTGCCAACACAGCAGGTCGACGGCGTACCAACGTTGCAGCAGAGCGGCTATCCAGCGTTGCACCCGTAGAAGACAACAGTGCGCACGCCCGCAGGTGCGCGTAGACGTTTATCCCGACTTGCACCGTTGCGCATCCGTCAGCTGTGGTCTGCGTCTGACGAGCCACACCGACTTCGGGATACCAGCCCGAAGTAGCCTTTGCCATGCGACCTCGACGACGTTCGCGTGCCTCTGCAGAACTCGCCGAGCATGATACCTGGTCGACCAGGGCGACCACCCAGTGCGCGCCCCGGTTGAAGAGCTCCCTCGTCGACCACCGCGCCCGAAGAAGACCACCTGGTCAACAGCCCGTCCGTCGACCAACACGGTGGGCTGCAGCCGTCAAGCTCCCGTCCTCGACTGCTGCCCGCAAGTTCCACGTAGGTCGACGGACTGCTCCGTTGACCTCCCTTGTCGAATTGGACCGCCGGCTCCCATCGACGGCGACATTGCAGCAGTCGTATATAGGCCGACAACCTCGTTGACCAGCACACGTGGAATTCTGGAGAACAGTCAGTCGCACCACCTACGCGCCCGACCTGGAAGTCAGTGTCGCCCAAGCAAGGGCGGGGCCAACAACCTACTCCCGTCAACACTCTCCTGCCGTGCTCACGCTTGGGCTCCCCACCCATACGGCAGTACTCCACGGAAAAAAACTCGTCCTCGGCGTGCACCCCACATATAGCATGCCGTCACCGCACCAGCCGTGCAAAAGGGCACGGCACCTACTACTGCACGTCGCCGACGTCGGCCAGGCGCACTTGGCCGATCGAGATGGAGCACCGATTGAAGGTCGGAAAGTGCATCGCCTTCGTCAGAGAGTTGGCCGGCTGCTCGTTGGCCGAGATGTACTTCAGCACAAACTTCCCGCACCTCACCATGTGCTGCAGCCAGGCATAGCGTCGCTCCATGTGCTTGAGGTTGCCGGTCAGCTCCAATCCCTCAGACACCGTGATGGCCGACTTGTTGTCCACCCGAAGGACGGTCGGCTTTCTGGCGTCGAGCTACTGGAATTCAGGAAGAAGGAAGCAGAGGCGACGTCCCTCCTTGCCGGCGTCGGTGGTCGCCACGTACTCCGACTCAGTCGACGACAAAGTCGCGCACTTGAAGCGCCTGCGCAGCTTGTCGGCATAGCCCTGCTGGTGCAGCCACAGCTTCCTCGCCGGCCTGTCGCGCACGATCTCCATGTTGTTCAGGATCCGTCACTTCGAGTACTTACAACGAACTTATTACTCAACTAAATGCAAATCCGCTCGGTAGGATTGTGTGCCATAGGCTTAGCTACCATTTTCAATCTTGAATCACTTAAAACGATGGTCTAGAGAGTGAGAACCAATGGAAAACGTCCAGCAACCGCATGACTAGTGTAGTGGAGGAAGTACAAACATTAGGGAATACAATATTGGAGTTGGGGACTCCAAGAGAACCATGAGAGGGAAGGGGTTCTTCAAGAGCTAGGGAAGGATGGTAGGAACCTTCGTAGCAGCAAGGATGCAACCCTCATCATGAGGTCCTTGAGGCGTCACATGCAAAATACAATCTAGTTGGATTTTGCCTAGGTGTTGCAACATTTGCAACCCATGCTAGAAACTTCTAACCACCCCCATCCAAAAGTCAAAGTTGCCTTCCTAACCACCCAACCAAAGATCCCTTTATAGTCATGTCCCAATAATCACCCAATGTAGATAATATCTCAAAATGAGATAGAATTTCCAAAACTTGGAAATCTTATAACTTGGGCGATCTTGGTCGGAATAAGGCGATCTTGGTATCGTTGGAAAGCTCTGGATTTCTCCAGCATAATCAAGCATTTAAACTTGGAGAAAAACACAAATATGATAATATCCAACAGCCATGCACAATGACATATGCTCATGGAAACAATGCACGCATGAATAGCACGAGCACTCGGCAGGACGTTAGGATGACATACACTCAGAATGACGTGCATCCAACACTCCAGCCCGAGATACTTCTCCACCGGCGAGATATCGCGCAGATTGAAGGCGGCCTCCAGCAACTCCTTCAGCTCCTTCAGCATCGCAGAGCAGCTGTTGGCGGCGAGGAGGTCGTCGACGTAGACCAGCACCCAGCAGGCCACTCCATCGTTGCCGACCTTGAAGTCAAGGCCTTTTTGATCTGGCTCTTCTTCCAGCCAGCGCCGACCAGCACGTCGTTGAGCGCCTTGTTATACAGCAGAAGCGACTACTTAAACCCGTACAGGCTCTTCAGCAGCTTGCGCACCCGGCCTGTTCTGTCATCGTAGTAGTCCGGTTGGTACATGTACAGCACCCTGTCGAGCTTGCTCTGTAGGAAGGCGTTCTTCATGTCGAGCTGCATCAGGTTGAGGTCAAGGACGGCGACGATGCTGAGGAAGATCCTCATCGTGACGTAGCTGCTGACCGGCGTATACGTCTAGTCGCAGTCGGCGCCATATACATGAGTGAAGCCCTTCACGACCAGCCTTGCCTTCTCCTGGGTGACCGTGACGTCAACGTGGTACTTGGTCATCAGCACCCACCGGTTCTTCATTATGTTGACACTGTCAAGATGCATTAGTAGCTCAGAAACGAGGTTTCAGGCCTAGGCCTAGTAGCCTAGGCCAAGCGGGTGTCGATAGAGTTGAGCCAAGGGAGAAATTGAAAATGAGTGTGTTTCACTATAGAATGTGAAGAAGATATAGTGAACCAAAGGTGCACCACCAACAGCAATGCAGTATAAGAACACTACAACTATAGCTACAGGCAGTTGTATATATATATATATATATATATATATAATCTGACAGACACCGCGCGGGCGTTCAACCTGCCTCAGGTGCCCATGCCGATGAGGCTGCGGATCTCCTCGTCCATTGCGGCCAACGCCTCTCTCACCGTCACGATGTCCCAGCGGTGCTCGGGATCGGCGTGCATGTCAGGGTCGAGATCTGGCAAAACGACGTCGTCCTCGGTGTCGTCGAGCAGCGTGGTGAAGGCGGTGGGTGGCAGACAGGCGTGAAAATTCAGCCGCTCTGTCGGCTTCCGACTTCGGCCTGAGTGTCGCAGTTCCGGCTTCTCGACTGGAACCTCCACCACGTCGTTGTCGGTAGACTCCTCTCCTGCCGACAGCTCTCCTTCATCGTCAACATCCTCGTCGTCGACCAGCTGCTTTGCCAGCGTTGGCCCTTCGTGCGGCTGCTCCCTTCTCATCGGCCCACATGCCGACTTTCCTTTCGTCGACAGCTCCACTGTGGACAGCCCCGTCTGCTGCTCCCTTGTCGACTGAATCTCTGCTGCTGCCTCTTTCTGCACCATCTCCCCTGTCTATAGCTCCCCTGTTGTCGACGGCTGCACATCTTCGTTTACAAGCTTGGCATCTCGTCGGCCGCCGGCGATGCCACTGGCCGGTCCCACAGTTGATGCCTCAAGGCCCCCCTCATCGACGGTGGCTGACACGGGTGTCGACACAGGCTGACATGCAATGGGGGTGGGAGGAGCAGGAACAGGGGGAGGAGGAAAGACTTCGTCGACGCCCTCAGCAGGCTCATCGACCGCGGCGAGCAGCGGGAACGTCGCCGTCGAGGTGCCTGTCGGCGGGTGTGTCTGCGTACGCCCCGACGCTGGCCCATACTTCGCCTCCCACACCTCCAGCGATGACGTCTTGTAGAAGATGAATTCGACCAATGTGACCACCTTGTTGTCGGTCAAGTCCAGCACCACCCAGCCCTTGCTCTCCGGCGACACACCGAGGTTAAGTCCCCAGCAAGCCTTCAACGCAAGCTTCCTACCGCGCTGCTGCTCGGGGACCACGAACTGCACCATGCAGCCCCACACTCGCGCTAGCTTGAGGTCGGGATTCTTCCCGATCAGCAGCTGGTACTGAGCTACGTGGGCCATTTTTCTTCCTGCATCGCCTCATCCCGGATGATGTTGCTGGAGAGGGAGTCCTTGTCGACCGACTCACACGTGCAGGCCACCACCATCAGCCTCTTCATGAGATTGAAGCTGCTTGGCAGTCTCTTGACGACGTGCGTGATGTACGACACAGTCACGTATTCGACGCCCGCCATCCGCATCTTGGCCAGGAGCCGTCGAGCAAGGTTGCAGTTGTCCGTCGCCGAATCCTGCTCGCCCATCTTGAGGTGTGTCAGCTGCTTCTCCAGCAAGCCGATGTACAAGTCGTCCGTCGCCTGGTAGGTCGACATGATGAACCGCCACGCTTGGTAGCCTGCGTCCTGTCGAAGCCGACACAGCTTCAGCGCAATCTGCACCATTGGCGAGTAACACTTCGAAATGGCCATGAAGGTGAGCAGTTGAGCGGCACGAAACTCCTTGCGCAACTCGAGCTCGTCCTCGTGCTTTATCGGCACGGTGCCGTCGGCGAAACCCTTCAGCCCGGCGATCTCCAGCTAAAGCTCAATAGCTTCCTTCGACGTGATGAGGTCCCGTCGACCTTGCAGCGGCGTGGTTACGGAGATCATGTCCGGCAAAAACTTGAAGTAGCCGTACATCGGCGCGATCCCGCCCGCCGTCACGTGCGTCGTCGACGTGGGCCTCCCACGGCTTCACTGGGGTGACCGACGTCGTTCATCGACGTCGGCATGGGAGCTGCCTGCAGCCACAGTCTACCACTGCACTCGCGCCTTACTCCCGTCGATGCCATCGTCGACCTTGATCACCCCTTTCTTCTTTGTGCCCTCAATGCCGCTAACTCGTGCACCGCCGTCGACCTCCTCATCAACGCCGCCTTCGTTTCTCACCGGTCAAGGGGATACACGACGGAAAGGGTGCCACGTCGCCCACTTTGTGCGGATGCCCAGCTTGACGACCTCCAAGGATTTAGGCACACTTGGCCGATCGCGATGGAGCACCGATTGAAGGTCGGAAAGTGCAGCACCTTCGTCAGAAAGTCGGCCGGCTGCTCGTTGGTCGAGATGTACCTCTTCACGAACTTCCTGCGCCTCACCATGTGCTGCAGCCAGGCATAGCGTCGCTCCATGTGCTTGAGGTTACCCGTCAGCCCAAGCCCTGGGCAACCAAGATGGCCGACTTGTTGTCCACCCAGAGAACAGTCCGCTTTCCGGCGTCGAGCAACCAAAACTTTGCAAGAAGGAAGCGGAGGCGACGTCCCTCCTTGCCGGCATCGGAGCCGGCACGTACTCTTGGTATTAAGAGTGAGTGCATAACGTACCTATATGGATGCTACCAAAAGTAAGTGCGTTACTTACCCATATCGCTGGTACCAAGTGTAAGTACGTTACTTACCCAAATGGAAGGTACCAAGAGTAGGTGCGTTACTTACCCAATTGGTTGCTTCTAAGAGAAAGTGCGTTACTTTCCCATATGGTTGGAACCAAGAGTGAGTGCGCTATTTACCCATATGGTTGGTACCAAGAATAAGTGTGTAGCGTAACCATATGGATAATACAAAGAGGAAGTGAGTTACTTGCCCATATCATTGGTACATACAGTAAGTGCGTTACTTACCAATTTCGTTGGTACTAAGACTAAGTGCGTTACTTACCCATATGGAAGGGACCAAGAGTAAGTGCGTTACTTACCCATATGGTTGGTACCAAGAGTACGTGCGTAAAGTACCCATATGGATGGTACCAAGTGTAAGTTCGCTACTTACCCATATCTTTGGTATTAATAGTAAGTGCGTAAGGTACCCATATGGATGCAACCAAGGGTAAGTGCCTTACTTACCCATATCGCTGGTACCAAGTGTAAGTGCGTTACTTACCCAAATGGAAGGTACCAAGAATAAGTGCGTTATTTACCTGTTTGGTTGGTACTAAGAGTAAGTGCGATGCTTTCCCATATGGTTGGTACTAAGAGTAAATGCGTTACTTACCCATATGGTTGGTACCAAGAGTAAGTGTGTTACTTACCCATATGGTTGGTACAAAGAGTAAGTGCGTTACTTTCCAATATGGTTGGTACAAAGAGTAAGTGCGTAACTTACTCATATGGTTGGTACAAAGAGTAAGTGCGTTACTTTCCCACATGGTTGGTACCAAGAGTGAGTGCGATACATACCCATATGGTTGGTACCAAGAGTAAGTGTGTTAGTTACCTATATCGCTGGTACCCAGAGTAAGTGCACTATTTACCCAAATCGTTGGTACCAAGAGTAAGTGTGTTTCTTACCCATGTGGAATATACCAAGAGTAAGTACGTTACTTACCCATATGGTTGGTACCTAGAATCAATGCGTAATGTACCCATATGAATGGTACCAAGAGTAAGTTCGATACTTTCCTATATCATTGGTACCAAGAGTAAATGCGTAATGTACCCATCTGGATGCTACCAAGAGTAAGTTCGTTACTTACCCATATCGTTGGTATTAAGAGTGAGTGCGTAACGTAACCATATGGATGCAACCAAGAGTAAGTGCGTTACTTACCCATATCGCTGGTACCAAGATGAAGTGCGTTACTTACCGATATGGAATGTGCCAAGAATAAGTGCGTTACTTTCTTATATGGTTGGTACCAAGAGTGAGTGCGTTACGTACCCATATGATTGGTACCAAGAGTAAGTGCGTAACGTACCCATATGGTTGGTAAGTGCGTAACGTACCCATATGGATGGTACCAAAAGTAAGTGTGTTGCATACCCACATCGCTGGTACCCAGAGTAAGTGCACTATTTAACCATATCGTTGGTACCAAGAGTAAGTGCGTTACTTAACCACATGGAATGTACCAAGTGTAAGTGCATTACTAATCCTTATGGTTGGTACCAAGAGTAAGTTCGTAACGTACCCATATGGATGGTACCAAGAGGAAGTTCGTTACTGACCTATATCGTCGGTACTAAGAGTAAATGCGTAACGTACCCATATGGATGCTACCAAGAGTAAGTGTATTACTTACCCATATCGCTGGTACCAAGAGTAAGTGCGTTACTTACCTATATGAAAGGTACCAAGACTAAGTGCGTTACTTACCCATATGGTTGGTACCAAGAGCAAGTGCGTTATGTACCCTTATGGTTGGTACCAAGAGTAAGTGCGTAACGTACCCATGTAGATGGTACCAAGAGTACGTGCGTTCCTTACCCATATCGTTGGTACCAAGAGTAAGTGCGTAACGTACCCATATGGATGCTACCAAGAGGTAGTGCGTTACTACCCAGTGCGTTACATACCCATATGGAACGTACCAAGAGTAACTGCGTTACATACCCAAATGGTTGGTACCTAGGGTAAGAGCGTTCCGTACCCATATCGTTGGTACGTAGAGTAAGTGCGTAACTTACCCAAATGGAAGGTACCAAGAGTAAGTGCGTTACTTACCCATATAGTTGGTACTAAGTGTAAGTGTTGCGGAGATAACTATAACAACGGAAGCTTCTATGGGGAAGGCACGGGGTGTGTCAAGGCAATTTCTGCGCCCGTGCTCTCTCTACATCAGATGTATCAAGCATGTTGATCGACCTCCAGCGCAGCACGGTAGACCGCGATCCAGCGTTGCAAAGCTCACATCGCTTCAGCGCTGCAGAGAAGCGGTTTGCCAACGTTGCAAGTCCACGGTGTGTCAACGCTGCCGCAAGTCGGCTGCATAGCGTTGCATCCGCATGACAACGGTGCACCTGCTTCGCAGGTGCGCGCAGCTGGTTGGTGCACTACGCCTTGTCACGAGCACAGCGCAGACGCCAGGGCGAGTACACGCCAGCGACTGCGCCTACCAGCCACGTCGACCTCGGAATACTACTCCCGAGGTCGGCCTCGCGGACACCACCCCGGCGACCATCGCACACGTCGCCCGGGTAACTCGGTCGACCGGGCAACCACACCTGGGCGAAGAGCCTTGACATTGGCCGGCTACACGAGGCCGGCGTCCCCAAAGTCGGCGCCAGCTGATCGACGCCCGGCAGCCTCCTAGGACGACCACACCGACTCGGCGCCCTGCTGCTCGGCGCCCTCCAGTTCCCCTGTCCAGGTCCACGTCGGTGCCCCCTTCGTCGACCACCGGGTCAGGTCGGCCGCCAGCTCGATGTAGTCGGCGGCGTGGCAGTGGCCTCGTGCAGGTCGACAACACCCGTCGACCTGCGTGCCGAACTCGGCGTCGCCAACTGCAGCTGATCGGCTGCACTCCCCGTACACCGGACTGCGAAGTCGGCTCCGCCCAAGTGAGGACGGGGCCAACCACAACTCCCATTGACACTCCCCTGCCGCGTTCCCGCTTGGGCCCCCAGACCACATGGCAGCACCGCTCGGAGAATAGCCCGTCGGCGTGCACACAACACACAGCACACCGGTCACCGCACCAGCCATGCAAGAGGGCATGGCACCTACTGCTGCGCGTCATCGTCGCCGTCGCCCACGTCGGCCAGGTGCACTTGGCCGATTGCGACGGAGCACCGGTTGAAGGCCAAATAGTTCAGCGCCTTCGTCAAGATGTGCTTCAGCGAAAACTTCCCGCGCTTCACCATGTGCTACAGCCATGCGTAGCATCGCTCCATGTGCTTGAGGTTGCCCGTCAACCCCATGCCCTCGGCGACCGTGATGGCCGATTTGTTGTCCACCGGAAGGACACTCAGCGTCCCGGCGTCCAGATGCCGGAACTCTGCAAGGAGGAAACGAAGCAGCGTCCCTCTTTGCCGGCCTTGGTGGCCGCTACGTACTCCTACTCAGTCGACAACAGCACTTAATGCGGTGGCTCGACCAGGAGACTGCGGCCCCTCTGTAAACGAATATGTAGCCGCCTGTGCTCGTCCGGTTCTACTTGTCGTCGGTTGCGTCGGCATCCACGTAGCCGACAAGCTCCAGTGACTCTAGTCCACCGCCAAACTCCAGGGCTGTGTCACGAGTGTTGGCGAAGTAGGTGAGGCAGCTGTCGACCTCGCGCCAGTGCTGGTCGCTCCTCACCGTGAGGCCGCTCCCCAACTTGCTACAGGCAAGGGCGATGTTCGGCCTCGTCGTCGTCGCCGCGAACTGTAGCGAGCCGACCTTTTGTTGGTACTCCTCCTGATGCTCCTGTGCCCCCTCGTCGTCGAACTTGCGTAGGCGTCGACGGACACCGGAGTCTTCGGGGTGCGCCCAGACTGCTTCTCATCAATGAAACGCCTACGCAACTTGTCGGTATAGCCCTGCTGCTGCAGCCACAGCTTCTTCGCCGGCTTGTCACGTACGATCTCCAGCCCGAGATACTTCTCCACCAGCGAGATCTCACGCAGCTCGAAGGCGGCCTCCAATAGCTCCTTCAGCTCCTTCAGCATCACAGTGCTGCTGCTGGCGGCGACCAGGTCGTCGACGTAGACCAGCACCCAGCAGGCCAGTTTGTCGTCGCCGATCTTGACGTAGAGAGCCTCGTCGCCCTGGCTCTTCCTCCAGCCAGCGCCGACCAGCTCGTCGTTGAGCGCCTTTTACCATAACAGCGGTGACTGCTTCAGCCCGTACAGGCTCTTCAGCAGCTTGCACACCCGGCCGGTCCCGTTGTTGTAGTAATCCGGCTGGTACATGTACAGCACCCTATCCAGCTTGCTCTAGAGGAAGGCGTTCTTCATGTTGAGCTGAATCTGGTGCAGGTCGAGGACGGCGACGATGCTGAGGAAGATCCTTAGCGTGACGTAGTTGCTCACCGACGCGTACGTCTCGTCGTATTCGGAGCCATACACCTGCGTGAAGCCCTTCACGACCAGTCTTGCCTTCTCCCAGGCGACCGTGTTGTCGATGTGGTACTTGGTCATCAGCACCCACCGGTTCTTCATGATGTTCACCCCGCGTGGGCGTTCGACCAGCTCCCAGGTACCCATGCTGACGAGGATGCGGATCTCCTCGTCCATGGCGGCCTTCACATCTTTGCCCTTCCAGCTCGCCAACGCCTCCTTCACCATCATCATGGCGATGTCCCAGTGGTTCTTGGGGCCGGCGTGCATGTCGGGGTCGAGCTCTGGCAGGTCGACGTCGTCCTCGGCGTCGTCGTACCGCGGCTCATCCTCGACGTCGTCGTGCAGCGTTGTGGAGGCGGCTGGCGGCAGGCACACGTGGCAGGTCAGGAACTCAGGCGGCCTTTGAGTTCGGCCTGAACGCCGTGGTCCAGGCCGGACCTCCACCACGTCGGTGTCGCTAGACTCCTCGACGCCCGACTACTCCCCTCCATCGTCACCGGCTTCGTGGACCTCGACGTCGTGCTGCACTACAGTCGGCGTCTCCGCCGGCTCCTCCCCTGTCGTTGGCTCCCCTGCCGACTGCCTAGTCGCCAACGGCTCCTTGGTCGGCGCCCCTGTTGGCTGCTCCCCTGGCTGCGTTCTCTGCTGCAACCTTCTTCACCGATTTAAGCAAGGTCGGCTGCTTCCTCTCCACCCGCTGCTCCACTTGCTTGACGTCACGTCGGCTACCAGCGATGCTCCTAACCGGCGCCACAAGCGACGTCCCACTGCTCCCCTCATTGCCGGAGGCCGACATTGGAGTTAGCCCGCATGGGTCGGCTACAAGGGGAGGGGCAGGAGAAGGGGAAAGAGGGCAGACGTCCTCGGCGTCCTCATCAGCAAGCTCACCAAGGAGAGGGAGTGTCGCCGTCGAGGTGTCAGTCGACGAACTGACCTGCGTCTGCCCCGACGCCGGCCCGTGCTACGACTTCCACACCTCTAGTGACATGGTTTCGTAGAACACCACGTCCGACGTGGTGACCACCCTGTCGTCGGTGAGCTCCCACGCTCTCCTCCGATAGATCGAGGTGAAGACCCCACCTGGCCTGCGGCTTCAACTTACCACCACGCTGCTGCTCGGGGACCAGGATTTGCGCCATGCAGCCCCACACGCGTGCCAGCGACAAGTTGGGCTTCTTCCCGGTGAGCAGCTGGTACGGCGTCGACCCCGGCGGCAGCAATGACCTCTCAAGGCAGTTGCAAACCCAGACGGCCTGCCGCAGAGCGAGGTGCCACCGAGACGCCCATGTGCCGCAGCATCGTGCGCACCGACTCCACCACCGTCCTCATCTCCCGCTCCGCCATGCCATTTTGCTGCGGAGTGTACGGGCAAGTCAAGTCGTGGACGATCCTCTTGCCGTCCACGAAGGCGTTGATCTCCTTCCCGAGGAACTCCCCTCCTCGGTCAGAGCGCAGCATCAGTACTGACTTCTTCGTCTGCTGCTCAGCCATCACCAGCCATTTCTTGAACTCCCGCAGTACGTCCGACTTCTTGGCGACCGGCCTCACCCACATATAGCGGGTCATGCAGTCCTTCAGCAGCAAGAAGTACAGGCTCCCATCCTTGGCCGCCACCAGAAACGGCCCGCACAAGTCGATATGCACGACCAGAGCGTCCACGGCATTCGAGCCCTTGTCGGCGAAGGTGTTCCGCGCTAGCTTCCCGCCGACGCACGAAACACATGGAGAGTCGGTGCCGGCCGACGACTTGATGTCCAGGCCGGTGGCGACCTCGTGCTTTGCGAGCTCGTGATGGTGCCGACGCCGACGTGCGCAAGCCGTGCGTGCCACCTGGCCGGCGTCGACTTTGTCGCCAAGACTATCGCCCACAGATCCACTACCTCCGCCATGGGCATCGTTGACTTGGCCGTGCAAGGACGAAGGTCAGTGCAGAGGACCCGGCCGGTGTACGTCGCCCGACCGAGGACGTCTCCCGCCGCCGAGACGAGCAGCATCCCGTCGTTATCGTCCTGCAGCTTGACGCCGCTCTCCTTCAGTTGTCTAGGTGACAGCAGGTTCACCTGCACGCCCGTAACGTAAAGGACGTCGGGGATGAGCACCTGTCTCCCGGCCTCCCCTTGCAAGGCGACTGTGCAATGACCTTGGACGTCCTGCAGCGCCTAGTTGAAACCGCGTACGTGCTTGAAGTCGACAAAGACCTCCTTCGTCCCCATCAGGTGGTGCGAGCAGCCGCTGTCGAGCAGAACCACCGCCGGGTTCGCCTGCACAGGTGCCGCCATCACGTGGAAGTCATCGCCGGCCTCCGGCGCCAGCGAGACTGTCGACTCCACAATGCCGACCAGCAAGCACGACGCCTCCTTGTCGCCTCGCCCCTTGCCGCCAGAGGAGGAGTCGGCGTCCTTCGCCAACGTCGACGAGTTGGTCGACAGCATCTCCTTGCGTGGCTTACTCTCCCGATGAGGGCGACGCTTGGCCGACCTCCCTCGGCCTCCCTTGGTGTCGTCGTCGTCGGAGTCACCGCGGTCAAGGCAATCGAAGGAAAGGTGGTCGGGATCGCCGCAAAGCCAGCACGCCCGACGTCGACTTCCTCCTCCATGACCGTTGGCCTTGGCCGACTTCTTCTTGTCGTCGTCCTTCGCCGGCTTCCCACATCCGCTTCCATCGCCGCCAGGCTGGCCGCGCTGCCCCGGTCGACCACCTTGCTTCGTCGGGGCGGCGTAGTTCACCTGCGGCAGGAGCTCTATGGACCGCCCAGCCTCCTGCATCGCCTCGTCGCTTCGAATGAACAAGGTCAGGGAGTCCTCGTTCAGCGACTCCCGCGTGCCCGGCACCACCGATAGCCGCTTCATCAGATTGTAGCTGCTTGGGATCCCCTTCAGGACATTAGTGATGTAGGACGCCGTCGAGTACTCCACGCCGGCCCTCAACATGGTGGCAAGAAGTTGCCGAGCTCGGTTGCAGTAGTCGGTCGCCGTATCCTGCTCGCCCATCCGCAGATAAGTCATCTGCTCCTCGAGCTGGCCGATGTACAGGTCATCCGTGACCCGGTACGTCAACGTGATGAACTGCCGCGCCTAGTGACCGGCGTCCAAGTAGCTGTTGCTCGACTTCAAAGCGATCTGCACGCTCGGCGAGCAGCACCGCGGGATGACCGTGAAGGTAAGCAGATGCACGGCGCGGAACTCCGCGCGCAGCGGGGCGTTGCTTGCGGAAAGTGACTCCACGGTGCCCTCGGCGAAGCACATCAAGCCGGCCATCTTCAGCTGGGGCTCGATGGCCTCCTTCCACGTGAGGACGTCAGGGCGGTCGACCAGGAGGGGACTGACAGCGATTCTGTCCGGCGTAAACTTGAAGTATGCTAGCAAAGATTGACAACAATGGTAAGAACAAAGTTGGCAAGGCTGACTACTATGTGAGAGTACGACGGCTTATGCTAGCTTTTCTAGCTTGCCTGGACTTTATTATGCTATATCTCGCTTGGGTTTTATTTATAATGCATAGATATGCGTGATTTCCTAGGTTAGGTGCATTCCTATATTTTATTATAGTTATAGCACCGAACCAGGTTACGTGTACCGAACTCAAGCCTATTCGGTTTCCACCGAATTGCTTTCTACCGAGTTCGGGAAGGTTCTGTTCGGGACGCTTCGCGACCCTCAGAACATTCGCGTAACACCTGGGTTACCTGCCTTGTGTCGAGCCTATATATAGCCTCGTGTTATACCCAGGTGGATCATTCAATTACAACTCTCTTTCTGAGCTCGATCCTAGATCCTCACACTTTTTTCGACCACTAAAACCGAGTCTTTAAAAACCGCGGGGGTGACGCCTGTTAAACACCGATTTCGGGTACGTAAAACCGGTTCCGTGTTTTTCACTCCCCCTCGATTTCGGTTTTTGAACGCGCAATGTCAGGAATGGATGGCAAAGGCGACAATTACGCGACGACGAGCGACATCGCCAGCCTTCGCACCGACGTGGAACAGACGCAGGTGGCGATTCGGCGAATCGAGGCCCTTCTGACAAACCAATCCGTAGCCGCCACCGCAGCTGTCAATGCAGCAGCGAACGTAGCAGCGACAGCAGCAGCAGCAGCAGCGGCGACACCGACAATTCACGGACCAGTAATGCCACCCTCGCCAAACCTCGAAGCAGCTCGCCCGAGGCTCCCTGAAGCGTTCGATCCAAGCGCGAAGGGATCGGATGTCCGACGATTCGTGGCAACCCTCGAAATTTACTTCGAGGCCATTGGCTGTTCGACCCCGACACACGATGCAAACAGGATTCGGCTCGCAACGACACTGTTGCGAGGACCAGCACTCGAGTGGATTTACTACAGTGACGTGGCCCGCGGGGAGAAAACGTGGGCGCAGTTCCAGGAAGACCTCATCGAACGTTTCGAGCCAGTTAATTCAGAGTACATGGCGCGGCAGCAGATTCACCGACACAAGCAACTCGCGAGCGTAGCACTGTACACGCAGCAGATGGAGCAGCTTTTTGCCCGCATCACCGACCTGACCGAGGGCCAAAAAAATCCAGGCGTAGACAGAAGGGTTAAAAATGGAGATTCGCCGGCAGGTCATTGCAGCGAACTACAGTAACTACCGCGACCTCGTACGTGCAGCCGAACGTTACGACGCATTGACGCGTGGTCAACCCGAATCACGACGTTACGGGCCGAACCGTACATTCGGCACGGAGCGATGGGTGTGAGAAAAGTACGAGGAATGATGTGAACTAGAAAGGAGATGGGTACAAGTAGGAAAACCTAGAAAAGCTGTACCCCATAATGTCTACCCCACTACAGCCTACACAGGCTAAATCATATATGTTTGACACACCCCCATAGGCAAAGTGGGGGAGAACAAGAGGTCACAAGACCAGTCAAGTAAAGCAAAGCAAGCTCAGGGTGGATCACGACGTCACCACGCATTCTGAGCAAAAGCACAAGGCCACAAGGCCAGTTCACATGCAGAGTTATATATCAAGGTGAACAAGCAAGACAGTGATCTCAACCTAGCAAGGGTAAGCATGCAGATGCAGGTATATATAGATCAGAGTACAAGCAAAGTCAAGAAGTGAGCAAGTGAGGCCAAGTAGGCACAAGACCTAGCATAGTACCAAAGCCCTGATGATCACAAGGCTGAAGTGCCTTGGTAAAGATATCAGCAGTGTTGGCCCGAGTGGACATGTAAGCAAGACGAAGCTGACCAGGCTGCTGCAACTCTCGAGCTAGGAAGTAGCGCAGAGCAATTTGCTTCGTTCTGTGCTCCAGTCTGTGCTCCTGACACAACGCAAGCATAGCCTTGTTGTCGACGTACAGAACTGGAGGAGAACGAGGCGCCTCTCCCAAGTCGGTCAACAGGTAGGTGAGCCAGCGTAACTCCTGTGCAGCCATGGCCCCAGCGTAGATCTCAGCCTCACAACTGGAGCTGAGAACAGAAGACGAGCGGGTAGACCGCCACGAAACAGAGCCGGAACCAAGGCTGAAGGTGTAACCCTGTGACGACCGCTGAGTAGCCAAGTCGTCAACCCAAGAAGCGACTGCGTGACCAGTGAGGACAACTCGAGCCCGTCCTCCAAGCACGAGCCCCATGCCTGACGTACAGCACAAGTAGCGCAACACCCTCTTAGCTGCGTCCATGTGCTCTGGTCGGTGTCTCCGAGGAGCAACATAGCGTGCCAAAATGCTAAGAGGGTATGCCAGGTCAGGTCAAGTGCAGGTCATCAGGTACATGAGGCAGCCAACAAGCTCTGGGTACGGGCCACTCGGCTCTACGGACTCATCCGAAGGCAGAGCTGAGAGCGAGTGGCGAGTAGACAGAGGAGTGGCCTGAGGCGAGGAGTACGTGAAGTTGAAGCACTGAAGGACCTGCTGCACCATGTGTGACTGATTCAAGGTGATGGTGCGGCGTGCTCTGTCCCGGGTGATCTGCAAGCCAAGATAGCTGCGCAGCTCACCCAGGTCTGTGCACGTGTGTCTCTTTGCAGCTCCGACTTTACGTGGGCCAGTCCAGCAGTGTCAGCAGTAGCAAAGACCAAGTCGTCGACGAACACGAGGATGTAGAACGGCGGCAGAGCAGTGTCGGTGCGGAGAAACAGCGACGGGTCAGCAGTGGAAGGAGCAAACCCAAGAGCTGCAAGCGTAGTCCTCAGTGTGTCGTGCCACTCACGGGGCGCCTGGCGGAGACCGTAGACTGGCCACCGGAGGCTCCACTGGGAACCAGCAGGAAACGACCCAGTGAAGCCAGGTGGGCGGCGCAGCCAGATCTCCTCGTGCAGGCTGCCCTGTAGGAAGGCTGTGATGAAGTCAAGAGAGTGAAGCTCGTAGTCACGCTGAGCAGCGACGTGCAGCAGTACCCGAAGAGTGGTCATCTTCGGGGTGGGAGAGAAGGTCTGAAAGTAGTCAACTCCCTGCCGCTGACTGAAGCCTCGAGCCACGTAACGCGCCTTGAAGACAGGCGGAGAACCCGGCGGCCGCTTCACCCTGAAAATCCACATGCCATCGACAATGTTCGCCCTAGGTGGGGGAACCTCGTCGACGTAGGTGCCTGTGGACTTCCAGGAAGCCATCTCTGCGTCCATGGCTGTCTGCCACTGAGAGGAGTAGGGACCCTCTATCGCCTCTGCATAAGAGCACGGGGTCGGGATGTCTGGTGCATCCGGGTCTCCCTCAGGGGCAAGCAGCATGGACACGAGATGAGGTAAAGCAGCAGCAAAACACTGGAACTCCACGTCCGTGCGAAGAGCACACTCACCCCTGACGGACGGAGGACAGACAGACTCAGACTCAGCAACAAGACTAGCGGCGTAGTCTAGACGACAGTGAGCAGCAAAGTCGACAAGCTCAGCAACTAAGGCAGACGCAGCAGTGGACTCAAAGGAAGGGTCAGTGACAACAGTGGTCAGGAGACGCGTGACAGTAGGACTAGCAGCACGAAGGGAGTCAGACTCCGGGTCAGCAAGGGCAGGAAGAGAAAACGCAGCAGGAGACGGCAGAGGGACACGGTGCGGAGCAGTGGAAGGACGCAGAGCCATCTGGTGCGTGCCAGGGACAGGAGGAGGACGCTGACGCGAGCCACCACAACTAGTGCCAGCAGCACGAACAGGCGACGCAGGACGAGACTCAGGCTCATGACGCTCAGCAAGACCTCCGGTCGGACCAGTGTAAGGAGAAGGAGCAGGCAGTGGGGAGGCGGGCTGTAACTGTGACTGCGACTGGACAGGCGGAGGACACTCTAAGGAAGGAGCAGGACCAGTAGAAGGCGGGAGACCAAGGACCTGCTCAAGGAGCGGAACGAAGTACGGCCGCGGCCGCGCAGCGCCTCCAGAACCAGCAGGGACAGCACCAGTACCCCCAGCGGCAGCTCCAACTCCAGCTGCACCACCAGCTCCAGAAGCACCTCCAGCTGCTCCAGTAGCACCAACTCCAGCACCCCAAGGAGCACCGGCTCCAGCAGCACCTCCAACTCCAGCACCACCAGCAGCTCCGGCTCCAGCAGGACCACTTGAAGCCCCAGCAGCTCCAGTAGCGCCAGCTCCAGTAGCGCCAGCTCCAGTACCTCCAGCAGCACCTGCTCCAGCAGCACTGCCAGCTCCAGCACCTCCAGCAGCTCCAGCTCCAGCAGCACCACCAGGCCTAGCAGCTCCAGTACCTCCAGTACGAGCACCTCCGGGACCAATGGCTCCAGAACCCCCAGCAGCTACAGCAGCAGTAGAACCTCCAGCGCCCGTAGCACCACCAGCTCCAGCAGCACGGCTCCAGCGCGGAGCAAACCACTCGCGCAGCTGCTGTGGAGAGAGTGGCTCCCGCCGGGACGAAGCACCCGAAGGACCTCCAGGCGCTGCACCTCCAGACTCCACACACGCAGGCTCAGCACCCTCAGGCTCCGCACCCCCAGACTCAGCAACCCCAGGCTCAGCACCCCCAGACTCAGCACCCCCAGGCTCCGCACGATCAGGCTCAGCACTCCCAGACCCGGGACCCGTAGGCTCAGCACCCCTAGCAGCACCAGAGTCAACAGCTACCTCGACAGGCTCGACTGCGTCTACCTGGGACACACCTGAGGGGGCAGGACCCTGAAGGGGGAGGGGGTCTACCGGGGGGGACCTGGCGCGAGGAAGAGCGGCGGGGGGGGGGAGGGGGGCAGTGCGGTAGGGGAAGAGACGGTAGTAAGGAACCGACTCGTCAAACGTGACGTCCTGAGAGGACAGAACACGGCGCGAGGTGGGGTGGTAAAACTGCCAACCAGGCGCGTCAGGGGGGAAGCCAAGGAATACGCAGGGAACAGCACGGGAGGACAGCTTGTCCGCAGACAAGTCGCGGACAAAAGCTCGAGATCCCCAGACACGGAACGCAGGCGCATCGCCAACCTTCCCCGTCCACCGTAGAGTAGGTGTGGTCTCCGGCATGGAGACCCGGGGCTGGAGGTTGATCTGATGCGCCGCGTACTGAACCGCGAACGGCCACAGAAAATGGGGAGCAGCTGCATGGATCATGGACGTACGAGCGACGTCCATGACCATGCCAATGCGGCGCTCAGCAATCCCATTTTGCTGTGGAGAGGCCGGAAGCGTGAACGTCTGGCGGATGCCCTCCGCACGACAGAAGGCTCGCAGAAGGTCGGAGGAAAACTCTCCACCTCTGTCGGAGTGCAGACGCAGAACAGGAAGGTCCGAGCCGAAACTCTCGCTGAGCTGACGACGGGCAGCGCGGATCCAGTCGATCAGCAACTCAGTGACCTCACCCTTGCGGAGCAAGGGGAAGACTGTGGTGTAACGCGAGTAGTCGTCAACGACCAGCAGAACGTAGCGCTCGTGACCCTGTCCACGGACGCGGGCTGGGCCCCACATGTCCATGTGAAGAGTCTGCAGGGGAGCCTCTGTTGGAGGGAACTCGGAGGAGTGAGGAGCGGCGCGCTGCCGCCCCTCGACGCAAGGAACGCAGGTAGGGGCAGGCCCCGGGGGGAGGGGAGGGAGAGACCGGGGAAGGCCAGTGACAAGGACACGGGAGGCCATGCCTCGGAGACGAGGCAGGGAGGGGTGACCAAGGCGGTGGTGCCAGAGGAGAGTCTGGTGAGACAGGAGGCGACACGAGCAGGGGGCAGACTCAGGACCAGACCGGGACGCTGCAGCAAACACCTGACCCCACGCAGCTACGTGAACAGACTCAGCAACCGGAGGAGACACGGTAGTCAGGGTGTACAGGCTCGACCCAGGCTGACGAGTGAACATGGCCAGGTGCCGGCCAGTCCGAGTACACGAACAGTGGGTCACCCTCTGACCGCCAGGAGTGAACTAGTCAACCCACGCGTCCTGAAGGTCAGCTCCACTCACCAAGTTCGTGGAGAACGAGGGGAGGTGGAGGCCAGACAGTGAGCCAGACGGGACCGCCGGACACGGCAGGACCGTGGAGGAGTGCGCAAGGACCGGACCCCCAGAGGGGTCAGCCAGAGAGACTGCCACTGGCCGACTGAGCGCCGAGAGTGTCGTGCAGTCGCGAAAGAAGGAGCGAGAAGCACCCGAGTCAAGGGTGAAGGTGTGCAAGACCTGAGCCGACGCGGTACCGGAGAGAGCAGCCTCACCAGCACCTGGAGCAGCAGACTCACTAGCACCTAGAGCAGCAGCCTCAATGCCCGGGTCGGGTGGAACACACAGGTAACAGTCACCCTCAGCACTAATAGACACAGCATACATAGCAGCAAGGATAGCATCATAATCAAGATCAAAGATAGCAACCCCCGACTTAAGCAGATCACCCCAGCGAAGGATCTCAGAGGCGTCAGGAAACTGTGTACGCCAGGCGTCAGTCAGGCGGCCGAAACAGCGGAGCGTGGCGTGCGGGCCGCCGCACGTCTCTCCACTGCGGTCGCCGGTGCGGAGAACGTAAGCGCAGGGACCAGCACCCCCAGACCTCCCACGCCCAGCGTACCACTCACGAGGCTGCTGGGGCGACAGGGTCTCACGGGGGCGCTGCTGCTGCTGGCGCTGGCCACCGCCAAAGCCTCCCCTCTGCACAGCGCCACCCCGACCAGCACCACCGCCGCCGCCACCCCCACCGCCGCCGCCGCCGCCGCCACCTCCACCCCCACTGCCGCTGCCTCCGCCGCCTCCACCTCCACCACCGCCACCGAAGCCCCCACTCCCGCCACCACCCCCACCTCCACCCCCACCCCCTCCGCCGCCTCCACCGCCACCACCGCCACCCCCGCCATCCCCTCCAGCACCCTTGCCCCCCTTGCTCCTGCCGCTGCGGCGCCTCCCACTAGGAGCAGACGCAGCGCCGACCGACTCGGTGCCAACGAGGTCGACAGCAGCAGCAGAGGCAACAGAGGGCAAAAGGGGGACGGGGGAGCACCCCTCAAAGAAAGGGGCACGAGGGTCACCACGAGAGGCTCCTACAGCGACTATACTCTTCTCAGCTGTAAGGAGGCGCTCCTCGAGGAGGTCAACGGTGAGCGTGGTGGGGCAAAAGGAGAGGAAGTGGTCCCTGACCGAGCGAAGGGAGTCAGGGAGCCGGGTGACGAGGTAGTAGAGAGTGATGTACATAGGGGGGGGGTTCTGGGCTCAGAACTCGGCAGGAAGCGCAGCGCGGTAGCGGGTGTCACTAGTGCGGAGGTGCGTAATGAGGTCAGCGACTGTGGCAAAAGCAGCTAGGTCAGGGAACAGGTACGGCAGCATGAGGCGGCTAAGGGCAGCAGTGGCAGGGGAGGAGTAGCGCGCAACAACAGCGTCGTACAGAGTCCTAGCGGTCTTGTACTGGCTAAAGTGCGCGCGCTCAGCAGACGGCAGGTGACTACGAACAGCAAGACGGGCAGCAGCATCGCGCGTGGTCCATTGCGAGCGAACAGCACTGTCAGCATCGGCAGCAGGTGCAACAGAGATGCCAGACGTGTGATCGAACAGTGAGAGGCCGTCCTTAGAATCGCACTGCAGAAACAGCTGCAGATCATCGACCCAGACCTCGAAATCAACTGCCCGACCCTCAGCATCGAAGGTAAGCAGTAGCAGTGGCAGCAGTAGCAGCAGCAGCAGCAGGAGCAGCGCGACTCGGCAGGGCGGCGCGGCTCGGTAGGGCGGCGCGGCTCGACAAGGCGGCGCGGGTGCGGCGGTGCGCTTACCAGGGCGGGATCGGGGTAGGGCCGCAACTGGACGGGCAGGGCCGTGGCGCGCCGGCAGGTCAGGGCCGCGTCAGGCAGGGCCGCGACGAGGCGGCAGTGCAGGGCGGCGACGCGGGCGGAGGGTAGGGCCGCAACGACGGCGGCTGTAGGCAGGGCCGCAACAGCGGCGGTAGGCAGGGCCGCGACGGCGGCCGTAGGAAGGGCCGCGGCGGCGGCACGCAGGGCCGCGACGGCTCCAGGCAGGGCCGCGACAGCAGGGCGGCAGGGCCGCGACGGGAGGGTAGGGCCGCGACGGCTTCAGGGACAGCCGCGACGGCAGGGCGGCAGGGCCGCGACGGCAGGGCAGGGCCGCGACGGCTTCAGGGAGGGCCGCGACGGCAGGGCAGGGCCGCGACGGCTTCAGGGAGGGCCGCGACGGCAGGGCGGCAGGGCCGCGACAGCAGGGCGGCAGGGCCGCGACGGCAGGGCAGGGCCGCAACGGCTTCAAACAGGGCCGCGACGGCAGGGGCCGCGACGGCAGGGGCCGCGACGGTAGGGGCCGTGACGGCAGGGCCGCGACAGCAGGGCCGCGACGGTAGGGTAGGCGCACGAAGCGCAGGTGAGGCAGGCGCGAGGCGCACGACAGGGCAGACAGGGGCAGGAGCGCACTTCGGGCAGGGCAGGAATTTTTGTTTTTTTTTTTGTGGTGGGCCCAAAAAAAACGGTCCCACTAAGGAACCCGCTCTATACCATGTGAGAAAAGTACGAGGAATGATGTGAACTAGAAAGGAGATGGGTACAAGTAGGAAAACCTAGAAAAGCTGTACCCCATAATGTCTACCCCACTATAGCCTACACAGGCTATATCATATATGTTTGACAATCGGCACCCCCCACGTTCGCCGAACCGATGGAAATCGACAAATTTGAAGCGAAGTAGCAGCCGACAAAATCCGAATTTTGCGGCGCAGCCGGACATCAAATCTTGTCGTGCTACAAAATGAAGAAAGCACTTGCAGCACTGCTGGGCGGCAAGAGTACAGCACCCCCGAAGTAAAAAAACGGGAATCGCCAGTAGCCGCGGATCGACCTGGCGCTCGCGTAAAGATCCGAAAAGGGAAAAAGGGCGATGACGTGGCGACTTCGGAGCGGGTGAAAAAAGGAGAAAATGATGGCGAGAATATAAAACGTCACGACCGGCCGGCACCAGGGGAAATCGGCGAGGCGAATAGAGGCTCCGCGAAAAAAGTCTCTGCACCGACCGGGAAACTCCAGCCGAACACCCAAGAAAGTAAGAATTCGTTAAAAGTATCCTAAAGAGATACTCTAACGAAAAATATTGCTTCTCGTGGTTTTCAAGCCTTTGAGAAATTCACGGGAGATTTAGAGGCCAAGAAAAAGCCTTTAGAAATTATTCAGGTACCTGAGAAGTTGGGCAAAGCATTACGGAGCGTAGAAAAGGGTCGTGCGTTCCGTGGAGTTAATACTCTCTCCCCGCAGCACAGTGTTACCCAGTTGCCCACAGGTGAAGCCTACACAGCTGCAAAGGCTTAGAGGAAAATTCCAGGCTCAGGAGAAGTTGTTCAAGCCTCGGAATAATCCTCCTACCCCCCAGGTGAAGTTGGAAAGTGCTGAGTCAGGTATAGGGAATAGGGATGGTATTCATTTTGATGTACCCTATGATCCTATTTATGAGACCCTCTATGGCTACTCAGTGCAGCAGGAACCACTGCTCCTCGAGGTGTTATGCAAAGGACAACGCCTCCAGGCACTGGTGGACAGCGGTGCATCTCACTCAGTGTGTGAATGCGGGACGTTGGAGAAAATTGGAGAACCTTCAGAGGAGACCAAGTTCACGGCAACAATGGTGGACGGTACGAAACTTCCCATATACGGCGAAGCATCACTGCAGCTGCTCATAGGGGCGCTGAGGTGGAAGCCAACATTGCCGATCACAAATATCAAAGGCTTAGATTTCAACTTGGGGCGAGATTTCTTGAAGCGGTTCAACCCCGCGATCGACTGGGTCAACAGGAAGGCGTGCATCTACAACAACGGGAAACGAATGGAGCTGCGAAGCTGGACGGATACAGGGAACGTTCCTGAAACGACACTGGCACGGTTCGAACAGACGGTGAACGAGAGTAACACGGGTTACTTAGCACTGGTTATGGCAGTAGCAGAGGAGGAAAAGCCGAACACAGAGCTACCTGCAGCAATAAAAGAGGTCTTGGAGCAGTACAAGGATATAATGCTCGACGACCTACCTGCAGGCGTACCTCCAGCCCGTACCCACGAGCACGAGATCGTGGAGGAACCAGGTGCGAAACCCGTCTCACGTGCACCATAGCGACTGAGTCCGACTGACAGACATGAAGAAACAGATAGAGTATCTACTGGACAGACAACTGATCTGCCCATCCACCTCTCCCTACGGTGCACCAGTTCTCTTCACTCCAAAACCAGACGGCAGTTTACGGATGTGCAACGACTACCGTGCACTGAACAAACAGACAGTAAAAAACAAATATCCCATACCGCGCATAGACGACCTACTGGACCAACTGCGTGGTGCAACAGTCTTTTCGAAGCTGGACCTATGATCAGGTTGCTGGCAGATCAAGATGGCGGACAACTCGATCCACAATACGGCGTTCCGTACCAGATATGGCTCCTACGAATACTTGGTGATGCCGTTCGGACTCTGCAATGCACCAGCGGCGTTCTAGGCGGAGATGAATCACATCTTACGGCCCCTGTTGCACAAATGCGTGATGGTGTACCTGGACGACATTCTCATCTACTCCAAGAACATGAAGGAGCACGTGGAGCATCTGCGGAAGGTGTTTGGAACCTGCAGAAAAACAAGTTCTGCGTGTAGCTGTCGATAAGCGACTTCGCCCTGAAGAAGGTGCAGTTTCTCAGGCACACGGTGAGTGCCGAGGGCGTACACGTGGACCCGCGGAAGATCGAAGCCATCAAGAAGTGGAAAATACCGGAGAACGTGAAGGAGTTGCAGCATTTCCTAGGCTTCACCAACTACTACAACAGGTTCGTGCCACAGTACGCTAAGATAGCAGCGCCACTGACCGACCTACTGAAAAAGGATACGCCCTATAAATGGGATACTCCTCATCAGCAAGCCATGGAGCAACTACAGACAGCACTGACTACAGCGCCAGTACTCATCTTACCGGACCCAGACAAGGACTACGTGGTGGAAGCAGACGCAAGTGACCAAGCATTCGGAGCAGTACTGATGCAGGATCACGGACGCGGTTTGCAGCCCATTGCCTACCTCAGCAAGAGGTTACACGGAGCAGAACTAAACTACCCCATCCATGACAAGGAAGCCTTAGAGGCATAGCCTTCAAGGCATAGAGTTGTTACCTAGAGGGAGCCAAAACTACAGTCTATACTGACCACTGCAGTCTCAAATACCTGAAGTCACAGCCGACGCTCTCCCGAAGACAGGTGCGGTGGGTGGACTTCCTGGAAACTCACTTCCACTACGACATCGTCTACAAGCCCGGGCTACACAACAAGGCAGACGCATTGAGCCGCCCCGGACATGTAGCAGGCATCCAGCTCAACAGGATGAACCCTCTGCTCAAGGGTCTATTCCAACATGGATACTCCGTGGACGCAGAGATCGCTACAGCACAGACTAAGAAGCTGTTACAGTGGGAGAAAGACGTAGCGGGATTAGCAAAGTATTACTACTGGCCCGGGATGGCAGCACACGTGCAGCAGTTTGTCACCTCATGCGACACGTGCCAGCGGATGAAGAGTAGCAAGCAAAAAAAAGCAAGGTTACTTCAGCCTCTACCCATACCGAAGCAGCCATGGCAGGTCGTTAGCCTCGACTTCATCACGGGACTTCCTTCGACCTCACGAGGGCATGATGCTATACCCGTGGTGATCGACAAGTTCTCTAAAATGGGTCACTTCATCCCGACCAACGCCACGGCTACAGCTGAAGCAATGCTCGCCTCTTCTTCGACCGCATCATCACCATCCATGGCATTCCCGCTACACTCATCTCAGACAGAGACCCAAAATTCAGGAGTAAGTTCTGGAAGGAGCTCATGGGACTGTTGGGGACAAAACTTGCGATGTGTTCAGCATACCACCCCCATACTGACGGACAGACAGAGCGACTCAATCAAGTGGTTGAACAGTTACTGCGCACAGCTTGCAAAGACGATGTCAGCCACTGGGATACACAGTTACCAACCCTAGAGTTCGCTTACAACAACACGTCACATGCGGCCACAGGGCAAACTCCTTTCTTCCTGTGTTACGGACGAAAACCACTTACACCACAACAGCCCAGCACACCGGCACACGTCCAAGCCGCACATGACTTCGTCACCACCATGCAGCAGCTATGGGAGAAGACTCAGCGACCTCTCACCACGATGCAGAACTCCCAGAAGAGTATGCGGATCGCCAGCGACGTGATCACTCAGTAGTAGTCGTAGATCAGTTGATTCTCGACACGCGCAACTTGAACCTGTCTCACCTACCATCCAAGCTCCGGCGTCGCTTCTGTGGTCCTTTTCTCGCTGAGGCACAGGTGACACCAGTAACATTCTGCTTGCGCTTACCTACTACGTGGAAGCTTCACAACGCTTTCCATGTTCAGCTACTGAAGCCCTACAAGGACCCCAACCAACAGTTCCAGGGACGGCAGCTACCGCCACCACAACCTGTTCTCATACAGGACGAACCAGAGTACGAAGTGGAGCGCATTCTAACTCATCGGCGCCGCGGCGGCAAAACCCTCGAGTTCCTGATACGCTGGAAGGGATATGACCCCACTGAGGACAGTTGGGTTGCAGAAGCTGATATGGGCAACGCACGCCGTGCTCTCAAAGACTATCTTGTCAAGCAGGGTGTATCTCACGCCACCCAGTTTTGAGGGGGGGACGTGTGAGAGTAGGACGGCTTATGCTAGCTTTGCTAGCTTGCCTGGACTTTATTATGCTATATCTAGCTTGGGTTTTATTTATCATGCATAGATATGCTTGATTTCCTAGGTTAGGTGCATTCCTATATTTTATTATAGTTATAGCACCGAACCAGGTTACGTGTACCAAACTCAAGCCTATTTGGTTTCCACCGAATTGCTTTCTACCGAGTTCGGGAAGGTTCTGTTCGGGACGCTTCGAGACCCTCAGAACATTCGCCTAACACCTGGGTTACCTGCCTTGTGTCGAGCCTATATATAGCCTCGTGTTGTACCCAGGTGGATCATTCAATTACAACTCTCTTTTCTGAGCTCGATCCTAGATCCTCACAGCTGCCTACAAAAGAGCTAGCAAGCATGCTGGTCGACAGCCAGGGCAGCACGGTCGACCGCGATCCAGCACGACATGGTCAACCGCGCTCCAGCACAGCAAAGTCGCGGTCTTCCAACGCTGCATGTCGACGGCGTGCCAATGCTGCAGCAAGGCGGCTGCACAGCGTTGCACCCGTTGGACAGCAGTGCACTCACTTCGCAGGTGCTCGCAGCTGGTTGGCGTGTTTTGCCCCGTCACGTGCACAACGCAGTCGACAGGCTGACCACATGCCAACGACTGCACTAGATCGTCCTCGTGCTAACGACTGCACCTTATCCTCCACGTCAGCCTTGGGATACCACACTGAGGTCGGCCTCGCCAGAACCACTTGGCCAATCGTCGCCCGGGTAACCTGGTCGACCGGGCAACCAAGTCGACCAACTCCTTCTCCTTATGCCCGTCGACCACCAGGTCGACGACCACCACTGGCCGACCACACCCCTGGTCGAACAGCTCCACGTCGACCACCAGCTTGGTCGATCAGCACAGCTGTCATCCGACCACACCAAGTCGGCCACCCCAGATCGGCGTCACCAACTCGTCGCCTCCGAGATCGACCTCGCTAGGTCGACCACCCGAACTCGGTGCCCTCCAAAGTCGGTGCCCCTCACAGGTCGACGTCTTTGCTCGTCGACCACCAGGTTGAAGTCGATTGACGGCTTCCCAAAGTGAGCGGCCCTGCAGTGGCCCAGTGCAGGTCGACCAGACCTGTCGACCAGCTCGCCCAAGCCGGCGTCGCCCACCGCTGCATGTCGACTGCACTTCCCGCACATCCAACCACGAGGTCGGGATGTACTTCAGCAAATACTTCCCGCCCTTCACCATGTGCCGCAGCCAGGCGTAGCGTCTCTCCATGTGCTTGATGTTGCCCTGCAGCTCCAAACTCTCAGCGACGATGATGGCCGCCGAAGGACGGTCGGCGTCCTGGCGTCCAGCACCCGGAACTCTGCAAGGAGGAAGCGAAGGCGGCAGTGGCCGCCACGTACAGACTCTTCAGTAGCTTGCACACCCGGCCGGTCCCGTTGTGTAGTGGCTAAGAGATTTAAGCACAAGGAGAAGCAGGACTTCAATGAGATCTTTTCTCCCACTGCCAAACCCCCTACCCTCCGTGTCTTGTTGGCAGATGCAGCTGTTAGTGGGAAATTCGTCATTCAGATGGATATATCAACGGCATTCCTCAATGGGATTTAAGAGGAGGATGTGTTCATGACGCAGCCACATGGGTATGAGGATGGTACGGGCAGGGTGTGCAAGCTGAAAATTTTCATCTACGTCTTGAAGCAGGCGCCACGCTGCTGGTACCAGAAGTTGGCAGCTGTTTTAGAGGAGATGGGATTCAGGACCAGTAGCTGTGATGAGAGCCTCATTCTCAAAGGGGAGGGGGAGAAGCTGGTGCTGAGTCTATGTGGACGACATTCTTCTCTTTAGCCGCAACATGAAGGAGATCCAGAAAGTGCAGCAGCAGCTGATTAAGAACTTCAAGTGCAAGACCCTTGGGGAGGTAAAGTACTACCTCGGGATGCACGTGCAGAGGGATCCAGATCACAGGTGGTTGAAGCTGCACCAGGAGAAGTATGGGATTGAGAATGAGCGCAAGGTTGCAACTCCCTTGCCAGCAGAATTCAAGCTTGTGAAGGCTGCAGAGGATGAAGGGGTTGAAGCTGAGGAGCAGCAGCAATTTGAGTCCTTGGTGGGCAGCCTCTTGTATGCAGCGGTTCACACGAGGCCCGACATCTCTTTCTCTGTTGGGCAGCTGGCAAGGGTGGTGCAGAATCCATCAGAGGAGCAGGTGGATGCAGCTGAACGTGTGGTGAAGTACCTGAACTCTGACCCAAGCATTGGAGTTCAATACTCCGCATCTGTACAGGTGAAGCAGAAAGGGGTTGAGGTGCTGAAAGAGAAGGGGAAGAGGTTTGGAGAAGGCAAGTTGTTTCTCACTTGCTTTACCGATGCTATGTGGGCTTCTGAGAAGAAGGATTCCTCATCTGTGGGAGGATACATCTGCGTAGTTGGGGGAGGACATGTTAGTTGGAGGTCCATGAAGCAGACGGAGACGGCACTCTCTTTCGTGGAATCAGAGTACATTGCGATGTTCGATGGGGTGAAGGAGGTGATTTGGCTGAGGAGGCTGTTAGAGGAGATTGGTCAGGAACAGAAGGTTGCTACGCCGCTGTTTTGTGATAGCAAGGGGACTCTTGGGATGGCCAGGGACGCTGTGCATCTTGGGCTCAACAAGCACATGCGTATCAAGTGGCACTGGCTGCGTAAGGAGGTGAAGAGGGGGCGGTGAATCTGATCTACATCAAGACTCACCAGCAGCCAGCAGACTTCCTCACCAAGAGGCTTGCAGATGAGCCTCATTGGCGTTGTGTGCGCATGAGTGGAATGAGCATGAACTAGCATGGAATGATGGGGATGCAGCCGGCAGGCTGAGGGGGAGTGTGTTGGGTGCAAATTCACGTTGCACGACATCCTGCCGTCTGTTTGTACGAGCATGCGAGTGCGAATGCATTTGGGTGTGAATGGAATGTTCGTGTGTTTGTCTTTCGCAATTTTCGCTTGATGCAATTGCAGGTACTAGTGCATTTTGCGCTTCGGCACAACATTGTACGCGCTATGAACAGTGCAAGCAGAAAAGATGAGCTTGCAAAGGAACCCAAGATGGAAGCTTTGCGGTTCGGTTGAATTGATTGTGCAGATTCAGGTGTATCCTACTCGAAATTGTACTGTTTTGTTTGGTTAACTATAGTGTACCAGCGCAGACACTATAGCGGTACAATTTAGGTGAAGGTTGGACGTTGTTTGTCTGTATCTGCATGCTACAGGGCCACGGGAAACCAGCGGAACCAGCATTTGGCTGGTTGGGCAAAGACAAAACAGGTTCTGCTTTTAGGACCTGAACCTGGTTGTTGTTTTTCCCTGGTTGGAAAAACAGAACCAGAGGTTGTTTATACCAACCTACCACCCGCTGTTTTGTCCAGCCAGGTTGGTTCAGTTGCTTGGAATTGTTTGGTATCATCCCTGGTTGTTCCCAGGTTGATTCCCAAGGTCCTTCCTAGCTAGAACTATTTTTTCGTTATTTGTTTGTACCTGGAAATAGTCAATTTGATTCAAGCAAATTCCTCCCTTCGTGGAATTTCGTTTCTACGCGGTACGACGGCGGAATGCTACCCGAGTTAACGCTAGTACGCTAGCTCTACTACGCTAGGCCAAGTGCTGTCCGAGACATAACTCCGTAATGGCAGAACTTTTCGCGAGGCAGCTTGTCTCATTATAGAGCTCTTGGAGCGAGCTTCGATATAGGAAACTCTCAGCTTAATCAGATCAACGGTGCGCACGATACGCTGCGCGACGTTCAAGGTACTAATGTTATTTTGGCTATGTTGTTCTTGACTCCTCTCTCTACAAACTCGGACTTGAGGATAGGGGCTGGTCTTGTACCAGGCACCCAAGGACCCTTGGAGGTGACCCTGAGGAGAGGTTTTAAGTTTGATAAAGTCTTAATAGCTTGATTTCATTAGGCCCTTGCACCAACAGAAAGGTCTCCACCCTCACACCCCCTTCACCCCCAGAGCCAGCACCACCAGGTCTAGCAGCCCCAGTACCCCCACCCTCCGCAGCCGCACCTCCCGCACCGCCACACATGACAGGGACTAGACGTTGCGGGGAGACGACTGCAGAGTGACGTGCGATACACCTGACGGGGCAGGACCCGAAGGAGGGGGGGGCTACCGGAGCGACGGGGGGGGGGGGGGGGGGGGGGCTCAAGGGTGAGGAACAGCGCGGGGGATAAGGCCTTAAAACCTCGGTGGGGGCGAATCCTTTAGTAACTGACCGACTTGTCGAAGGTGACGTCCTGAGAGGCATACAACTGGTGGGTGACTGGGTCGTAGGACTCCCAGCCTGAGGCGTCGAGTGGGAAGCCAAGAAAGACGCAAGCACGGGTGCGCGGAGACAACTTGTTCGCGCTAGGGGTGCGAACGTGTGCCAGGGAACCCCAGAGGCGTTAGTCAGCTGCTACACCCGGAGAACCTGTCCAAAAGGTGACCGGTCCATGCATCACTAGGCCACAGGTTCAGCTGGTGCGCGACGGGACAAAACTTCTCCAGGCGAGTGGAAGAACACTCACCACCACGGTCCGACTGTAGGCAGAGCCCAGACAGGCCAGGGGCGCCACCCCTCGCTAGTAGCCACGGCTCGAGGACAGTAGGCAGTCGACCTTCCGTCGCAAGGGGAAAATCGTGGTGAAGCAGGAGTAGTCGTCCACCACAATCAGGAAGTACCGCTCCTGATGTGGGCCAAGGACCGGGGATGGGTCCTATACGTCCAAGTGCAGGGTACAGAAAGGAGCCGTGGTGGGGGGGAACGAGGAAGAGTGAGGGGCAGCCACTGCCGACCCTCGACGCAAAGAGTGCACGGCGGCGCAGGCAAGCGAGGAAGCGGGGCAAACGACTCTGGAAGACCTGAGACCAGACGGTGACGTACCATCCTACTAAGACGCGGGAAGGACGGGTGACCTAGACGATGGTGCCAAAGGACCGACGGGTGACCGACAGTCGTACGACACAGCAGCTACCTGACCTGACCTAACGTGACCTGACCCAGCGTGGTGGGACCCAGTGTGTAGTGAGTATAGACCAGAGCCCGGCTCCCTGTAGAAATTGGCTAGAGGCGCCCCAGTGGCACCGACTGTGGAGGAGGCAACAGGCTCGTTTAGTGGGAAAGTGGTAAGTACGACTAGGTCGTGGAGGTGACTGACACCCACCAGGTTCCTGGAGAACGAGGGGGTGTAGTAACCTGTGAGAAACCCATAAGGAGCCGACGGACACAAGAGAGTGGTGGTGCTGTGGGCAACTACAGGTCCCACGGAAGGCTCAGCCAAGGCCATAGTGATTGGAGTGCGCAGTGGCGTGAGGTCAGTATAGTCGCCAAAGAAACAACTGGACGCTCTACAGTCTAGGGTGAAGGAAAGCCTTAGTCTGTGAGGTCGCACCCGAGCCAACGAAAAAGGCTGGTGCTAGATTAGTGGTAGCTGCAGATCTCACAGAAAGACCCTCAGGGGCGCCTGGCCTGGAAATTATACACGTGCGAAGACTTGAACCACAAGTGTTTACTCGTGCAGCCGGGAAGGGTCCTAGACCAGGTAGGTGAGACTCAACTGGTGCAGCATTGCGCTGGCGAAGACGCGAGGGCCAGTGCGGTGTAATAGCGTGAGGACCAAAACGCTCACGGTGGAGGTCGTCGAGGCGACGGTAGCAGCGGGACGCAGAGTGGCCAGGACCCGAGCAGGTAGTGCCAGCAATAGGGCCTGTCAGGGCCCGGTACCTGTAGGGGCCGATGTCTCGACCACTAGCTGAGCTACTGTTGGGGGCGCCACACTTTGGACCCGCAGGTCCCTACTGCCGGGAGTGCTGCGGCTGGCTCTGCTGCTGTAGAACCCAAGCACACGCCATGTGAGGAGCTAGAAATGGGAGGGTGCTTACAGTGGGCCTAAGCTGCTGCTGGTGCTGCTGGCGGCAGCCTAAGTTGCTGCTGGTTCTGCTGGGGGGCAGCCTATGCGTCTGTTGGTTGTGCTGGGGGCAGCCTATTCTGCTGCTTGTTCTGCTGGGGGCAGCATATGCTGCTGCTGGTTCTGCTGGGGGGAGCCTAACCTGCTGCAGGTGCGCTAGCGGTAGCCTAAGCTGCTGCTGGTACGCTGGGGGCAGCCTATGCTGCTGCTGGTTCTGCTGGGGGGCAGCCTAAGCTGCTGCTGGTTCTGCTGGTGGCAGCCTATGCTGCTAAAAGCTCTGATGGGAGCAGCCTAAGCTGCTGTTGGTTTTGATGGTGGCAGCCTAAGCTGCTGCTGGTGGCAGCCTAAGCTGCTGCTGGTGGCAGCCTGCTGGTTCTGCTGGTGGCAGCCTATGCTGCTACAAGCTCTGCTGGGAGCAGCCTAAGTTGCTGGTGGTTCTGCTGGTGGCAGCCTAAGCTGCTGCTGGTGGCAGCCTAAGCTGCTGCTGGTGGCAGCCTAAGCTGCTGCTGGTTCTGCTGGTGGCAGCCTAAGCTGCTGCTGGTTCTGCCGATGGCAGCCTATGCTGCTGCTGGTTTTACCGGGGGCAGCCTAAGCTGCTACTGGTGTTGTGCTTCCGCGCATGGGGCAGTGGGTTTCAGGTGTGAGGCGGCGGTTTCAGGTGTGGGGCGACGGGTTCAGGTGCGGGGCGGCGGGTTTCAGGTGTGGGGCGACGGGTTTCAGGTGTTGGGCAGTGGGTTTCAGGTGTGAGGCGGCGGTTTCAGGGGTGGGGCGGCGGGTTTCAGGTGTGGGGCGGCGGTTTCAGGTGGGGCAGCGGGTAAGGCAGTGGGCGACGGGGCAAAAACGGGTGGGTCGTGTGGCGATTCCAAGGGGGGGGGTTGCGGGGGCCTTATAGGTCGCGATTCGGGGGGCCTGCGGGGGGCTTCCCATGTCACGATTCGGGGGACCCGCGGGGGGTCCTTATAGGTCGCAAATCGGGGGCCGGCGGGGCTTTCTAGGTTGCAACGTAGGGGACCCGCGGGGGTCTTTATAGGTTGCGATTTGGGGGGCCCGCGGGGGCCTTCCTAGGTCGTGACGTGGGGGACCCGTGGGAGTCTTACTACATCGCGATTCGGGGGGCCCGCGGGGGCCTTCCTAGGTCGCTTCGTGGGGGACCCGCAGGGTAGAACGCGATTCAGTGTGGCCCATGGGGGGCTTCCTAGGTCGCGACGTGGGGGACCCGCTGGGGTCCTTATAGGTCGCGATTCGGGGGGCCCGCGGGGCCCTTCCTAGGTCGTGACGTGGTGGACCCGCGGGGGTCTTACTAGATCGCGATTCGGGGGGCCCGCTGGGGCCTTCTTAGGTCGCGGCGTGGGGGTCCTTCTAGGTCGCGATTCGGCGGGCCCGCGGGGGCTCTAGATCGCGATTCGGGGGGAACCCGCGGGGGCCTTCCTAGGTCACGACGTAGGGGGACCCGCGGGGGTCTCTCTCTTGCGCGCGATTCAACGGGGGGGGGGGGGGGAGGAGGGGGAGAGCTGGGCACTAAGGGTAACGGGGTACTAACGGGTGAGCGCGGGGTGGTGGGCCCATAGGAATCAAACCGCTCTATACCATGTCAACAAAGTAACTGAATTAATTGAGTAGAAAGAAGCAGTACCAGGGAGCATATATGGCAAACCCTAAGGGGGTTACACCCTCTACAGCATAACTCAGTGTAACACCTAGACTAAACTAACAAACTATAACAATTATAGCTTGACATTGACCTCCACCATGTCGTTGTCGGTGGACTCCGCGCCCCCCAACTGCTCCCCCTGCATCGACGCTGGCTCCACTGCCCTCACCTGCCTGCTGCACCAAAGTCGGTGTCCCTGCCGACTTCTCCCCTGTCGTCGGCTCCCCTGCTGACTGCCAGCTCGCCGACGGCTCATTGGTCGGCCGCACTGCTGGCTGCTCCCCTGGCGGCGACGTCTCTGCTGCCACCTTCTTCACCGACTTCAGCAAAGTTGGATGCTTCCTCTCTACCCGCTGCTCCCCAATCGTCAGTGTCTTCGCTCCCACGCCGACTTGCTTGTCGTCACATCGGCCATCGGCGATGCTCTTGGCCGGCGCCACAGACGACGTCCCACTGCTCCCCTCATCGCCGGAGGCTAACGCCGGCGTCAGGTTCTGCAGGTCGGCTACGAGGGGTGGGGCAGGAAGAGTAGAGGGAGGGGGAGGGGAGAGAACATCCTTGGCATCCTCATCAGCAGGCTCACCGACCTCGGTGAGCAGAGGGAAGGTCGCCGTCGAGGTGTCCGTCGGCGGGTTGACCTGCGTCCGCCCTGACGCCGGCCTGTGCTCCGACTTCCGCACCTCGAGTGACATGGTTTCGTAGAACACCACTTCCGACGTGGTGACCACCCTGAGGTCAAGGAGCTCCCAGCCCTTTGCTCTCCTCCGAGACACCGAGGTGAAGGCCCCACCTGGCCTTCGGCTTCAGCTTTCCACCGCGCTGCTGTTTGGTGACTAGGAACTGCGCCATGCAGCCCACACACGGGCCAGCGACAAGTTCGGCTTCTTGTCGGTCAGCAGCTGGTACGGAGTCGTCCTCGGCAACAGCATCGACCTCTCCAGGCAGTTGCGTACCCAGACGGCCTGCCGCAGGGCGAGGTGCCACCAGTGGTGCTGCACGCCCATGTGCAGCAGCATCGTGCGCACCGACTCCACCATTGTCCGCATCTCTCGCTCCGCCATGCCATTCTGCTGCGGGGTGTACGGGCAGCTCAAGTCGTGGACGATCCCCTTCCTCTCGACGAAGGCGGTAAACTCTTTCCCGAGGAACTCTCCTTCCCGGTCAGAGCGCAGCATCAACACCGACTTCTTCGTTTGCCGCTCAACCACCAACATCCACTTCTCGAACTCCCGCAGCACGTCGGACTTCTTGGCGACCGGCCTCACCCGGACCTGACGCTGGCCCGTATGTGGGGCTGCATGGCGAAGTACCTAGCCCCCGAGCAGCAGCGTGGTGGAAAACAGAAGCCGAAGGCCAGGTGAGGTCTTCATATCGGTGTTTTGGAGGAGAGCAAGGGCTGGGAGATCCTCGACCTCACCGACAACTGGGTGGTCACCACGTCGGACGTGGTGTTCTACAAGACCATGTCGCTAAAGGTGTGGAAGTCGGAGCACGGGCCGGCGTCAAGGAGGACACAAGCCAACCCGCCAAGGAACACCTCAACGGCGACCCTTCCTCTGCTTACGGAGGTCGGCGAGCCAACTGATGAGGACGCCAAGGACGTCCTCCCCTCTCTTTCTTCCCCTGCACCTCGTGCCCACCCCTCGTAGCCGACCTGCAGAAGCTGAAGCCGGCGTCGGCCTTCGGCGATGAGGGGAGTAGTGGGACGTTGCCAATGGCGCCGGTCAATAGCATCGTTGGTGGCCGACATGACGTTGAGCAAGTCGGCGTGGGAGAAAAGCCACCGACGACAGATGAGCAGCGGGTGGAGAGGAAGCAGCCGACTTTGCAGAGAAGCCGCCGGCAGGGGAGCAGCCAACAGGGACGCCGACCAAAGAGCCGTCGGCCCCTTATGGAGTCAACCCCACAACTTCCCATAGTCGCCACAACCAAATTTTTAAAAGCATACGAACTTCAAATGTTCGTAACTTTCGTGTTCGTGCTCCGATTGAAGCGATCCTTGGTTCGTCGGAATGCTCTCGAGCAGAGGAGTTTCTTCAGATATCTGCTCAAGCCAAATAACATTCACACACACTCGGAAAATCCAAACCATGCCAAATGCAAATTCTTGCACACGCTCACACCACGCATGTAACGCACGAACATATGATGGGAGGCAGACAGACGTGAATGCAAACGATTGCATCACATAACAACGTGGACGCCGTGACAAGCAGAACCATACGAGTACGGGTGGCTACGTGTTCATCTACGGAGGGGCCGCAGTCTCCTGGTCGAGCCAGCGCATAAAGTGCGCGACGCTGTCGTTGACGGTGTCGAAGTACGTGGCGACCACCGAGGCCGGCAAGTAGGGACGCCGCCTTCGGTTCCTCCTTGCAAAGTTCTAGCTGCTGGACGTCGGGACGCCGACTGTCATGCGGGTGGACAACAAGTCGGCCATCACGGTCGCTTGGTTGCAGCACATGGTGAAGCGCGGGAAGTTTTCGCTGAAGTACATCCCGACCACCGAGCAGCCGGCCGACTTCGTAACGAATGCGCTGCACTATCCGGCCTTCAGCCAGTGCTCCATCGCATTCAGCCTAGTGCGCCTGGTCGAAGTCGGCGACGGTGATGACGACGTGCAGCAGTAGGTGCCATGCCAACTTGCATGGCTAGTGCGGTGACCGGCGTGCTATGTGTTGTGTGCCGAGTAGTGCTGCCGTGTGGGGTGGATGTCCGAAGCGTGAACGCGGCAGGGGAGTGTCAATGGGAGTTACGTTATTGGCCCCATCCTCACTTGGCCGAAGCCGGCTTTGTTGTTGGGTGTGTGGGGAGCGCAGCCGACCTGCTGCAGTGGGCGACGCCTTCCGGGGCGCCTGGACAGCGTTCTAAGCGCCTCGACGGCGTCCTGGGCACCTGGACGCCGACTTGGGCATCTGGACGGCGTCCTGGGCGCCTGGACGCCGACCTGGGCATCTGGACGGCGTCTTGGGCGCCTGGACGCCGACCTGGGCGTCTGGACGGCGTCCTGGGCGCCTGGACGTCGACCTAGGCGTCTGGACGGCGTCCTGGGTGCCTAGACGCCGGTCTGGGCGCCTGGACGCCGACCTGGGCGTCTGAGCGCCGGCTTGGGCGACAGAATGCCGGCCTGGGAAGACGCCAACCTGGTGGGGCGAGTCCGGCACTGCGGGGTGCACGAGTCGGCCAGGAGGTTCGTGCGAAGCCGACCTCGAGGTGTTATCCTGAGGTCAACGTGGAGGATCAGGTGCAGCCGTGGGCATATGGTCAGCTTGGTGTCTGCGCTGTTCAGGTGACGAAGCACAGGACACCAATCAGACCGCGACCTTGCACTGCTAGAGCGCGGTCGATCATGCAGCGCTGGAGTGCGGTCGACCGTGCTGCGCTGGCAGTCGACCACCATGCTTGCTAGTATCTGTTGTCAACCTTTTGCTAGTGAAACTCTTGCAAAATCTCCCCATGATTGCAGAGATCACTTCTAACACCGGTGCCTTTCCCGTAGTCTAGCCGCTGCCCTGCCGAGCCGCGTGGCGCCCCTGCAGCCCGTGGCTCTGACCCGCGCGTCGCCCTCCGTCGACGGTCGCGTCGCCCCCCGCTGCCCCGTCGCGACGCCCTGGGGAGCTGCACGCGGCCCCCGCTGCCCCGTCGCGACGCCCTAGGAAGCCGCGCTCGGCCCCCGCTGCCCCGTCGCGACGCCCTAGGGAGCTGCGCGCGACCCCCCGCTGCCCCGTCGCGACGCCCTGGGGAGCCGCGCGCGGCCCCCGCTGCCCCGTCGCGACGCCCTGGGGAGTCGCGCGTGACCCCCCGCTGCCCCGTCGTGGTGCCCTGGGGAGCCGCGCGTGGCCCCCGCTGCCCCGTCGCGGCGCCCTGGGGAGCCGCGCGCCGTCCCCCGCGCTGCTGCCCGCGCTCCTGCCCCGCCCTGCAGCAGCTGCCGCGGAGCCCCCTGCCGCCTTCACGGCCCCGCCCTGCAGCAGCTGCCGCGGAGCCCCCTGCCGCCGTCACGGCCCTGCTCTGCAGCAGTTGCAGCGGAGCCCCCCTGCCGCCGTCACGGCCCCGCCCTCCAGCAGCTGCCGTGGAGCCCCCTGCCGCAGTCGTGGCCCCGCTCTGCAGCAGCTGCCGCGGAGCCCCCTGCCGCAGTCGCGGCCCCGCCCTGCAGCAGCTGCCGCGGAGCCCCCTGCCGCCGTCGCGGCCCCGCCGTCGCCGCCACTGGTGAGCACTAGCCCTGCCCGCGCTACTAGAGCTGTTACTGCTACTACTGCTACTACCACTGCTACTACTTCTACTGCTGCTCGTGGCGTTGGCCAGATGCAGCTCCAGCGACGTCCGCGTGAGTCCCTCACGCCCCAGCAGCTTCGTGAGTGGTACGCTAGTTGGGGTTGTTGTTGTTCAGGATCCGTCACTTTGAGAACTTACGACGAATTCATTACTCAACTAAACGCAAATCCGCTTGGTAGGATTGTGCGCCTTAGGCTTAGCTACCATCTCCAAGTTGAATCAGTTGTTAAGATGGTCTAGAGAGTGAGAACCATGTAAAAACGTCTAGCAGCCGCATGACTAGAATGGTAGAGGAAGTACAAGCACGTAGGGCATAGAAAGTTGGAGTTCGGGGACTCCAAGAGAACCATGAGAGGGAAGGGGTTCTCCAAGAGCTAGGGAAGGATGGTAGGAACCTTCCTAGCAGTAAGGATGCAACCCTCATCATGAGGTCCTTGAGGTGTCACATGCAAAATCCAATCTAGTTGGATTTTGCCTAGGTGTTGCAACATTTGCAACCCATGCTAGAAACTTCTAGCCACCCCAATCCAAAAGTCAAAGTTGCCTTCCCTAACCACCCAACCAAAGATCCCTTTATAGTCATGACCCAATATCACCCAATGTAGATAATATCTATAAATGAGATAGAATTCCCGAAACTTGGAAATCTTGTAACTTGGGCGATCTTGGTCGGAATAAGGCGATCTTGGTATCGTTGGAAAGCTCTGGATTTCTCCTGCATGACCAAGCATTTAAACTTGGAGAAAAACACAGAGATGATAATATCCAACAGCCATGCACAATGACATATGCTCATGCAAACAATGCACGCATGAATAGCACGAGCACTTGGCAGGACGTTAGGATGACATGCACTCAGAATGACGTGCATCCAACAAACTCCCCCTCAGACTAACGGACTGCATGCACACACACTCACACACATGCATACTCTCATGCACACAATCACACATGCATTCATGACACTGCTGCCCACACTAGTGCAATGCCATGCCACACATCTTAGCACACTTCCAATGTGCACTCTCGGGAAGTCTCTTGGTCAGAAAATCTGCCGCCTGTTTGCTAGCCTTCACATGGTGAAGCTCAACAATCCCCTCCTTCACCATCTGCCTCACCCAGTGCCACTTAATCTTCATGTGCTTGTTCAGCCCATTCAGGATAGGATTATTGGCCATGCCAATAGCAGCCTCGCTGTCGGAGAAAAGTGGTGTAGGTCCCTGCTGTTCAGCTCCCATGTCCTCCAGCAGCTTCCTCAGGAGCACAATCTCCTTGATGGCATGATACATCGCCAAGTACTCTGCCTCTCCGGAAGACTGAGCAATCTCACTCTGCTTCTTGGACCTCCAGCTCACTGGTCCACCTCCGACCATGCAAACAAAGCCGCCAACTGATGACTGATCCTCCTCCTCTGAGGCCCACGTAGCGTCGGTGAAGCACGACAGCTTCAAGGTTCCAGGCGTAACCCCATCTGCTCCAATCTGTTTCAGCTGGCCGCCAGCTGAAAACTGAACACCAGCAGATGCCGTTGATCCGAGGTAGCGCACCAAGCGCTTTGCCACCTCCAACTGCTCCTCAGTGGGCCGCTGCACAACTCTGGCTAACTGCCCCACTCTGAATGAAGCATCAGGTCGCGTATGCACAGCTGCATACATCACACTTCCAATGAGTGACTGATACTCATTCTGCTGCTCATCCTCGAGTACATCATCCTCCTCAGCTGCCTTCTTCAGTTTGAAGCCCGCAGGGAACGGTGTCATCACAGTGCGACCCCCAGTCACACCATACCGCTCCATGACACCAGAGATGTAGTGTGACTGATGCACCTTCAGCCACCTCCTCTCAACATCCCTCTCAATCTGCAGCCCCAAGTAGTAGTGGACATCCCCCAGCATCTTGCACTTGAAGTTGTCCATCAGCAGCTTCTGTGTCCTCTCAATCTGCTCCATGGAAGGTGAGAACAGCAGTATGTCATCGACATACATCAGCAGCAAAAACAACTGCTCCCCCTCTCCAAGCAGAAACAAGCTATGATCCGCCTGGGACGTCTTGAAGCCTCCACTCAGCAGCACCTCCTCCAGCTTCTCGTACCAACACCTGGGCGCTTGCTTAAGGCCATAGATGGCTTCTTAAGCTTGCACACCCGGCTGGTCCCATCCTCATAGCCGTCGGGCTGCGCCATGTAGATATCCTCCACCAGCACTCCATTGAGGAACGCAGTGGGGATATCCATCTGCTTCACGTGCCATCCCTTCACAGCTGCGCCGGCCATCAAAGTCCTCAGTGTCACTGGCTTAGCAATGGGAGCGAAGATCTCCCCAAAGTCGACCTTCTCTTTCTGCTGAAACCCCTTGGCGACCAAACGGCTCTTGAACCGCTCCAACGCACCATCAGCACCACTCTTCACCTTGAAGACCCACTTGTTGCTGATCGGTCGTCGCCCCTCGGGTAACTCAGCAAGCTCCCAAGTCCCATTCTCAATGAGACTGTTGAACTCCGCATCCATGGCAGCCTTCCACTCCTCCTTCTGAGGTCCACTCAGTGCCTCCTCCACTGTGGCTGGTTCTCCAGGCAAGGGTGTGAAGAAACAGAACGCCATCTCCTCATCATCTCCCTCATCCGCCTGAACCGCCATGGCACCTTGCTTGGGTCCTCCCAAACGGCTATACTTTAGCCTTGAAGGTGCTGCTGCCACTCTCTTCTCGCGGGTTGCAATCTGCTGCCCATGTGGTGAAGCTCCTCTCTGCACACTCCTCTTGGTGACCTTGGCGGTTGCAGCAGGCTCGGGCTGAGATGGTGAGTCCACACGTGCCGACTCATCCTCCAACCCCTCCTCTCCAGCAGGACCAGAAACTTGCTGCTCTCCACCGCCACTGTGGTCACTGGTCAGCTCTGACCCATGGAGTTCATCAAGGTGCAGCTGAACCTCCTCCACTGCAGACCGCTCAATGTCCTGCAGACGTAAGCCAATCTGCACTTGCTGCTGCTGCTGCCAGTCCTTGTACATGACGTCCTCCACAAACTTGACGTCACGGCTGACCAGCGTCTTCTTGCTCTTGGGGTCCCACATCAGCCACCCCTTCGAGTCAAGAGCCATCCCAAGATGGACAGCCCACACAGCAGCAACTTCCAGCTTGTGCCTCTGCTCCTTAGGCACCATCACAAGCCCCATGCAGCCCCACACCCGCAGCATGTCAAAGGATGGCTTCTTCCCAAGCCAACGCTCGTACGGCACCCAATGCTTGTCGCCAACATGCGTCAAGACCCTGTTCTTGACAGTGATGACATGGCGAACAGCTTCAGGCCAGAACTTGTAAGGCATCCCAGCAGCCCCCAACAAGGTCTTAGCCGCCTCGCCAATGGTCCGGTTGGCACGCTCAGCAATGCCGTTCTGCTGCGGTGTTCCTGGGCAGGTCAGCTGATGTCGGATGCCATTTCTCTTGAGGAACTTGGTGAATTCCGCTCCAAGGAACTCTCCACCTCGGTCGCTCCTCAGCACCTTCACCAGCCGCATCGCTTGCCGCTCCACCATCGGCAACCAATCCTCCTTGATCGCCGCTGCAGCATCGCTCTTCTTGGACAAGGGATGTGCCCACGTGAAACGGCTCCATTCATCCACCATGGTGAGGAAGTACAGCACTCCCCCAGTCCCCTCAGTCCTCATAGGACCCACCAGGTCCATGTGCACCACCTCCAATGGCGCCTTCGCCGATCCCTCCACACCTGGAAACGGGAACCGCGCAAGCTTGTTTTGCATGCACGCCTCGCAGCTGCCATAGTGAGCGCCATCTCCTTGCAGTTGCAGCCCATGCACGCACTTCTCCTTGTGCATCACCTCCAATGTGGAAACAGCCACGTGTGCGAGCCGCCGATGCCAAGTCTCCCAATCCGCTTGGCCCGAGGTAGTCGACGCCTTCACCGCCGCGCTTCCTCCAATCAGCTCCTCTCCTTGCACACCTTGCTGCTCCTCCTTGGTGACGTTCTCCTCCATAGAAGCCGCCGCTGCCGCCTTGCCCGATTTCCGCCAAGGGAGGATCGGGATCTGCCACATCCGCTTGTGGACATCCCCTTTCCGCTGCAGGTCCCAAATCAGCCGCTCATCGTTGTAGGCATGATAGCGCTCCGAGCCAATCGTCTCGGTGTTCACACCCGCATCTCCCAACCGGCCGGTAGAAATCAGGTTCGCGCACAAGTCCGGCACCCATAGCACGTTCTTCAGCCCCACGAGCTCTCCATCCGCTCCCATGAACTTGGCGCATCCCATGCCCATGACCTTGGTCTTGGCACCCGTAGCGGATGTGACTGTGGAGATGGGTGCGGGCTGAATCTCATCGAGTAGGTCCGCACGAGGAGTCATGTGCCAGGAGCTTCCCGAGTCAATCACCCAATGGGTGAGGGGGTGTAGGAGAACCTTGGCAGCCATAGCGAGGTCGGTTGCGCCTTCGTTCACGAAGAAGAAGAACCCGGCCTTCCGCTCCTCAGATTTGCCGCCTTTCTCCTCATCCTTCTCCTCTCCACTAGCTCCCATGACTCCCCCACTCCTCGTGCCACCACGCTGGTTGCTTGATGAAGGCGGGGTCCAATCCTTGGGTCGTTGGTAGCACTTCCGCCAACGATGTCCGCGCTTCTTGCAGTAGAAGCACACCTCCTCTTGACCCCCACCGCCATCGTCCTTAGGGTTGTCCTTGTTTTTGCCCTTCCACTTCTTCTTGAAGCCACTCTTTCCACCTCCAACTCCATAGCCAGCCCCCTCCTCCGAGCGCTCCATACTCCGCCGCCGCAAGTCCTCCTCAAGGATGCGCGCGCGAATGTAATCCACGCTCCACTGAGGCTGTTGAGAGTTGAGGTTGATCGCTAGGGCAGACCACGACTCCGGCAGCCGTATCACAATCTCCACACATTGCACGAGCTCCGGGTACACCACACCGCCGCCTTGGAGCTTCGTGAAGATGTCCCGCATCTCATCCAACACCGGTTGCATCGGCTCTCCATCAACGAACTTGATGTCCCGCAGCCGCCGCGCGAGTAGCACGATGCCGGTAGCATGTGTTGGTGAGTGCACATCCAGAAGCTTCCTCCAAGCCTTGGGGCCACACTCTGGATCACCCAAGAGGTCCTTGATGTGGTCAAGTTGTCGCCCGCCAACCGCTTCCACCATGAGCATGTACGCGTCGAACGATCGCTTCATCCACGCTCCTTTCAGCTCCGCGGCCTCCGGCATCTTCTCCTTCCCCTCCACCAGATCCAATAGCTTGTATTGGCTAAACATCAACCTCATGCGGAAACTCCAATGCTCGTAGTCCTCCCCCATGAATTTCTCAATAGAGAAAGCTTTCACAGGATCCACGGTAGTAGGAGATGGTGTAGAAGAAGTAGGTAGCGTAGGGTTGGCTGGTTAGTGAGTCCCCACTCCGCCACCAGCAACTCCCCCCTGCTCTCCAGCCTCTCTAGCTCCAGCAATCTCGCCATTAGCACCTCTAGAGTCCGTTCCAGTCATATTGAGGTCTTATGAACGGTGGAAACTTGAGAAATCGTTTGGAGACAATTCTGCCAGAACTTTCGATTCTACGAAAATCGCCGTCGCGGACTGAATAATTCGAATTAGAACGCGGTTCGACCACCAATCGAAAGGTCGCGAGCAGAGCTACTAGACAATGGTCTCACTCGTAAACATTGGTTGAGAATGCACGACGATGCGTCGTCTCAAAGTCGACTACCCGCTCTGATACCACTTGTTGTTCAGGATCCGTCACTTTGAGAACTTACGACGAACTCATTACTCAACTAAACGCAAATCCGCTCGGTAGGATTGTGCGCCTTAGGCTTAGCTACCATCTCCAAGTTGAATCAGTTGTTAAGATGGTCTAGAGAGTGAGAACCATGTAAAAACGTCCAGCAACCGCATGACTAGAATGGTAGAGGAAGTACAAGCACGCAGGGCATAGAAAGTTGGAGTTCGGGGACTCCAAGAGAACCATGAGAGGGAAGGGGTTCTCCAAGAGCTAGGGAAGGATGGTAGGAACCTTCCTAGCAGTAAGGATGCAACCCTCATCATGAGGTCCTTGAGGTGTCACATGCAAAATTCCAATCTAGTTGGATTTTGCCTAGGTGTTGCAACATTTGCAACCCATGCTAGAAACTTCTAGCCATCCCAAACCAAAAGTCAAAGTTGCCTTCCCTAACCACCCAACCAAAGATCCCTTTATAGTCATGACCCAATAATCACCCAATGTAGATAATATCTCAAAATGAGATAGAATTCCCGAAACTTGGAAATCTTATAACTTGGGCGATCTTGGTCGGAATAAGGCGATCTTGGTATCGTTGGAAAGCTCTGGATTTCTCCTGCATGACCAAGCATTTAAACTTGGAGAAAAACACAGAGATGATAATATCCAACAGCAATGCACAATGACATATGCTCATGCAAACAATGCACGCATGAATAGCACGAGCACTCGGCAGGACGTTAGGATGACATGCACTCAGAATGACGTGCATCCAACAGTTGTAGGGGTGGCCGCGCTGCTACTGCTGTTACTGCTGCTACTAGTACTACTGCTGCTACTGCTGCTACTGCTGTTACAGCTGCTACTGCTACTACTACTGCTCCTGCTGCTCCTGGCGGTGGCCAGATGCAGCTCCAGCGACGTCCGCGTGAGTCCCTCACGCCCCAGCAGCTTCGTGAGTGGTACGCTAGTTGGGGTTGTAGGGGTGGCCGCGCTGCTACTGCTGTTACTGCTGCTACTGCTACTACTGCTGCTACTGCTGCTACTGCTGTTACAGCTGCTACTGCTACTACTACTGCTCCTGCTGCTCCTGGCGGTGGCCAGATGCAGCTCCAGCGACGTCCGCGTGAGTCCCTCACGCCCCAGCAGCTTCGTGAGTGGTACGCTAGTTGGGGTTGTAGGGGTGGCCGTGGTGGGAGTCGCCCTGGAGCGGGTCGTTCGGGAGCTTCTTGTAGTGACCAGGTGCAGCTGCAGCAGCGTCCGCGCGCGGTCCTTTGTCCCCAGCAGCTTCGTGAATGGTACGCTCAGGGTAGAGGGTCACGGAGTACTGCTTGCTGCCCGTACGTCATTCGCACTGGTGCTCGGGCTGGTCAGCCTTGCGGGACGGTTGGTCACACAGAGTCCCGCTGCTTCGCTAGTCCGAGCGATGCCTGGCGTACAGAGTTTGGCGACGACGCTGAGCTCCCCTCCTGGCCGAAGCTGCTTAGGCAGAGGGTAGATATCTTTGCTCTTGACTATGATGCTATCCTCACTGCCATGTATGCATTGCCTACTAGTGCTGAGGGTGCCTGTTACCTGTGTGTGCCGCCTGACCCAGGTATAGAGTCTGCTGCTCTAGGTGCTGGTGAGGCTGCTGCTCTAGGTCCTGGTGCGTCTCCTGCTCCAGGTGCCGGTGAGGCTGCTGCTCTAGGCGCTAGTGAGTCCCCTGCTCCAGGTGCTGGTGAGTCTGCTCTCTCTGGTACTGCGCCTGCCACAGCCTTGCACACTTTCACCCTTGACTCGGGTGCTTCCCGCTCCTTCTTTCGCGACTGCACCATACTCTCGCCGCTCAGTCGGCCAATGGCAGTCTCTCTGGCTGACCCCTCTGGGGGTCCGGTCCTTGTACACTCCTCCACGGCTCTGCCGTGTCCGGCGGTCCCGTCTGGCTCTCTATCTCGCCTCCACCTCCCCTCGTTCTCCACGAACTTGGTGAGTGGAGCTGACCTTCAGGACGCGTGGGTTGACCAGTTCACTCCTGGAGGTCAGCGGGTGACCCACTGTTCGTGTACTCGGACGGGCCGGCACCTGGCCACGTTCACCCGTCAGCCTGGGTCGAGCCTGTACACTCTGACGACCGTGTCTCCTCCGGTTGCTGAGTCTGGTCAGGTAGCCGCGTCGGGTCAGGTGTTTGCTGCAGCGTCCCGGTCTGGTCCTGAGTCTTCCCCCTGCTCGTGTCGCCTCCTGTCTCACCAGACTCTCCTCTGGCACCACCGCCTTGGTCACCCCTCCCTGCCTCGTCTCCGAGGCATGGCCTCCCGTGTCCTTGTCACTGGTCTTCCCCGGTCTCTCCCTCCCCTCCCCCCGGGACCCGCCCCTACCTGCGTTCCTTGCGTCGAGGGGCGGCAGCGCGCCGCTCCTCACTCCTCCGAGTTCCCTCTGACGGAGGCTCCCTTGCAGACTCTTCACATGGACGTGTGGGGCCCAGCCCGTGTCCGTGGACAGGGTCACGAGCGCTACTTTCTGCTCGTCGTTGACAACTACTCGCGTTACACCACAGTATTCCCCTTGCGCCGCAAGGGTGAGGTCACTGAGGTGCTGATCGATTGGATCCGCGCAGCCCGTCGCCAGCTCAGCGAGAGTTTCGGCTCGGACCTTCCTGTTCTGCGTCTGCACTCCGACAGAGGTGGAGAGTTTTCCTCCGACCTTCTGCGAGCCTTCTGTCGTTCGGAGGGCATTCGCCAGACGTTCACGCTTCCGGCCTCTCCACAGCAAAATGGGATTGCTGATCGCCGCATTGGCATGGTCATGGACGTCGCTCGTACGTCCATGATCCATGCGGCTGCTCCCCATTTTCTGTGGCCGGTCGCGGTTCAGTACGCGGCGCATCAGATCAACCTCCAGCCTCGGGTCTCCATGCCGGAGACCACACCTACTCTGCGGTGGACGGGGAAGGTTGGCGATGCGTCTGCGTTCCGTGTCTGGGGATCTCGAGCTTTCGTCCGCGACTTGTCTGCGGACAAGCTGTCCTCTCGTGCTGTTCCCTGCGTCTTCCTTGGCTTCCCCCCTGACGCGCCTGGTTGGCAGTTTTACCACCCCACCTCGCGCCGTGTTCTGTCCTCTCAGGACGTCACGTTTGACGAGTCGGTTCCTTACTACCGTCTATTCCCCTACCGCACTGCCCCCCTCCCCCCCCCGCCGCTCTTCCTCGCGCCAAGTCCTCCCCCGGTAGACCCCTTACCCCCTCAGGGTCCTGCCCCCTCAGGTGTGTCCCAGGTAGACGCAGTCGAGCCTGTCGAGGTAGCTGTTGACTCCGGTGCTGCTAGGGGTGCTGAGCCTGCGGGTGTCGGGTCTGGGGGTGCTGAGCCTGGGGGTGCGGAGCCTGCGGGTGCTGAGCCTGGGGTTGCTGAGTCTGGGGGTGCGGAGACTGGAGGTGCTGAGCCTGGCGGTCTTTCGGGTGCTTCGTCCCGTCGGGAGCCACTCTCTCCACAGCAGCTGCGCGAGTGGTTTGCTCGGCGTTGGAGCCGTGCTGCTGGAGCTGGTGGTGCTACGGGCGCTGGAGGTCCTGCTGCTGCTGGAGCTGCTGGGGGTTGTGGAGCCACGGGTCCCGGAGGTGCTCGTACTGGAGGTACTGGAGCTGCTGGGCCTGGTGGTGCTGCTGGAGCTGGAGCTGCTGGCGGTGCTGGAGCTGGCGGTGCTGATGGAGCAGGTGCTGCTGGAGGTACTGGAGCTGGAGCTGCTGGAGCTGCTAGGTCTTCTGGTGGTCCTGCTGGAGCTGGAGCTGCTGGGGGTGCTGGAGCTGGAGGTGCTGCTGGAACCGGTGCTCCTGTGGGTGATGGAGTTGGCGCTACTGGAGCAGCTGGAGGTACTGCTGGAGCTGGTGGTGCTGCTGGAGTTGGAGCTCCGGCTGGGAGTGCTGGTGCTGTCCCTTCTGGTTCTGGAGGCGCTGCGCGGCCGCGGCCGTACTACGTTCCGCTCCTTCAGCAGGTTCTTGGTCTTCCGCCTTCTACTGGTCCTGCTCCTTCCTTAGAGTGTCCACTGCCTGTCCAGTCGCAGTCACAGTTGCAGCCCGCCTCCCCACTGCCTGCTCCTTCTCCTTACACTGGTCCGACAGGAGGTCTTACTGAGTGTCGTGAGCCTGCGTCTCGTCCTGCGTCGCCTGTTCGTGCTGCTAGCACTAGTCGTCGTGGTTCGCGTCAGCGTCCTCCTCCTGTCCCTGGCACGCACCGGATGGCTCTGCGCCCTTCCACTGCTCCGCAGCGTGTCCCTCTGCCGTCTTCTCCTGCGTCCTCTCTTCCTGCCCTTTCTGACCGGGAGTCTGACTCCCTTCGTGCTGCTAGTCCTACTGTCACGCGTCTCCTGGCCACTGTTGTCACTGACCCTTCCTTTGAGTCCACTGCTGCGTCTGCCTTAGTTGCTGAGCTTGTCGACTTTGCTGCTCACTGTCGTCTAGACTACGCCGCTAGTCTTGTTGCTGAGTCTGAGTCTGTCTGTCCTCCGTCTGTCGGGGGTGAGTGTGCTCTTGGCACGGACGTCCTTGAGGACAGGCAGGAGGACTTTGAGTGCTTTGCAGCCGCTGTACCTCATCTCGTGTCCATGCTGATTGCACCTAAGGGAGACCCGGATGCACCAGACATCCCGACCCCGCGCTCTTACGCAGAGGCGATAGAGGGTCCCTACTCCTCTCAGTGGCAGTCAGCCATGGACGCAGAGATGGCATCCTGAAAGTCCACAGGCACCTACGTCGACGAGGTTCCCCCTCCTGGGGCGAACATCGTCAGTGGCATGTGGATTTTCAGGGTGAAGCGGCCGCCGGGTTCTCCACTTGTCTTCAAGGCGCGTTACGCGAGGCTTCAGTCAGCAACAGGGAGTTGACTTCTTCCAGACCTTCTCCCCGACCCCGAAGATGACCACTCTTCGGGTTCTGCTGCACGTCGCTGCTCAGCGTGACTACGAGCTTCACTCTCTTGACTTCAGCACTGCTTTCCTACAGGGCAGCCTGCACGAGGAGATCTGGCTGCGCCGCCCACCTGGCTTCACTGGGTCGTTTCCTCCTGGTACCCAGTGGAGCCTCCGGCGGCCAGTCTACGGTCTCCGCCAGGCGCCTCGCGAGTGGCACGACACACTGAGGACTACGCTTGCGGCTCTTGGGTTCGCTCCTTCAACTGCTGACCCGTCGCTGTTTATCCGCACCGACACTACTCTGCCGCCGTTCTACATCCTTGTGTACGTCGACGACTTGGTTTTTGCTACTGCTGACACTGCTGGACTGGCCCACGTGAATTCGGAGCTGCAGAAGAGACACACGTGCACAGACCTGGGTGAGCTGCGCAGCTATCTTGGCTTGCAGATCACCTGGGACAGAGCACGGCGCCCTTGACTCAGTCACACATGGTGCAGCAGGTCCTTCAGCGCTTCAACTTCACATACTCCTTGCCTCAGGCCACTCCTCTGTCTACTCGCCACTCGCTCTCAGCTCTGCCTTCGGATGAGTCCGTAGAGCCGAGTGGCCCGTACCCAGAGCTTGTTGGCTGCCTCATGTACCTGATGACCTGCACTCGACCTGACTTGGCATACCCTCTTAGCATCTTGGCTCGCTATGTTGCTCCTGGGAGACACCGACCAGAGCACATGGCTGCAGCTAAGAGGGTGTTGCGCTACCTGTGCAGTACGTCGGGCATGGGGCTCGTGCTTGGAGGACGGGCTCGAGTTGTCCTCACTGGTCACGCTGGCGCTTCTTGGGTTGACGACTTGGCTACGCAGCGGTCGTCATAGGGTTACACCTTTAGCCTTGGTTCCGGCTCTGTTTCGTGGCGGTCTACCCGCTCGTCTTCTGTTCTCAGCTCCAGTTGTGAGGCTGAGATCTACGCAGGGGCCATGGCTGCACAGGAGTTACGCTGGCTCACCTACCTGCTAACCGACTTGGGAGAGGCGCCTCGTTCTCCTCCAGTTCTGTACGTCAGGAGCACAGACTGGAGCACAGAACGAAGCACATTGCTCTGCGCTACTTCCTTGCTCGAGAGTTGCAGCAGCGTGGTCAGCTTCGTCTTGCTTACGTGGCCTCTCGGGCCAACACTGCTGATATCTTTACCAAGGCACTTCAGCCTTGTGATCATCAGCGTTTCTGTACTATGCTAGGTCTTGTGCCTACCGGGCCTCACTTGCTTACCTCTTGACTTTGCTTGTACTGTGATCTATTTATACCTGCACTTGCATGCTTACCCTTGTTAAGTTGAGATCACTGTCTTGCTTGTTCACCTTGATTTATAATCCTGCATGTCAACTGGCCTTGTGGCCTTGAACTTGTGCTCAGAATGTGTGGTGACGTTGTGATCCACCCTGAGCTTGACCTTGCCTTGTTCTCTTGCTTGTCCCCCACTTTGCCTATGGGGGTGTGTCAGAACTATATTGTAGGCTTTAGTGGGGCACTCCTTATGGGGTACAATAGTGTTAGGGTTTACTACTTGTACTCCTCATGCTGCTCAATGCATTCATTCCTCGTTCTTATTCTCACATGCTGGTCCTCACAACACTGTCGCTGCGAGCCGAATCGTTGCTGCATCGTGTGTTGGGCTCGAACAGCCAATGGCCTGGAAATAGATTTCGAGGGTCGCCACGAATCGTCGAACGTCTGATCCTTTCGCGCTCGGATCGAACGCTTCGGGAAGCCTCGGGTGAGCTGCTTCGAGGTTCGGCGAAGGTGGTGCCACTGGTCCGTGAATTGTCGGTGTTGCCGCTGCTGCTGCTGCTGTCGGTGCTACGTTTGCTGCTGCATTTACTGCTGCTGTGGCGGCTACCGATTGGTTTGTGGGCTTCGATTCGCCGGATCGCCACCTGCGCCTGCTCCACGTCGATGCAAAGGCTCGCGATGTCGTGGGTGGTCGCGTAATTTTCGCCTTGACCCGCCATCCCTGACATTGCGCGTCCGAAAACCGAAAACGAGGGGGAGTGAGAAACACGGAACCAGTTTTACGTACCCGAAATCGGTGTTTAACAGTCGTCGCCCCCGCGTTTTTTTGAAGACTCGATTTTAGTGGTCGAATATAACTTCTCGTGTAAACGGCTCTGATTACCAAGTGTGAGGATCTAGGATCGAGCTCAGAAAAGCGAGTTTGAATCTAACGATCCACCTGGGTACAAGACGAGGCTACATATAGGCTCGACAGAAGGCAGGTAACCCAGGTGTTACGCGAATGTTCTGAGGGTAGCGAAGCGTCCCGAACAGAACCTTCGTGAACTCGGTAGAAAACAATCCGGTGGAAACCGAATAGGCTTGAGTTTGGTACACGTAACCTGGTTCGGTGCTATAACTATAATAAAATATAGGAATGCACCTAACCTAGGAACTCAAGCATATCTATGCATGATAAATAAAACCTAAGTTAGAAATACCATAATAAAGTCCAAGCAAGCTAGCAAAGCCAGCAGAAGCCGTCGTACTCTCACACTGTCGGTCCCTCACCCACCCATCGGTACTCAGGGACCACCGTCTAGGTCACCCATCGTTCGTACGACTCCGTAGGATGGTACGTCACCGTCTGGTCTCAGGGTCGCTTGCCCCACTTCCTCGCTCGCGTGCGCCGCCATGCACTCCTTGCATCGAGGGTCAGCAGCGTGCTGCCCCTCACTCCTCGTTCCCCCCCACCACGGCTCCCTTCCACACCCTGCACTTGGACGTTTGGGGCCCCTTCATGGTCCTTGGCCCACGTCAGGAGCGCTACTTCCTGATTGTGGTGGACGACTGCTCTCGCTACACCACGGTTTTCCCCTTGCGACGGAAGGCCGACGTGCCCATCGTCCTCGAGCCGTGGCTACTAGCGAGGGGTGGCGCCCAGGGCCTTTGTGGGCTCCGCCTACACCCGGACCACGGTGGTGAGTTTTCTTCCACTCGCCTGGAGACGTTCTGTCAGGGTCGGGGGATCACCCAGTCTTACACGCTACCGGCCTAGCTGGAGCAGAACGGGGTAGCCGAGCGACGCATCGGCTTGGTCATGGAGGTTGCCCGGTCTTCCATATGCCATGCCGGTGCCCCCAAGTTCATGTGGCCTCAGGCAGTCCGCTACGCCGCGCACTAGCTGAACCTGTGGCCTAGTGACGCACGGCCAGGTGTGACGCCTGTCTCCCTTTGGACAGGTTCTCCGGGCGTAGCAGCTGACTTCCGCGTCTGGGGTTCTCTGGCTCACGTTCGCGCCCCTTGCATGAACAAGTTGTCTCCGCGCACTCGTGTCTGCGTTTTTCTTGGTTTTCCTTTGGACGCCGCCGGCAGGATGTTCTATGACCCACTCACCTACGAGTTCTTTAATTCCCATGACGTCATATTTGACGAGTCTGTCTGTTACTACAGGAGTCGCCCCCACCGAGGTACTGAGGCATTTTTCCCCGTGCTGTTCCTCACCCTTGAGCTCCCCCCCAGTCGCCCCGGTAGCCCCCCCCCCCCCCCTCGCGTCGTGCCCCGTCAGGTGTGTCGCACGTCACTCCGCAGTCGTCCCCCCCGCAGCGTCCAATCCCTGTCGTGTCTGCTGGTGCGAGAGGTGCAGTTGCGGAGGGTGAAGGTGCTGGGGCTTCTGGAGCTGGTGGTGTCGGTTCTGGGGGTGAAGGGGGTGTGGGCGTGGAGATCACTCCCATGGAGGACACGGCAGCCTCGACTAGGCGGCCTCGCCTCGCGTCACCCCCTGGCTTCCCATCCGTCCCGCAGTTCCTGTCAGACTATGTATTACATAGTTTATATAACTATTTGTAGTTAGTTGTAGTGTAGTTATGTAATTGCTTGTTTGGTGGTGCACCTTTTGTTCTTTGCTATATGTTTTGCAAACCTATAGTGAAGCCCAACCATTCTCAACATTCTTGGGCACAAACTCTCTCGATACTCCTTGGCCTAGGCTACTTAGCCTAGGCCCTAGATAAACCCTAGTCCGTAGTTACGTCCGAATCTTGACAGTTCCCTCCTCGTTCTTCTCTGCAGCTGCTTGCTACGGAGCCTGGGGTAGTTCCTGCAAGAGGTACGGGAGGCACCGGGGGTGTCGGTAGTTCAGGTGCTGGTTCTGGGGGTGCTGGAACTGGAGGCACTGGCACTGTGGCGCCTACTCTGCGCATTATACGTTTCCTGACCCGTGAGCAGTGTCTCCTCCGGTTGGAGAGGGAGGAGCGTGAGCAGTTTTAGAGGGCACGGCAGCAGCAGCAGCAGTAGTAGCAGCAGCAGTAGGAGCAGTCTCAGTCGCAGCTGCAGGAGAGCGTAGAGGAGGAGTCACGGCCGCAGCAGGAGAGGGGTAGCGCAGGAGTCCAGGTCGCAGCAGGAGTTGCAGTTGCAGTCGCAGCAGGAGAAAGTAGAGGAGGAGTCACCGCTGCAGCAGGAGAGGGTAGAGCAGGCGTCCCGCCCGCAGCAGCAGGTGCAGTTGCAGACATAGCAGGAGAGAGAAGAGGAGGAGTCACGGCTGCAGCAGGAGAGGGCAGAGGAGGAGCCACAGGAGCAGCAGTAGGGGCAGGTGCTCTCGCAGCGGACGCCAGGGGAGGTGGAGCAGCAGCGACTGCGCGACTTGCCCAACCCTGCACCTGCATGCTTGGTTCGTGGTCCTCTACCGTCCCCTCCTGTTCCTCCTGTCGGGTCTCTTTCCTCGTCCCCGTGGACTCGTCGTTCTCCCCTCAGTCGTGATGTGTCTCCAGAGCCTCGTCGGTCCCGTTACCGTGCGGACGGGCCATTTTACCTTGTTTTCCTCTCTCGTATTCCACCTCCTCCTGTCCTTCCACAGCCTCCTGCGTTGTCCCTCACTATGTTTTACGACCCGTTGTCCGACTACGCCCGTGCTGCGGAGAGTCACTCTAAAAGGTAGTGAGCTAGACTACAGGGGGGGGGGGTGGCACAAACTACTAGGAGTGCTCGTAGATTTGCGTAGTTCCTTAGCGCTTGTACATTCACGGGAGAAATCGGCAAGAGTTTTATTAGGCAAAGATGGGATTACAGAATGATTAAACAAGTAATGACAGAAAATGACTACAACAGGCACCTAGCAACTTTGCAGCTAGCCTGGTCCACCGCCAGCACTACATGGTCGACCGCCTGCCAGCGTTGCGTAGAGGAGTCGCTCCAGCACTACAGAAATGTGACTTGCCAACATAGCAGGTCGACGCCGTGCCAATGCTGCAGCAGAGCGGCTGTCCAGCGTTGCACCCATGGATGGCTGCACTGTGCACGCTCGCAGGTGCGCGCAGACGATTGGCCCTACTTGCATTGCTATGCATCCGTCGGCTGTTGTCTGCGCCTGACGAGCCACATCGACTTTGGGATACCAGCCTGGGATACCCTGGTCGACGGCAACACCGCATCGATCCCCTGCAGCTCGACGAAGTCCGTCGAGCAGCTCTCTCACAACGTACGGTCGGCTGCTTCTCCTGCACATCCAACCAGGACGTCGGCATCACCCAAGCGAGGGCGGGGCCAACACTTCGTTCCCGTTAACACTCCCCTGCCGTGCTCACGCTTGGGCCTCCAGCCCACACGGAAGTCACCCCACACACAGCACGCCCTCACTGCACCAGTCGTGCAGAAAGGGCACGACACCTACTGCTGCACATCATCGTCCCCGTCGCCGACGTCGGCCGGGCGCACTTGGTTGATTGTGACGGGGCACCAGTTGAAGGCCGGAAAATGCAGCGCCTTCGTCAAGAAGTTGCCCGGCTGCTCGTGGATGAAGGATGTACTTCAGCTCGAACTTCCCGCGCTTCACCATGTGCTGCAGCCAGGCATAGCGTCGCTCCATGTGGTTGAGGTTGATTACAGAATGATTAAACAAGCAATGACAGAAATGACTACATCAGCACCTAGCAACTCTGAAGCTAGCCTGGTCAACCGCCAGCACTGCATGGTTGACCACCTGTCAGCGTTGCATAGAGGAGCCGCACCAGCACTACAGAAAGGGGACTTGCCAACACAGCAGGTCGATGGCGTGCCAACGTTGCAGCAGAGCGGCTGTCCAGCGTTGCACCCGTAGATGGCAGCAGTGCGCACGCTCGCAGGTGCGCGCAGATGATTGGTCCGTCGGATGTTGTCTGCGCCTGACAAGCCGCATCGACTTCGGTATACCAGCCCGAAGTCGCCTTCGTCACCGCGACCTCGACGACGTTCGCTGCCTCCGCAGAAATCGCCGAGCAGGTTGCCTGGTCGACCCGGTCGACCACCTAGTGTGCCCCCTGGTCGACGAGCCCAGTCAGCTGCAGCCGTCGAGCTCCCCTGGTCCGACTGGTACATGTACAGCACCCGGTCCAGCTTGCTCTGCAGAAAGGCGTTCTTCATGTTGAGCGGCATCAGGTTGAGGTCGAGGACGGCGATGATGCTAAGGAAAATCCTCAGCGTGACGTAGCTCCTGACAGGCGCGTACGTCTCTTCATAGTCGGCGCCATACACCTTAGTGGAGCCCTTCACGACCAGCTTTGCCTTCTCCCGGGCGACAATGTCGTCGATGTGGTTCTTGGTTACCAGCACTCATCGGTTCTTCATGATGTTGACACCACGCGGGCGTTCGACCAGCTCCCAGGTGCCCATGCCGATGAGGCTGTGGATCTCATCGTCCATGGCGGCTTCCACCGCCTTGGCTTTCCAGCTCGCCAACGCCTCCTTCACCGTCATCGTTGCGATGTCCCAGCGGTGCTTAGGGTCGGCGTGCACATAAGGGTCGAGCTCGGGCAGGTCGACATCGTCCTCAGCGTCGTCGAGCAGTGTAGTTAAGGCAGCTGGAGGCAAGCAGGCTTGGAATATCTGCCGTTCCGGTGGCTTCCGAGTTCGACCTGGGCATCGCAGCTTAAGTTTCTCAATCGGCACCTCCATCACATCCCTATCGGTGGACTCCTCTCCTGTCGACATCTCCCCTTCGTCGTCCACACCCTCGTCGTCGACGAGCTGCTTCACCAGCATCGGACCTTCGACCAGCTGCTTCCCTCTCGTCAGCTACCATGTCGACCGCCCTGACTACTGCTCCTCTGTCGACTACACATCTACTGCTGCCTTCTGCACTAGCTCCCCTGTCTGCCGCTCCCCTGTTGTCGACGGCTGCACATCCTCGCCGACAACCTTGGTCGGACGATGCCACTAGCCGGCGCCACAAGCAACGCCTCAAGGCTCCCCTCATCGCCGGTGGTCGACACCAGGAAATCGATGACAAGGGGAGGAGCAATGGGAAAAGGAGGAGGAGGAAAGGGCAGGACTTCCTCGACGTCCTCATCAGCAGGCTCGTCGACCTCCGCAAGCAACGGGAACGTCGCCGTTCAGGTGTCCGTCGGCAAGTGAGCCTGCGTCCGCCCCGACGCCGACCCAGACTTCGCCTTCCACACCTCCAGAGACAGCGTCTCGTAGAAGATGACCTCGACCAACGTAACCACCTTGTTGTCGGTCAAGTCGAGCACCTCCCAGCCCTTGCTCTCCGGCGACACCCCCAAATGAAGTCTCCAGCAAGCCTTGGGCGCCAGCTTCCCACCGCGCTGCTACTCAGGGACCATGAACTGCACCGTGCAGCCCCATACCCGCGCCAGCGTGAGATCGGGCTTCGTGCCGGTCAGCAGTTGATGCGGTGTCGTCACTGGCGGCGACGTCGACCGCTCCAAGCAGTTGTGCGACCAAACGGCCTGTCGCAGCGCGAGGTGCCACAAGTGGTGATGCACACCCATGTGCAGCAGCATCGGCTGCACGGGTGCACATCTCCCTCTTGGCCATCCCATTCTGCTGCCCTTCGTAGACGATGCCCTTCCCATCGACGAAGTCGGTGAACTCCCGCCCGAGGAACTCCCCGCCGCGGTTGGAGCAAGGCGTTAACACCGTCTTCTTCAGCTGCCGCTCCACCACCACCAGCCATTTCTTGAACACCCACAGAACGTCGCTCTTCAAAGCGACCGGCTTCACCCACACGAATCGAGTGAGGCGACGTCCTTGGCAGCCACCCGGAATGGCCCACACAGGTCAATGTGCACGACAGCCAGTGCCTCCTTGGCGTCTGAGCCCTTGTCGGGGAAGGTGTGACGCGCCAGCTTCCCTCTGATGCACGAAACATACGGCAAGTCAGCCGCGGTCGACGGTTTGATGTCGAGGCCGGTGTTGACTTCGTGCTTCGCCGAGATCTTAATCGTGTCGACGCCGACGTGCGTGAGCCTCACGTGCCACCGGTCGGGGGTCGACTTCGTCGCTGAGGCGATCGTCTGCAGGGCCACCACATCGATCGTAGTCGACGACAGCTCTATCGAGCAAGGGCGAAGGTCGGTCCAGAGGTCACGGCCAGTGTAGCATGCTCGACAGAGCACCTCGCCTGCATTTGACACGAGCAGCTGCACCTCTCCTACAACTGGCCAGCTGACAACATATTCGCCTGCACTCCCATGAGGTGGTGCAAACAACCGCTATCGAGCAAAACCACCATCGGATTTGCTAGCACAAGCGAAAGTGTTGGCTCCACCAAGCCAACCATCGAGCACGACGCCTACCCATTGTCTTGGCCTTTGCAGCTGGAGGTGTTGACGTCCTTCGTCGACGACGCCTCCTTCGACGTCTGCTTCTCCTTGCGCGGCTTTTTGTCACGACGGGGCCAACGAATGGCCGACCGTCCGCGACCTCCCTTGTTGTCATCCTCATCGCAGTCGTCGCGGTCAGGGCACTCGAAGGAGAGATGGTCGGGGTTGCCGCAGATCCAGCACTCCCGACAAGCACGCGTCGAATCCAGCAGATCAGTTTGCCGCACCACACGCCCGACCAGGAAGTCAGCGTCGCCCAAGCGAGGGCGGGGCCAACAACCCATTCCCGTCAACACCCGGAAAAAGTGTGTTACCTATCCATATGGTTGGAACCAGGAATAACTGCTTTACTTATCCATATTGTTGGTACTAAGAAGTGCATTACTTTTCTATATGGTTGGTACCAAGAATAGGCAAATTACTTACCCATATGGTTGGTACCAGGAAAATGTGTGTTACTCACCCATATGGTTGGTACCAAGAGCAAGTGAGTTACTTACTCATATGGTTGGTACCAGGAAAGTGTGTGTTACTCACACATATGGTTGGTACCAGGACCAAGTGAGTTACTTACCCATATGGTTGGTACCAAGAATAATTGCATTAGCCATATGGTTGGTTCCAGGTATAAGTGTGTTAACTACTTATATGGTTGGTACCAGGTATAAGTGCGTTACTTACCCTTATGGTTGGTACCAAGAATATGTGCGTTACTTACCCATATGGTTTGTACCAAGTATAGGTACGGTACTTACCCATATGGTTGGTAGAATGTGTAAGTGCGTACCCGTAGGGTTGGTACCAAAAGTAAAAGCATTACTTACCCATATGGTTGGTACCAACAATAAGTGCATTACATACCCATATAATTGGTACGAAGTAAAATTGCGTTACTTACCTATACGGTTGGTACAAAGAATAAGTGCGTTACTTACCCATATGGTTGTTACCAAGAGTAAGTGCTTTACTTACCCATATGGTTTGTACCATGAATAAGTGCGTTGATACCCCGTGAGTAAGTGCGTTCCTTACCCATATGGTTGGTACCAAGATTAAGTGCGTTACTTACCCATTTTGTTGGTACCAAAAGTAAGGGCGATACTTATTCATATGGTTGGCACCTAGACTAAGTGCGTTATTTACCTATATGGTTGGTACGAGGAGTGAGTGCGCTACTTATTCGTATGGTTGGTACCACGTGTAAGTACGTTACTAACCTATGTGGTAGGTACCACATGTAAGTGCGTTATTTACCCATATGGTAATTGTGGAGATAACTAGAACAACGGGAGCTAGGCTATGATCTGGCCACTGGTGTGAGGGTGATCTTTGCGTTCGTTCCTTAGTCGATTACTCGTGCTCTCTCTAATTGCGCATTCACAGGGGAAATTGGCAAGAGTTTCAGTAGCAAAAGTTAACAATGGTAAGAAGAACATTGGCAAGCATGACTACATCAGATGGAGCGTGCAAGCAGGTCGACTGCCAGCGCAGCACGGTCGACCGCGTTCCAGCGCTGCATGGTCGACCGCGCTCTAGCAGTGCAATGTCGCGGCATGCCAACGCTAGAGTAAGGCGGCTGCACAGCGCTGCACCCGCAGGACAGCAGTGCACCCGCTTTGAAGGTGCTCACAGATGATTGGCCTGTTGTGCCTCGTCACCTGCACAGCGCAAACACTAGATCGTCCTCGTGCTGACTACTGCACCTGATCAGCCACGTCGACCTCGAGATAACAATACCGAGGTCGGCCTCGCCAGAACAACCTGGGCGACTGTCGCACTCCTCCGCAGAACTCCGACGCCCGAAAAAACCTGGTCCGGGCAACCATGTCGACCAGGTGCTTCTCCTCGTGCCCGTCGACCACCCACGTCGACGACCACCACGGTCGACCACACCAAGTCGACCACACTCCCGGTCGACCACATTCCTGGTGTGTTGTTCTCGTTATCTTTGTCAACGAGAGTCGTTGTGAGACCCCGTCCTCGCTTGGGCGGAGCTGATTTCGGGGTCGGGTGTGCGGGGAGTGGAGCCGACCTGCAGTAGTGGGCGAGCTGGTCGACGGGGCTGGTCGACCTGCACGGGGGCTACTGCAAGGGCGCCGACTTTGAGAGGGCGCCGACTTCAGGAGGTCGACTTGGGAGGTCGACCTGTGGAGGGCGTCGACTTGGTGACGCCGACTTGGGGAAGCCAACTTGGGTGGTCGGCTGACAGGTGTGCTGGTCGACCTGGAGCTGGTCGACCAGGAGTGTGGTCGACCTGGGGCTCGTCAACCAGATGCGTGGTCGACTTGATGTGGTCATCCAGTGGTGGTCGTCGACCTGGGTGATCGACTGGCACAAGGAGGTGTCGGTCGACATGGTGGTTGCCCGGTCGACCAGGTTAACAGGGCGACGGATTTCTGCAGAGGCACGCGACGGTCGCACAGGTGCTTGTGGTGAGACCGACCTCGGTGTGGTATCCCGAGGTTGACGTGACTGATCAGATGCAGTTGTCAGCACGAGGACGATCTGGTGTGTGCGTTGTGCAGGTGACAATCGCAGCACGTCAATCATCTGCTAGCACCTGCGAATCGGGTGCGCTGCTGTCCTGCAGGTGCAACGCTGTGCAGCCGCCTTGCTGCAGCGTTAGCACGCCGTCGACTTGCAGTGTTGGCGGGCTGCGACTTTGCAGTGCCAGAGCGCGGTCGACCGAGTCGTGTTAGAACGCGGTCGACCGTGCTGCACTGGCAGTCGACCTGCTTGCATGCTTGCTGTGATGTAGTCAGCCTAGCCAACCTGGATGCTACCATTGTTGTGAACCTTTGCTAGTGAAATTCTTGCCAAATTCCCCCGTGAACCAGCAAGTAGTGCGAGCACAAGGAAATGACTAAGGAACGAAGAGCCTAGCCCGTAGACCAACTCCTGTTGCTAAAGTTATCTCTGCATGGTGCGGTGAGCGTGGACGGCACCGCGTTTTTTCTTTCAGTCTAGTCGACTTAGTCCCACTTACCTATTGTGTTCGTAGGCTGGCAGCTGTGCGCTAGTCCCCATGGTGGTCGCCGTAGGTGACGGTGGTTTTGTAGACACTCTGTAGGCACGACTGGAGGACGCGAGGAGACGCCAGCTCGATGGCGAGTCTTGGCGGTCGTCGAGGCGGTCATCCGCACCGTTTGGGCGGAGGAGCGCCCTGCTTGACCTGCCTCTCCTCGACCGGTGAATAGCGAAGGCGGCATTGACGTGGGCGTCTACGCCGGTGACCAAGTCAGCAGCAGTGCGGAAGGCACGTCGAGGCAAAAAGGAGTAATCCACGCCGATGAAGTCGGCGGCGTTCAGGCGCGTGGGATGCAGTCTTCGGCGGCTGCAGGGTCCTCGTAGGGCGACGTCGGAGGTCGACGAAGCGGACTGATGCTGTCGTCGGTGACCCATGTGACGGGGGGCGGGATATCGCCATCCTATGGCTACTTCAAGTTCACGCGACAGGATTTCTGTCACCCCCCTGCTGGTTGGTCGACCTGACATCCTCACCTGGAAGGAGGCCATCGAGCCCCAGCTGTAGATGGCCGGGCTGAAATGCTTCGCCGACGGTACCGTGGCGACGCTGCCGGAGAGCAACCCTGAGCTGCGTACGGAGTTTCGCGTCGTGCAGCTCCTGACCTTCACGGTCATCTCGCGGTGCTGCTCGCCGGGCGTGCAGGACTACATGGACGCCGGCCACCAGGCGTGGCACTTCATACGACGTACCAGGTCTCGATGACCGGTCAATCGGCCAGCTCGAGGAGCAGATGACGCACCTGCGGATGGGCGAGCAGGAGACGGCGACTGACTACTGCAATCGGGCTCGGCGACTTCTCGCCACCATGAGGATGGCCGGCGTGCAGTACTCCACGCCGTCGTATGTCACGCACGTCTTGAAGGGGCTCCTGAGCAGCTACAACTTGATGAAGCGGCTGTCGGTGGTGACGAGCACGCGTGCGTTGCTCAACGAGGACTTCCTGACCTCGTACATCCTCTGGGACGAGGCTATGTAGGAGGTTGAGTGGTCCATGGAGCTCCTGCCGCAGGTGAACTACGCCGCCCCGGCGAAGCAAGGTGGCCGACCGAGACCACGTGGGCAGTCTGGCGGTAGTGGAAGTGGTGGTGGGAGGCCGACCAAAGACGCCGACAAGAAGAAGTCGGCCCAGGACGACGGTCGGGGAGGAGGAAGTCGACGTCGGGAGTGCTGGTTGTGCCACAGCCCCGACCACCTCTCCTTTGAGTGCCCCAACCGCAGTGACTCCGACGACGATGACACCAAGGGAGGCCGCAGGAGGTCGGCCGGGCGTCGTCCTCGTCGGGAGAGCAAGCCGCACAAGGAGAAGCAGTCGACCAAGTCGTTGACCTCGGCGAAGGACGCCGACTCCTCCTCTGGCGGTAAAGGGCGAGGCGACCAGGAGGCGTCATGCTCGCTGATCGGCGTTGTGGAGCCGACCGTCTCGTTGGCGCCGGAGGCTGGCGAGGACTTCCATGCGATAGCGGCAGCTGTGCAGGCAAACCCGGCGGTGGTTCCGCTCGGCAGCGGCTGCTCGCACCACTTGATGGGGACGAAGGCGGTGTTCATCGAGTTGCAGCCGAGCGGCGAGACCAAACACGTGCGCGGCTTTAATGGGGTGCTGCAGGACGTCCAAGGCCGGGGCACAGTCGCCTTGCAAGGGGAGGCCGGGAAGCAGGTGCTCATCCCTGATGTGCTATACGTCCCAGGTGTGCAGGCGCACCTGCTCTCGGCCGGCCAGCTGAAGGAGAACGGCGTGAAGCTGCAGGAAGATGGTGACGGGATGCTGCTCGTCTCGGCAACAAGGGAAGTTCTCGGTCGGGCGTCCTACACCGGCCAGGTCTTCTGCACTGACCTGCGTCCCTGCTCGGCGAAGTCGACGACGCCCACGACAGAGGTCGTGGCCCTGCGGGCGATAGTCTCGGCGACGAAGTCGACGCCGGGCAGGTGGCACGCGAGGCTTGCGCATGTCGCCGTCGACACCATCACGAGCTCGACGAAGCACGAGGTCGCCACCGGCCTGGACATCAAGCCTTCGGCCGGCCCCGATTCTCTGTGTGTCTCGTGCGTTGGCGGGAAGCTTGCGCTGCACACCTTCCCCGACAGAGGCTCGGATGCCGAGGACGCCCTGGCCGTCGTGCACATCGTCCTGTGTGGGCTGTTTCGAGTGGGCGCCAAGGACGGGAGCCAATACTTCCTTCTCCTGAAGGACCGCAAGACCGGCTACGTTTGGGTGAGGCCAGTCGCCAAAAAGTCCGACGTTCTACGGCAGTTCGCCCAGTGGTTGGTGGTGGTTGAGCGGCAGGCAAAGAAGTCGGTGCTGATGCCGAGCTCCAACCGAGGAGGGGAGTTTGTCAGAAAGGAGTTCACCTATTGGAAATTCCCTTACCTTTCTGGATTCCACCTGCCTCACCCCTTGTGGTATGGCTTCCCCCATCACTTCCCCCTTCCCTCACCCCCTTCTGCTCCTTCTGCGTTCCTTGCTTTGGACTCCTCTCACTGCTCCTTGTGATGGGTACCTCCTAGATAAGCCTCCCTGGCTTACTCACCCGCTTGCCTACATGCTTCTAATACATCCCTAGTGTCTGTTATGGCCTGTCACCTCACGACTACTCGAGCTGAAGCAATTACATGAGATTACAACAGAACATACAAACAATGCAGAGTCATTGCCCGTACCCCCTATATCCTGCCTGAGCTCCTCCCCCTATTGCTACACCCTATGCTTCCCTTGGAGGTGGTGGTCTCCCACCGTAGCGAAGAGCCAACCTCCCCTTTAAATTGCCACTAACACTTAGCCATCGAACTTCCAAACCTCTAGCTCGTGGCTGTAACTCCAGCTGGCTCGGTCACACAACCTGCAAGAAAGAAAACATGCACACACACACGAAACAAAGCAGTGCCTTCCAGCTGTCACCTCGCCTCCTTCCCTCACCCTGCCTTCTGCCCCAACCTGAATATCATGCGATGCGCTCGCCTATCATCCCCGCCCCACTTCCCTGATCCTCGGTATTCGCTTCTTCTCAGTACCGTACAAATATACAGTATGTACACATTTCCTCCTTCACCTTATCTTGCGACAGCTGTCGGAAATTCCCTTACCCTTCTGGATTCCGCCTGCCTCACCCCTTGTGGTATGGTTTCCCCCATCACTTCCCCCTTCCCTCAACCCCTTCTGCTCCTTCTGTGTTCCTTGCTCTGGACTCCTCTCACTGCTCTTTGTGATTGGTACCTCCTTGCCCCCTCCCGTGGCCCTTAGCGGCCCTCGCCCTGGTCACGGGACCCTGGTACTCTGCTGTCTTGCCGCCTGCCCTCGCCACGTTGGTAATGTGATCCACCGCTCGCACCCCGGCCTCACTCTCCAAAACCAGCACTCCTGAGTCCCGAATTTACTTGACGGTCCAGCGCTGATGAGACAGCCCCACGTTTAGTCCATCTTTCTTGGGTCGGCGGATGTACACCTCTTGTCCTTGCTGCAAGGCTGCTGGCGCTCCCCCAGCCCGATGTTCCTGTCGCTGCTTGTAGCGGTGGATGTCCCGCAGCTGTGCGACGTGCAAGCTCTCCAACGCCGCTGGTAACAGGCCTCGAAGGTACTCCCTGCGAACGCTCGCTAGGGCTGCCCATTTCTCGGACGAGCCGGCTGTGACCACATCAGTCAGCACTCGAGGCGATCCCACTGGGAGAACTGCCTCCCTCCCAAAGAGCAGATGGTATGGAGAGAGGTCCTTGAGCGCCGCCTGCTTACTGAACCTGTACCCCGCCATGACCCAGTGAAGGTGCTTATCCCTGTCCCGCTTCTTGCTCTCGCCCGCCCACCACCATCCTGTCTGCAGCAGCTGCTGCGTGCGAAGCAGACAGTAATGTCCCAGCTTGTTGTGCACTTCCTGTATGATTCCTTCCCTCTCCTTTGGTTCAGTTATCGCTTCCACCCGTCCTGCGTTCGAATGTGCACTAGGTTCTGGTACCAGTGGTATTGCTGTCCTCTGCTCCTTGCTCTCACTGAAACCGTTGCTCCTTCGACCGTTTCTCCCCGCAACCATGCCATGGTCTCCTGGTCTTCCCAGACGTCTGATGCCCTCGCCTGCTGCTCCCTGCAGAGCGGTGTCACTGGGTCTGGTGTCATGGCCACGAGCGCCATCTCTGGCGCCACTGTGGGCGGGTTCCTGGACAAGCCATCGACGTGATGCATGGTCTTGGCCCAGGCGATGACGGATGACAAACTGGTATCCATGCAGCTTCATCGTCCACCAAGCGTTCCGCCCCTTGAGGGCCTGGTTCTGCATCAGCCACAGCAGCGGCTGGTGATCCATGACTAGCGTGAATGGCCGGCCCTGCAAGTAGACTCGGAAGTGGCCCACCGCCCAGACGGCTGCCAGCCCTTCCCCTTCGTAGGAGGAGTAGTTGGCTCCTGCAGGGTTGTACGATTGGCTGGCGAATGCCACCACCTTCTCCTCCCCTCCTTCCTGCTGGCTCAAGATTGCTCCCATTCCTACGCTGCTCCAGTCCATGCAGAGGACGAAGGGCTCATTTTCCCGGGGCAGTTGCAGTACTGCTCCTTCCTTCACCGCTCCCATCAGGTCCTTCAATGCCGCCTTCTGAGGTTCTCCCCACTGCCATTTCAGGTCATCTCGTAGTAGCTTGTTCAGCAGTGCCGCCCTTTTGCTGAATTTTTCAACAAACTTCCCGTAGTAGTTCAAGAACCCCAGCAGGGCCCTCAGGGTGCTCTTGTCCTTGGGCTGTGCCACTCGGTCGAGTATGGCCACCTAGGCTTTCTGAATCGCCAGCTTCCCCCCTGCCACCTCGAACCCCAGGTAAGTCACTGATGTGTGCCCGAAACGGCACTTCTTCGGGTGGCACGTCAGCCCCGCCTCCTTTATGCTCATGAGCGTCTTTGCTAGGCGTTCCACATGTTCATCTGCCGTCGCGCCGAACACGATGACGTCATCGATGAAACACAGGGCTCTCTTCATCCCTCGCAGCACTGCGTCCATTACCTTCTGGAATAGCAACGAGGCGTTCTTCAGGCCGAAGGGCATCCTGTTCCATTCGTATGCCCCGTCTGGTCCGTGGAAGGCAGTTTTGGTCTTGTCCTCTTCTGCTATGGGGATTTGATTGAACCCCTGCCTTATGTCCAGTGTGTAGAATACTCGAGCCCCTGCCAGCTGGCCGAAGATCTCGTCCACCATCGGGGTTGAGTAGCGTTTAGGCACGGTGACCTTGTTTAGGTCCCTGTAGTCTCCGCACATCCTCCTGAAGAGTATTGTCCCCGTCAGGTCCATCCTGGTTGCCACCACTGTTGCTTCTGCATAACTGGATTCCGATCGTCGGATCAGCCCCGCCTCCAGTAGTTCTAGGCACTTCTCCTTGCACACTTCCAGATCCTGTGGCTCATCTTGTGGCGCCTCCGGTACACCGGAAACGTAGTGGTCAGGTTGAGCGTCATGACGGCACAGTTGCAGCACCACAGCTCCTTTAGGGTGTACGTGAAGGTCTGACGATGGGATGTCAGCAACGTCTCCACCGCCTATCTATGTTCCCCTTGCAATCCTTCCCCCAAGTCCCACGGCGGCAGCTCTTCTGCTTGCTCCTGGTCCGAAGCGTCCTCGAATCTTTCCGCCCTTCCTTCCTCCCCTGTATGCTGTCCTGCTTCTCCTGATGTTACGTCCAGTGCCATGAATACCGGCCCTATGGGTGGCCAGTCCGGCGGATCAAAGCAATCCCCTTCCATGTCAAAGTCCGAGGAAATCTTCTGGCGTATCGCCTCTTCCTTCTCCTGAATCTTCTTCCATCTCTACTTCCTCCTCCTCTTCCTCCTCTTCCTCGCTCTCCTGAGGGTACCCATATCTCCCTGGTATACCTTCCCGCCCATCCCTCCAACTTGCTCGTCGGCGCTCTTCCAGGATTCCCCTCCACCATTGGTTCTCCTCCTTCTCTTCCAATCCTCCCAACATGGTCCAAGCTTCCATTTCCTTGTCTGCCGCCAATCGCGTCTGCGGCCTGATTTGCGTCGCCTTGCCAATCCTCCTCTCCAGCCAATTCCTCTCCAAGTGGTTAGCCATGGTGGTGAAGAGCCAGTGAAGGGCATTCAGGTCCATCGCTCTCCCTAACGCTGCTCTCCTGTCCTTCTCCATCATTTGGTCGAATGCCGTAGCTCCTGCCAGGAAACCCATGGCCAACTCCCGTTCTTGTGCCGTAGGCTCTTCCCACGCTCCTCTGGCTTGAGCGTACACCATGCCTGGGCCCGGCACTCCTCCAACTTCCTTGAATCCTCTCGCGTTCTCGTGCGCCACCAGTGTTGACCACGCCTGCCTCGGCTCCCCGACTTTGTTGCAGGGGTACTGCGTGGGGTGGTCCTTCTCTGTGACAGGAGCCGCTAGCTTTCTTGGTTCCATGACATCTTTCACCAGCCTTGCCCTTGGCTGCTCCATTCGCGACAGTTGGTATCGCAGCGCGGCTTCCGGTATCACGTTCTGCCAGTACCATCGGGGCCTACGCACTCGGCTCCCATTCTGTGCTGCATCCCACGCCACTCCTGCCCCCAGCTCTTCGGTTATTTCCTCGTTAGCCGCTTGCAGCGCCAGTCTTGGGTCATCAGCCATGTCCACATTTTCGATGATGTAGGCCACTTCCCCTTGTTGCTTCTTGATCAGCTTCAGTACTCTCACCAAGTCCCAGAAGTGTGCGCTCTTTGCATCCCCCATGCCCTTCCCATTTCCTGCCCTTTAAAGTCATTGGCAGCTCCACCCGGCGATCACCAAATCTATCATTCCCCACTCTGCGATCATACCGTTGTCAATCTCTTCCACTCCTCGGCACAGCCACCCCGCTCCCCTCTCCGCCGCTTCTTCCATGAGCTGCTCATGGTACCTAGCTTTTAGCAGCTTGATGTGTTGTTACGCCATGAGGTTCGCGTCACCATCATTGTCCACGTACAGATACTTGGACACCGTATGCCCCGCCTTCAATACTGCCGCCGGACCCATTGCGATTCCTCTGTACAGCTCCAGCAGCACCAGCGGTTTCTGAAAAGCTCGCAGGTTCAGTTGCTGTTCCCTCAGGTTGCCGCTGACCCCCCAATTTTCTTGGTATTGCTTCCTGGCTGCCTCTGTCTGTCCCATCTCTTTCCATGTCATATTTCCCAGCTCTTCCTCCTGCGGCTTCTCCACTGCCTGGTACGCCTCCCTTGGTTCCCTCCTGATGGACCGCACCGGTAGTTCTGCCAGTGGACTTCCGTGCTCCCAGTAGGTCACCCAATACATCAGCCTCTCTTCCCAGATGAAAGTTGTTGTCCCGATCGCAAACAGGTACTCGACTCCCAGCAAGAGGTCGTAGTCCTCCGACATTGACACCCCGCAGAACATTCACACTGTTGGGTGCAAATACACATTGCACGACATCCTGCCGTCTGTTTGTACGAGTATGCGTGTGCGAATGCATTTGGGTGTGAATTCGATGTTCGTGTGTTTGTTTGCTTTCACAATTTTCGCTTGATGAATTTGCAGGTACTCGCGCAATGTGCGTTTCGGCACAACATTGTACGCGCTATAAACAGTGCACGCAAAAAGGACGAGCGCGCAAACGAACCCAAGATGGAAGCTTTGTGGTTCGGTTGAATTGATTGCGCGGATTCAGTTCTATCCAACTCAAAATTGTACTGTTTTGTTTGGTTGACTATAGTGTAGCAGGGCAGGCACTATAGGGGTACAATTTAGGTGAAGGTTGGATGTTGTTTGTCTGTATATGCTTGCTACAGGGCCAGGGGAAACCAGCGGAACCAGCATTTGGCTGGTTGGGCAAAGACAAAAACAGGTTCTGTTTTTAGGACCTGAACCTGTTTGTTGTTTTCTCAGGTTGGAAAAACAGAACCAGAGGTTGTTTACCAACCTACCACCTGCTGTTTTGTCCAGCCAGGTTGGTTCTGTTGCTTGGAGTTATTTGGGATCATCTCTGGTTGTTCCCAGGTTTATTCCCAAGGTCCTTGCTAGCTATAACTATTCATTCCTTCTCTGTTTGTACCTGAATATAGTCAATTTGATTCAAGCGAATTCCCCCTTTGCTGGAACTACGTTTCTACGCGGTTCGACAGCGAAATGCTACCCGAGTCAACGCTAGTACGCTAACACTCCAAGGCTAGGCAAAAGCTGTCCGAGCCATAACTCCGTTATGGCAGAACTTTTCGCGAGGCAACTTGGCTCATTTTAAAGCTCTTGGAGCGAGCTTCAATATAGGAAATTCTCAGCTTAATCCGATCGACGGTCTGCACGATACGCTGCGCGACGTACAAGGTACTCTTGTTATTTCTTGATTCCGCTCTCTACAAACTCGGACCCGAGGAGAGGGGCTGGTCTTGTACCACGCACCCAAGGACCCTTGGAGGTGACCCCGAGGAGAGGTTTTAAGTTTGATTGAATCTTAGTAGCTTGAGTTTATTAGGCCCTTACACAAAGAAGCTCGTATCAGAGCTGCGTTATAGTGATCCTCGTTATAGGTAGCTATGGCGGGCATCACCTCGAGGGCTCGCTGGTCAAGGAGGTGCTGAAGAACTTCACCGTCGAGAAGTTCAATGGTGAGGGCTGTGATGATTGGGCCTGGAAAATGCAACTCTATTTCCGTCAGATTGGATTGCTGAAACTAATGATTGGGGAGGAGCCTAGACCGAGTGACCCCACGTTGCAGGAAGATTGGGACGAGCGATCCTCGGCTGGCTACTATTTGATGTCGCAGAGTTTGGAGCTGAACCAGCGTCACCACGTCATGCACCAGCTGCCGGAGGTTGAGTGCGGTCCGAAGGCGTGGACCGTGTTGAAGGAGCTGCACGCCCCGACCTCCGTTGTCGCAACGTTGATGCTGGAGAGGGAGCTGCCCGCGTTGCGCCTGAGCGAGGGAGAGCCGGTGCAACCTGTCCTGGGCAAGATGCGCGACCTCTACGCGAAGTTGGCGACCGCGGGAATCACCTACCAGGAGCAGACCAAGTGCTTGAAGATGCTCTCGCTGCTGACGGAATCGTGGCTTCAGTTCACGTGCGGATTGAGCTTGCCGCAGAACCAGAGCTCGTGGACACTCGAGTGGGTGCGGACGAAGATTCTGGATAAGGACTTCCGTCGCCGCCAACTGAGGGGTGGATACGACGGCAGCAGCGGCTATGGGATGCAAGGGAGCCGACGTGGCAAAGGACGTGGCTTCGGTGGTGCTGGACGCGGTGCAAAGAAGGACGACGACTCCAACGACCAACAAGGAGGTACCGGTTGGGGTCGCGGTGCGAAATCTGGACGTGGTGGCAAGTCGGGTGCTGGTGGCAAAATGAAAGGGAGTTGCTGGTATTGTGAGAAGGAGGGGCACCCCTGGTTTTTGTGCTATAAGAAACCCGATGGATGGACCCCCCGGAATCGTTACCAGGATGGCGGCGCGCGGAGGAACCAGAAAAACGGCGCGAACATGGTCGCCGATTCGTCTGACAACAACCCGAAGAGCAACGGCGGTGCGGAAAAGAAGAAGGAGCGCACCACGGGCCAGTTCTACCATATTGGAGAGCAGGGGGAGCAAGGAGACGCCTCTGCCAAGGTTGGAGCAGAGCTGCACCCCCTGGACAATTGGGTGTTGGACACGGGCGCTGCTTGGACGATGACGCCGTGCAAGGACCTGCTGGACAGCGTACGCGCTGCACCGATCAATGAGGTGTGCTCCGCCCCTGAACAAGCGCTGAAGGTGGCTGATGCGGAACGAGCTGCGTGTAAGAGAGCGGACGGCAAGCCGGTGGTGCTGCACGACGTTCTCCTCGTTCCTGATCTCAAGGCCAACCTCATCTCCCTCCGTAAGCTTGGCAAGGCTGGGGGGAGCACTAGCACGGATGGGGCACGCACTTACAAGGGGCAGCTGGGCAATCGGGTGCTTTGGGATCTGCACGAGAGCAAGGACGTGTACAGATCCATGTGGCAGCTGCCGGCGTTGGCGTGGCACGGTGGGGGGCAGGCTGGAGAGGGGTCTGCATCCCAGGGGGAGTGCAACGCCGTTGGAGGGGTTGGTGTGAAAGTATCGGCCAGATCTGGGGAGACGGATTGGGCAACGGCACACCGACGCTTGGGGCATGTGGCAATGCCCTTGTTGAGGCTGTTGGAGAAAGATGGAGCCGTTAAGGGTGTGAAGCTGAATGGACAGCCACCCGATGATAACTGCGAAATCTGTTTGCTCTCAAAGTTTACCCGTTTTCCTTTCCATAGTGTGGCTGGCAGAAGCAAGAAGCCTTTGGAGCTGGTTCACATGAACTTGGGTGGGCCGCTGCCGGTGCAAGGGCACGAGGGGGAGCGGTATTTCCTAACTATTGTGGATGATTGGAGCAGGCTCATGTGGGCGTATCCGCTGAAATAGAAGGACCACGCGGCCTCCACGGTGCGAGATGATTGGCTGCCGCTCGTGGAGAAGCAAGCGGAGTGTGTGGTGAAGCGGATTAGGACAGACCGGGGTGGTGAGTTCCTTGGAGCTGAGATGACGGCCTGTCTCAAGAAGCAGGGCATCCAGAGGGAGCTGACCACGGCTTACACCCCACAGTCCAACAGTGTAGCAGAACGGGCGAGTATGGCCACCTAGGCTTTCTGAATCGCCAGCTTCCCCCCTGCCACCTCGAACCCCAGGTAAGTCACTGATGTGTGCCCGAAACGGCACTTCTTCGGGTGGCACGTCAGCCCCGCCTCCTTTATGCTCATGAGCGTCTTTGCTAGGCGTTCCACATGTTCATCTGCCGTCGCGCCGAACACGATGACGTCATCGATGAAACACAGGGCTCTCTTCATCCCTCGCAGCACTGCGTCCATTACCTTCTGGAATAGCAACGAGGCGTTCTTCAGGCCGAAGGGCATCCTGTTCCATTCGTATGCCCCGTCTGGTCCGTGGAAGGCAGTTTTGGTCTTGTCCTCTTCTGCTATGGGGATTTGATTGAACCCCTGCCTTATGTCCAGTGTGTAGAATACTCGAGCCCCTGCCAGCTGGCCGAAGATCTCGTCCACCATCGGGGTTGAGTAGCGTTTAGGCACGGTGACCTTGTTTAGGTCCCTGTAGTCTCCGCACATCCTCCTGAAGAGTATTGTCCCCGTCAGGTCCATCCTGGTTGCCACCACTGTTGCTTCTGCATAACTGGATTCCGATCGTCGGATCAGCCCCGCCTCCAGTAGTTCTAGGCACTTCTCCTTGCACACTTCCAGATCCTGTGGCTCATCTTGTGGCGCCTCCGGTACACCGGAAACGTAGTGGTCAGGTTGAGCGTCATGACGGCACAGTTGCAGCACCACAGCTCCTTTAGGGTGTACGTGAAGGTCTGACGATGGGATGTCAGCAACGTCTCCACCGCCTATCTATGTTCCCCTTGCAATCCTTCCCCCAAGTCCCACGGCGGCAGCTCTTCTGCTTGCTCCTGGTCCGAAGCGTCCTCGAATCTTTCCGCCCTTCCTTCCTCCCCTGTATGCTGTCCTGCTTCTCCTGATGTTACGTCCAGTGCCATGAATACCGGCCCTATGGGTGGCCAGTCCGGCGGATCAAAGCAATCCCCTTCCATGTCAAAGTCCGAGGAAATCTTCTGGCGTATCGCCTCTTCCTTCTCCTGAATCTTCTTCCATCTCTACTTCCTCCTCCTCTTCCTCCTCTTCCTCGCTCTCCTGAGGGTACCCATATCTCCCTGGTATACCTTCCCGCCCATCCCTCCAACTTGCTCGTCGGCGCTCTTCCAGGATTCCCCTCCACCATTGGTTCTCCTCCTTCTCTTCCAATCCTCCCAACATGGTCCAAGCTTCCATTTCCTTGTCTGCCGCCAATCGCGTCTGCGGCCTGATTTGCGTCGCCTTGCCAATCCTCCTCTCCAGCCAATTCCTCTCCAAGTGGTTAGCCATGGTGGTGAAGAGCCAGTGAAGGGCATTCAGGTCCATCGCTCTCCCTAACGCTGCTCTCCTGTCCTTCTCCATCATTTGGTCGAATGCCGTAGCTCCTGCCAGGAAACCCATGGCCAACTCCCGTTCTTGTGCCGTAGGCTCTTCCCACGCTCCTCTGGCTTGAGCGTACACCATGCCTGGGCCCGGCACTCCTCCAACTTCCTTGAATCCTCTCGCGTTCTCGTGCGCCACCAGTGTTGACCACGCCTGCCTCGGCTCCCCGACTTTGTTGCAGGGGTACTGCGTGGGGTGGTCCTTCTCTGTGACAGGAGCCGCTAGCTTTCTTGGTTCCATGACATCTTTCACCAGCTTTGCCCTTGGCTGCTCCATTCGCGACAGTTGGTATCGCAGCGCGGCTTCCGGTATCACGTTCTGCCAGTACCATCGGGGCCTACGCACTCGGCTCCCATTCTGTGCTGCATCCCACGCCACTCCTGCCCCCAGCTCTTCGGTTATTTCCTCGTTAGCCGCTTGCAGCGCCAGTCTTGGGTCATCAGCCATGTCCACATTTTCGATGATGTAGGCCACTTCCCCTTGTTGCTTCTTGATCAGCTTCAGTACTCTCACCAAGTCCCAGAAGTGTGCGCTCTTTGCATCCCCCATGCCCTTCCCATTTCCTGCCCTTTAAAGTCATTGGCAGCTCCACCCGGCGATCACCAAATCTATCATTCCCCACTCTGCGATCATACCGTTGTCAATCTCTTCCACTCCTCGGCACAGCCACCCCGCTCCCCTCTCCGCCGCTTCTTCCATGAGCTGCTCATGGTACCTAGCTTTTAGCAGCTTGATGTGTTGTTACGCCATGAGGTTCGCGTCACCATCATTGTCCACGTACAGATACTTGGACACCGTATGCCCCGCCTTCAATACTGCCGCCGGACCCATTGCGATTCCTCTGTACAGCTCCAGCAGCACCAGCGGTTTCTGAAAAGCTCGCAGGTTCAGTTGCTGTTCCCTCAGGTTGCCGCTGACCCCCCAATTTTCTTGGTATTGCTTCCTGGCTGCCTCTGTCTGTCCCATCTCTTTCCATGTCATATTTCCCAGCTCTTCCTCCTGCGGCTTCTCCACTGCCTGGTACGCCTCCCTTGGTTCCCTCCTGATGGACCGCACCGGTAGTTCTGCCAGTGGACTTCCGTGCTCCCAGTAGGTCACCCAATACATCAGCCTCTCTTCCCAGATGAAAGTTGTTGTCCCGATCGCAAACAGGTACTCGACTCCCAGCAAGAGGTCGTAGTCCTCCGACATTGACACCCCGCAGAACATTCACACTGTTGGGTGCAAATACACATTGCACGACATCCTGCCGTCTGTTTGTACGAGTATGCGTGTGCGAATGCATTTGGGTGTGAATTCGATGTTCGTGTGTTTGTTTGCTTTCACAATTTTCGCTTGATGAATTTGCAGGTACTCGCGCAATGTGCGTTTCGGCACAACATTGTACGCGCTATAAACAGTGCACGCAAAAAGGACGAGCGCGCAAACGAACCCAAGATGGAAGCTTTGTGGTTCGGTTGAATTGATTGCGCGGATTCAGTTCTATCCAACTCAAAATTGTACTGTTTTGTTTGGTTGACTATAGTGTAGCAGGGCAGGCACTATAGGGGTACAATTTAGGTGAAGGTTGGATGTTGTTTGTCTGTATATGCTTGCTACAGGGCCAGGGGAAACCAGCGGAACCAGCATTTGGCTGGTTGGGCAAAGACAAAAACAGGTTCTGTTTTTAGGACCTGAACCTGTTTGTTGTTTTCTCAGGTTGGAAAAACAGAACCAGAGGTTGTTTACCAACCTACCACCTGCTGTTTTGTCCAGCCAGGTTGGTTCTGTTGCTTGGAGTTATTTGGGATCATCTCTGGTTGTTCCCAGGTTTATTCCCAAGGTCCTTGCTAGCTATAACTATTCATTCCTTCTCTGTTTGTACCTGAATATAGTCAATTTGATTCAAGCGAATTCCCCCTTTGCTGGAACTACGTTTCTACGCGGTTCGACAGCGAAATGCTACCCGAGTCAACGCTAGTACGCTAACACTCCAAGGCTAGGCAAAAGCTGTCCGAGCCATAACTCCGTTATGGCAGAACTTTTCGCGAGGCAACTTGGCTCATTTTAAAGCTCTTGGAGCGAGCTTCAATATAGGAAATTCTCAGCTTAATCCGATCGACGGTCTGCACGATACGCTGCGCGACGTACAAGGTACTCTTGTTATTTCTTGATTCCGCTCTCTACAAACTCGGACCCGAGGAGAGGGGCTGGTCTTGTACCACGCACCCAAGGACCCTTGGAGGTGACCCCGAGGAGAGGTTTTAAGTTTGATTGAATCTTAGTAGCTTGAGTTTATTAGGCCCTTACACAAAGAAGCTCGTATCAGAGCTGCGTTATAGTGATCCTCGTTATAGGTAGCTATGGCGGGCATCACCTCGAGGGCTCGCTGGTCAAGGAGGTGCTGAAGAACTTCACCGTCGAGAAGTTCAATGGTGAGGGCTGTGATGATTGGGCCTGGAAAATGCAACTCTATTTCCGTCAGATTGGATTGCTGAAACTAATGATTGGGGAGGAGCCTAGACCGAGTGACCCCACGTTGCAGGAAGATTGGGACGAGCGATCCTCGGCTGGCTACTATTTGATGTCGCAGAGTTTGGAGCTGAACCAGCGTCACCACGTCATGCACCAGCTGCCGGAGGTTGAGTGCGGTCCGAAGGCGTGGACCGTGTTGAAGGAGCTGCACGCCCCGACCTCCGTTGTCGCAACGTTGATGCTGGAGAGGGAGCTGCCCGCGTTGCGCCTGAGCGAGGGAGAGCCGGTGCAACCTGTCCTGGGCAAGATGCGCGACCTCTACGCGAAGTTGGCGACCGCGGGAATCACCTACCAGGAGCAGACCAAGTGCTTGAAGATGCTCTCGCTGCTGACGGAATCGTGGCTTCAGTTCACGTGCGGATTGAGCTTGCCGCAGAACCAGAGCTCGTGGACACTCGAGTGGGTGCGGACGAAGATTCTGGATAAGGACTTCCGTCGCCGCCAACTGAGGGGTGGATACGACGGCAGCAGCGGCTATGGGATGCAAGGGAGCCGACGTGGCAAAGGACGTGGCTTCGGTGGTGCTGGACGCGGTGCAAAGAAGGACGACGACTCCAACGACCAACAAGGAGGTACCGGTTGGGGTCGCGGTGCGAAATCTGGACGTGGTGGCAAGTCGGGTGCTGGTGGCAAAATGAAAGGGAGTTGCTGGTATTGTGAGAAGGAGGGGCACCCCTGGTTTTTGTGCTATAAGAAACCCGATGGATGGACCCCCCGGAATCGTTACCAGGATGGCGGCGCGCGGAGGAACCAGAAAAACGGCGCGAACATGGTCGCCGATTCGTCTGACAACAACCCGAAGAGCAACGGCGGTGCGGAAAAGAAGAAGGAGCGCACCACGGGCCAGTTCTACCATATTGGAGAGCAGGGGGAGCAAGGAGACGCCTCTGCCAAGGTTGGAGCAGAGCTGCACCCCCTGGACAATTGGGTGTTGGACACGGGCGCTGCTTGGACGATGACGCCGCGCAAGGACCTGCTGGACAGCGTACGCGCTGCACCGATCAATGAGGTGTGCTCCGCCCCTGAACAAGCGCTGAAGGTGGCTGATGCGGAACGAGCTGCGTGTAAGAGAGCGGACGGCAAGCCGGTGGTGCTGCACGACGTTCTCCTCGTTCCTGATCTCAAGGCCAACCTCATCTCCCTCCGTAAGCTTGGCAAGGCTGGGGGGAGCACTAGCACGGATGGGGCACGCACTTACAAGGGGCAGCTGGGCAATCGGGTGCTTTGGGATCTGCACGAGAGCAAGGACGTGTACAGATCCATGTGGCAGCTGCCGGCGTTGGCGTGGCACGGTGGGGGGCAGGCTGGAGAGGGGTCTGCATCCCAGGGGGAGTGCAACGCCGTTGGAGGGGTTGGTGTGAAAGTATCGGCCAGATCTGGGGAGACGGATTGGGCAACGGCACACCGACGCTTGGGGCATGTGGCAATGCCCTTGTTGAGGCTGTTGGAGAAAGATGGAGCCGTTAAGGGTGTGAAGCTGAATGGACAGCCACCCGATGATAACTGCGAAATCTGTTTGCTCTCAAAGTTTACCCGTTTTCCTTTCCATAGTGTGGCTGGCAGAAGCAAGAAGCCTTTGGAGCTGGTTCACATGAACTTGGGTGGGCCGCTGCCGGTGCAAGGGCACGAGGGGGAGCGGTATTTCCTAACTATTGTGGATGATTGGAGCAGGCTCATGTGGGCGTATCCGCTGAAATAGAAGGACCACGCGGCCTCCACGGTGCGAGATGATTGGCTGCCGCTCGTGGAGAAGCAAGCGGAGTGTGTGGTGAAGCGGATTAGGACAGACCGGGGTGGTGAGTTCCTTGGAGCTGAGATGACGGCCTGTCTCAAGAAGCAGGGCATCCAGACGGAGCAGACCACGGCTTACACCCCACAGTCCAACGGTGTAGCAGAACGGGCGAACCGGACAATTCTGGAGACAGCTAGGGCGCTGCTCATAGAGTCTGGGCTGGGCAACTCTATGTGGCCCCATGCAGTTTGGCACGCTACCGTCGCTAGGAACAGGGTGCTCACCAAGGTGGCTTGGGAGGAAGCCGCCAGTGGACATGCTGAGGGTGTTCGGTTACAAGGCAGTCGCCCACGTCCCCAAGACCTACACTAATGCAGCCGTTACTGGGAAATTCATAATTCAGATGGATATATCAACGGCATTACTCAATGGGATTTTAGAAGAGGATGTGTACATGACGCAGCCGCCTGGGTATGAGGATGGTACGGGCAGGGTGTGCAAGCTGAAAAAGTCCATCTACGGCTTGAAGCAGGCACCACGCTGCTGGTACCAGAAGTTGGCAGCTGTTGTAGACGAGATGGGATTCAGGACCAGCAGCAGTGATGAGAGCCTCTTTCTCAAGGAGAAGCTGGTGCTGTTTTTGGTCTACGTGGACGACATTTTTCTCTTTAGCAGCAGCATGAAGGAGATCGAGAATGTGCAGCAGCAGCTGATGGAGAACTTCAAATGCAAAAACCTTGGGGAGGTAAAGTACTACCTCGGGATGCACGTGGAGAGGGATCCAGATCACAGGTGGTTGAAGCTGCACCAGGAGAAGTTCATCAAGGAGCTGGGGGAGAAGTATGGGATTGAGAATGAGCGCAAGATTGCAACTCCCCTGCCAGCAGAATTCAAACTTGTGAAGGCTGTAGAGGATGAAGGGGTTGAAGCCGAGGAGCAGCAGCAATTTCAGTCCTTGGTTGGCAGCCTCCTCTATGTAGCGGTTTACACGAGGCCCGACATCTCTTTCTCAGTTGGGCAGCTGGCAGAATCAATCAGAGGAGCAGGTGGATACAGCTGAGCGTGTGGTGAAGTACCTGAACTCTCACCCAAGCATTGGAGTTCAATACTCCGCATCTGCACAGGTGAAGCAGAAAGGGGTGAGGTGCTGAAAGAGAAGGGGGAGCGGCTTGGAGAAGGTTTCTCACTTGCTTTACAGATGCTACGTGGGCCTCTGAGAAGGAGGATTCCTCATCTATAGGAGGAAACATCTGCGTAGTTGGGGGAGGACCTGTTAGTTGGAGGTCAAAGAAGCAGACGGAGACGGCACTCTCTTCAGTGGAATCAGAGTACATGGCGATGTTCCATGGGGTGAAGGAGGTGATTTGGCTGAGGAGGCTGTTAGAGGAGATTGGCCAGGAGCAAAAGGTTGCTACGCCGCTGTTTTGTGATAGCAAGAGGGCTCTTGGGATGGCCAGGAACGCTGTGCTTCATGGGTTGAACAAGCATATGCGTATCAAGTGGCACTGGGTGCGTAAGGAGGTGAAGAGGGGGACGGTGAATCCGATCTACATCAAGACCCACCAGCAGCCAGCAGACTTCCTCACCAAGAGGCCTGCGGATGAGCCTCATTGGCGTTGTGTGCGCATGAGTGGAATGAGCATGAACTAGCTTGGAATGATGGGGATGCAGCCGGCAGGCTGAGGAGGAGTTTGTTGGGTGCAAATTCACATTGCACGACATCCCGCCGTCTGTTTGTACGAGAATGCGCATGCGAATGCATTTGGGTGTGAATGGAATGTTCGTGTGTTTGTTTGCTTTCGCAATTTTCGCTTGATGCATTTGCAGGTACTCGTGCAATGTACGCTTCGGCACAACATTGTACGCGCTATGAACAGTGCAAGCAGAAAGAACGAGCTCGCAAAGGATCCCAAGATGGAAGCTTTGCGGTTCGGTTGAATTGATTGCGCAGATTCAGTTCTATCCAACTCGAAATTGTACTGTTTTGTTTGGTTGACTATAGTGTAGCAGGGAAGGCACTATAGGGGTACAATTTAGGTGAAGGTTGGATGTTGTTTGTATGTATCTGCATGCTACAGGGCCAGGGTAAACCAGCGGAACCAGCATTTGGCTGGTTGGGCAAAGACAAAATAGGTTATGATTTTAGGACCTGAACCTGGTTGTTGTTTTCCCAGGTTGGAAAAACAGAACCAGAGGTTGTTTACCAACCTACAACCTGCTGTTTTGTCCAGCCAGGTTGGTTCTGTTGCTTGGAATTATTTGGGATCATCCTTGGTTGTTCCCAGGTTGATTCCCAAGGTCCTTGCTAGCTAGAACTATTTATTCCTTCTCTGTTTGTACCTGAATATAGTCAATTTGATTCAAGCAAATTCCTCCTTTGCTGGAACTTCGTTTCTACGCGGTTCGACAGCGGAATGCTACCCGAGTCAACGCTAGTACGCTACCACTCCAACGCTAGGCAAAAGCTGTGCGAGCCATAACTCCGTAATGGCAGAACTTTTTGCGAGCCAACTTGGCTCATTTTAGAGCTCTTGGAGCGAGCTTCAATACAGGAAATTCTCAGCTCAATCCGATCGCCGGTCTGCACGATACGCTGCGCGACGTACAAGGTACTCTTGTTATTTCTTGACTCCTCTCTCTACAAACTCGGACCCGAGGATAGGGACTGGTCTTGTACCAGGCACCCAAGGACCCTTGGAGGTGACCCCGAGGAGAGGTTTTAAGATTGATGAAATCTTAGTAGCTTGAGTTTATTAGGCCCTTACACCAACACGCACCACGCACTCGTCCTTATGCCCGGGTCAAGTCACTTTCTCCACGGTGCTGCGGGTTTTTGGCATCCACTTAGCTGTTCCTCCTTCAGCTGTCATGAGCAGGTACCCTTCTTGTATCAGCCGATCCTCCCGGTCCAGTCCCAGTAGCCTAGCCATGGGGGCTCCGATCATCACATTGTGCACTCCTGTGTCCAGTATCGCTTGCTTGACCTTGACCCCGCCCACCGTCATCACTCCCTTTTCCACCGCCAGAACCGATGGTTGAGAGGCCATCCTCTCCAATGGGTGTCGCCGCCCCTGGCGGGCGCTCCTCCAATGTGTCTCGCCGCGGGCCTCACTCCTGCGTTCGTTGCTTCTGCGGGAAGTATCTGTGTCGCGCTCGCAGACCCATTTCATCCCTCTCTCGTTCCGGGCGAGCCATCAGGGCGAAGCTGGCCTCAATCCCTTGGTCATCTTCCTCCTCCGATTTAGCCAGCATCGCGGTTCCCCTCGCCTCCTGCCCCTCAACTTCCTCCAACTGCCGCTGTAGACGTGCGATCTGTGCTCTCATGCTCTCCGGGTCCCTCTTAGCACGTCCTTCCTTCCCCGTTGTGTAACAATCCTTGTCCTGATGTCCCTTCCTCCCGCAGCGTTTGCACACTGGTGCGTTTGGACAGTCCCGCCTCATGTGTTCCTCGCTCCCGCAGGTGGAGCATGCCGGCGCTTGACCGCAGTTATGGCAGCGCCTCTCGTCGTCGGCTCTGCAAGGAGGCCTTTCCCGATCCGCTGGTGTTGCCGCCCATGCTGAACTTCTCCTTTCCCCACTCCTGTCCGTCGTCGCCTCTATTTCGTATAAGCGCCTCCCCGTCTCCACCCGCTTCACCACCTTGTACACTTCCTTCAGCGTCGCTCGTGCCTCCTTGTTGAAGACTCGCACCGCCATGTCACGTCGAAGTTCGTAGTGCAGCCCGTTCAAGAAATTTCTGACTAAGCGCCCCGTGCCGTGGCAGCTCATGTCCTCGGCTAGCTCCACCAGCCTGCCATAATAAGCTAGCAGGGACTCTCCCGTCCTCCGTCGGAAATCTCAGAACTCCGATACTCGCTCTGGAGTCTGCGCTGGGAACTGGTCGTCCAGCATTCTCAGGAAAAGCGCCGTCGGATCTCTCTCTCCCGGGGCCGCTCGAGCCGTCCACTCCAACAGCTCTCGGCGGTAGAATGTCTCGGCTTCTCCAGTTAACGTGTTAGCGATCCCGCGGAAGAACTCCTCGGAGTCCAATCGATCCCTCTCCCACCTCGCCCGCAGATTATCCAGCTGCATCACATAATTCTTGATCGACGGTCCCCGTCGCGCTTCTCCCGATGAGCGCTCCGGCACTTCAGTCTTTGGCAGCAGCGTATACTTCCACCGTTGTGCCGACGCCTCTTCCTGCCATGACGCACTCCGTTGGTAGGATCGTGACGGACGACCCTCCCTTTCGTTTCGCACCGGTCTTCCTTCCGATCGCGAATCCTTCTTCTCTGCTTCAGCGGCTTCCTTCTCCCCGTGCGCGCGTTCCTGCCGATCGTGCCCTTCAGCCTCTTGCCTGGGAGAATCAGGTCCGCGCGCAACTTCTTCCCTCGTTTCCGTCCCTTGATTCATGCTGTTAAAGTTATATTTAATATCTATCCTGCTTGCTGTAGTTATTGTAGTGTAGTTCTTTAATTCCTTGTTTGGTGGTGCACCTTCTTTGTTTCTTTGCTATATGTTCTCGCAAACCTATAGTGAAGCCAACTCATTCTTACTTTCTCCTTGGCACAAAGACGCTCGACACCCGCTTGGCCTAGGCTACTAAGCCTAGGCCCTCTTAAACCCGTTATCTAGCTAAGTCTGTTTCGTAACATGGTATAGAGCCGTTACGTTCGTATGGGCCCACCAGCTGACGCACTCGTTATGGCGCCCGTCACGTACTTAGTTGCGAACTTAGTGACGGGCGCCACGGCGAGTACTTTTGCGGCCGTCCCGTCGTGTCGTGGCGCTCATCACGACGGCCCCGGCGAACGCTATGGCGAACGCCAGCGGACCCGCCAGCAACCCGCGGCGAAATCGCCGCCGAAATCGCTAGCGGCCCGCCAGCGAAATCGCCAGCGCGTTTGCCCACGCGCATGCGACCCCGCCGTCGTATCCGCCGACGGACCCGCCGTCGGACCCGCCAACGAGCGCGCCAGCAAGCCCGCTGACGAACCCGCCGAAGAACCCGCCAGCCCACGAGCCAGCAGCCCCGTGGCCCCGCCAGTAGGTGAATCGGCGGACCCGCGAGCCCGCCACCAAGCAAGTCGACGGACCCGCCGTCAGACCCCTCAGCACCAGCACCGACACCAGGCACCCGCACCAGCGCCAGCCGCCAGCAGCTACACCGCCAGCAGAGGCCCCGCCAGCAGCTACACCGCCAGCAGGGACCCCGCCAGCAGCGCCACCGCCAGCAGAGACCCCCGCCAGCAGAGACCCCGCCAGCAGAGACCCCCGCCAGCAGAGACCCCGCCAGCAGTGCCGTCGCCAGCAGTGACCCCGCCACGCGTCTGCATGCTACTGCGTCTCGCTTGTTTGTATGTGATAAGCCTCCCTGGATTACTCACCCGCTTGCCTACATGCTTCTAATACATCCCTAGCGTCTGTTATGGCCTGTTGCCTCATGACTGCTCGAGCTGAAGCAATTACATGAGATTACCACAGAACATACAAACAATGCAGAGTCATTGCCCGTACCCCCTATATCCTGCCTGAGCTCCTCCCCCTATTGCTACACCCTATGCTTCCCTTGGAGGTGGTGGTCTCCCCACCGTAGCAAAGAGCCAACCTCCCCTTCCGCTTGCCACTGACACTTAGCCATCCAACTGCCAAACCTCCAGCTCATGGCTGTAACTCCAGCTGGCTCGGGCACACAACCTGCAAGAAAGAAAACATGCACACGGACACGAAACAAAGCAGCGCCTTCCAGCTGTCACCTCGCCTCCTTCCCTCACCCTGCCTTCTGCCCAACCTGAATATCCTGCCATGCGCCCGCCTATCATCCCCGCCCCACTTCCCCGATCCTCGGTATTTGCTTCTTCTCAGTACTGTACAAATATACAGTATGTACACATTTCCTCCTTCACCTTATCTCGCGACACACCGCTTTCGTGGACGGCAAGGGGATCGTCCACGACTTGACCTACCCCTACACCCCGCAGCAGAACGGTATGGCCGAGCGGGAGATGAGGACAGTAGTTGAGTCGGTGCGGACAATGCTGCTGCACATGGGCGTGCACCACCACTGGTGGCACCTTGCTCTGCGGCAGGCCGTCTGGGTGCGCAACTGCCTTGAGCGGTCGACGCTGCCGCCGGGGACGACGCCGTACTAGCTGCTCACCGGGAAGAAGCCCGACTTGTCGCTGGCACGCGTTTGGGGCTGCATTGCACAGTCCCCGAGCAGCAGCGCGGTCACAAGCTGAAGCCGAAGGCTAGGTGGGGTCTTCACCTCAGCGTGACAGAGGAGAGCAAAGGCTGGGAGCTCCTCGACCTCACCGACCACAGGGTGATCACCACCTCCAACGTGGTGTTCTACAATTCCATGTCGCTGGAGGTGTGGAAGTCGGAGCATGGCTCGTCGTCGGGGCGCACGCAGGTCAACCCGCCGACGGACACCTCGACGGCGACGCTGCCTCTGCTCGCTGAGGTCGGTGAGCCTGCTGCTGAGGACATCGAGGTCGTCCACCCTTGTTTCCCTTCCCATGCCCGTCCTGCCCCTCCCCTTGTCGCCGACCTACATGGGCTGCCTCCGGTGTCGGCCGCCGGCGATACGGGGAGCGGTGGGGCGTTGCCTGTGGCGCCGGCCAAAAGCATCGCCGGTGGCCGACGTCCAGCAAGTCAGCGTGGGAGTACGGTCGACGCCGACAGGGGAGGAGCAGGCCGAGGAGGTGCAGCCGACTTCGGTGGAGCCGGCGAAGGAGGTGTCGGCGGGGAAGCTGGGGACAAGGGAGCAAGCAGCAGCAAAGCCGATCAAGAAGAAGTCGGCGACCGAGCAGTCGGCAGGGGAGCCGACCGTAGCGGAGAAGTCGGCGGGGACACCGACCGTGGTGAAGCAGGACGCCGAGAGCATCGAAGCCGGTGAAGATGGAGGGGACCAGTCGGGCACTCAGGAGTCCACCGACAGTGACGTGGTGGAGCTCCTGGCTAGACTACGGCGTTCAGGCTGAATTCGGAGGCTGCCCGATTTCTTCGTACCGGCCGCCTTCACCACGGCGTATGACGAGGTCGACAACGACATGCTGTACGATGACGCCGAGGATGACACTGACCCCGAGCACCGGTGGGACATCTTGACGATGACGGTGAAGGAGGCGCTGGCGAGCTGGAAGGGCAAGGCGGTGAAGGCCGCCATGGAGGAGAAGATCCGCAGCCTCATCGGCATGAGAACCTGGGAGCTGTTCGAACACCCACCGGGGGTCAACATCATGAAGAACTGGTGGGTGCTGACGACGAAGTACCGCATTGACGACACCGTCGCGCGCGAGAAGGCGAGGCTGGTCGTGAAGGGCTTCACGCAGGTGTATGGCGCCGACTACGACAAGACGTAAGTGCCAGTGAGCAGCTGCGTCACGCTGAGGATCTTCCTCAGCATCGTCGCCGTCCTCGATCTCAACCTGATGCAACTCGACATGAAGAACCCTTTCCTGCAGAGTAAGCTCGACCGGGTGCTGTACATGTGCCAGCCGGACTACTTCAACGACGGGACCGGCCGGGTATACATGTGCCAGGTGGACTACTTCAACGACGGGACTGGCCGGGTGTGCAAGCTGCTGAAGAGCTTGAACAGGCTGAAGCAGTCGCCGCTGCTGTGGTACAGGGCACTCGACGACGTGCTGCTGGGCGATAGAGTGACCTGCTGCGTCTACGTCGACGACTTGCTCGCCGCCAGCAGCAGCACGGCCATGCTGAAGGAGCTGAAGGAGCTGAAGGAGCTGCTGGAGACCGCCTCGAGCTGCGCGAGATCTCACCGGTGGAGAGGTACCTCGGGCTCCAAAATCGTGCGCGACAGGCCGGCGAGTAAGCTGTGGCTGCACCATCAAGGCTACGCCAACAAGCTACGTAGGCGGTTCATCGATGAGGAGCAGACCGGTGCACCCCGAAGTGTCAACGAGGTAACGGAATAATGAATGACTAGAAATGACAAGGAGAAGGAAGATATAGCAAACCCTCCAAGGACAAGTCCCATGCCTGATGTACTTGCCACATACTTTGCCACCCTCTTAGCTGCGTACCAGTGGGAAGGTTGGTGTCTCCCACGCGCAACAAAGCGCGCAAGGACGAGTACAGGTCATCATGTACATGAGACAACCCACCAGCTCAGGATATGGACCACTGGACTCAAATGGCTCGTCCGAAGGTGGAGCCGTGAGCCCATGATCCACAGCAAGAGGGGTGGGCTGTACCTTGGAGAACGGGAAGCGAAACCGCGTGAGGATCTGCTCGACCATATGCAAGCCAGCGTAATGGTGCGAGCTGCCCTGTCCCTGGTGATCTGCAGGCCAAGGTAGCGCTGCAGCTCACCAAGGTCAGTGCAAGTGTGTCTCCTCTGCAGTTCCTCCTTCACAGTCGGTACTACTGGGGCGCCTCTGGCCACTTTCCACAGGGAGCCGGGCTCTGGTCTGTACTCACTACACACTTGGTCCCACCACTCTGGGTCAGGTCAGGTCAGGTAGCTGCTGTGTCGTGCGACTGTCGGTCACTCACCCACCCGTCGGTCCTCTGGCACCACCGTCTAGGTCACCCGTCGTTCCCACGTCTCAGTAGGATGGCACGTTACCGTCTGGTCTCAGGTCTCCCACAGTCGCTTGCCCCGCTTCCTCGCTCGCCTGCGCCGCCGTGCACTCTTTGCGTCGAGGGTCAGCAGCGCGCTACCCCTGACTCCTCCTCGTTCCCCCCCACCACGACTCTTTTCTAGACCCTGCACTTGGACGTTTGGGGCCCCTCCCCGGTCCGTGACCCACGTCAGGAGCGCTATTTCCTGATTGTGGTGGACGACTACTCCCGCTACACCACGGTTTTCCCCTTGCGACGGAAGGCCGACGTGCCTACCATCCTCGAGCCGTGGCTGCTAGCATGGTGTGGCGCCCAGGCCCTTTGTGGGCTCCACCTGCACTTGGACCGTGGTGGTGAGTTTTCTTCCACTCGCCTAGAGACGTTCTGTCAGGGTCGGGGGATCCTCTTGTCTTACACTCTACCAGCCTCGCCGCAGCAGAACGGGGTAGCCAAGCGATGCATCGGCCTGGTCATGGAGGTTGCCCAGACCTCCATGTGCCATGACGGTGCCCCCCAGTTCCTGTGGCCTTAGGCAGTCGTGGGAGGTCCTGGGCGGTTCTTTGCGGTTCTGGACTGTCCTGGGCGGTTCTGGACGGTTCCGCACGGTCCTGGGCAGTTCTAGACGGTCCTGGGCGGTCCTGGGCGGTTCTGGGCAGTTTTGGGCGGTCCTGAACGGTCCTGGGCGGTTCTGGACGGTTCTGGACGGTCCTGGGTGGTCCTGGGCAGTTCTGGGCGGTTCTCGATTGTCCTGGGCGGTTATGGACGGTTCTGGACGGTCCTGGGCGGTTCTGGACGTTCTTGGGCGGTTTTGGAGGGCTGGTGGCAGGCGTAGCTGGCGGACTGCAGGGCGTATGGGGAGGGGACGCGACGGGGCTGGCGAACGGGGCTGGGGGACGGGGCTGGCGGACTAAGACGCGACGGGGCTGGCGTTCGGGGGCGCGACGGGGCTGGCGTACGTAGCTAGCGGATTGCAGGGCGGCGAGGAGGGGACGCGACGGGTAGGGGAAGGGGAGGCGACGAAGAGGGGACGCGACAGGGAGGGGAAGGGGAGGCGACGAAGAGGGGACGCGACGGGTAGGGGAAGGGGAGGTGACGAAGAGAGGACGCGACGGGGAGGCGACGAGGAAGGGGCGCGACGGGGAGGTGACAGGGAAGGGACGCGACGGGGAGGCCTATGGGGCGACGGGCTACGGAAGGGGGCGGAGGGGAGGGGGGGGAACGCGCGCGATTCGGGGGCCTGCAGGGGGCTTTCTAGGTCGCGACGTGGGGGGACCCGCTGGGGTCCTTCTTAGGTCGCGATTTGGGGCCCGCGGGGGCCTTTCTAGGTCGCGACGTGGGGGGACCCGCGGGGGTCCTTCTTAGGCCGCAATTCGGGGGCCCGCGGGGACCTTCCTAGGTCGCGACGTGGGGGGACCCGCGGGGGTCCTTCTAGATCGCGATTCGGGCGGCCCCCGGGGGCCTTTCCTAGGTCGTGACGTGGGGGACCCGCGGGGGTCCTTCTACCTCGCGATTCGGGGGCCCGCGGGGGCCTTCCTAGGACGTGACATTGGGGGGCCCGCGGGGGTCTCTCTCTAGCGCGCGATTCGACGGAGGGGGGGGGGGGGGGGGGCTGGCGCTAAGGGGTGACGGGGCACTACGGGTAACGCGTTACTAACGGGCGAGCGCAGGGCGGTGGGCCCATGCGAATCGAACTGCTCTATACCATGTCAACGAGGTAACACAATAATGAATGACTAAAAATGACAAGGACAAGGAAGATATAGCAAACCCTGGTCAACCCTAGCCAACCCTACACATAAGTGTACTCCACCTAGACTAGCAAATACAAACCATAAGAATTATAGTTTGACACGAAGACGCCGGATTCCGTCAACGCCGGTTTCCGTCGACGCCTACGCCGAGCTGACGTTCGACAACAAGGAGGCCCAGGAGCGCCATGAGGAGGAGTACCGGCAGAAGTTCGGCTCGCTGCAGTTCGCGACGACAACGACGAGGCCGGACATCGCCTTCGCCTGCAGCAAGCTGGGGAACGGCCTCACGGTAAGGAGCGATCAGCACTGGCGCGAGGTCGGCCGCTGTCTCGCCTACCTCACCAACACGCGCGACACCGCCCTGGAGTTCGGCAATGAAGCTAGTTGGCTGCGTGGACGCCGACGGCGCCGGCGATAAGCAGAACCGGACGAGCACAGTCGGCTATGTGTTCGTCCACAGAGGGGCCGCAATCTCCTGGTCGAGCCAGCTCATCAAGTGTGCGACGCTGTCGTCGTCCGAGTCGGAGTACGTGGCGGCCGCCGAAGCCGGCAAGGAGGGACGCCGCCTTCGCTTCCTCCTCGCAGATTTCCGGCAGCTGGACGGCGGGAGGCCGACTGTCCTTCGGATGGGCAACAAGTCGGCCATCACGGTCGCCGAGGGCATGGGGTTGACGGGCAACCTCAAGCACATGGAGCGGCGACAAGCTTGGCTGCAGCACATGGTGAAGCGCAGGAAATTCATGCTGAAGTACATCCCGACCACCGAGTAGCCGGCCGACTTCCTGTCGAAGGCGCTGCACTACCAGGCCTTCAAGCGGTGCTCCGTCGCAATCGGCCAAGTGCGCCTGGCCGACGTGGGCGACAGCGACGACGACTTGCAGCAGTAGGTGCCATGCCCTTTTGCATGGCTGGGCGGTGACGGCGTGCTGTATGTTGGGTGCACGCCGACGAGCTATTCTCCGAGCAGTGCTGCCGTGTGGCCTGAACGCGGCAGGGGAGTGTCAACGGGAGTCATTGTGAGGCCCCGTCCTCGCTTGGGCGGAGCTGATTTCGGGGTCGGGTGTGCGGGGAGTGCAGCCGACCTGCAGCAGTGGGCGAGCTGGTCGACGGGGCTGGTCAACCTGCACGGGGGCCACTGCAAGGGCACCGAATTCGGAAGGTTGACTTGGGAGGTCGACCTCTGGAGGGCGTCGACTTGGTAACGCCGACTTGGGGAAGCCGACTTGGGTGGTCGGCTGAGATGTGTGCTGGTCGAACTGGAGCTCGTCGACCAGGAGTGTGGTCGACCTGGGGCTGGTCAACCAGGTACGCGGTCGACTTGATGTGGTCAACCAGTGGTGGTCGTCGAACTGGGTGATCGACCGGCTCAAGGAGTCGGTCGACATGGTGGTTGCCCGGTCGACCAGGTTACCCGGGCGAAGGATTTCTGCGGAGGCACGCGACGCTCGCCCAGGTGCTTGTGGCGAGGCCGACATCGGTGTGCTATCCCGAGGTCGAACGTGGCTGATTAGATGCAGTTGTCAGCACGAGGATGATGTGGTGTGTGCGTTGTGCAGGTGACAAGACGCAGCACGCCAATCATCTGCAAGCACCTGCGAATCGGGTGCGCTGCTTTTCTGCAGGTGCAACGCTGTGCAGCCGCCTTGCTGCAGCGTTGGCACGCCGTCGACTTGCAGTGTTGGAGGGCCGCAACATTGCACCGCTGGAGCGCGGTCGACCAAGTCGTGCTGGAACGCGGTTGACCATGCTGCGCTGTCAGTCCACCTGCTTGCATGCGCTCTGATGTAGTCAGCCTAGCCAACTTTGTTGCTACCATTGTTGTGAACTTCTGCTAGTGAAACTCTTGCCAAATTCCCCCGTGAACCAGCAAGTAGTGTGAGCACAAGCAAACGACTAAGGAACAAATGTTACGATCACTCCCACACTGTGCCTAGCCCGTAGACCAGCTTTCGTTGCTAGAGTCATCTCTGCAATCTTCGCTGTGGCCCCGTGCAGGTCGACCAACCCGTCGACCAGCTCGCCCAAGTCGGCGGCGCCCACTGCTGCAGGTCGGCTGCACCTCCCGCACACCCGACCACGAAGTCGACTCCGTCCAAGCAAGGATGGGGCCAACACACAACTCTCGTTGATAGTTAGTACCAAGAGTAGGTGCATTACTTACTCATACGGATGGTACCAGGAATAAGTGCGTTACTTACCCATATGGTTAGTACCAAGCGTAAGTTCGTTACTTACAAATATGGTTAGTACCAAGAGTAATTGCGTTATTTACCCATATGGTCGGAACCAGGAGTAATTGCGTTGCTTATTCAAATGGTTGGTACCAGAAGTAGCTGCGTTACTAACCGATATGGTTGGTACCAGGAATAAGTGCGTTACTTACCAATAAAGTTTGTACCAAGTGTTAATGTGGTACTTACACATATTGTTGGTACCAAGAATAAGTGCGTTATTTACCCATATGGATGGTACCAAGTATAAGTGCGATATTTACCCATATGGTTGGTACGAAGAGTATTTGCGTTGCTCATTCAAATGGTTGGTACCAGAAGTAAATGCGTCACTTACCCATATGGTATGTAAGTATATGTGCGTCACTTACCTATATGGTTGGTACAAAGAATAAATGCGTTACTTACCTATATCGTTGGCACCATGAATAAGTGCGTTAGTTATCAATGTGGTTGGCACCAATAAAAATTACGTTACTTTCTCATATAGTTGGTACAATATATAAGTACGCACCCATATAGTTGGTGTCATAAGTAAGTGTGTTACTTATTCAAATGGTTGGTACCAAGAGTAAGTTCGTTACATACCCATATGGTGGGTACCAAGTGTAAGTACGTTACTTATCCATATGGCTAGTACTAAGAATATGTGCGTTACTTACCCATATGGTTGGTACCAAGAATTAGTGCGTTACTTCATATGGTTGGCACCAAGAACATGTGTGTTACTTACCCATATGGTTGGTACTAAGAGTAATTGTGTTCCTTACGTATATGGTTGGTACCAAAAATAGGTGCGTTTCTTATCCATATGGTTGGTACCAAGATTTAGTGCTTTACTTATCCACTTGGTTGGTACCAATAATTTCCATGTCACATCTGCGGAGATAACTCGTACAATGGGAGCTAGTATACGGGGTAGGCATAGCAACAATGACAAAGCAACAATGACTACATCAGATGCTAGCAAAGATGCGACCAAATGCGACGTCGTTGAAGTTACCAATGCAGCCGAGTCCAACCTCACCGGACTTTGCGACCACGGCCTCGCCGTTGCTATCCGCGGTAACCAGCAGCTAGTTGAACCCACCACCGTTCGCCAAGCTCTGAGCGGACCCGATGCTGAGAAATAAAGAGCAGCCATGGCCGCCGAAATCGCTGCACTCCAACGGCATGGCAAAGCTGGTACCTCGACGACACGCAAAGGGGAGGAAATTTCTCGCCGGAAAATGGGTTTTCAGGATTAAGACGCCCGCGGACGGCGCTATCGACAACTACAAAGCACGATGGGTCGTTCGCGGCTTCGAACAAACCCAGTTTGTAGACTACGTTACATTCGCACCTGTCGGCCGTCACAATTCCGTGCAAATCCTCATCTGCGTCGCAGCTGTGAAGCACTGCCCCCTTTGCCAGATTGACATGTCCAACGCGTTCTTCTACGCAATCATCGACGCGATCATTTACGTGGGGCAACCACACGCATTCGAAGAGGACAGAGATGCCGTGTCCCTTTTTCAGAAATCCCTCCACGGGATCAAGCAGGCACCGCGCATGTGGCAGCAGTACCTCCACACCTGCTCATCGCGCTCGGCTTCTGTTGGAGACTAAGGACGGAGTCTAGATTGTTAAGGGGCCGAAATATCTCAAAACGGTTGGACTAATTCTCTAGACAGAAAACTCGACTCAACAAGAAACGCCGTCGACGAAACGTTCACCGTTAGAACTTCACCAATTTCAGATATGTTGTAGGTCTAAACCAAAGCTACAATTCCCAATTGAGTCGCACGAAAAGATGGAGTATAACTCGATTTATGAATTTCGGCGCACTAGGGGGTGAGCTGCCATAGAAACCTAATCACAATTATCTCACAAGATACACACAAGAGAATCAGAGTACCAATGAATCAGGAAGGAGGGGATGAGGAGGACGAGAGGGAAGGTCCCAAGTGAGTTACCAACCAAGGAAACCCGATACCACACAATTCCCCTCTCTATAGGCACCCCAACTTTGACATTTGTCACTTTCCCAACCCATGCCATCCACCTCACCCAACTTGGCCACACTTGTGGACCTAGTTTGGTTTCTCCCAACCAATTGGCTTCATATACAGTGATGGTGACGAAATTTCCAACCCCAAAAGTCTATACCCCTTACGGAGTCAACCCCACAACTTCCCATAGTCGTCGCATCACAATCAAAACTTCGAACGGTCATAACTTTCTCGTTCTTGCTCCGATCGCGACGATTCATGGTTCGTTGGAAAGCTCTTGAGCAGAGGAGTCAGTTCAGATATCTGCTCAAGCAGAATAAAATTCACACACACTCAGAGAATCCAAACCACATCAAACACAAATACTTGCACACGCTCATACCACGCATGCAACGCACGAACATATGATTAGAGACAGACAGACGTGAATGCAAATGATAGCATCACATAACAAACTCCCCCTCTGGCTGCCAACCATCATCCCACGTGCCTCATCTCATGCATGCACCCTCAATGCACACTCATTCGAGCAATCGTCATTCCCTTCCGATGTTCTTCCTCTCTCCTTCCAACATCCCACTTCCAACACGCCCGCTTTGTTCAAATTTGCAGCACCTCCTTGTAGCCTCTCTCTCACGGCACTATCCCCCAAACCATCTCACTACAGCCCCATAGCAGTAGGCTATCTAATCCTCATCACACTGCTCAGTCACACTCCCAGCTGGCACCACACTTGGAGTGCCAAGGCTCGCATAGGTCAGCCTGGCGGACGTTGGGCACGTGGTGGAGCATTTTGTTGCTGCTGCTGCTACTGCTGCTCCTCCACCACAGGTTCTCCCCCATCCTCAGTCACCCCAGAGATCTCCTCCTCTGAGACAGTGACCTGCACTTGCCTCGAAGGCCGCTGCACCTCATCAGCCTCAATGATCAACGGTGTAGTAGGAAGCTTCTACTGCTGCTGCTTCCACTCCTTGTAGTACAAGGAATCAAGGAACTTCACATCCCTTGACACAGTCAGCTGCTGGCTGGTACCATATCAACCAGCCCTTGTGATCCATAGCAAGCCCCAAGTGCACACCCCATCTCCCAGAAGCCTCCAACTTTCCCCTCTTCTCCTTAGGCACATAAAACACCACCATGGAGCCGCACGCTCTCAGCATGTTGACTACTGGTGCACTTCCATACCACTTGGTGTAGGGGAACCACTGCTTGTCCCCCATAGTCGCCAGCACCCTGTTCTTCACAAGGGCGACCTGCCGCAGTGCAGTCACCCAAAACGGATCCGGCAGCCGTGCACGCCCAAGGAGAGTGCGCGCACCTTCCCGCAGGGTCCGATTGAACCGCTCAGCCACGCCGTTCTGTTGAGTGTTGTAGGGCACCGTGGGTTGATGCTGGATCCCCTTCTTCTTCAACGCGGCCTCAAAATCAGGGCCAATTAATTCTCCCCCGTTGTCAGTACGGATCACCTTCACCTTGTGTCCGCTCTTCCTTTGAGCTCTCAGCATCCGCTCCTTAAGAACAGCCGCTGCCACCGCACGTGTGTGGTCGTCCACAATGTTTAAGAAGTAGCTCCAGGGACGGTCAGCGGGACGTGCGGCACCTTGTGGAGCACCTTGCTGCTGCTGCTGCTGCTGCGGCTGCTGCTGCTGCTGCTGCTGCTGCTCCTCCACCTCAGGTTCTTCCCCATCCTCAGTCACCCCAGAAATCTCATCCTCTGAGACAGTGACCTGCACTTGCCTCGAAGGCCGCTGCACCTCATCGGCCTCAATGATCAGCGGTGTAGTAGGAAGCTTCTGCTGCTGCTGCTTCCACTCCTTATAGTACAAGGACTCAAGGAACTTCACATCCCTTGACACAGTCAGCTGCTGGCTGGTCAAGTCCCAAATCAGCCAGCCCTTGTGATCCTTAGCAAGCCCCAAGTGCACACCCCATCTCCCAGAAGCTTCCAGCTTTCCCCTCTTTTCCTTAGGCACATGAAACACCACCATGCACCCATAGGCCCTCAGCATGTTGACTGCTGGTGCACTCCCATACCACTTGGTGTAGGGGACCCCTTGCTTGTCCCCTACAGTCGCCAGCACCCTGTTCTTCACAAGAGCGACCTGCCGCAGTGCAGTCACCCAAAACGGATCCGGAAGCCCTGCACGCCCAAGGAGAGTGCGAGCACCTTCCTGCAGGGTCCGGTTGAACCACTCAGCCACGCCGTTCTGCTGAGGGTTGTAGGGCACTGTGAGCTGATGCTGGATCCCCTTCTTCTTCAGCACCGCCTCAAAATCAGCGCCAATGAATTCTCCTCCGTTGTCAGTGCGGATCACCTTCACCTTGTGTCCGCTCTCCCTTTGAGCTCTTGGCATCCACTCCTTAAGAACAGCCGCTGCCACCTCCCCCTTGGTCTTGAGAGGGTACACCCACACCGCACGCGTGTGGTCGTCCACAATGGTTAAGAAGTAGCGGCTGCCCGAGAGAGAAGGGGCCCTCGTAGGGCCCACCACATCCATGTGCACAAGTGCGAGTGGTGCCGTGGCTGGTCCCGTGCCGCTGCTGAAGGGAAACTTCATGAACTTCGTTTCAAGGCATGTAGGGCAGCTCCCAATCTCCTTTGCTGCCCCCTTCACCTCCAACCCCTTCAAGCTCCCATCCTTCACCAACTTTTGCAGCATAGGGATGTTGATGTGACACAACCTCTCGTGCCACGTCTCCCAATCGGCATCACCATTCCCAAAGCCTTTGCCCATGCAGCTGTTACATCCACAACAGCAAGCGCTTCACCTGGCTGCTGTGGCTGCTGCACCTTTGTGCTGCATCCAGGGCCCCATCAGTTGGCGCTCTCTTCTCTCCTTCCGCAGTTGCTTTAGCCGTCGCTGCTGCCGCTGCCGTTACTGGTGGGTTCCCGTTCCAAGAGATAATGGCCAGCTGCCACAGGTCCTTGATGCTGCTGCTCTTCTCCTCCAAATCCCACAGCAGCAATTTCCCAAGCTTCGCACGTCAGCTGGATGGACCGAACATAACTTTAGCCTTGCTCTTCTGCAGCCGGAGCACAGAAAGAAGGTTAGCGGACAAACCTTCAACTAGCAGCACATTTCCCAGCCCCACAAGCTCCCCGTTGGCTCCCATCACCTTGACATTTCCAACACCAATCACAGGGAGCACAGCACCTGAAGCGGCAGCCACGAACTTAATCTTTCTTGGGGGCTTTACCTCATCAAGCAAATCTGCCCGTGGAGTCATGTGACTTGTGCAACCTGAATCTATCACCCAGTGAGTGAGGGGGTGCATCACAACCTTCCGAACCGATCCGACATCACCCTCACCCCCTTTCATATCTTCAACCATGAGGAACATCCCAGGGGAGGCTTTACCTTGTACACCATCACCTTGTGCACCTGAACCTTGCACAGCGCCACCTCGTGCGCATTCACCACCTGGCGGCTTCATGCCTGGAGTCGCCCATCCTTCAGGTCGGCTGAAACACTTGAACCACGGGTGTCCAGCCTTCTTGCAATACCAGCAAGCTCCCTCCATTCGGGTGCTCCCCCTGCCACCAGAGCTCCCATGCCCCTCATTGTAGTCACCTCGGCCTCTCCCTCTGCCAAAGCCTCTCCAACGGCCTCGGCCTCTCCCACCCCCTGTTCCTCTGCTGCCCCCTGCAGCTCCATACCCCTCGGCAGTCTTGTTGGCAGCACCACCTCCCGTGTGGCGCCTGCGAAAGTCCTCCTGCAGAATTTGCTGCCGTAGCCACTCTGGTATCCACTGGTCCTGCTAATGTTGAGGGTGGGGATGAGGTTGTCCCATGAGTTGTCGAGCACCGAGATGATCTTGGTGCACTGCTGCATCTGCGACACATTGCTGCCCGCTGCTGCCATCCTCACATAGGTGTCCTTGATCTTGTCAAGGACCGACTTCACATCATCTCCCGGTCGCATGGAGAGGGCAGCCAGCTCCTTCTCCAGCACAATCACCTTCGGCAGCGTGTTGGGCTGAATCACATCGCGCAGTAGCTTCCACCCCTTGGTCCCGAGTCATCGAGCTCCACCAGATCCTTGATGTGCTGAAACATATCGTTGTCGACCGACTGTAGGATGATGTCGTACAGCACCGCGCTCCTCTCGATCCATCGGTCACGTGCCTCTCCTTCCTCAGGCATCTTCTCTTCTCCCATTGCAAGCTTCAGCAGCTTGTAGCGCTTGAAGGCACTCCTCATCCGCCCGCTCCACTCCTCATAATTTGAGCCATCCCATGCTTCGATTTTGGATGGTGGCGGCTCATTCTTCTTCTCAGCTCCACCTCGACTCCCTTGACTCATCTTCTATTCACCCTATCTCAGGTTTCAGCTCCCCCCTTGCTGTCCACACTGAACACCCACGAAATTTTCACAAATTTCGGCGCCAACGAAGTTTCGGCAGAGTTTCCCCTTAGCGGAAGTCACATGCAACCTCTAGAACTCCACTTAGAAATTCCCAACCCCAAAAGTCGATATCCCTTACGGAGTAAACCCCACAACTTCCCATAGTCGTCGCATCACAATCAAAACTTCGAACGATCATAACTTTCTCGTTCTTGCTCCGATCGCGGCGATTCTTGGTTCGTCGGAAAGCTCTTGAGCAGAGGAGTCAGTTCAGATATCTGCTCAAGCAGAATAAAATTCACACACACTCAGAGAATCCAAACCACACCAAACACAAATATGCACACGCTCATACCACGCATGCAACGCACGAACATATGATGGGAGGCAGACAGACGTGAATGCAAATGATAGCATCACATAACAAACTCCCCCTCTGGCTGCCAACCATCATCCCACATGCCTCATCTCATGCATGCACCCTCAATGCACACTCATTTGAGCAATCGTCATTCCCTTCCGATGTTCTTCCTCTCTCCTTCCAACATCCCACTTCCAACACACCCGCTTTGTTCAAATCTGCAGCACCTCCTTGTAGCCCCTCTCTCACGCCAATATCCCCCAAACCATCTCACTACAGCCCCATAGCAGTAGGCTATCTCATCCTCATCTCACTGCTCAGTCACACTCCCAGCTGGCACCACACTTGGCGTGCCACGGCTCGCATAGGTCAGCCTGGCAGGAGGGCGCACATCCCTCATAGGACGGACAGGCGGACGTTGGGCACGTGGTGGAGCATCTTGTTGTTGCTGCTGCTATTGCTGCTCCTCCACCTCTGGTTCTCCCCCATCCTCAGTCACCCTAGAGATCTCACACTCTGAGACAGTGACCTGCACTTGCCTCGTAGGCCGCTGCACCTCGAAAGCTCTTGAGCAGAGGAGTCATTTTAGATGTCTGCTCAAGCTGAATAAATTTCACACACACTCAGAGAATCCAAACCACACCAATCACAAATTCTTGTACACGTTCATACCACGCATGCAACGCACGAACATATGATGGGAGGCAGACAGACGTGAATGCAAATGATAGCATCACATAACAGCTTCCAGTAGCTTCCCCACGATCAGGGGATGTACCGCCTTTTGTCCCGTGGCAGCTTCATCCCTGCTCTACACCGGGGACAACGTAGAGCTGCTCGACCGCTTCGAGAGCCACATCAAGCAGAAGCTCGAAGTGACACTGAACCACAACATCACTCAGTTCTTGGGTCTCAATGTCACCCAGTCAGAGGACATGATTCACCTATCCGTCGCGAAGTACACCGAGACGCTCGCCACGAAGTTTGGCATCGTTCCCATCGGCATCACAACACCCTTGCGCATCCCTCCTCCTAACCACGAGCATGATACCAACCCTCTATCCACTGCCAATCATCGATTCTACCACCGGCAACTCGGGTGTCTGCTCTTTGCTGCCATCATGTGCCGCCCGGACCTGTCGTACACCGCTAGCCAGCTCGTCCAGTACATGCGCCGACCTGAAGGGGAGAATGTGGTGGACCTACGACGCTTCCTACAATACTTCATCTCCACACCCGACGTCGGCCTCACCTACAAAGCGAACTTAACGGCTACTTTGCAACTTACCGGCTACGTGGATGCTGATTATGTAGGAGAAACGGATAACTGAAGGTCTCGCACAGATTTCAGTTTCAAGCGCGAGCCTGCAGAGACCATCTTCTCGAACTTACAGAAGCAGGAGCTCACCGCCCTCTTGTCAGCAGAAGCTGAGTTCATCGCAGCAAGCGCAGCATTTCGCGTAGGGCTCTACCTCATGGAAGTCCTGTATGAAACGAAGATGGCGATGAACGGGTCCTTCAAGTTCCTGTACGACAAGCAGAGCGCGATCAAGATCGCGAACAAGCCCGGCTTTGTTAATCGCACAAAACACATTGATTTGCGTTACTTCTTCGTCAAAGATGAAATCGACAAGGGCAAGGTCCAACTCACCTACTGACTAACTGGCGAAATGGCAGCTGATTTTTTTACGAAGAAATTGACATGTAAGAAGTTTCAGTACTGCGCGGACCTGTGCGGAGTCGTCAAGAAGAGCCACGTGGCGCACCGCCAGGAATGAAGGGGAGTGCTAGAGTAAGCGGGAAATAACTTTAGCATTCCTGAAGGTGCAGCAGATCACACCCGCCACTATCGAAGCAACACCAGCAGCAGTATCGGATCAGCCCATAAAGGGCTGGAAGGTCAACAGTCGCAAGTCAGCTGTCATGACTGTTGATCATCTAGACCAAACGTTCCCAGTCGAGGAATGACAACATGCGTTACTGTCTGCACAGTTACAAGCAGCAACCCAGTAACAAGAGAAGACCAAAAGCTGGGGTTATGTCGAAATGCTTGTAAAACAGTTATAATAAGGGAATATGGCTAGCTAGATCTTTTTATTGTGTGTAATTTTTTTTAATCAATCTTGTCATCAGCATCCACTATGCACAAGGTTCATACCACAAAGACTTCCGCTACCATTTTTCTAAAGGCAGGCCTGTCATATCCAAGAAACTTATTCTAACAGGTATTACTAGTATTACTTCATACTTGTCACCATACTGGACCATTAGATGCAGTTCTTATAACGGAGATACACAATCTCACGCGTAACATTTTCCCTCCTTTCCGGCCTCGGTGGCAGCCACGTACTCCGACTCGGTCGACGACAGCGTCGCGCACTTGATACGCTGGCTCAACCAGGAGACCGCAGCACCTCCGTAGACGAACACGTAGCCGCCCGTGCTCGACCTCGCGCCAGTGCTGGTTGCTCCTTACCGTGAGACCGCTCCCCAGCTTGCTGCAGGCGAAGGTGATGTCCGGCCTCGTCGTCGTCGCCGTGAACTGCAGCGAGCCGACCATCTGCCGGTACTCCTCTTCCTGGTGCTCCTGAGCCTCCTCGTCGTCGAACGTCAGCTCGGCGTAGGCGTCGACGGAAACCGACGTCTTCGGGGTGCGCCTGGTCTGCTTCTCGCCAATGAACCGCCTGCGCAGCTTGTCGGGGTAACCCTACTGGTGCAGCCACAGCTTTCTCGCCGGCCTGTCATGCACGATCTCCAGCCCGAGGTTCTTCTCCACCGGCGTGATCTCACGCAGCTCGAAGGCGGCCTCCAGCAGCTCTTTCAGCATCGCGGTGCTGCTGCTTGCGGCGAGCAGGTCGTCGACGTAGACCAGCACCCAGCAGGCCAGACCATCGCCGCCGACCTTGAAGTACAGAGCCTCGTCGACCTGGCTTTTCTTTCACCCGGCGCCAATCAGCACGTCCTTGAGCGCTTTGTACCATAACAGCGGCGACTGCTTCAGCCCGTACAGGCTCTTCAGCAGCTTGCACACCCAGCCGGTCCCATCGTTGAAGTAGTCCGGCTGGTACATGTACAGCACCCTGTCGAGCTTGCTCTGTAGGAAGGTGTTCTTCATGTCGAGCTGCATCAGGTTGAGGTCGAGGACGGCGACGATACTGAGGAACATCCTCAGCGTGACGTAGCTGCTCACCGGCGCGTACGTCCCGTACACCTGCGTGAAGCCCTTCACGACCAGCCTCGCCTTCTCGCGCTCGACGGTGTCCTTGATGCGGTACTTCGTCGTCAGCACCCACCGGTTCTTCATGATGTTCACCCTGGGTGGGCGTTCGACCAGCTCTCAGGTTCCCATGCCGATGAGGCTGCGGATCTCCTCGTCCATGGCGGCTTTCACCGCCTTGCCCTTCCAGCTCGCCAACGCACCCTTCACCGTTATCGTGGAGATGTCCCATCGGTGCTCGGGGTCGGCGTGCATGTCGGGATCGAGCTCCTCCAGGTCGACGTCGTCATATAACAGGTCATCATCGACCTCGTCGTACACCTTGGTGTAGGCAGCCCGCGGCAGGCACTCATGGTGGGACAGGAAGTCAGGCGGCCGCCGGACTCGGCCTGTACGCCGTGGTTCAGCTTGGACCTCCACCACGTCGCTGTCGGTGGACTCCTCGGCTCCCGACTGCTCCCCTTCAGCATCCTTGGCGTTGTTGCCCTCGACGTCCTGCTGCACCTTAGTCGGCGACTTCTCCCCTGTCGTCGGCTCTTCTGCCGACTGCACGGTCGCTGACTGCTCCATGGACGGCTTCACTGCTAGCTGCTCCCCTGATGGCGGCTTATCTGCTGACGCCTCATTTCGCGGGCTCCACTAGAGTCGGCAGCACCTCCTCTTCCTGCCGCTCCCCTGTGACGTCGACTTCACTCCCACGCCGACCAGCTCGACGTCACGTCGGCCAACGGCGATGCTCTTGAACGGCGCCACAGGTGACGCCCCACTTCTCCCTCCATCGCCGGAGACCGGCGTCGGAGTCAGCCCACGCAGGTCGGCGACGAGGGGAGGCGAAGGAGGGGCAGGGGAAGGGGAACGAGGGCGGACGTCATCGGCGTCCTCATCAACAAGCTCATCGACCTCGGCGAGCAGAGGGAGCGTCGCCGTCGAGGTGTCTGTCGGCAATTTGACCGGCATCCGCCCTGACGCCAGCCCATGCTCCGACACCTCTTGCGACATGGTTTCGTAGAACACCACGTCCGACGTGGTGACCACCTGGTTGTCGGCGATGTCTTTTCCGACACGCCAAGATGAAGGCCCCACCCGGCCTTCGACTTCAGCTTGCCATCACGCTGCTGCTCGGGGACCAGGAACTGCACCAGACAGCCCCATATGTGTGCCAGCGACAAGTCGGGCTTCTTCCCGGTAAGCCGCTGGTACGGCGTCGTTCCCGGCGGCAGTGACGTCGCCATGCAGGGGCGCAGGTTGGTGCAGAGGACCCGGCCGGTGTACGTCGCCCGACCGAGCACGTCCCCCGCCGCTAAGATGAGCATCATCCCGTCGCCATCGTCCGTCAGCTTCATGCCGCTCTCTTTCAGTTGGCAGGCTGACAGCAGGTTCGCTTGCACGCCCGGCACGTAGAGCACGTTGGGGATGAGCACCTGCTTCCCGGCCACCCCGTGCAGAGCGACTGTGCCTCGGCCCTGGACGTCCTGCAGCGCTCCATTGAAGCCGCGCATATGCTTGACGTCGCCGTTCGGCTCCAGGTCAACGAAGACCTCCTTCGCCCCATTAGGTGGTGCGAGCACCCGCTATCGAGCAGGACCACCTTCGCCTGCACGGCTGACGCCACCGCCTGGAAGTCCTCGCTGGCCTCCGGCGCCAACGAGACGGTCGGCTCCACGACGCCGACCAGCGAGCACGTCGCCCCCTTGTCGTCTCGCCCTTTGCAGGCGTACTTCGCCGAGGTCGACTTGTTCCACTGCTTCTTCTTTTGCGGCTTGTTTCCTCGACGTGGACGACAGCTGGCCGACCTCCCACGGCCTCCCTTGGCGTCGTCGTCGTCAGAATCACTGTGACCGCCACGACCGCCATCCTCGACGACGACGACGGTCGGCTCCACGACGCCTCCTCCACGACCGCCATCCTGAGCCGACTTCTTCTTGTCGGCGTCCTTCGCCGGCTTCCCGCCACTGCTACCACCGCCGCCAGGCTGACCGCGCTGCCCTGGTTGGCCACCTTGCTTTGCTGGGGCGGCGTAGTTCACCTACGGCAGGAGCTCCATGGACCGCTCGGCCTCCTGCATCGCCTCGTCCCGGAGGATGTACTAGGTCAGGGAGTCTTCGTTGAGCGTCGCCCCCGTGCCCGGCACCACCGACAGCCGCTTCATCAGATTGTAGCTGCTCGAGAGCCCCTTCAGGACATACATGACGTACGACGCCGTCGAGTACTGCACGCGGGCCATCCGTATGTTGGCGAGAAGTCGCCGAGCCCGGTTGCAGTAGTCTGTCGCCGTCTCCTGCTCGCCCATCTGCATGTGCGTCATCTGCTCCTCGAGGTGGCCGGTGTACAGGTCGTCGGTAACCTGGTACGTCGACTCGATGAAGTGCCACGCCTGGTGGCCGTCGTCCAAGTAGTCCCTGCACGGCTTCAAGGCGATCTGCATGCCTGGCGAGCAGCACCGCGAGATGACCGTGAAGGTGAGTAGTTGCACGGCGCAAAACTCCGCTCGCAGCTTGGGGTTGCTCTCCGGCGATGTCGCCACGGTGCCGTCGGCGAAGCATTTCAACCCGGCCATCACCAGCTTGGGCTCGATGGCCTCCTTCCATGTGAAGATCCTGTCTGGCGTGAACTTGAAGTAGCCGTAGGATGGTGCTATCCAGCCAACGGTCACATGGGTCGCCGACAACGGCGTCACACTGATTCGACGTCGCCCTGCGAGGACCCTGCAGCCGACGACGACTGCATCCCTCGCGCCTGAACGTCGCCGACTTCATCGGCGTGAATCACACCTCGCTACCTTGATGTACCTCCCGCACTGCTGCCGACTTGGTCACCGCCGTCGACGCCCGCGCCGACGCCGCCTTCGTTCACCGGTCGATGAGAACAAGGTCGAGAAGGGTGCTCCCTCGCCCACACGGCGCGTATGCCTGCCTCGACGTTCGCCCAGGGGAGCGTCTCCCTGTACTCGCGAGCCGAGTGGTGTCCCCTCGCATCCTCCAGCCGTGTCTCCAGGATGTCTACAACGCCCGCCTCAGCTACGGGGTCCACCATGGCGTCTAGCATAGCTGCCAGCCTACGAACAAATTAGGTACGTGGGACTAAGTCGACTAGACTGAAGGTATTGTTGCAGTGCCGTCCACGCTCACCGCACCATGCGGAGATAACTGATTCAACAAAAGCTTGTGCGCACACTCTTTGCTGGTTCAGGGAATCTGTCAAGAGTTTCACTAAGGAAAGTTGGCAACAATGATAACAACAACATTGGCATGCAAGAATACATCAAAGCTAGTAAGGCTGCTGGTGGACCTCCAGCGCAGCATGGTCGACCGAGATCCAGCACTGCAGAGCTCGCACTACTCCAGAGTTGCAGAGTAGCGGCTCGCCAACGTTGCAAGTCCACGGTGTGCCAACGCTGCAGCAAGTCGGCTGCATAGCGTTGCGCCCGCATGACAACGGTGCACCCGCTTCGGAAGTGCGCGCGGCCGGTTAGTGCACCTCGCCTTGTCACGTGCACAGCGCAGACGCCTGGCAGAATCCACGCCAACGACTGCGCCTACCAGCCACGTCGATAATGGGATACCACTTCAGAGGTCGGCCTCGCAGCAACCACCCCGGCGACCTTCACACACATCGCCCGGGTAACTCGGTCGACCGGGCAACCATGCCTGGTCGGCCAACCCTGTCGGTCGCCGGCCACGCGAGACCGGCATCCCCAAACCCAGCGCCATCTGGTCAATGCCCGCCGTCCTCCCTGGTCAACCCACTCGCTCGGCGCCCTCTTGCTCGGCGCCCAGCTCCCTTGTCTAGGTCGATGTCGGCGCCCCCCTTGGTCGACCACCAAGTCAGGTCGGCTGCCGGCTCCCCGTCATCGGCGGCGTCCGCAGTGGCCGTGTGCAGGTCGGCCAACTCGTGGACCTGCACGCCAAACTCGGCATCACCCACTGCAACTGCTTGGCTGCACTCCTCGTTCACCCGACTACAAAGTCGGCTCCGCCCAAGTGAGGACGAGGCCAACAACAACTCTCGTTGACAGCAACAACAATGGCAAGCAAGACTACATCAGAGCTAGCAAGGGATGCAGAGCGCGCGCCGTTCCAGCGCAGCAGAGAAGCGGCCTGCCTACGTTGCAAGTTCACAGTCCGCCAACACTGCAGCGAGTCAGCTGCACAACGTTGCACTCGCACGAAAATGGTGCACCTGTTTCGCATGTGCACGCAGCCAGTTGGTGCACCATGCCTTGTCACGTGCACAGCGCAGACGCCTGGTAGAGTACACGCCAATGACTGCGCCCACCAGCCACGTCCCTAAACCTTAAACCCTTAACCCCAAAGACCTCGAGATACCACTTCCGAGGTCGGCCTCGCAGCAACCACTCCGGTGACCATTACATACCTCCATAGAAGCTCCGTCGCCCGAGTAACACGAACGACCGGGCAACCAGGTCGACGCCGCAAGGTCGGCGTCCTCCCGTCGACCATTTTGAAACTGTGCCGCCGCCAAGTCGTCGGCCATCCAAGGTCGACGCCCTGAAGTCGGCGCCCTACCAGGTCGACCTCGCCAAGTCAACCACCCCAACTCGGCGCCCAGAAGCAGACGCCCCTGTAGTGGCCCCCGTGCAGGTCGACCAGCCTCGCCCACTATTGCAGGCCGGTTGCTTCCTCCGCACACCAGACCACGAGATCAGCTCCGCCCAAGCAAGGACGGGGCTGGCACAACTCCCGTTGACAAGTAGCGCACTTATTCTTAGTTTCTCCCATATGGGTAAATAACGCAGTTACTCTTGGTACCAACGATATGAGTAAGTAACGGAGTTACTCTTGGTACCATCCAGAAAAGTAAGTAACGCACTTGTCAAACAATTATATTACTGTGTAGGCTGTAGTGAGGTAACCCATATGGGGTACAACCCAAATTAGGGTTAGTACTTGTATCACATTCTTTCTCAATGCGATCATTCCTGCTCGTTAGTTTCTGACATGGTTTCAGAGCAGTAGGTTCTTAGGACCATTTTTTTTAGGGCCCACCATTCGCTAGTGACCGACTGCGGTTACCGCGCTACCCCACGCCTTGGCGGCAGTGGCAGGGGAGGAGTAGCGCGCAACAACAGCGTCGTACAGAGTCTGAGCAGTCTTGTACTGGCTAAAGTGCGCGCGCTCAGCAGACGGCAGGTGACTACGAACAGCAAGGCGCGCAGCAGCATCGCGCGTAGTCCACTGCGAGCGAACGGCACTGTCAGCATCGGCAGCAGGTGCAACAGCGTGCCAGACGTGTGATCGAACAGTGAAACTCCGTCCCTAGAGTCGCACTGCAGAAAGAGCTGGAGGTCATCGACCCAGACCTCGAAATCGACCGCTCGACCCTCAGCATCGAAGGTAAGAACACTAGGGCTAGCCATGGCGGCAGTAGCAGTGGCAGTAGCAGTAGCAGTAGCTCGAGCAGCAGCAGCAGGTTAGCACTAGCTGTAGCAGCAGTAGTTGCAGTAGCAACAGTAGCACTAGCTGTAGTAGCAGTAGTAGCAGTAGCAACAGTAGCACTAGCTGTAGCAGCAGTAGTTGGAGTTCGGGCTGGGCGGCACGGTTATGAATGGGCGGCACGGCTCGTGCTCAGTGGTGAGCAAGAAGGAGCAGTTGCAGCAAGTAGGAGCAGCTGCAGCAAGTAGCAGCAGCGGCAGCAAGTAGGAGCAGCTGCAGCAAGTAGCAGCAGCGGCAGCAAGTAGGAGCAGCTGCAGCAAGTAGCAGCAGCGGCAGCAAGTAGGAGCAGCTGCAGCAAGTAGCAGCAGCGGCAGCAAGTAGGAGCAGCTGCAGCAAGTAGCAGCAGGGGTAGAGCAGCAGCACAGGCGCAGTGCAGCGTGCAGGCCTGGTGTGGGCTGTACTGGCCGCGCGCGGGCCTGACGTGGGCTGTACGGGCTGCGCGAAGGCCTAGCGCGGACTGTACGGGCCACGCGCGGGCCTGACGCAGGCTGTACGGGCCGCGCGCGGGCCTGGCGCGGGCTGTACGGGCGGCGCGAAGGCCTATCACGGACTATACGGGCCGCGCGCGGGCCTGACGCGGGCTGTACGGGCTGCTCGTGGGCTACGCACGACAGGACAGGGCAGGGCCGCGGGGCAGCGAAAATCGACGCACCTAAGGGCGCATTTCAGGCAGAAAAATAAGAGACGCGCCTAGGGTGCGATTCGGGCAGGAACACGGAAGGTTTTAACGGTGGGCCCTTTGAAAAAAATTTGTCCTAGGCTAGGAAGGTCCTAGCTCTTAATACCATGTTGAGAATAATAGGAAGGTATGTCGATTAGGTAAGGGGAGGGGGTACAAGACAATCGAGAGAATTGGGTTGTACCCTCTAAGGAATGACCCCTACACAACCTAGAGAGAAATAACTAGAAGTATATGTTTTGACAAAAATCTCAACCAAAGAGACAGCTCACCTATTCATTGCCACCGTCGTTCGCCTACACGGGATACCAGCAGCGATCAGCAGCCGACTGTGACACGAAGTTTACACGCAAATTCTGGAGGAACCTGTGGCAGCAATTTTGGCACGCGACTACAGTTCAGTTCTTCGTACCACCCTTAAACCGAGCGCAAAAATCAGACCATGGAGCAATTAATTCGAGCTACGTGCGACGACCCAGCAACATGGGAGCAGCAGTTGCCACTCATCGAGTTCGCATGCCTGAAATCTACGTCCGCCACCACCCAACAATCGCCATTCTACCTCAACTACGGACAAAACCCGACAGTAACCGTGACGCCGAATCCTGACAAACCCGTCCCACGTGCATAACAGTTCGCCGAAATTTTGCAAGCACCTCGGACCCGAGCAGCAGACGCAGTAAAAGGGTCAAACATCATCGATAAGCGCAACGCCGACCGCCACCGTCGCCCCGTCACTTACCAGCCCGACGACATGGTTCTACTCGACACTCAGAACCTCCGCCTGCCCATCAACCCAAAATCACGCACGAGGTATTGTGGGCCATTTCTCACCAGTCACATGATCACCCCCGTAACCGCCCACCTGTTCCTGCCTGCTGACTGGTACGTCAGCCCGTCCTTCCACGCTAGCCTACTCCTCCCCTACGTCCCATCAACAAGTCAACTGCCACGCAGCCGCCCGTCCAGCATGGCATGACCGCCAACCGAACCAATCATCGCACCAGGAAAAATAATGAGTCATCAAGTACGCGAACCATGTGGGGCATGACGCATCGAATCCCTGATTCGCTGGAGAGACAGCACGCCAACCGAAGACAGCTGGGTCCCCCTGGACAAAATCAAAAGCCTCCTCGTCCTCACTGAGTATCTATGTTGCAGAAATTTCCGTGACATACACACACTTTTATAGGGGCCTCCATCGGAGAAAGAAGAAGTGTAAAAACACAACTCTTCCGTACTTCGCGTCATACGTCATACCGCGTACAGGACCCGGCACTATACACCCAACAATAGACCATTACCACCTCGCGGCTCTCGCCTCGACACTGTTCCTGGCTGTTGAGATTAGGTTAGGACAAAGAGCCATAGCGAGAGTAGCGTGAGCGAGAGGGTTTGGCCAAACAAAGAGGGATTTCACTAAGAGAAGCGGGAGTAAAAATAGGCAAAGGCAAGCAGAAGTTGTAACACTACACAGTAGCTACACTAACAGGCAGTTGCATGAAATGTATAAATTCTAACACACCCCCTAACTGCATGCAGTTGAAACCATGTGCAGAGACACCCCCTTAAAGGATACACCAAGGGCGGATGCAGTTGCGGCGGGTGCAGGCGACGACAAGTGGGGGAGAGAGCAGGCGCTGTGGCTGCAACGAGCAGCAGGACAGCACGGCTCAGCACCTCTGGGGGATAGCCAGTAGCAGTTGCACGAAAGAACGAGAGAACGAGAGAACGAGGGAACAAAAGAACGAAAGAACGAAAGAAGAGTGGATTACGAGTAGGAGATGAGAGGAGGCCGAAGAGCGAGAAGAGGTGCAGCGGAAGAGAGAGGATGAGGGTTGGCTGCCTTGACGTACCCGCCATCCCCACACCCTCTCTCCCCCCACCCCCAACGCGGCACGCACAGCCGTTGCAGTTGCTGCGATGCGGAGGAGGACTAGGGGGGGTTCAAGGGGGCTTCAACACCCCCGCAGCATTGGCTGCCAATCCAGCCACCCCCCCACCCAAGCGTACGCCGTAGTAGGGCGCAACAGAGAGAAGGGCGAGGAGCGGGATGGCGCTGGCGCGGGCACCAACGAACTCCGTTGGCGCTGGCGCGGACGGTTGCCGCCGTCGTCCTGCCACCCCCTGACCCCCTTCCTCCCCCTCACAGTGACCGCACATGCTGCTGGCACTGGCGGGATCGCAGGTGGACTGCGACGAACGGGACGGATGGGCGTAACGGGGGGGGCCGATGAGCGCCCCCGCGCAACTCGCCTTCGCTAGCGCGGTAGCAGTGGGACGTCGAGCAGGAGAGCGACAAACGGGGCTCACCATCGCGTCCGCCGCGGACGTCACGCTGAGTGCCGTGACGAACGCCGCGACGGGCACGGCAGGGGCTGCGACTTGCGCCATGACGGAAGCTATATGCGGTAGGCCCATGAAAAAATTGGTATAGGAGCTTAGCTGCTCTGATACCATGTCAAGAAGTATGGCTAGGAAGAGATTAGGTTATGACAAGGCGCCATAGCGAGAGTAGTGTGAGCGAGAGGGTTTGGCTAAACAAAGGGGGGGTTTCACCAATAGAAGCGGGAGTACAAACATGCAAAGGCAAGTAGAAGTTATATACTTATATGTAATGTATAATTTCTAACACCGGCCCACAACCCGCGACCTGGCCCTACGCTTCGACATTTCCCAACCTCGAAATCAGGCCCGTGGGGTACCCTTATCGCGAGCGCGTTACGGTTGCCGAAATGCCTTCCCTATTTAACACTTCTCTCATGCCTCCTCTAAGTGTATTGTTTTGCCTGGATTGTGGAATGCAATCTTCGTACACCTCAATTGAACTCGTCTGCAGCGGAACTTTTCTTGGGAATTCCCTGTAGCACCTCCACCGCTTTGCTCTGACGAGTGGTATCACCGAGGCTTCATCGAGGCTTTCACAAAATCATTGTATCACTGCAGATTCTTCTTCCAGCTCCAATGGAGCTGTACGCATTCCAAGCATAGCAACCATAGTCTGCACACTCGCGTGCCATGGCAGGCGAGGCGATGCAGACCTTTCACGTGGGTGCGCACGTGTGGGTGCCTGACCCTGAGGTCGCGTGGGAGGAGGGGTGCGTGGTGGAGGACCTGGGGGAAGGCAAACTGGCCGTGAAGATCGATAACCCCGCCAAGCCGGACGTAAGCCGACTGTTACGCCTGTTGCGCGGAAGTTACTCTTTTTTTCCGCGTCAGTAATGCGTCGCGCGAGGACAGAATCACTGATTGGTATCCGGACGCGTTACGCGAGCACTCTTCGTTAGAATATTCAATATGAATGTATGCTTCTTGAAATGATCCGTAGTGGATTGACGACGTCCTTATGAACCTCTACGGCATGCAATCAGAGCAATGGTTTCGTTCGTCCGTCGATTCTCGTTCCCACAGTGCTGTCGCTTCTTCTCCCGATAGTCCCCCTTACCGTCTCCTTTCCCATCATCCTGCTTCCATTACCATCGTCTCATCGTTTTCGTGCAATCATCCGCGGCAAATTCGTCCCCCATATCCGTCACATGCGGCTCACGCCTTACTTCCGTTCTCATTCCCATCGTCCTGCTCTGCTCCCCCTCTCCCCGTGCAGCTATGGGAAGTGCACGCGTCGCTGTGCTGCATGCGCGAGCCAGAGGGCCAACTGCTGGACGACATGGTTCGCCTCACGTGCCTGCACGAGCCTGGCGTGCTCTCCAACCTCTGCCGCCGCTACCGCGCCAACCTCATCTACGTGCGTGCTCTCACCCTCACATTCATTCATGCGCTGCTGAACACCCACTGCTGGCCCTTTTCCTCATCTCCAACCTCGTCTACGTGTGTGTGTGGTCTTTCTCACTTGCGCGCTGCTCCGTACCCACTGCTGACCGTATAACCCATCTTATTGTGTGATCCTCACTCTCACTTATGCACTTTTCCACACACCCACTGCTGCCCATTTTACTCATCATCTCCTCATCCATGTGCGTCCTCTCTCTCACTTGCACCGTACTGCACACCCATGTTCCCCCATGGCTCCTTGCCTCGGGGTGCTGTTTTCCCCGGTTTCAGCGCCCGATGTTTATTGAATTCCAGCTCTTTTTTGCTCCTTGACTTCAGTCACACATGTTAAGGACACCAGCTAACGCAGTTGCCTCGCCTCCAAATTGCGAGCTGCATACTGATCACATAGATGCTACCATGTTCATTGCGGGCTGCCTGCCAGCCTTACGTGCAGTAATACCCCTATTGCGTCCAAGTAATCCCCCTTTCTTTCTTACACCATCTCCCAGTAACCCCTCTCCCCCCCTCCCTGTTTTAACTCCCTTGCTCTCTCTTCCCCTCCCTTCTCCCACCCTCCACCCTCTACCTCCCCCTCTCCTGCCTCCATTCCCATTTCCTCCTTACTGCCAGACCTACACGGGGTCGATCCTGATAGCGCTGAACCCCTTTGTGCGCATACCCGGGCTGTACGACGCGGCAATGATGGGCCAGTACCACTGCGTGCCGCTCGGCCTGCTCTCGCCCCACGTCCTCGCCACGGCAGAGAACGCCTTCTGGAGCGCATAGAGCGTGCTTGTCGCGGGATCCTTATTCGTGGATAAGCTTACGGCTGTTGGATCAAGGAATTCAGGCTGCACAGCGTTTGGCGTTACGCAGGGAGCAATGATCATCTAGTGTGATACTGTGCCAAACACGCAGGCAGAGTCGCGTTTCATAGATGCTGTGTGTCTGCCAGGCCATTCTGATAAGCGGGGAGAGCGGTGCCACACCGGCAAGACAGCGCTGCTGCTCTGCTCTCACTCACCCCGCCTCCCTGCCCTTTCCCCCCACCACTATCCTCCCCACTGCCCGTGCTCACACACAGGGCCATGAGGGAGGGGGGTCGCAGCCAGGCCATTTTAATAAGTGGGGAGAGTGGAGCCGGCAAGACAGAGACCACGAAGCTCATCATAGAGTACCTCGCCCGCGCTGCTGCTCACACCCACCCACCCCGCCTCCCTTCCCTCCCCTCCCCCACCACTGTCCCCATCCACTGCCCGTGTGTGCAGGGCCATGAGGGAGGGGAGTCGCAGCCAGGCCATTCTGATAAGTGGGGAGAGTGGAGCCGGCAAGACAGAGACCACGAAGCTAATCATAGAGTACCTCGCCCGTGCTGCTGCTCACAGCGACCCTGCCTCCCTGCCCTCCCCCACCGCCGTGCTCCCCACTACCTCCTCCTCCCTGCTCATCCACCCACCTGGCTCGCCGTCTGCTTCGCCGTCCATAGAGTCGCTTGTCCTCCAGGTAGGTCTACTTGCCTTCAGGCAAGGGTTTTCGTTGCTGTTATAGGTAAATCGTGGAGGCGTGTTTTACAGGGAGATACAGGGCGTTGTAAGAATGACCACTCATATCCCTTGGTTCGTTCGGATGCTCCTCGTGTTCACCCCATGACTCCTGTTTATGTAATCCTGCCTCACTCCCTCTGATGTGTGCAGGCGAATCCACTTCTGGAGGCATTTGGAAATGCCAAGACTCTTCGGAACGACAACTCAAGGTGCCATACTACTGTGTTGTCACCTCTCATATCCGTTTTGCTCAAGGCATGCCACCATAGCAATCACTTACTTTGTCACACGTCCCGCCTCCCCTTTCCATTGGTGATTGCTTCTGTGTGCCTCCTACCCACCACCGCAGCCGCTTTGGCAAGTTCATCGAGCTGCAGTTTGGGCGCAGGGGCGGGCTGACGGGAGCAGCAGGGAGGGGTGCGCTCAGGGGGTGGTACTTGCTGAAAACTCCCCTTCTCCCCTTACCATTCCCCGCTGTGTGCCCACTGCCCACCACTGGCAGCCGCTTTGGCAAGTTCATAGAGCTGCAGTTTGGGCGCAGGGGTGGGCTGACGGGAGGGAGGGGTTGGCTGGGGGTGAATCGTGCTTCAACTCCCCTTACCATTTCCATTATGTGCCACCTACCCACCACCACAGCCGCTTTGGCAAGTTAATAGAGCTGCAGTTCGGGGTCAGGGGCGGGCTGACGGGAGCAGCGTGTGGGGTGCGCGCAGGGGTTGAATTTTGCTGAAAACTCCCGTTCTCCCCTTACCATTCCCCACTGTGTGTCCACTGCCCACCACATCAGCCGCTTTGGCAAGTTCATCGAGCTGCAGTTTGGGCGCAGGGGTGGGCTGACGGAGGCAGCGGTGCGCACATACCTGCTGGAGCGGTCACGCGTGGTGCACATCGCTGACTGCGAGCGCAACTACCACATCTTCTACCAGATGTGCCAGGGGCTCTCCATTGACGTGAGTCGTGTGAAGCCAGGTGCCTGCCAGGGGTTGGCTGTCCAATGAGTGTGATGCCAGCATGAGGCCGTGTGCCAGGGGCTCTTTGAGGTGAGCCATGTGAACCCATGTGACACACCATCATGCACGAAACAAGTCAGCTGCAGCTGCAGCAACGAACGATTTTTTTTCGAAGTGCCTCACAAGATCCCTCCACTCCCAGCACATCCCACCATTCAGGAAACTGCATTGCTGCAGCTGCCCCCAATTCCCAGCACGCGAGCACACCACTTCCACTACCTCAACCAGAGCTCCTGCTTCCACCACTCCACCCCACCTGCCTGTCTACTCATGCCCCCTATTACCCCTTTTATCCAACCGCATCCTTCAACTCTTCCTTCACCTTCCCACCATGCAGGAAGCATCGGCACTACAGCTGCCCCCGGACCCCAGCACGCGAGCCCACCACTTCCACTACCTCAACCAGAGCTCCTGCTTTCACCTGCCCGGCCGGGCCTCTGATGCCGACGAGTTTGCCGCCACCATGGCCGCCATGCGCGCCGTTGGCATCACCACACAGCAGCAGGTGGGTGGGTGAAAGTATGTATGAGAGGGGGGGCAGTGGGGACGCTGTTAGGTTAAACCAGATGCTGTTGGCTGGGCCGCTTCCACCTGCCTGGCTGCGCCTCTGATGCCGACAAGTTTGCCGCCACCATGACAGCCATGCGTGCTGTTGGCATCACAATGCAGCAGCAGGTGGATACTTGTGAGGGCAGTAAGGGGGAACGAGGTGGGAGGAGGGAGGGGGTGTTTATGGTGCTTGTGTGCGAGCATCTGTGTGCCACTATGACAGCCATGAGTGCCGTCGGCATCACCGCGCAGCAGTAGGTGGGTCGGTGTGAGGGCAGCAGCAGGCCAGGGGTCAATTTGGCAGAACTTGGATGGTCAAGTGGTTGTATTGTAGTCAGCAATTGGGCTGATGGAGGAGTACGTTGTGCAAGAGCTGGGGTTTTGAGGCATAATGGGGAGGCCAAAAACGGCATGAGATGTAACATGTATGTGTTGCAAAGCTGCAAAGAAATAGAACGAGCTGCTCCTATTGTGCTCTCGTTTCAATCCTTTTCTCAACCCCCCCTCTCGCCTCTCTTTCCCCTCCTCGCCTCGCCCCCCCACCCCACTCCAACCCCCTCAAAACTGCTCGTTTATCAGGACTCAATTCTGAAGATACTGGCGGCCATCCTCCATATAGGCAACTTCACGTTTGAGCAGAGGGACTCGGACCTGGTGTTGGAAGTTCCTCATGCAGAGGCGCACCTGGGTGCCGCTGCTGACCTGCTCAGGTGTGTTCTCAGCCGCTCAGGTGTCGTTTTTTGTGACTCCTCGGGTGTGTTCCTAGCTGCCCAGGTGTGTTGTGGACCGCCGGGATGTGTTCGGATCTGCACTGAATTCCTCATGCTGCTGTGCTTGCTCTATTCGCCCCATTGCTCCATTCCCGCTATACCTTCTGTTTGAATCAGCCTGGACACGCACGCAGTGATCGAGTTGCTGATGGTGGGCAACAGTGAGTGGGTGGGTGGGCCTACCACGCCACTTAAACCCAAGCTCCCCCACCCCACCTCTCCTCCCCTGCGACCCCCTATCCCTCCCCTCAGAGTGAACAAGGAGGCGATGCGAGAGTGCATTACAGTCGTGACCAGACGGGTGGGTTCTGAGGTCATTCGCAGCCCAGCGGACGACCGCACCGCCTGCTTGCGCCGCGACGCCCTCGCCAAGGCGTATCCTAACTATTGTGGATGATTGGAACAGACTCATGTGGGCGTATCTGCTGAAACAGAAGGATCACGCGGCCTCCACGGTGCGAGATGATTGGCTGCCGCTCGTGGAGAAGCAAGCGGAGTGTGTGGTGAAGCGGATTAGGACAGACCGGGGTGGTGAGTTCCTTGGAGCTGAGATGACGGCCTGTCTCAAGAAGCAGGGCATCCAGAGGGAGCTGACCACGGCTTACACCCCACAGTCCAACAGTGTAGCAGAACGGGCGAACCGGACAATTCTGGAGACAGCTTGGGCGCAGCTCATAGAATCTGGGCTGGGCAACTTGATGTGGCCCCTTGCTGTTTGGCACGCTACCGTCGCTAGGAACAGGGTGCTCACCAAGGTTGGGGATGACTCGTGGGTGCCGTTGGAGAGGTGGCTTGGGAGGAAGCCGCCAGTGGACATGATGAGGGTGTTCGGTTGCATGGCAGTCGCCCACGTCCCCAAGACCTACCGTAGTAAGTTGGGGGCGAGTGCAATCTGGTGTGTGCATTTGGGGCTGGCTGCTGAGAGCAAGAGATGGCTGCTGTGGGAACCATCTAAGGGTGTGTTGTTTGATAGCAGGGATGTGAAGTTTGTTGAGGGCATGATGTATGGGAGCTGGGAGAAACAGCCGGAGGCCAGGGTGTCCCAGCAGATGGAGCAGATCAGCATGCAGCTGGACCTGACTCCTAGTGTATGGGAGGAGTGAGAGGAGGCAGCTGTAGAGGGTGGTGATGGAGAGAAGGTGCAGGAGGCACCTGCTGGTGAAAACAATGGTGTGGAGACTAGCGGTAGCACTAGTGGAGCTGCTGGATCCGATAGGAGAGCAGCAACAGGGGAAAACTAAGAAGCTGAATGGTGTTGTTATGAGGGGATGGGAGACACCCGTCTCGAGGCCAGGACGTACCCGTATGGCTACTAAGAAGCTGACTGCAGGGGCTGATGTAGCAGAGCAGCAGCTTGGGAATGAGGAGGCATTGCTGATTCTACCGCATGGCTATGACCTGGATGGGGAGGATGAACCTGCCTACTGTTTTCTTGCCCCTGCACCAGAGGAACCAGCTAGCATGGAGGAGGCATTAGCTGGACCAGATAGGGAGAAGTGGCTGGTTTCTAGGGATGCTGAGTACCAGAGCCTGCTAGAGAATGGGACATGGGATCTGGTGGTGCTGTCTGAGGGGAAGAAAGCCGTACAGTGCAAGTGAGTGCTAAGGATCAAGACTGATGACAAGGGACAGGTCACCATCTACAAGAGCAGGCTGGTGGCTAAGGGGTTTATGCAGAAGGAGAAGCAGGACTTCAATGAGATCTTTGCTCCCACTGCCAAACCCCCTACCCTCCGTGTCTTGTTGGCAGATGCAGCCGTTAGTGGGAAATTCATCATTCAGATGGATATAGAAACGACATTTCTCAATGGGATTTTTGAGGAGGATGTGTACATGACGCAGCCGCCTGGGTACGAGGATGGTACGGGCAGGGTGTGCAAGCTGAAAAGGTCCATCTACGGCTTCGACGAGAAGAGGTCGACGTGGGACAAGGGCCGTGGAGGTGGTGGTCGACAGCGGGAGTGCTGGATCTGCCACGACCCCGACCATCTCTCCTACGAAAGCCCCGACCGCGACGACAGCGACGAGGACGACAACAAGGGAGGACGCGGTCGGTCGACTAGTCATCGCCCCCGTCGAGATGAGGAGCCGCGCAAGGAGAAGCAGACGTCGAAAAAGATGCGTCGACGAAGGACGTCGACAACTCTAGCGGCAAGGGCCGAGGCGACGGAGAGGCGTCGTGCTCGATGGTCGGCGTGGTGGAGCCGACATTCTCGCTGGCGCCGGAGGCTGGCGAGAACTTTTAGGCGGTGGCGGCAGCAGTGCAGGCAACCCTGATGGCGGTGCTCCTCGACAGCGGTTGCTCCCACCACCTGATGGGGACGAAGGCGGTCTTCATTGACATGGCGCCGAGCGGCAGTGTGAAACACGCGCGTGGAGGCAATGGGGCATTGCAGCCGGTCGAGGGTCGCGGAACCGTCGCTCTCCAAGGGGAGGCCGGGAAGCAGGTCCCTCTACGTTTCGGGAGTACAGGCGAACCTGCTGTCTGCTGGCCAACTGAAGGAGAGCGGAGTGCAGCTGCAGGGCAGCGGCGACGAGATGCTGCTCGTCGCCGCGACCGAGGAAGTGCTCGGTCGAGCACGCTGCACCGGACGGGTCCTCTGCACTGACCTTCACCCCTCCTCGACGCGGTCGCCGTCGACCGAGGTGGTGGCTCTGCGGACGATCGTCTCAGCGACGAAGTCGACCCCCGACCGGTGGCACGCGAGGCTCGCGCACGTCGGCGTCGACACGATCAAGTGCTTGGCGAAGCATGAAGTTGCTACTGGGTTCGACATCAAGCCGTCGACCGGAGCGGACCCGCCGTGTGTCTCGTGCGTCGGAGAAAAGCTGGCATGGCACACCTTCCCCGACAAGGGCTCGGACGCCGAGGAGGCACTGGCTGTCGTGCACATTGACTTTTGCGGGCCATTTCGAGTGGCTGCCAAGGATGGCTGCCTATACTTCCTGCTGCTGAAAAATCGCCACACTCGGTTCCTATGGGCGACGCCGGTGGCTAAGAAAAGCGATGTGCTGCGGGAATTTCAGCAGTGGCTGGTGCTGGTAGAGCGGTAGACAAAGAAGTCGGTGCTGATGCTCCGCCAGACCGAGGAGGAGAGTTCCTCGGGAAGGAGTTCACCAACTTCGTCAACGGGAAGGGCAACGTCGACAACCTGACATGCCCTTACACTCCGCAGCAGAACGGCATGGCCGAGCGGGAGATGCGCACGGTCGTCGAGTCCGTGCGGACGATGCTGCTGCACATGGGTGTGCAGCACCACTGGTGGCACCTTGCCCTGCAACAGGCCGTCTGGGTGCGCAACTGCTTGGAGCGGTCGACGACGCCGCCGGGGACGAAGCCCGACCTCACCCTAGCACGGGTGTGGGGCTGCATGGTGCAGTTCATGGTTCCCGAGCAGCAGCGCTGTGGGAAGCTTGCGCCGAAGGCTCGCTGGGGGCTTCACCTGGGCGTGTCACCATGTGCTGCAGCCAGGCTTGTCACCGGTCCATGTGCTTGAGGTTACTTGTCAACCCCATGCCCTCGGCGACCGTGATGGCCGACTTGTTGTCCATCCGAAGGACAGTCGGCGTCCCGCCATCCAGCTGCCCAAACTCCGCAAGGAGAAAGCGAAGGCGGCCTCCCTCCTTGCCGCCCTCGGTGGCCGCCACGTACTCCGACTCGGTCGACGACAGCGTCGCGCACTTGATACGCTGGGTCGACCAGGATACCGCGGCACCTCCGTAGACGAACACGTAGCCGCCCGTGCTCGACCTCGCGCTAGTACTGGTCTCCTCACCGTGAGACCGCTCCCCAGCTTGCTGCAGGCGAAGGCGATGTCCGGCCTCGTCGTCGTCGCCGCGAACTGCAGCGAGCCGACCTTCTGCCGGTACTCCTCTTCGTGGTGCTCCTGAGCCTCCTCGTCGTCGAATGTAAGCTCGCCGTAGGCGTCGACGGAAACCGGTGTCTTCGGGGTGCGCCCGGTCTGCTCCTCGCTAATGAACCGCCTGCGCAGCTTATCGTGGTAGCCCTACTAGTGCAGCCACAGCTTTCTCGCCGGCCTGTCATGCACGATCTCCAGCTGGAGGTTCATCTCCACCGGTGTGATCTCGCGCAGCTCGAAGGCGGCCTCCAGCAGCTCCTTTAGCATCGCGGTGCTGCTGCTTGCGGCGAGCAGGTCGTCGACATAGACCAGCACCCACCCGCCGACCTTGAAGTACAGAGCCTCGTCGACCTGGCTCTTCTTCCACCCGGCGCCAATCAGCACGTCCTTGAGCGCTTTGTACCACAAAAGCGGCGACTGCTTCAGCCCGTACAGGCTCTTCAGCAGCTTGCACACCCGGCCGGTCCCATCGTTGAAGTAGTCTGGCTGGTACATGTACAGCACCATGTCGAGCTTGCTCTGCAGGAAGGCGTTCTTCATGTCGAGCTGCATCAGGTTGAGGTCGAGGACGGCGACGATGCTGAGGAACATCCTCAGCGTGACGTAGCTGCTCACCTGTGCGTACGTCCCGTACACATGCGTGAAGCCCTTCACGACCAGCCTCGCCTTCTCGCGCTCGACGGTGTCCTTGATGCGGTACTTCGTCGTCAGCACCCACCGGTTCTTCTTGATGTTCACCCTGGGTGGGCGTTCGACCAGCTCCTAGGTTCCCATGCCGATGAGGCTGCGGGTCCCCTCGTCCATGGCGGCTTTCACCGCCTTGCCCTTCCAGCTCGCCAACGCCTCCTTCACCGTCATCGTGGAGATGTCCCAGCGGTGCTCGGGGTCGACGTGCATGTCGGGATCGAGCTCCTCCAGGTCGACGTCGTCATACAACAGGTCATCATCGACCTCGTCGTACACCGTGGTGTAGGCAGCCCGCGGCAGGCACTCATGGTGGGACAGGAAGTCAGGCGGCCGCCGGACTCGGCCTGTACGCCGTGGTTCAGCTTGGACCTCCACCACGTCGCTGTCGGTGGACTCCTCGGCGCCCGACTGCTCCCCTTCAGCGTCCTTGGCATTGTTGCCCTCGATGTCCTGCTGCACCTTAGTCGGCGACTTCTCCCCTGTCGTCGGCTCTCCTGCCGACTGCACGGTCGCCGACTGCTCCATGGACGGCTTCACTGCTAGCTGCTCCCCTGATGGCGGCTTACCTGCTGACGCCTCCTTTCGCGGGCTCCACTAGAGTCGGCAGCACCTCCTCTTCCTGCCGCTCCCCTGGTGACGTCGACTTCACTCCCACGCCGACCAGCTCGACGTCACGTCGGCCACCGGCGATGCTCTTGACCGGCGCCACAGGTGACGCCCCACTTCTCCCTCCATCGCCGAAGACCGGCGTCGGAGTCAGCCCACGCAGGTCGGTGACAAGGGGAGGGGAAGGAGGGGCAGGGGAAGGGGAACGGGGGCGGACGTCGTGGGCGTCCTCATCAGCAAGCTCACCGACCTTGGCGAGCAGAGGGAGCGTCGCCGTCGAGGTGTCTGTCGGCGGGTTGACCGGCGTTCGCCCTGACGTCGGCCTATGCTCCGACACCTCTAGCGACATGGTTTCTTAGAACACCACGTCGGACGTGGTCACCACCTGGTTGTCGGCGATGTCTTTTCCGACACGCCAAGATGAAGGCCCCACCCGGCCTTCGACTTCAGCTTGCCACCACGCTGCTGCTCTGGGACCAGGAACTGCGCCAGACAGCCCCACACGCGTGCCAGCGACAAGTCGGGCTTCTTCCCGGTGAGCCGCTGGTACGGCGTCGTCCCCGGCGGCAGTGACGTCGCCGTGCAGGGGCGCAGGTTGGTGCAGAGGACCCGGCCGGGTACGTCGCCCGACCGAGCACGTCCCCCGCCGCTAAGATGAGCATCATCCCGTCGCCATCGTCCGTCAGCTTCATGCCGCTCTCTTTCAGTTGGCCGGCTAACAGCAGGTTCGCTTGCACGCCCGGCACCTAGAGCACTTCGGGGATGAGCACCTGCTTCCCGGCCACCCCGTGCAGAGCGGCTGTGCCTCGGCCCTGGACGTCCTGGAGCGCTCCATTGAAGCCGCGCACGTGCTTGACGTCGCCGCTCGGCTCCAGGTTGACGAAGACCTCCTTTGCCCCATTAGGTGGTGCAAGCACCCGCTATCGAGCAGGACCACCTTCGTCTGCACGGCTGACGCCACCGTCTGGAAGTCCTCGCCGGCCTCCGGCGCCAACGAGACGGTCGGCTCCACGACGCCGACCAGCGAGCACGTCGCCCCCTTGTCGTCTCGCCCTTTGCCGGCGTACTTCGCCGAGGTCGACTTGTTCCACTGCTTCTCCTTTTGCGGCTTGTTTCCTCGACGTGGTCGACGGCTGGCCGACCTCCCACGGCCTCCCTTGGCATCGTCGTCGTCAGAATCGCTGTGACCGCCATGACCGCCATCCTCCACGACCGCCATCCTCGACGATGACGACGGTCGGCTCCACGACGCCTCCTCCACTACCGCCATCCTGAGCCGACTTCTTCTTGTCGGCGTCCTTCGCTGGCTTCCCGCCACTGCTACCACCGCCGCCAGGCTGACCGCCCTGCCCTGGTTGGCCACCTTGCTTCGCTGGGGCGGCGTAGTTCACCTGCGGCAGGAGCTCTATGGACCGCTCGGCCTCCTTCATCGCTCGTCTCGGACGATGTACGAGGTCAAGGAGTCCTCGTTGAGCGTCGCCCCCGTGCCCGGCACCACCGACAACCGCTTCATCAGATTGTAGCTGCTCGAGAGCCCCTTCAGGACATACGTGACGTACGACGCCGTCGAGTACTGCACGCGGGCCATCCGCATGTTGGCGAGAAGTCGCCGAGCCCGGTTGCAGTAGTCTGTCGCCGTCTCCTGCTCGCCCATCCGCATGTGCGTCATCTGCTCCTCGAGGTGGCCGATGTACAGGTCGTCGGTGACCTGGTACGTCGACTCGATGAAGTGCCACGCCTGGTGGCCGTCGTCCAAGCAGTCCCTGCACGGCTTCAAGGCGATCTGCACGCCTGGCGAGCAGCACCGCGAGATGACAGTGAAGGTGAGTAGTTGCACGGCGCGAAACTCCGCTCGCAGCTTGGGGTTGCTCTCCGGCGACGTCGCCACGGTGCCGTCGGCGAAGCATTTCAACCCGGCCATCACCAGCTTGGGCTCGATGGCCTCCTTCCATGTGAGGATGTCGGGATGGCCGACCACCAGGGGGGTAACGGAGATCCTGTCTGGCGTGAACTTGAAGTAGCCGTAGGATGGTGCTATCCCGCCTACGGTCTGACAACGGCGTCACACTGATTTGATGTCAATCGACGTCGCCTTGCGAGGACCCTGCAACCGACGACGACTGCATCCCTCGCGCATGAACGCCGCTGGCTTCATCGGCGTGAATCACACCTCGCTGCCTTGATGTGCCTCCCGCACTGCTGCCGACTTGGTCACCGCCGTCGACGCCCGCGCCGACGCCGCCTTCGTTCACCGGTCGAGGAGAACCAGGTCGAGAAGGGTGCTCCCTCGCCCACACAGCGCGTATGCCTGCCTCGGCGTCCGCCCAGGGGAGCGTCTCCCCGTACTCGCGAGCCGAGTGGCGTCTCCTCGCATCCTCCAGCCGTGTCTCCAGGATGTCTACAACGCCCGCCTCAGCTACGGGGCCCACCGTGGCGTCTAGCATAGCTGCCAGCCTACGAACAAATTAGGTACGTAGGACTAAGTCGACTAGACTGAAGGTATCGTTGCGCTGCCGTCCACGCTCACCGCACCATGCGGAGATAACTGTTGGTGTTAGGGCCTAATAAACTCAAGCTACTAAGACTTAATCAAAATTAAAACCTCTCCTCGGGGTCACCTCCAAGGGTCCTTGGGTGCCTGGTACAAGACCATCCCCTATCCTCGGGTCCGAGTTTGTAGAGTGAGGGATCAAGAATGACTTAGCAAAAATAGCAAGAGCACCTTGAACGTCGCGCAGCGTATCTTGCAGACCGTCGATTGGATTAAGCTGAGACTTTGCTATATCGAAGCTCGCCCCAAGAGCTTAAAAATGGACCAAGTTGCCTCACGAAAAGTTCTGCCATTACAATGTTCTAGCTCGGACAGTGCTTGCCTAGCGTTGGAGTGCTAGCGTACTAGCGTTTCTCGGTAGCATTATGCCGTCAAACCGCGGAGAAGCGAAGTTCCAGCAAGGGAGGAATTCGCTTGAATCAAATTGACTATTTCCAGGAACAAACAGAGGAATAAATATTTCTAGCTAGCAAGGACCTTGGGAATGAACCTGGGAACAATCAAGGATGATCCCAAATAATTCCAAGCAACAGAACCAACCTGGCTGGACAAAACAGCAGGTGGTAGGTTGGTAAACAACCTATGGTTCTGTTTTTCCAACCTGGGAAAACAACAACCAGGTTCAGGTCCTGAAAACAGAACCTGTTTTGTCTTTGCCCAACCAGCCAAATGCTGGTTCCGCTGGTTTCCCCTGGCCCTGTAGCATGCAGATACAGACAAACAACATCCAACCTTCACCTAAATTGTACCCCTATAGTGCCTGCCTTGCTACACTATAGTAAACCAAACAAAACAGTACAATTTCGAGTTGGATAGAACTGAATCTGCGCAATCAATTCAACCGAACCGCAAAGCTTCCATCTTGGGTTCCTTTGCGAGCCTATCCTTTCTGCTTGCACTGTTCATAGCGCGTACAAATGTTGTGCCGAAGCGCACAATGCGTGAGTACCTGCAAATGCTTCAAGCGAAAATTGCGAAAGCAAAGAAACACACGAACATTCCATTCACACCCAAATGCATTCGCACACGCATACTCGTACAAACAGACGGCAGGATGTCGTGCAATGTGAATTTGCATCCAACAATAATTGGTTCAACAAGAGCTAGACTACGGGCTAGGCACGGGGCTTGAGTGATCTCTGCATTCCTTAGTCGTTTCCTTGTGCGCACACTCTTTGCTGGTTCACGGGGGAATTTGGCAGCTCTGCAACGCAGCAGAGAAGCGGCCTGCCTACGTTGCAAGTCCATAGTGTGCCAACACTGCAGCGAGTCAGTTGCACAAAGTTGCACTCGCACGAAAATGTTGCACCTGTTTCACAGGTGCACGCAGCCTGTTGGTGCACCATGCCTTGTCACGTGCACGGCGCAGACGCCTGGTAGAGTACACGCCAATGACTGCGCCCACCAGCCACGTCCCTAAACCCTAAACCCTAAACCCCAAAGACCTCGAGATACCACTTCCGAGGTCAGCCTCGCAGCAACCACTCCGGTGACCATTACATACCTCCACAGAAGCTTCGTTGCCCGGGTAACACGATCGACCGGGCAACCAGGTCGACGCCGCCAGGTCGGCGTCATCCCTGGTCAGCGTCATCACGTCGACCATTTTGAAACTGGGCCACCGACTTCGCCAAGTCGTCGCCCATCCAAGGTCGGCGCCCTGAAGTCGGCGCCCTACCAGGTCGACCTCGCCAAGTCAACCACCCCAACTCGGCGCCCAGAAGTCGACCCGTGCAGGTCGACCAGCCTCGCCCACTACTGCAGGCCGGCTGCTTCCCCCGCATACCAGACCACTAGATCAGCTCCGCCCAAGCAAGGATGGGGCTGATACAACCCCCGTTGACAAGTAGCGCACTTACTCTTAGTTTCTCCCGTATGGGTAAATAACGCAGTTACTCTTGGTACCAACAATATGGGTAAAGAACGGAGTTACTCTTGGTACCATCCATATAAGTAAGTAACGCACTTGTCAAACTATTATATTGCAGTGTAGGCTGTAGTGAGTTAGCCCATATGGGGTACAACCCAAATTAGGGTTAGTACTTGTATCACATTCTTTCTCAATGCGATCATTCCTGCTCGTTAGTTTCTGACATTGTTTCAGAGCAGTAGGTTCTTAGGAACGTTTTTTTTAGGGCCCACAATTCGCTAGTGACCGACTGCGGTTACCGCGCTACCCCACGCCCTGCCCTGCGTTGCGCCGCCCGCGCACGCCCTGCCCTGCCGTGCACTGCCCTGCGTCGCGCTGCCCGGCCCGCGCCCTGCCCTTTGCAGCCCGTGCGCCGCCCTTTGCAGCCCCGCGCGCCGCCCTGCTGGCCGCGCGCCGCCCCTACCTGCCCGCGCGCCACCCGCGCACGCCCTGCACTGCGTCGCGCAGCCCGCACCCGCCCTGCCTTGCGTCGCGCCGCCCGCGCACGCCCTGCCCTGACCTGCCCGCGCGCCACTCGCCGCCGCGCTGCCCTGCCCTGCCCGCGCGCCGCTCGCCGCCGCGTCGCCCTGCCCTGCCCGCGCGCCGCTCGCCGCTGCGCCGCCCTGCCCTGCCCGCGCGCTGCTCGCCGCCGCGCCACCCTGCCCTGCCCGCGCGCCGCTCGCCGCCGCGCCGCCTTGCCCTGCCCGCTCGCTGCCCTGCCCTACCCGCGTGCTGCCCTGCTGGCCGCCGCCCTGCCCTGCCCTGCCCGCACGCCGCCTTTGCTGGCCGCCGCCCTGCCCCAGCTGTGCGCCGCCCCGCCCTGCCCTGCACGCCCCTCGAGCTTGCGTGCTGCCATTCTGCTCGCGCGCCACCTTGCTCTGCCCCCGATGGCTACTCTCAGCGTACTCTCGGTCGATCCTGAGGGCCGTCCGATACAGTTCGATGCGTGGCTCGATGACCTCCAGCTGTACCTACTGAGCGATTCTAGAGACGGCGTTTCCTTGTTTGACCTCACGTCTGGCGCCTCTCTCGCCCCTCCTGACATAGCTGACAGTGCGACTCGCTCACAGTGGCTTACGCGTGACGCTGCTGCTCGCCTAGCCGTTCGCAACCACTTGCCGTTAGCCGAACGCGCTCACTTTGGCCAGCATAAGACTGCTAGAGCCCTGAACGACGCTGTAGTCGCTCGCTACCGCGCCGCGCTTCCCACCCTGTTACTAGACAAGAACCCCCCTCCCATGTACATCACTCCCGACTCCCTTAGCGCAGTCAGAGATCTCCTTCTCGCCCTTGACCCCACAGACCTCACTGTCGACCTGCTCGAGAAGCACCTCCTTGCAGCTGAGACCAGCATAGTCGCTGTAGGAGCTTCTCGTGGCCCTCCTCGCACTCCCTTATTTGAGGGGTGTCCCCCCTCTCCCCTTGTCCCCTCTGTCGCTTCTGCTGCTGCTGTTGACCTCCTTCGTGCTGAGGAGGTCGGGGTTGCGTCTGCTCCTAGTGGGAGGAACCGCAGCGGCAGGGGCAAGGGAGGCAAGGGTGGTGGGGGTGGCAGCGGTGGAGGCGGTGGTGGAGGCGGTAGAGGTGGCGATGGTGGTGGAGGGAGTGGTGGTGGGAGTGGAGGTGTTGGTGGCAGTGGGAGTGGTCGCGACGGCAGTGGGAGTGGTGGCGGCGGCGGCAATGGTGACGGCAGTCGGAGTTGTGACGATTGGGGTGGAGCTGTTCAGAGGGGAGGTTCTGGCGGTGCCCAGAGGCAGCAGTAGCAGCGTCCGAGCGAGACCCCTACGCCCCAACGGCTTCGTGAATGGTTTCCTCAGCGTGGGGCGTCTGGGGGTAGTGTTCGCTGCCCGTATGTCATTCGCACAGGTGGCCGCGCTTGGCAGACATGCGGGAAGTTTCACACACAGCACCGCTGCTTCTCCCGTCTTGACAACACCTGGCGCGCAGAGTTTCCTGACGCGCATGAGCTCCCCCGCTGGCTAGAGCTGCTTAGGCAGGGTGTTGATATCTTTGCTCTTGACTATGATGCTATCCTTGCTGCCATGTATGCATCGAGTGTTAGTGCTGAGAGTGACTGTTACATGTGTGTGCCGCACGACCCAGGTATAGAGGCTGCTGCTCTAGGTGCTAGTGAGTCTGCTCCCTCTGGTCCTGCACCTACTGAGGCCTTGCACACCTTTACACTTGACTCAGGTGCTTCCCGCTGTTTCTTTCGCGACAGCACCACAGTCACACCACTCCCTGCGCGTGTTGCAGTCAAACTGGCTGACCCCTCAGGGGGCCCAGTTCTTGCCTCTTCCTCCACTGTTCTTCCGTGTCCAGCGGTTCCATCCGGCTCACTCTCAGGTCTTCACCTACCCTCGTTCTCTACAAACTTGGTGAGTACCACTGCCCTCCAGGATGCGATGATCATTACCACCACTCCTGGGGGCCAGCATGTGTCGATCTGCACGTGTACACGCACGGGCCGTCACTGGCCACGTTCACCCGTCGGCCTGGGTCGAGTCTGTACACACTGACTACTGAGCCTCCTCAGGTAGCTGCTTCGGCGTCCGCGTCAGGTCACCTTGCGGCCCCCTGCTCGCGCCCTGTCGCACCAGACTCTCCTTTTTCACCACCGCCTTGGTCACCCCTCCCTGCCACGCCTCCGTGGCATGCACTCCTGTCTCCTTGTCGCTGGTCTTCCCAGGTCTCTGCCTCCCCTCCCACCCTCCCCTGCCCCTCCCTGCCTTCCCTGTGTCGAGGGGCGGCAGCACGCTGCTCCTCACTCCTCCTCGTTTCCCCCGACGACTGCTCCCCTGCAGACTCTCCACATGGACGTGTGGGGCCCAGCCCGCGTCCGTGGCCAGGGCAGCGGGCGATACTTTCTGCTGGTTGTTGACGACTACTCGCGTTACACCACGGTCTTCCCCTTGCGCAGCAAGCGGGAGGTCCATGATGTTTTGATCCGCGCTGTCCGTCTCCAGCTCCGCGAGCGGTTCGACACGGACCTTCCGGTCCTGCGTGTGCACTCTGACAGAGGTGGTGAGTTTGTCTCCGACCTCTTGCGGGACTTTTGTCGTGGGGAGGGCATCACCCAGTCGTTCACGCTTCCGGCCTCTCCGCAGAAGAATGGGGTTGCTGAGCACCGTATTGGCTTAGTCATGGAGGTCGCTCGTACCTCCATGATCCATGCGGCTGCTCCCCATTTTCAGTGGCCGTTTGCGGTCCGGTACGCTGCGCATCAGTTCAACCTCTGGCCCCGTGTCTCCTTGCCGGAGACCTCGCCGACACTGCGTTGGACGGGAGAGGTTGGCGATGCGTCGGTGTTCAGGGTCTGGGGATCTCGTGCCACTGTGGACAAGCTCTCCTCCCGCGCCATTCCGTGTGTCTTCCTTGGCTTTCCCCCTGACGCGCCTGGCTGGCAATTTTACCACCCCACCTCGCGCCGTGTCCTGCCTTCTCACGACGTCTCGTTTGACAAGTCGGTTCCCTTTTACCGTCTCTTCCCCTACCGCACTGCCCCTCCCCCTCCCGCGCCGCTCTTCCTTGCACCAGGTCCCCCTCCAGTAGACCCCCTCCCCTCTCAGTGTCCTGCTCCCTCAGGTGTGTCTCAGGTAGACCCACTCCCCTTGGCTGAGCTTGTCGAGGTAGCTGTCGACTCTGGTGCTGCTGGGAGGGGTGCTGCTAGAGGTGCTGCGTCTGGGGGTGCTTAGCTTGGGGTTGCTGAGTCTGAGGGTGCAGAGCCTGGGGGTGCTCAGCCTGAGCGTGCGGAGCCTGGGGCTGCTGAGCCTGGGGTTGCTGAGTCTGGGGGTGCTGAGCCTGGTGGTACTGTTTTTGCTGGAGGTCCTTCGGCTGCCTCGTCAGGACGGGAGCCGCTCTCTCCACTACAGCTGCGCGAGTTGTTTGCTCGGTGCACCCGCCTTAGGAGTGGCGCTGCTGGAGCTGGGGGGGCTGCCGCTGGAGACACTGCCGCTGGAGGCACTGGAGCTGGAGGCGCTGGAGCTTCCGGAGCTGGTGGTGCTGCTACTGCTGGAGGTACTGGAGGTGCAGGAGGTGCTGGAGTGCTGCTGCTGGAGGTGCTGGAGGTGCTGGAGTTGCTGGAGCTGATGGTCCTGGAGGTGCTCGTACTGGAGGTACTGGAGCTGCAGGAGCTGGTGGTGGTGCTGCTTCTGGAGGTGCTGGAGGTGGTGGAGCTGCTGGTTCTGGAGGTGCTCGTGCTGGAGGCACTGGAGCTGCCGGAGCTGGTGGTGTTGCTGCTGCTGGAGGTGTTGGAGGTGCTGGGGGTGCTGGAGCTGGTGATACTGCAGATACTGGAGCTGGAGACCCTGGAGCTGGAGGTGCTGGCGCTGGGGGTGCTGAAGCTGTCGGTACTAATGCTGGAGGCACTGTGCGGCCGCGACCTTACTTCGTTCCACTGCTTCGCCAGGTTCTTGGCCTCCCGTCTTCTACTGACCTTACTCCACCTCTACTGTGTCCACCGCCTGACCAGTCGCAGCCACAGTTACAGCCCGCCTCCCCACTGCCTGCTCCTTCTCCTTACACTGAGCAGACAGACTCTCTTACAGAGCGTCGTGCTCCTGAGTCTCGTCCTGCCTCGCCTATTCGTGCTGTTCGCAGTGGTCGTCGTGTCCCTCGTCCGCGTCCTCCTCCTGTCCCAGGCATGCACGGTATGGCACTTCGTCCTTCCTCTGTTCCACTGCGAGTTCCCTTGCCGTCTCCTCCGGCGTCCTCTCTTCCTGCCATTCCGGAACCTGAGTCTGACTTGGTTCTCGCTGCCAGCCCTACTGTCACCCGTCTTCTAGCCACTGTTGTCACTGACGCTTCGTTTGAGTCCACTGCTGCGTCTGCCCTAGTTGCTGAGCTTGTTGACTTTGCTGCCGCCTGTCATCTCGACTACGCCGCTAGTCTTGTTGCTGAGTCTGAGTGTGTCTGTCCTCCGTCCGTCGGGGGTGAGTGTGCTCTTGGCGCGGACGTCCTTGAGGATAGGCAGGAGGACTTTGAGTGTTTTGCAGCTGCTGTACCTCATCTCGTGTCCATGCTGATTGCACCTGAGGGAGACCCGGATGCACCAGACATCCCGACCCAGCGCTCTTACCCAGAGGCGATTTCGGGTCCCTACTCCTCCCAGTGGCAGACAGCCATGGACGCAGAGATGGCACCCTGGAAGTCCACAGGCACTTACGTCGACGCAGTTCCCCCTCATGGGGCGAACATAGTCGATGGCATGTGGATTTTCAGGGTGAAGCGGCCGCCAGGTTCTCCGCCTGTCTTCAAGGCGCGTTACGTTGCACGAGGCTTCAGTCAGCGACAGAGAGTTGACTTCTTCCAGACCTTCTCCCCTACCCCGAAGATGACCACTCTTCGGGTGCTGCTGCATGTCGCCGCTCAGCGTGACTACGAGTTCATTCTCTTGACTTCAGCACAGCTTCCTTACCGGGCAGCCTGCACGAGGAGATCTGGCTGCGCCGCCCACCTGGCTTCACTGGGTCGTTTCTTGCAGGTACCCAGTGGAGCCTCCGGCGGCCAGTCTACGGTCTCCGCCAGGCGCCTCGCAAGTGGCACGACACACTGAGGATGACGCTTGCGGCTCTTGGGTTTGCTCCTTCGACTGCTGACCCGTCGCTGTTTCTACGCATCGACACTTCGCTGCCGCTGTTCTACATCATCGTGTACAACAACGACTTGGTCTTTGCCACTGCTGACACTGAGGTACTGGCCATTGTGAAGTCGGAGCTGCAGAAGAGACACACGTGCACAGACCTGGGTGAGCTGCGAAGCAACTTTGGCTTGCATATCACCCGGGACAGAGCACGGCACACCATTACCTTGACTCGGTCACACATGGTGCAGCAGGTCCTTCAGCGCTTTGGCTTCTAGTACTCCTCGCCACCGTCCACTCCTTTGCCTACCGGTCACTCGCTCTCAGCTCCACCTTCGGACGAGTCCGTAGAGCCGAGTGGCCCGTATCCAGAGCTTGTGGGCTGCCTCATGTACCTGATGACATGCACTCGACCTGACCTTGCTTACCGTCTTAGCATCCTGGCACGCTACGTTGCACCCGGGAGATACCGACCAGAGCACTGGGAGGCTGCTAAGAGGGTGTTACTTGTGCAGTACGTCGGGCATGAACTCGTGCTTGGAGGACGGGGTCCAATTGTCCTCACTGGACACGCAGACGCGTCTTGGGTTGACGACGTGGCTACGCAGCGGTCGTCATGGGGTTACACTTTCAGCCTTGGCTCCGGCTCTGTTTCTTGGCGGTCTACCTGCTCTTCTTCTGTTCTCAGTTCTAGTTGTGAAACTGAGATCTACGCAGGGGCCATGGCTGCACAGGAGTTACGCTGGCTCACCTACCTACTCACCGACTTGGGAGAGCCGCCTCGTTCTCCTCCAGTTTTTTACGTCGACAACAAGGCTATGATTGCCTTGTGTTTGGAGCACAGACTGGAGCATAGGACGAAGCACATCGCACTGCGTTACTTCCTTGCTCGAGAGTTGCAGCAGCGTGGTCAGCTTCGTCTTGCTTATGTGGCGTCTCGGGCCAACACTGCTGATATATTCACCAAGGCACTTCAGCCTTGTGATCATCAGCATGTACTGTTTTAGGCCTTGTGCCTACTTGGTCTCACTTGCTCACTCCTTGACTTTGCTTGTACTGTGATCTATATACATATACCTGCATGCTTACACTTGCTAGGTTGTGATAACTGTATTGCTTGTTCTCCTTTAAATAACTCTGCATGTGAACTGGCCTTGTGTCCATTTGCTTGTGCACAGAGTGTGTGGTGACTTCGTGATCCACCCTGAGCTTGCTTTGCTTTTCTTGATGGGTCTTGTGACCCCTTGTTCACCGCCACTTTGCCTATGGGGGTGTGTCGAACTATTATATTACTGTGTAGGCTGCAGTGAGGTAGCCCAAATTAGGGTTAGTACTTGTATCACATTCTTTCTCAATGCAATCATTCCTGCTCGTTAGTTTCTGACAGCACTTAAACCTAGTACCTACCATATGGGTTAGTAACGCACTTACTCCTGGTACCACCGATATGGGTAAGTAAATCACTTTCTCTTGGTATATTCCTTCTAGGTAATTAACGTACTTACTCTTGGTACCAACGATATTGGTAAGTAATGCACCTACTCTTGGTACCAAGCATATGGGTAAGTAACGCACTCACTCTTGGTACCAACCATATGGGAAAGTAACGCACTTACTCTTGGTACCAACAATATAGGTAAGTAACGCACTACTCTTGGCACCAACCATATGGGTATGTAACGCACCCACTCTTGGTACCAACCATATGGGGAAGTAACGAACTTACTCTTGGTACCAACGATATGGGAAAGTAACGCACCTACTCTTGGTACCATCCATATGGGTACGTTATGCACCTAACTTAGTACCATCGATATGGAAAAGTAACGCCTTTACTCTTGGTACCTTCCATATGGGTAAGTAATGCACTTATTCTTGGTAACAACGATATGGGTAAGTTACTCACCTAATCTTGGTTCCCCCCGTATGAGTACATTTCGCACGTCCTCGTGGTACCAACCATATGGGTAAACAACGCACGTACGCTTGGTACCAACCATATAGATAAGTATCGCACTTACTCTTGGTACCACGGATACGGGTAAATAACACACTTAGTCTTGCTACGAACCATATGGGTACGTAACGCACTTACTGTTGGAACCAAGATACGGGTAAGTAGTGCACTCACTCTTGGTACCAACCATATGAGAAAGTAACGAACTTATTCTTGTTACCAACCATATGGGAAAGTAATGCACTTACTCTTGGTACCAACCATGGGTAAGAAACGCACTTACTCTTGGTACCATCCATATGGGTACGTTACGCACTTATTCTTGGTACCAACCATCTGGGTAAGTAACGCACCTACTATTGGTACCAACCATATGGGTACGTTATGCACTTACTCTTGGTACCAACCATTTCGTAAGTAACGCACTCACTCTGGGTGCCAAACATATGGGAAACTAACGTACTTACTCTTGGTACCATCCATATGGGTATGTTACACACCTACTCTTGGTACCTTCCATATGGTTAAGAAACGCACTTATTCTTGGTACCTACCATATGGGTACATTTCGCACTTCCTCTTGGTACCTTCCATATGGGTAAGCAACGCACATATTCTTGGTACCAACAATATGGGTAAGCAACACACTTACTCTTGGTAGCATCCATTTGGGTACGTTATGTACTTACTCTTGGTACGAACAATATGGTTAGGTAACACACTTACTCTTGGTACCAACCATATAGGTACGTTACGCACTTACCCCTGGTGCTATCCATATAGCTACGTCACACACTTACTCTTGCTACCAACAATATGGGTAAATAACGCATATACTCTTGGTACTAACGATATGGGTAAGTAACACACATACTCTTGGTGCCAACCACATTGGTAAGTAACGCATTTACACCTAGTACCAACCATATAGGTAAGTAACGCACCTACTCTTGGTGTCAACCATATAGGTAAGTAACGCTCTTACTCTTGGTACCAGCGATATGGGTAAGTAACGCACTTAGTAAATAGCGCACCTACTCTTTGTGGGTACATAATGCTCTTACTCTTAGTACCAACCATACGGGTAAGTAACATATATACTCTTGGTACCTTCCATATGGGTACGTTACGCAATTACTCTTGGTTCCAACCATATGGGTAAGTAACGCAATTACTCTTGGTACCAACGATATGGGTAAGTAACAAACTTACTCTTCGTACGATACGGATAAGTAACAGACATACTCTTGGTACCATCCATATGGGTACGTTACGCACATATTCTTGGTACCAACCATATGGGTAAGTAATGCGGAGATTCACTCTACGAGGTAGTGAGCTAGACTGCGAGGAGGGGGGGGGGGGGGGGGGGGAGGGGGGGGGGGGGGGTTGGCACAAACTACTAAGAGTGATCGTAGCTTTGCTTAGTTCCTTAGCGCTTGCACATTTACGGGAGAAATTGGCAAGAGTTTCACTAGGCAAAGATTGTATTCCAGAAGGATTGAACAAGCAATGACAGAAATGACTACATTAGGCACGTAGAAACTTTGCAGCTAGCCTGGTCGACCGCCAGCACTGCATGGTCGACCGGCTGCCAGCGTTGCATAGAGGAGCCGTGCCAGCACTGCGGCAAGGCGACCTGCCAACACTGCAGGGCGACGGCGTGCCAACGCTACAATAGTGCGGCTGTCCAGCGTTGCACCCGTAGATGGCAGCAGTGCGCACGCTCGCAAGTGCGCGCAGATGATTGGCCCGACTTGCGCCGTTGTGCATCCGTCGGCTGCTGTCTGTGCCTGACGAGCCGCATCGGCTTTGGGATACCAGCCCAACGTTGACTTCGTCGCTGCGATCTCGACGGCGTTCGCGTGCCTCGCAGAACTCGACGAGCAGGTTACCTGGTCGACCAAGTCGACCACCAGCTTCTCTGGTCGACCACCAAGTGCCTCTGGTCGACTACCAGGTGCTCTGGTCGACCACCAAGTGCCTTTGGTCGACCACAGCTCCCGTCGAGCAACACCCTGGTTGACGGGCCACTCCGTCGACCAGCATTGTCAGCTGCTGTTGCCGAGCTCCCCTCGTTGACCGCTGCTCACATGTCAGGTCGACAGACTGCTCTGTCAACCTCCCCGTCGAACTGCCCCCCCTGGTCGACGGCTCACCCGTCGACCAGCCCAGACAGCTGCAGCTGTCGAGCTCCCTGGTCGACGACTCCAGCCCCGTGACAGTCCCGTGCAGGTCGACAGCCACCTCGACGACTTGCCCCACAGAAGAAGGCCATCGAGCACCCCTGTTCGACGTCAACACCACAGTAATCCCCTACAGCTCGACGAAGCCCGTCCACCAGCCCCCTCACTGCAAACAGTCGGCTGCTTCTCCCGTGCACCCGACCAGAACGTCGGCGTCGCCCAAGCGAGGGCAGGGCCAACACTCCATTTCCGTTAACAAGTAACGCACCCACTATTGGTACCAACCATATGGGAAGGTAACGCACTTACTCTTGGTACCATCCATATGGGTACGTTACGCACCTACTCTTGAAACCTTCCATATGGGTAAGTACCGCATTTATTCTTGGTAACAACGATATCGGTAAGTTACTCACTTACTTTTGGTACCTGCCATATGGGTACATTTCGCACTTCCTCTTGGTACCAACCAAATGGGTACGGAACGCACATATTCTTTACTCTTTTGCCAACCTTATGGGCAAGTAGTTCACCCACTCTTGATACCAACCATATAGGACAGTAACGCACTTATTCTTGGTACCAATGATATGTGGAGGTTGCGCACTAATTCTTGGTACCAACCATATGGGTAAGTAACGCACTTCATCTTGGTACCAACCATATGGGTAAGTAACACACTTACTCCTGGTACCAACGATATGGGTAAGTAACAAACTTACGCTTGGAACCATCCGTTTGGGTATGTTACGCACTGACCCTTGGTACCAACCGTATGGGTAAGTAACGCACCTATTCTTGGTTCCAACAATATGGGTAATTAACGCACTTACTCTTGGTCAAACCATATGGGTACGTAACGTACTTACTCTTGGTGCCAACCATACGGGTAAGTAAAACACATACTCTTGGTACCTTCCATATGGGTAAGTAACGCAGTTACTCTTGGTACCAGCGATATGGGTAAGTAACTCACTCATTCTTCGTTGCAACCATATAGGTAAGTTGCGCACTTACTCTTGGTACCAGCGATTTGGGTAAGTAACACACTTACTCTTGGTACCAACGATATGGGTAAGTAACGCACTTACTCTTGGTACCAACCATTTAGGTAAGTAACGCACTTACTCTTGGTACCAACCATATGGGAAAGTAACGCACTTACTCTTGGCTCCAAGTCGGTGAATGCGTCCTTCGTCCCTATCAGGTGGCACGAGCAGCCGTTGCCGAGCACGACCACCACCGGGTTCGCCTGCACAGCTGCCGCCACCGCCTGGAAGTCCTCGCCAGCCTTCGGCGCCAGCGAGACCGTCAGCTCCACGACGCCTCACCGTCGCCTCGCCCCTTGCCGCCAGAGGAGGAGTCGGCGTCCTACGCCGAGTTTGGCCTGGTCGACTGCTTCTTCTTGCCCGGCTTTGCTCTCCCGATGAAGGCGACGCTTGGCCGAACTTCCTCGGCCTCCCTTGGTCTCGTCGTCATCGGAGTCGTTGCGGTCAGGGCACTCGAAGTAGAGATGGTCGGGGTCGCCGCACAACCAGCATTCCTGACGTCGATCTCCTCCTCCTCGACCGCTGTCCTTGGCCGACTTCTTCTTGTCCGCGTCCTTTGCCCGCTTCCCACCTCCGCTACCACCGCCGCCAGGCTTGCCACGCTGCCCCGGTCGACCACCTTGCTTCGTCGGGGCGGCGTAGTTCAACTGCGGCAGGAGCTCCATGGACCTCGGCCTCCTGCATATCCTCGTCCCGGAGGATGAACGATATTAGCGAGTCCTCATTGAGCGACTCTCGCGTGCCCGGCACCACCTACAGCCGCTGTTCGGGAGTCCCTTGAGGACATGCGTGATCTAGGACGCCGTCGAGTACTGTACGCCGGCCATCCGCATGTCGGCGAGTAGTCGCCGAGCCCAGTTGCAATAGACGGTCGCCGTCTCCTGCTCGCCCATCCCCAGGTGCGTCATCTGCTCCTCTAGCTGGCCGATGTACTGGTCATTTGTGACCTGGTACGTCGACGTGATGAACTGCCACGCCTGGTGGCCGACGTCCAAGTAGCTCCTGCACGACTTCAAGGCGATTAGCACCTCATGCGAGCAGCACCGCGAGATGACCGTGAAGGTGAGCAGATGCAAGGTGCGGAACTCCGCGCGCAGTGGGGCAATGCTTGCGGACGGCGTCTCACCACTGCCCTCGGCGAAGCACATCAAGCCGGCCATCTCCCGCTGGAGCTCGATGGCCTCCTTCCACGTGAGGAGGTCGGGGCGGCCGACAAGCAGGGGGCTGACCGTGATCCTGTCTGGCGTGAACTTAAAGTAGCCGTAGGTATGCGCAATCCCACTCGCCGTCACGTGGGTCGTCGACGCCGGCGTCACGCTGCTCCGACGTTATCCGACGTTGCCCTGTGAGGAGCCTGCTGCCGCCAACGACTGCAGCCCTCACGCCTAAACATCGCCGACTTCATCGGCGTGAATCACTCCTCGCTGCCTCAACGTGCCTCCCGCACTGCTGCCGACCTGGTCACTGACGTTGACGCCCACGTTGACGCCGCCTTCTTTGTACACCGGTCGAAGAGAGGCAGGTCGAGAGGGATACTCTATCGCCCACTTTGCACGGATGCCTAACTCGACGACCTCGAAGGGGAGAGTCTCCGGGTACTTGCCATCTGCGTGGAGTCTCCTCGCATCAGCCTGTTGTTCAGGATCCGTCACTCTGAGAACTTACGACGAACCCATTACTCAACTAAACGCAAATCCGCTCGGTAGGATTATGCGCCTTAGGCTTAGCTGCCATCTCCAACTTGAATCATTTAAGAAGATGGTCTAGAGAGTGAGAACCACGTAAAAACGTCCAGCAGCCGCATGACTAGAATGGTGGAGGAAGTACAAGCATAAATGCAAAGAATATTTGGAGTTGGGGACTCCAAGAGAACCATGAGAGGGAAGGGATTCTCCAAGAGCTAGGGAAGGATGGTAGGAACATTCCTAGCAGCAAGGATGCAACCCTCATCATGAGGTCCTTGAGGTGTCACATGCAAAATCCAATCTAGTTGGATTTTGCCTAGGTGTTGCAACATTTGCAACCCATGCTATAAATTTCTAGCCACCCCAATTCAAAAGTCAAAATTGCCTTCCTAACCACCCAACCAAAGATCCCTTTATGGTCATGTCCAAGTAATCTCCCAAATTCGATATAACCCCAAAAGATGATAAGAAATCCAAGTCTTGGAAATCTTGTAACTTGGGCGATCTTGGTCGGAATAAGGCGATCTTGGTATCGTTGGAAAGCTCTGGATTTCTCCTGCATGATCAAGCATTTAAACTTGGAAAAAACACAGAGATGATAATATCCAACAGCCATATACAATGACATATGCTCATGCAAACAATGCACGCATGAATAGCACGAGCACTCGGCAGGACGTTAGGATGACATGCACTCAGAATGATGTGCATCCAACACAGCCAGCCATGTCTACAGGGTATCCACTACACCTGCGTCACCTACGGCGACCACCATGGTGACTAACACACAGCTGCCGGCCTTCAAACACGATAGGTATGTGAAACTAAGTTGACTAGACTGAAGGTAAGTCGCGGTGCCGTCCAGGCTCACCGCCCCATGCGGAGATAACTAGAACAACGGGAGCTAGACTACGGGCCAGGCACTGGTGTGAGGGTGATCTCTACGTTCGTTCCTTGGTCGTTTACTCGTGCTCTCTCTACTTGTGGATTCACGGGGAAAGCTGGCAAGAGTTTCACTAGCAAAAGTTCACAACTATGGTTAGAACAACATCGGCAACAATGACTATATCAGATGCTAGCATGCAGGCAGGTCGACTGCCAGCGCAGCATGGTCGACCGCCTTCCAGCGATGAATGGTCGACCGCGCTCCGGCAGTGCAAATTCGCGGCCTGCTAACGCTGCAAGTCGACGGCGTGCCAACGCTGCAGTAAGGCGGCTGCAAAACATTGCACCCGCATAAAAGAAGCGCACCCGCTTCGTAGGTGCTTGCAGATGGTTGGCGTGATGTGTTGGATGCACGTCATCCTAACGTCCTGCCGATTGCTCGTGCTTATTACAAGATTTTCAAGTTCTGGGAATTCTAGAACAGGGTTTTGACGCATGTTGGCTTGAGAAGAAGCCATCCATTGACATGCTGCGGGCGTGGGGCTGCATGGGGCTTGTGATGGTGCCTAAGGAGCAGAGGCACAAGCTTGACGTGGCTGCTGTGTGGGCTGTCCATCTTGGGATGGCTCCTGACTCGAAGGGGTGGCTGATGTGGGACTCCAAGAGCAAGAGGACGCTGGTCAGCCGTGACGTCAAGTTTGTGGAGGACGTCATGTACAAGGACTGGCAGCAGCAGCAGCAGGTGCAGATTGGCTTGCGTCTGCAGGAGATTGAGCGGTCTGCAGTGGAGGAGGTTCAGCTGCACCTTGAGGATCTCCCTGGGTCAGAGCTGGCCAGTGACCATAGTGGCGGTGGTGAGCAGCAAGTTTCTGGCCCTGCTGCGGAGGAGGGGTTGGAGGATGAGTCGGCACGAGTGGACTCACCAACTCATCCCGAGCCTGCTGCAAACGCCAAGGTCACCAAGAGGAGTGTGCAGAGAGGAGCTTCACCACATGGGCAGCAGACTGCAACCTGCGAGAAGAGAGTCGCAACACCACGTTCAAGGCTGAAGTATAGCCGTTTGGGAGGACCCAAGCAAGGTGCCTTGGCGGTGTAGGCGGATGAGGGAGAAGATTAGGAGATGGCGTTCTGTTTCTTCACATCTCTGCCTGGAGAACCAGCCACATTGGAGGAGGCACTGAGCGGACCTCAGAAAGAGGAGTGGAAGGCTGCCGTGGGTGCGGAGTTCAACAGTCTAATCGAGAATGGGACTTAGGAGCTTGTTGAGTTACCCGAGGGGCGACGACCGATTAGCAGCAAGTGGGTCTACAAGGTGAAGAGTGGAGCTGATGGTGCTTTGGAGCGGTTCAAGAGCCTCTTGGTTGCCAAGGGGCTTCACCAGAAAGAGAGGGTCGACTTTGGAGAGATCTTCGCTCCCGTTGCTAAGAAGGACTTTGCTGGCTGGTGCAGCTGTGACGGGATGGTACCTGAAGTAGATGGATGTCACCACTGCATTTTAGAATGGAATACTGCTGGAGGATATTTACATGGCGCAGCTCGACGGCTATGCGGATGGGACCAGCCGGGTGTGCAAGCTCAAGAAGGCTACCTATGGCCTTAAGCAAGCGCCGAGGTGCTGGTACAAGAAGCTAGAGGAGGTGCTGCTGAGTGGAGGCTTCAAAACGTCCCAATCAAATTACAGCTTGTCTCTGCTTGGAGAGGGGGAGCAGCTGTTTTTGCTGCTGGTGTATGTCGACGATATACTGCTGTTCTCACCATCGATGGAGTAGGTTGAGAGGACACAGAAGCTGCTGATGGACAACTTCAAGTGCAAGATGCTGGGGGATGTCCACTGCTACTTAGGGCTGCAAATTGAGAGGGATGTTGAGAGGAGGTGGCTGAAGATGCATCAGTCACACAACATCTCTGTTGTCATGGAGCGCTATGGTGTGACTGGGGGTCGCACTGTGATGACACCGTTCCCTGCGGGCTTCAAACTGAAGATGGCAGCTGAGGAGGATGATTTACTCGAGGATGAGCAGCAGAATGAGTACCAGTCACTCATTGGGAGTGTGATATATGCAGCTGTGCATATACGACCTGATTCTTCATTCGGAGTGGGGCAGCTGGCCAGAGTTGTGCAGCGGCCCACTGAGAAGTAGTTGGAGCTGGCAAAGCGCTTGGTGCGCTACCTCGGATCAACGGCATCTGCTGGTGTTCAGTTTTCAGCTGGCAGCCAGCTGAAACAGTTTGGAGCAGATGGGATCACGCCTGGAATCTTGAAGCTGTCATGCTTCACCAACGTTACATGGGCCTCGGAGGAGGAGAATCTGTTGGTATCTTTATCTGCATGGTCGGAGGTGGACCAGTGAGTTGGAGGTCTAAGAAGCAGAGTAAGATTGCTCAGTCTTCAGGAAAGGCAGGGTACATGGCGATGTACTACGCCATTAAGGAGATTGTGCTCCTGAAGAAGCTGCTGGATGACATGGGAGCTGAACAGAAGGGACCTACACCACTTTTCTCTGACAGCGAGGCTGTTATTGGCGTGGCCAATAATCCTATCCTGAATGGGCTGAACAAGCACGTGAAGATTGATTGGCACTGGGTGAGGCAAATGGTGAAGAAGGTGATTGTTGAGCTTCACCATGTGAAGGCTAGCAAGCAAGCGGCAGATTTCTCACCAAGGGACTTCCCGAGAACGCACATTGGAAGTGTGGTAAGATGTGTAGCATTGCATTGTACTAGTGCGGGCAGCAGTTTCATGAGTGCATGTGTGTTTGTCTGCATGAGTGTTTGCATGCTTGTGAGTGTGTCTGCATGCAGTCCGTTAGTTTGAGGGGGGGTTCGTTGGATGCACATCATCTTTAGTGCATTTGTATTGCTCGTGCTATTTGTGCTTGCATGATTTGTACGAGCATATGTCATTATGCATGGCTGGATTTTGCCATCTCTGTGTTTTCTCCAAGTCTACATAATTGGTAATGCAGGAGAAATCTAGAGCTTTCCAACAATACCAATATCGCCTCATTCCGATCAAGATCGCCCAAGATACAAGATTTCCAGTTTTGGGACATCTATCTCATTTTGAGAGATTACATACATTGGGCGATTATTGGGACATGGGTATAAAGAGATCTTTGTTTGGGTGGTTAGGAAGGCACCTCTGAATTTTGGATTGGGGTGGCTAGAAGTTTCTAGCATGGGTTGCAAATGTTGCAACACCTAGGCAAAATCCAACTAGATTAAATTTTGCATGTGACACCTCAAGGACCTCATGATGAGGGTTGCATCCTTGCTGCTAGGAAGGTTCCTACCATCCTTCCGTAGCTTTTGGAGAACCCATTCCCTCTCATGGTTCGCTTGGAGTCCCCGACTTAAACTTTCTATGCCTTAATGCTTGTACTTCTTCCACCATTCTATTCATGCAGCTTCTGGACGTTTCTAAGTCGTTCTCACTCTCTAGACCATCTTTCTAAGTGATTCGATTTGGAGATGGTAGCTAAGCCTAACGTACATAATTCTACCGAGCGGATCTGCGTGTAGTGGAGAAAGTTCGTCGTAGGTTCTCAAAGTGTCAGATCCTGAACAACGTAATGTGCCTCGTCACCTGCACAACACTGACACCAGATCATCCTCGTGCTGACGACTGCACCTGATCAGTCACGTCTACCTCAGGATAGCACCACCGAGCTCGACTTCGCCACAACTACCTAGGCGACTTTCGCGCTCTTCCGCCGAACCCCGTCGCCAGGGTAACCTGGTTGACCGGGCAACCACGTCGACTAGCTGCTCCTCCTCGTGACCGTCAACCACCAGCCAAGTCGACGACCACCATCGTCGACCTCACCAGGTCGACCACACCCCTGGTCGACCAGCCCCAGGTCGACCAGCACAGCTGTCAGCCTTCCACACCGAGTCGGCTTCACCAGGTCGCCGTCCCCAAGTCGACGCCCTCCTAGGTCAACCTCGTTTGGTCGACCACCCAGCACTGAAGTCGGCCGCCAGCACACCAAAGTCGGCGGCCCCGTGCAGGTCGACCAACCCGTCGACCAGCTCGCCCAAGTCGGCGTCGCCCTTTGCTGCAGGTCGGCTGCACCTCCCGCACACCCAACCACAAAGTCGGCTCCGCCCAAGCGAGGACGGGGCCAACACACAACTTCCGTTGACAAGTAACGCACTTACTCTTGGTACCAATGATACGGGAACGTTACGCACTTCTTCTTGGTACCAACCATATGGGTAAGGAACACGCCTACCCTTGGTACCAACCATATGGGTAAGTAATGCACTTACTCTTGGTACCAATAATATGGGTAAGTAACGCACTCATTCTTGGTACCAACCATATGGGAAAGTAACTCACTTACTCTTGGTACCAACCATATGGGTAAGTAACGCACTCATTCTTGGTACCAACCATATGCAAAAGTAACGCACTTACTCTTGGTACCAACGATATAGGTAAGTAACGCACTTACTCATGGTACCAACCATATGAATACATAACGCACTTACTCTTGGTACCAACCACATGGTAAAATAACATACTTACTCTAGGTAAGGCACTTACTCTCGGTACCAACCATATGGGAAAAGAACATACTTACTCTTGGTACCATCTATATGGGTCCATTACGCACTGACTATTGGTACCAACGATATGGATAAGTAACGCACTCACTCTTGGTACCAACCATATGGAGAAATATCGCACATACTTTTGGTACCATCCATATGGGTAAGTAACGCACTTAATGTTGGTACCTTTCATATGGGTAAGTATCGCACTCACTCTTGGTACCATCCATATGGGTATGCACTTCCTCTTGGTACCGACCATATGGGTAAGTAACACACTTGATCTTGATACCATTCATATGTGAAAGTAACGCAATTAGTTTTGGTAGCTTCCATATGATAATTAACGCACTTATTCTTGGTACCAACCATATGGGTAAGTAACGCACTCACTCTTGGTACCAACCACATGGAAAAGTAACGCACTTCATCTTGGTACCAACGATTTGGATAAGTAACGCACTTACTTTTGGTACCAACTATATGGATAAGTAACGCACTAACTCTTGGTACCAGCTCTATGGGTACATTACGCAATTACTGTTGGTACCAACCATATGGGTAAGATACTCTTGGTACCAACAATATGAGAAAATAACACACTTACTCTTGGTATCATCCATATGGGTACGTTACGTACCTACGATGTGAGAAAATAATACACTTACTCTTAATACAATCCATATAGATAAATAACGCACTCACCCATGGTACCAACCATGTAGGTAGTAACGCACTCACTCTTGGTATCAACCATATGAGAAAGTAACGCAGTTACTCTTGGTACCATCTATATGGGCACGTTATGCATCTACTCTTGGTACCAACTGTATGGGAATATAACACACTTACTCTTGGTACCATCCACATGGGTACGTTACGCACTTAATTTTGGTACCAACCATATGGATTAGTAACACACTAACTCTTGGTACCTCCTATGTGGGTTAGTAACGCACTTAGTTTTGGTACCAACAATATGGGTAAGAAACGTGCTTACCCTTGGTATCAACCATATGGGTTAGTAACGCAATTACTCTTTGTACCAACGATATGGGTAAGTAACGCACTCATTCTAGGTACCAACCATATGGGAAAGTAACTCACTTACTCTTGAGACTAACGATATGGGTAAGTAACGCATTCGTTCTTGGTACCAACCATATGCAAAAGTATCGCACTTATTTTTGGTACCAACGATATGGGTAAGTAACGCACTTACTCATGGTACCAACCATATGGGTACGTAACGCACTTACTCTTGGTACCAACCATAGGGCTGCAGTCGTGGGTGGCTGCGGGCTCTTCTCAAGGCGACGTTGGTGGACGTCGAGTCAGCGTGACGCCGGAGTCGGCGACCCACGTGACTGCGAGCGGGATAGCGCCGACCTACGGCTACTTCAAGTTCACGCCGGACAAGGTCGTTGTCACCGCTCCCCTGGTTTGTCGTCACGACCTTCTCACGTGGAAGGAATCCATCGAGCCCCAGCTGGAGATGGCCGGGCTGATATGCTTCGCTGATGGCACCGTGGAGACGTCGCCTGAGAGCAACCCCGAGTTGCACTCGGAGTTCCGCGCCGTGCACCTGCTGATCTTCACGGTCATCTCGAGGTGCTGCTCGCCGGTTGTGCAGATCGCCTTGAAGACGTGTCGGCGTCAACTGGACGCCGGCCACCAGGCGTGGCGGTTCATCACATCGACGTACCAGGTTACTGACGACCTGTACATCGGCCAGCTGGAGGATCAGATGACGCACCTGCGGATGCGCGACTAGGAGACGACGACCGACTACTGGAACCGAGCCTGGCATCTCTTTGCCTGCATGTGGATAGCCGGCGTCGAGTATTCAATGGCATCGTACATCACAAATGTCATCAAGGGGCTCCCGAGGGGCTGCAACTTGATGAAGCGCATGATGGTGGTGCTGGGCACGCGGGAGTCTCTCAACAGGGACTCGCTGACCCCGTACATAATGAGGGACGAGGCGATGCAAGAGGCCGAGAGGTCCATGGAGCTCCTGCCGCAGACAAACTACGTCACCCTGGCGAAGCAAGGAAGCCGACCGGGGTAATGCGGCAAGCCTGGCGGCGGTGGTAGCGGAGGTGGGAAGCCAGCCAAGGACGGCGACAAGGCGAAGTCAGCTGAGGATGGCGGTCATGGAGGCGGAAATCGGCATCGGGAGGGGCCTGACGCATGTCCTGAAGGGGCTCCCGAGCAGCTACAATCTGATGAAGCGGCTGAACGACGACTCCCTAACCTCATTCATCCCCAGGGACAAGGCAAAGCAGCAGGTTGAGCGGTCCACAGAGCTCTCGCCGCAGGTGAGCTATGCCGCCCCGACAAAACAAAGTGGTCGACTGGGGCAGCGTGGCCAGCCTGGCGACGTTGGAAGCGGAGGTGAAAACCGGCGAAGGACGCCGACAAGAAAAAGTTGGCCAAAGACAGCGGTCGTGTAGGAGTAAGTCGACGTCGGGAGTGCTGGCTATGCAGCGACCCCAACCACTTCTCCTTCGAGTGCCCCGACCACTGTGACTTCGATGACGACGACCACACCAAAGGAGGCCGAGGGAGGTCGACTGGGCGTCGCCCTCGTTGGGAAAGTAAGCCGCGCAAGGAGAAGCAGTTGACCTCGGCGAAGGACGCCGACTCCTCCTTCAGCGGCAAGGGGCGAGGCGCCAAGGAGGCGTCGTGCTCGCTGGTCGGCGTCGTATAGCCAATCGTCTCGCTGGTGCCGGAGGCCGGCGAGGATTTCTGTTGGTGTAAGGGCCTAATAAGACTTGATCAAACTTAAAACCTCTCATCGGGGTTACCTCCAAGGGTCCTTGGATGCCTGGTACAAGACCAGCCCCTATCATCGGGTCCGAGTTTCTAGAGAGAGGAGTCAAGAATGACTTAGCCAAAATAACAAGAGTACCTTGAACGTGTCGCAGCTTATCGTGCAGACCATCAATCGGATTAAGCTGAAAATTTCCTATATCGAAGCTCGCTGAGCTTTGGAATGAGCCAAGTTGCCTCGCGAAAAGTTCAGCCATTACGGAGTTTGTCAACGGAAGTTGTGTGTTGGCCCCGTCCTCGCTTGGGCGGAGCCGACTTCGTGGTCGGGTGTGAGGGGAGCAGCCGACCTGCAGCAGTGGGCGAGCTGGTTGACGAGGAGGTTGACCTGCACGGGGACCACTGCACGGGCGTCAACTTCAGGGTGGCGCCGACTTCAGGGAGGTCGACTTGGGAGTCGACCTGCGGAGGACGTCAACTTGGTGACGTCAACTTGGGGAAGCCGACTTCGGTGGTCGGCTGACGGACTGCTGGTCGACCTGGTGGTTGGTCGACCAGGCCTGCTGGTCGACCTGCTGGTGGTCGACTGGACCTGGTGGTCGACGAAGGAGGGGCCGACGTCGACCTCGACTCAGGAGGCCGAGCAGTTGGGCGTCGAGTAGCGGGGCGTCAACTTCGTGACGCCGACTTTGGGTGGCCGACGTGGGTGGTCGGCCGATAACTGCGCTGGTCGACGAGAAGCAGGTCGACCAGGAGTGCTGGTCGACGTGGAGCTGGTCGACCAGTCGACGGGCACGTACGGGAGCAGCTGGTCGACGTGGTTGCCCGGTCGACCAGGTTACCTGGGTGACGAGGTTCTGCGGAGGAATGCGACGGTCGCCCAGGCGAAGCTGGCGAGCCCGACCTCGGGGGTGGTATCCCGAGGTCGACGTGGCGGATCAGAAGCAGTCGTCAGCACGAGGTTGACGTGGTGTGTGCGCTGTGCAGGTGACGAGACTCTGCACGCCAATCATCTGCGCGCACCTGCGAAGCGGGTGCGCTGCTGTTCTGCGTGAGCAACGCTGGCACGCCGTCAACCTGCGACGTTGGCACGCCGTCGACTTTGCACCGCTGGAGCGCGGTCGACCGAGTCGTGCTGGAACGCGGTCGACCAAGCTGCGCTGGCGGTTGGCCGACCTGAATGCTAGCTCTGATGTAGTCTTGCCTTGCCAACTTCGTTGTACTATTGTTCTGAACTTTTCCTAGTGGAACTCTTGCCAACTTTCCCCGTGAACTAGCAAGTAGTGTGCGCACAAGGAAAACGGCTAAGGACTAACGAACGCAGAGATCACACGAGCACCCGTGCCTAGCCCGTAGTCTAGCTTCCGTTGTAGTAGTTATCTCCGCGTGGTGCGGTGAGCGTGGACGGCACACAACTTACCTTTCAGTCAGGTCGACGTAGAGGCCACTTACCTAAGTTGACGTAGGCCGGCAGCCGTACAGTCCCTAACGTGCGCGTAGGAGACACCAAGGTGATGGACACCCTGGAGGGACGGCTGGAGGATGCGAGGAGACGCCATGAGGCCCAGGAGTATGGGGCTATACCCTGGGCGGTCGTCGAGGCTGGACTCCGCTCCATGTGGGCGACGGAGCATCCTTCTCGACCTGCCTCTCCTCGTCCGGTGAACAACGAAGGCGGCGTCGACGTGGGTGTCAACGCCGGTGGTGGTCAAGTCGGCAGCAGTGCGGGAGGCACGTCGAGGCAGAGAGGTGTGATTCACGCCGATGAAGTCGGCGGCGTTCAGGCGCGAGGGGTGCAGTCGTCGGCGGCTACAGGCTCCTCTCAGGGCGACGTCGGAGGTCGACGAAGCGGATTGTCGCCGATGTCGGCGACCCAGGTGACGGCGGGCGGGATAGCACCAAGCTACGGCTACTTCAAGTTTGCGCCGGACAGGATCTTGGTCACCCCGCCGCTCGTCGGCCGACAGGACATCCTCACCTGGAAGGAAGCCATCGAGCCCCAGCTGGAGATGGCCGGGCTGATCAACTTCGCCCGAGGAGCCGTGGTGACGCCGGACGACCCCGACCTGCGTGCAGAGTTTCGCGCCGTGCAGCTGTTGATCTTCATGGTCATCTCGCGGTGCTGCTCGCCGGGCGTGCAGATCGCCTTGAAGTGGTGTCGGGAGTACCTCGACGCCGGCCACCAGGCGTGGCACTTCATTGAGTCGACCTACCAGGTCACCGACGACCTGTTCATCTCCCAGCTGGAGGGCCAGCTGACACACCTGCGTATGGGCGACCGACTACTGCAACCGGGCCAGGCGGATTCTCGCCACCATCAGGATGGCCGGCGCGCAGTACTCGACGGCGTCGTACGTCACCCACGTCATGCAGGGGCTGTCGAGCAACTACAACCTCCTGAAGCGGCTGTCAATGGCGCCGAGCACGAGGACGACGCTCAACGAGGACAACCTAACCTCGTACATCCTGCAGGACGAGGCGATGCAGGAGGCCGAGCGGTCCCAGGAGCTCTTGGCGCAGGCCAACTTCGTCGCCCCTGCGAAGCAAGGAGGTCGACCGGGTCAGCGCGGCCAGTCTGGTGGTGGCGGAAGCGGTGGCTGGAGGTCGACCAAGGAGGTCGACAAGAAGTCGACCAAGGACGGCGGTCGAGGAGGAGAAGGTCGACGTCGGGAGTGCTGGATCTGCCACAGCCCCGACCACCTCTCCTTCGATTGTCCCGACCGCAGTGACTCCGAAGGCAACGACACGAAGGGAGGCCGCGAACGGTCTAGCAGTCGTCGCCCTCGTGGAGGAGGAAACCAGCCGCGCAAGGAGAAGCAGTCGACCAAGACGTCAACTTCGGCGAAGGACGCCGACTCCTCTGCTGGCGGCAAGACGCGGGACGACAAGACGGCGTCGTGCTCGCTGGTCGGCGTCGTGGAGCCGACCGTCTCGCTGGCGCCGGAGGCCGGAGAGGACTTCCAGGCGGTGGCGGCAGCTGTGCAGGCGAACCCGGCGGTGGTCCTGCTCGACAGCGGCTGCTCCCATCACCTGATGGGGACGAAGGAGGTCTTCGTCGACCTGCAGCCGAGCGGCTCCATCAAGCACGTGCGCGGCTTCAACGGGGCACTGCAGGACGTCCAGGGCCGTGGCACCGTCGCCCTGCAAGGCGAGGCCGGGAAGCAGGTGCTCATCCCCGACGTGCTGTACGTCCCGGGCGTGCGGGCGAACCTGCTTTCGGCCGGCCAGCTGAAGGAGCACGGCGTGAAGCTGCAGGAGGACGGCGACGGCATGCAGCTCGTCTCGGCGGCAGGGGAGGTGCTCGGTCGGGCGACATACTCCGGGAGAGTCCTCTGCACCGACCTGCGTCCCTGCTCTACGACGTCGACGTCGCCCACGCCGGAGGTTGTGGCTCTGCGGGCGATCGTCTCGAAGACGAAGTCGACGCCGGACCGGATGCACGCGAGGCTGGCGCACGTCGGCATGGACACCATCAGGAGCTCGGCGAAGCACGAGGTCGCCATCGGGCTGGACCTCAAGTCGGCGACGGGCGCCGACTCACCGTGTGTCTCGTGCGTCGGGGGGAAGCTGGCGCGGCACACCTTCCCCGACCAAGGCTCCGACGCCGACGACGTGCTGGCCGTCGTGCACATCGACCTGTGCGCGCCATTCCGCGTGGCTGCCAAGGACGGCAGCTTGTACTTCCTGCTGCTGAAGGACCGCAAGACCCGCTTCGTGTGGGCAAGGCCGGTCGCCAAGAAGTCGGACGTGCTGCTGGAGTTCCAGAAGTGGCTGGTGTTGGTGGAGAGGCAGACGGCGAAGTCGGTGCTGATGTTGCGCTCGGACCGAGGAGGGAAGTTCCTCGGGAGGAAGTTCACCGACTTCGTGGACGGCAAGGGGATCGTCCACGACTTGACCTGCCCGTACACCCCGCAGCAGAACGGCATGGCGGAGCGGGAGATGAGGACGGTGGTGGAGTCCGTGCGGGCGATGCTGCTGCACATGGGCGTGCAGCACCACTGGTGGCACCTCGCTCTACGGCAGGCCGTCTGGGTCCGCAACTGCCTTGAGCGGTCGACGCTGCCGTCGGGGACGACACCGTACCAGCTGCTGACCGGGCAGAGGCCCGACTTGTCGCTGGCGCGGGTGTGGGGATGCATGGCGCAGTTCCTTGTCCCCGAGCAGCAGCGTGGTGGGAAGCTGAAGCCGAAGGCCAGGTGGGGCCTTCACCTTGGCGTGTCGGCGGCGAGCAAGGGCTGGGAGCTCCTCGACGTCGACGCCAACCGGGTGGTCACCACGTCGGACGTGGTGTTCTACGAGGAGATGTCGCTGGCAGAGTGGAAGTCGGAGCACGGGCCGGTGTCCGGCCGCTCGTCGTCCACCCCGCCCACCGACACCTCGTCGGCGACGCTGCCACTGCTTGCCGAGGTCGGAGAGCTTGCTGCTGAGGACGTCGAGGACGTCTGCCCCTCTACCCCTCCCCCTACGACCCCTGCCCCTCCCCTCGTGGCCGACCTGCACGGGCTGACTCCTCTGTCGGCCTCCGGCGATGAGGGGAGTAGTGGGACGTCGCCTTCGGCGCCGGCCAAGTGCATCGCCGGTGGCCGACGTGACGAGCGGCAGGTCGACGTGGGATTGAAGTCGACGTCAATAGGGGAGGAGCAGGTCGAGGAGCAGCAGCCGACAGGGGAGCAGGCAGCCGTGAAGCCGACTACGGAGCAGTCGCCAACGAAGCAGTCGGCGACCGGGTAGTCGGCAGGGGAGCCGACCACAGGGGATAGGTCGACCAGGAAGTCGACCGAAGTGCAGCAGGACGACGAGGGCAGCGAAGATGGTGACGCCGGGGAGTACACCAAGAGTGACGTGGTGGAGGTTCGGCCGGAAACCCGGAAGTCGGACAGAGTTCGGAAGCCGCCGGACTTCTTTGTCCCCGCTGCCTTCACCACCGTGTACGACGTGGACGATGACGACGACCTGCTGTACGATGACGCCGAGGACTATGAGGAGTTTCCGGAGCTCGACCCTGACGTGCTGGCCGACCCCGAACACCGCTGGGACATCTCGACGATGACGGTGAAGGAGGCATTGGCGAGCTGGAAGGGCCCGGCGGTGAAAGCCGCCATGGAGGAGGAGATCCGCAGCCTCATCAACATGGGGACTTGGGAGCTGGTCGAACGCCCGCCGGGGGTCAACATCATGAAGAACCGGTGGGTGCTGACGACGAAGTACCACGTCGACGACACCGTCGAGCGCGAGAAAGCGAGGCTGGTCGTGAAGGGCTTCACGCAGGTGTACGGCGCCGACTACGACGAGACGTTCGCGCCAGTGGGCAGCTACGTCACCCTGAGGATCTTCCTCAGCATCCTCGCCGTCCTCAACCTCAACCTGATGCAGCTCGACATGAAGAACGCCTTCCTGCAGAGCAAGCTCGACCGGGTGCTCTACATGACTCAGCCGGACTACTTCAACGACGGAACTGGCCGGGTCTGTAAGCTGCTGAAGAGCCTGTACGGGCTGAAGCAGTCGCCGCTGCTGTGGTACTTGGCGCTCAACGACGTGCTGGTCGGCGCTGGGTGGAAGAAGAGCCAGGTCGACGAGGCTCTGTACTTCAAAGTCGGCAAGGACGGAGTGGCCTGCTGGGTGCTGGTCTACGTCGACGACCTGCTCGCCGCCAGCAGCAGCACCGAGATGCTGAAGGAGCTGAAGGAGCTGCTGGAGTCCGCCTTCGAGCTGCGTGAGATCTCGCCGGTGCAGAAGTGTTGGTGCAACCCTACGGTTTGCACTCGGCTTGTTGTCCGTGTGCGTGAATGTGTGTGTGTATGGAATAGTATGAGGGCATGCGATAATATATATTTCATGCTTATAATTGTGTGTGAATGTTGAGTCATGATGTCGAGTGTGTGTGTCGAGTCAATAGCGAGTTATCGCTAGACGCGTGTTACGCGGTCGTTTGTGTCTCGCGCGTGGTTTCGATTTTGTCGTGCGCGGTTTCTATTTTGTCCTGTGTCGAACGTTCGGCGTGTCGCAGGTGTGTGCAGCAGACCCATCAAGAACTCAAGGATGAGTTTGTGATGAAGAGCCCGAGCCTTGGTGTCAAGCCTCAAGTGATTTCGAAGCTTGCCAAAAGGGTACACCTCAAGATATTGAAGATAGTTACATTACTTTGTGTAGTGTAACATTTCACTTGGTGTAGGCCCTAGTGAAGGGTAGTTTCGAGACCCTTCGTGGTTGGGGACAGTGTGGCACTGTTCCACATCACTGTACCTCGGCTCTTGGGGTTTGTAGGAGCTGGGAGTCATTCCCAACTCGTAACTCTTCCTATCTTGTGTTCTAAGACTATAGTGGCTGCCATAGTACCGTTCGTTCAAACCGACGCTGTGTCGTCAATTCTTTATCAAATCGTGCAATCTAAATTGCTAATTGTAGACGACGTGAAGAAGCTCCAGATCCAATTTGAATCAGGTCATTTGCAGCTGTGAGCAGAACGCTATCAACGTTTGAAGCCGCTGTGCAGAAATCCGTCTGTGCTCTCTATCTTTCGTTTTAGGCACATTCAAGCCTATTGTGACTATAACAAGTGGTATCAGAGCCCCTTGGAGCAGTTTCGACAATGTCTGGACCTGAGGAAAGGGGTGGCAGAGGTGCTGGTGGCAGTGGAGAAGCTCAAGCTCAAGGCCAACCCCGTGATTCAGCCATGGCGCCCATGCAACCAAGTCTTGGCCCACCTAGGGATGAGCCTAGGGTGTTTGGGCTTGACAAGTTCAACGGTGACAACTTTGCTGAATGGTCCTTCAAGATGGAGAACATCTTTGACCACTATGACCTGCTGGAGGTGATGGAAGGAACGGAGAAGCGCCCCGAGAACGACCCGGAGAAGAGCCCGTGGGTGCGGAAGAGCGCACAAGGCTATCTCTTACTTGGGCAAGCGTTGGGGAGCAGTCAGATCCGTCACATCAAGCCATTCCAGCGTGAACCAGAGAAAAGACCAAAGGCATGGGCTGCTCTCAAGGGTGTACATGCTCCTGCAACAGCGGCGGTAGCGGTGGTGTTGGAACGGCAAATGGCTGCACTACGAATTGAAGAAGACGAAGCGGTTGAAGAAGGGGTGCAGAAATTCTTCGACTTGTTGACGCGGCTTGAGGGAGCTGATTTGAACTACAGTGAGCTCCAAAAGAAGACCAAGTTGCTGGCCTTACTCCCAGAGTCATGGTCCTCGCTCATCATCAACCTTAATCGCGACTTGCCCCGCCTCTCGCTTGAAGACGTGAAGCGAGCTATCCTTCAAGAGGATTTCCGCCGCCGTGAGTTGGCGAGTGCGGATGGCGCTGGGGCAGCGAGCATCGGCCGTGGATATGGTCGAGGAAGAGGCAGAGGACGAGGGGGAGGAAGGTTTGGTGGCAGCAACTTCGGCGGAGGCCGCAGGAGTGGCGGTTACGGCAGCGACGACAAGAGCTACGGACGCGGTCGCGGCCGATTCGACGGCGAGTGTCACTATTGCCACAAGAGCGGACACATGTGGCGCGACTGCTACAAACTCCCTGATGGTTGGACCCCTGCTCAAGGCCAAGAGGGTAGAGGAGCAGGAGGAGGGAGAGGACGAGGCCGTGGAGGCCGTGGCGGTCGCGGTGGCGGAGCTGCAAACATGAAGAGCGGAGACAACGACAAGGACCCGAGCGACGATCGATACCCGGGTCTATTCTACTTCGTGTCGACGCAAGTACCGGCTGGTCCAGAGAAGGATGAAGGCTTTGAGGAGCCAGCAGCTGTGGGGAAGGTGACCCTACACCCCCTGGACTATTGGGTGATTGATAGTGGCGCTACCTATAGCATGACACCTCGCCCGGACTTGCTCACCGAACTCGAGCCGTCACCGGTGAAGCATGTCACATCGGCTTTGGGGCAGCGAGCAGAGGTGAAAGGCATGGGCAAGGCCATGTTCAAGGGTGCTGATGGGAAGATGGTGGGCCTCAAGAACGTGCTTTGGGTGCCCAGCCTTGCTGCAAACCTGATTTCCGTGCGGCGGTTGGCAAAGGCCGGCATGGACACGAACTCGAAGGGAGCCAAGACCTATACCGCAAGGCTTGGCGATCGAATTCTTTGGGACCTTCATGAGGACAGGGATGTCTACAACGAGATGTGGCAGATCCCAGTGGTCCCTATGCCTAAGGAGAGGCAAGTGGCAGCAAGCATCAGCACCAAGGATGGAGCGGTCGGTAGCGACGATGGCGCGAACGGTCGCGCTAAGGAGAATGAGCTCAAGAAGAGCAAACCTGGAGGGACCAGCAAGTTCAGTGAACCTAAGGAGAGTGGTGCAGCAACCAAGGAGCAGCAAAAGGGTGAGGAGAACCCAGAGGCAGCAGCGGAGGAGGACTACGGAGAGAGTATGTGGGGCGCTATTGCGAGCGCGGCATTCTCCAATCCAACTTCGGCTACGGGGGAGTGTGATTGGCTCACCTTGCATCGGCGCATGGGGCATGTGGCCCTGCCCATCTTGCAGCAGCTAGTGAAGAATGAGATGGTTGCTGGCATACGTGTGAAGGGGGAGCCCGATGAGGTGCTTGGCTGCCCGACGTGCATTCAAGCCAAGTTCACCCGGTTTCCGTTCCCTAGTTCGGAGGCAACGGCAAAGGCACCGCTTGATGAGGTGGTGATGGACGTGGTGGGCCCCCTGAAGCTTGGAGCTGCTGGAGCTGAGTATTTTCTCACCATTGTCGACGTCTACACCCGCATGACTTGGGTGTACGTGCTGGCCAAGAAGAGCGACGTGGCTGAAATGTTGAAGACGGATTGGTTCCCGATGGTGGAGCGGCAACAAGACCGTCTAGTCAAGTCAATCCGCACCGATCGAGGGGGAGAGTTCCTGAGCAAGGAGTTTGGGTTGTGGCTGAAGAAGAATGGTATTCGGCACTCCCTCACCATGCCATACTCCCCTGCAATGAACGGCATCGCCGAGCGAGCGAACCGCACAATCACGGAGGCGGCACGCGGGTTGCTCATTGAAGCCGGGCTACCCGACTATTTCTGGCCTGATGCGGTGCGGAGCGCGTGTGTGGCCAAGAACAGAGCCTTGACTCATGTGGGAGCAGACAAATGGGTGCCCTATGTGGAGTGGCTAGGAAGGAAGCCAAAGGTGGATATGCTTCGGGTGTTCGGGTGCATGTGCATGGCGCTCGTGCCTAAGCATCTTCGGCACAACAAGCTTGGTGCCAAGGCGGTGTGGGCCGTGCACTTGGGCATGGCTCAAAACAGCAAGGGATGGCTTCTTTGGGACCCATTCACCAAGAAGTTCTTGGTGAGCAGGGACTGCAAGTTCATGGAGAACTTCATGTACAAGGATTGGAAGGCGGAGAATGAGGCGAAGATAGGCGTGCGGTTTGGGGAGGTGAAGAGTTCCGGTTTGGAGCATGTGGAGCTGCCTTTGGAGCTGAGCAGCGGCAGCACAACCACAAGGCAATCCTCCCTTGTGAATGGGGGAGAGGAGGCCAATGATGCAGAGGAAGAAGAGGAGGAGGTGCAGCAAGTGAGCGAGCGTGCACCGTCACTCCCTTCCCGTACTACGAGTGCTCCACGGATTCGAGCCACACCGCAGCAACGCCAAGGCCTTCAAGTCCCTGCAGCTGAGGAGGAAGGAAGGGGGAAGAGGAGAGTTCAACCCCCTAATAGGCTGACCTATGATGCGCCGGGAAAGCAGGGCAAGACAGCCCTGGCCGGAGCGGCAATGATGGTCGGAGACGACGAGGAGAGTGACTACGAGGAGTGTGCCTTCGCGTTCTTCTCTTCGGTGGAGATGCCGGGAGAACCAGCAACTCTCAAGGAGGCTTTGGAGAGTAGTGATTCTGAGGAGTGGAAGAAGGCCATGGAGAGTGAGCTGAAGAGCATCGAGGAGAATGACACGTTTGAATTGGTGGAGCTACCGGAGGGGCGTACGGCGATAACGTCCAAGTGGCTCTTCAAAATCAAGTCGGATGCCGACGGCAAGATCGAGCGCTACAAGTCTAGGCTTGTAGCCAAGGGGTACCAGCAGAAGGAGAAGGTGGACTTCAAGGAGCTGTTTGCCCCTGTGGTGAAGCCGACGACGCTGCGAACCCTATTCGCGGGAGCCGCCATCAAAGGATGGGTAGTAAAGCAAATGGACATCGTAACGGCATTCCTTAACGGCATCCTTGAGGAGGAGATTTTTATGGCGCAGCCAGAGGGGTTTGATGATGGTAGTGGCAGAGTGTGGAAGCTGAAGAAGGCCCTCTATGGGCTGAAGCAGGCCCCTAGGCAATGGTACATGAAGCTGCGCGAAGTGTTGGAGGGGATCGGCTTCACTCCCTCAACGGCCGATCACTCCTTGTTCATGCTTGGCGAGGGGGGTCAGAGGAGTTTCATGGTGGTTTATGTGGATGACATCCTCATTTTCTCACCCTCTTCTGACCTTGTGAAGGAGGTGATGCTGAAGCTTCAAGACAAGTTCAAGTGCAAGGCCCTTGGTGACGTGAGCTTCTACCTTGGGCTCCACAACGAGATGTGGAGAAGCGGTGCATGCGGGTGCATCAACGAAAGTACCTGGAGGCATTGGCTGCCAACTTTGGGCAGAGTGAAGGCCATGTGGCTACACCCTTTCCCTCTGGGATCAAGTGTGTGAAGGGACCAGAGGAGGAGAGCGTTGGTGAAGAGGAGAGGCGCCGATTTCACTCGTTGGTGGGCAGCCTCATGTATGCGGCGGTAAACACCCGACCGGACGTCGCGTTTGCTACCGGGCAGCTGGCTAGGGTTGTGCAATGCCCTAATGAGGAGCAGGTAGCAGCTGGAATGAGGGTGGCCAAGTATCTTGGCCAAACACCGACCGTTGGGCTGCAATACTCGGCGGCGGCACAAAGGCGCCAAAAGGGCGCGGATGGTGTTGAACCCGGGCGTTTGTTCCTCACCGCCTACTCGGATGCTTCATATGCATCAGAACCAGAGGACATGACAAGTGTGGGAGGCTTCATATGCTGTGTTGGTGGAGGCCCAACTGCTTGGGAGAGCAAGAAGCAGGTTGACCAAGCTTTGAGCTCGGTGGAGTCCGAGTACATGGCACTCTTCCGTGCCGTACGGGAGATTGTGTGGCAGCGGCGTTTGTTGGCTGAATTGGGGGAGGAGCAGCAAGGACCTACCCCACTGTACTGTGACAGCCAGGGTGCCATTGCTCTTGCTAAGAACCCTGTGTTGCATGGACTCACGAAGCACATGAGAGTGAAGTGGCATTGGACGAGGAGCATGGTAATCGCGGGTGAAGTTGAGTAGCGCTACGTGAAGACCACGGGGCAGCCGGCTGACATGATGACCAAGAGGCTGGTGGAGCAGCAGCATTGGAAGTGTTGCAAGCTGGCTGGGATGGCTCTGAACTGAGAGAGCAACATATCCTAAGGCCAACAATCCGAGGGGGAGTTTGTTGGTGCAACCCTACGGTTTGCACTCGGCTTGTTGTCCGTGTGCGTGAATGTGTGTGTGTATGGAATGGTATGAGGGCATGGGATAATATATATTTCATGCTTATAATTGTGTGTGAATGTTGAGTCATGATGTCGAGTGTGTGTGTCGAGTCAATAGCGAGTTATCGCTAGACGCGTGTTACGCGGTCGTTTGTGTCTCGCGCGCGGTTTCTATTTTGTCGTGCGCGGTTTCTATTTTGTCCTGTGTCGAACGTTCGGCGTGTCGCAGGTGTGTGCAGCAGACCCATCAAGAACTCAAGGATGAGTTTGTGATGAAGAGCCCGAGCCTTGGTGTCAAGCCTCAAGTGATTTCGAAGCTTGCCAAAAGGGTACACCTCAAGATATTGAAGATAGTTACATTACTTTGTGTAGTGTAACATTTCACTTGGTGTAGGCCCTAGTGAAGGGTAGTTTCGAGACCCTTCGTGGTTGGGGACAGTGTGGCACTGTTCCACATCACTGTACCTCGGCTCTTGGGGTTTGTAGGAGCTGGGAGTCATTCCCAACTCGTAACTCTTCCTATCTTGTGTTCTAAGACTATAGTGGCTGCCATAGTACCGTTCGTTCAAACCGACGCTGTGTCGTCAATTCTTTATCAAATCGTGCAATCTAAATTGCTAATTGTAGACGACGTGAAGACGCTCCAGATCCAATTTGAATCAAGTCATTTGCAGCTGTGAGCAGAACGCTATCAACGTTTGAAGCCGCTGTGAAGAAATCCGTCTTCATCGACGAGGAGCAGACCGGGCGGACTCCGAAGACGCCGGTCTCGGTCGACGCCTACGCCGAGCTCACCTTCAACGACGAGGAGGCGCAGGAGCGACAGGAGGAGAAGTACCGGCAGAAGGTCGGCTCGCTGCAGTTCGCGGCGACGACGACGAGGCCGGACGTCGCCTTCGCCTGCAGCAAGCTGGGGAGCGGCCTCGCGGTGAGGAGCGACCAGCACTGGCGCGAGGTCGACCGTTGCCTCGCCTACCTCGCTAACACGCGTGACACCGCCCTGGAATTCGGCGGTGGACCTGAGTCGCTGGAGCTGGTCGGCTACGTGGACGCCGACGACGCCGGTGACAAGCAGAACAGCACGAGCACGGGCGGCTACGTGTTCGTCTACGGAGGGGCCGCGGTCTCCTGGTCGAGCCAGCGCATCAAGTGCGCGACGTTGTCGTCGACCGAGTCGGAGTATGTGGCGGCCACGGAAGCCGGGAAGGAGGGACGTCGACTTCGCTTCCTCCTCACCGAGTTCCAGCAGCTGGATGCTGGGACGCCGACCGTCCTTCGGGTGGACAACAAGTCGGCCATCACGGTCGCCGAGGGCATGGGGTTGACGGGCAACCTCAAGGACATGGAGCGGCGACAGGCCTGGATGCAGCACATGGTGAAGCGCGGGAAGTTCTCGCTGCAGTACATCCCGACCGCTGAGCAGCCGGCCGACTTCCTGACGAAGGCGTTGCACTATCCGACCTTCAACCGGTGCTCCGTCGCAATCGGCTAGGTGCGCTTGGCCGACGTGGGCGACGAAGTTGACGACGTGCAGCAGTAGGTGCCATGCCCTCTTGCATGGCTGGTGCGGTGGACGACGTGCTGTGTGTTGGGTGCACGTCGACGAGCAATTTTCCGAAGAGTACTGCCGTGTGGGCTGGGGGCCCAAGCGTGAACGCGGCAGGGGAGTGTCAACGGGAGTTGTGTGTTGGCCCCGTCCTCGCTTGGGCGGAGCCGACTTCGTGGTCGGGTGTGAGGGGAGCAGCCGACCTGCAGCAGTGGGCGAGCTGGTTGACGAGGAGGTTGACCTGCACGGGGACCACTGCACGGGCGTCAACTTCAGGGTGGCGCCGACTTCAGGGAGGTCGACTTGGGAGTCGACCTGCGGAGGACGTCAACTTGGTGACGTCAACTTGGGGAAGCCGACTTCGGTGGTCGGCTGACGGACTGCTGGTCGACCTGGTTGTTGGTCGACCAGGCCTGCTGGTCGACCTGCTGGTGGTCGACTGGACCTGGTGGTCGACGAAGGAGGGGCCGACGTCGACCTCGACTCAGGAGGCCGAGCAGTTGGGCGTCGAGTAGCGGGGCGTCAACTTCGTGACGCCGACTTTGGGTGGCCGACGTGGGTGGTCGGCCGATAACTGCGCTAGTCGACGAGAAGCAGGTCGACCAGGAGTGCTGGTCGACGTGGAGCTGGTCGACCAGGAGTGACGTCGACCTGGTGAGGTCGACTTGGAGGTGGCCATCGACTTGGGAGGTCGACGGGCACGTACGGGAGCAGCTGGTCGACGTGGTTGCCCGGTCGACCAGGTTACCTGGGTGACGAGGTTCTGCGGAGGAATGCGACGGTCGCCCAGGCGAAGCTGGCGAGCCCGACCTCGGGGGTGGTATCCCGAGGTCGACGTGGCGGATCAGAAGCAGTCGTCAGCGCGAGGTTGACGTGGTGTGTGCGCTGTGCAGGTGACGAGACTCTGCACGCCAATCATCTGCGCGCACCTGCGAAGCGGGTGCGCTGCTGTTCTGCGTGAGCAACGCTGGCACGCCGTCAACCTGCGACGTTGGCACGCCGTCGACTTTGCACCGCTGGAGCGCGGTCGACCGAGTCGTGCTGGAACGCGGTCGACCAAGCTGCGCTGGCGGTTGCCGACCTGAATGCTAGCTCTGATGTAGTCTTGCCTTGCCAACTTCGTTGTACTATTGTTCTGAACTTTTCCTAGTGGAACTCTTGCCAACATTCCCCGTGAACTAGCAAGTAGTGTGCGCACAAGGAAAACGGCTAAGGACTAACGAACGCAGAAATCACACGAGCACCCGTGCCTAGCCCGTAGTCTAGCTCCCGTTGTAGTAGTTATCTCCGCAGAGTTATGGCTCGGACAGCGTAGGCCTAGCGTCGTAGTGCTAGCGTACTAGCATTGACTCGGGAAGCATTCCGCCGTCGTACCGTGTAGAAACGAAATTCCAGCGAATTTGCTTGAATCAAATTGACTATATCGAGGTAGAAACACAGAAGGAATAAATAGTTCTAGCTAGCAAGGACCTTGGGAATCAACCTAGGAACAACCCGGGATGATCCCAAATAATTCCAAGCAACAGAACCAACCTGGCTGGACAAAACAGCGGGTGGTAGGTCGGTAAACAACCTCTGGTTCTATTTTTCCAACATGGGAAAACAACAACCAGGTTCAGGTCCAGCCTTCACCTAAATTGTAACCCCTATAGTGCCTGCCCTGCTACACTGTAGTCAACCAAACAAAACAGTACAATTTCGAGTTGGATAGAACTGAATCTGCGCAATCAATTCAACCGAATTGCAAAGCTTCCATCTTGGGTTCCTTTGCGAGCTCGTCCTTTCTGCTTGCACTGTTCATAGCGCGTACAATGTTGTGCCAAAGCGCACAATGTGCGTATACCTGCAAATGCTTCAAGCGAAAATTGCGAAAGCAAACAAACACACGAACATTCCATTCACACCCAGATGCATTCGCACTCGCATACTCGTACGAACAAACGGCAGGATGTCGTGCAATGTGAATTTGCACCCAACACACTCCCCCTCAGCCTGCCGGCTGCATGCCCATCATTCCATGATAGTTCATGCTCATTCCACTCATGCGCACACAACGCCAATGAGGCTCATCTGCAAGCCTCTTGGTGAGGAAGTCTGCTGGCTGCTGGTGAGTCTTGATGTAGATCGGATTCACCGTCCCCCTCTTCACCTCCTTACGCAGCCAGTGCCACTTGATACGCATGTGCTTGTTCATCCCATGAAGCACAGCGTTCCTGGCCATCCCAAGAGCTCCCTTGCTACCACAAAACAGCGGTGTAGCAACCTTTTGCTCCTGGCCAATCTCCTCTAACAGCCTCCTCAGCCAAATCACCTCCTTCACCCTATGGAACATCGCCATGTACTCTGATTCCACGGAAGAGAGTGCCGTCTCCGTCTGCTTCTTTGACCTCCAACTAACAGGTCCTCCCCCAACTACGCAGATGTATCCTCCCACAGATGAGGAATCCTCCTTCTCAGAGGCCCACGTAGCATCGGTAAAGCAAGTGAGAAAGAGCTTGCCTTCTCCAAGCCTCTCCCCCTTCTCTTTCAGCACCTCAACCCCTTTCTGCTTCACCTGTGCAGATGCGGAGTATTGAACTCCAATGCTTGGGTGAGAGTTCAAATACTTCACCACACGCTCAACTGCATCCACCTGCTCCTCTGATGGATTTTGCACCACCCTAGCCAGCTTCCCAACTGAGAAAGAGATGTCGGGCCTCGTATGAACTGCTGCATACAAGAGGCTGCCCACCAAGGACTGAAATTGCTGCTGCTCCTCGGCTTCAACCCCTTCATCCTCTGCAGCCTTCACAAGCTTGAATTCTGCTGGCAGGGGAGTTGCAACCTTGCGCTCATTCTCAATCCCATACTTCTCCCACAGCTCCTTGATGAACTTCTCCTGGTGCAGCTTCAACCACCTGTGATCCAGATCCCTCTCCACGTGCATCCCGAGGTAGTACTTAACCTCCCCAAGGTTCTTGCATTTGAAGTTCTACATCAGCTGCTGCTGCACTTTCTGGATCTCCTTCATGCAGCTGCTAAAGAGAAGAATGTCGTCCACATAGACCGGAAACAGCACCAGCTTCTCCCCCTCCCCCTTGAGAAAGAGGCTCTCATCACAGCTGCTGGTCCTGAATCCCATCTCCTCTAAAACAGCTGCCAACTTCTGGTACCAGCAGCGTGGCTGCGTCACGTACACATCCTCTTCTAAAATCCCATCTGAATGATGAATTTCCCACTAACGGCTGCATCTGCCAACAAGACACGGAGGGTAGGGGGTTTGGCAGTGGGAGCAAAGATCTCATTGAAGTCCTGCTTCTCCTTCTGCATAAACCCCTTACCCACCAGCCTGCTCTTGTAGATGGTGACCTGTCCCTTGTCAGCAGTCTTCATCCTTAGCACCCACTTGCACTGTACGGCTTTCTTCCCCTCAGGCAGCACCACCAGATCCCATGTCCCATTCTCTAACAGCCTCTGGTACTCAGCATCCCTAGAAACCAGCCACTTGTCCCAATCTGGTCCAGCTCATGCCTCCTCCATGCTAGCTGGTTCCTCTGGTGCAGGGGCAAGAAAACAGTAGGCAGGTTTATCCTCCCCATCCGGGTCATAGCCATGCGGTAGAATCAGCAATGCCTCCTCATTCCCAAGCTGCTGCTCTGCTACATCAGCTCCTGCACTCAGCTTCTTAGTAGCCATACGGGTACGTCCTGGCCTGGAGACGGGTGTCTCCTATAACAACACCCTTTAGCTTCTTAGTTTTCCCCTGCTGCTGCTCTCCTCCCTCGGATCCAGCAGCTCCACTAGTGCTACCGCTAGTCTCCACACCATTGTTTTCACCAGCAAGTGCCTCCTGCACCTTCTCTCCATCACCACCCTCTGCAGCTGCCTCCTCTCCCTCCTCCCACACACTAGGAGTCAGGTCCAGCTGCATGGTGATCTGCTCCATCTGCTGGGAGACCCTGGCCTCCGGCTGTTTCTCCCAGCTCCCATACATCATGCCCTCAACAAACTTCACATCCCTGCGGTCAAACAACACACCCTTAGATGGTTCCCACAGCAACCATCCCTTGCTCTCAGCAGCCAGCCCCAAATGCACACACCAGATTGCACTCGCCCCTAACTTACTACGTTAGGTCTTGGGGACGTGGGCGAATGCCATGCAACCGAACACCCTCAGCATGTCCACCGGTGGCTTCCTCCCAAGCCACCTCTCCAACGGCACCCACGAGTCATCCCCAACCTTGGTGAGCACCCTGTTCCTAGCGACGGTAGCGTGCCGAACAGCATGGGGCCACATCGAGTTGCCCAGTCCAGATTCTATAAGCAGCGCCCTAGCTGTCTCCAGAATTGTCCGGTTCGCCCGTTCTGCTACACCGTTGGACTGTGGGGTGTAAGCCGTGGTCAGCTCCCTCTGGATGCCCTGCTTCTTGAGCCAGGCCGTAATCTCAGCTCCAAGGAACTCACCACCCCGGTCTGTCCTAATCCGCTTCACCACACACTCCGCTTGCTTTTCCACGAGCGGCATCCAATCATCTCGCACCGTGGAGGCCGCGTGGTCCTTCCGTTTCAGCGGATACGCCCACATGAGTTTGCTCCAATCATCCACAATAGTTAGGAAATACCGTTCCCCCTTGTGCCCTTGCACCGGCAGCGGCCCCACCAAGTCCATGTGAACCAGCTCCAAAGGCTTCTTGCTTCTGCCAGCCACACTATGGAAAGGAAAACGGGTAAACTTTGAGAGCAGACAGATTCGACAGTTATCATCGGGTGGCTGCCCATTCAGCTTCAGACCCTTTGTTGGTGTAAGGGCCTAATAAACTCAAGCTATTTAGACTTAATTAAACTTAAAACCTCTCCTCGGGGTCATCTCCAAGGGTCCTTGGGTGCCTGGTACAGGACCAGCCCCTATCCTCGGGTCCGAGTTTGTAGAGAGAGGAGTCAAGAATGACTTAGCCAAAATAACAAGAGTACCTTGAACGTCGCGCAGCGTATCGTGCAGACAGTCAATCGGATTAAGCTGAGAATTTCCTATATCGAAGCTCGCTCCAAGAGCATTAAAATAAGCCAAGTTGCCTCGCGAAAAGTTCTGCCATTACGAAGTTATGGCTCGGACAGCGTTTGCCTAGCGTTGGAGTGCTAGCGTACTAGCGTTGACTCGAGTAGCATTCCGCCGTCGCACCGCGTAGAAACGAAATTCCAGGAACGGAGGAATTCGCTTGAATCAAATTGACTATATCCAGGTACAAACAGAGAAGGAATAAATAGCTCTAGCTAGCAAGGACCCTGGGAATCAACCTGGGAACGACCAGGGATGATCCCAAATAACTCCAAGCAACAGAACCAACCTGGCTGGACAAAACAGCAGGTGGTAGGTTGGTAAACAACCTCTGGTTCTGTTTTTCCAACCTGGGAAAACAACAACCAGGTGCAGGTCCTAAAAACAGAACCTGTTTTGTCTTTGCCCAACCAGCCAAATGCTGGTTCTGCTGGTTTCCCCTGGCCCTGTAGCATGCAGATACAGACAAACAACATCCAACCTTCACCTAAATTGTACCCCTATAGTGCCTGCCCTGCTACACTATAGTCAACCAAACAAAACAGTACAATTTCGAGTTGGATAGAACTGAATCTGCACAATCAATTCAACCGAACCGCAAAGCTTCCATCTTGGGTTCCTTTGCGAGCTCGTCCTTTCTGCTGTTCATAGCGCGTACAATGTTGTGCCGAAGTGCACAATGCGCGAGTACCTGCAAATGCTTCAAGCAAAAAATTGCGAAAGCAAACAAACACACGAACATTCCATTCCACCCAAATGCATTCGCACACGCATACTCGTACAAACAGACGGCAGGATGTCGTGCAATGTGAATTTGCACCCAACACACTCCCCCTCAGCCTGCCGGCTGCATGCCCATCATTCCATAATAGTTCATGCTCATTCCACTCATGCGCACACAACGCCAATGAGGCTCATCTGCAAGCCTCTTGGTGAGGAAGTCTGCTGGCTGCTGGTGAGTCTTGATGTAGATCGGATTCATTGTCCCCCTCTTCACCTCCTTACGCAGCCAGTGCCACTTGATACGCATGTGCTTGTTCAGCCCATGAAGCACAGCGTTCCTGGCCATCCCAAGAGCTCCCTTGCTATCACAAAACAGCGGTGTAGCAACCTTTTGCTCCTGGCCAATCTCCTCTAACAGCCTCCTCAGCCAAATCACCTCCTTCACCCCATGGAACATCGCCATGTACTCTGATTCCACGGAAGAGAGTGCCGTCTCCGTCTGCTTCTTTGACCTCCAACTAACAGGTCCTCCCCCAACTACGCAGATGTATCCTCCCACAGATGAGGAATCCTCCTTTTCAGAGGCCCACGTAGCATCGGTAAAGCAAGTGAGAAAGAGCTTGCCTTCTCCAAGCCTCTCCCCCTTCTCTTTCAGCACCTCAACCCCTTTCTGCTTCACCTGTGCAGATGCGGAGTATTGAACTCCAATGCTTGGGTGAGAGTTCAAATACTTCACCACACGCTCAGCTGCATCCACCTGCTCCTCTGATGGATTCTGCACCACCCTAGCCAGCTGCCCAACTGAGAAGGAGATGTCGGGCCTCGTATAAACTGCTGCATACAAGAGGCAGCCCACCAAGGACTGAAATTGCTGCTGCTCCTCGGCTTCAACCCCTTCATCCTCTGCAGCCTTCACAAGCTTGAATTCTGCTGGCAGGGGAGTTGCAACCTTGCGCTCATTCTCAATCCCATACTTCTCCCCCAGCTCCTTGATGAACTTCTCCTGGTGCAGCTTCAACCACCTGTGATCCAGATCCCTCTCCACGTGCATCCCGAGGTAGTACTTTACCTCCCCAAGGTTCTTGCACTTGAAGTTTCCATCAGCTGCTGTTGCACATTCTGGATCTCCTTCATGCTGCTGCTAAAGAGAAGAATGTCTTCCACATAGACCAGAAACAGCACCAGCTTCTCCCCCTCCCCCTTGAGAAAGAGGCTCTCATCACAGCTGCTGGTCCTGAATCCCATCTCCTCTAAAACAGCTGCCAACTTCTGGTACCAGCAGCGTGGCGCCTGCTTCAAGCCATAGATGGACTTTTTCAGCTTGCACACCCTGCCTGTACCATCCTCATACCCAGGCGGCTGCGTTATGTACACATCCTCCTCTAAAATCCCATTGAGGAATGCCGTTGATATATCCATCTGAATGATGAATTTCCCACTAACGGCTGAATCTGCCAACAAGACACGGAGGGTAGGGGGTTTGGCAGTGGGAGCAAAGATCTCATTGAAGTCCTGCTTCTCCTTCTGCATAAACCCCTTAGCCACCAGCCTACTCTTGTAGATGGTGACCTGTCCCTTGTCATCGGTCTTGATCCTTAGCACCCACTTGCACTGTACAGCTTTCTTCCCATCGGGCAGCACCACCAGATCCCATGTCCCATTCTCTAGCAGGCTCTGGTACTCAGCATCCCTGGAAACCAGCCACTTGTCCCTATCTGGTCCAGCTAATGCCTCCTCCATGCTAGCTGGTTCCTCTGGTGCAGGGGCAAGAAAACAGTAGGCAGGTTCATCCTCCTCATCCGGATCATAGCCATGCGGTAGAATCAGCAATGCCTCCTCTGTCCCAAGCTGCTGCTCTGCTACATCAGCTCCTGCAGTCAGCTTCTTAGTAGCCATACGGGTACGCCCTGGCCTGGAGACGGGTGTCTCCCATCCCTTCATAACGACACCCTTCGGCTTCTTAGTTTTCCCCTGCTGCTGCTCTCCCCCCTCAGATCCAGCAGCTCCACTAGTGCTAGTCTCCACATCATTTTCTCCACCAGCAGGTGCCTCCTGTACCTTCTTTCCATCACCACCCTCTGCAGCTACCTGCTCTCCCTCCTCCCACACACTAGGAGTCAGGTCCAGCTGCATGGTGATCTGCTCCATCTGCTGGGACACCCTGGCCTCCGGCTGTTTCTCCCAGCTCCCATACATCATGCCCTCAACAAACTTCACATCCCTGCTGTCAAACAACACACCCTTGGAAGGTTCCTAAAGCAGCCATCCCTTGCTCTCAGCAGCCAGCCCCAAATGCACACACCAGATTGCACTCGCCCCCAACTTACTGCGGTAGGTCTTGGGGACGTGGGCGACTGCCATGCAATCGAACACCCTCAGCATGTCCACCGGCGGCTTCCTCCCAAGCCACCTCTCCAACGGCACCCACGAGTCATCTCCAACCTTGGTGGGTACCCTGTTCCTAGCGACTGTAGCGTGCCGAACAGCACGGGGCCACATCAAGTTGCCCAGCCCAGACTCTATGAGCAGCGCCCTAGCTGTCTCCAGAATTGTCCGGTTCGCCCGTTCTGCTACACCGTTAGACTGTGGGGTGTAAGCCGTGGTCAGCTCCCTCTGGATGCCCTGCTTTCTTGAGCCAGGCCGTCATCTCAGCTCCAAGGAACTCACCACCCCGATCTGTCCTAATTCGCTTCACCACACACTCCGCTTGCTTCTCCACGAATGGCAGCCAATCTTTCCGTATCGTAGAGGCGGCATGGTCCTTCTGCTTCAGCGGATATGCCCACATAAGCCTGCTCCAATCATCCACTATGGTCAAAAAGTACCGCTCCCCCTTGTGCCCCTGAACCGGCAGCGGTCCCACCAAGTCCATGTGGACCAACTCTAAAGGCTTCTTGCTCCTCCCAGTCACACTATGGAAGGGGAAACGGGTGAATTTGGATAGCAAGCATATTTCACAGTTGTCATCAGGTGGCTGGCCATTCAGCTTCAAACCCTTGACGACCCCATCCTTCTCCAGCTGCTTCAGCAAAGGCATTGCTACATGCCCCAAGCGACGGTGTGCCGTTGCCCAATCCGTCTCCCCAGATCTGGCCGACACTTTTACACCAACCCCTCCAACGGCGTTGCACTCCCCCTGGGATGCAGACCCTTCTCCAGCCTGCCCCTCACCGTGCCACGCCAACGCCGGCAGCTGCCACATGGATCTGTACACATCTCTGCTCTCGTGCAGATCCCAAAGCACCCGATTGCCCAGGTGCCCCTTATAAGTGCGTGCCCCATCCGTGCTAGTGCTCACCCCAGCCTTGCCAAGCTTACGGAGGGAGATGAGGTTGGCCTTGAGTTCAGGAACGAGGAGAACGTCGTCCAGCACCACCGGCTTGCCATCCGCTCCCTTAAACGCAGCTCGTCCCGCACCAGCCACCTTCAGCGCGTGTCCAGAGGCGGAGCACACCTCGTTGATCGGTGCAGCGCGTACGTGGTCCAGCAGGTCCTTGCGCGGCGTCATCGTCCAAGCAGCGCCCGTGTCCAACACCCAATAGTCCAGAGGGTGCAGCTCTGCTCCAACCTTGGCAGATGCGTCTCCTTGCTCCCCCTGCTCTCCAATATGGAAGAACTGGCCCGCGGTGCGCTCCTTCTTCTTTTCCGCACCGCCGTTGCTCTTCGGGTTGTTGTCGAACGAATCGGCGACCATGCTCGCGCCGTTTTTCTGGTTCCTCCGCGCGCCGCCATCCTGGTGACGATTCTGGGGGGTCCATCCATCGGGTTTCTTATAGCACAAAAACCAGGGGTGCCCCTCCTTCTCACAATACCAGCAACTCCCTTTCATTTTGCCACCAGCACCCGACTTGCCCCCACGTCCAGATTTCGCACCGCGACCCCAACCGGTACCTCCTTGTTGGTCGTTGGAGTCGTCGTCCTTCTTTGCACCGCGTCCAGCACCACCGAAGCCACGTCCTCTGCCACGTCGGCTCCCTTGCATCCCGTAGCCGCTGCTGCCGTCATCTCCACCCGGGACAGGACAGGTTGCTCTTGCTCTCCCTCGCTCAGGCGCAACGCGGACAGCTCCCTCTCCAGCATCAACGTTGCAACAACGGAGGTCGGGGCGTGCAGCTCCTTTAATACGGTCGTCCACGCCTTCGGACCGCACTCAACCTCCGGCAGCAGGTGCATGACGTGGTGACGCTGGTTCAGCTCCAAACTCTGCGACATCAAATAGTAGCCAGCCGAGGAGCGCTCGCCCCAATCTTCCTGCAGCGTGGGGTCACTCGGTCTAGGCTCCTCCCCAATCATTAGTTTCAGCAATCCAATCTGACGGAAATATAGTTGCATTTTCCAGGCCCAATCATCATAGCCCTCACCATTGAACTTCTCGACGGTGAAGTTCTTCAGTACCTCCTTGACCAGCGAGCCCTGGTTTGTTCGCGCTCCCCTTGGCGCTGAAACACCAGAATCTTGGCTGCCGCTACGATCTTGGGCTGAAGATTCACCAGCTCCCGTCGAGGTGTTGCCCGCCATAGCTACCTATATCGAGGATCACTATAACGCAGCTCTGATACCAGCTTGTTGGTGTAAGGGCCTAATAAACTCAAGCTATTAAGACTTAATCAAACTTAAAACCTCTCCTCGGGGTCACCTCCAAGGGTCCTTGGGTGCCTGGTACAGGACCAGCCCCTATCCTCGGGTCCGAGTTTGTAGAGAGAGGAGTCAAGAATGACTTAGCCAAAATAACAAGAGTACCTTGAACGTTGCGCAGAGTATCGTGCAGACCGTCAATCGGATTAAGCTGAGAATTTCATATATCGAAGCTCGCTCCAAGAGCTTTAAAATAAGCCAAGTTGCCTCGCGAAAAGTTCTGCCATTACGAAGTTATGGCTCGGACAGCGTTTGCCTAGCGTTGGAGTGCTAGCGTACTAGCGTTGACTCGAGTAGCATTCCGCCGTCGCACCGCGTAGAAACGAAATTCCAGGAACGGAGGAATTCGCTTGAATCAAATTGACTATATTCAGGTACAAACAGAGAAGGAATAAATAGCTCTAGCTAGCAAGGACCTTGGGAATCAACCTGGAAACAACCAGGGATGATCCCAAATAATTCCAAGCAACAGAACCAACCTGGCTGGACAAAACAGCAGGTGGTAGGTTGGTAAACAACCTCTGGTTCTGTTTTTCCAACCTGGGAAAACAACAACCAGGTGCAGGACCTAAAAACAGAACCTGTTTTGTCTTTGCCCAACCAGCCAAATGCTGGTTCCGCTGGTTTCCCCTGGCCCTGTAGCATGCAGATACAGACAAACAACATCCAACCTTCACCTAAATTGTACCCCTATAGTGCCTGCCCTGCTACACTATAGTCAACCAAACAAAACAGTACAATTTCGAGTTGGATAGAACTGAATCTGCACAATCAATTCAATCGAACCGCAAAGCTTCTATCTTGGGTTCCTTTGCGAGCTCGTCCTTTCTGCTTGCACTGTTCATAGCGCGTACAATGTTGTGCCGAAGCGCACAATGCGCGAGTACCTGCAAATGCTTCAAGCAAAAAATTGCGAAAGCAAACAAACACACGAACATTCCATTCACACCCAAATGCATTCGCACACGCATACTCGTACAAACAGACGGCAGGATGTCGTGCAATGTGAATTTGCACCCAACACCCTTAACGGCTCCATCGTTCTCCAACAGCTTCGACAATGGCATTGCCACATGCCCCAAGCGTCGGTTTGCCGTTGCCCAATCCGTCTCCCCAGATCTGGCCGATACTTTCATACCAACCCCTCCAACGGCGTTGCTCTCCCCCTGGGATGCAGACCCCTCTCCAGCCTGCCCCCCACCGTGCCACGCCAACGCCAGCAGCTGCCACATGGATCTTTACACGTCTCTGCTCTCGTGCAGATCCCAACACACCCGATTGCCCAGCTGCCCCTTGTAAGTGCGTGCCCCATCCGTGCTAGTGCTGACCCCAGCCTTGCCAAGCTTACGGAGGGAGATGAGGTTGGCCTTGAGATCAGGAACGAGGAGAACGTCGTGCAGCACCACCGGCTTGCCGTCAGCTCCATTAAACGCAACTCGTCCCGCACCAGCCACCTTCAGTGCGTGTCCTGAGGCGGAGCACACCTCATTTATCGGTGTAGCGCGTACGTTGTCCAGCAGGTCTTTGCGCGGCATCATCGTCCAAGCAGCGCCCGTGTCCAACACCCAATATTCCAGGGGGTGCAGCTCTGCTCCAACCTTGGCAGAGGCGTCTCCTTGCTCCCCCTGCTCTCCAATATGGAAGAACTGGCCCGCGGTGCGCTCCTTCTTCTTTTCTGCACCGCCGTTGCTCTTCGGGTTGTTGTCGGACGAGTCGGCGACCATGTTCGCGCCGTTTTTCTGGTTCCTCCGCGCGCCGCCATCCTGGTGACGATTCTAGGGGGTCCATCCATCGGGTTTCTTATAGCACAAAAACCAGGGGTGGCCCTCCTTCTCACAATACCAGCAACTCCCTTTCATTTTGCCGCCAGCACCCGACTTGCCCCCACGTCCAGATTTCGCACCGCGACCCCAACCGGTACCTCCTTGTTGGTCGTTGGAGTCGTCGTCCTTCTTTGCACCGCGTCCAGCACCACCGAAGCCACGTCATCTGCCACGTCGGCTCCCTTGCATCCCATAGCCGCTGCTGCCGTCGTCTCCACCCCTCAGTTGGCGGCGACGGAAGTCCTCCTCCGGAATCTTCGTCCGCACCCACTCCGTTGGTATAAGAGCCTAATAAACTCAAGCTATTAAGACTTAATCAAACTTAAAACCTCTCCTCGGGGTCACCTCCAAGGGTCCTTGGGTGCCTGGTACAAGACCAGCCCCTATCCTCGGGTCCGAGTTCGTAGAGAGAGGAGTCAAGAATGACTTAGCCAAAATAACAAGAGTACCTTGAACGTCGCGCAGCGTATCGTGCAGACCGTCGACCGGATTAAGCTAAGAATTTCACATATCGAAGCTCGCTCCAAGAGCTTTAAAATACGCCAAGTTGCCTCGCGAAAAGTTCTGCCATTACGGAGTTATGGCTCGGACAGCGTTTGCCTAGCGTTGGAGTGCTAGCGTACTAGCGTTGACCCGGGTAGCATTCCGCCGTCGCACCGCGTAGAAACGAAATTCCAGGAAGGGAGGAATTTTCTTGAATCAAATTGAGTATATTCAGGTACAAACAGAGAAGGAATAAATAGCTCTAGCTAGCAAGGACCTTGGGAATCAACCTGGGAACAACCAGGGATGATCCCAAATAATTCTAAGCAACAGAACCAACCTGGCTGGACAAAACAGCAGGTGGTAGGTTGGTAAACAACCTCTGCTTCTGTTTTTCCAACCTGGGAAAACAACAACCAGGTTCAGGTCCTAAAAACAGAACCTGTTTTGTCTTTGCCCAACCAGCCAAATGCTGGTTCCGCTGGTTTCCCCTGGCCCTGTAGCATGCAGATACAGACAAACAACATCCAACCTTCACCTAAATTGTACCTCTATAGTGCCTGCCCTGCTACACTATAGTCAACCAAACAAAACAGTACAATTTCGAGTTGGATAGAACTGAATCTGCGCAATCAAGTAAGTTGAACCGCAAAGCTTCCATCTTGGGTTCCTTTGCGAGCTCGTCCTTTCTGCTTGCACTGTTCATAGCGCGTACAATGTTGTGCCGAAGCGCACATTGCGCGAGTACCTGCAAATGCATCAAGCGAAAATTGCGAAAGAAAACAAACACACGAACATTCCATCCACACCCAAATGCATTCGCACACGCATACTCGTACAAACAGACGGCAGGATGCCGTGCAATGTGAATTTGCACCCAACACACTCCCCCTCAGCCTGCCGGCTGCATCCCCATCATTCCATGCTAGTTCATGCTCATTCCACTCATGCGCACACAACGCCAATGAGGCTCATCCGCAAGCCTCTTGGTGAGAAAGTCTGCTGGCTGCTTGTGAGTCTTGATGTAGATCGGATTCACCATCCCCCTCTTCACCTCCTTACACAGCCTGTGCCACTTGATACGCATGTGCTTGTTCAGCCCATGAAGCAGAGCGTTCCTGGCCATCCCAAGAGCCCCCTTGCTATCACAAAAAAACGGCGAAGCAACCTTCTGCTCCTGTCCAATCTCCTCTAACAGCCTCCTCAGCCAAATCACCTCCTTCGCCCCGTGAAACATTGCCATGTACTTTGACTCCACGGAAGAGAGTGCCGTCTGCGTCTGCTTCTTTGACCTCCAACTAACAGGTCCTCCCCAACGACACAGATGTATCCTCCCACAGAGGAATCCTCCTTCTCAGAAGCCCACATAGCATCAGTAAAGCAAGTGAGAAACAGTTTGCCTTCTCCAAGCCGCTCCCCCTTCTCTTTCAGCATCTCAACCCCTTTCTGCTTCACCTGTGCAGATGCGGAGTATTGAACTCCAATGCTTGGGTGAGAGTTCAGATACTTCACCACACGCTCAGCTGCATCCACCTGCTCCTCTGATGGATTCTGCACCAACCTAGCCAGTGGCCCAACCGAGAAAGAGATGTCGGGCCTTGTGTGAACTGCTGCATACAAGAGGTTGCCAACCAAGGACTGAAATTGCTGCTGCTCCTCGGCTTCAACCCCTTCATCCTCTGCAGCCTTCACAAGCTTGAATTCTGCTGGCAGGGGAGTTGCAACCTTGCGCTCATTCTCAATCCCATACTTCTCCCCCAACTCCTTGATGAACTTCTCCTGGTGCAGCTTCAACCACCTGTGATCTGGATCCCTCTCCACGTGCATCCCCAGGGAGTACTTTACCTCCCCAAGGTTCTTGCATTTGAAGTTCTCCATCAGCTGCTGCTGCACTTTCTGGATCTCCTTCATGCAGCTGCTAAAGAGAAGAATGTCGTCCACATAGACCGGAAACAGCACCAGCTTCTCCCCCTCCCCCTTGAGAAAGAGGCTCTCATCACAGCTGCTGGTCCTGAATCCCATCTCCTCTAAAACAGCTGCCAACTTCTGGTACCAGCAGCGTGGCGCCTGCTTCAAGCCGTAGATGGACTTTTTCAGCTTGCACACCCTGCCTGTACCATCCTCATACCCAGGCGGCTGCGTCATGTACACATCCTCCTCTAAAATCCCATTGAGGAATGCCGTTGATATATCCATCTGAATGATGAATTTCCCACTAACGGCTGAATCTGCCAACAAGACACGGAGGGTAGGGGGTTTGGCAGTGGGAGCAAAGATCTCATTGAAGTCCTGCTTCTCCTTCTGCATAAACCCCTTAGCCACCAGCCTACTCTTGTAGATGGTGACCTGTCCCTTGTCATCGGTCTTAATCCTTAGCACCCACTTGCACTGTACGGCTTTCTTCCCCTCAGGCAGCACCACCAGATCCCATGTCTCATTATCTAGCAGGCTCTGGTACTCAGCATCCCTAGAAACCAGCCACTTCTCCCTATCTGGTCCAGCTAATGCCTCCTCCATGCTAGCTGATTCCTCTGGTGCAGGGGCAAGAAAACAGTTGGCAGGTTCATCCTCCTCATCCAGGTCATAGCCATGCGGTAGAATCAGCAATGCCTCCTCTGTCCCAAGCTGCTGCTCTGCTACATCAGCTCCTGCAGTCAGCTTCTTAGTAGCCATACGGGTACGGGTGTCTCCCATCCCTTCATAACGACACCCATCGGCTTCTTAGTTTTCCCCTGCTGCTGCTCTCCCCCCTCGGATCCAGCAGCTCCACTAGTGCTAGTCTCCACATCATTTTCTCCACCAGCAGGTGCCTCCTGTACCTTCTTTCCATCACCACCCTCTGCAGCTGCCTCCTCTCCCTCCTCCCACACACTAGGAGTCAGGTCCAGCTGCATGCTGATCTGCTCCATCTGCTGGGACACCCTGGCCTCCGGCTGTTTCTCCCAGCTCCCATACATCATGCCCTCAACAAACTTCACATCCCTGCTGTCAAACAACACACTCATGGAAGGTTCCCACAGCAGCCATCCCTTGCTCTCAGCAGCCAGCCCCAAATGCACACACCAGATTGCACTCGCCCCCAACTTACTGCGGTAGGTCTTAGGGACGTGGGCGACTGCCATGCAACCGAACACCCTCAGCATGTCCACCGGCGGCTTCCTCCCAAGCCACCTCTCCAACGGCACCCACGAGTCATCCTCAACCTTTGTGAGTACCCTGTTCCTAGCGACGGTAGCGTGTCGAACAGCATGGGGCCACATCAAGTTGCCCAGCCCAGATTCTATGAGCAGCGCCCTAGTTGTCTCCAGAATTGTCCGGTTCGCCCGTTCTGCTACACCGTTAGACTGTGGGGTGTAAGCCGTGGTCAGCTCCCTCTGGATGCCCTGCTTCTTGAGCCAGGCCGTCATCTCAGCTCCAAGGAACTCACCACCCCGATCTGTCCTAATCCGCTTCACCACACACTCCGCTTGCTTCTCCACGAATGGCAGCCAATCTTCCCGTATCGTAGAGGCGGCATGGTCCTTCTGTTTCAGCGGATATGCCCACATAAGCCTGCTCCAATCATCCACTATGGTCAGAAAGTACCGCTCCCCCTTGTGCCCCTGAACCGGCAGCGGCCCCACCAAGTCCATGTGGACCAACTCTAAAGGCTTCTTGCTCCTGCAAGTCACACTATGGAAGGGGAAACGGGTAAACTTTGAGAGCAAACAGATTTCACAATTCTCATCAGGTGGCTGTCCGTTCAGCTTTAGACCCTTAACGGCTCCATCTTTCTCCAACTGCTTCAACAAGGGCATTGCCACATGCCCCAAGCGTCGGTGTGCCGTTGCCCAATCCGTCTCCCCAGATCTGGCCGATATTTTCACACCAACCCCTCCAACGGCGTTGCACTCCCCCTGGGATGCAGACCCCTCTCCAGCCTGCCCCCCACCGTGCCACACCAACGCCGGCAGCTGCCACATGGATCTGTACACGTCCTTGCTCTCGTGCAGATCCCAAAGCACCCGATTGCCCAGCTGCCCTTTGTACGTGCGTGCCCCATCCGTGCTAGTGCTCACCCCAGCCTTGCCAAGCTTACGGAGGGAGATGAGGTTGGCCTTGAGATCAGGAACGAGGAGAACGTCGTCCAGCACCACCGGCTTGCCATCCGCTCCCTTAAACGCAGCTCGTCCCGCACCAGCCACCTTCAGCGCGTGTCCAGAGGCAGAGCATACCTCATTGATCGGTGCAGCGCGTACGTCGTCCAGCAGGTCCTTGCGCGGCGTCATCGTCCAAGCAGCGCCCGTGTCCAACACCCAATAGTTCTGGGGGTGCAGCTCTGCTCCAACCTTGGCAGAGGCGTTTCCTTGCTCCCCCTGTTCTCCAATATGGAAGAACTGGCCAGCGGTGCGCTCCTTCTTCTTCTCTGCACCGCCGTTGCTCTTCGGGTTGTTGTCGGACGAATCGGCGACCATGCTCGCGCCGTTTTTCTGGTTCCTCCGCGCGCCGCCATCCTGGTGACGATTCTGGGAGGTCCATCCATCGGGTTTCTTATAGCACAAAAACCAGGGGTGGCCCTCCTTCTCACAAAACCAGCAACTCCCTTTCATTTTGCCACCAGCACCCGACTTGCCCCCACGTCCAGATTTCGCACCGCGACCCCAACCGGTACCTCCTTGTTGGTCGTTGGAGTCGTCGTCCTTCTTTGCACCGCGTCCAGCACCACCGAAGCCACGTCCTCTGCCACGTCGGCTCCCTTGCATCCCATAGCCGCTGTTGCCGTCATCTCCACCCCTTAGTTGGCGTCGACGGAAGTCCTCTTCCAGAATCTTTGTCCGCACCCACTCGAGGGTCCACGAGCTCTGGTTCTGCGGCAGGCTCAATCCGCTCGTGAATTGAAGCCACGATTCCGGCAGCAGCGAGAGCATCTTCAAGCACTTGGTCTGCTCCGGGTAGGTGATTCCCGCGGTCGCCAACTTCGCGTACAGGTCGCGCATATTGTCCAGGACAGGTTGGACCGGTTCTCCCTCGCTCAGGCGCAACGCGGACAGCTCCCTCTCCAGCATCAACATTGCAACTACGGAAGTTGGGGCGTGCAGCTCCTTCAACACGGTCCACGCCTTCGGACCGCACTCAACCTCCGGCAGCAGGTGCATAACGTGGTGACGCTGGTTCAGCTCCAAACTCTGCGACATCAAATAGTAGCCAGCCGAGGAGCGCTCGTCCCAATCTTCCTGCAGCGCGGGGTCACCCGGTCTAGGCTCCTCCCCAATCATTAGTTTCAGCAAACCGATCTGACGGAAATACAATTGCATTTTCCAGGCCCAATCATCATAGCCCTCACCATTGAACTTCTCGACGGTGAAGTTCTTCAGCACCTCCTTGACCAGCGAGCCCTGGTTTGTTCGCGCTCCCCTTGGCGCTGAAACACCAGAATCTTGGCTGCCGCTACGATCTTGGGCTGAAGATTCACCAGCTCCCGTCGAGGTGTTGCCCGCCATAGCTACCTATAACGAGGATCACTATAACGCAGCTCTGATACCAGCTTGTTGGTATAAGGGCTTAATAAACTCAAGCTATTAAGACTTAATCAAACTTCAAACCTCTCCTCGAGGTCACCTCCAAGGGTCCTTGGGTGCCTGGTACAAGACCAGCCCCTATCCTCGGGTCCGAGTTCGTAGAGAGAGGAGTCAAGAATGACTTAGCCAAAATAACAAGAGTACATTGAACGTCGAGCAGCGTATCATGCAGACCGTCGACCGGATTAAGCTAAGAATTTCACATATCGAAGCTCGCTCCAAGGGCTTTAAAATAAGCCAAGTTGCCTCGCGAAAAGTTCTGCCATTACGGAGTTATGGCTCGGACAGCGTTTGCCTAGCGTTGGAGTGCTAGCGTACTAGCGTTGACTCGGGTAGCATTCCGCCGTCGTACCGTGTAGAAACGAAATTCCAGGAAGGGAGGAATTTGCTTGAATCAAATTGACTATGTTCAGGTACAAACAGAGAAGGAATAAATATCTCTAGCTAGCAAGGACCTTGGGAATCAACCTGGGAACAACCAGGGATGATCCCAAATAATTCCAAGCAACAGAACCAACCTGGCTGGACAAAACAGCAAGTGGTAGGTTGGTAAACAACCTCTGGTTCTGTTTTTCCAACCTGGGAAAACAACAACCAGGTTCAGGTCCTAAAAACAGAACCTGTTTTGTCTTTGCCCAACCAGCCAAATGCTGGTTCCGCTGGTTTCCCCTGGCCCTGTAGCATGCAGATACAGACAAACAACATCCAACCTTCACGTAAATTGTACCTCTATAGTGCCTGCTCTGCTACACTATAGTCAACCAAACAAAACAGTACCATTTCGAGATGGATAGAACTGAATCTGCGCAATCAAGTAAGTTGAACCGCAAAGCTTCCGTCTTGGGTTCTTTTGCGAGCTCGTCCTTCTTGCTTGTACTGTTCATAGCGCGACAATGTTGTGCCGAAGCGCACATTGCGCGAGTACCTGCAAATGCATCAAGCGAAAACTGCGAAAGAAAACAAGCACACGAACATTCCATCCACACCCAAATGCATTCGCACACGCATACTCGTACAAACAGACGGCAGGATGCCGTGCAATGTGAATTTGCACCCAACACACTCGAGTGTCCACGAGCTCTGGTTCTGCGGCAGGCTCAATCCGCTCGTGAATTGAAGCCACGATTTCGGCAGCAGCGAGAGCATCTTCAAGCACTTGGTCTGCTCCGGGTAGGTGATTCCCGCGGTCGCCAACTTCGCGTAGAGGTCGCGCATCTTGTCCAGGACAGGTTGCACTGGCTCTCCCTTGCTCAGGCGCAACGCGAACAGCTCCCTCTCCAGCATCAACGTTGCGACAACGGAGGTCGGGGCGTTCAGCTCCTTCAACACGGTCCACGCCTTCGGACCGCACTCAACCTTCGGCAGCAGGTGCATGACGTGGTGACGCTGGTTCAGCTCCAAACTCTGCGACATCAAATAGTAGCCAGCCGAGGAGCGCTCGTCCCAATCTTCCTGCAGCGTGGGGTCACTCGGACTAGGCTGCTCCCCAATCATTAGTTTCAGCAATCCAATCTGACGGAAATATAGTTGCATTTTCCAGGCCCAATCATCATAGCTCTCACCATTAAACTTCTCGACGGTGAAGTTCTTCAGCACCTCCTTGACCAGCGAGCCCTGCTTTGTTCGCGCTCCCCTTGGCGCTGAAACACCAGAATCTTGGCTGCTGCTACGATCTTGGGCTGAAGATTCACCAGCTACCGTCGAGGTGTTGCCCGCCATAGCTACCTATAACGAGGATCACTGTAACGCAGCTCTGATACCAGCTTGTTGGTGTAAGGGCCTAATAAATTCAAGATATTAAGACTTAATCAAACTTAAAACCTCTCCTCGGGGTCACCTCCAAGGGTCCTTGGGTGCCTGGTATAAGACCAGCCCCTATCCTCGTGTCCAAGTTTGTAGAGAGAGGAGTCAAGAATGACTTAGCCAAAATAACAAGAGTACCTTGAACGTCGCGCAGCGTATCGTGCAGACCATCAATCGGATTAAGCTGTGAATTTCCTATATCGAAGCTCGCTCCAAGAGCTTTAGAATGAGCCAAGTTGTCTCGCAAAAAGTTCTGCCATTACGGAGTTATGGCTCGGACAGCGTAGGCCTAGCGTCGTAGTGCTAGTGTACTGGCATTGACTCGGGTAGCATTCCGCCATCGTACCGCGTAGAAACGAAATTCTAGCAAGGGAAGAATTCGCTTGAATCAGATTGACTATATCCAGGTACAAACAGAGAAGGAACAAATAGTTCTAGCTAGCAAGGACCTTTGGAATCAACCTGGGAACAACCAGGGATGATCCCAAATAATTCCCAGCAACAGAACCAATCTGGCTGGACAAAACAGCAGGTGGTAGGTTGGTAAACAACCTCTGGTTTTGTTTTTCCAACATGGGAAAACAACAACCAGGTTCAGGTCCTAAAAGCAGAACCTGTTTTGTCTTTGCCCAACCAGCCAAATGCTGGTTCCGCTGGTTTCCCCTGGCCCTGTAGCATGCAGATACAGACAAACAACATCCAAGCTTCACCTAGATTGTACCCCTATAGTGCCTGCCCTCCTACACTATAGTCAACCAAACAAAACAGTACAATTTCGAGTTGGATAGAATTGAATCTGCGCGTACAATGTTGTGCCGAAGCGCACAATGTGCGAGTACCTGCAAAAGCGTCAAGCGAAAATTGCGAAAGCAAAAAAATACACGAACATTCCATTCACACCCAAATGCATTCGCACTCGCATACTCGTACAAACAGACGGCAGGATGTCGTGCAATGTGAATTTGCACCCAACAATTTCCAGGCGGTGGCGGCAGTCGTGCAGGCAAACCCGGCGGTGGTCCTGCTCGATAGCGGCTGGTCGCACCACCTGATGGGGAAGAAGTCAAGATTCGTCGACAAGGAGCCGAGCGGCGACGTAAACCACGTGCGCGGCTTCAATGGGGCGTGAAGCTGCAGGACAACGGTGACGGGATGCTGCTTGTCTCGGCGGCGGGGGACGTTCTTGGTAGGGCGACGTACACCGGCCGGGTTCTCTGCACCGACCTTCGTCCCTACCCGGCGAAGTCGACGACAGCCACGAAGGAGGTGGTGGCTCTGAGGGCGATCGTCTCAGCGACAAAGTTGACGCCGGCCAGATGGCATGCAAGGCTTGCGCATGTCGGCGTCGACACCATCACGAGCTCGGCGAAGCATGAGGTCGCCACCGGCCTGGACATCAAGCCGTTGGCTGGCACCGACTCTACGTGTGTCTCGTGCGTCGGCACACCTTCCCTGACAAGGGTTCGGACGCCGACAACGCCCTCGCTGTCGTGCACATCAACCTGTGCGGGCCGTTTCACATGCCTGCCAAAGACAGCTAGACCTGCTACGTGTGGGTGAGGCCGGTCGCCAAGAAGTCCGACGTGCTGCAGGAGTTCGAGAAGTTGCTGGTGGTGGCTGAGCGGCAGACGAAGAAGACGGTGTTGATGCTGCGCTCGGACCGGGGAGGGGAGTTCATCGGGAAGGAGTTGACCGCCTTCGTGGACGGAAAGGGGATCGTCCACGACTTGACCTGCCTGTACACCCCGCAGGCATGGCGGAGCGGGAGATGCAGACGGTGGTGTAGTCAGTGCAGACGATGCTGCTGCACATGGGCGTGCAGCACCAGTGGTGGCACCTCGCCCTGCGGCAGGCCGTCTTGGTGCGCAACTGCAGCCGGGGACGATTCCGTCACAGCTGCTGACACGTAGCGGGTCTTGCGGTTCTTCAGCAGCAAGAAGTACATGTTGCCGTCCTTGACAGCCACCCGAAACGGCCCGCACAAGTCAATGTGCACGACAGCCAGGGCGGCATCGGCGTCCGAGCTATTGTCAGGGAAGGTGTGCCGCGCCAGCTTCCCACCGACGCACGAGACACAAGGAGAGTCGGTGACGGCCGACGGCTTGATGTCCAAGCCGGTGGGGACCTCGTGCTTCGACAAGCTCGTGATTGTGTCGACACCGATGTGTGCAAGCCTGGCGTGCCACCGTGCCGTCGTCGACTTCGTCGCCGAGACTATAACCCTCAGAGCTACCACCTCCGTCACGGTTGTCGTCGAGCAGGGACGAAGATCGGTGCATAGGACCCGACCAGTATACGTCGCCCGACCGAGCCCGTCCCCCGCTGCCGAGGCGAGCAGCATCCCGTCACGGTCGTCCTGCAACTTCACACCACTCTCCTTCAGCTGGCCGGCTCTCGCATGCACGCCCGGGACGTAGAGCACGTCAGCGATGAGCACCTGCTTCCCGGCTTCCCTCTGCAAGGCGACGGTGCCTTGGCCCTGGACGTCCTGCAGTGCCACATTGAAGCCACGCACGTGCTTGACGTTGCCGCTCAGCTCCAAGTCGACGAAGGCCTCCTTCGTCCCCATCAGGTGGTGCGAGCAGCCGCTGTCAAGCAGGACCACCGCCGGGTTCGCCTGCACGGCTGCCGCCACCGCCTGGAATTCCTCACCAGCCTCCGGCGCCAGCAAGACGCCTCCCCGTCGCCTCGCCCTTTGCCACCTGAGGAGGTGTTGGTGTCATTCGCCGAGGTCGACTTGGTCGACTGCTTCTCCTTGCGCGGCTTGCTCTCCCGACGTGGGCAACGACCGGCCGACCTCTCTCGGCCACGATTGGTGTAGTCGTCGTCGGAGTCGTGGCGATCGGGGCACTCAAATGGAAGGTGGTCGGGGTCGCCGTACAGACCGCTGTCCTTGGCCAACTTCCTCTTGACGGCGTCCTCTGCCGGCCTCCCACCTCCGCTACCAAGAGTAAGTGCGTTACATATCCATATCGTTGGTACCGAGAGAAAGTGCGTCACTTACACACTTGGTTGGTACCAAGACTACGTGCGTTAATTTCCCGTATCGATGGTACTAAGAGTAACTGCGTAACGTACCCATAAGGTTGGTACCAAGATTAAGTGCATTAATAATCCACATGGTAGGTACCAAGTGCATGTGCGTACTTTCCTATATTGATGGTACCAAGAATAATAATCCATATGGTAGGTACCAAGTGCATGTGCGTTATTTACCTAACTGGTTGGTACCAAGAGTAAGTGCGAAACGTACCCATATGGTTAGTACCAAGAGTAGGTGTGTTGCTTATACATTCGGTTGGTACCAAAAATATGTGTGTTATTCACCCTTATGGATGGTACCAAGAGAAAGGGCGTTACTTACCCTTATGGCAGGTACCAAGAATAAGTGCGTTATTTACCCATATTGATGGTACAAAGAGTAAGTGCGTTACTTACCCATATGGATAGTACCGAGAGTACGTGCGGTACTTACCCATATGGTTGGTACCAAGAGTATGTGCGTTACTTACCCATATCGATGGTATCAAGATAACGTACGTTACTTACACATTTGGTTGGTACCAAGAAGAAATGCGTTACTTACCCATATTGATCGTACCAAGGGTAAGTGCGTAAAGTACCCATATGGTTGGTACCAAGAGTAGGTGCGTTAGTTATCCATATGGTAGGTACCAAGAAGAAGTGCGCTTTTTATCCATATGGTTGGTACCAAGAGTAAGTGCACCCATATGGTTGGTAACAAGAGTAAGTGTGTTGCTTACACTTTTGGTTCGTACCAAAAATATGTGTGTTTCTCACCCATATGGATGGTACAAAGAGTAGGTTTGTTACCTACCCATGTGGGTGGTACCAAGATTAAATGTGTTCCTTACATATTTGGCTGGTACCAAGACTAGGTGCGTTACATACCCATATTGAAGGTACAAAGAATAAGTTCGTAACGTGCTGATATGGTTGGTACCAAAAGTAGGTGCGTTACTTTCCCATATGAAAGGTACCAGGTGTAAGTACGTTACTTATGGTTGGTACCACGAGTACGTGCATTACTTACCCATATGGTTGGTACCAGAAGTAAATGCTTTACTTACCCATATGGTTGGTACCAAGAGTAAGTGCGTAACATACCCATATGGTTGGTACCAAGACAAAGTGCGTTACTTACCCATATCGTTGGTACCAAGAGTAAGTGCGTTACTTACACACTTGGTTGGTGCCAAGATTTCGTGTCTTATATTCACATATCGATGGTACCAAGAGTAAGTGCGTAACGTACCCATATGGTTGGTACCAAGAGTAAGTGCATTACTTATCCATATGGTATGTACCAGGTATACTTGCGTTACTTTCCCATGTGGATGGTACCAAGGCTAAGTGCGTTACATACCCATATTGTTGGTACCACGAGTAAGTGCGTAACGTACCCATATGGTTGGTACAAAGAGTAAGTGTGTTGCTTACACATTCGGTTGGTACCAAAAATCTGTGCGTTATTCACCCATATGGATGGTACCTGGCGTATGTGCATTACCTTCCCATATGGATGGTACCAAGAGTAAGTGCGTTACTTACCCATATGGTTGGTACCAAGAGTAAGTGCGTAACGTACTCATATGGTTGGTACCAAGACTATGTGCGATTCTTACACATTTGGTTGGAAGTGCTTTACTTACCCATATGGATGGTACCAAGAATATGTGCGTTACTTGCCCATATGGTTGGTACCAAGAGTAAGTGCATTTACCCATATGGATGGTACCAAGAGTAAGTGGGTTACTTACCCATATGGATGGTACTAAGAGAAAGTGCGGAACTTACCTATATGATTGTTCCCAAGAGTAAGTGCGTGACGTACCCATGGTTGGTACGAAGAGTATGTGTGTTGCTTACACATTTGGTTAAAAACAAATATGTGCGGTACTTACCCATATCGTTGGTACCAAGAGTAAGTGCTTCATGTACCTATATGGATGATACTAAGAGTAAGTGCGTTACCTGTTGATGGGAATAGGTGTTGGCCTTGCAATTGCTTGGGCGACGCTGAGTTCCTGGTCTGGCGCGCGGGTGGTGCGGCCGACTGCAGGGTTTGACGCGCGCTGGTCGACGGGGCTGTTGACCTGCAGACAACCACTCCAATGCTGTCGTCGACAGGAGCTGGCAGTCGAGTTCGACAGTAGGATATGTGAGTGGCAGTCGACGAGGGGAGCTCCGCGACAGCAGCTGACAGTGCTGGTCGACGGAGGTGTCCGTCGACCAAGGTGTTCTTTGACGGGCGTACTGGTCGATGAGGGAGGTCGTCGACCAGGGCGCGCATTGGTTGGTCGACCAGGTAGCCTGCTCGGAGACCTCTGTGGAGGCACGCGAACGTCGTCGAGGTCGCGATGGCGAAGGCGACTTCGGGCTGGTTAGGCGCAGACCACAGCAGACAGATGCACAACGGTGCAAGTCGGGCCAATCGTCTGCGCGGACCTGCTGGCGTGCGCACTGCTGTCTTCTACGGGTGCAACGCTGGATAGCCGCTCTGCTGCAGCATTGGCATGCCGTCGACCTGCTGCATTGGCAGGCCACGTTTATGCAGTGCTGGGGTGGCTCCTCTACGCAACGCTGGCAGGCGGTCGACCATGTTGTGCTGGCGGTCGACCAGGCTAGCTGCATGGTTGCTAGATGCCTGATGTAGTCATTCTTGCTTTTGTCATTGCTATCATTCTGTATTCTCAAATTTGCTACTAAAACGCTTGCGGATTTGCCTTGTCAACGCACTCACACAACTCGTGCCTATCCCATAGTTCAACTCCCTACCGTTGTAGAGTTCATCTCCATTTGGTGCGTTGAACGTGGAACGAATACGCGACCTTCAGATAGGAGCTGACTTGTGCACCTACTATGTCATTCGTAGGCCGGCAGCCGTCCTAGTCGCCATGGTTGATCCCGTATTTGAGATGGGCGTAGCGGACACCCTGGAGACACGACTAGCTGATGCGAGGAGACGCCACTAAGCTGGCGAGTATGGGACGAACCTCCCTTTGGAGGTCGTCGAGCTGGGCATCCGCGCAATGTGGGCGGCGGATCACCCTTTCCGACCTGTTTCTCCTCGACCGGTGCGAAACGAAAAGGTGTCGACGACGAGGTCGACGACGGTGTTCAAGTTGGCGGTAGTGAGGGCACGAAAAAGAGAGGTGTAATCAAGGTCGACTGTGGCGTCGACGGGAACCAGTCGTGAGTGCAATGGTCGACGGTGGCTGTAGGCAGCTCGCGTGTCGACGTCGATGGTCGACGTCGCTCTCCCTAACGTAGTAGTTGGATCCCCCGTCGACGATGCATGTGTCGGCTGGCGGGAGCGCTCCGGCGTATAGCTACTTTGAATTCACGCCGGACAAAGTAACCACCATGCCGCTGCAAGGTCGACGGGACCTCTTCACATCGAAGGAGGCTATTGAGCCTCAGCTGGAGGTCGCCGGGTTGAAGGGTTTCGCCGACGGCACCGTGCCAATACCGCACGAGGACGAGGTCGAGCTGCACGGGGAGTTACATGGCGCTCAACTGCTCACCTTCATGATCATCTCGAGGTGCTGCTCGCCGATGGTGCAGATTGCGCTGAAGCCGTGTCAACTCCGAATGGACGCAGGGCACCAAGCATGGCGGTTTATCATGTCGACCTACCAAGCCACAGACGACGTAGGTCGACCAGACCTGGGGAGACGGATTGGGCAACGGCACACCGTCGCTTGGGGCATGTAGCAATGCCTTTGCTGAAGCAGCTGGAGAAGGATGGGGTCGTCAAGGGTTTGAAGCTGAATGGCCAGCCACCTGATGACAACTGTGAAATATGCTTGCTATCTGACCCGTAGCAATGACAGGCCCCGTAGCAATGACAGGCCGCGCAAGGAGAAGCATACGTAAAAGCTGACGTCGTCGACGAAGGACATCGACCACTCCAACGGCAAGGGCCGAGGCGATGGGGAAGCGTCGTGCTCGACGATTGGCGTGGTGGAGCCGCTAGTCTCGCTTGCGACAGAATCCCGGGAGGAACATCAAGGCAGTCGCGGCCGCCATGCAAGTGAATCCGTTAGTGGTGCTGCTCAACAGCGGCTGCTTGCACCACCTCATAGGGATGAAAGATGTCTTCGTCAACATGGCACCGAGCGGTGACGTGCGGCATGTGCGTGGCTTCAATGGAGCTCTGCAGATCGTCGAGGGTCGCGGCACTGTCGCTCCGCAAGGGGAGGCCGGGAAGCAGGTCCTCATCCCCGACGTGCTCTACGTTCCGGTAGTGCAGACAAACCTGCTGTCAGCCGGCCAGCTGCTCGAGAGAGGTGTGAATCTGCAGGACGACGGCGACGAGCAGCTGCTCATGTCGAGTGCAGGCGAGGTGCTCGGTCGAGCATGCTACACTGGCCGTGTCCTCTCCACCGACGCCCCTGCTGAACGAAGCTGTTGTCGACGTCTACCGAGGTGGTGGAAATGCGGACGAATGCTTCTCCGACGAAGTCGACCCTCGACCCGTGGCACGCGAGGCCCGCGCACGACAGCGTCGACACGATCAAGAGTTCGACGAAGCACGAAGTCGCCACCAGCCTCGACAGCAAGCCGTCGACCGGAGCGGACCTTCCGTGTGTTTTGCGCGTCAGACGGAAGGTGGCGCAGCACACCTTCCTCGCGGCACGCCGAGGAGGCTCTGGCTGTCGTGCAGATTGATTTGTGCGGGCCATTCCGGGTGGCTGGCAAGGACGGCAACTCGTACTTCCTCCTGCTGAAGGACCACTACACTCAGTACGTGTGGGTGACGCCGGTCGCCAAGAAGAGCGACGTTATGCGTGTTCGAGACGTGGCTCCTGTTGGTGGAGCGCCTGACGAAGAAATCGGTGCTGATGCTCCGCTCAGAACGGGGAGGGGAGTTCCTCGGGGAGGAGTTCGTCGATGGGAAGGGCATCGTCCATGACTTGACATGCCCCTACACTCCGCAGTAGAACGGCATGGCAGAGCGGGAGATGCAGACGTTAGTCGATGTTGGGTGCAAATTCACATTGCACGACATCCTGCCGTCTGTTTGTACGAGTATGCGTGTGCGAATGCATTTGGGTGTGAATGGAATGTTCGTGTGTTTGTTTGCTTTCGCAATTTTTTGCTTGAAGCATTTGCAGGTACTCGCGCATTGTGCGCTTCGGCACAACATTGTACGCGCTATGAACAGTGCAAGCAGAAAGGACGAGCTCGCAAAGGAACCCAAGATGGAAGCTTTGCGGTTCGGTTGAATTGATTGTGCAGATTCAGTTCTATCCAACTCGAAATTGTACTGTTTTGTTTGGTTGACTATAGTGTAGCAGGGCAGGCACTATAGGGGTACAATTTAGGTGAAGGTTGGATATTGTTTGTCTGTATCTGCATGCTACAGGGCCAGGGGAAACCAGCGGAACCAGCATTTGGCTGGTTGGGCAAAGACAAAACAGGTTCTGTTTTTAGGACCTGCACCTGGTTGTTGTTTTCCCAGGTTGGAAAAACAGAACCAGAGGTTGTTTACCAACCTACCACCTGCTGTTTTGTCCAGCCAGGTTGGTTCTGTTGCTTGGAATTATTTGGGATCATCCCTGGTTGTTCCCAGGTTGATTCCCAAGGTCCTTGCTAGCTAGAGCTATTTATTCCTTCTCTGTTTGTACCTGAATATAGTCAATTTGATTCAAGCGAATTCCTCCGTTCCTGGAATTTCGTTTCTACGCGGTGCGACGGCGGAATGCTACTCGAGTCATAACGCTAGGCAAACGCTGTCCGAGCCATAACTTCGTAATGGCAGAACTTTTCGCGAGGCAACTTCGCTTATTTTAAAGCTCTTGGAGCAAGCTTCGATATAGCCAATTCTCAGCTTAATCCGATCGACGGTCTGCACGATACGCTGCGCGACTTTCAAGGTACTCTTGTTATTTTGGCTAAGTCATTCTTGACTCCTCTCTCTACAAACTCGGACCCGAGGATAGGGGCTGGTCCTGTACCAGGCACCCAAGGACCCTTGGAGGTGACCCCGAGGAGAGGTTTTAAGTTTGATTAAGTCTTAATAGCTTGAGTTTATTAGGCCCTTACACCAACAAGCTGGTATCAGAGCTGCGTTATAGTGATCCTCGATATAGGTAGCTATGGCGGGCAACACCTCGACGGGAGCTGGTGAATCTTCAGCCCAAGATCGTAGCGGCAGCCAAGATTCTGGTGTTTCAGCGCCAAGGGGAGCGCGAACAATCCAGGGCTCGCTGGTCAAGGAGGTACTGAAGAACTTCACCGTCGAGAAGTTCAATGGTGAGGGCTATGATGATTGGGCCTGGAAAATGCAACTATATTTCCGTCAGATTGGATTGCTGAAACTAATGATTGGGGAGGAGCCTAGACCGAGTGACCCCACGCTGCAGGAAGGTTGGGACGAGCGCTCCTCGGCTGGCTACTATTTGATGTCGCAGAGTTTGGAGCTGAAGCGTCACCACGTCATGCACCTGCTGCCGGAGGTTGAGTGCGGTCCGAAGGCGTGGACCGTATTAAAGGAGCTGCACGCCCCGACCTCCGTTGTTGCAACGTTGATGCTGGAGAGGGAGCTGTCCGCGTTGCGCCTGAGCGAGGGAGAGCCGGTGCAACCTGTCCTGGACACGATGCGCGACCTCTACGCGAAGTTGGCGACTGCGGGAATCACCATCCCGGAGCAGACCAAGTGTTTGAAGATGCTCTCGCTGCTGCCGGAATCGTGGCTTCAATTCACGAGCGGATTGAGCCTGCCACAGAACCAGAGCTCGTGGACACTCGAGTGGGTGCGGACAAAGATTCTGGAGGAGGACTTCCGTCGCCGCCAACTGAGGGGTGGAGACGACGGCAGCAGCGGCTACGGGATGCAAGAGAGCCGACGTGGCAGAGGACGTGGCTTCGGTGGTGCTGGACGCGGTGCAAAGAAGGACGACGACTCCAACGACCAACAAGGAGGTACCGGTTGGGGTCGCGGTGCGAAATCTGGACGTGGGGGCAAGTCGGGTGCTGGTGGCAAAATGAAAGGGAGTTGCTGGTATTGTGAGAAGGAGGGGCACCCCTGGTTTTTGTGCTATAAGAAACCCGATGGATGGACCCCCCAGAATCGTCACCGGGATGGCGGCGCGCGGAGGAACCAGAAAAACGTGAGCATCTACGCCGATTCGTCCGACAACAACCCGAAGAGCAACGGCGGTGCGGAAAAGAAGAAGGAGCGCACCGCGGGCCAGGTCTTCCATATTGGAGAGCAGGGGGAGCAAGGAGACGCATCTGCCAAGGTTGGAGCAGAGCTGCACCCTCTGGACTATTGGGTGTTGGACACGGGCGCTGCTTGGACGATGACGCCGCGCAAGGACCTGCTGGACCACGTACGCGCTGCACCGATCAACGAGGTGTGCTCCGCCTCTGGACACGCGCTGAAGGTGGCTGGTGCGGGACGAGCTGCGTTTAAGGGAGCGGATGGCAAGCCGGTGGTGCTGGACGACGTTCTCCTCGTTCCTGAACTCAAGGCCAACCTCATCTCCCTCCGTAAGCTTGGCAAGGCTGGGGTGAGCACTAGCACGGATGGGGCACGCACGTACAAAGGGCAGCTGGGCAATCGGGTGCTTTGGGATCTGCACGAGAGCAGAGACGTGTACAGATCCATCTGGCAGCTGCCGGCGTTGGCGTGGCACGGTGAGGGGCGGGCTGGAGAAGGGTCTGCATCCCATGGGGAGTGCAACGCCGTTGGAGGGGTTGGTGTGAAAGTGTCGGCCAGACCTGGGGAGACGGATTGGGCAACGGCACACCGTCGCTTGGGGCATGTAGCAATGCCTTTGCTGAAGCAGCTGGAGAAGGATGGGGTCGTCAAGGGTTTGAAGCTGAATGGCCAGCCACCTGACCCGTTTCCCCTTCCATAGTGTGACTGGCAGGAGCAAGAAGCCTTTAGAGTTGGTCCACATGGACTTGGTGGGACCGCTGCCGGTTCAGGGGCACAAGGGGGAGCGGTACTTTCTGACCATAGTGGATGATTGGAGCAGGCTTATGTGAGCATATCCGCTGAAGCAGAAGGACCATGCCGCCTCTACGATACGGGAAGATTGGCTGCCATTCGTGGAGAAGCAAGCGGAGTGTGTGGTGAAGCGAATTAGGACAGATCGGGGTGGTGAGTTCCTTGGAGCTGAGATGACGGCCTGGCTCAAGAAGCAGGGCGTCCAGAGGGAGCTGACCACGGCTTACACCCCACAGTCTAACGGTGTAGCAGAACGGGCGAACCGGACAATTCTGGAGACAGCTAGGGCGCTGCTCATAGAATCTGGGCTGGGCAACTTGATGTGGCCCCATGCTGTTCGGCACGCTACAGTCGCTAGGAACAGGGTACCCACCAAGGTTGAAGATGACTCGTGGGTGCCGTTGGAGAGGTGGCTTGGGAGGAAGCCGCCGGTGGACATGCTGAGGGTGTTCGATTGCATGGCAGTCGCCCACGTCCCCAAGACCTACCGCAGTAAGTTGGGGGCGAGTGCAATCTGGTGTGTGCATTTGGGGCTGGCTGTTGAGAGCAAGGGATGGCTGCTGTGGGAACCTTCCGAGGGTGTGTTGTTTGACAGCAGGGATGTGAAGTTTGTTGAGGGCATGATGTATGGGAGCTGGGAGAAACAGCCGGAGGCCAGGGTGTCCCAGCAGATGGAGCAGATCACCATGCAGCTGGACCTGACTCCTAGTGTGTGGGAGGAGGGAGAGCAGGTAGCTGCAGAGGGTGGTGATGGAAAGAAGGTACAGGAGGCACCTGCTGGTGGAGAAAATGATGTGGAGACTAGCACTAGTGGAGCTGCTGGATCTGAGGGGGGAGAGCAGCAGCAGGGGAAAACTAAGAAGCCGAAGGGTGTCGTTATGAAGGGATGGGAGACACCCGTCTCCAGGCCAGGACGTACCCGTATGGCTACTAAGAAGCTGACTGCAGGAGCTGATGTAGCAGAGCAGCAGCTTGGGACAGAGGAGGCATTGCTGATTCTACCGCATGGCTATGATCCGGATGAGGAGGATAAACCTGCCTACTGTTTTCTTGCCCCTGCACCAGAGGAACCAGCTAGCATGGAGGAGGCATTAGCTGGACCAGATAGGGAGAAGTGGCTGGTTTCCAGGGATGCTGAGTACCAGAGCCTGCTAGAGAATGGGACATGGGATCTGGTGGTGCTGCCCGATGGGAAGAAAGCTGTACAGTGCAAGTGGGTGCTAAGGATCAAGGCCGATGACAAGGGACAGGTCACCATCTACAAGAGTAGGCTGGTGGCTAAGGGGTTTATGCAGAAGGAGAAGCAAGACTTCAATGAGATCTTTGCTCCCACTGCCAAACCCCCTACCCTCCGTGTCTTGTTGGCAGATTCAGCCGTTAGTGGGAAATTCATCATTCAGATGGATATATCAACGACATTCCTCAATGGGATTTTAGAGGAGGATGTGTACATGACGCAGCCGCCTGGGTATGAGGATGATACAGGCAGGGTGTGCAAGCTGAAAAATTTTATCTACGGCTTGAAGCAGGCGCCACGCTGCTGGTACCAGAAGTTGGCAGCTGTTTTAGAGGAGATGGGATTCAGGACCAGCAGCTGTGATGAGAGCCTCTTTCTCAAGGGGGAGGGGGAGAAGCTGGTGCTGTTTCCGGTCTATGTGGACGACATTCTTCTCTTTAGCAGCAGCATGAAGGAGATCCAGAAAGTGCAGCAGCAGCTGATGGAGAACTTCAAATGCAAGAACCTTGAGGAGGTCAAGTACTACCTCGGGATGCACGTGGAGAGGGATCTGGATCACAGGTGGTTGAAGCTGCACCAGGAGAAGTTCATCAAGGAGCTGGGGGAGAAGTACGGGATTGAGAATGAGCGCAAGGTTGCAACTCCCCTGCCAGCAGAATTCAAGCTTGTGAAGGCTGCAGAGGATGAAGGGGTTGAAGCCGAGGAGCAGCAGCAATTTCAGTCCTTGGTGGGCAGCCTCTTGTATGCAGCAGTTCATACGAGGCCCGACATCTCTTTCTCAGTTGGGCAGCTGGCTAGGGTGGTGCAGAATCCATCAGAGGAGCAGGTGGATGCAGCTGAGCGTGTGGTGAAGTATCTGAACTCTCACCCAAGCATTGGAGTTCAATACTCCGCATCTGCACAGGTGAAGCAGAAAGGGGTTGAGGTGCTGAAAGAGAAGGGTTGGAGAAGGCAAGCTCTTTCTCACTTGCTTTACCGATGCTACGTGGGCCTCTGAGAAGGAGGATTCCTCATCTGAGGGAAGATACATCTGCGTAGTTGGGGGAGGACCTGTTAGTTGGAGGTCAAAGAAGCAGACGGATACGGCACTCTCTTCCGTGGAATCAGAGTACATGGCGATGTTCCATGGGGTGAAGAAGGTGATTTGGCTGAGGAGGCTGTTAGAGGAGATTGGCCAGGAGCAAAAGGTTGCTACACCGCTGTTTTGTGGTAGCAAGGGAGCTCTTGAGATGGCCAGGAACGCTGTGCTTCATGGGCTGAACAAGCAAATGCGTATCAAGTGGCACTGGCTGCGTAAGGAGGTGAAGAGGGGGACGGTGAATCCGATCTACATCAAGACTCACCAGCAGCCAGCAGACTTCCTCATCAAGAGGCTTGCAGATGAGCCTCATTGGCGTTGTGTGCGCATGAGTGGAATGAGCATGAACTATTATGGAATGATGGGCATGCAGCCGGCAGGCTGAGGGGGAGTGTGTTGGGTGCAAATTCACATTGCACGACATCCTGCCGTCTGTTTGTACGAGTATGCGTGTGCGAATGCATTTGGGTGTGAATGGAATGTTCGTGTGTTTGTTTGCTTTCGCAATTTTTGCTTGAAGCATTTGCAGGTACTCGCGCATTGTGCGCTTCGGCACAACATTGTACGCGCTATGAACAGTGCAAGCAGAAAGGACGAGCTCGCAAAGGAACCCAAGATGGAAGCTTTGCGGTTCGGTTGAATTGATTGTGCAGATTCAGTTCTATCCAACTCGAAATTGTACTGTTTTGTTTGGTTGACTATAGTGTAGCAGGGCAGGCACTATAGGGGTACAATTTAGGTGAAGGTTGGATGTTGTTTGTCTGTATCTGCATGCTACAGGGCCAGGGGAAACCAGCGGAACCAGCATTTGGCTGGTTGGGCAAAGACAAAACAGGTTCTGTTTTTAGGACCTGCACCTGGTTGTTGTTTTCCCAGGTTGGAAAAACAGAACCAGAGGTTGTTTACCAACCTACCACCTGCTGTTTTGTCCAGCCAGGTTGATTCTGTTGCTTGGAATTATTTGGGATCATCCCTGGTTGTTCCCAGGTTGATTCCCAAGGTCCTTGCTAGCTAGAGCTACTTATTCCTTCTCTGTTTGTACCTGAATATAGTCAATTTGATTCAAGCGAATTCCTCCGTTCCTGGAATTTCGTTTCTACGCGGTGCGACGGCGGAATGCTACTCGAGTCAACGCTAGTACGCTAGCACTCCAACGCTAGGCAAACGCTGTCCGAGCCATAACTTCGTAATGGCAGAACTTTTCGCGAGGCAACTTGGCTTATTTTAAAGCTCTTGGAGCGAGCTTCGATATAGGAAATTCTCAGCTTAATCCGATCAACGGTCTGCACGATACGCTGCGCGATGTTCAAGGTACTCTTGTTATTTTGGCTAAGTCATTCTTGACTCCTCTCTCTACAAACTCGGACCCGAGGATAGGGGCTGGTCCTGTACCAGGCACCCAAGGACCCTTGGAGGTGACCCCGAGGAGAGGTTTTAAGTTTGATTAAGTCTTAATAGCTTGAGTTTATTAGGCCCTTACACCAACAGTCGAGTCGACGCGAACAATGCTGCTGCACAAGGGGGTGCAGCACTACTGGTGGCACCTCGCCCTGCGACAGACCGTCTGGGTACGCAACTCCTTGGAGCGGTCGACGACGCCACCGGGGACAACTCCGTACCAGCTGATGACCGGGAAGAAGCCCAACCTCAGTGTGGCGCAGGTGTGGGCTGCATGTGCAGTTCATGGTCCCCGAGCAGCAGCACGGTGGAAAGCTGGCACCGAAGGCCCGTTGGAGACTTCACCTGGGGGTATCGCCAGAGAGCAAGGGCTGGAAGGTGCTCGACTTGACCGACAACAAGGTGATAACGTTGGTCGAAGTTATCTTCTACGAGACGCTATCGCTGGAGGTGTGGAAGGTCAAGTATGGGCCTGCATCGGGGCGGACGGCGCCGACAGACACATCGGCGAGGACATTCCCACTGCTCGCCGAGGTCGACGAACCTGCTGATGAATATGTCGAGGAAGTCCTGCCTTCCCCTCCTCCCCTTGTCCCCGATTTGCTGGTGTAGACCACCGGTGATGAGGGGAGCCGTGAGGCTTTGCCTGTGGCGCCAGCCAGTGGCATCACCGACAGTCGACGTACGACTAAGCCTATCGATGTAAATGTGCAGCGGACAGAGGAGCAGGTGCAGAAGGACGCAACAGAAGCGCCGCCGACAAGGGAGATGTCGACCAAGAAGTCGGCCAGCAGGAACACGAGAGGGGGGCAGCCGGTCGAAGGGCCAACACGGGCGAAGCAGCATGTCGACTCAGAAGATGTCGCTGATGAAGGGGAGCTGTCGGGAGGGGAGGCGTCTACTGACAGCGACGTGGTGAAGGTTCCGATTGAGGAGCCGGAACTGCGACGCTCAGGTCGAACTCGGAAGCTGCCGGAACGGCTGAACTTTCATGCCTGCCTGCACCAGCTGCCTTCATTACGCTGCTTGACAACGTTGAGGACGATGTTCACCTACGAGAGCTTGACCGCGGCAAGCACGCCGACCCCGAGCACCGCTGGGACATCGCGACGATGACGGTGAAGGAGGCGTTGGCGAGCTAGAAGGCCGCAATGGACAAGAAGATCCGCAGCGTCATCGGCATGGGCACTTGGGAGCTGGTCGAACGTCCGCGCGGTGTCAACATCATGAAGAGCCGGTGGGAACTGATGACCAAGTACCACGTCGACGACACGGTCGGCCGGGAGAAGGGGAGGCTGGTCGTGAAGGGCTTCGCTCAGGTGTATGGCGCCAACTACGCAAGACGTACGCACCGGTGAGCAGCTACGTCACCCTGAGGATCTTCTTCAGCATCGTCGCCATCCTTGGCCTCAACCTGATGCAGCTCGCCCTGGAGTTCGACGGTGGACCAGAGATGCTGAAGATGGTCGGCTACGTGGACGCCGACGACGCAGGCGACAAGCAGAACCGGACGAGCACAGGCGGCTACGTGTTCATCTACGGAGGGGCCGTTGTCTCGTGGACGAACCAGCGCATCATGTGTGCGACTTTGTCGCGAACGAGTTGGAGTACGCGGCGACCACCGACGCCGGCAAGGAGGGACGTCGCCTCCGCTTCCTTCTTGCAGAATTCCTGCTGCTCGACAACGGAAAGCCGACCGTCCTCCGGGTCGACAACAAGTCGGCCATCACGGCCGCCGAGGGCTTGGGGCTGACGGACAAGCCCAAGCACATGGAGCAACGCTATGCTTGGATGCAGCACATGGTGAGGCGCAGGAAGTTCGTACTGAGGTGCATCCCGACCACCTAGCAGCCGGCCGAGTTTTTTACGAAGGCGCTGCACTTTCCGGCCTTCAACCGGTGCTTTATCGCGATCGGCCAAGTGCGCTTGGCCGACGGCGGCGACGGGGACGACGACGTGCAGCAGGAGGTGCCGTGCCTTTCTGCACGGCTGGTGTGGTGACGGCGTGCTGTGTGTGGGATGCGCGCCGATGACGAGTTTTCTCCGTATAGTTCTGCCTTGCGGGTTGGGGGCCCAAGCTTGAGTGCGGCAGGGGAGTGTTGATGGGAATAGGTGTTGGCCCCGCCCTCGCTTGGGTGACGCTGACATTGTGGTCTGGCGCGAGGGTGGTGCGGCCAACTGCAGGGTTTGACGCGTACTGGTCGATGGGGTTGTCGACCTGCAGACAACCACTGCACTGCCGCCGTCGACAGGAGCTAACGGTCGAGTTCGACGGGGAGGTCGAGGAGCAGTCCGTCGACCTGCGTAGGACATGTGAGCGGCAGTTGACGAGGGGAGCTCGGCGACAGCAGCTGACAGTGCTGGTCGACGGAGGGGTCTGTCGACCAAGGTGGTCTTCGATGGGCGCGTTGGTCGACGAGGGAGGTCGTCGCTCAAGGCGCGCACTGGGTGGTCGACCAGGTAACCTACTCGTGGAGTTCTGCGGAGGCACGCGAGCATCGTCGAGGTTGCGATGGCGAAGGCGACTTCGAGCTGGTATCCCGAAGTCGATGTGGCCCATCAGACGCAGACCACAGCCGACGGATGCACAACGGTGCGAGTCGGGCCAATCGCCTGCGCACACCTGCGGAGAGCCGCTCTGCTGCAGTCTTGGCACGTCGTCGACCTGCTGCGTTGGCAGGCCGCGTTTCAGCAAAGCTGTCGCGGCTCGTCTACGCAACGCTGGCAGACGGTCGATCATGCTGTGCTGGTGGTTGAGCAGGCTAGCTGAAGAGTTGCTAGGTGCCTGATGTAGTAATTCTTGCTTTGTGATTGCTATCATTCTTCATTCTCAACTTTGCTAGTGAAACTCTTGCGGTTTTGCCCTGTGAACGCACACGTTCTAGAGAATGCAGAGAAGCAACGATCATACTCACACAACTCATGCCTATCCCTCAGTCTAGCTCCCAGTCTAGCTCCCTACCATTGTAGAGTAAATCTCCGCAGAAACATACCCATATGGATGCTACCAAGAGTAACTGCGTAACTTACACATATCGTTGGTACCAAGAATATGTGCGTTACTAACCCACATGGTTCGTACTAAGAGTAAGTACGTTACTTACCCATATGGATGGTACTAAGAGTAAGTGCATTAGTTACCCATATGGATGGTACCAAGAGTAAGTATGTACATACATATTAAGTTGGTACCAGATATAAGTGCGTTACTTGCCCATATCATTGGTACCAAAAAGAGCTGCGTAACATACCCATATGGTTGGTACCAATAAAAAGTGCGTTACTTACCCATATCGTTGGTACCAAGAGTAAGTGCGTTTCTTACCCAAATGGTTGGTACCCGAGTAAGTGCGTTACTTACCCATATGGATGGTACCAGAATAAGTGCGTTACTTATCCATATGATTAGTACCAAAGATGAGTTCATAAAGTACCCATATGGTTGGTACCAAGAGTAAGTATGTCTTGCTTACACATTTGGTTCATACCAAAACTTTGTGTGTTACTCACCCATATGGATGGTACCAAGACTAAGTTTGTTATTTACCTATATGGTTGGTACCAAGAGTAAGTTCGTTGCTTACCTATATGGATGGTACCAAGAGTAAGTGCGTTACTTACACGTATTGTTGGTACCAAGAGTAAGTGTGTTACTTACACATTTGGTTGGTACCAAGACTAAGTGCGTTACTTACCCACATGGTTGGTACCAAGAGTAGGTTCGTTACTTACCCATATGGAAGGTACCAGTTGTAAGTGCGTTACTTATGGTTGGTACCAAGAGTACGTGCATTACTTACCCAAATAGTTGGTACCAAGAGTAAGTGCGTTACTTACCCATAAGGTTGGTACCAAGTGTAAATGCGTAATGTACCCATATGGTTGGTACCAAGAGAAAGTGCGTTATTTACCCATATGGATGGTACGAGTAAATGCGTTACTTACCAATATTGTTGGTACCAAGACTAAGTGCGTTACTTTCCCATATCGATGGTACCAAGAACAAATGTGTAATGTACCCATTTGGTTGGTACCAAGACTTAGTGCATTACTTATCCATATGGTAGTTACCAGGTGTATGTACGTTACTTTCCCATATGGAGGGTACAAAAAATAAGTGTGTTACTCACCCATATGGATGGTACCAAGAATAAGTGCGTTGCTTACGCATTTGGTTGGTACCAAAAATAAGTGCACTATTGACCCAAATGGTACATACCAGGTGGAAGTACGTTACTTACCCATATGGTTGGTACCAAGAGTATGTGCGTTGCTTACACTTTTGGTTGGTACAAACAAGTAGTGCATTACTTATCCATATGGATGCTACCAAGAATAAGTGCGTTACTTACCCACATGGATGGTACCAAGAATAAGTGTGTTACTTACCCATGTCGATGGTACCAAGGGTATGTTTGTATCGTACTCATATGGTTGGTACCAATAATAGTAAGTGCTACTTATATGGTAGGTACCAGTTGTAAGTGCGTTAGTTACCCAGAGGGTGGGTACCAAGATTAAATGCGTTACTTACCCATATGGTTGGTACCAAGACAAAGTGCGTAACGTACCTATATGGTTGGTACCAAGAGAAAGTGCGTTATTTATCCATATGGTTGGTACCTAGAGTGAGTGCGTTACTTACACACTTGGCTGGTGCCAAGAATAAGTTCGTCCTATGTCGATGATACCAAGAGTAAGGGCGGAATTTACCCATATGGTTGGTACCAAGAGTAAGTGCATTACTTATCCATATGGTAGGTACCAGATGTAAGTGCGTTACTTACCCATATGGATGGTACGAAGAGTAAGTGCGTAATGTACCCACATGGTTGGTACCGAGAGTGAGTTCGTTACTTACCCATAAGGTTGGTACCGAGACTAAGTGCGTTACTTGCCTATACCGAAGGTACCAAGAGTAAGTCCGTAACGTACCCATATGGTTGGTACCAAGAGTAAGTGCACTACTTACTTATATGGTATGTATCAGGTGTAAGTGCGTTACTTACCCATAAGGTTGGTACCAAGACGAAGTGTGTTACTTATCCATATGGTGGGACCAGACGGTGACGTACTATCCCACCGAGACATGGGAACGACGGATGACCTAGACGGTGGTGCTAGAGGACCGACGGGTGGGTGATTGACCGACAGTCGCACGAGACAGTAGCTACCTGACCTGACCTGACCTGACCTGATTCAGTGTGGCGGGTCCCAGTGTGTAATGAGTAAAGACCCGAGCCCAGCTCCTTGGGGAAAGTAGCCAGAGGGGCCCCAGTGACACCGTCTGTGCAAGAGGCAACAGACTCGTCTAACACCCGAGGAAAAGTAGTGACTACTCCGAGGTCGTGGAGGTGGCTAATACCCACCAAGTTCTTGGAGAACGAGGGGGTGTAGTAACCTGTAAGGACCCCAGAGGGAGCCGTCGGACACGGGAGAGTGATGGTGTTGTGGGCAACCACCACTCCCACTAAGGGGTCAGCCAAGGCGACAGTGACCGGGGTGCATAGTGGCGTGAGGTCGATGTTGTCACAAAAGGAACATCTGGACGCCCTAGAGTCGAGCGTGAACGAAAGCGACGTAGCCTGGGTGGTCGGACATGTGCAAGCTACTCTAGCTGGTACAGCACTAGCAACCTCTACAGCACCTAAGCTAGACAATCACAAGTAATAGCCAGAATGTTCAACACTAGAGTCATCAGCATACATCACGAAAACAGATCGTACAACATCATCTAACTCTGCGGCAGACAAGCGATCCACTTGCGTGCCAACAGTGCTGACCAGTGAGGCCCATTCTAGGGCAGAGCGGGTGGGGCCAAACTGGGCGCGGTAGCGGTCAGTAAGCTGTGCAAAGCACTGACCCGCAGGCTAGAGGTGGCCACAGATGCCGCCACTGCGCGGCCCAGTCTGCACCCAGTACTGGCACAGGGGGTGCTGAACCGAGCCACGCGACGTCCAGCTGGGTGTGCCGCTGCTGCTGACAGAGAACCCTGGTTTAGTCGGCCTCCACTGCTGCTGCTGGGTCTGCTTGCGCTGGCCCTGAAACTGCTGCTGCCACTACTGCTGTGGCTGCTGCTAGTACTGTTGGGTGCAAATTCACATTGCACGACATCCTGCCGTCTGTTTGTACGAGTATGCGTGTGCGAATGCATTTGGGTGTGAATGGAATGTTCGTGTGTTTGTTTGCTTTCGCAATTTTTTGCTTGAAGCATTTGCAGGTACTCGCGCATTGTGCGCTTCGGCACAACATTGTACGCGCTATGAACAGTGCAAGCAGAAAGGACGAGCTCGCAAAGGAACCCAAGATGGAAGCTTTGCGGTTCGATTGAATTGATTGTGCAGATTCAGTTCTATCCAACTCGAAATTGTACTGTTTTGTTTGGTTGACTATAGTGTAGCAGGGCAGGCACTATAGGGGTACAATTTAGGTGAAGGTTGGATGTTGTTTGTCTGTATCTGCATGCTACAGGGCCAGGGAAAACCAGCGGAACCAGCATTTGGCTGGTTGGGCAAAGACAAAACAGGTTCTGTTTTTAGGACCTGCACCTGGTTGTTGTTTTCCCAGGTTGGAAAAACAGAACCAGAGGTTGTTTACCAACCTACCACCTGCTGTTTTGTCCAGCCAGGTTGGTTCTGTTGCTTGGAATTATTTGGGATCATCCCTGGTTGTTCCCAGGTTGATTCCCAAGGTCCTTGCTAGCTAGAGCTATTTATTCCTTCTCTGTTTGTACCTGAATATAGTCAATTTGATTCAAGCGAATTCCTCCGTTCCTGGAATTTCGTTTCTACGCGGTGCGACGGCGGAATGCTACTCGAGTCAACGCTAGTACGCTAGCACTCCAACGCCAGGCAAACGCTGTCCGAGCCATAACTTCGTAATGGCAGAACTTTTCGCGAGGCAGCTTGGCTTATTTTAAAGCTCTTGGAGCGAGCTTTGATATAGGAAATTCTCAGCTTAATCCGATCGACGGTCTGCATGATACGCTGCGCGACGTTCAAGGTACTCTTGTTATTCTTGACTCCTCTCTCTACAAACTCGGACCCGAGGATAGGGGCTGGTCCTGTACCAGGCACCCAAGGACCCTTGGAGGTGACCCCGAGGAGAGGTTTTAAGTTTGATTAAGTCTTAATAGCTTGAGTTTATTAGGCCCTTACACCAACAAGTACTGCCGCTGCTGGGGCTACTGTTGCTGGGACGCCCCACTACCTCCTCCTCCACTGCCTCCACCTCCACCTCCACCACCACTCCCACCCCTCCGCCGCCTCCACCACCACTCCCGCCTCTTCTGTCACCTCCACCACTGCTCCATCCGCCCCCCCCACCACCGCCCCCTCCACCACCTCCACCACCGGCCCCTCCACCACCTGCCAAAGGCAACAGCTGCGACCTCGGATGCAATGGAACACAGGCCGAGTCGACAGAAGAGGCAAGGAACGAAGGGGTACACCTTGAAGATGGGGGGGAGAACGGTACTAGAGGCAGGAGCAAGGGAGCAGGCAAGGTTCTCAACAGTAGTGAGCCTCTCCTCAAAGAGGCCAATAGTGAGGGACATGGGGTTGACAGTGAGGAAGTGGTCATGGGCAATGGCAAAGCGGTCAGGGAGGCGGGTGGAAAGAAGGTACGGTGTCATCCACATCGCGGGGGGTTTGGTGGCAAGCAGGTCGGGGTCATGGGCAGCAGAGAGGAGCTAAGCATCAAGCGAACGCAAGTGCAGAATGAGGCCAGCAACACGCGGAAACGAGGGAAGGTTGGGGAAAAGGAAGGGCAGCACAAGACGACCAAGGGACGAAGTGGTCGGGGTGGAGTACAGTTTGACTACCGCGTCAAAAAAGCCTTTGGCCGTCACCTCCTGTTCGAATTGATGCTGCCTAGACAGTGGCAGGAGGTCGGTGGTGGCGAGCACGGTAGCGCTGTCCCGCGCCGCCCAGCGATTGGCCGCCAGCTGCGTCTTCTCAAAGCGAGCCTAATCCACCTCCGACGGGGAAGCACCTAGGGTGTCGGGATCCTTCAGGGCAACGAGCTTGCCGGTGGCGTGCTCCAGCATGCGCACGTCGTTCTCGATCCTAGACCTTTTGAACAGCTTAAGCTTGCGAAGCCATCCTGGAAAATCGACCGGATCAAACGTGAGAACTCGTGGGGTAGACATAGTCGGGTACGTATGAACAACTAGTGCGGAGGGGTACTGACTGGTGCGGTCTAAAACGGTTGAGTGCGGTTCTGTGTGGTTGAATGCGATTGAGTGCGGTTGAATGCGGTTGAGTGCGTTACTGTGCGGCTGAATGCGGTTGTGTGCGATTGGGGGCTGTTCCAGGGTGCAGTTGATAGGTAGGGCGGCGGGTTAGGCTTTCCAGGTGGAGCGGCGGGTGGGGCAACATGTGGGGTGGCGGGTACCAGGTGGGGCGGCGGTTTCAGGTGATGAGGAGGGTGGTAACTGGTGGGGCGGCGGTTTCAGGACGTGGGGAGGGTGCTAACGGTTGGGGTGGTGGGTAATGTAGCGGGCGATGGGTAAGGTAGCTGACGATGGTTTCAGGGCGCAGGGCGGCAGTTTCAGGTCATTGGGAGGGTGCGAACTGGTGGGACGGCGGTTTCAGGGCGTGAGGAGGGTGCTAACGCGTGGGATGGCGGGTAAGGTAGCGGGCGACAGGTGGGGTCGCTTTTTAACCAGTGGGGATGCGGGTTTCAGCACGCGTGGCGACGGGTTCCAGGCCTCGGTTTCAGCACGAATGGGTGACGGGCGAGGCGACGGGCGCGGGTAGCGGGCTCCTCCCCCACTCGTGAACGGTCGCGACGTACGTGCCCGCGGCTGCGCGTGCGTCTAGGGCTGGGCGCGCGGGTCTGATGCGCGCTAGCGGGTTTGCGGGCAAATCGCGCGGGGCACTAACGAGTGACGCGCGGGGCAGAAACGGGTAACGCGAAGGGGCAAAACTAGTGACGTGAAGGGCGGAAAACGGGTGACACACGGGCTATGCGGCTACAGGGGCGCTTCGGGCCTTAGGGCGCTACGGGCTAGGTCGGGTCACGGGGCGGTGGGCCCATCAGATCGCTCAGCTCTATACCATGTCAAGAACTAATGAGTGTAAGGAATCAAGGTACAACAAGATATATGCAAACCCTAAGAAATATGAATGTAACACCTAGACCTTGAACACATATAAAATATATGTTAACACAGGGGTGAGGAGCAGTGTGGGGGAGAAGGCGACTCTACCAGTAACTAACCGACTCGTCGAAAGTGACGTCCTGAGAGGCGAAGAACTGGCAGGTGACCGGGCCGTAGAACTGCCAGCCGGAGGCGTTGAGTGGGAAGCCAAGAAATTCACAGGCACGGGTGTGCCTGACAACTTGTTCGCGCCAAGAGCGCAAACGTGAGCTAGGGAACCCCAGACGCAGTAGTCAGCTGCTACACCCGGAGAACCTGTCCAAAGGGAGACCGGCGTCACCCGTGGCCGTGAGTCAGTAGGTCATAGGTTCAGCTGGTTCGCGGCGTAGCGGACTGCCTGAGGCCACAGGAACTGGGGGGCACCGGCATGGCACATGGAGGTCCGGGCAACCTCCATGACCAGGCCGATGCGTCGCTCGGCTTCTCCGTTCTGCTGCACCGAGTCTGGTAGCGTGTAAGACTGGATGATCCCCCGACTCTGACAGAAAGTCAGGAGAGACGGTCCGAGTGTAGGCGGAGCCCACAAAGGCCCTGGTCGCCACCCCTCGCTAGTAGCCACGGTAGTGGGCACGTCGGTCTTCCATCGCAAGGGTAAAATCGTGGTGTAGCAAGAGTAGTCGTCCACCACAATCAGGAAGTAGTGCTCCTGACGTGAGCCAAGAACCGGGGAGGGGCCCCAGATGTCCAAGTGCAGGGTCTGGAAGGGAGACGTGGTGGGGGAGAACAAGGAGGAGTGAGGGGCAGCGCGCTGCCGACCTTCGACGCAATGAGTGCACGGCGGCGCAGGCGAGCGAGGAAGCAGGGCAAGCGACTCTGGGAGACCTGAGACCAGACGGTGACATACCAGACTAAGACGCGGGAATGACGGGTGACCTAGACGGTGGTGCCAGAGGACCGACGGGTGGGTGGATGACCGACAATCGCACGACACAGCAGCTACCTGACCTGACCTGACCTGAACAAGTGTATAGGCAGTACAGACCAGAGCCCGGCTCCCTGTGGAAAGTGGCCAGAGGCGCCCCAGTGGCACCGACAGTGCAGGAGGCAATTGGCTAGTGCAGTGGGAAAGTAGTGACTACGCCTAGGTCGTGGATGTGACTTACAACCACCAGGCTCTTGGAGAACGAGGGGGTGTAGTTACCTATGAGAAACCCAGAGAGAGCTGCCGGACACGGGAGAGTGGTTGTGCAGCAACTACAGGTCCAACGGAGGGGTCAGCCAAGGCGACAGTGACTGGAGTGCGCAGTGGCGTGAGGTCAGCACAGTCGCGAAAGAAACAGCTGGACGCTCCAAAGTCTAGGGTGAAGGAAAGCTGTGCAGTCGATGAGGTCGCACTCGAGTCAGCGACAAAGGCTGGTACTAGACTAGTGGTAGCTGCAGCTCCCACACTAAGAACCTCTGAGGCGCCTAGACTGGGAACTACACACGCACCAAGACTGGAAATACAAGTCTCAATAGCAGCTGCAGATCCCACGTACCAATGTGTGCACTGGCCGGGTCTGACAGGGCCCAGCGGTGGAGGCTGCCGCTGGCGCTGATGCTGCTGCTGCTGCTGCTGCGGTGGCCACTGCTGCTGTCGCGGCCACTGCTGCTGCTGCGGCCACTGGTGCTTCGGCCACTGCTGCTGCTGCGGCCATTGTTGCCGCGACCACTGCCGCTGCTGCGGCCACTGCTGCCGCGGGCACTGCTGCTGTTACGGTCACCCTGTGCTGCGGCCACTGCTGCTGCTGTCGCTGTCGCCACATCGAAATGGCACGCTAGTACGGGGGTAGGAGCCAATTGAGGCGGCAGTACTTGTGGTAGGTGTCAACAAGTGCGGTTGGGTACGGTCCGTTGCGGTCTAGTGCGGTTGGGAGCGGTCTAGTGCGGTGGGAAGCGGTCTAGGCTGAACGTAGAGTAGACACGGGCGGCTATTGCTCGCGCTGGATGCTACTGCTGGCACTGGTTGCTGCTGCTGGCGCTGGTTGCTGCTGCTCACGGTGGCGTGGGGCGGCGCGCTGGGCTAGGGCTAGGGTTACGGGCCCGTCGGGCTAGGGCGAAGGACGGGGGACGGGCGCGACAGACTACAGCTAGGGACACGACGGGCTAGGGCTAGGGCTAGGGTTACGGGTGCATCAGGCTAGGGCAAGGGATGGGCTACTGGCGCTACCGGCTCTAAGGCGATAGACGACGCGTGACCTAGGTCGCGACGAGATTGCCTGCGGGGGGGGCCGCGTTATGGACGGACGAAGGGCCGTAAAGGGCCGCGCTTACGGGACGAACGAGGGGCCCGCAGGGGCCTTGCGAAGGCACGAGCGGTGGGGAGGGAGGGGGGAGGGGGTGCGTACGAAAGAACCGGACGCATCGGCCAACGGGGCGCATCGGGGCGTCGGGCTACCAGGCGCTTAGCAAGAATTTAGCTCACAAGCATGAAATTAGCTCTATACTATGTAGGAGTGAACGGGTACTAAATGAGTAGAAACAAGCAGTACAAGGGAGCATATAGCAAACCCTAAGGAATAACCTCTACAACATAACTCAATGTAACACCTAGACTAAACTAACAAGCTATAACAATTATAGTTTGACATTCGACGTCGACGCAGGACGTGGACTCCTCCTCTGGCGGCAAAGGACGAGGCGACGGGGAGGCGTCGTGCTCGCTGGTTGGCGTCGTAGAGCCGACCGTCTCACTGGCGCCGGAGGTCGGAGAGCAGCAGCGGTGGCAGGCGAACCCGGCGGTGGTCCTGCTCGACAGATGCTGCTCGCACCACCTGATAGGGACGAAAAAGGCCTTCGTCGATTTGGCACGCCAATCACCTGCGAGCACTTGCGAAGCGGGTGCGCTGCTGTTCTGCGGGTGCAACGCTGTGCAGCCGACTTGCTGCAGCGTTGGCACGCCGTCGACTTGCAGTGTTGGCGGGCCGCAACTTTGCACAGGCGGTCAACCAAGTTGTGCTGGAACGCGGTCGACCGTGCTGCGCTAGCAGTCGTCTTGCTTGCATGCTAGCTCTGATGTAGTCAGCCTTGCCAACTCTTTTGCAACCACTGTTGTTAACTTTCCTTAGTTCTTGCCAAATCTTCCCGTGAACTAGCAAGCAGTGTGTGCACAAGGAAACGACTAAAGAACGCAGAGACCACTCTAGCCCGGTGCCTAGCCCGTAGTCTAGCTCCCGTTGATTAAGTTATATCCGCATCAAGCACATGGAGTGGCGGTATGCCTGGCTGCAGCAAATGGTGAAGCGCATGAAGTTTGTGCTGAAGTATATCCCGTCCACCGGCCAGCCGGCCGACTTTCTGACGAAGGCGCTGCACAATCCAGCCTTAAACTAGTGCTCCGTCGCAATCGGCCAAGTAGGTGATGATGACGAGGACGTGTAGCAGTAGGTGCCATGCCCTCTTGCATGGCTGGTGCGGTGACCGGCGTGCTGTATGTTGTGTGCACGTCGACGAGCTATTCTCCAAATATTGCTTCCATGTGGGGTTGAGGCCCAAGCGTGAACGCGCCAGGGGAGTTTCAACGGGAGTTGTGTGTTGGCCCCGTCCTTGCTTACGCAGAGCCGACTTTGTGGTCTGGTGTGCGGGAGGTGCAGCCGACTTGCTGCAGTGAGCTACGCTGGCTTGGGCGAGCTGGTCGACGGAGTAGGTCGACCTCCACGGGGCCGCTGCGAAGCCGCCGATTTTGGGACGCCAGCGTCCAACCTGGCGAGATCGACCAGGGAGGGCGTCGACTTGGTGATGCCGACCTGGTGAAGCCGACTTAGTGTGGTCGGCTGACAGCTGGGCTGGTCGACCTGGAGCTGGTCGACCAGGGGTGTGGTTGACTTGGTGAGATCAACAGACGGTCGTCATCGACCTTGGCGGTCGACGGGCACGAGGAGGAGCATCTGGTCGACGTGGTTGCCCGATCGACCAGATTACCCCGGCGACGGGGTTCAGCGGAGAAGCGTGGTGGTATCCCGAGGTCGACGTGGCTGATCAGGTGCACTCGTGGGCACGCGGTCATCTTGTCGTCTCCGCTATGCACGTGATGGGGCACAGCGCGCTAATCAGTCCTGCGGGTGCAACACTGTGCAGGCGCCTTGCTGCAGCGTTGGCACGCCATCGACTTGTAGCGTTGGCAGACCGCAACCTTGCACTGCTGGAGCGCGGTCGACCATGCACTGCTGGAAGGCGGTTGACCATGTTGCGCAGGCGGTCGACCTGCTTGCATGCTAGCATCTGATGTATTCTTGCTTGCCAACTTTGTTCTCACCATTGTTGTGAACTTTTGTTAGTGAAAATCTTGCCAATCCCCCCCGTGAATGAGCAATTAGAGAGAACACAACACAAACGGCGAGAAATGCTGAGATCACCCCTGTAACCGTGCCTATCCCGTAGTCTAGCTCCCGTTGCACTAGTTATCTCCGCATTACTTACCCATATGGTTGGTACCAAGAATATGTGCGTTACATATCCAAATGGTTGGTACTAAGAATATGTGAGTTGCTCACCCATATGGTTGGTACGAAGAGTAATTGCGTTACTTACCCATAGAATTGGTACCAAGAGTAATTGCATTACTTACCCATATGGTTGGTACCAAGAATTGGTGCGTTGCTTACCCATATGAATGTTACCAAGCGTAAGTGCGTTATTACCCATATCGTTGGTAGCAAAAGTAGGTGCGTTATATACCCATATAGTTGATACCAAACATACGTGCAAAACTTATCCGTGTCGTTGGAACCAAGATAAAATGGGCAACTTACCTATATGGTTGGCACCAAAATATGTTGGTCACTTACCCATATGGTTGGTACCAAGAATACGTGCGATACTTATCCAAATCGTTGGTACCAGGAGTAAATGTAACTTACCCATATTGTTGGTACCAAGAATTAGTTCGTTACTTGCCGATATGGTTGGTACCAAGAGTAAGTGTGCTACTCACTCATATGGTTGGTACCAAGAATTAGTGCGCTACTTACCTATAGGGATGGTTCCAAGAGGTGTTACTTACCCTTATGGATGGTAGCAAGAGAAAGTGCGTTACTGACATCAAGAGTATGTACATTACTTACCCAAATCGCTCGTACCAAGAGTAGATGTGTTACTTACCCATATAGTTGGTACCAAGAAAAAGTGAGTTATTTACCCATATGGTCGGTACCAAGAGTAGGTGTGTTACGTACTGGTATCGTTAGTACCAAGAGTAAATGCGTTACTTATCCATATGGTTGGTACCATAAATAAGTGCGTTACTTACCCATATGGATGATACCAAAAGTAATAATTTACTTACCCATATGGTTGGTACCAATATAAAGTGCGTTGCTTACCCATATTGTTGGTACCAAGAGAAAGTGTGTTACTTACCCATATTATTGGTACCAAGAGTAAGTGCGTTATTTACCCATATGGATGGTATGACAACTAAGTAGGTTATTTACCCATATGGTTGATACCAAGAGTAAGTGTGTTATTTACTCACATTATTGGTACCAAGAGAAAGTGCGTTACTTACCCATATGGTTGGTACCAAGAGTTAGTGCGTTACTTACCCATATGGTTGATACCAAAAATAAGTGCGTTAGTTACCCATATGGTTGGTACGAAGAGTATATGCGTTACTTAAACATCGGTTGGTACGAAAAGTAAGTGCGTTACTTATCCATATCGTTGGTACTATGAGTAAGTGAATTACTTACTGTAAGGAAACCTCTTTTTCCTTACCTTGCGCCCCTGCTTACTGCATACATGACTGTGCCCGCGAACAGTATTCAACAGTGCACTGTTACCACACGCGATACGCGCCATGACCATTGTTCCCGCCACAATTTACACCGCACCCAAACGTCACGGTTCGATGGGTAACCCGCGGTCCGGACCTCCCGTCTCGACAATTCCCAACCTCGGCGCGAGGCCTGTCGTGCACACCAAATTGTCGCGTTACCGTTACCGTTACCACACCATTTGCTTGATGTATTATTGCCTAGTGTAATCCTCGTTCGCTCACTCAATTGCACTCACAATACTTACCCATGTCGTTAGTGCCAAGAGTGAGTGCGTTACTTACTAAAACTATGTGCATACCAAAACTATGTGCGTTACTTACCCAAGTGGTTGCTACCAAGAATTAGTGCGTTACTTACCGATTTGGATGATACCAAGAGTAAGTGCGTTACTTACCTATATGGATGCTAATAAGAGTAAGTGCATATTTTCCCATATGGTTGGTACCAAGAATTTGGCGTTAGTTATCCATATGGATGGTACCAAGTGTAAGTGCATTATTACTCATTTGTATGGTACCAAGAGTAAGTGCGTTACTTACCCGTATGGTTGGTATCAAGAGAAAATGCGATAGTTTCTTATATGGTTGGTACTAAGGGTATAACGTTACTTACCCACATGGCTTACCCATATGGTTGTTACTAAGGGTAGATGCGTTACTTACCCATATGGTGGGAATCAAGAATTATTGCGTTAATTACCCATATGGACAAAGAGTAAGTGCGTTATCACCCATATTGTTGGTAGCAAGATTATTACCCATATTGTTGGTAGCAAGAGTTAGTGAGTTACTTATGTACAGGGTTGGTACCAAGTAGTTGTGCGTTACTTACCCATATGCATAATACCAAAACTAAGTGCGCTACTTACCCATATGCACAACACCAAAACTAAGTGCGCTACTTACTCATTTGGTTGGTACCAAAGGCAAGTGCGTACCGACCGATATGGTTGGAATAATGAGTAAGTACATTACTTACCTATATCGTTGGTACCAAGATGAAGTGTGTAACTTACCCACATGGTTTCTACCAAGAATTAGTGCACTACTTACCCATATGGATGGTCCCAAGAATTAGTGCGTTACTTACCCATATGGTCGGTGTTGGAAACAAGTAATCAACACTTCTGCTGTGTCGAAACACTGAACTATAAGCGAGGCGAACCACAGCGAAGCAACGTTAGTCAACCGAAGAGGTTGACAAATGTAACAGCAAGGAGGTTAAGCGAAGGTCAAATATCAGCGACCTTTGACTCACTGAAAGGCAGCGCGGCAGCAAGGACAAACAACAGACTCGTTACTGAGCAGTTGCCCGAGTCGCAGCTGTATCGAATCGCAACAGCAACAGCAACAATTAGTTAAAGTCTTTTCATATTCCTTGTAATCATATAAAGCCTTGTAGTACTTTGCTATAATCAATCTATTTGCTCTCACACACTAGTGCAAGGTGGTTCAACCAGTTCACTACAATGCTTCCACAATTACATCATCACCTCGAGTCTTAACCTTGAAACGATCCTAAGGGCTTTCTCAGCCCAACATGGTATGAGAGCAAACTGGGCAAGACGCAACTCTGGTCAACTTCCTACAACAACTCAAGACATGGCAACACAGAAGGAAAGAAGTTTCTCTAACGGATCACCCGGCACTACTCCTACTCCACCTCCAGCTTCTGGACTGCAGACAAACGGAGTTACGGAGATAATTAAAGCAACGAGAGCTAGGCTATGGGCTAGGCACGGGTGTGAGGGAGATCTCTGCGTTCGTTCCTTAGTCATTCACTTGTGCTCTTACTTCTTGCTCATTCACAGGGAGATTTGGCAAAAGTTTGTCTCGCAAAAGTTCACAACAATGACTCACAATGGCAAGGCAACAATGACCACATCAGATGCTAGCATGCAAGCTGGTCGACTGCCAGCGCAGCACAGTCCACCGCGTTCCAGCGCTGCATGGTCAACCGCGCTCCAGTAGCGCAAAGTCGCGGCCAGCCAACGCTGCAAGTCGACGGTGTGCCAACGCTGCAGCAAGGCGGCTGCACAGCGTTGCACCCGCAGGAAAGCAGCGCACCTGCTTCACAGGTGCTCGTAGATGATTGGTGTGCTGTGCCTCGTCACCTGTACAGCGCAAACACCAACCGTCGCACTCCTCCAAAGAAGCTCGTCACCCGGGTAACCTGGTCGACCAGCTCCAGGCCTCTGTGCCCGTCGACCACCCAGGTCGACGACCACTACTGGTCGGCCACATCAGGCCGACCACACCCCTGGTCGACCAGCTCCAGGTCGACCACACGCCTGGTCGACCAGCTCTAGGCCGACCAGCATAGCTGTCAGCCGACCAGACCAGGTCGGTGTCCCCAAGTCGACGCCTTCCGAGGTTGACCTCGCCTGGTCGACCAGCTGTAGTCGGCGCCATTGCAATGACACCGTGCAGGTCGACCAACCCGTCGACCTCCTCGCCCGCTGCTGCAGGTCGGCTGCACCTCCCGCACACCCGACCACCAAGTAGGCTCCGCCCAAGCGAGGACGGGGCCAAACGTTACTCCCGTTGACATTCCCCTGCCGCGTTCACGCTTGGGCCCCCAGCCCATACGGAAGTACTGCACGGCAGCACACCGTCATCGCACCAGCCATGCAAGAGGGCATGACACATACTGCTGCACGTCGTTGTCGCCGTCGCCCACGTCGGCCAGGCGCACTTGGCCGATTGCAACGGGGCTACGATTGAAGGCCGGATAGTGCAACGTCTTCGTCAGGAAGTCGGCCAGCTGCTTGGTGTCGGGATGTACTTCAGCGTGGACTTCCCGCGCTTCACCATGTGCTGCAGCCACGCGTGGACTATGGATGGGCCGCCCGTGCTCGTCAGGTTCTGCTTGTCGCCGGCGTCGTCATCTTCTACGTAGCCGACCAGCTTCAGCGACTCTGGTCCACCGCCGAACTCCAAGGCAGTGTCACGAGTGTTGGCGAGGTAGGCGAGGCAGCGGTCGATCTCGCGCCAGTGCTGGTCGCTCCTCGCCGTGAGGCCGTTCCTCAGCTTCCTGCAGGCGAAGCCGATGTCCGGCCTCGTCGTTGTCGCCGCGAACTGCAGCGAGCAGACCTTCTGCTGGTACTCCTCCTCCTGGCACTCCTATGCCTCCTCGTCGTCGAATCTCAGCGTGGACGGACACCGGTGTCTTCAGGGTGCCCCCTGTCTCCTCCTCTTCGATGAAACGCCTGCGTAGCTTGTCAGCGTAGCCATGCTGGTGCAGCCACAGCTTCCTCGCTTGCGTGTCGCGCACAATCTCCTGCGCGAGGCACCTTTCCACCGGCGAGATATCGCGCAGCTGGAAGACGGCCTCCAGCAGCTCCTTCAGTTCCTTCAGCATCGCGGTGCTGCTGGCGGCGAGCAGGTCGTTGACGTAGACCAGCACCTAGCAGGCCACTCCGTCGCCGCCGACCTCGAAGTAAAGGGCCTGGTCAACGTGGCTCTTCTTCCAGCCAGCGCCGATCAGCACGTCGTCGAGCGCCTTGTACCATAGCAGCGGCAACAGCTTCAGCCCGTACAGGCTCTTTAGCAGCAGACTTCCAGAGACGGAGGTCGCAGATTTCGGAATACTGTCGAAAGACGATAGCAAGCCGGCACTGACCGTTGGACAGGAGGTTGAGACGTGTGGAGTGGGAGGGGGGAGAGGAGGTGGAGGGAGAGGAACAAGCAGCGGCGAAGGAGGGGAAGGATGGAATGGCCAGAGAAGTGAAGGAGGATGAAGCATACGCAGAAGCGAGTGAGGATGGTTCACCAGGCGCCACATCTTACTGCGCACGTGAAACCACTCTCTCCTCCCTCCTCTCCCTCTACCGCTTCTCCTCCAACTTCGATATCTCCTCCCCTTCCACTGTTGCTTCCCTTCTCGCCACCCACCCTTCACTCCTTCGCTCCGATCCCACCACTGACTTCTTGTCACGTGTCCGCCTTCTCCAGTTGTTTGGCGTATCGCAGGCCCACATTGTCCACATTTCTGTGAAAGAACCAGCCTGGCTCTGAGTCTCCCTGCCACGGATGTAAAATGCTCTTGATTTTTTTTTGGCTGACGGTGTCCTGTTAGAAACTAAGAGTGAACGAGAATGATCAAACTAGGAATGAGGGGGATACAAGTAGGAAACCCTAACAAGTTGTACCCCCTAAGGCTAAACCCACTATAGCCTACACAATATAAACATATAATGTTTGACACACCCCCATAGGCTAAGTGGGAGACAACCAGATGGTCACAAGACCAGTCAAAGCAAGCAAAGCAAGCTCAGGGTGGATCTCAAGGAAACCACACAAATTCTGAGCACAAGCAAGTGGTCACAAGACCAGTTCACATGCAGTTTGATAATATAACAAGAGGTACAGTGATCACAACCTAGCAAGTGTAAGCATGCAGGTATATATATAGAGATCACAGTACAAACAGAGTCAAGAAGTAAGCAAGTGAGGCACAGTAGGCACAAGGCCTAGAACAGTACAGAAGCGCTGATGATCACAAGGCTGAAGCGCCTTGGTGAACACATCAGCAGTGTTGGCCCGAGTGGCCACGTACGCAAGACGAAGCTGACCGCGCTGCTGCAGCTCTCGAGCAAGGAAGTAGCGCAGAGCGATGTGCTTCGTCCTGTGCTCCAGTCTGTGCTCCTGACACAAGGCAATGGTGGCCTTGTTGTCAACGTACAGCACTGGAGGAGAACTAGGCCACTCTCTCAGGTCAGTCAGCAGGTAGGTGAGCCAGCGTAACTCCTGTGCAGCCATGGCTGTGGCGTAGATCTCAGCCTCACAACTGGAGCTGAGAACTGAAGACGAGCGAGTAGAACGCCAAGAAACTGAACCAGAGCCAAGGCCAAGGCTGAAGGTGTAACCCTGAGACGACCGCTGAGTAGCCTGGTCGTCAGCCCAAGAAGCGTCAGAGTGTCCAGTGAGGACAACGTCGCGCTGTCCTCCAAGCACAAGCCCCATGCCCGACGTACTGCACAAGTAGCGCAACACCCTCTTAGCGGCATCCATGTGCTCCTTCCGGTGACGGCCAGGAGCGACATAGCGTGCGAGGATGCTAAGAGGGTATGCTAGGTCAGGTCGAGTGCAGGTCATCAGGTACATGAGGCAGCCGACAAGCTCTGGATACGGGCCACTCGGCTCTACGGACTCATCCGAAGGCAGAGCTGAGAGCGAGTGACCAGTAGGCAGAGGAGTGGCCTGAGGCGAGGAGTACGTGAAGCGGAAGCGCTGAAGGACCTGCTGCACCATGTGTGACTGAGTCAAGGTGATGGTGCGCTGTGCTCTGTCCCGGGTGATCCGCAAGCCAAGATAGCTTGTCAGTTCACCCAGGTCTGTGCACGTGTGTCTCTTCTGCAGCTCTGACTTCACGTGGGCGAGTGCCGCAGTGTCAGCAGTAGCAAAGACCAAGTCGTCTACGTAGACGAGAACGTAGAACGGCGGCAGAGTGGTGTCGGTGCGTAGAAACAGCGACGGGTCAGCAGTAGAAGGAGCAAACCCAAGAGCAGCAAGAGTAGTCCTCAGTGTGTCGTGCCACTCACGGGGTGCCTGGCGGAGACCGTAGACTGGCCGCCAGAGGCTCCACTGGGTACCAGGAGGGAACGACCCAGTGAAGCCAGGTGGGCGGCGCAGCCAGATCTCCTCGTGCAGGCTGCCCAGTAGGAACGCAGTGCTGAAGTCAAGAGAGTGGAGCTCGTAGTCACGCTGAGCGGCGACGTGCAGCAGAACCCGAAGAGTGGTCATCTTCGGGGTCGGGGAGAAGGTCTGGAAGAAGTCAACTCCCTCTCGCTGACTGAAGCCTCGTGCAACGTAACGCGCCTTGAAGACAGGCGGAGAACCCGGCGGCCGCTTCACCCTGAAAATCCACATGCCACTGACGATGTTCGCCCCAGGTGGGGGAACCTCGTCGACGTAGGTGCCTGTGGACTTCCAGGAAGCCATCTCTGCGTCCATGGCTGTCTGCCACTGAGAGGAGTACTCACCCGCGATCGCCTCAGCGTAAGAGCTCGAGGTCGGGATGTCTGGAGCATCCGGGTCTCCCTCAGGGGCAGCCAGCATGGACACGAGATGAGGTAAAGCAGCGGCAAAGCACTCAAACTCCTCCTGCCTGTCCTCAAGGACGTCCGTGCCAAGAGCACACTCACCCCCGGCGGACGGAGGACAGACAGACTCAGACTCAGCGACAAGGCTAGCGGCGTAGTCTAGACGACAAGCGGCAGCAAAGTCAACTAACTCAGCGACTAGAGCAGACGCAGCAGAGGACTCAAAGGAAGGGTCAGTGACAACAGTCGCGAGGAGACGCGTGACAGTAGGACTGGCAGCACGAAGGGAGTCAGACTCCGGGTCAGCAAGAGCAGGAAGAGAGGACGCAGGAGGAGACGGCAGAGGGACGCGCTGAGGAGCAGTGGAAGGACGAAGCGCCATCTGGTGAGTGCCTGGGACAGCAGGAGGATGCTGACGAGGGACACGACGACCAGTGGAAGCAGCACGAACAGGCGACGCACGACGAGACTCGGGCGACGCAGGACGAGACTCAGGCTCACGACGCTCGGTAAGACCTCCAGTCGGACCAGTGTAAGGAGAAGGACCAGGAAGTGGTAAGGCAGGAGGTAACTGTGACTGCGACTGGACTGGCGGAGGACACTCTAAGGAGGGAGCAAGACAAGGAGGAGGCGACTGACCAAGAACCTGCTGAAGGGGTGGAACGAAGTACGGCTGCGGCCGCGTAGCGCCGCCAGAACCAGCAGGGAAACCACCAGTAGCCTCAGCTCCAGGGTCTCCAGCTACAGCCCCCGCGGGACCATCAGTAGCTCCAGCAGCGCCAGCACCTCCAGCACCAGCAGCAGCTCCAACTCCAGGGTCCTCAGCACCAGCAGCAGCTCCAACTCCAGGGTCCGCAGCACCAGTAGCAGCTCCAACGCCCGGGTCCTCAGCACCAGCAGCAGCTCCAACTCCAGGGTCCGCAGCACCAGCAGCAGCTCCAACTCCCGGGTCCGCAGTACCCGCAGCAGCTCCAGCTCCAGGGTCCTCAGCACCAGCAGCAGCTCCAACTCCAGGGTCCTCAGTACCAGCAGCAGCTCCAACGCCCGGGTCCTCAGCACCAGCCACAGCTCCAACTCCAGGGTCCGCAGCACCAGCAGCACCACTCCGGAGACTGCAGCGCCGAGCGTACCACTCTCGGAGTCGCTGGGGAGAGGGTAGCTCCCGCCGAGGCGGGGAACCACGAGCACCAGCTGCAGCAGCACCTCTCCTGAGGCTGCAGTACCGCGAGTACCACTCACGCAGCTGCTGGGAAGAAGGAGGGTCTCCAGGCTCCGAACACCCAGGCTCCGCATCCCCAGGCTCAGGACCCCCAGACTCAGCACCCCCAGGCTCAGCACCCCCAGACTCCGCAACTCCAGGCTCCGCACCCCCAGACTCCGCAACTCCAGGCTCCGCACCCTCAGGCTCCGCACCCCCAGGCTCCGCACGCTCAGGCTCAGCACCCCTAGCAAGACGAGAGTCGACAGCTACCTCGACAGGCTCAACCGGGTCTACCTGGGACACACCTGAGGGAGCGGCACCCTGAGGGGGGAGGGGGTCTACCACAGCAGCACCTGGAGCGAGGAAGAGAGGCGGGGGGGGGAGCGGGGCAGTGCGGTAGGGGAAGAGGCGGTAGTAGGGGACGGACTCGTCGAAAGTGACGTCCTGAGAGCGCAGGACACGGCGCGAGGTGGCGTGGTAAAACTGCCAACCAGACGCGTCCGGGACGAAGCCAAGGAAGACACAGGGAACAGCACGGGAGGAGAGCTTGTCCGCGGACGTATCGCAGACAAAAGCTCGAGATCCCCAGACCCGAAAACATGACGCATCGCCAACCTCTCCCGTCCAATGCAGTGTCGGCGAAGTCTCCGGAATGGAGACACGGGGCCAGAGGTTGAGCTGATGCGCAGCGTATCGGACCGCAAACGGCCACAGAAAGTGGGGGGCAGCCGCATGGATCAAGGAGGTACGAGCGACCTCCATGACCAAACCAATGCGGCGCTCAGCAACCCCATTCTGCTGTGGAGAGGCCGGAAGCGTGAACGACTGGCGGATGCCGTGCTCCGCACAGTAGGCTGCCAAGAGGTCGGAGGAGAACTCACCACCTCTGTCAGAGTGCAGACGCAGGACAGGAAAGTCCGAGTGGAACCGCTCACTGAGCTGGAGACGAGAAGCACGGATCCAAGGGATCAACACATCAGGGACCTCACCCTTGGTGCGCAAGGGGAAGACCGTGGTGTAGCGCGAGTAGTCGTCAACAACGATCAGGAAGTACCTCTCCTGACCCTGTCTACGGACGCGGGCTGGGCCCCACACGTCCAGGTGAAGAGTCTGCAGTGGAGCCTCTGTGGGAGGGAACGAGGAGGAGTGAGGAGCAGCGTGCTGCCGCCCCTCGACACAGGGAAGGCAGGGAGGAGCAGGCGAGGGTGGGAGTGGAGGGAGAACCCTGGGAAGACCAGAGACAAGGTACCGTTTGTGCATGGCACGAAGGCGTTGCACTGACAGGTGACCAAGGCGGTGGTGCCAGAGGACAGTCTCGTGTGCCAGGGAGCGACACGAGCAGGGGGCAGACAGCTGACCTGACGCAGACGCAGACGCAGCTACCTGAGGGGACTCAGTGGTCAGTGTGTACAGGTCCGGCCCCGGCTGCCGAGTGAAGGTAGCCAGGTGGCGGCCCGTCCGAGCGCACGTGCAGTGTGTCATGCGCTCGTAGGCAGGGGTAAACTGGTGGACACCCCCGTCCTGGAGCGCACTACCCGCCACCAAGTTCGTAGAGAACGAGGGGAGGTAGAGACCTGACAGTGTGCCCGACGGAACCGCAGGACAAGGGAGGACAGTGGAGGAGGTCGCAACGACCAGACCCCCAGAGGGGTCAGCGAGGGAGACTGCAACTGGCCGAGCAAGCTGCTCAAGAGCAGTGCGGTCACGAAAGAAACAGTGAGAAGCACCTGAGTCCAGTGTGAAGGTGTGCAGTGCCTCAGTAGACCCAGTACCAGGGGGCGCAGACTCACGAGCACCTAGAGCAGCAGCCTCACCAGCACCTGGGGCAGCAGACACGCAAGTACCTAGAGCGGCAGCCTCACCAGCACCTAGGGCAACAGACACACTAGCACCTAGAGCGGCAGCCTCACTGGGTCGAATGCCCGGGTCGGGCGGAACACACAGGTACTGATCACCCTCTCCACTAGTAGACAAGACATACATGGCAGTGAGAATAGCATCAAAGTCAAGAGCATAGATATCAATGTTCTTCCTCATCAGATCAGCCCAGCGGGGCAGCTCAGTGGCACCAGGGAACTGAGTGCGCCAGGCGTCGTCGAGGCGGGAGAAGCAGCGCTGCGTGGGGTGCGCCCTCCCACACGTCTGGCCAGTGCGGTCACCAGTGCGGATGACGTACGTGCAGCTAAGGCCACCCCCCCCCCCCGTGCTGAGAGTACCACTCACGAAGCTCCTGGGGCGACGGAGTCTGCTGCTGGCTCTGGCCACCGCCGGCGCCTCCACGACCACCACCTCCGCCGCTGCCACCCCGTCCACCACCGCCCCTGCCGCCTCCGCGTCCACCGCCGCCACCACCACCGCCCCCGCCCCTGCCACCTCCCCCGCCGCTGCCGCCACCACCCCCACCGCTGCCACTAGTCCCTCCAGCCCCACCACCACCCCCACCGCCGCCACCGCCCCCACCACCGCCTCCCCCGCAGTCACCTCCGCCTCCCTTGCCCCCTTTGCCCTTGCCGCTGCGGCGCCAGCTCGGAGCGGACGCAGTCCCGACCTTCTCAGCACCAAGGAGGTCGACAGCAGCAGCAGAGGCTACAGAGGGAAGAAGGGGGGAAGGGGAACACCCCTCAAAGAAAGGGGTGCGGGGGTCGCCACGAGAGGCACCTACAGCGACTATGCTAGCCTCAGCTGCAAGTAGTTCCTTCTCGAGGAGGGCAATGGTGAGCTCAGTGGGGCAGCGAGCTAGGAAGTGGTCCCTGACTGCACGCAGAGTGTCAAGGAGGCGGGTGACTAGGTGGTAGAGAGTGAGCCAGAGCGGGGGGGGGTTCTTGGCAAGAAACTCATCGGGCATAGCGGCACGGAAGCGGGCCTCACTAGTGCGGAGGTGCGTGATGAGGTCAGCGACTGTGGAGAAAGAGGACAGGTCGGGGAACAGGTAGGGGAGTGAGAGACGGCCTAGTGCGGCAGAGGCAGGTGAGGAGTAGCGGGCAACGACAGCAGTGTACAGTGCCTGGGCAGTCTTGTGCTGGCCAAAGTGCTCGCGCTCATCTATCGGCAGGGAGTTGCCAATAGCAAAGCGAGCGTGGGCATCACGAGTCTGCCACTGTGAGCGGGTAGTGCTGTCAGCAGTAGCAGCAGGGGCAGTAGCATGGCCTAAGGCGTGATCGTACAGTGAGATGTCTTCCTTGGCAGTGAGCTGTAGGAATAGGTGCAGGTCAACGAGCCAGGTGTCAAACTTCACTGGGCGGCCCTCAGCATCGAAAGCTAGCACAGGAGGGCTAGCCATAGTGACAGTAGGAGCAGTAGCAGTAGTAGTAGCAGAAACAGTAGTAGTGAGAGTAGCAGTGACAGAATCAGGGGCGCGGCTCAGTAGGAGGCGCGGCTCGGTAGGGCGGCGCGGCTCGGAAGGGCGGCGCAGTTCGGTAGGGCGGCGCGGCTCGGGCCGGGTGACGCGGTTCGGTGGGGCGGCTCGGCTCGGCTAGGCAGCGGCTACTCGAGGTGGGGCACGCGAGGGCGTGCAGGGCAGAGCGGGGCGGTCCGCACGGGGCACGAGGTGGCGAGCTAGCTAGGGCGGGGCCTGGTCGCACGGGGCACGCAAGGGCGGGCTGGTGGGGCGGGGCCGGGTCGCACTAGGCACGCGAGGGCGGTCTAGCTGGGCGGGGCCGGTACGCGAGGGGCACGCAAGGGCGCACGGGTGGGTGTGGGCCGGTCGCACGGGGCACGTAAGGGCGCGCGCTAAGGGGCGGGGCCGGTCCGTTAGAGACGCGCAAGGGCGCGCGGGGCAGTGAGCACGCGGGGCCGCACGGGGCATGCAAGGGCGCGCGGGGCAGGCGACGCGTGGGGTGCCGCGCGGGTCGCACGCTAGGGCGTACGAGGTGGGCGGGGCTAGGCGGGGCCGATCGCACGAGGCACGCTAGGGCGTGCGGGCTAGGCGGGGCCGATCGCGAGAGGCACGCTAGGGCGCGCGAAAGTGAGAGAGAGAGAGGAGGGCGCTCGAGGGCGCGATTAGGCGAGGCACGCTAGGGCGCGACTAGGCGAAAACGGTGGGCCCATCGTTCGGCCCTAGGTAACGACCTAGGCTCTGATACCATGTTAGAAACTAAGAGTGAACGAGAATGATCAAACTAGGAATGAGGGGGATACAAGTAGGAAACCCTAACAAGTTGTACCCCCTAAGGCTAAACCCACTATAGCCTACACAATATAAACATATAATGTTTGACATGTCCGCCGTAGCAGATTGGGCTCGGTGCTCCGAGGTGGGCGCAACTTACTTAGCTGGGAGGCTCGTTCAGCGAACCTGGACATATTGGTGGAAAAGGCATGGGTTCCTGTGAACAAGCTGGGTGGAATCATAGAAAATATTGCGTCCATCTTGACTCGGAGCTAAGAGGCGGTAAATGCGCAGCTTGAGACCGTATCAGCCTACCTGAAGGTGAGTTGCGGAGGGAAGGTGGAAGCAGATAGCACCAGGACAAGCCTCCTGAGGCAGCGACTAGATGAGCCGCTTTTGGACACGAGCCAACTAAGCAGGGTTATCCTGAAGTGTCCATCCATCTTTTCTATTCCTCCCTATCGCATTGCAGAGAATATTCCCATCCTTCAGTCTTTCACTCCCCCAGGCACCCCCTTTGTTGCGACCTTTGTCTTTCGGCGTGCCCCCACCATCTTCAATCTTAGCACAGGGACTCTTTTTACTAAGCTCCAGTTCTTTGTGGAGCTCGTAGGAGAAGAGGCAACGGGAAGAGTGGCGAGGAGTCACCAGAAGGTTCTGAGACTATTCAAGGAGAACATGCAAGGCAAGGTGGCGGCATTGGTTGATTTGATTGGTCGAAAATAAACTATGCAGGCGGTGGCACGATTTCCTGTGCTTCTATCTTCTACCGAAAATATAATGAAAATAAGTTTCAGAGAGCTTGTGCGAGAATTGGAAGAGGCGTTGGAACAAAGTGAAAAAGTGGGAAATGAGATGGTAAGGTCGAGAGGAGGTGATTGTTTGGAAGAGGCGAATGGTCATGGGGCTCAAGGTGACAGGAGGTTCAGGGCTTGTTATTTGGTGGTGGATTTGGTGGTGAAGTGCTCGCAGGCTATCTACTTCAGCTGGTAAGCGAACCTGAAGCACAAGGTAGAATACTTAAAGCGGGACATGTGGCTGTCCTTTGCAGAGGTGCTTGCTTTTCCGGACTTTGTTATATACGGTTTAGATCGGTAATTAGACCGCGGCATGTGGCACTGGTGCCAATGGGGTATGTGGTTGTGGCACATGTGGTGGTTAGACGGAGGAGTGATGAAGACAGGAGAGACGTTTCGATAGGAGCTGGGCAACGGAGGAGCAAGCTGGGTTCTGACAAAGTGGAGGGGGTTGAATGGAGATCGGAAGAAAGAATGAGAAAGAACAGGTGGCAGACAAGAGCAGCAGTTCAAAGGGGAGGATTGTGGTAGTGGACTGCTGCTTGAAGAATTCATAGGATATGAAGAGCCAATGGGGAGAGCTGTTACAAAGCAGCAGCTTGTGAATTTGGAGGCGCCAAAGAAGATGGTGTTATTGAGGCAGTTTCTCCACAACTCAGACAAGTAGTTTGAGAAAAAGTTTGGAGTTCAGTTGTAGGCTGGTGCTGATAGGCATCTTTGGCTTCCATTGTGCCGCTGGCCTTAGATTTCATGCCTGAGCGAGAGGGTGTGCGCCAATGCTTGATATCTGTGTGTGTCTCTCCACATAAGTCCGTCTTTTCAGAAATCACAAGTGCATCAACCACTGTGGGGAAAATGTCAACGGGAGTTGTTGTTGGCCCCATCCTCGCTTGGGCGGAGCCGACTTCGTGATTGGGTGTACGGGAGGTGCAGCCGACTTGCAGCAGTGGGTGACGCCGACTTGCACGGGGCCACTGCAATGCCGCCGACTTGGGAAGCCGGCGGCCGACCTCAACTGGTAGTCAGCGATGTGGCTCGTCAACCTGGAAGTCGGGGCCGACTTGGGTGGTCGCCGACTTGGGAGGCCGCCGACTTTGTAGGTCGCCGACTTGGGAGGTCGCCGACTTGGGAGGTCGCCGACCTCAAGAGGTCGACCTAGACGTCGGCGCCGACTTAGAGGGGCGTCGACTTAGTGTCGACCAAGGGTGTGGTCGACCTGGTAAGGTCGACAGGAAGTGGCGTCGACTTGGGTGGTCGACGGGCACGTGAAGGAGTTGCCCGGTCGACCAGGTTACCTGAGTGACGAGGTTCTGCGAAGGCAGGCGACAGTCGCCCAGGTGTCCGTGGCGAGGCCGACCTTGGTGGTGGTATCCCGACGTCGACGTGGCTGATAAGATGCATTCGTCAGCACGAGGTTGATTTGGTGTGTGCGTTGTGCAGGTGACAAGGTACGGCACGCCAATCACCTGCAAGCACCTGCGCAGTAGGTGCGCTGCTGTCATGCAGGAGCAATGCTGGACGCCGTCGACTTTGTCCTACTGAAGCGCGGTCGACCAAGCAGTGCTGGAACGTGGTCAACCATGCTGCGCTGGCAGTAGACCTGCTTGCATGCTAGCTCTGATGTAGTCTTGTCATGCCAACTTCGTTGTACCATTGTTCTGAACTTTTCCTAGTGGAACTCTTGCCAATTCTCCCCGTGAACTAGCAAGCAGTGTGCGCACAAGGAGTTGACTAAGGAACGAACGAACGTAGAGATCACACGAGCATCCGTGCCTAGCCCGTAGTCTAGCTCCCGTTGTAGTAGTTATCTCCGCATGGTGCGGTGAGGGTGGACTGCATACGACTTACCTTTCAGTCAGGTCGACGTAGTGGTCACTTACCTATTGCGTGTTATAGGCCGGCAGCTGTGCGGTGGTCACTATGGTAGGCGCCGTAGGTGACGCAGGGGTAGTGGACACCCTGGAGGCACGGCTGGAGAACGCAAGGAGACGCCATGAGGCGAAGGAGTACGGCGACCTCCCCTGGGCAGTCGTCGAGGCTGGCGTCCGCGCTTTGTGGGCGACGGAGCACCCTCTTTCTCGACCGGTGAACACAGAGGGCGGCGTTGACGTGGGCGTCAACGTCGGTGGTGGCCAAGTCGGCAGCAGTGGCGGGGGCATGTCGAGGCAGAGTGGTGTGATTCACGCCGATGAAGTCGGCGGCGTTCAGGCGCGAGGAACATAGTCGTCGGACGCTGCTGGTTCCTCGCGAGGCAACGTCGGAGGGCGTCGAAGCGGATTGTCGCCGATGACAGTGACACAGGTGACGGCGGGCGGGATAGCACCGAGTTACGGCTACTTCAAATTTACGCCGGACAGGATCTTGGTCGCCCCTCCGCTGGTCGATCGAGCCGACGTTCTCACCTGGAAGGAAGCCATCGAGCCCCAGCTGGAGATGGCCGGGCTGATCAGCTTTGCTCGAGGCACCGTGGCGACGCCGGAGGACCCCGACTTGCGTGCGGAGTTTCGCGCCGTGCAGCTGTTTACTTTCACGGTCATATCGCGGTGCTGCTCGCCGGGCGTGCAGATCGCCTTGAAGTGGTGCCGAGAGTACCTCGACGCCGGCCTCCGGGCGTGGCACTTCATCGAGTCGACGTACCAGGTCACCGACGACTTGTTCATCGCCCAGCTTGAGGGGCAGCTGACGCACCTGCGTATGGGCGACGAGGAGACTGCGACCGACTATTGCAACCGAGCTCGGCGAATCCTCGCCACCATAAGGATGGCCGGCGCACAGTACTCACGGCTTCGTACGTCACGCACGTCATGCAGGGACTCCCGAGCAGCTACAACCTGTTGAAAAGGCTGTCGATGGCGCCGAGCATGCGGGCGATGCTCAACGAGGACACCCTGACCTCGTACATCCTGCAGGACGAGGCGATGCAAGAGCTTGAGCGGTCCCAGGAGCTCCTGGCGCAGGTGAACTACGTCGCCCCGGCGAAGCAGGGTGGTCGACCGGGGCAGTGTGGGCAGCCTGGCGGCGGTGATAGCAGCGGATGGAAGCCGGCGAAGGATGCCGACAAGAAGAAGTCGGCTAAGGAGAGCGGTCGTGGAGGCGGAAGTCGACGTCGGAAATTCTGGTTGTGCGGCAACCCCGACCACCTCTTCTTTGAGTGCCCCGACCGCAGTGACTCGGACGACGACGACGCCAAGGGTGGCCGAGGGAGGTCGGCTGGGCGTCGCCCTCGCCGGGAGAGTAAGCCGCGCAAAGAGAAGCAGTCGACGAAGTCGACCTCGGCGAAGGACGCCGACTCTTCTGCTGGTGGCAAGGGGCAAGATGACAAGGCGGCGTCGTGCTCACTGGTCGGCGTCGTAGAGCCGACCGTCTCGCTGGCACCGGAAGCCAGTGAGGATTTCCAGGCGGTGGCGGCAGCTGTGCGGGCGAACCCGGCGGTGGTCCTGCTTGACAGCCGCTACTCGCACCACCTAATGGGGACGAATGAGGTCTTCGTCGACTTGAAGCCGAGCAGCGACGTCAAGCACGTGCGCGGCTTTAATGGGGCGCTGCAGGACGTCCAGGGCCGCGGCACTGTCGCTCTGCAAGGGGAGGCCGGAAAGCAGGTGCTCATCCCCAACGTGCTCTACGTTCCGGGCGTGCGAGCCAACCTGCTTTCGGCCGGCCAGCTGAAGGAGAACGGCGTGAAGCTGCAGGAGGACGGCGTCGGGATGCTGCTCGTCTCGGCGGCGAGAGACGTCCTTGGTCGGGCGTCTTACACCGGGCGAGTCCTCTGCACCGACCTGCGTCCCTGCTCGGCGAAGTCGACTACACCCGTGACGGAGGTGGTGGCCCTGCGGGCGATAATCTCGACGACGAAGTCGACGCCGGACAGGATGCATGCACGGCTTGCGTACGTCGGCATGGACACCATACAGAGCTCGGCGAAGCACGAGGTTGCCACTGGGCTGGACCTCAAGTCGGCGTTGGGCGCCGACTGACCGTGTATCTCGTGTGTCGGTGCGAAGCTGGCGCAGCATACCTTCCCCGACAAGGGCTCCAACGCCGACGACGTACTGGCTGTCATGCACATCGACCTGTGCGGGCCATTCCGGGTGGCTGCCAAGGATGGTAGCCTGTACTTCTCGTTGCTGAAGGACCGCAAGACCCGCTACGTGTGGGTGAGGCCGGTCGCCAAGAAGTCGGATGCGTTGCAGGTGTTCGTGCAGTGGCTGGCGGTGGCGGAGCGACAGACGAAGAGGTCAGTGTTGATGCTGCGCTCTGACCGGGGAGGGGAGTTCCTCGGGAAGCAGTTCACCGACTTCGTGAACGGCAAGGGGTCCACGACCTGACCTGCCTGTACACCCCGCAGCAGAACGGCATGGCGGAGCGGGAGATGCGGACGGTGGTGGAGTCAGTGCGGACGATGCTGCTGCACATGGGCGTGCAGCACCACTGGTGGCACCTTGCTCTGAGACAAGCCGTCTGGGTCCGCAACTGCTTTGAGAGGTCGGCGCTGCCGCCGGGGACGACGCCGTACCAGCTGCTGACCGGAAAGAAACCCGACCTGTCGCTAGCTCGGGTGTGGGGCTGCATGGCGCAGTTCTTGGTCCCCGAGCAACAGCGTGGTGGGAAGCTGAGGCCGAAGGCCAAGTGGGGCCTTCATCTCGGCGTGTCGGAGGAGAGCAAAGGATGGGAGATTCTCGACATCGGACGTGGTATTCTACGAGGACCTGTCGCTCGAGGTGTGGAAGTCGAAGCATGGGCCGGCGTCGGGACGGACGCTGACCACCCCGCTGACCGACACCTCGACAGCGACATCGTACACTGTGGTGAAGGCAGCGGGGACGAAGAATTCAGGCGGCCTCCGAAGTCGGCCCGTATGCCGTGGTCCACCCTGGACTTCCACCACATCGCTGTCGGTGGACTCCTCGGCGTCCCCTCCATCGTCACTGTCATCGGCGTGGCGTACGACCAGCGTCAACATGGGCACGTGGGAGCTGGTCGAACGCCCGCCGGGGGTGAACATCATGAAGAACCGGTGGGTGCTGACGACGAAGTACCGCATCGACGACACCGTCGAGCGTGAGAAGGCAAGGCTGGCCGTGAAGGGCTTCACACAAGTGTATGTCGCCGACTACGACGAGACGTACGCGCCGGTGAGCAGCTACGTCACGCTGAGGATCTTCATCAGCGTCGTCGCCGTCCTCAACCTCAACCTGATGCAGCTCGATATGAAGAACGCCTTCCTGCAGAGCAAGCTCGACCGAGTGCTGTACATGTACCAGCCGGACCACTTCAACGACGGGACCGGCCGGGTGTGCAAGGTGCTGAAGAGCCTGTACGGGCTGAAGCAGTCGCCGCTGCTGTGGTACCAGGCGCTCAACGACGTGCTGGTCGGCGCCGGATGGAAGAAGAGCCAGGTCGACGAGGCTCTGTACTTCAAGGTCGGTGAAGACGGAATGGCTTGCTGGGTGCTGGTCGACGTCGACGACCTGCTCGCCGCCAGCAGCAGCACCGAAATGCTGAAGGAGCTGCTGGAGGCCGCCTTCGAGCTGCGCGAGATCTCGCCGGTGCAGAAGTACCTCGGGCTGGAGATTGTGCGCGACAGGTCGGCGGGGAAGCTGTGGCTGCACCAGCAGGGCTACGCCGACAAGCTGCGTAGGCGCTTCATCGACGAGGAGCAGTTCGGGCGCACCCCGAAGACGCCGGTCTCCGTCAACGCCTATGCCGAGCTCACCTTCGTCGACAAGGAGCGACAGGAAGAGGAGTACCGGCAGAAGGTCGGCTCGCTGCAGTTCGCGGCGACGACGATGAGGCCGGACATCGCCTTCGCCTGCAGCAAGCTGGGAAGCGGTCTCACGGTGAGAAGCGACCAGAAATGGCGCGAGGTCGACCGCTGCCTTGCCTACCTCGCCAACACGAGAGACTCCGCCCTGGAGTTCGGCGGTGGACCTGAGACGCTGGAGTTGGTCGGCTACGTGGACGCCGACGACGCCGGCGACAAGCAGAACCGGACGAGCACGGGAGGCTACGTGTTCGTCTACAGAGGGGCTGCAGTCTCCTGGTCGAGCCAGCGCATCAAGTGCGCGACGTTGTCCTCGACCGAGTCGGAGTACGTGGCAGCCACCGAAGCCGGCAAGGAAGGACGCCGACTTCGCTTCCTCCTCACTGAGTTCCAGCAGCTAGATGCTGGGAAACCGACTATCCTTCGGGTGGACAACAATTCGGCCATCACAGTCGCCGAGGGCATGGGGCTGACGGGCAACCTCAAGCATATGGAGCGGCGACAGGCCTGGCTGCAACACATGGTGAAGCGCGGGAAGTTCTCGCTGAGGTACATCCCGACCGCTGAGCAGCCGGCCGACTTCTTGACGAAGGCGCTCCACTACCCGGCCTTCAACCGGTGCTCCGTCGCAATTGGCCAGGTGCGCTTGGCCGACGTGGGCGACGGAGACAACGACATGCAGGAGTAGGTGCCATGCCCTCTTGCATGGCTGGTGCGGTGACCGACTGTGTGTTGAGTGCACGTCGACGAGCTATTTTCTTAGCAGTGCTGCCGTGTGGGCTGAAGGCCAAGCATGAACGCGGCAGGGGAGTGTCAACGGGAGTTGTTGTTGGCCTCGTCCTCGCTTGGGCGGAGCCGACTTCGTGATTGGGTGTACGGGAGGTGCAGCCGATTTGCAGCAGTGGGTGACGTCGACTTGCACGGGGCCACTGCAATGCCGCCGACTTGGGAAGCCGGTGGCCGACCTCAACTGGTAGTCAGCGATGTGGCTCGTCAACCTAGAAGTCGGCGCCGACTTGGGTGGTCGCCGACTTTGTAGGTCGCCGACTTGGGAGGTCGCCGACTTGGGCGGTCGCCGACCTCAAGAGGTCGACCTAGACGTCGGCGCCAACTTAGAGGGGCGTCGACTTAGTGTCGACCAAGGGTGTGGTCGACCTGGTAAGGTCGACAGGAAGTGGCGTCGAGTTGGGTGGTCGACGGGCACGTGATGGAGCAGCTGGTCGACGTGGTTGCCCGGTCGACCAGGTTACCTGAGTGACGAGGTTCTGCGAAGGCACGCGACAGTCGCCCAGGTGTCCGTGGCAAGGCCAACCTCGGTGGTGGTATCCCGAGGTCAACGTGGCTGATCAGATGTATTCGTCAGCACGAGGTTGATTTGGTGTGTGCGTTGTGCAGGTGACAAGGTACGGCACGCCAATCACCTGCAAGCACCTGCGCAGTAGGTGCGCTGCTGTCATGCAGGAGCAATGCTGGACGCCGTCGACCTATAGCGTTGGCACGCCGTCGACTTTGTCCTGCTGAAGCGCGGTCGACCAAGCAGTGCTGGAACGTGTTCAACCATGCTGCGCTGGCAGTAGACCTGCTTGCATGCTAGCTCTGATGTAGTCTTGTCTTGCCAACTTCATTGTACCATTGTTCTGAACGTTTCCTAGTGGAACTCTTGCCAATTCTCCCCGTAAACTAGCAAGCAGTGTGCGCACAAGGAATTGACTAAGGAACGAACGAACGCAGAGATCACACGAGCATCCATGCCTAGCCCGTAGTTTAGCTCCCGTTGTAGTAGTTATCTCCGCAGGAAATGGGACGGGGAGAGGGTTGTCTTGGCAGAGGGGAATGATAGCTGATTGAAGGTGATTGCGGCAGGGGCAGCGGGGGGGCCTGTTCTATGGGCTCTGTTTTTTGCTCCAATTTTGAAATTTCTACTGGTGCTAGAAGGGAGGAGGGGGGACAGAAGGGTGACCTACTCTAGGGGCTCTCCTTTCGTCTCTGGTTTTAAAATTTATGCTGGTGCTGGAGGGGAAGGGGGAGAGGGATTACCACAACTTGCAGCAGCACCAGCAGCAGCAAGAGTAGGAGCATCACGAGGAAGAGGAGGGTATAATGTGAGTGCTACAGCCAGCCTTGTTGCTAGTTCCTTTGTTGCTGCCTGATGGGACTGGAGGGGTTGTAGCTGCTATAGTAGCCTCTGCTATAGCAGCCTCTGTTACAGTTGCCACTGCTACAAATGTTGCTTCCCTGCCACTACTGGACTTGCTACAGCTGTTCCTGTGGATGGCAGTGTCGCCGTCTGTAGCAGAGGAGTTGCTGTTCCGATGGCTGCTGCTCACGGGCCTGCAAGAGAGGCTCGGCAGGTGGTAGGCTTGGTAGGAGGCTCGATAGTCAGGTTTGGCAAGGTTCTTCCACCCGCTGTCTTCTTTCCAATGCCCATACACTCTCCCGTCAATGCAACAGCACGCGTTCTTTTGTTCTTATCATTTTTTTCCCATGGTGCATTTAAGCCTTATCCTTGTCAGCTTCCCCTCCTTGCCTGTTTCCGCTCAGGATCGACGCTGCCATGCTGTCTGCAGCTCTCTTCGCCCACTTCCACCTCTCCCTCTCCCTCCTCTTCCCCAACATGGCATGCTAATCATCTACTCCAATAGCGTGCTGCCAGCTGTCGCCCTGGATTTATCTGCCCTTCTCTATGCACTCATGGTTACAGATGCGGGTTCTGTTTAGCAAGTAGGCCCTATGCCTTCCTTTCTAATCTGATTGTCAATGTGTACCAAATTTCTGCCAAGAATAGCATGCGGTAGCGTTTTCTTTCTTAAAAAACCCTTGAAACCAGGAAGTTTTAAAATCATATCCCTTCAATCAGGAATATTCCAACAGCTTATACTGTACCTATAACCTGCTCTGCTAGTATGCTTTCTATTGTGCTGGGGTGGTACAGTATCAAGTATCAAATTTCTAAGTTGGACTGAAGGGGCGATCCAAAGCAGATCCCTATAGTAGCAAGGTACTAGTTGTATATGGCTTGCTGCAATTGTGCCCCTTGCCTGTGGGGCCATGCCTGATGAGGGAGCAAGTGAGGTTGTCCCCAACATGGCATGCTAATCGTCTACTCCAATAGCGTGCTGCCAGCTGTCGCCCTGCATTTATCTGCCCTTCTCTATGCACTCATTGTTACTGATGCGGGTTCTGTTTAGCAAGTAGGCCCTATGTCTTCCTTTTTAATCTGATTGTCAATGTGTACCAAATTTCTGCCAAGAATAGCATGCGGTAGCGCTTTCTTTCTTAAAAAACCCTTGAAACCAGGAAGCTTGAAAATCATATCCCTTCAATTAGGAATATTCCAACAGCGTATACTGTACCTGTAACCTGCTCTGCCAGTATGCTTTCTATTGTGCTGGGGTGGTACAGTATCAAGTATCAAATTCCTAAGTTGGACTGAAGGGGCGATCCAAAGCAGATCCCTATAGTAGCAAGGCACTAGTTGTGTATGGCTTTCTGCAATTGTGCCCCTTGCCTGAGGGGCCATGCCTGATGAGGGAGCAAGTGAGGTTGTTACCGTATCACCCCAAATAGAAGCACGGCTGCGCTTATAATATAACAGGGTTTGTAGAGGGGTGCGCTTATAATTGAGTCATTTTTATGAGTTATATAATTACATATACAAATTTGAAAATTTAATGCACAAATTGTATATTTCACTCTTGCCTTTCAACCGAGTAAAAAATTTACGCGTCACAAAGCAAAGCAAAATCGCGTGCAAGCGATACTCTTCCAACATACCCTGACTAGACGCGCAGCCAGTAAGGTTTTCGAGAGTTAACTAAGAGAAAATGAAATTGCACTCGCTTCAAAACTTAAACTCGCTGCCATTTTGGACAATTCAAATTGTACATGCGCTTATAATTAGTAGAGTTTTCACAGGGGGTGCGCTTATAATTGAGGATCGGCCATAAGCACTTTGCTCCGGATATAGGCGCATGCGCTTATCATAGGCCTGCGCTTCTATTCGGGGTAATACGGTAGGTGCATTTCGAGCCTCGTGCATGATGAAAATCACATCGTTGATTCGACTCTGCAGTGGGTACACCGGCACTACTGTTGGTGTTGGCAGTAGCAAGGTTTGAAGCATCTGCTGCCAGAACCCCCTTGGGTGGCTTGAGGCTGGAAGTGCCCCGTGGTGATATGGCGTAGCCTGCGACATGCCACATTGAAGAGAACCTTCCTGGAAGGTGGGGGGGATTCGGAGAGGCATGAACATGGTCAATATACCAACCTTCTTACGCAAACCAAAGGACTTACTTGTGCTAGTCTGATAGCATGCACAGGAGCAAGAAACATCTGATTTTCACCAACACACTCACTTGTGCTCGTCTGACAGCATATGTGTGAGTCAGTCAAATTGATCCTTAAAAATCTTCACAGATTGTGACATGTCTTGCCGCCCGGTGAAGGTCAAAGAGAGATTTGACAGGTTGACTGTGGTGCAGTAGCTGCTGCTCCAATCAACTGTGGACAAAAGTGCAGATAGGAGCAGAAGCGACAGGTAGAGACCGGAGTAGAAATTGGGGTCGAGGAATGAGGTTCGGTAACACGGATTGAGAAAGTGAAGTTGGTAAAATACAGTGGGTGAGGTTCGGAGAGGGCTGCAAGCCACAAATCTGTTAAGCAATGATCTGATGTCTCAAGGACCTACAGCAATGAACTACTCACGTCCCCCAGCTTTTGACCTGTTGCTCACAGCTCACCTCAATCATATCTACTGGCAGCAGCATGTATTATTTCGATCCATGAGCCCCTCAAACAGCACGCGGTGCCAATTTTAGGTGCGACAATGTAGAGACCGTGACTCTCACCTCGTCCATGTCAGCGGGCGGCAGGATGTATTTGATGCGATTCATCAACCCTTCAAACAGCACGCGGTGGCTGCTGCTTCTCCGCCAACGAGGCTGCCACGCTGGCGTAGATATGCACGGCTGGCAGGGTCAGGAAGTTTGTCACCTCCAACGCTGGGTAAAATTCCCGCTCCACCAGGAAATCTGTCACTTCCACACGCCACCGGTTAGTGTAGGGGGAGAAAGGAAAAAAGGGTAAAGGAATATTGCCCGTCAGCTGGTGGGTAAATCTGTACGGCTGGCAGGTGCATGGTGGAATTCCCCCAACACACCCAAAAATATTCCCATACACACACTTTCCCATACACTCCCTCTCACACTCTCAAAGAACGAATCACTTCTTTGTCAGGAAATCATTACGGGCACCAAAGAGCGCCACACTCCAAGGGGCCTTCCTGGTAGGCCCCACCAGAGGCACTCCGCTGCTGTCCCTACGACACACACGCACATGCACTTTTCCATACACACAGCCTCTCACTTGTTAGTTCTATCGTGGCTGCGAGCACCAAACAGCGCCTAGCTCCAAGAAGCCATCCAGGCAGCCCCCACAAACTTGTTCGTCCGGCCATCCCTGGGAGCACCAAACAGCGCCACACTCCACGGGGCCTTCCTAGCTGCCCCCACGAGAGGCACGCCTGTGCTGTCCTTCCTATTCTAGGATTAGTATATGTCCCAGTTATACCCGCTCCTCCTGCAGCAGCTGCGCCTGCACCGACAGCACCAGGCGCCGCCAGCAGCAACGCCACCAGCAGCGCCACCAGCAGCGCCACCAGCAGCAGCAGCTACGGAGAAATAGGAGGTGGCAGAGACTGCCAGTCTCTTGCCAGCAGCAGTTGAGGGGGGTAAGCTGCGGAGAAATAGGAGGTGGCAGAGACTGTCAGTCTCTTGCCAGCAGCAGTTGAGGGGGGTGCGCTGCGGAGAAATAGGAGGTGGCAGAGACTGCCAGTCTCTTACACGCTGCAGCTTACCTCTCCCTAGGCGTTGTGTTTATACATATCGTGATTCAACCCCCACGACGTGTTTCTTTCATTAGAGAAGCTACTTGGAACCGCGTACCTCATTCTCTCTCTGTTGGTGTAAGGGCCTAATAAACTCAGGCTATTATGATTTAATCAAACTTAAAACCTCTGCTCGGGGTCACCTCCAAGGGTCCTTGGGTGCCTGGTACAAGACCAGCCCCTATCCTCGGGTCCGAAATTGTAGCGAGAGCAGTCAAGAATGACTTAGCCAAAATAACAAGAGTACCTTGGTCATCGCGCAGGGTATCGTGCAGAACACGGATCGGATTAAGCTGAGAGTTCGCTATATTGAAGCTCGCTCCAAGAGCTTTAAAAGGAGCCAAGTTGCCTCGCGAAAAGTTTTGCCATTACAAAGTTATGGCTCGAACAGCGTTTGCCTAGCGTCGTAGTGCTAGCGTGCTAGCGTTGACTCGGTAGGAGTCTGCTGTCACACCGCGTAGAAACGAAATTCCAACAATGGAGGAGTTTGCTTGAATCAGATTGAGAATATCCAGGTACAAACAGAGAAGGAATAAATAGTTCTAGCTATCAAGGACCTTGGGAATCAACCTGGGAACAACCAGGGATGATCCCAAATAATTCCAAGCAACAGAACCAACCTGGCTGGGCAAAACAACAGGTGGTAGGTGGGTAAACAACCTCTGGTTCTGTTTTTCCAACCTGGGAAAACAACAACCAGGTTCAGGTCCTAAAAACAGAACCTGTTTTGTCTTTGCCCAACCAGCCAAATGCTGGTTCCGCTGGTTTCCTCTGGCCCTTTAGCATGCAGATAAAGAACAAACAACATCCAACCTTCACCTAAATTGTACCCCTACAGTGCCTGCCTTGCTGTACTATAGTTAGCCAAACGAAACAGTACAATTCCGAGTTGGATAAAACTGAATCTGCGCATTAAAACCAACCGAACTGCAAAGCTTCCATCTTGGAAATAGAGTTGCATCTTCCAGGCCCAATCATCATTGCCCTCACCATTGAACTTCTCGACGGTGAAATTCTTCAGCACCTCCTTGACCAGCGAGCCCTGGTTTGTTCACGCTCCCCTTGGCGCCGAAACACCAGAATCATGGCTGCCGCTACGATCTTGGGCTGAAGATTCACCAGCTCCCGTCGAGGTGTTGCCCGCCATAGCTACCTATAACGAGGATCACTATAACGCAGCTCTGATACCAGCTTGTTGGTGTAAGGGCCTAATAAACTCAAGCTATTAGGACTTAATCAAACTTCAAAACTCTCCTCGGGGTCACCTCCGAGGGTCCTTGGGTGCCTGGTACAAGACCAACCCCTATCCTCGGGTCCGAGTTTGTAGAGAGAGGAGTCAAGAATGACTTAGCCAAAATAACAAGAGTACCTTGAACGTCGCGCAGCGTATCGTGCAGACCGTCGACCGGATTAAGCTGAGACTTGGCTATATCGAAGCTTGCTCCAAGAGCTTTAAAATAAGCCAAGTTGCCTCACGAAAAGTTCTGCCATTACGGAGTTATTGCTCGTACAGCGTTTGCCTAGCGTTGGGGCGCTAGCATACTAGCGTTGACTCGGGTAGCATTATGTCGTCGCACCGCGTAGAAACGAAATTCCAGGAAGGGAGGAATTCGCTTCAATCAAATTGACTATTTTCAGGTACAAACAGAGAAGGAATATATAGTTCTAGCTAGCAAGGACCTTGGGAATAAACCTGGGAACAACCAGGGATGATCCCAAATAATTCCAAGCAACAGAACCAACCTGGCTGGACAAAACAGCAGGTGGTAGGTTGGTAAACAACCTCTGGTTCTGTTTTTCCAACCTGGGAAAACAACAACCAGGTTCAGGTCCTAAAAAACAGAACCTGATTTGTCTTTGCCCAACCAGCCAAATGCTGGTTCCACTGGTTTCCCCTGGCCCTGTAGCATGCAGATACAGACAAACAACATCCAACCTTCACCTAAATTGTGTTGGTGTAAGGGCCTTATCAACTCAAGCTATTAAGACTTTATCAAACTTAAAACCTCTCCTCGGGGTCACCTCCAAGGGTCCTTGGGTGCCTGGTACAAGACCAGCCCCTATCCTCGGGTCCGAGTTTGTAGAGAGAGGGATCAAGAGGGACTTAGTCAAAACAGCAAGAGTACCTTGAACGTCGCGCAGCGTATCGTGCAGACCGTCGATCGGATTAAGCTGAGAATTTCCTATATCGAAGCTCGCTCCAAGAGCTTTAAAATGAACCAAGTTGCCTCGCAAAAAGTTCTGCCATTACGAAGTTATGGCTCGGACAGCGTTTGCCTAGTGTTGGAGTGCTAGCGTACTAGCGTTGACTCGGGTAGCATTCCGCCGTCGCACCGCGTAGAAACGAAATTCTAGGAAGAGAGGAATTCGCTTGAATCAAATTGACTATATCGAGGTACAAACAGAGAAGGAATAAATAGTTGTAGCTAGCAAGGACCTTGGGAATAAACCTAGGAACAACCAGGGATGATCCCAAATAACTCCAAGCAACAGAACCAACCTGGCTGGACAAAGCAGCAGGTGGTAGGTTGGTAAACAACCTCTGGTTCTGTTTTTCCAACCTGAGAAAACAACAAACAGGTTCAGGTCCTAAAAACAGAACCTGTTTTTGTCTTTGCCCAACCAGCCAAATGCTGGTTCCGCTGGTTTCCCCTGGCCTTGTAGCAAGCAGATACAGACAAACAACATCCAACCTTCACCTAAATTGTACCCCTATAGTGCCTGCCCTGCTACACTATAGTCAACCAAACAAAACAGTACAATTCCGAGTTGGATAGAACTGAATCTGCACAATCAATTCAACCGTACCTCAAAGCTTCCATCTTGGGTTCCTTTGCGAGCTCGTCCTTTCTGCTTGCACTGTTCATAGCGCGTACAATGTTGTGCCGAAGCACACAATGCGCGAGTACTTGCAAATGCTTCAAGCAAAAATTGCGAAAGCAAACAAACACACGAACATTCCATTCACACCCAAATGCATTCGCACACGCATACTCGTACAAACAGACGGCAGGATGTCGTGCAATGTGAATTTGCACCCAACACACTCCCCCTCAGCCTGCCGGCTGCATCCCCATTATTCCATACTAGTTCATGCTCATTCCACTCATGCGCACACAACGCCAATGAGGCTCATCCGCAAGCCTCTTGGTGAGGAAGTCTGCTGGCTGCTGGTGAGTCTTGATGTAGATCGGATTCACCGTCCCCCTCTTCACCTCCTTACGCAGCCAGTGCCACTTGATACGCATGTGCTTGTTTAGCCCATGAAGCACAGCGTTCCTGGCCATCCCAAGAGCTCCCTTGCTATCACAAAACAGCGGCGTAGCAACCTTTTGCTCCTGGCCAATCTACTCTAACAGCCTCCTCAGCCAAATCACCTCCTTCACCCCACGGAACATCGCCCTGTACTCTGATTCCACGGAAGAGAGTGCCGTCTCCGTCTGCTTCTTTGACCTCCAACTAACACGTCCTCCCCCAACTACACAGATGTATCCTCCCACAGATGAGGAATCCTCCTTCTCAGAGGCCCACGTAGCATCGGTAAAGCAAGTGAGAAAGAGCTTGCCTTCTCCAAGCCTCTCCCCCTTCTCTTTCAGCACCTCAACCCCTTTCTGCTTCACCTGTGCAGATGCGGAGTATTGAACTCCAATGCTTGGGTGAGAGTTCAGATACTTCACCACACGCTCAGCTGCATCCACCTGCTCCTCTGACGGATTCTGCACCACCCTAGCCAGCTGCCCAACCGAGAAAGAGATGTCGGGCCTTGTGTGAACTGCTGCATACAAGAGGCTGCCCACCAAGGACTGAAATTGCTGCTGCTCCTCGGCTTCAACCCCTTCATCCTCTGCAGCTTTCGCAAGCTCAACCCGAAACACGACGCTACGGGCCGAACCGTACATCTGGAACGGAGCGATCAGCACCCCCCACGTTCACCGAACCGATGGATATCGACAAATTTGACGCGAAGCAGCAACTGACAAAATGCGAATTTTGCGGCGCAACCGGACATCAAATCTTGTCGTGCTACAAAATGAAGAAAGCACATGCGGAATTGCTGGGCGGTAAGAGTACAGCACCCCCGAAGTAAAAAAACGGGAATCACCAGTAGCCGCAAATCGACCTGGCGATCGCGTAAAGATTCGAAAAGAGAAAAAGGGCGACGACGTGGCGACTTCGGAGAGGTGAAAAAAAAGAAAAAATAAGGGCGCGAATATAAAACGTCACGACCGGCTGGCATCAGGGGAAATTGTCGAGGCGAATGGAAGCTCCGCGAAAAAAGACTCTTCACCGACCGGGAAACTTTAGCCGAACACCCACGAAAGTAAGAATTCGTAAATGTTTTCCTACAAAGATACTTTAACCAAGAATATTACTTCTCGTGGTTTTCAAGCCTTTGAGAAATTCAGGGAAGATTTAGAGGCCAAGAAGAAGCCTTTAGACATTATTCAGGTACCTGAGAAGTTGGGCAAAGCATTACGCAGTGTAGAAAAGGGTCGTGCGTTCCGTGGAGTTAATATTCTCTCCTCACAGCACAGTGTTAAGGCTCCCCGTTGCCCACAGGTGAAGCCTACACAGCTGCAAATGCTTGGAGGAAAAATCCAGGCTCATGAGAAGTTGTTCAAGCATCGTAAAAATCCTCCTACCCCCTAGGTAATCTCTTTTATGTACCCTATGATCCTATTTATTAGACCCTCTTTGGCTACTCAGCGTAACAGAAACCACTACTCCTCAAAGTGTTATGCAAAGGATGACGCCTCCAGGCACTGGTGGATAGTGGTGCATCCCACTCAGTGTGTGACCGCGGGACGTTGTGAAAATTTGGAGAACCTTTGGAGGAAACCAAGTTAATGGCAACGATGGTGGACAGTACAAAATTTCCCATCCACGGCGAAGCATCATGCCAGCTGCATATAGGGGCGCTGAGGTTGAAACCGACATTGCCAATCACGAACATCAAGGGTTTAGATTTCATCTTGGGGCGAGATTTCTTGAAGCGGTTCAACCTCGAGATCGACCGGGTAAACAGGAAGGCGTGCATCTACAACAACGGGAAACGAGTGGAGTTGCGAAGCTGGACGATTACAGGGAGCGTTCCTGAAACCACACTGGCACGGTTCGAACAGACGGTGAACGAGAGTAACGCGGGTAACTTAGCACTTCTCATGATAGCAGCAGAGGAGGAGAAGCCAAGCTCGGAGCTACCTGCAGCAGTAAAGGAGGTCTTGGAGCAGTACAAAGATATAATGCCCGACGACCTACCAGCAGGCGTACCTCCAGCACGCACCCACGAGCACGAGATCGTGGAGCACCCAGGTGCGAAACCCGTCTCACGTGCACCATACCGACTGAGTCCAACTGAACTGACAGACATGAAGAAGCAGATAGAGTACCTACAGGACAGACAACTGATCCGCCCATCCACCTCTCCCTACAGTGCACCAGTTCTCTTCACTCCAAAACCAGACGGCAGTTTACGGATGTGCATTGACTACCGCGCACTGAACAAACAGACAGTGAAAAACAAATATCCCATACCGCGCATAGACGACCTACTAAATCAACTGCGTGGTGCAACAGTCTTTTCGAAGCTGGACCTACTGTCCGGTTACATGCACATCAAGATGGCGGACAACTTGATCAACAAGACGGCGTTCCGTACCAGGTACTGCTCCTACGAATACTTGCTGATGCCGTTCGGACTCTGCAACGTTTCAGGCGGAGATGAATCACATCCTACAGTCCCTGCTGGATGAGTGCGTAGTGGTGTACCTGGACGACATTTTAATATACTCCAAGAACATGAAGGAGCACGTGGAGCATCTGCGGAAGGTGTTCGAGATCCCGCGGAAAAACAAGTTCTACGTGAAGCTATCGAAGAGAGATTTCTACCTGAAAAAGGTACAGTTTCTCGGGCACATGGTGAGTGCGGAGGGCGTACACATGGACCCGCGGAAGATCGAAGCCGTCAAGAAGTGGAAAGTACTGGAGAACGTGAAGGAGTTGCAGCAGTTACTAGGCTTCGCCAAATATTACGCAGGTTTGAGCCGCAGTACGCTAAGATAGCAGCGCCACAAACTGACCTATTGAAAAATGATACGCCCTACACATGGGATACTCCTCATCAGCAAGCCATGGAGCAGCTACAGACAGCAGTGACTACAGCGCTAGTACTCATCTTACCGGACCCAGACAAGGACTACATGGTGGAAGCAGACGCTAGTAACCAAGCAGTACTGATGCAGGATCACGGATGCGGTTTGCAGCCCATCGCCTACCTCAGTAAGAAGCTACACGGAGCAGAACTGAACTACCCCATTCATGACAAGGAAGCCTTAGCAATAGTCATCGCCTTCAAGGCGTGGAGGTGTTACCTAGAGGGAGCCAAGACTACAGTCTATGCTGACCACTGCAATCTCAAATATCTGAAGTCGTTGCCGACGCTCTCACGACGACAGGTGCGGTGGGTGGACTTCCTGGAAACTCACTTCCACTACGACATCGTCTACAAGCCCGGGCTACACAACAAGGCAGACGCATTGAGCCGCCCCGGACATGTAGCAGGCATCCAGCTTGACGGGATTAACCCTCTGCTCAAGAGTCTATTCCATCATGGATACTCCGTGGACGCAGAGATCGCTACAGTACAGACACAAAAGCTGTTACAGTGGGAGAAAGACTTAGCTGTAAGGAAGGGCACAGGAAAGATTTGGGTACCGAACTATGCCCTGCTCCGACAGATTCTACTGGAGGAGTTTCACGACGTACCATGCGCGGGACATTTCAGGAGCAACAAGACGTTAGCATGGATAGCGAAGTATTACTAGTGGCCCGGGATGGCAGCAGACGTGCAGCAGTTCGTCACCTCTTGCGACACGTGCCAGCGGATGAAGAGCAGCAAGCAGAAAAAAAGCAGGGTTACTTCAGCCTCTACCCGTACCGGAGCAGCCATGGCAGGTCGTTAGCCTTGACTTCATCACAGGACTTCCTTTGACCTCACGAGGGCATGACACTATACTCGTGGTGATCGACAAGTTCTCCAAAATGGGTCACTTCATCCCGACCAACGCCACAGCTACAGCTGAAGCAACTGCTCGCCTCTTCTTCGACCGCATCATCACCATCCACCGCATCCCCGCTACACTCATCTCAGATAGAGACCCAAAACTCACTAGTAAGTTCTGGCGGGAACTCATGGGACTGTTGGGGACAAAGCTTGCAATGTCTTCAGCATACCACTCCCAGACTGATGGACAGACAGAGTGACTCAATCAAGTGGTTGAACAGTTACTGCGCACAGCTTGCAAAGACGACGTCAGCCACTAGGATCAACAGTTACTGACCCTAGAGTTCCCTTACAACAATGCGTAGCATGCGGCCACAGGGAAAACTCCTTTCTTCTTGTGTTACGGACGAGAACCACTCACACCACAGCAGCCAAACATACCGGCACACGTCCAAGCCGCACACGACTTCGTCACCACCATGCAGCATCTATGGGAGAAGACTCAGCGACGTCTCACCACGATGCAGAACTCCCAGAAGAAGTATGCCGATCGCCAGCAACGTTATGAGAGTACGGCGGCTTATGCAGGCTTTGCTAGCTTGCCTAGACCTTATTATGCTATATCTAGTTTGGATTTTATTTATCATGCATAGATATGCTTGATTTCCTAGGTTAGGTGCATTCCTATATTTTATTATAGTTATAGCACCGAACCAGGTTACGTGTACCGAACTCAAGCCTATTCGGTTTCCACCGAATTGCTTTCTACCGAGTTCGGGAAGGTTCTGTTCGGGACGCTTCGCGACCCTTAGAACATTCGCGTAACACCTGGGTAACTGGCCTTGTGTCGAGACTATATATAGCCTGGTGTTGTACCCAGGTGAATCATTGAATTACAACTCTCTTTTCTGAGCTCGATCCTCACACTTGGTAATCAGAGCCGTTTACACGCGAAGTTTTTTTCGACCACTAAAACCGAGTCTTTAAAAACCGCGGGGGCGACGACTGTTAAACCGATTTCGGATACGTAAAACCGGTTCCGTGTTTTTCACTCCCCCTCGATTTCGGTTTTCGAACGCGCAATGTCAGGAGTGGAGGGCCAAGGCGACAATTACGCGACGACGAGCGACATCGCTAGCCTTCGCACCGATGTGGAACAGACGGAGGCGGCGATTCGGCGAATCGAGGCCTTTCTGATAAACCAATCCGTAGCCGCCACCACAGCAGTCAATGCAGCAGCGAACGTAGCAGCGACGGCAGCAGCAGCAGCGGCAACATCGACATTTCAGGGACCGATGGCGCCACCTTCATCGAACCTCGAAGCAGCTCGCTCGAGGCTCCCCGAAGCGTTCGATCCAAGCGCGAAGGGATCGGATGTTCGACGATTCGTGGCAACCCTCGAAATTTACTTCGAGGCCATTGGCTGTTCGACCCCGACACACGATGCAAACAGGATTCCGCTCGCAGCGACACTGTTGCGAGGACCAGCACTCGAGTGGATTTACTACAGTGACGTGGCCCGCGGGGAGAAAACGTGGGCGCAGTTCCAGGAAGACCTCATCAAACGTTTCGAGCCAATTAATTCAGTGTATATGGCGCGGCAGCATATTCACCGTCACAAGCAACTCGCGAGCATAGCACTGTACACGCAACAGATGGAGCAGCTTTTTGCCCGCATCACCGACCTGACCGAGGGCGAAAAAATTCAGACGTAGACAGAAAGGTTAAAAATGGAGATTCGCCGGCAGGTCATTGCAGCGAACTACAGTAACTACCGCGACCTCGTACGTGCAGCCGAACGTTACGACGCATTGACGCATGGTCAACCCGAAACACGACGTTACGGGCCAAACCATACATTCGGCACGGAGCGATCGGTACCCCCACGTTCGCCGAACCGATGGTCGACAAATTTGAAGCGAAGTAGCAGCCGACAAAATGCGAATTTTGCGGCGCAGCCGGACATAAAACCTTGTTGTGCTGCAAAATGAAGAAAGCACTTGCGGCACTGCTGGGCGGCAAGAGTACAGCACCCCCGAAGTAAAAAAACGGGAATCGACCTGGCGATCGCGTAAAGATCCGAAAAGGGAAAAAGGGCGACGACGTGGCGACTTCGGATCGGGTGAAAAAAGGAGAAAATGATGGCGAGAATATAAAACGTCACGACCGGCCGGCACCAGGGGAAATCGGCGAGGCGAATAGAGGCTCCGCGAAAAAAGTCTCTGCACCGACCAGGAAATTCCAGCCGAACACCCACGAAAGTAAGACTTCGTTAAAAGTATCCTATTAAGATACTCTAACGAAAAATATTGCTTCTCGTGGTTTTCAAGCCTTTGAGAAATTCAGGGGAGACTTAGAGGCCAAGAAAAAGCCTTTAGAAATTATTCAGGTACCTGAGAAGTTGGGCAAAGCATTACGGAGCGTAGAAAAGGGTCGTGCGTTCCGTGGAGTTAATATTCTCTCCCCGCAGCACAGTGTTAAGGCTCCCTATTGCCTATAGGTGAAGCCTACACAGCTGCAAAGGCTTAGAGGAAATTTCCAGGCTCAGGAGAAGTTGTTCAAGCCTCGGAAAATTCCTCCTAACCCTCAAGTGAAGTTGGAAAGTGCTAAGTCATGCATAGGAAATAGGGATGGTGATATCTTCGATGTACCCTATGATCCTATCAATGAGACCCTCTTTGGCTACTCAGCGCAGCAGGAACCACTACTCCTCGAGGTGTTATGCAAAGGATGACGCCTCCAGGCACAGGTGGACAGCGGTGCATCTCACTCCGTGTGTGACCGCGGAACGTTGGAGAAAATTGGAGAACCTTCAGAGGAGACCAAATTCTCGGCAACGATGGTGGACGCTACGAAACTTCCCATCCACTACGAAGCATCACTGCAGTTGCACATCGGAGCACTAAGGTGGAAGCCGACGTTGCCGATTACAAACATCAAAGGGTTGGATTTCATCTTGGGGCGAGATTTCTTGAAGCGGTTCAACCCCGAGATCGACTGGGTCAACTGGAAGGCGTGCATCTACAACAACGGGAAACGAGTGGAGCTGCGAAGCTGGACGGATGCAGGAAACGTTCCTGAAACGACACTGGCATGGTTCGAACGGACGGTGAACAAGAGCAACACGGGTTACTTAGCACTGGTTATGGTAGCAGCAGAGGAGGAGAAGCCGAATGCCGAGCTACCTGCAGCAGTGAAGGAGGTCTTGGAGCAGTACAAGGATATAATGCCCGACGACCTACCAGCAGGCGTACCTCCAGCACGCACCCACGAGCACGAGATCGTGGAGGAACCAGGTGCGAAATGTCAAACTCATATGCTACATGTTGTGTAGGCTGTAGTGGGGTAGCCCATATGGGGTACAACCCAATTAGGGTTAGTACTTGTACCCATCCTGCTACTAGTGCATTCATTCCTGCTCGTTAGTTTCTGACATGGTTTCAGAGCAATAGGTCCGTAGGACCGTTTTTTTTTTCGGGCCCACCATTACCTAGTAACCGACTGCGGTTACCGCGTTACCCCACGCCCTGCCCTGCGCTGTGCCGTCAGCGCGCGCCCTGCCCTGCCCTGCCTTGCGTCACACTGCCCGTGTACGCCCTGCCCCGCGTCGCGCTGCCCCGCGCACGCCCTGCCCTGCCCCGCGTCGCGCTGCCCCGCGCACGCCCTGCCCTGCCCCGCGTCACGCTGCCCCGCGCACGCCCTGCCCTGCCCTGCGTCGCGCTGCCTCGCGCACGCCCTGCCCTGCGTGTCGCGCCCTGCTGCAGCCCTCGCTTCGCGCTCTGCTGCCCCGCGCGCCGCGCTCTGCTGCAGCTCGCGCGTAGCGCCCTGCTGCCCTGCACGTCGCACCGTACGGCAGCCCGCACGTCGTGCTCTGCTGCCCCGCGCGTCGCGCCCTGCTGTCCCGCGCGTCGCGTCCTGCTGCAGCCTATGCGTCGCGCCCCACTGCTGCCCGGGCGTCGCGCCCTGCAGCCCGCGCGTCGCACCCTACTGCCCCGCGCGTCACGCCCTGCTGCAGCCCGTGCGTCGTGCCCCTCTGCTGCCCAGTGCCGCCCTGCCCGTGCGCGCGCTGCCTGCGCCACGCGCCCTGCCCTCCCTGCGCCACGCGCCAGCGCCCTGCCCTACCTGCACCACGCGCCAGCGACCTGCCCTGCCTACACCACGAGCCAGCGCCCTGCCCTGCGAGCGTTTGACGAGTCGGTCCCCTTTTACCGTCTCTTTCCCTACCACACCGCCCCCTCCCCCCCCCCGCCGCTCTTCCTCGCTCCAGGTCCCCCCCCGGTAGACCCCCTCCCCCCTCAGGGTCCTGCTCCCTCAGGTGTGTCTCAGGTAGACCCCCCCCCCCCGTGGCTGAGCCTGTCGAGGTAGCTGTCGACTCAGGTGCTGCTAGGGGTGCTGCGTCTGAGGGTGCTAGGCCTGCGCGCGCGGAGCCTGGGGGTGCTGAGCCTGGAGTTGCTGAGTTTGGGGGTGCTGAGCCTGAGGGTGCGGAGCCTGGGGGTACTGCGTCTGGGGGTGCTGAGCCTGGAGGTGCTGTGTCTGCTGGAGGTCCTTCGGGTGCCTCGTCACAGCGGGAGCCTCTCTCTCCACTGCAGCTGCGCGAATGGCTTGCTCGGCGCTGGAGTGGCGCTGCTGGAGCTGGGGGGCCTGCCGCTGGAGACACTGCCGCTGGAGGCCCTAGAGCTGGAGGCACTTGAGCTGCTTGTCCTGGAGGCGCTGGAGGTGCTGCAGGTACTGGAGGTGCTGGCGCTGGTCCTGCCGGAGCTGTCGGTGCTATGTCTGGGGGTGCTGAGCCTAGGGGTACTGCCCCTGCTGGAGGTACTCCGGGTGCCTCGTCCCGGCGGGAGCCTCTCTCACCACAGCAGCTTCGCGAGTGGTTTGCTCAGTGCACCCGCCTTCGGAGTGGTGCTGCTGGAGCTGCTAATTCTGGAGGTGCTCGTAGTGGAGGTACTGGAGCTGCCGGAGCTGGTGGTGGAGCTGGAGCTGGTGGTGCTGCTGCTACTGGAGGTGCTGGAGCTGCTGGTCCCGGAGGTGCTCGTTCTGGAGGTACTGGAGCTGCTGGAGCTGGTGGTGCTGGAGGCGCTGGAGCTGTTGGAGGTACTGGAGGTGCTGGAGCTGCTGGAGCTGCTGGAGGTCCTGGAGCTGCTGGAGCTACTGGAGGTGCTGGAGGTACTGGAGCTGCTCGTACTGGAGGTGCAGGAGCTGCTGAAGCTAGAGGTGCTGCAGGAGCTGGAGCTGGGGGTCCTGGAGCTGCTGAAGCTGGTGGTGCTGCAGGCGCTGGAGCTGGAGACCCTGGAGCTGGAGGTGCTGGCCCTGGGGGTGCTAGTGCTATCGGTGCTGGTTCTGGAGGCGCTGTGCGGCCGCGACCGTACTTCGTTCCACTGCTTCAGCAGGTTCTTGATCTCCCGACTTCTGCTGTCCTAACTCCTCCCTTACTGTGTCCGCCGCCTGACCAGTCCCAGCCGCAGTTACAGCCAGCCTCCCCACTGCCGGCTCCTTCTCCCTACGCTGAGCAGCCCGGAGGTCTTACAGAGCGTCGTGAGCCTGCGTCTCGTCCTGCGTCGCCTGTTCGCGCTGTCCGCACTGGTCGTCGTGTTCCACGTGAGCATCCTCCTCCTGTCCCCGGCACGCACCAGATGGCACTTCGTCCTTCATCTGTTCCACTGCGTGTCCCTCTGCCGTCTCCTCCTGCGTCCTCCCTTGCTGACGGTCCGGACCCGGAGTCTGACTTACTTCGTGCTGCCAGCCCTACTGTCACGCGTCTACTAGCCACTGTTGTCACTGTCCCTTCGTTTGAGTCCACTGCTGCGTCGGCCCTAGTTGCTGAGCTTGTTGACTTTGCTGCTGCCTGTCGTCTCGACTACGCCGCTAGTCTTGTTGCTGAGTCTGAGTCTGTCTGTCCTCCGTCCGTCGGAGGTGAGTGTGCTCCTGGCACAGACGTCCTTGAGGACAGGCAGGAGGACTTTGAGTGTTTTGCAGCTGCTGTACCTCATCTTGTGTCCATGCTGATTGCACCTGAGGGAGACCCGGATGCACCAGACATCCCGACCCCGCGCTCTTACGCAGAGGCGATTGAGGGTCCCTACTCCTCTCAGTGGCAGTCAGCCATTGACGCAGAGATGGCTTCCTGGAAGTCCACAGGCACTTACGTCGACGAGGTTCCCCCACCTGGGGCGAACATCGTCAGTGGCATGTGGATTTTCAGGGTGAAGCGGCCGTCGGGTTCTCCGCGTGTCTTCAAGGTGCGTTACGTTGCACGAGGCTTCAGTCAGCGACAGGGAGTTGACTTCTTCCAGGCCTTCTCCCCTACCCCAAAGATGACCACTCTTCGGGTTCCGCTGCACGTCGCCGCTCAGCGTGACTACGAGCTTCACTCTCTTGACTTCAGCACAGCTTTCTTGCAGGGCAGCCTGCAATAGGAGATCTGGCTGCGCCGCCCACCTGGCTTCACTGGGTCGTTTCCTGCAGGTACCCAGTGGAGCCTCCGGCGGCCAGTCTACGGTCTCCGCCAGGCGCCTCGCGAGTGGCACGACACACTGAGGACGACGCTTGCGGCTCTTGGGTTTTCTCCTTCGACTGCTGACCCGTCGCTGTTTCTGCGCACCGACACTTCGCTGCCGCCGTTCTACATCCTCGTGTACGTCGACGACTTGGTCTTTGCCACTGCTGACACTGAGAGACTCGCCCACGTGAAGTCGGAGCTGCAGAAGAGACACACGTGCACAGACCTGGGAGAGCTGCGTAGCTATCTTGGCTTGCAGATCACCCGGGACAGAGCACGGTGCACCATTACCCTGACTGAGTCACACATGGTGCAGCAGATCCTTCAGCGCTTCCGCTTCACGTACTCCTCGCCACAGTCCACTCCTCTGCCTACCGGTCACTCGCTCTCAGCTCTGCCTTCGGATGAGTCCGTACAGCCGAGTGGCCCATATCCAGAGCTTGTGGGCTGCCTCATGTACCTGATGACCTGCACTCGGCCTGACCTTGCTTACCCTCTTAGCATCCTGACACGCTACGTTGCGCCCGGGAGACACCGACCAGAGCACTGGGAGGCCGCTAAGAGGGTGTTGCGCTACTTGTGCAGTACGTCGGGCATGGGGCTCGTGCTTGGAGGACGGGCTCGAGTTGTCCTCACTGGCCACGCAGACACTTCTTGGGTTGACGACTTGGCTACGCAGCGGTCGTCACAGGGTTACACCTTCAGTCTTGGCTCCGGTTCTGTTTCTTGACGGTCTACCCGCTCGTCTTCTGTTCTCAGTTCCAGTTGTGAGGCTGAGATCTACGCAGGGGCCATGGCTGCACAGGAGTTACGCTGGCTCACCTACCTGCTGACGGACTTGGGCGAGCCGCCTCGTTCTCCTCCAGTTCTGTACGTCGACAACAAGGCCATGATTGCCTTGTGTCAGGAGCACAGACTGGAGCACAGGACGAAGCACATCGCTCTGCGTTACTTCCTTGCTCGAGAGTTGCAGCAGCGTGGACAGCTTCGTCTTGCTTACGTGGCCTCTCGGGCCAACACTGTTGATATCTTCACCAAGGCACTTTAGCCTTGTGATCAACAGCGTTTCTGTACTGTTCTACGACTTGTGCCTACTTGGCCTCACTTGCTCACTTCTTGACTTTGCTTGTACTGTGATCTATATGCTTATACCTGCATGCTTACCCTTCCTAGGTTTTGATCACTGTACTGCTTGTTCTGCTTTATAAAACTCTGCATGTGAACTGGCCTTGTGGCCATTTGCTTGTGCTCAGAGTGTGTGGTGACTTCGTGATCCACCCTGAGCTTGCTTTGCTTTTCTTGACTGGTCTTGTGCCCTCTTGTTCTCCCCCACTTTGCCTATGGGGGTGTGTCAAACTCATATGCTACATGTTATGTAGGCTGTAGTGGGGTAGCCCATATGGGGTACAACCCAATTAGGGTTAGTACTTGTACCCATCCTGCGGCTAGTGCATTCTTTCCTGCTCGTTTGTTTCTGACACGAAACCCGTCTCACGTGCACCATACCGACTGAGTCCGACAGAACTGACAGACATGAAGATGCAGATAGAATACCTACTGGATAGACAACTGATCCGCCCATCCACCTCTCCTTACGGTTCACCAGTTCTCTTCACTCCAAAACCAGATGGCAGTTTACGGATGTGCATCTACTACCGCGCACTGAACAAAAAGACAGTAAAAAACAAATATCCCATACCGCGCATAGACGGCCTACTAGACCAACTGCGTGGTGCAACAGTAGTTTCGAAGCTGGACCTACGGTCGGGTTACTGGCAGATCAAGATGAAGGACAACTCGATTCACAAGACGGCGTTCCGTACCAGATACGGCTCCTACGAATACTTATTGATGCCATCGGACTCTGCAACGCACCAGCGACGTTCCAGGCGGAGATGAATCATATCTTACGGCCCCTGTTGGACGAATGCGTCGTGGTGTACCTAGACGACATTCTCATCTACTCCAAGAATATGAAGGAGCACGTGGAGCATCTACGAAAGGTGTTCGAGATCGTGCGGAAAAACAAATTCTACGTGAAGCTGTCGAAGAGCGACTTCGCCCTGAAGAAAGTGCAGTTTCTCGAGCACATGGTGAGTGCGGAGGGCGTACACGTGGACCCGCGGAAGATCGAAGCCGTCAAGAAGTGGAAAGTACCGGAGAACATGAAGGAGTTACAGCAGTTCATAGGCTTCACCAACTACTACAACATGTTGGTGCCACAGTATGCTAAGATAGCAGCGCCACTGACCGACCTACTGAAAAAGGATACGCCCTACAAGTGGGATACTCCGCATCAGCAAGCCATGGAGCAGCTACAGACAGCACTGACTACGTGGTGGAAGCAGACGCTAATGACCAAGCAGTCCGAGCAGTAGTGATGCAGGATCACGGACGCGGTTTGCAGCCCATCGCCTACCTTAGTAAGAAGCTACATGGAGCAGAACTAAACTACCCCATCCATGACAAGGAAGCTTTAGCGATAGTCATCGCCTTCAAGACGTGGAGGTGTTACCTAGAGGGAGCCAAGACTACAGTCTATGCTGACCACTGCTGTCTCAAATATGTGAAGTCGCAGCCGACGCTTTCACGACGACAGGTGCGGTGGGTGGACTTCCTAGAAACTCACTTCCACTACGACATCGTCTACAAGCCCGGGCTACACAACAAGGCAGACGCATTGAGCCGCCCCGGACATGTAGCAGGCATCCATCTCGACGGGATGAACCCTCTGCTCAAGGGTCTATTCCATCATGGATACTCCGTGGACGCAGAGACGCTACAGTACAGACTAAGAAGCTGTTACAGTGGGAGAAAGACTTAGCTGTAAGGAAGGGCATAGGAAAGATTTGGGTACCGAACTATGCCCCGCTTCGACAGATTCTACTGGAGGAGTTTCATCACGTACCATACGCGGGACATTTCAGGAGTAACAAGACATTAGCAGGGATAGCAAAGGATTACTACTGGCCCGGGATGGCAACAGACGTGCAGTAGTTCGTCACCCCTTGCGACACGTGCCAGCGGATGAAGAGCAGCAAGCAGAAAAAAGCAAGGTTACTTCAGCCTCTACTCGTACCGGAGCAGCCATGGCAGGTCGTTAGCCTTGACTTTATAACGGGACTTCCTTCGACCTCACGAGGACATGACGCTATACTCGTGGTGATCAAGAAGTTCTCCGAAATGGGTCACTTCATCCCGACCAACGCCACAGCTACAGCTGAAGCAACTGCTCGCCTCTTCTTCGACCGCATCATCACCATCCACGGCATCCCCGCTACACTCATCTCAGGCAGAGACCCCAAGTTCACTAGTAAGTTGTGGAAGGAGCTCATGGGATTGTTGGGGACTAAGCTTGCAATGTCTTCAGCATACCATCCCCTGATGGACAGACAGAGCGACTCAATCAGGTGGTTGAACAGTTACCGCGTACAGCTTGCAAGGACGACGTCAGCCACTGGGACACACAGTTACCGACCCTAGAGTTCGCTTACAACAACGCATCACACGCGGCCACAGGGAAAACTCATTTCTTCCTGTGTTACGGACGGGACCCACTTACACCATAGCAGCCAACCACACCGGCACATGTCCAAGCCGCACATGACTTCGTCACCACCATGCAACAGCTATGGGAGAAGACTCGGCGACGTCTCACTACTATGCAGAACTCCGAGAAGCAGTATGCCGATCGTCAGCGACGTGATCACTCAGTAGCAGTCGGAGATCAGGTGCTTCTCGACACGCGCAACTTGAACCCATCTCACCTACCATCCAAACTCCGACCTCGCTTCTCTGGTCCTTTTCTCGTTGAGGCACAGTTACATTCTGCTTGCGCTTACCTACCACATGGAAGCTTCACAACGCTTTCCATGTTCAGCTACTGAAGCCCTACAAGGACCCCAACCAACAGTTTCAGGGACGGCAGCTACCGCCACCACCACCTGTTCTCCTACTGGATAAACCCGAGTACGAAGTGGAACGTGTTCTCACTCATCGGCGCCGCGGCGGCAAGACCCTCGAGTTCCTGATACACTGGAAGGGATATGACCCCACTGAGGACAGTTGGGTTGCAGAAGCTGATATGGGCAACGCACGCCGTGCTCTCAAAGACTATCTTGTCAAGCAGGGTGTATCTCACGCCACCCAGTTTTGAGGGGGGGACGTGTGAGAGTAGGCCGGCTTATGCTGGCTTTGCTAGCTTGCCTGGACTTTATTATGCTATATCTAGCTTGGGTTTTATTTATCATGCATAGATATGCTTGATTTCCTAGGTTAGGTGCATTCCTATATTTTATTATAGTTATAGCACCGAACCAGGTTACGTGTACCGAACTAAAGCCTATTCGGTTTCCACCGAATTGCTTTCTACCGAGTCCGGGAAGGTTCTGTTCGGGACACTTCGCGACCCTCAGAACATTCGCGTAACACCTGGGTTACCTCCCTTGTGTCGAGCCTTTATATAGCCTCGTCTTGTACCCAGGTGAATCATTGAATTCAAACCCACTTTTTGAGCTCGATCCTAGATCCTCACAGACAGTCCCACGACACAGCAGCTACCTGACCTGACCAGACCTGACCTGACCCTTTGTGGTGGGACCCAGTATGTAGTGAGTACAGACTAGAACCCGGCTCCCTGTGGAAAGTGGCCAGAAGCGCCCCAGTGGCACCGAGTGTGCAGGAGGCAATAGGCTCGTCCAGTGGGAAAGTAGTGACTACACCTAGGTCGTGGAGGTGACTGACACCCACCAGGTTCCTGGAGAACGAGGAGGTGTAGTATCCTGTGCAAAAACCTAGACGGAGCCGCCGGACACGGGAGAGTGGTGGCGCTGTGGGCAACGACAGGTCCCACGGAGGGGTCAGCCAAGGCGACAGTGACTGGGGTGTGCAGTGGTTTGAGGTCAGTACAGTCGCGAAATAAACAGCTGGATGCTCCAGAGTCTAGGGTAAAGGAAAGATGTGCAGACTGTGAGGTCGCACCCGAGCTAGCAACAAAGGCGAGTGCTAGACTAGTGGTAGCTGCAGCTCCTAGACAAAGACCCTCAGAGGCGCCTGGACTGGAAACAACACACGCACCAAGACTGGAAACACAGGTCTTCGTGCTTCCGGGAAAGGTCCTAGACCAGGTAGGTGAGACTCAACTGGTGCAGCAGTGCGCTGGCGAAGACGCGAGGGCCAGTGCGGTGTAATAGCGTAGGGACCAAAACACTCACGGTGAAGGTCGTCGAGGCGACGGTAGCAGCGGGACGCAGAGAGGTCAGGACACCAGTAGGTGGTGCCAGCACCCAGGCCAGTCAGGATCCGGTACCCACACGAACCGACGTCGCGCCCACTACTAGCTAAACGGCTGATGCGGCCGGTACTCCTATGACCCTCAGGTCCCCACTGCCGGGAGTGCTGTAGCTACTGTTGATGCGGCTGACCCTGCTGCAGCTCGAGAACTCTAGCACACGCCATGGTAGGCGCTAGAGACGGACGAGCGCGGTGGGGAGTGGCAAGGAGCGGTTGCTGGCTACAGCCTATGCTATTGCTGGTTCTTCTGGGGGCAGCCTCTGCTGCTGCTGGTGCTGCTGGGGGAAGCCAATGCTGCTGCTGGTTCTGCTGGGGCAGCCTATGCTACTGCTGGTTCTGGTGGGGGCAGCCTATACTGCTGCTGGTGCTGCTGGGGGCAGCCAATGCAGCTTCTGGTTCTGCTGGGGCAGCCTATGCTGCTGCTGGTTCTGCTGGGGGCAGCCTATGCTGCTGCTGGTTTTGGCGGCAGCCTAAGCCGCTGCTGGTGCTTGCGGCAGCCTAAGATGCGACTGGTTCTGGCGGTAAGGAACGGTTCTGGGCGGTTTTGGGCTGTTCTGGGCGGTTCTGGGTGATTTTGGGCGGTTCTAGACGGTTTTGGGCGGTTCTGGGCGGTCCTGGACGGTCCTGAGCGGTTCTGGACGGTTCTGGACGGTCCTGGGCTGTCCTGGGCGGTTCTGAGGGGTTCTAGGCGGTCCAGGACGGTCATGGGCGGTTCTGGACGGTTCTGGGAGGTCCTAGGCGGTTCTGGGCATTCCTGGGCGGTTCTGGAGGGCTGGTAGCAGCCGAAGCTGGCGGACTGCAGGGTGTATGGGGAGGGGACGCGACAGGGCTGGCGGACAGGGCTGGCGGACGGGGCTGGCGGACGGGGCTGTCGACGAGGCTGGCAGACAGGGCTGGCGACGGGGCTGGCGACTGGGCTGGCGACGGGGCTGGCGGACGAGGTCGCGATGGGGTTGGCGAACGGGGGCGCGACGGGGCTGGTGGATTGCAGGGCAGCGGGGAGGGGACGCGACGGGTAGGCGACGGGGAAGGGATGCGACGGGGAGGCGACGGAGAGGGGATGCGACGGGGGGGCGACGGGGAAGGGACGCGACGGGGAGGCGACGGGGAAGGGACGTGACCAGGAGGGCTGCGGAGCGACGGGCTACGGGGGGGGGGGGGAGCGCCCTTTAACGCGCGATTCGAGAGCCTGCGAGGGCCTTCTTAGGTCGCGACGTGAGGGGGACCCGCGGGGGTCCTTCTAGCTTGTGATTCGGGGGCCCGCAGGGGCCTTCCTAGGTCGCGATGTGGGGGACCCGCGGGGGTCCTTCTAACTCGCGATTCGGGGACCCGCGCGGCCCTCAGCGCCATGTCGACGAAGACCTCCTTCGTCCCCATGGGGTGGTGCGAGCAGCCACTGTTGAGCAGCACCACCAGCGGATTCGCTTGCATAGCGGCCGCGACCGCCTTGAAGTCCTCTCCGGCTTCAGGCACAAGCAAGATTGTCGGCTCCACCACACCGACCATCGAGCACGACGCCTCCCTGTCGCCTCGGCCCTTGCCGCTGGAGTTGTCGACGGGGGCGATGACTGGACGACCGTCCGCGGCCTCCCTTGTTGTCGTCCTCGTCGTTGTCGTCGTGGTCGGGGCACTCAAAGGAGAGATGGTCGGGGTAGCCGCAGATCCAGCACTCCCGCCGTCGACCACCACCTCCTCGGCCCTTCTCCCGTGTCAACTTCTTCTCGTCGACGTCCTTCGTCGACCGCCTAGTTCCGCTACCACATCCGCCTGATTTACTGCGCTGCCCTTGTGGACTTCCCTGCTTCGTCAGGGCGACGTAGTTAGCCTGCAGAAGGAGCTCTGTGGGCTGTTCTGCCTCCTGCAGCGCCTCATCTTTGATGATGTAGCTCGTGAGCGAATCCTCGTCGAGGGACTCACGCATGCCAGGCACCACCATCAGCCTCTTTATGAGGTTGTAGCGGTATGGCAGGCCCTTGACGATGTGGGTGATGTAGGACGCCGTCGAGTATTCGACACCCGCCATCCACATCTCAGCTAGAATCCGTCGAGCACGGTTGCAGTAGTCCATCGCCGACTCCTGCTCGCCCATCCGAAGGTGTGGCATCTACTCCTCCAGCTGTCCGATGTACAGGTCGTCCGTCGCCTGGTACGTCGACAGGATGAATCACCACACGTGGTGGCCAGCATCCAGTCGCTGTCGACACGACTTGAGCGCTATTTGCACCACTGGCGAGCAACACCTCGGGATGACCATGAAGGTTAGCAGGTGTGAGGCACGGAATTCTCCCAACAGCTCGACCTCGTCCGCGTCCGGCGTCGGCGCGCTACCGTCGGCTAACCCTATCAGTCCGGCGATCTCCAGTTGAGGCTCCAGCACCTCCCTCCACGTAATGAGGTCCCGTCGACCTTGAAGCGGTGCAATGGTGATCTTGTCCGGCGAAAGCTTGAAGTAGCCGTACGCCGCCATGATCCCGCCCGCCATCACGTGCCTCGTCGATGTGGGCCTCCCAGTGCTACGCTGGGTTGAGCGACGTCGGTTGTCGACGTCGACCCGCGAGCTGCCTGCAGCCGTCGTCGACCGCTGCACTCACGCCTGACTCGTGTCGACGCCACCGTCGACCTTGATCACACATCTCCTCTTCGTGCCCTCGCTGCCGCTGACTCGTGCACCGCCGTCGACCTCCTCGTCGACACCGCCTTCTTTTCTCACCGGTCGAAGAGATGCATAACGAGAAGGATGCCTAGCTCGACGACCTCCAAGGGGAGGTTCGGCCCGTACTCGCTAGCCTCGTGGCGTCTCCTTGCATCAGCCAAACGAGTCTCCACGGTGTACGCTACGCCCGCCTCAACTACGGGGTCGACCATGGCAAGTAGGACAACTGCCGGCCTACGAACGACTTAGTAGGTGCAAAAGTTGGCTCCTATGTGAAGGTAATCCGCGGGGCCGTCCACGCTCACCGCACCATGCGGAGAATCACTCTACAACGGTTGGGAGGTAGACTACGGGGGGGTTGGCACGAGCTCTAGGAGTGATCATAGCTTCCTTACCGTTCTCTAGCACTTGTGCGTTCACAGGGCAATTTGGCAAGAGTTTCACTAAGAAATTGAGATAACAATAGATTACAAAAAGGCATGCAAGTCGATATACCTAGAATGGCATTGCAACACCTAGCAAGCCCTCTACAGGGCGAACTTTGCCAGCACAGCAGAAGAGCAGCTTGCCAGCTCTGCAATAGAGCAGTTCTGACAGCGTTGCACAGCAGCGGTGTGCCAGTGCTGCAGAGGCAGGTAATCTTCTGCGCATGTGCGCACCTACCAAGCGGTCGCGCCGCCAGGCACATTGCGTAGGTGCCAGGTAGAACACGTGTCGACGGTGTCGCCAGCGGTGCAACGTCGAGCACGTGATGCCATTCCGCAAGTCGACTTCGAGAAAACCTCCTGGGCGACAATCGCCCACGCGCCGGATTTTGCAGTCGAGCGAGCTCATCCACAAGCTCGGCGATGCTCCGTTGAATAGCATTCGCCTAGACGAGCTCGTCGAGTAGAGTCCGTTGACCAATGCTCCTCAATGGAGCTCAAAGACTTTCGAGCTCGTCGACCAGCGTCCTCTACGAGCTCGTCGACTAGCTTCCTCTGCCGACGACTTCTGCAAACTGGTCGAGGCCGAACTCTACGGACAGTTCGATGTCAAACTCTGCGGACTGGTCGACGTCGAACTCTGCGCGCAGTCTGCGTCGTCTTCTGCAAGCCCTCAACTGTGTATTCTGTCAAATGTTATATGTTCTACAGTTTGTTTAGGCTGTAGTGGGATAGTTACTATGGGGTACAATAAGTTTAGGGTTTCCTATTTGTACCCAACCCTTTCCTAGTTCAATCACTTCTCTCATTCTGACATGGTATTACGAGCCTAGGTTAGGAACCTAGGACCGCTTTTCCTAAGGGCCCACCGTTCCGCTAGAAGCGCCCTCGTGCGCCGTCCCTCACTAGCGCCCTCGTGCGCCTCGTTCCTAGTGCGCCCTCTCGCGCCCTGTTTCTCCCGCTAGCCGCCCGCACGCGGCCCGTTTTTCGAGCGCGTAGCCCGCTAGCCGCCCACGCGCGGCCTTTTTTCTTCGTGCGCGCGACCCCCTAGCCGCCCACGCACTCGACGCCGCCCGCGCGCAGCCCGCCCTGGCCTCGCGCGGCCCCTAGCGCAGCCCGCGAGCTGCCCGTTGACCGTCGCGCGCCGCCGCCTCGCGCCCGTAGGCCGCCGCCCGTTCGTAGGCCGCCGCCCCCCTTGTAGGCTGCCGCCACCGCGAACGCTGCAGCCCGCACGTAGGCCGCCGCCCCGCACAGCCGCAGACCGCGCGCCGGCCCATCCTCCCTGCTCGAGCCGCGCCGCGCCGTCCTGCCCGAGTCGCGCCACCCTGACCGAGCCGCACCGCCCTGACCGAGCCGCGCCGCCCTAACCGAGCCGCGCCGCCCTACTGTGCTCCACCTGCAGCACCTGCTGCTCCTGTTCCTGCTACTGCTACTACTGCTACTGCTGCTACTGTTCCTACTGCTGCTACTGCCACTATGGCCAGTCCTACCGTTCTCACTTTTGACGCTGAGGGCCGTCCGATTAAGTTTGACGTTTGGCTCGATGACCTGCACCTGTTCCTCCAAATCACTGCCAAGGACGATGTTTCCCTGTTTGACCACACGTCCGGCGCTGCTCCCGCACCTGCTGCTACTGCTGACAGTACTGCTCGCTCACATTGGCAGACCCGTGACGCTCATGCTCGCCTAGCCGTTCGCAGCCACCTGCCGTTAGATGAGCGCGAGCATTTTGGCCAGCATAAGACCGCTAAGGAGCTGTACGATGCTGTAGTTGCACGCTACTCCCCTGCTACTACTGCGATAGGCCGTCTCTCGCTGCCCTATCTCTTCCCCGATCTGTCTGCCTTTGCCACTGTAGCTGACCTCATCACTCACCTCCGTACTAGTGATCTCCGCTACCGTGCCGCGCTTCCCCCCGATTTCCTAGCCAAGAACCCTCCCCCGATGTACCTCACACTCTACCACCTAGTCACCCGCCTCCCTGACTCCCTTCGCACCGTCAGGGACCACTTTCTTTGAGGGGTGCTCCCCCGTCCCCCTCCTCCCCTCCATTGCATCTGCTGCTGCTGTCGACTACCTCGGTGCTGAGGGGGTCGGGGCTGCGTCTGCTCCTAGTGGGAGGCCCAAGGGCGGCAGGGGCAAGGGGGGCAGGGGGGGCGGAGGTGGCGGAGGGGGCGGCGGTGGTGGAGGGGGTGGAGGGGGCGGGGGTGGTGGCGGTGGTGGGAGTGGTGCTGGTGGTGGGGGGGTCAGTGGCGGAGCAGGGGGTGGTGGCGGCGGCGGTGGTGGGGGTGGTGGGGGTGGTGGTGGCAGTAGTGGCGGCAGTGGAGCTGGTGGCGGGCGCGGTGGAGCGGTGCAGCGTGGGGGGTTCGGCAGTGGCCAGAGGCAGCAGCAGCAGCGTCCCAGCGAGACTCCGTCGCCCCAGCAGCTCCGTAAGTGGTACTCTCAGCGTGGGAGGTCTGGGGGTGGAGGTACCTGCCCGTACGTCATCCGCACAGGTGACCGCACTGGCCAGACCTGTGGGAGGTTCCACACGGCGCAGCGCTGCTTCTTTCGTCTCGACGACGCCTGGCGCGAGCAGTTTCCTGACGCCTCTGAGCTGCCCCGCTGGGCTGATCTGCTTAAAAAGAACATTGATATCTTTGCTCTTGATTTTAATGCTATCCTTGGTGCCATGTATGCATTGACAATTAGTGTTGAGAGTGACTGTTACCTGAGTGTACCGCCCGACCCGGGTATTGAGACCAGTGAGACTGCTGCTCTAGGTGCTAGTGCGTCTGCTGCCCTAGGTCCTGGTGAGGCTGCTGCCCTAGGTGCTAGTGAGTCTGCTGCTCCAGGTGCTCGTGCGTCTACGCTTGCTGGTGCTGCGTCTACTGAGGCACTGCACACTTTCACACTGGACTCGGGTGCTTCCCGCTGCTTCTTTCGTGACCGCACTGTCCTTGAGCAGCTAGCTCGGCCTGTTGCTGTCTCCCTCGCTGACCCCTCTGGGGGCCCGGTCCTTGCGACCTCCTCCACTGTCCTCCCTTGTCCTGCGGTCCCGTCCGGCACCCTGTCGGGTGTTTACCTCCCCTCGTTCTCTACGAACTTGGTGGCGGCCTCTGCTCTCCAGGACGGGGGTGTTCACCAGTTCACCCCTGCCTATGAGCGTGTGACCCACTGTACGTGTGCTCGGACGGGTCGCCACCTAGCTACCTTCACTCGGCAGTCGGGGTCGGACCTGTACACACTGACCACTGAGTCCCCTCAGGTAGCTGCGTCTGCGTCTGCGTCAGGTCAGCTCTCGGCCCCGTGCTCGTGTCGCTCCCTGTCGCACCAGACAGTCCTCTGGCACCACCGTCTTGGTCACGCGTCAGTGCAGCGCCTTCGTGGCATGCACTCCCGGTACCTTGTCTCTGGTCTTCCTAGGGTTCTCCCTCCCCTCCCACCCTCGCCTGCTCCTCCCTATCTTCCCTGTGTCGAGGGGCGGCAGCGCGCCACTCCTCACTCCTCCTCGTTCCCTACCACAGAGGCTCCCCTGCAGACTCTCCACCTGGACGTGTGGGGCCCAGCCCGCGTCCGTGGACAGGGCCACGAGCGGTACTTCCTGCTGGTCGTCGACGACTACTCGCGCTACACCACGGTCTTCCCCTTGCGCACCAAGGGTGAGGTCCCTGATGTTTTGATCCCTTGGATCCGCGCTGCTCGTCTCCAGCTCCGCGAGCGGTTCCAGTCGGACTTTCCCGTCCTGGGTCTGCACTCTAACAGGGGTGGTGAGTTTTCCTCCGACCTCTTGGCAGCCTACTGTGCGGAGCACGGCATCCGCCAGACGTTCACACTTCCGGCCTCTCCACAGCAGAATGGGGTTGCTGAGCGCCACATTGGCTTAGTCATGGAGGTCGCTCGTACCTCCATGATCCATGCGGCTGCCCCCCATTTCCTGTGGCCGTTTGCAGTCCAGTACGCTGCGCATCAGCTCAATCTCTGGCCCCGTGTCTCTGCTCCGGAGACCTCGCCCACACTGCGTTGGACGGGGGTGGTTGGCGATGCGTCGGTGTTCCGGGTCTGGGGATGTCGAGCCTTTGTCCGCGATACGTCCGCGGACAAGCTCTCCTCCCGTGCCGTTCCCTGTGTCTTCCTTGGCTTTGTCCCTGACGCGCCTGGCTGGCAGTTTTACCACCCCACCTCGCGCCGTGTCTTCCCCTCTCAGGACGTCACTTTTGACGAGTCGGTACCCTTTTACCGTCTGTTCCCCTACCGCACTGCGCCGCTTCCCCCCCCGCCGCTCTTCCTCACCCCAGGTGTCCCTTCGGTAGACCCCCTCCCTCCCCAGGGTCCTGCTCCCTCAGGTGTTTCCCAGGTAGACCGGGTCGAGCCTGTCGAGGTAGCTGTCGACTGTGGTCCTGCGAGGGGTACTGAGACTGGGGGTGCTGAGACTGGGGGTGCTGAGCCTGGGGGTGCTGCGACTGGTGGTGCTGAGCCTGGGGGTGCTGAGACTGGGGGTGCTGAGCCTGGGGGTGCTGCGACTGGTGGTGCTGAGCCTGGGGGTGCTGAGACTGGGGGTGCTGAGCCTGGGGGTGCTGAGACTGGGGGTGCTGAGCCTGGGGGAGCTGAGACTGACCGTGCTGCGCCTGGTGGCGCTCCCTCCTTACAGCAGCTGCGTGAGTGGTACTCTCTGCGTTGCAGCCTCCGGCGTGGGACTGCTGGAGCTGGGGGTTCTGCCGGAGTTGGAGCTGGTGGTGCTGCGGGTGCTGTGTCGCGGCCGGAGCCTCCCTCCCCACAGCGGCTGCGTGAGTGGTACGCTCGGCGCTGCAGCCTCTGGAGCGGCGCTCCTAGCGTTGGGGTGCCGCCCGCTGGAGGTCCTGGTGCTGCTGGAGGTGCTGGAGCCTCTGGTCCTGGAGGTGCTCGTACAGGCGGTACTGGAGCTGCTGGGACTGGGGGTTCTACTGGAGCTGCTGGAGGTACTGCTGGTGCTGGAGCTGCTGGAGGTGCTGCTGGTGCTCGAGTTGGAGCTAGAGGTGCTGGAGCTGCTGGAGCTACCGGTGGAGCTGAGGCCGCTGGGCCTGCTGGAGTTGGTGTAGCTGTTGACCCTGGGGTTGGTGCTGCAAGGGCTGGAGCTGGAGGTGCTGACGCTCGTCCTCCTGCAGGTGCTGGAGCCGACGGTGCGGCTGGAGCTGGTGCTACTGGGGGTACTGGTGTTGGCACTACTGGAGCTGCTGGTGGTGCTACCGGAGTTGGAGCTGCTGCTGGGGGTTCTGGTGCTGTCTCTGCTCGTTCTGGGGGCGCTTCACGGCCTCGGCCGTACTTCGTTCCGCTCCTTCAGCAGGTTCTTGGTCAGCCGCCTCCTCCTTGTCCTGCTCCCTCCTTAGAGTGTCCTCCGCTAGTCCAGTCGCAGTCACAGTTACAGCCTGCCTCGTCATTGCCTGGTCCTTCTCCCTACACTGGTCCGACAGGAGGTCTTACGGAGCGTCGTGAGCCTGAGTCTCGTCCTCTGTCGCCTGAGGCTCGTTCTGCGTCACCTGTTCCTGCTGCTCGCACTGGTTGTCGTGTCCCGCGTCAGCGTCCTCCTGCTGTCCCAGACACTCACCAGATGACGCTTCGTCCTTCCACTGCTCCACAGCGTATCCCTCTGCCTTCTCCTCCTGCGTCCTCCCTTCCTGCCCTTGCTGACCCGGAGTCTGACTCTCTTCGTGCTGCTAGTCCTACTGTCACGCGTCTCCTGGCCACTGCTGTCACTGACCCTTCCTTTGAGTCAGCTGCTGCGTCTGCCTTAGTTGCTGAGCTTGTCGATTTTGCTGCTCACTGTCGTCTAGACTACGCTGCGAGTCTTGTTGCTGAGTCTGAGTCTGTCTGTCCTCCGTCCGTCGGGGGTGAGTGTGCTCTAGGCACGGACGTCCTTGAGGACAGGCGGGAGGAGTTTGAGTGCTTTGCCGCTGCTGTACCTCATCTCGTGTCCATGCTGATTGCACCTGAGGGAGACCAGGATGCACCAGACATCCCGACCCCGCGCTCTTACGCTGAGGCGATCGCGGGTGAGTACTCCTCTCAGTGGCAGTCAGCCATGGACGCAGAGATGGCATCCTGGAAGTCCACTGGCACTTACGTCGACGAGGTTCCCCCTCCTGGGGCGAACATCGTCAGTGGCATGTGGATTTTCAGTGTGAAGCGGCCGCCAGGTTCTCCGCCTGTCTTCAAGGCTCGTTACGTTGCTCGAGGCTTCAGTCAGCGAGAGGGAGTAGACTTCTTTCAGACCTTCTCCCCCACCCCGAAGATGACCACTCTTCGGGTGCTACTGCACGTTGCCGCTCAGCGTGACTACGAGCTTCACTCTCTTGACTTCAGCACAACTTTCTTGCAGGGCAGCCTGCACGAGGAGATCTGGCTGCGCCGCCCTCCTGGCTTCACTGGGTCGTTTCCTCCTGGTACCCAGTGGAGCCTCCGGCGGCCGGTCTACGGTCTCCGCCAGGCGCCCCGTGAGTGGCACGACACACTGAGGACTACACTTGCGGCTCTTGGGTTCGCGCCTTCTACTGCTGACCCGTCGCTGTTTCTGCGCACCGACACTTCGCTGCCGCCGTTCTACATCCTCGTGTACGTCGACGACTTGGTCTTTGCCACTGCTGACACTGAGGCTCTCGCCATGGTGAAGTCGGAGCTGCAGAAGAGACACACGTGCACAGACCTGGGTGAACTGCGCAGCTACCTTGGCTTGCAGATCACTCGGGACAGAGCACGCCGCACCATCACACTGACTCAGTCACACATGGTGCAGCAGGTCCTTCAGCGCTTCGGCTTCACCTGGTCCTCGGCACAGCCGACTCCTCTGGCTACAGGTCACTCGCTCTCAGCTCCACCTTCAGACGAGTCCGTAGAGCCGAGTGGTCCTTACCCAGAGCTAGTTGGCTGCCTCATGTACCTGATGACTTGCACTCGTCCTGACCTTAATTACCCTCTTGGCCTTCTGGCTCGCTACGTGGCTCCTGGTCGGCACCGAAAGGTGCAGATGGATGCTGCTAAGAGGGTACTATGCTACTTGTGCAGTACATCAGGCATGGGGCTCGTGCTTGGAGGGAGGAGCTCAGTTGTTCTCACTGGGCACTCAGACGCTTCTTGGGTTGACGACCAGGCTACTCAGCGGTCGTCACAGGGTTACACCTTCAGCCTTGGCTCTGGTTCAGTTTCTTGGCGTTCTACACGTTCGTCTTCAGTTCTCAGCTCCAGTTGTGAGGCTGAGATCTACGCCACAGCCATGGCTGCACAGGAGTTACGCTGGCTCACCTACCTTCTGACCGACTTGGGAGAGCGGCCTCGTTCTCCTCCAGTGCTGTACGTCGACAACAAGGCTACCATTGCCTTGTGTGAGGAGCACAGACTGGAGCACAGAACGAAGCACATCGCTCTGCGTTACTTCCTGGCTCGAGAGTTGCAGCAGCGTGGTCAGCTTCGTCTGCGTTACGTGGCCACTCGGGCCAACACTGCTGATATATTCACCAAGGCACTTCAGTCTGGTGATCATCAGCGTTTCTGCACTATGCTAGGGCTTGTGCCCACTTTTCCTCACTTGCTGTAGGCTTTGCTTGTACTATGATCTATATATATATACCTGCATGCCTGCTTTGCTAGGTAGAGATCACTGTGATGTTTGTGTTCCATATATGCCTCTGCATGTGAACTGGCCTTGTGGCCCTTTGCTTGTGCTCAGTGAGTGTGGTGACGTTGTGATCCACCCTGAGCTTGCTTTGCCTTTCTTGACTGGTCTTGTGACCCCTTGCTCTCCCCCACTTTGCCTATGGGGGTGTGTCAAATGTTATATGTGCTACAGTTTGTTTAGGCTGTAGTGGGGTAGTTACTTTGGGGTACAGTAAGTTTATGGTTTCCTATTTGTACCCAACCCTTTCCTAGTTCAATCACTTCTCTCATTCTGACAAATTCTGCTTCGCCCAAGCGAGAGCGGGGCCATTTCCCGTCAACACAAGATAACAAGGCAGAGGTAGCAGCTGGTGAGGCAGTCGTAGCACTAGGAGGGGAGCAGCCGCGAGAGGGGTGTTGGATTGACAGTGGGACCAACCACAACTTTACTCCTTATGCATCCGAGTAAGCTTGAGCCAACTCAGATTCGGGGAGTTAAATTGGTAGATGGACGGGTGGTGAAAGCTCTTGGCCTGGGTGAGGTGCTCGTGGTTGGTGCTGGAGGTCAGCTGCTGAGGATTCAAAAGTTCCATCTTGTGCCTGGAATGCACATGCATCTGCTGTCAGTCCTACACCTCACCTCTCGGAATGTCATTGTGTCATTCGAGGGCAAGCGATGCATTATCAAACGGGGGGGGAAGGGTGTTGGCGATTGGAGAAAAGGAGGGGGGAAGGGACCATGGATTGGTGCAGATGTCTCTTCCTCTTTTTCGGGGCACACAGAGCGGTGCTCTTGCAGCTGTATCCTCCTCCTCATTTTCTCCTTTGACCGTTGCACATCGCCGCCCTCGACATACCGCCCCCACCACACTGCAACAGATGGCTCAGGAGAACAGTTTACTCGGCTTGGAGATTGGGGGAGGGGAACGCTGATTATTCTTAATGCGAACCTTGCCTATTGGGAAAGTCGGCCCGAAAGACGTTTCCCTTTGTGGCGTCTCGCGCACTCGGGCCTTTAGATGAGGTCCACATGGGCCTGTGCGCACTGCTTCGCTTGGAGGAGCGGTGTATGTCATCAGTCTCATTGACGACTTCACCAAACTGGTTTGGTCATTCCCACTCCCCAACAACGAACCTGCCACAGTCGCCAAAGTCCTTCGCCAGTGGCATATGGACATGGAGTTCGAGTGTGGGCGGAAACTGAAAGCTGTTCGCTCAGACAAGGGTGGCGGGTTCTTGGGGGATGTTGTGAAATCATGGAAGGCTGAGTTTGGCATCAAAACTCAACTAAGCGTCGCGGATACAGCGCAACAAAATGGGGTGGTGGAGAGGTGGGACAGAACGATGGCGGAAGGGATCCCCGCATTGTTGGTCGACAGTGGTCTTCCGGCTCGCTTATGGGGTGAAGCAATGATGTGGGTCGTGTGGGTTAAGAACAGGGTCACCCACAGTGCTTTGCCTGCCTCCATCACCTTAATATAGGCGTGGTCCGGCCAAAAGCCGCATGTGGGTATGGCTCGAGTTTGGGGTTGCATGGGGACTGTCATGTTGCACGGGCATGAGAAGGGTGGCAAGTTTGATAGACGCGCTGTCATGTATGTCTGTGTTGGGGGGGACATGAAGAGCAAGGGTTGGCGCATGCTGGTCCTTCTCTCATGCGCATTCGCATTACTCGAGATGTTGATTTTCTTGAGAATGTGATGTGGAAGGATTGGGACAAGGCCAAGGGCTTTGGGGAGCTTCTACAGGATGCAGCTGAGATTTCCCAGCTCCTCCCCCTTCCACTCTCGCCACCCTCAGCGGTGGTTAATGACGCTGACATGCCACTTTCATCACCGCCACCGGCACCGCTGAGTGTGTCGGTGCAGCAGCAGCCTGCCCCACTTCAGCAGCTCAGCGGCCCCTCGGTCATTCAGCGGAGATCCGCTAACCAGGCTTCTTTATCTTCCTCTTCCTCTAGTCAGCGTCAAGTCACTCTCTCTACGAATGCACCTATGTCACCAGCGACTACCTTCCCACCACCGGTTATAGGGTTGCAGGTGCTTGATATCCAGTTTGGTCCAGGTGGTGAGGAGGTAGGGGGGGAGGCTGGTGTGGTTGAAGGTATGATGTGCTTGGCCAGGGAGATGGAGGGTGTTGCACTAGCAGGTGTGAGCACCAGTGATGTCCCACGCACGCTCGCTGAGGCACTGCGTGGCCCTGAGGGCCCTAAATGGAAGGCAAACGCTGAGAAGGAGGTGAATGTCATGCGCACCATGGGTGTATGGGATCCAGAGCCAATCGACTTACCTCCAGGTAAGAAGGCTATTCGGGTCAAGTACGTGTTTCGCAGGAAGACTGACAAGGAGGATAAGGTGGTACAGCACATGGTTCGCCATGTTGCTAAGGGGTTTACTCAGGAGCCTAAGAAAGATTAAGATCAGGTATTTGCCCCTGTGGGCAAGCTCATCTTAGGTCGGGTGCTTCTTGCAGAAGCAGCGGTAAAAGGGTGGCATGTACAACACGAGGATGTTGATCATGCTTACCTCAATGCAGTCCTTTAGGAGGAGGTGTATATGAGACACACTGAGAGATTTGTTTATGGTACAGGCAGAGTGTATCGCTTGCACACAAATCTCTATGGGCTCAAGCAAGCGCCTCGTGCCTTGAATGAGGAGATTGGTACCACCCTGATTTCAGAAGGGTTTCACCGTAGTGCATGCGATGAGGCTCTGTACAACAGGTTTGTGGATGGAGAGCCTGCGTATGTATTGGTGTATGTGGATGACCTCTTGCTCGTGTCTCCACGCTTGGAGCTGATTGGTCAGGTCAAAGAGGTGCTTGCTAAGAGGTACCAGATGAAGGATCTAGGTGAGGTATACACGTACCTTGGTGTGGAGGTTCGCAAGTCAGTCAAGGATGGGTGGTTGGAGATTGGCCAGGAGAAGGTTTGTTGACATATGGTGCGCACTCCTATGTCAACCAATAATCTTTCTAAGATCAGGAAGCATATTTGGTCGAGTGAGGAAGGTACTGCAGCTGACGTCAGGGTGTACCAGAGTCTTATTGGCAGGTTGATGTATGCTGATGTGACTACCCGTCCTGACATGTCCTTCACAGTCAACACCCTTGCACAGTCCTGCGTGGCACCAAGGCACATTCACATGCGCGCTGCACTGAAAACACTCAGGTACTTGGTCGACACAGCTGATCGTGTCATTAGGTATGAGCGCCAAGGTGGTGAGCAAGTTGTGGGGTACACTGACTCGGATTGGGGTGGTGAGGCTGATGGCAAGAGTCGTTCTGCCTACATCTTCAAGTTCGGAGGAGGAGCCATCAGCTGGTATAGCAATAGGCAAAACCGTGTTGCTTGCAGCACTACTGAAGCTGAGTATAAGGCTCTATCGGAGGGGGCCAAGCAGGCCATTTGGTTGAGAAGTTTGTTGGCTGAGATGCATCTGGGCGATGGGGGGCTATTACATTGTTATGTGATAATGAGTTTGTTGTCTCCCTTGCCCACAATCCCGTTCTCCATCAGTGCACCAAGCACATTAAGGTGGCTTGTCACTTTGTACGGGATGCAGTGCGCCAGCAGGAGGTCGAGGTGCACTCAGTACGCTCCCACCTTCAGGATGCCGACATGCTTACCAAAGCTCTCCCAAGCTTGCAGCTGCATGAGAACCTTGAGCTCTTCGGCATGAGAGTGATGGCTAAAGGCTAAGGCTTCATTCGATGGAGGGGTTGTGTTTTGATTGATGGGTGAACTTTAATGCTTAGGGGGGGTGCTGGAATCATGGTTAATTTGGGTTGCTCAAATAAACATATACGTAGTGCTGGATTTACATTGGTTGGGTTGGGAGAGCTTGTGGTGTACACTCTTGGGAGTGGACCACCTCCCAAACCCTATAGATGAGGGTTCTCTCCTGTTGGAACTTAATCCTTCGAAACTCTCTTGGTTCTAGCATGGTTCATACCCAAGTTGGCTCCTCAGATTACTAGGCTTTATGAGGAGGTTCTAAGACGACCATAGCTTCCGATAGTATCTTAGACCATTCTATCACCTCGTGCCTTATGCAATCTAACTTCTGTGTCATTTTATGAATTTAATAATGAAGAGATTCGTGGCAAGCTGGAAGGGTTTCTTATCGATACGACAACAACTATGGGGATAAGTTTGTTTGCTGTAGCAAGAGGTACAGAATCTACCACGGTAAGGACCGGAGCACGACTGTAACTAACATTACATTGGTCGGTCTGCAATTTATAGAGGATACAGTCGATGTTCTTGCGTATGCCATAAAAAACAAAAAATTAGAGGATGGTAAATCATGTGCTTGTTAGCATTTTTCAGTGTTCATACAAGAATTTGGTCCGCTATGATAATCTTGTTTCATGTCTGTTAAGGAGACTAGCATAAATGCTGAATCGCCACACATCATGTAGTTTTTGCCCTCTAGATGAATGGCAGGAATCCGGTAGGTGATATTGATGAACACGATGTAAGCAAATTCGAATCAGAATTATTTGCGCATCATGCTATTTTCCATGTCTTGCGAAACCATTTGTGGCGTCCCTGAACTTATTGACCTCGTTGGGACTGAAAGGATTGAGAAATCAAATGTACGTGGACCAATCCTTTATTGAGTCTAAAGTAAGTTATCAGCTCAAGGGTTCGTCGTTTTCTCTTCCTTCTTCCTTATACATACGCAATGTTTAGCCTTGTTTATATCTTTTGTGAGCAAAATAACATGAATCATATGCCATCTTCATGCCCACCAGTATATAAACAAGAGCTTAAGCTCGTTGGTCCATGTTCTGGAAGCACGAGCAAAAAGGGAGCTGCCACGCTACCGTTACTCAAAGGTTACTTCTGTGCTTCATGGATGGATCTGTATGCTAATGATATGTTAGTGATATGCAAGTCATGTTTATTGTCTACAATGCACTCATGAATGTTTTGGAGTGTGCAAAAACCAATTGAGAAAGACTCGAAGATGTTGATTACTGAAATACTTTTCTGTAATTCAATCTGCCGATTTAAGCTTATGATTCGGATTTTCTAGCTGCAGCTGAAGTGAGCGGCGAGTCTGGTACAATCAAGGTTGAAGTTAACAAGGTCTTCGACCAATGAGAGCATGCTATGGAAGAAATGGTGGTGGTTTGAGTGGAAGGGGCGAAATTATTTCAGCCCCTTTGCTTTCGACCAATGGGAGCAAGGCAATGATAAAAATGTGTTGTTCTGAGATAGAGGGGCGAAATGAACATTGACCAATAGTAGGAGTTGCTGTTCAAAACAGAAGTCTGACTTTGAGTCAGCAGCAAACCGATCAAGATGAGAGAACAGCTATTTGCGCTGCCACTTTCTAGATTATCTAATTGGCCGCTGTTCGCGCGCGTCTTCGTTTTCACTGAGCGAGCAACTGCTCAAGCCACGTGGATGTCAAAATCATGTTTGTATGTCTCTAGGCTGTAGTGGGGCATACTCTAGTGAGTACAACCCTTCAAGGTTTCATACTTGTACTCCTCATTCTGCTCAATGCTATCATTCTTGCACAGTTAGTTTCGATATGGTATCAGAGCAGGTTAACGTTTAGTATTTTTAGGGCCCACCGATCGTTCCGCTCGACCTGCCCGAAGCGCCCTTGCGCTGCCCTGCCCTGCCCCTACAGCATCGCTCTACCCTACTGCCACGCGCGCTGCCTGCCCTAGCGCGCTGCCTACTGCACGCGCGCTCTCTGCCCGCACGTGCGCTGCATGTCGCATGCACGCTGCCTGCCCGCGCGCGCTGCCTGCCCGCGTGCTCTGCCTGCCCGCAAGCGCGCTGCCTGCCTCCGCCCTACCTGCGCGCACTGCCTGCACGCGCTACTGCTGCTGCTGCTGCTGCGCTGCTGCTGCCGAGCGCGCTGCTGCGCTTGCGCTGCTACTGCCGCACGCGCTGCTGCGCTACGCCCTGCCCAGCCGCGCCGCCCTGCCCGAGCCGCGCCGGCTGCCCGAGTCACGCCGCCCTGCCCGAGCCGCGCCACCCTGCCCGAGTCGCATTGCCCTGCCGGAATCGTTCTGCACTGCTACTGTTGCGGCTGCTACTACTACTGCTGCGGCTGCTACTGTTACTATGGCCACCATTTCGGTCCTTGCCTTTGATGCGGAGGGTCGCCTGATTAACTTTGACGTTTGGCTCGACGATCTCCAACTGTACTTATAGAGCGAGGCTAGGGATGAAGTCTCACTGATCGAGCATACCTCACGATCCCTTCTCGCCCCAGTCGATACAGCTGACCGCGCAGATTGTTCCAAGTGGCTCACGCGTGATGCCACTGCCCGCCTTGCCGTCCGCAACCACCTCCCGCTAGCTAAGAGGACCCATTTTGGCCAGCAGAAGACAGCCAAAGACCTCTATGACGCCGTTGTCACTTGTTACTCCTCCCCAACTATTACTGCCCTAGGACGTCTCATGCTGTCGTACCTCTTTCTAGAGCTTTCAGATTTCCACACTGTAACTGATCTCATGACCACCACTTTAGTGAGGCTCGCTACCCCGCCATTCTCAAGCCGGCCTTCCTCGCTAAGAAACCCCCCCCCCCCCCGCTTTATATCACCCTGTACTTCCTCGTTACTCGTCTCCCTGACTCCCTTCGCTCCGTTAGGAACCACTTCCTCGCCCTTGACCCCACTGAGCTCACGCTTTCCTCGCTGGAGAAGTACCTTCTCAAGGCTGAGACCAGTACTATCGCTGTCGCTACCTCTTGTGGCACTTGCGGTGGTGGTGGTGGTGGTGGTGGTGGTGGTGGTGGTGGTGGTGGTGGTGGTGGTGGTGGTGGTGGTGGTGGTGGTGGTGGTGGTGGTGTTGGTGGTGGTAGTGGTGGTGGTGGTGGTGGTGGTGGTGGTGGTGGTGGTGGTGGTGGTGGTGGTGGTGGTGGTGGTGGTGGTGGTGGTGGTGGTGGTGGTGGTGGTGGTGGTGGTGGCGGCGGGGGTGGAGGCGGTGGAGGTGGCAGCGGAGGTGGAGGCAGTGGAGGAGGCGGGGGTGGTGGAGGAGGCGGGGGTGGTGGAGGAGGCGGAGGTGGTGGGGGCGGTCGAGGTGGAGCTGGCAGGGGTGGAGGCTATGGGGGTTCAGCTCGTGGCGGCGGAGGCTATGGGAGTGGTTCGCAGCTGCCACGCCTCTCGGACTCGCCCACCCCTCAGCAGCTTCGTGAGTGGGTTGTCCAGCATGGTTCCCCTGGGGGATCTGTTCGATGCTTGTATGTCAAGCGTACGGGCCTCAAGAAGGGTGAGACCTGCGAGAAGCCTGGGCACACGGAGTATCGCTGCTTGGGCCCTCTCGAGGATGCCTGGGTGGCCAAGTACGGTGATGAGCGGTCTATACACCCTGACCACTGCGTCTGCACAGGTGGCTGCGTCAGGTCTGGTAACTGCGTCGCGTCAGGTGTTTGCCAGCTGAGTTCACGTTTGTGAAGGCTGCAGATGATGAAGGGGTTGAAGCCGAGGAGCAACAGCGATTCCAGTCCTTGGTGGGCAGCCTCTTGTACACAGCAGTTCACACAAGGCCCGATATCTCTTTCTCGGTTGGGCAGATGGCAAGGGTGGTGCCGAATTCATCAGAGGAGCAGGTGGATGCAGCTGAACGTGTGGTGGAGTATCTGAATTCACACTCAAGCATTGGAGTTCAATACTCCACATCTGCACAGGTGAAGCAGAAGGGGGTTGAGGTGCTGAAGGAGAAGGCAAGCTCTTTCTCACTTGCTTTACCGATGCTACTTGGGCTTCTGAGAAGGAGGATTCCTCATCTGTGGGAGGATACATCTGCGTAGTTGGGGGAGGATCTGTTAGTTGGAGGTCCAAGAAGCAGACGGAGACGGTCCCCAACTGGCTGCAGCTGATAGCGAAGGGAGTGGATGTGTTTGCTCTTGACTTTGTTCAGATCAACAAGGCACTCTTGCTCTGTATGTTAATGTTATAAGTGCTGAGGGTACCTGTTACTCGTGTGTGCCTTGCGTTGATGGAATCGCTGCTCTTGCTTCAGGTGCTAGTGAGTCTGCTGCCGCTCTAGGTGCTAGCCTGCTGTCACATGTGCTAGTGAGTATGCTGCCTCAGCTGAGGCCTTGCACACTTTCACACTTGACTCTGGTGCGTCTTGTTGCTTCTTTCGTGACTGCACCAGAGTCACACCGCTCGCTACACCTGTCCCAGTCTCACTGGCTGACCCCTCTGGGGGCCCAGTCGTCGCACGAGCCTCCACTGTCCTCCCGTGTTCGGCAGTTCCCTCTGGCTCTCTTCCAGGTCTCCACCTCTCTCGTTCTTGACAAACTTGGTGAGCAACGCAATCCTTCAGGATGTATGGGTTGGTACCTTTACCCCTGGAGGGCAGCGTGTGGCGATCTGTACGTTCTCCCGGACTGGTCGTCACCGTGCTATGTTCAACTAGCTGCGTCGTGCTCGTGTCAGGTTCTCTCCCACCAGACTCTCCTCTGGCACCACCGCCTCGGTCACCCCTTTCTACCACGTCTATATAGAATGCACTCCCAAATTGCCCCCCCTCCCGCGCTTGCTTGCCCCGCCGTGTCTTCCCTGCGCCGAGGGGCGGCAGCGCGTTGCTCCTCACTCCTCCTCGTTTCCTCCGACCACTGCTCCTCTGCGGACTCTCCTCTTGGACGTGTGGGGCCCGGCCCCCATCCGTGGGACGGATCAGGAGCGGTACTTCCCGTTGGTTGTTGACGACTACAGGCGCTACACCACTGTTTTCCCCTTACGGCGCAAGGCAAACGTCAGTAGTGTTCCGATCCCTTATATCAGCGCTACTCGTCGCCAGATGCGCGAGCGGTTTCGGCGGGACCTTCCAGTCCTACGTCTGCACTCTGACAGGGGCGGTAAGTTCTCTTCCGGCCTCCTTGCGGAGTTCTGTCGAGCCGAGGGCATCGTCTAGTCGTTCACGCTTCCAGCCTCTCCACAGCAGAATGGGATTGCCGAGCATCGCATTGGCTTGATCATGGAGGTTGCTCGTACCTCCATGATCCATGCGGCTGCTCCCCATTTTCTGTGGCCGTTTGCAGTTCGATATGCTGCGAATCAGCTCAACCTCTGGCCCCATGTCCTCCCCCACACTACGTTGGACGGGAGAGGTTGGCGATGCGTCTGCGTTTCGGATCTGAGGCGCGCTCTCCCTTGTTCGCGATACCACCGCGAACAAGCTCTCTCCTTGCACTCTCCGCTGCGTCTTCCTAGGCTTCCCCATCGACGCCCCACCGATACCACCACCCTGCCTCGCGTCGAGTCCTGTCCTCCCAGGACGTCACCTTTGACGAGTCGGTCTGTTTCTATCATCTCCACCGTAAGCGTCCCACCCGGTCCCCCCGCCACCCCTCTTTCTGGTTCAAGTCCCCCCCGGTAGACCCCCTCCCCCACAGGGTCCTGCTCCCTCAAGTGTGTCTCAGGTAGACCCACCCCCCTTAGTTGAGCCTTTGGAGGTCTCCTCTGACACCTCTGGCCCAGTTGAGGAGGGTGACCCCGCCGCTTCCGACACGGCGGCCAGTCGGCGCTCTCCACGCTTGGAGACCCTTCCTGGTTTTTCGCCTCGCCCGTCTTCGCCGCCTCCGCAGCCTGTCGCTGTGGACTCTTGTGCTACTGGGGGTGGTGACACTGGGGGTGAGGACTCTGGAGGTGCTGGTCCTAGGTGTGCTGAGCCTAGGGGTGCGGGTTTTGGGGGTGGTGAGACTGGGGTTGAGGGTTCTGGGGGTGCTGATATTGGGGGTGAGGGTTCTGGGGGTGCTGACACTGGGTGTGCTGCGAGTCCTAGTGGTGGTGGGGCCGAGGGTGCTCCTGCTGCAGGTCCTGGCATTGGACAGTAGCAGCTGCCTAGTCGACTCAAGACGCTCTCGCCGCAGCAGCTTCGTGAGTGGGTCGTTCGGCGAGGCCGCTCTGATGCTGGGGCTTGGAGTTTTACAGGTCCTGGAGCTGCTGGTGCTGGAGGTGCTGCTGGTGCTGGAGGTGCTGTAGGTGCTGATGTTGCTGCTGGTGCTGGAGGTGGTGGAAGTGCTGCGGGAGCTAGAGGTGCTGGTGGTGCTGCTGGTGCTGGAGGTGTTTGAGGTGCTGCGGGTGCTGGAGGCACTGGAGGTGCTGGAGGCACTGGAGTTGCTGTTGGTACTGGAGGTGCTGGAGCTTCTTGTTCTGGATGTGTTGTTGGTAATGGAGGTGCTGGAGCTGCTAGTTCTAGAGGTGCTGCTGGTGATGGAGGTGGTGGAGCTGCTAGTTCTGGAGCTGGAGGTGCTGAAGCTACTGGAGTTGGAGGCGCTGGAGGTCCTGGCGGTACTGGTGGTTCTGCGGGTGCGCCTACTCCGCCGCAGCAGTCTGCACTACACCACCTGCTCAGTCTCCCGCCAGCTACCACTGAGTTTCCTGTCGCTGGTACGACTCATCCTGTGCTTTTTCCACCAGCTGGCCCGTCTCAGCCAGCTGACCCGTCTCCACCGCATCTACTACCTGCCTCCCCGCTCCCTGCTCCTTCTCGTTACACAGAGGTGACTGAATCCCTGACTGAGCGTCGTGAGCCTGAGTCTCGTGCTTCCACACCTGTTTGTGCTTGTCGTGTTGCTCGTTCTCATGCTCCGGCTGTTCCGGGCACTCACCTTATGGCACTCCGTCCTTCCTCTGTTCCACAGCGTGTTCTCCTAACGTCACCTCTTGCGTCCTCTCTTTCAAACATTCCTGACCCTGAGTCTGACCTTGTTCGTGCTGCCAGTCCGACTGTCACTCGGTTTCTTGCCATGTGTGTGACAGACCCTTCGCTTTCGTCTCCTGCTGCGACTGCCTTAGTAGCTGAGCTTGTTGACTTTGCTGCTATGTGCCGTCTTGACTACGCTGCGCGTCTTGTCTTTAACTCTGACTGTCCTCCGTCCGTTGGGGGTGAGACTGCCCTTGGCTGTGACGTTCTTGAGGACAAGCGGTTTGAGCTTAAGCACCTAGCAGCTGCATCACTTCATCTTGCTGCCATGCTGCTTTGCCCTGAGGAAGACCCGGATGCACTGAACATCCCCACCCCACGCACTTACGTAGAGGCGATCTTGGGTGATTACTCCTCTCAGTGGCAGACAGCCATGGACGCAAAGATGGCATCCTGGAAGTCCACAGGCACCTACGTTGACGAGGTTCCCCCTCCTGGGGCGAACATTGGCGACGGCATGTGGATTTTCAGGGTGAAGCGGCCACCCGGTTCTCCACCAGCCTTCAAGGCGCGTTACGTTGCTCGAGGCTTCAGTCAGCGACAGGGGGTCGACTTTTTCCAGACCTTCTCCCCCACCCCGAAGATGACTACTCTACGAGTGTTACTACACGTCGCAGCACAGCGTGACTACGAGCTGCACTCCCTCCACTTCTCGACAGCCTTCTTGCAGGGTAGCCTTCACGAGGCCATCTGGCTGCGCCGCCCACCTGGCTTCACTTGGTCATTTTTTGCAGGTACTTAGTGGAGCCTATGGCGGCCAGTCTACGGCCTGCGTCAGGCACCCCGTGAGTAGCACGACACACTGAGGACGACACTTGCGGCTCTTGGGTTTGCTTCTTCGACTGCTGACCCTTCGCTGTTTCTTCGCACCGACACTTCTCTGCCGTCGTTCTACATCCTCGGGTACGTCGATGTGTTGGCCTTTTCGACTGCTGACACTGAGGCACTGGCCCTTGTGAAGGCAGAGCTGCAGAAGAGACACACTTGCACTGACCTGGGTGAGCTGCGCAGCTACCTTGGCTTGCAGATCACCCGGGACAGTGCATGGCGCACCATCACTCTGACTCAGTCGCACATGTTGCAACAGGTCCTTGAGCGCTTCGGCTTCACCTTCTCCTCGCCATAGCCCACTCCTCTGCCTACAGGCCACTCGCTCTCAGCTCCCCCTTCGGACGAGTCCGTAGAGCCGAGTGGTCCGTATCCAGAGCTTGTGGGTTGCCTCATGTACCTGATGACGTGCACACGACCTACCCTCGTGTACCCTCTCAGCCTTCTGGCTCGCAACGTGGCTCCTGGTAGACACCGCAAGGTACACTAGGAAGCCGCTAAGAGGGTACTGCGTTACTTGTGCAGTACATAGGGCATGGGGCTTGTGCTTGGAGGACGGGACTAAGTGGTACTCACAGGTCACTCAGACGCTTCTTGTTTCGACGACCAAGCGACTCAGCGGGCGTCACATGGTTACACCTTAAGTCTCGGCTCTGGTTCTGTCTCGTTGAGGTCCACTCGTGTGTTTGGTTCCAGCTGTGAGGCCGAGATCTTCGCTGGGGCTATGGCTGCACTGGAGCTCCGCTGGCTGACGTACGTGCTGACCGACTTGGGGGAGCGGCCTCGTTCTCCTCCAGTTCTGCACGTCGTTAACAAGGCCATGCTTGCCATGCTTATGTCACGAGCAGAGACTGAAGCACAGAACGAAGCACATTGCTCTTCGCTACTTTCTTGCTCGAGAGCTGCAGCAGTGTGGTCAGCTTCGCCATTCCTACGTGGCCTCTCGGGCCAATAGTACTGATGTCTTCACCAAGGACCTTGGGTCTGGTGATCATCAGCGTTTCTGCACTGCTCTTGTTCTCCTGCCCACTCTGCCTCACCTTCTGGTTGCTTGACTTTGCCTTTTACTCTGATATATATATATACATGCATGCTTGTTCTTGCTCGGTTGTGATCCTGGTGCTGCTTGTACTTTTATAACTCTGCATGTGAACTGGCCTTGTGGCCGCCTGCTTGTGCTCAGAATGCGTGGTGATCTTGAGATCCATTCTAAGCTTTGCTTCGCTTTGTTCTCTTGCTTGACTGGTCTTGTGACCGTACCTTGTGTTTGCTATCCCCCACTTTGCAAATCATGTTTGTATGTCTCTAGGCTGTAGTGGGGCATACTCTAGTGAGTACAACCCTTTAGGGTTTCATACTTGTACTCCTCATTCTGCTCAATGTCATCAATCCTGCACAGTTAGTTTCCACAGTGGGGAGCGACGAGGATGTGTTACCCGCTCGCGAATTATGAGCTGCGCTGGTGGCGAGACCAGCGATGCGTTCGAAGCGTGAGTTTTGTTACTCACATCTCTCTACACGTTCCAACCCTTGGATAGGGGCTGACCTCAGTCAGGCACCCAAGGACCCTCGGAGGTGACCCCGAGGAGAGAGCTTTAGTATCAACTAAGGCAGTTAGTTGTTAGTTTTAGTACGTATCTTACGTAACAGAAGACCCATATGCTATTGAACATACCGTAATCCCAGTATTTACAGCCAGTCGGAATAAGTCCCCCTATATCCCCCCGGGCTTATGCAGGTAGAGGGGTTTAGTGGGGGAACGTGACATACTTAACCCTATTATTTGGAGTTCCAGAAGAGCACTGCCCCCAATGTTTCTGCCCTTGCATGTTACGAGAGTATTATGAGCGTTCCATTCAAATCCGACAAATAATACGATGTCACACGAAAGTTGTAGATCACACGATGTCAAAGCGATGATACAAATTCAGCTGTCCAATCCTTGCTGTCCAAACCTTGCTGTCCAAACCTTGACACATGTTGGCTGACCACCTGCGGCTCCAATCTGACACACCCCGTGACTCACAAAAAAGTTGCGACACCCCCAATCAAGCAAGTGGTCCACCACTCACACATGCGCATCAGCCTCGAAGTTTTCATTAATGATAAACGTGTCAGTACCCACGGTGTGTAACAGAAATTTATGTTCATGAGACTCTTTATTCTCTCAAGTTTGAAACCTTGGTCAACTCTTGTGAGCTAGAAACTGTAAGCCGCAATATCTGAATTCGAGACTGAAACAAATTAGATAATGGTGGTCTACCGTAGCAAATGCATAGAAAGTATGCATCGGTGCCTTGTTGCGTAGAAATTATATCTTTTAGGTGTGATGTTGGATAGTCACATGTGTCGTTTTATGGAGATGTGCTCTTATAGCCACATTTCTATAAATGTGACGTAACTGTAAAGATTACAAGAAAAATGGTAAGGCGGATGGTATCAGAATGATTTACTGGGCCCCCAGTGGGGTCAGCTAGTGAGATTGGGACAGGTGCTGCGAGTGGTGTGACTGTGGTGCAATCACGAAAGAAGCAACGTGACGCGCCTGAGTCAAGTGTGAAAGTGTGCAAGGCCTCAACTGAGGCAGGACATGTGGCAGTAAACGCACTAGCACCTAGAGCGTCGGCAGACTCACGCGCACCGAGAGCTGCAGTAGACTCACTAGCACGTGGAGCGGCAGCAGACTCACTAGAACCGAGAGCAGCAGCCTCTACACACCCAGGGACGCCTCGCTGAGAAACACAGTCGCGAAGCCGCTGCGGGGAGAAGGTCTCCTGATGACGCCGCTGCCGCCGCTGTCCAGTATACATAAAACCAAAACCTCCACCACCAGGACGGCCTCGCTGAACCCACTCACGAAGCTGCTGAGGGGTGGGGTTGTCCGGGAGAGGCAGTGACTGCTGCTGTCCACCCCTAGCCGCTGCAACTACTGTGATAGTGGCCATGACAGGCGGTGACGGTCAGTAGCAGGTCCATCACCTCCCGCACCACCAGCACCTCCAGCATTCCCAGCAGCACCTCCACCAGCAGCAGCAGTAGCACGAGTAGCAGCAGCAGCACTAGCAGGAGGGCGGCTCGGTGGGGCTGGCGAATGAGGCTGGGCGGCGCGGCTCGGCCTGGGCGGCGCGGCTAGGCATGGCTGGGCAGCGCGGCTGGGCAAGGCAGGGCGCGCCTCGGGCTTCAGGGCAGCGGGGCGCGCGCTGGACATGGCAGCAGGGCGCGCGCTGGGCAGGGCAGTAGGGAGCGACGCGCTGGGCTGCAGCAGGGCGCGACGCGCGGGCTGCAGCAGGGCGCGACGCGCAGGGCAGTGTGGCGCGACGCGCTGGGCTGCAGGGCAGGGCGCTGCGCGGGCCTAAGGGAAGGGCAGCGCGGATCGTGAGCTGCAGGGCAGGGCGGCGTGCGGGCCTAAGGGCAGGGCAGCGCGATGCACGGGCTGCAGGGCAGCTGGGCGCGGGCTGCAGGGCAGGGCGGCGCACACTGGGCAGGGCAGCACGGCGCGACTCGCAGGCAGCAGCAGGGCGCGACGCGCGGGCTGCAGCAGAGGAGCGCGCTAGGGCAGGGAGCGCGAGTAGCTGCAGGGCAGCTCGACACTGTGCAAGCAGGGCCGGACAGCGCAGGGGCGCTTCGGGCAGGAACTAGCGGAACTATCGGTGGGCCCTAAAAACCTAGCAAGTTTCCTGCTCTGAATACCATGTCAGAATCAACTGTGCAGGAATGTATGAACTATGAATGACTTGGGTACAAGCACTAACCCTAAAGTGTTGTACCCCTTGTAGGCTAACCCATTATAGCCTAGAGAGAGCATAAACATATAGTTTGACACATGGGGCGGGCGATTGTGTTGACTTCTAAATGGGATCTATAAGTTCTATGCACACTTTTTTTACACAATAGGTAGTCCCCACGGGGTCACCTCCAAAAATCTTCGGGTGCCTGCCAAAGCCAGCCCCTAACCAAGGGTCCGTGTTTGTCGAGGGACACATTAAGTGTAAGTACGATCGTGCACGCTAGAACGCTCCCAAACACATTTGCGCGGCGTTGATGACTGATTGGCTCGTGTGCAGATAATTCTCCTCGCATAAATACGTCGATAGGGAATTTTTGATTCATCAAAAGGTTGATCACAAATAAACGCATGCACAAATTTATACTAACCCAAAAGAAGATGAAAGCTAACAGCCTACCGAAAAGATAGTTAGAAACGTACTTCAAAATGCTAGTTTTCTTCATGCGAAATCAGTTGAAACACACTCGCCCATACTTAATTCTATGGGCAATACTTCCTCGTGAACGCTTGTGGACGCTCGTGGTGTTTCGTGGTGACAGCTCATGCACAACTCAGACAAAACAAATTATCTTGAAACAGAAAACTTCATTTGCACTCAATAGAAAGGGCGAGGGGAAGGGGGCGCGCGGGCGGGCGAGGGGGGCGCGCGGGCGGGCGAGGGGGGCAACGAACTTTGGAGCAGATCTCCAATGTCACTCATCGCAAGAAGCGTTTCATGGAGTTGTTCCAAGAACATTGGAGCAGATCTTCAAGGTCACTCGCATTGATCGGAAGTTGAGTGTAGTGAAATGAATGCATAGCATAATGGAAACGCATAATAGTTAATTGACCTAGAACCTATGCTACCGCATTTCTTACCTAGCATGGGGGGGGGGGGGGGGGGGGGGGGGCTCAATAGCATAATTCCTGGATCATTCAACTGTTACTTGAGACAACACAACATGTATAAACTAAAAAAAAGACCAAGATCCATCAAATCCATTTTGAGTGAACACACTTACTGAGTGGGCAAAGAACCTTCTCGGAAATGACAGGTTGACCATCTTTTTTAAAATCTTCAGATGCGCATTGTTGATGCAATGATAGATACATATTGATGAATCTGACACACAGAGACACGTACACACAGACGCACATGCCGATATGAAACACACACAAAAATCCAATTAAAACCCTTCACGTATCTCACACCTCATTGTTCTCTCGTTCGTTTGAGTCTTCATTTGTTTTTCATAAACTGTTGAAGTTTAGAAGAATTCACCCACAAGTTTTAACTCTATAAGCCCAGTGAGCATTTTGTTCGTTGTTCCAAATCGCTCAAATTTTGCATTCAATAGAATCCTCTAAAACTTCACAATTGCTGCAAAAAAAAGGCAAATTTCAAATATAAGAAAGAGCTCATATACATTAATCAAGTTATGTTTCTTTCATGGATACATGTGGATAAAAACAACAAAATGTGGACTCACGTCCTGTCTCCTTTTTGCGGATGCTGACAAAATCGGCGTGCTCGACGTGTCAAAGCTCGTCGGAGCGTCGCTCGATTTCGTGATCGTTGAGACATCCAAGATGGTCTTGCCCGTGCGTGCTCTTTCTGGACGTAAGTGGACCTTCAATAACAAAAAACACATATAAAACGATTTGGTTAGGGACATATTCATAACCAACAAAAAAGAATTTGAAGTGCACATTTAACAAGCAAACGGAAACTATACTAACGATATTAAATGCTATTAACTCTACACACATACCTTCGCACCAAAACAGAAATGATTAGCATAATGTTTACCGCTCTCATGAACAAGGAGTGTCACAGTCATGTTATCAAACGTGCGGACTGATGTCGTTCCGTGGACCTTGAAGCTGCGGATGTGAATACAGGCATCCCGCAAATGAAATCTCCTGCAATACTAATACAATCAATTTGACTATCGTGCACTGGGTCTCTGAAAATAGGAAAACATGCTGATCAAAACAGGACCATCGCTAGCATCGTGATGATCTGCAAAATATCTCACACAACAAGAGTTGATCCTGATGACGGCATATCCGAACGCTATCAATGCGTTCTTCATCGTTGAACTCTGGATGCAAGCCGTGAACTTTGGGAGTGTGCGGTTCGGCTCGAAAGATGAGATCATAACCTCACAGAAATGCAAGGGAATTGGAAAGAAAGGAAGTGAATGAACAAAAGACAGAAAATGTTTTAATAATTATGTAGAAGAATATAATGCAATAATCATAATGTAAAAAAATATAACAAACCGTTATAGCTAAACACTATGCGGAAGCGATTAACTCGGAACCACAAACATAAACTAGGCAACACTTAACATCACTTGGGAGCCAAGTGAGTAGTTATGCCAAGCTTAGCTTGCAGAATGAGCGTTCTGGTTGAGCAGAGTTTCGGCAGAAGTTCGTTGTGTATCTACTCTCGTCAATACGCAGTAGATTGTAAGCTTGAGAATCATAAAAGCATTGTTGTATAGAAAGCAAATACAAGCACACATATATCGCAGATCCTAAGCACACAAAGGAAACACACAAGGCAGTTGTCTAACTGTCGTCCAGGTCTTCGCCTTGCTGTCATTGAAAACGGTTGTTAAACTGCTCCTGAATTTGGCTTGATCTGCCTCAGTAGAATAACTGTCTTCCACTGCACTGCTGCCAAATTCTCCTGCTGACTCCCCTCGTGAACATTCATGATCGCTCGTGTACAAATCATGAACACTCGTGTGGGTTTACCGTTTTCTTCAGTTACAAACAGTCTTTACCGTTTTGTACCTCTGTCGAAATAATGACGCAAAGCAGCGCGACTTTCTGGCGAATTTTCGTGCACGCCAAGTCAGCGCGAAATCCCGTTAGTCAACCGCAATCTCGAGTGCCCCACGTGCCCCTCATCACGACCGAGATATTTCTCGGTCGTGCAGGACAAAACAATCGCTGACGCGATCGTGCGTTGTCCTACACGTGACGAGGCGATCATGTCGCTTCGTTCTGTAGCGATCGTGCGTACAGTACACGATCGAAACAGTGGCGACACACGCGCATGTTCTGTCAGGACACACGCGCTCACAACCAACCTTCATGAAAAAACTCGACATTCATGAAACACAAAACATTCATGAAACACAGAACTTTCATGAACGCACATGTTCGTCGATGAAAACAAACATGAGCGTACATGTGCCGACATGAACGAACATGACTCGTCATGATCCGTCACGACCGATCATGATCCCACAGCAACAACACACGAAACGAAATGCGAAAACGAATGCACACACAACATACACAAAATGCATAACATCATGCAGGCGGCTGGTTGCAGTGCAAAAATAGTATTTTGCACCCAACAAACTCCCCCTCAAGAAGTCGCCTGCTTGCACTCCCTTTGCGTGAGCCTAGTTGAGGCTCATGCCGCACAGCTTAGCACAGCGCCAGTGGGGTTCTTCAGCAAGCCGCTTCGTGAGAAAATCTGCTGGCTGCTGCTGTGTTTTCACATAGAGGGGCTGAATGGATCCCCTCTGCACCTCCTTGCGTAGCCAATGCCACTTGATCTGCATGTGCTTCGTGAGCCCATGCAGCACAGCGTTCTTGGACATTGCTATGGCACTAGAGTTGTCACAAAACAACGGTGTGGCAGTCTTCTGCTCATGCCCTATCTCCTCCAGCAGCTTCCTCAGCCAAATCAGCTCCTTGGCTGCATGGTACATTGACATGTACTCTGCTTCAGCTGATGAACCCGCCGTTTCCACCTGTTTCTTTGACCTCCAGCTCACGGGCCCACCACCAATCATGCACACATATCCTCCCACTGAAGACATGTCCTCCTTTTCCGAAGCCCAAGTTGCATCAGCAAACCGCGTGAGGAATAACTCTCTCTCCCCAAGTTGCTCCCCCTTCTCCTTGAGAACCTCTGCTCCCTTCTGCTTCATCTGAGCCACGACTGAGTATTGGACTCCAACGGTGGAGTAGGAGTTCAGATACTGGATGATACGGTCTGCTGCATCCACCTGCTCCTCGGTGGGAGTTTGCACCACCCTGGCCAGTTGCTCCACAGCAAAGGAGACGTCCGGCCTGGTATGCACTGCTGCATAGAGCAAGCTCCCCACCATGGACTGAAAACGAGCCTGCTCCCGCTGATCCACTCCTTCATTCTCACCAGCTTTGATGAGTTTAAATCCGGATGGAAGAGGTGTGGTGATCTTCCTTCCGATCTCTATCTCATACTTGCTCCCCATGTCATTGATGTACTTCTCCTGGTGCAGCTTCACCCATCCATTGCTAACATCCCTCTCAATATGCATTCCCAAGTAGTAGTTCGCCTCCCCCAGGGTCTTACACTTGAAGTTTTGCATCAGTTTCTGCTGCACCTTCATCACCTCCTGCTTGCTGCTCCCGAACAAGAGGATGTCGTCCACGTACACCAGGAACATAACGAGGCTCTCCTTCTCCCCCATGAGGAAAAGGCCCTCATCACATGCACTCGCCCTGAATCCTATCTCCTCCAAAACCGAAGACAGCTTCTTGTACCAGCAGCGTGGTGCTTGTTTGAGGCCGTAGATGGCCTTCTTCAGCTTGCACACACGCCCGGTGCCATCCTCATAACCTGGCGGCTGCGACATGAACACCTCCACATCGATCAGCCCATAGAGGAAGGCTGTGGTGATGTCCATTTGCACTATCACCCACCCACACACAGCTGCACCGGCGAGGAGAACACACAATGTTGGTGACTTAGCAGTTGCAGCGAAGGTCTCCTTGAAATCCTCCCTTTTTTTTTGTTGATAACCCCTTGCCACCAGCCTGCTTTTGTAAACTGACACCGCTCCTTTGTTGTCAGTTTAATCCTTGGAATTCAGCCACAGCTTATGGCTTTCTTCCCCTCCGGCAGTGGCACTAGCTCCCATGTCTCATTCTCCATTTGACTGTTGTATTCAGCATCTCTTGATGTCCCGGTCTGGTCCGTTGAGAGCTTCTTCCATGGTCAGTGGCTGAGTTGGTGCGGGTGCCATGAAGCAGTAGACTTCTTCCTCCGCTTCCTCATCGGAGTCATAGCTGCTTTGAAGCACCAGTAATGCATCGGGTTGCTGCTGCTCTCCCCTTGCTCCATCACAAAACCCCTATGCCAAGTTTGGACGAATTTTGATTTCGATTGTCTTCGCGTAAAAAAAACCGGAGCCAATTTGGACCGACGGTTGGAGTCATTTGATAGGAGCTCCGAGACACATCTCGCGACAAGGTTTGGCTCGGTTCAAGTTCCAATTTGGCACGCGAGCTTTTCCGGATGACATTCGGGCGCAATCCGTTTTGTTGCAAATTCGTGACCAAATTATTCAAAACTAAATTCTGTTTTTGTTCATTTTGGATATTGAGGATTTCAAAATTGCATTTATTATTGCGGTTTACAAGAACCATTATTCAGCATTCTAGCAACAAGCAGTCTTAGCACCAGGTCAAATAGCCTACGCACTGGCAGGCCTTGAAAGCGCCCGGTGGGCAAGGACGACATCTCCAAGGTCGCCGTCGTCGATGAGGAACTTGTTCGGAAAGACGAACGCACCCATAGCCGGATCGTGGGGGATCCTCCGCTCCACGACAGCAAAATGGATCATCTGTTTGACCTTTTCGCACCACTCCTGGTAGTCTGGCCTGTTCTGCTCCGGCTGGCTAGTGATTCGCTTGCGACGCTTATCCTGCAGAAGGGGCCATTCGATCTGCAATGTGGTGTAGGGTTGGGTGGATGGTTTATGAGGAGGGTAGGTTACGGGTAAATGAGGCAACTGAAAGCGGTGATGCAGTCGTCACTATCTACGTAACTGCAAAGGCCTAATCGACCAGGGTTTTAGCTGAAGTACAGGCAAGGGGTTAAGGGGATGAGGCATGGGGGTACAAACACATATCTACATCCTTACCGAAAACAGGCCCCATGCCACCATGCGGCTCTTGAACTTGGTGAACACCGCCCCGCCCCTCTTGAAGGAGAGCTTGAACGCATAAGCGAACAAGGGGTTGCTGAAGGGTGTCCCGGTGGCCTTGTCAAAGTGCCAGTTGAGGGCCCACTGTTCTGCTTATTGGCAGGGAGGGTATGGGTTGGAAAGGGTTTTGTAGAGAAATCAAATGGGGGGATGAGAGTCAGGGTGAGCCACATCGCACGGTGATATGTAGCTGCCAAGGGGCATATGGTAGTGCATATTGTGTTTTCGAGTTGCACTGCACATACCATCTCTACACTCGGCTAGGAGTTGATCGTCGTCGAACCAGGTCGTTGGGTGTAGCTCAGTGGGCAGGCTATCCACGAGATGGCTGTAATCGGCAAGGCCCATGCCGGTGTATGCTGCTGGCCTGAGGGTGGAGTTGATAGTTGACCTTGTTGAGGACAGCTGGTGGTTGAAGACTCCCATGGTTGACTTGTCATTGTGCAACCACAGCAGCTTCATTGCCTCGAGCCCTTCTGCAGACAAGTGGACAGAGAACGCTTCGAACACTTCCTCCGGTGCAGGGTAGTACTGTATTTTCTCCGGCGGGTTCAGAAACATGAGCTGAGAGCACACTAAGTAGGCTTTGTTCTGCGCAGGGGTGTAAGGTATACAACACGACATGGAAGAGAGAAACCAGCAGTTATGAGGGTGGCCGCGTGACCATGGGATGGTGACTAGCAACACTGTTTGAACTTGCCACGTCACACCCTGCGCCATCCGACACGTCCACCAACAACCCGGCCCACTTGCCACGTCACACCCCCCTACCACAAGCCACGTCACCCCCCACCCACCTGACACGCCTCGCTTCGTCATGCGCAGTGGTCACGTGTACCATTTCTAACCGCCACGTCATCCCCAACCCTCACCTTCCGCCACGTCACACCCACCTGCATCCGCCACGTCATCCCCAACCCTCACCTTCCGCCACGTCACACCCTCCTTGTCCGCCACGTCCACCAACCAGCCCCACGTGCCACGTCACACCCTCCTGCATCCGCCACGTCCACCAACAACCAGGCCCACGTGCCACGTCACACCCTCCCAACCCATGCCACGTCACCCCCCACCCACCTGACACGCGTCGCCTCGTCACGCGCCGCTCCCGTGTACCATTCCAAACCGCCACGTCAGCCCCAACCCTCACATTCTGCCACGTCACACCCTTTTGCATCCGCCAACAACCCGCCCTACTTGCCACGTCACACCCCCCACCAAGAGCCACGTCACCCCCCACCCACCTGAGACGCCTCGCTTCGTCATGCGCCGCTCACGTGTACCCTTTTAGGGTGCCACGTCATCCCCAACCCTCACCTTCCGCCACGTCACACCCACCTGCATCTGTCACGTCATCCCCCACCCTCACCTTCCGCCAACTGTGATTTTCTGTGACAACGAGTCGGCTGTGAAGCTTGCTAAGAATGCTTGCCTTCATGGGCTGACGAAGCACATCAGGCCTAAGTGGCATTGGGTGAGGAGGCTCCTGGACAAGGAGGTGCGGCTGGAGATTGTGAAGACCCATCAGCAGGCGGCTGACATTCTCACCAAGCGCCTGGCTGAATCTGAGCATTGGAAGGGCATGAAGCTTGCTGGGATGAGTGTGCATTGAGGATGCATGCTTGAGCTATGGCATGTGGGATGATGGTTGGCAGCCAGAGGGGGAGTTTGTTGAGTGATGCTACCATTCGCATTCACGTCTGTGTGCCTCCCATCATATGTTCGTGCGTTGCATGCGTGTTGTGAGTGTGTGCAAGAATTTGTGTTTTGTGCGGTTTGGTTTTTCTGAGTGTGTGTGTGAATGTTATTTGGCTTGAGCAGATATCTGAAGTGACTCCTCTGCTCAAGAGCTTTCCGAGGAACCAAGTATCGCTTCAATCGGAGCACGAACTAGAAAGTTACGAACGTTGGAGTTCGTATGCTTTTGATATTTGGTTGTGGTGACTATGGGAAGTTGTGGGGTTGACTCAATATGGGGTACAGACTTTTGGGGGTTGGGAAATTCGTCTTTTCTACTGTAGTTGCTGCCAAATGGTTGGGAGAAACCAAACCAGGTTGGCAAGTGTGGCCAAGTTGGGTTGAGGTGGATTGTGGAGGTTGGGATAGTGACAAAGGTCAAAGTTGGGTTGCCTATGGGGAAGGGAATTGTATGGCATGGGGTTTCCTTGGTTGGGGACTCTCTTGGGACCTTCCCTCTCGTCCTCCTCATCCCCTCCTACCTGGTTCTATTGCTACTCTAACTTTCTTGTGTGAACTTGTGAGATCATTGTGATTGAGTTACGTTTTCTATGGCAGCATACCCCCTAGTGCGCCGAAGTTCATAACTCGAGTTATACTCCATATTCTGATACTATTCAAATTGGGAAAGATAGCCACGGTCAAGGGCTACAACATACTCGAGTTTGAAAGAATTCTAACAGTGGACCTTTCGTCGACGACGTTTCTTGTGACGACGACTTTTCTGTCCAGAATTGTAGTTGACGATTTTGAGATATTTCAGCCCCTAATCTTCATAGACTCCGTCCTTAATCTCTAACAACCCCCGCATCGAATCCAAACTCGGACTACCCGTTCCCGTATCGCCAGTGGCGTGCCATCAACCAGTCTTGCGTCAATCTCAAGTGAACACCTGTCCAGTGGCAATTTCAGTTTCCGTGCCGTGGCAGTGTTGATGAGGCTGTGGCTGGCTTCCCCGTCTACAAATATTTTGACTAAATCTATCCCAATTTTCCCACTAAGCAGTATGGGGCTATCTACCACGGTACCCTCCTTATTTGGCCGGGTGTGGTCGATTGTGTGAACCGGCACAATCACTCGGTGAGGGTCAGTTGGGTCGGGCGAGCGGCGTGACCTGTCACTACAGGGTCCGTCTGCTACTGACTCCCAGCGTTTCCCAGCATTTTCCGGGCATTCGCTTTTGCGGTGTCCCGGCCGATTGCACACGCAGCAGCGCACTTTAAACAGTGCGGCAGCGGCATTCGCGGTGAAGGCACGTATCTTGGCGTGCTCGTTCATCCCACGAAATTGATGTCCCCAGTTGCTGTTATTTCCGTAGGACCCCGGTCTCAGTCGGCGGAAGTCGAGTTTCTCCGCCATAGCAAGAATCTCCTAAAAGTCGGTGACGCCGCGGAGCTGGATTTCCTAAGCAATTTTGTGCTTCAGGCCGCCGATGTAGCGATTGATGTGTTCGCCTTCGTGCATATAGCCCACCTGCTCACACAGCACCAGAAACCCGCTGGTGTAGTCCTGGACGGAACCAAGCTGGCCCCAAGTGCGGAGCCTCTGACGCGCCGCGATAGAAGCCGCAATTGGCTCGAAACGAGCGCGCAGACCTGCGCACCATGCGTCCCACGTGCGTTATTCGGGCACCTCCACGAAATATGACATCGCCCAGGGTCCGGTTTGTCCTTCCTGTGTCGATAGAGTCGCATGGTCCATCAGCTTCGTGACGATGACGCGCCACAAATCGGTACGCGAGGTCAGGACGAGTGCAAGTCATCAGGTACATGAGGCAGCCAACTAGCTCTGGGTAAGGACCACCCGGCTCTACGGACTCGTCCGAAGGTGGAGATGAGAGCGAGTGACATGTAGCCAGAGGAGTCGGCTGTGCCGAGGACCAGGTGAAGCCGAAGCGCTGAAGGACCTGCTGCACCATGCGTGACTGAGTCAGTGTGATGGTGCGGCGTGCTTTGTCCCGAGTGATCCGCAAGCCAAGATAGCTTGTCAGTTCACCCAGGTCTGTGCACGTGTGTCTCTTCTGCAGCTCCGACTTCACGTGGGCAAGAGCCTCAGTGTCAGCAGTGGCAAAGACCAAGTCGTCGACGTACACGAGGATGTAGAACGGCGGCAGCGAAGTGTCGGTGCGCAGAAACAGCGACGGGTCAGCAGTAGAAGGCGCGAACCCAAGAGCCGCAAGTGTCGTCCTCAGTGTGTCGTGCCACTCACGTGGCGCCTGGCGAAGACCGTAGACTGGCCGCCGGAGGCTCCACTGGGTACCAGGAGGAAACGACCCAGTGAAGCCAGGAAGGCGGCGCAGCCAGATCTCCTCGTGCAGGCTGCCCTGCAAGAAAGCTGTGCTGAAGTCAAGAGAGTGAAGCTCGTAGTCACGCTGAGCGGCAACGTGCAGCAGCACCCGAAGAGTAGTCATCTTCGGGGTAGGGGAGAAGGTCTGGAAGAAGTCTACTCCCTCTCGCTGACTGAAGCCTCGAGCAACGTAATGAGCCTTGAAGACAGGCGGAGAACCTGGCGGCCGCTTCACCCTGAAAATCCACATGCCACTGACGATGTTCGCCCCAGGAGGGGGAACCTCGTCGACGTAAGTGCCAGTGGACTTCCAGGATGCCATCTCTGCGTCCATGGCTGTCTGCCACTGAGAGGAGTACTCACCCGCGATCGCCTCAGCGTAAGAGCGGGGGGTCGGGATGTCTGGAGCATCCGGGTCTCCCTCAGGTGCAATCAGCATGGACACGAGATGAGGTACAGCAGCAGCAAAGCACTCAAACTCCTCCTGCCTGTCCTCAAGGACGTCCGTGCCAAGAGCACACTCACCCCCGACGGACAGAGGACAGACAAACTCAGACTCAGCAACAAGACTAGCAGCGTAGTCTAGACGACAGTGAGCAGCAAAGTCGACAAGCTCAGCGACTAAGGCAGACGCAGCAGTGGACTCAAAGGAAGGGTCAGTGACAACAGTGGCCAGGAGATGCGTGACAGTAGGACTAGCAGCACGAAGAGAGTCGGACTCCGGGTCAGCAAGGTCAGGAAGAGAGGACGCAGGAGGAGACGGCAGAGGGACACGCTGTGGAGCAGTGGAAGGACGCAGAGTCATATAGTGTGTGCCAGGGACAGGCGGAGGACGCTCACGCGGAACACGACGACCAGTGCGAGCAGCACGAACAGGTGACGCAGAACGAGACTCAGGCAACACAGGACGAGACTCAGGCTCACGACGCTCTGTAAGACCGCCTGTCGGACCAGTGTAGGGTGAAGGACTAGGGAGGGGCGAGGCAGGCGGTAGCTGTGACTGCGACTGGACAGGCGGAGGACACTCTAAGGAGGGAGCAGGACCAGGAGGAGGCGGCTGTCCAAGAACCTGCTGAAGGAGCGGAACGAAGTACGGCCGCGGCCGTGAAGTGCCCCCCGAACCAGCAGAGACAGCACCAGAACCTCCAGCCGCACGAGCTCCAGCCGCACCGTCGGCTCCAGTACCCGCAGGGCAACGAACGCCAGCACCTCCAGCACCAGCCCCTGCAGCACCTCCAGCCTCAGTACCAGTAGGACCACCAGCGGCCCCAGGAGCTCCAGTACCTCCAGCAGCACCAGAAGCGCCTCCAGCAGGACTAGCACCAGCACCACCTCCAGCAGCTCTAGTACCTCCAGCAGCACGAGCAGCACCTCCAGTAGCACCAGCACCAGCAGCACCTCCAGCAGCTCCAGTACCTCCAGCAGTAGCAGGGCCCCCAGCGGGCGGCACCTCAGCACGAGGAGCTCCACTCCGGAGGCTGCAGCGACGAGCGTACCACTCACGTAGCCGCTGAGGGGAGGGAGGCTCCGGCCGCGACACTGCACCCGCAGGGCCACCAGCCCCAACTCCAGCAGAACCCCCAGCTCCAGTAGCCCCACGCCGGAGGCTGTAACTCTGGGAGTACCACTCACGCAGCTGCTGTGAAGAGGGAGCGCCACCAGGCTCAGCACCCCCAGGCTCAGCACCCCCGGTCTCCGCACCCCCAGGCTCAGCACCCCCAGTCTCAGTACCCCCAGATCCAGCACCACCAGGCTCAGCACGCTCAGCACCTCGCGCAGGACCAGAGTCGACAGCTACCTCGACAGGCTTGACCGGGTCTACCTGGGAAACACCTGAGGGAGCAGCACCCTGGGGAGGGAGGGGGTCTACCGACGGGACACCTGGGGTGAGGAAGAGCGGCGGGGGTGGGAGTGGGGCAGTGCGGTAGGGGAAGAGACGGTAAAAGGGTACCGACTCGTCAAAAGTGACGTCCTGAGAGGGGAAGACACGGCGCGAGGTGGGGTGGAAAAACTGCCAGCCAGGCGCGTCAGGGACAAAGCCAAGGAAGACACAGGGAACGGCACGGGAGGAGAGCTTGTCCGCTGACGTATCGCGGACAAAGGCTCGACATCCCCAGACTCGGAACACCGACGCATCGCCAACCTCCCCCGTCCAACGCAGTGTGGGCGAGGTCTCCGGAACAGAGACACGGGGCCAGAGGTTGAGCTGATGCGCGGCGTACTGGACTGCAAACGGCCACAGGAAATGGGGGGCAGCCGCATGGATCATGGAGGTACGAGCGACCTCCATGACTAGACCAATGCGGCGCTCAGCAACCCCATTCTGCTGCGGAGAGGCCGGAAGAGTGAACGTCTGGTCGGAGGAAAACTCGCCACCTCTGTCAGAGTGCAGACGCAGGACGGGAAAGTCCGACTGGAACCGCTTGCGGAGCTGGAGACGAGCAGCGCGGATCCAAGGGATCAAAACATCAGGGTCCTCACCCTTGGTGCGCAAGGGGAAGACCGTGGTGTAGCGCGTGTAGTCGTCGACGACCAGCAGGAAGTACCGCTCGTGGCCCTGTCCCCGGACGCGGGCTGGGCCCCACACGTCCAGGTGGAGAGACTGCAGGGGAGCCTCTGTGGGAGGGAACGAGGAGTGAGGAGCGGCGCGCTGCCGCCCCTCGACACAGGGAAGACAGGGAGGAGCAGGCGAGGGTGGGAGGGGAGGGAGAACCCTGGGAAGACCAGAGACAAGGTACCGGGAGTGCATGCCGCGAAGGCGCTGCACTGACGGGTGACCAAGGCGGTGGTGCCAGAGGACAGTCCGGTGCGACAGGGAGCGACACGAGCAGGGGGTTGACAGCTGACCTGACGCAGACGCAGACGCAGCTACCTGAGGGGACTCAGTGGTCAGTGTGTACAAGTCCGACCCCGGCTGCCGAGTGAAGGTAGCCAGGTGACGACCCGTCTGGGCACACGTGCAGTGCGTCACACGCTCGTAGGCAAGGGTGAACTGGTGAACACCCGCGTCCTGGAGCGCGGAACCCGCCACCAAGTTCGTAGAGAACGAGGGGAGGTAAAGGCCCGACAGTGTGCCACACGGGACAGCAGGACAGGGGAGGGCAGTGGTGGAGGTCGCAAGGACCGGACCCCCGGAGGGGTCAGCCAGGGAGACAGCAACCGGTCTAGGAAGCTGCTCTAGAGCAGAGCGGTCGCGAAAGAAACAGCGGGAAGCACCTGAGTCCAGTGTGAAGGTGTGCAGTGCCTCAGTAGACGCAGTACAAGCAGACGCAGACGCACTAGCACCTAGAGCAGCAGCCTCACCAGGACCTAGGGCAGCAGACGCACTAGCACCTAGAGCGGCAGCCTCACTGGTCCCAATACCCGGGTCGGGCGGTACACACAGGTAACAGTCACCCTCAACACTAATGGTCAATGCATACATAGCAGCAAGGATAGCATCATAATCAAGAGCAAAGATATCAATTCCCTTCTTAAGCAGATCAGCCCAGCGGGGCAGCTCAGAGGCGTCAGGAAACTGCTCGCGCCAGGCGTCGTCGAGGCGAAAGAAACAGCGCTGCGCCGTGTGAAACCTCCCACAGGTCTGGCCAGTGCGGTCACCTGTGTGGATGACGTACGGGCAGGTATCTCCACCCCCAGACCCTCCACGCTGAGAGTACCACTCACGGAGCTGCTGGGGCGACTGGGTCTCGCTGGGACGCTGCTGCTGCTGCCTGTGGCCGCCGCCGAACCCGCCACGCTGCACCGCTCCACCGCGCCCACCACCAGCTCCACCGCCACCACAACTGCCACCACCACCCCCGCCACCTCCTCCACCGCCGCCGCCACCACCCCCGGCTCCGCCAATGCCCCCCCCACAACCAGTACCACTCCCACCACCGCCGCCACCGCCGCCGCCCCCTTCACCCCCTCCACCACCACCTCCCCCGCCGCCACCTACGCCACCCCGGCCCCCCTTGCCCCTGCCGCCCTTGCGCCTCCCACTGGGAGCGAACGCAGCTCCGGCCCCCTCAGCACCGAGGAAGTCGATAGCAGCAGCAGATGCAATGGAGAGGAGAAGGGGGGGGGGGGAACATCCCTCAAAGAAGGGAGTACGAGGGTCGCCACGAGAGGCACCTACAGCTACAATGCTCTTCTCAGCTGCAAGGAGTTCCTTCTCGAGCAGGTCGACAGTGAGATCGGTGGGTGAGAGAGCGAGAAAGTGGTCCCTGACAGCGCGAAGAGAGTCAGGGAGGCGAGTGACGAGGTGGTAGAGGGTGAGGTACATCGGGGGAGGGTTCTTGGCTAGGAAATTGGGGGGGAGCGCGGCACGGTAGCGGAGATCACTAGTACGGAGGTGAGTGATGAGGTCAGCTACAGTGGCAAAGGCAGACGGATCCGGGAAGAGATAGGGCAGCGAGAGACGGCCTATCGCAGCAGTAGCAGGGGAGGAGTAGCGGGCAACTACAGCATCATACAACTCCTTAGCGGTCTTATGCTGGCCGAAGTGCTCGCGCTCATCTAACGGCAGGTGGCTGCGAACGGCTAGGCGAGCATGGGCGTCACGAGTCTGCCACTGTGAGCGAGCAGTACTGTCAGCAGTAGCAGCAGGTGCGGGAGCAGCGCCGGACGTGTGGTCATACAGGGAAACGTCGTCCTTGGCAGTGATCTGGAGGAAAAGGTGCAGGTCATCGAGCCAGACATCAAACTTAATCGGTCGGCCCTCAGCGTCAAAGGTGAGAACAGTAGGACTGGCCATAGTGGCAGTAGCAGTAGCAGGAGTAGCAGTAGCAGTAGCAGTAGCAGCAGTAGCAGGAACAGAAACAGTAGTTGCTGCAGGTGGGGCGGCGCGGCTCGGTCAGGGCGGCGCGATTCGGGCGGCGCGACTCGGGCGGCGCGGCTCGGGCAGGGCGGCGCGGCGCGGCTCGGACTAGGCTACGCGGCCCGGCGCGACGGTGGGCCTGCGCGTGGGCGGCTGTAGCGGGCGGTCCGCGGCTGTGCGTGGGCTGCAGTCGCGCGCGGGCGGCGGCCTACGAGGGCGGCGCGGCGGCCTACGGGCGGGGCTGCGACGCTCTGGACGGCCAGGAGGGCCGGTCGACGGGCGGCTAGCGGGCTGCTCGTAGGCGGCGCTGGTCGTGCGGGCGGCTAACGGTCGGCGCGCGCGCAGAAAAGGCCGCGCGCGGGCTGCTAGCGGGCTACACGCGCTAAAAAAAAAAGGGCCGCGCGCGGCACTAGCGAGCTGCGCACGGGCAGCAGGAGAAGGAGAGGCGCACGAGGGCGCACTAGGAGAGAGGCGCTCGAGGGCGCTAAGTCATTAAGGCGCTCGAGGGCGCTTCTAGTGGAACGGTGGGCCCTTATGTAAGCGATCCTAGGTCTAAACCTACGCTCTTAATACCATGTCAGAAACAAGAAGTGAATGAACTAGGAAGATTGGAGATACAAGTATGAAACCCTAGAGTATTGTACCCCCTAAAGGCTAACCCACTGTAGCCTACACAACAGAAACATATATAATGTTTGACACCTCTCAGCAGCGACACGGCGTAACGAATCTTCGCCGTATCCTCCGAGACGTAGTTTGCGTTGAAGAAGACGTTCATGGTGAATAACCAAGCCTGGACGGTAGGACCACCCCGTTGACTCGGGTCAAAGCAAGGCGGACGCTGCGGCTGCAGCGGCATCGGCGACGGCAGTGCTGACTCGCCGGTCGTCAGCGACATCGTGATGCGAGGTTGGCTTCTGGCCGCTTTCGTCGCTTCAGGGTGTGTCGCGCCGTGGTCGTCGTCTCCGTCGTTCCGGGCGACGACATCACTAGCCGCGCTCGAGGGTTGCCCACACTTCCATGTTGTGATGCTTGTCGTGGGGGTTGTCCTGGTGTGCCTGGTGCTTGCGATTGTGCTTGTTGTGCTCGTGCGACGTCATTCTGCAAGGACGTTCGTTCTGCCGTCGGCGCCGCGATTTTTTCGGAGCTTTCGCGTAGTTGCTGCAACAGTTCGTTCAGACGCTCCTGCGTGAGGCTCGTGACGTCAATGTGTTCGGCCATTCCGAAGGGCATCGGCTCTAGGCGCAGTCGTGGCTGCACGCGTTTACGAGAGAACGCGAGGACAGCGGCTCCTAGGTGCTAAGGGGCATGAGTCCCTTCGAGCAAAAATCAAAAGTTGATTTCCTGGGGTGCGGAGATGCGCGGTCCGAAAAGGAAAGAGGCTCTGATAACCAAGTGTTACGGGTGCAATGGAACGAGGTAGCGAGGATTGCACTATGTGGGTCAAAAGTACAAAGTATGAGCGAAGGCATGAGCGAGTACTTGTGTGCGAAAACATGCAACAGTTACGCGGTGTGTGCGAGCTAGCTAGCGCTAGGCTGGCATCGAGGTTCGGGCTAGTCCCAAAGCGTAGGCCGACTCGGCCAGGCCAGCGGTGCATGGTTTGGTAAAACAGTGCGCGCGAAATTGGCGAAGCCCCGTTAGCAGTAACGGGCGAACAACGGCTGCTGCTGTACGCGATGTTGATGGTCGCGCTAAGGAATGTCGAGAAAATTCCTTACAGCTGGTTGCATAAAACATACGCTATGTAAAACCACATGCTATTTAGTTACCTTGAACCCGTCCGTTGAGCTTGTTACATAGTTGGAAATCTCTTCAAACCTGTAACAACTATCTTGTTGTTCTCGGGAATGTTGACAGTCATTTCGGCACTTTTCTTTTCCTTCTCATTCAAGTACGAACCCTGCATACAACACTCATTGTTCCTTTGAAAGCCTGCAGCAAGACAGAAACTCGAGTGAGATTGGAGTCGTATTTAAGAAAAAGGCTGAGAAAAATACAAGATCAATACCATCAGCTGGTTGTGACTTTGCTTTAGCTTTGTTTCCATATCTTGCAGCATATGATATTTTTTATCAATGAGCTTTTCCTTATCAGCAATCTCGCTTCTGAGTCTTTTGTTCACATTATGTGGATGGGGGAAAAGAATGAGTATCATGGAGCACGATTTCCATACGTAAAAAAAAACTACGTATTTTCCTAAAATTACCGAACCTCTTCATGCAGCTTAGAAAGCTCTGAAGCCATGAGACACCAGCGGTCTGGGCCAAAGGCGTGGATGCAGTGGGAGAGCGAGGACAGAAGCTTGTACAACGCCAAAGAAGTGCAAAGCGACAAGACAAAGCAGATCATCACAACTGAACGCAAGAAATATGGGACCCTTTGGAACCCCATGCGACCCCATCGGACCCCTTAAGACTCCATTAGACCCAATGGGACCCCTCAAGACCCCTCGGAAACACGTGGGACCCCTTGGAACCCCTTCGGGCCCCATGCGACCCCTTGGAACTCCTTGGGACCCCCCGTGACCAATGTTGATCACCCGTGTGGTGCTGAACACTAGTGCTACAGCAGTTGTGGTGCTAGGTGCGTGTGCTGAATACCAGTGCTACCACAGGTGTGATACATGAACATCGCTTCTACCACAGGTGCGTGTGCTCACTACCAGTGCGACCACAGGTACGTGTGCTGGACATCAGTGCTACCATAGGTGCGTGTGAACAAAGGTGCTATCACAGGTGCATGTGCTGAAAAACGAAGAGCTACCACATGTGCGTGTGTTAAACAACGGTGCTATTACAGGCGGCCCGGCGGGCTGGCGGGATTGTTCTCATTCGAAATTTGAATCTGATACTTTCATTATCAAAAAACGTTATCTACCATTTAGGCTATATAAGCATAATTAGATAGCCTAATTAATAAAATACCTTGTTTTTTAACCAATCCATATTTATCAGCTGCATAAGTGAATAAATTTCAAGTTATCGTATCCTTTTGATGGGGATAATGCGCGAATATCGTGGGAGGTCTTCTCGCGCGACTAAACTCCTGGTCATCAAACGTCAGCTCGACATACGCGTCGATGGAGACCTGCGATTCGGGATTCGCCCGCCCTGCTCCTTGTCGATGAAACGCCGATGAGGCTTGTCGACGTAGGCCTGCTGATGAAGCCACAGCTTCCCCACCGGTCGATCGCGCAAAATTCCCAGCCCGAGAGACTTCTCGACCGGGCTAATCTCGCGCAGCTCAAAGGCGGCCTCCAGCAACTCCTTTGGCTCCTTCAGCATTGTGGTGCTGCTCCTGGCAGCAAGCCAACCAACACGCCACTCCGGCATTGCCGACCTTGAAGTAAAGTGTTTTGTCGCCTTGGCTCTTCTTCTAGCCAGCGCTGGTCAGCACGCGTCGAGGGCCGAGTACCACAACAGCACGACTGTTTCAGGCTGTACAAGCTCTTTAGCAGCTTGCACACGGGGCCTGTCCCGTCGTCGTAGTAGTCGGGCTAGTACATGTAGAGCACCCGGTCGAGCTTGCTCTGCAGGAAGGCGTTCTTCGTGTCGAGCTGTATCAGGTGCAAGTCGAGGACGACGACGATGTTGAGGAAAATCCTCAGCGTGATGTAGCTCCCGACTGGCGCGTAGGTCTCGTCCTAGTCGACGTAGTACACTTGCGTGAAGCCCTTCATGAGCAGGCGTGCCTTTTTGCGGGCGACCGTGTCGTCGACGTGGTACTTCTTATTAAGCACACAACAGTCTTTCATGACGTTGACACCGCGAGGCCGCTCGGCAAGTTCCCATGTGTTGTTGGCAATGAGGCTCCGGATCTCCTCGTCCATGGCGGCCTCAATCACCTTGCCCTTCCATCTCGCCAACGCCTCCTTCAGCGTCATGTCCCAGCAGTGCTCCGATTCGGTGTGCACCTCGGGGTTGAGCTCAGGCAGGTCGACGTCGAGGTGCTCTGCAAAAAAGCAACGCCTCAAAGCATTGGTGGGCAGTGGTGCGTCCCACTCGGTGTGCGACCGTGCGACGTTGGAGAAAAATGGGGAATCCTCGGAAAAGACCCAGCTTACCACAATGATGGTGGATGGCACGAAGCTTCCCATCAACGGCGAGTCAACACTGCAGCTGCGGAGAGGTGCGTTGAGGTAAAAGCCGACGTTGCCGATCATGAACATCAAGGGATTGGATTTGATCTTGGGGCGAAATTTTTTGAAGCGGTTCAACCCCAAAATAGATTGGGTCAACCGGAAAGCCAGCAACGGGAAACATGTGGAGGTGCGAAGCTGGACAGATTTAGGGATGTTCCCAAAACGACACTTGCACGGTTCGAACGGACGGTAGACAAAAGTAACACAAATACCCAGCATTGGTTATGGCAGCAGAGGAGGGGAAACCGAACTTGGAGCTACCTGCAAATTACAAGAGGTGTTAGAGGAGTACTAGGACATCATGCCGGATGATCTGCCTGCTGCTGCTGGCGGCAAGCAGGTCGTCGACGTAGACCAGCACCTAGCAGGCCACTCTGTCACCGCAGGCACGGCTATGGGGACGTCTATAGCTGCCACCCGAGTGATGGGAACACCAGGCTATGTGGACCCTGCGTACTACCAGTCTCATAAGGCCACTCCAGCAGCAGATGTGCACAGGTGAGCATATTGGCTTGCAAAATCCTTATGGCGTTTGGAGTGGATGAGAAATGTTCGTGAGTTTGTTTTTGCTTGGAAGGAGTTTAGGGTTTGGTTTTAGGGCTCGCAAATGCTTTCCTTGTTTGTTTTTCCTCAAAACCACAGGATGTTCATGCCCGAAATTGAAGGTCTGTTATGACATCTTGGACCGATCAAGTAGTTTGGTGATGCTTGGTTGCCTGAGATAGGAGCTACGGTGACAGTCGTTGGATAGGGGAAGACAATGAGGTACCGGTATGACCATAAGACGTGTAATCTGAGCATCTTTAATATGGTACCTTGGTTCATTGTGTGGTTTGCAGTTTCGGTGTGGTGATGCTGGTGGTCATCACCGTACGCAAGGCTGTACATGTAGCAGAAGACAATCAGATCAATCTCAGACAATGGGTAAGACAGTGAACAGTTTTATACCAGGGCTAGCAGAGGTATTGCAACACACGATAAAGAATCCAGCTGCACTGTGGAGTGAGATTGCTTGCTACTACTATTATTCTTGCAAGTACTATTCTTTCCAGATTTTCTTGTTCCCTTTTATCGAACTTAAGTAGGCCAGTTCATGTGCTCTTTACCTCTTTTCTCAGTAGTACACATGTTGCAATGAGCAAGAAAAGTGTGGCAAAGGTGAATTCTCAACTTATTGCCGCACTCTATATTTATAATCTGATTTGCCTTTCTATCGTTCTGCTTTTTGTCTTTGTAGCGATATTCTCTTGACGTAACTTCTGTGAATCTTTGTTATGACCATACTCCATATGACATGTGAATTCAATCAGGCAGGTGGCCCCATTGGTGGACTCAGGTGTTGTGTTGGCATTCAAGGACCCTCACTTGGACGCACCAGATGATATCGTGCTGCGCTTGGCTCGCCTTGCCCTCTCCTGCACCGCCATGCCTGTAGCCTCCCGCCCGTCCTTGAATCAAGTGCTGGGAGAGCTGCTGAAGTTGAAGCAGGAGGCGTTTGGAGCACATGTGAGCGATGTCATATCTGGCATAGACATGGGGATTGGGAGTTCCATTGGCTCCTCTGGCTTCACTGCTGAAATGGCCCGTGCGAAGCGCGAAGGCATGCCAGGAACAAGCATGTCATAGCTATGTTATCACATGCACCGTGTGGGTCTTTTTGTTACTAGCCTGACAGATAAGAGTGCGTGTAAAGGAAGGCTGGTAGTACCACCAAAGGTTGGACACTTGTGGAATTGTGAGTGGGTTGTGACCTACATTTGGAGAATCACTGTTAGCATTGGATTGTCTGTGGGCTCGGTTTGGATATGGCGTGACAATGTTCGTGTTAGTCCACACATAACAGACAGTGGTGAGAGGGTAGGGGTTGCCGTCGATAGAGAAGAAGGGTCGGGTTTGGGTGTGGGAGGAGGACTCGGGAAGGGAGTGCGAAAGAGGTGGATAACTCTGGTGAAGTGAGTGGCGCAGGTTTGAGGGGCTGGGGCAAGGCAGTGAGAGAGGTATGCACAGAGCAGGTTAACCCAGTACGTACTAGTACAAGAATTCTCAAGACTTCGCTGGTACGATTTCTAACAATAGTTTCTATAAAACTCGAAGGACTTTTCTCAGGCTTACATTGCCAAAGCACTCGCAAAATCTTGACGAACCTTAAAACCTTTTGGAACTTACCATATATCTATCTAGGAGGGTGGGGCGCACATATCGTCTTGCTGTTGCCAATATCACCAGAGCGATTCTTGCCATCATATTTGTAAAAATCTGCTTTTCTTTTTTATTTACATGTAGCAAAAATAGTTGAGCATTTGACCACTTTCTTGGATTTGCCCTTTTTGCAGACGACGCTTGCTGTGAATGACCAATAGTCTGCCCTCAGGCAGACCTGCCATCAAAGGACACATGAATGCCAAACTTGACAAGGAAACCCTGATGAGAAGTTCAGAACCAAGGCAAGGGTAATGAGTGCAGATCTCATCCAGAAGTTTGATAGGAAACACAAATCACGCGTTCCATGAGTTTTGCCCCAATGAAGTACTCCCACTTCCATGCTGGCGCACTACATAACGGAGGGGCTGCTGTGTGTGCCGCGCGTCATCGCCTCGCACCACCTGTTGCTCAACCCACTGGGCCTGCTGCACAGCGTGCGAGCCGCCTGCCGCAACCTGCTGCTGCCGCACGGGCTGCTGCTGGGCGTGGGGCGTGGCGGGCTGGCAGCGTGGCACCACGTGTCGCAGTGGACCGTGGCGTCTCTCTCTGGCTTCTCCTCCAGTGTTGGCCGGCTCGTCAGGTGCGCGTACCTTGGAGAAAGGGGGGGTGGAAGCAGAGGCTTGGTAGGGGAGGGGGGGCATAGAAACGGCACTGGTGGTGCACATGGGAACAGAAGAGGTGCGGCTGGTGGTAGTGCTAACCAGTGCAGGACAAGTGGTGGTGGTTGTGCTGCTGCTACGGGCAGCAGTGGCGGAGGCAGAGGGGGTGGGGGCGTGCATGGCAGCATGGGGCTGGCTGTGGGGCACCACCGCGTGCGACTGACACTCTCACTCGCGCACAGGCCTCGCCTTCCCCACCACTACCGCCACTCGCATCGCCATTCACAGCATGAGCATGAGCATGGGCATGAGCATGAGCATGAGCAGCAGCACCGGACAAAAAGCATTTGTCAAATCACAGGCAGTTCGGGCACAGCGAGAGTGGCGCTGGGAATGAGGTGAGGCGGCAGCATGGGGCGGCAGCAGCACAGCATATGACCGGGTCCACGAGGGCTCGCTCCACCGGCAGTGCAGCAGAGGCGGATGGCGCTGGGGTGGAGGGGGCAGGGGCGCTACTTGCTGCTGAGGGCAGGGAGGCCGGTGCTGCCACCTCCACTGGGGAGGCAGGCAGTGGGCGAGGCATGGGGGGCAGCACCACTGGCAGGGAGGGCCGATGCAGGGAGGGCGAGGGGCGGCAGGTGTCGCTGGTGTGGCAGGTGCAGCAGAGGGGCGTGCGCTGTGCTGCCAGCCGCTTCATGCCTCCCCTGTGGCCACCGCGCCCCCAAGCCTTGTGAGTTCCCCTTCCATCTGCCCCCAAGCATTGTGGGTTCCCCTTCCAGCTGCCTAAACTCGTGGTGCTGCTGGAGCCATGGGGCCATGTCATGATCGTGAAACAGCTGTTTGCATGTTGTCACCATCACAGCTGTCTGCATGTTGTCACCATCACAGCTGTCTGCATGTTGTCACCATCACAGCTGCACACTCGCTGCATGCTCGTGTAACCACATGGACACGTTCACTGTCCCCCACCACATGGACACGTTCACTGTCCCCCACCACATGGACACGTTCACTGTCCCCCACCACATGGACACGTTCACTGTCCCCCACCACATGGACACGTTCACTGTCCCCCACCACATGGACACGTTCACTGTCCCCCACCACATGGACACGTTCACTGTCCCCCACCACATGGACACGTTCACTGTCCCCCACCACATGGACACGTTCACTGTCCCCCACCACATGGACACGTTCACTGTCCCCCACCACATGGACACGTTCACTGTCCCCGACCACCCCTGGCATCTCTTATTCTGCAGCGCTGGCCAGCACTCTCACTGCCCATGTCTCATTCTGCATTCTCTGCCCGTGTTTTGTCTGCCTGTGTCTCATCCGCCTGTGCCCGTGGAGCGAGGGTAGGAGGGGGGAGGGGAGGAGGGGGGAGGGGAGGAACTGGAAAGGGGAGGGGGGAAAGGAGAGGTGGAGGAGGGAAGGAGTGCAGAGGGCCGAGGTGGAATGGTCGCTGATGTGCTTCTGTGGCGTGGGTGGTCGGCTGTGTGGCAATGTGAGTGAGTGGTGGCACACACTGCCACACCACCCCACCCAGGGAAAGCCCACTAGCGCTCTGGATGGTGGCAGCGGTGAGAGGCGAGGGCGTGACAAGGGTAGTAGCACGGCACAGGGTGTGGTAGGTGGGAGAGGTGGAGGCGGGGAGGCAGACGCTGTGAGAACAGCGGAGGTGCAAGGGGGAGCGGAGGTGCAAGGGGGAGCGGAGCACGCAGACTCGACGATAGGCGAGCAGGTGTACTGCCAGGTGGGAGAGGCAGCACACATCCAGCTCGTGCCTCTGCTGCTCACACAGGTGCCTCGCTCTGCCCCCCGTTGATTGTTCGCTCAGCTACACTGTGTTGCACGCTTGGGTGCTTACCGTGAGCGCCCGTATAATGGAACCTCCCAGCAATTTTGTCCCACAGTTCTACTGGTGAGTGAGCTTGAGAGTTCGCTTAAGTATTATTTCGTTTAGCATTGTACCGTATCCCCAGATCTATTACTCAGTTACACATTCAGCAGATGCAGTCTCAAGCAAGCAACGCTATTGTTAGGCGTTAGGCGGCAGAGATGCATGCAGCCTCAACGTACTACTCTAACGAATACTATATAATTCTAACGACAAATTCATCCCACGCTTAGCACAGTCCTTGCCAACAGTGCTAAAGAACGAATATGGGTTCTTGATTGTAACCGACTTTTTCGCCTTGCGCGTGGGCTTCACAATCATCTTAAGAACGGCCTTGGTATTGCAGGTGTTCATTGAATTCAAGTCTGTAGGGAAGGCGAGGCTGTGCTTGCGGCCCGGGGCAAATAGGCCACTCAAGAAGCCGCTGCTGCCCCACTGAAAGACTGCAGACGAGAAAGGGAGGAACCACACATGCGGAAGAGGGGCTCAAGCTGCAGGGGGGTGACACCGCTCTAGTGCACGCAACCAAGCAGCAGCCTATGGTATGGAACGACAATGGTAATAGAGAAGCAAGCAAGGGGATAGCCAAACAGTGACAAACGGTGGCAAGAAGTAACCTGTGATAGCTGGCACTACTAGCGGGAGAGATAGGAAGCCAGATGCTGCTTGAATCAGTGGTTGCACTGCTTGAAGCAGTGGTTGCACTGCTTGAAGCAGTGGTTGCACTGCTTGAAGCAGTGGTTGCACTGCTTGAAGCAGTGGTTGCACTGCTTGAAGCAGTGGTTGCACTGCTTGAATCAGTGGTTGCACTGCTTGAAGCAGTGGTTGCACTGCTTGGATCAGTGGTTGCACTGCTTGAATCAGTGGTTGCACTGCTCGAATTAGTGGTTGCACTGCTTGAATCAGTGGTTGCACTGCTCGAATTAGTGGTTGCACTGCTTGAAGCAGTGGTTGCACTGCTTGAATCAGTGGTTGCAATTAGCGGGAGAGATGGGAAGCCAGATGCAGATCGATTAGTTGCACTGATAGCTTGGCACTGATAGTAATGTAAGCACGAACCTAGAACATCATTTTGATTGATGGCCGGCTTTGCCCACGACTTGATGCCAGGCCAGCCCTTTTGGCCGCCAACCACAATTGTTGCTGCATGCTGAAGAGTGACGTGAGAGAAACGAGAGTCATGATTATACCATTCTGCGGCGACAAAGACTCTTTGCGGCAGCGACCACATCATCATGCGATGCACCGAATCGAAACTGGATGAAACGTGGCAGAATCTGTTAGCGTAGTTAAGTGAGCGAGAGAAAACTGATCAGGGGCGAGCTGGGGGGAAGGGTGGAACAGCGCAGTTTGCGGTAAGTGCGCACTTACTGCCTTGCATTGTGAACTTACCGCAATTGAGCGGGTTGCGCGGCCCGGAAGGTTGGACGAGCAGCCTGGGCCCGCGGCGTGTCGTCACAGTATCATCGCGAGTCATGTGCCGCGGCAGCAGCCTGACGGCAAGGCAAGCAGAACAGATAATAAAAGCACGGACACGCAGCAGAAAAATAGACGTAAGGCAGGTGAGTAGTTGATAACGACTCAAGGAAGAACTAGCGTGATGCTATCGCCGTGCCCGCCCGAGGCCTTCACACATCGCGGAATTGTTCAGCGGGCAAAAATCGGTCCTGGAGGTTGAACTGCACAGCAAGTGACGACTCGGTGGGAGGCGTACCTGCCAGCAGCAGCAGCAGCAGCACCAGGGACAGACGAATCATGATTTTTTGCGGGCGAACTAGTGAAGTCTAATCAAATGGCCACAGCCTCAAGCAGATGCATTGGCGTCTCCGAGAAGGCCTGAATGGCCCAGCTTATCGTATAGGTAAAGGTAGGGGGAGAACCCCGGCTGTCGGTCGAAACCCGCCTACTACCCATTTGTTTACACGCCTCGCTGGGTGAGGAGGCGCGCAGCTAAGTCATATCCACTTTCTAGGCCAGCACGTGCGAAACTCCCTTCTGGGCGGCCCCATATCGTATTCAATACGATAACATCCCAAAAATGGGGGGTCCCGAGAAGAAGTGGATCGATCTGACTCATCGCGTCACGCAGATCGATCCACTTCTTGGGCAGCTAAGCTGTCAGCTTCGGAAATCTCCTAACTGTATGAGCGGCTAGATCTGCAGGTTCGGTGGCCCATATCGGCTTGTGTGAGGCCAGGAACATGATAGTTTCCCGTTGGCTCTATGTCTCGATAGTGTCTGCTGTGTTTGCGCTATTATATTTGTAATATGATATTTCTACATTTGACTATAACAATCAGAGACATATTATGTTAAACAAATACAAGCTTTTTATACGTTGTTTATATTTTCCAGTCTACCAAAGTATGATAAATTCCTGGATTTCCATTCATTACTGAGAGAAATTTGGGTTGTGGGAAACAGCCAAGTGTGTGGGGGGTTTTATATTAATGTTTGCTGCAAATGCAACTCAACTCATTTTTTCTCCCATCGGGTGTTTCGAACGGCAACAGGTTTTCAACATTCATTCTGTATTTATGAGACGTATGAAGTGTGTACAATATTTTGTTTTTTATTTAGTATTTATAAGACGTATGTAGCTTGTGTCAGAATGTGATATTTGTCTAGCCTGCAGTGGGGTACTCTATAGCGAGTACAGCCCAAATTAGGGTTTGCTATATGTACTCAACTGCGTGCTAGTGAAACCCCTCTTTCCTGTTTCTTCTTTCTGCCTAACATTTCTGATATGCTATCAGAGCAGGTCGACCCTCCCGGGTCGATCCTGTGGATGGGCCCACCGTTAGCTTCCGCTGCTGTCTTGCCTATCGCACGCCCTGTGCGCGCGCTGTTTCCTGCGTGCCGCGCGCTCCGGGCGCGCGGCGTTTTTTCTTCCCGCCGCGCGCTCGGGGCGCGCGGCGGTTTTCTGCCCCGTCGACGGTCGCGTCGCCCCCCGGGAGCCCGTCGCGTCGCCCCGCAACCCGCGCGCGGCCCTCGTTGCCCCGTCGCGGCGCCCTGGGGAGCCGCGCGCGGCCCTCCGTTGCCCCGTCGCGGCGCCCTCGGGAGCCGCGCGCGGCCCCCGCTGCCCCGTCGCGACGCCCTGGGGAGCCGCGCGCGACCCCCCGCTGCCCCGTCGCGGCGCCCTGGGGAGCCGCGCGCGGCGCCCTGGGGAGCCACGCGCCGTCCCCCGCGATGCTGCCCGCGATCCTGCCCCGTGCTGCCCGTGTTAGGGTTTGGGGGTGGCAAGTGTTGGGGTGGCGAGTATGGGGGTGACGGGTGTGTGCGCCGTCCCCTGCTCCTCCTCCTCCTCCGTCTCCCACTGCTGCAGCTGCCGCTGAGGGGGGTCGATGTGTTGGAGCCGTCGAAGTGGTACGAGGGGGGTGGCGTGTGAGCCGTGCTAGAGGTACAGCACGAGGTGTGTGAAAGGGGTGTGGGACAGCTAGGGGAAGTTGAGTGGAGGCAGCCGTCTTGTCGTCCGCAGTGCCTGTAGTTCGGGGTTTAGCCTGGTAGCCCAGACAACCAGCTGCGCCTGTCGCTGTGTAGTCCGGGGCTCTGCGCTTGGTAGCGACAGTGCTGCGCACTCCTGGGAGCACAGAGAGCCAGCTGTGCCTGTCGCAGTCTAGTCCGGGGCTCTGCGCCTGTCGCCATCTTGTTAGTTCAATCCATTCCCCTTTCATACGTTCTTAACATGGTATCCCACAGACTAGGTTAGCTCCGATTGCCGTGCCTACTGCCATACCTACTGCCGTACGTACTGCCCCATACTGCCCCACGCGCATGTTGCCTCACGTTGCCCCTAGCGCGCAGCTCTTCGTGGGCATCGCGCTGCCGTGCGTGCCCCGCCATTTACACGGGCGCGCTGCCGTTCCGCTGCCCTACATAGCCGCGCACGCCACACGCTGCCCTGCACTGCCATGCGCGCCGCGCGCAGCTCTTTGCGCTGCCCTGCATAAGCCACTGCTGCCCTGCACGCGCCATCGATGCCCCTGCCCATGCGCTCCCGCTGCCCCTGCCCACCATCACAAAAAACCTTGGTTTTTGAAGGGGGTTCGAAGGGGGGTACAGTTCAGGTGTTTTGGTTGGCGAAGTTCCGAAGCCAACTCGCGACCAATCACGGAATGAAATCGGACCGCGTTTGTTTGTCGAAGTCGAAATCGAATTCGCGACTCCGGTACATTGTCGTATATTTGGAGTGTACCAATTTGGTTGTGAATTTGTAATGGGTTTCCGTAGCTTTGACTTCCCTAAAATGTGACTGCTTGGAAATATGCTGGCCATTTTATTACAATAAAAATGCATCACATTTGATACTTATTAAGGAGATAGGTACTGTCCAGATGGAATGCCTTCACCACATGGACGTGGCGGAGCAGCGCTTCAATCGGAATCACGGAGTACGCGTAAATTCCTGTCGTCCACTTGAGGCGAAGGCATCCTGTTGCTGTATCCTCTCCGCTTGCATTCCAATATCTAACGTAAGCCAGCTCCTCCCTCTCTCCACGTATTTTTGTATGGAACGACAGAAGCAACCTTGCATACCACTCCTCTCTCCGACCATACCTTACACCCTCCACTGAAACATCCGAGTACCATGGCCTCTCAAAATAGTCAGGGGTCGCTCGAACGAAGTGAGAAACTCTTGAGAAGCTGGCGTCGTCTGCTGCAGGGATTGCCAGCGATGCATGGGCCTGCATAACAATTGATGTTAGTCATGTATGATACGAGCCAGCCAAATGATGGTTGATTGCATAAACTTGCAACTACTTACTCGAATCTTGGTGACGCATCCTGCATAACGCATAAGCGTATCCTTGAGGGCAGCTTGGGCACGAGGGTGTTGCTTGGCCCACTTCCTTGCAAACCAGTTGGTGGAGTTGGGTTCTTGTGGTAACTCCACAGGGAGGAGGTATGACTCCTTGATAAGCGTCCGTGTGTCTGTCTCAATTGCCTGCCAACATATGCTATTGATATTATTACATTCTGCATTCATATCCATGCAATTCAATCACTAAACAGATTTACCTGCCGCATGGCGGTGTCCCGGCCAGCAGAATCATCCACCGGCACCACGTCCGGAATGCGCCTAGCATGGAACTTCATGATCTGCCCATCTACATTGCGCTTGTTGGACCGACGGTAGATCCTCGTTACCAACGGTCCGTGCAAGTGCTCGAACATGTTGGTGCTGAATTCAGTCACATGACCCGCGCGACGTATGGAGTCGATGTAGTGCGACATGAGATGTGTTTTCACAAGGCACCAAGAGGATGGCTGCTTTGGAAAGGCAGCCTGCAACTGCTCAACGAGCCTGATGGGAGTGGGAGATGACAACACATGCAATCACAAAGTCTACTTATTCATATGACTTTCCTATTCCTGATCCTTTCCTATCAAAGTTTAGCAGCAACATCCTCACAACATTGCCTAGTACAAGAGCACATTTACAGTAGCCAAGCATTCATCCCATGCACAGGGGTTAACATGCGTGGTATTATTACCGAGAGGTCATCTTCTTCAGCTCCCGGAGGGACCGCTCAGTGTGCCCCTGTGGCTGGGAGCACAGGATGTACCAGCCAAGGTAGGCACGAACGGCATCCATCTGGGGCTGGCGAAGCAGGCCGGCAAAAACAAACACCATGACCTGCAAAGAATGTGGATAGCAGCAAAGGGGAGGGTGAGCACAGATGGATGCCGTTCGTGCATGAGTGTGAGTAGTAGGGACAATAAATGGCAGCATGAGCAGATTGCTTGAGGGTTTAGGCCAGGACAAGCAACAGGGAATGGAGGGTTCATACCTGCATGACGGCCCTGTGCTCATAGGCCGCCACACACGCTCCGGTCTCGAAGTAGGCGCTCTCCGGCAGGCGCATGTGATTCAGGCGCGTGCGGTCGCGAATGAGTGACAGGCGCCTGCCCATACACATCAGTTCAGCGGTGGCAAAAGGGCAGAAACATGTCAGTAATAGGACTGTACTTATGGTTTGAGTAAATGTGACCAAGAGCAACGAATTCAATCCCGAAAACACTGACCTGTCCATCTGCTTCACACGCCGCTTCTTCATCTTGCGCACGACAGCCACAATGTGGCTCATGATGCCCAGGTCCGCCTGGTGCATGATGTCAGGCATCACCACGAGGTAGAGATTGCCCCACGTGGTCCCTGGGACATCCCACTTCCAGAGCACGCACTGAAAATGGGGATGTGGTTTGGAATGAAGGAGAAATACACTTGTGAGAGTGGATAGCTAACTTAAACCACAAGTGGGGTGAGTTCAATGGGGCAGAGCACATCTGGCAATTCATGACGGGGCGGGCGAGTGCATAGACTACACAGGGGACGGGGAAACAGGTCACTCACCTCAACAGGGTAGGTAGAGTAGGCCTTGCACGGGTTGTCCTGACTAGTTGTCGTCCCAGCCGCCTCGTTAACGATCCATTGCTGCTGTTCAGGCGTGCGCGGCGTGTTCCGTGCCTTGACAGCACTCAGATGCTCCTGTTGTAGCACGGGGGTGAGGGATGGGGATGAAAGGTAAGGGTGGTAACTAGGTGGGTTCTATTTGGTGACCCTCAAACGAAAATGTATATGAATGCGTGCAGATGGCATGTGACCTCACCTTTGCAGCATAGCAGATGCTGCACGGCATCCGCGATCCATGCGAGAGTGTGCAGCTGATCTTGCCGCTCTCGGGGTAGTCGCACACCCAGGCGTACAGCAGGGGCCGCACGGTTTGCCAATCACCGAAAGGGTCCCCGAGACGGAACCCGCTGCAAGGAACAGTAGAGTTGCAACAGGAATTCGGGTTACGGCTTTTAGGGAGGAACGACGAGGGGCAAGGGGGCATGCTACATACATGTGAGGGTTTGCATACTCTGCAGGTGGTGAGATGATGACATAGCAAGATGCAAACCGAGTACGGACCTGGCGATGCCATCAAGAAGTGGCTGCAGCACGGTGATGACGCAACGCTGGAAGAGCATCACCTTCTCCACGGCAGACATTGCAGACGGGGGGATAGGAAGGAGGGCAAGTAGTGTGTGCCCGGCTTTCCCCCATCGCTTGGCCTGGGAGATGTTGGCAAGCGTCATCATGAGCGGCCACGCCTTCTTCCGGCCGTTGTTGCTCATGTGCGTCACATCCGAATATAAGATGATCCCCCCCACTACTTCGGACCAACCGAAGTGTTCCTGCAGTGCACGACAAAGCGACAACGGACACACGGTTTAACACTCAAGATGCTCATGACACGTCAGTGCAGCGATGGAGGCGTGAGCAAGGATTGGGTTTGGGGTGGCAACGTGGTATTTCCTCACCTGAGCATCATTCCACCACGTTCCTGTTTCAGGCGTGGTATAGCGACGGCCGCCTCCGTCAGGGTCCTCATCAACACGTGCCTTGAGCTTGAAGCCGGGCGCGTTGTTGGGATGTCCAAACATCTCAGCGAATGCCTGGTGGACGGTCGCGAAGGCAGGTGAGAGGAGGGGCATGGTAAGTGGCGGTGAAGGTGGTTGTACGGTTAATACAAGGATAACTACGTACATGCAAGCCCTGTGTTCCTCATCATCGTTTTACGGCATTGAATGCAAAGTCGGCTTACCTGGGCTGAGTTCTGGAAGAGCAAGCGCTGTGGTGGATGACCGGCAATCTCGAAGGTCGCCACCGACCATCCGCGATTGAGCCCTGCCAAGCGCTCCAGCTCGAACCGCTCCAGATCCTTACAGTTCCGGAGCTCCGAGGTCATAAGAGGCGCAAGGCCGGGCTCTACTACTAGCTGAAGCAAGCCGTTGATGTCAACCTCGGCCATTTCCATTCCGCCATTCACGCGCCGAACGAAATGCAGCAGCTTCAGCGCGAGCGGATTGAGGGGCGTGGCATTGCTCTGTCCGGAGATGATTGTTGGCGGCTGCATGACTCCCTTCGGGCCGGCTCGCAGGATGGTCACTCGCGTCAGCCGCAGGAGTTCCTGGTTGTGGTTGATGTTCATCTTCCGGAGGCCCCTCGTTTACAGCCGGGGAAGTTTCGTCAACGTGAGCTTCAGGCACGCGTGGAGGACCGCTCACACTGACGGCGTTGGATGCATTAGACGCTGTAGGTGAAGCGGGAGCGGCTGGAGCGTCCGACAGAATGTCGTGGACGAATAGCAGAGCGTGAAGACCGGCGGACGGTGCAGATCGCGTGGGCCTTGCCACGGCAGATAGTCCTTGGCAAGGGGTCCGCCGTGACTTATGACCGCCATAAACTTGGGCGTTGGGGAACCATCTGTTACAGAACTCGCAGACGACGCCTGGCAAAGAGCCCATGTGTTACGGATCCGTTGTAGAGTCGAGAAATGGCCTATGAAGCTACTAGCCGTGATGCACCTTGTGAAGGCATCCCTTAAAGAAGGCTGTGACAGCTACACGATCATCGCCAAAGCGCGCACTGTGGTCGGCGGCTTGTATCACTGCACGACTGGCCCATGACGTTGGCGCTAATGTTTGTGACTGGCTAACGATGTCGAGCCGCGTGGTCGTGACAAGGCACGATACAGACTGCCCACAGCACGGGCCGTCTTCCCTACAAGGCGTGTCGCCCCCGTTAAGAGCGACCACGACGTGAGCAGGGGAGAATGCAGTGGATCTTAAGACGGCTGGACGTGCGTGTGCGTCGCGAGCACGGTGAGAAGGACGTGCCTATTGATTCCTGAACTTGTTTTTATGAACCCTGCGTGAGAGTCGAGGGGGATGAGGAAGAGCGGGAAGAGATCCGTTTGGATCTGTGGTTGTGTCGCGAATCGATATAGGGGGGAAAGTGCAATCACGTAGGTGATTTCAAGAGGCTTAAAACAAACTAGTAAATGCGAATGTACAGTTACATTTAAACAAGACACAAAAGTCAATGATAACTAGTAAACAGTCATATCCATTGGCCTTATCTTGAACACCCGGTACTTGAGCACGATATGGAAGTACCCAAAAACTCCATGCCCTAACGTATGATTGTAACGTGGACCTAACACCTAGAGCGCGTGTTCTCTCGAGGTTTAGTGTACCTCTACCCACCGTGCTGAATGAATATGCAAGAATGGATGACAATATTGTACAATAACACAACGGTTTCAATGTCCGTGCAAGAATGGATGATAATCCATCACCATACGCAGACGGATTCACCATGTCGCGCAACCCGCAGGCCTGAACGCTGCATCGTCGCACAGTTTAAACCTGGCTGTCGATAACGCAGCAACACTTGTGCGTAGGGCCTGTGCTTCATACCACTTCTTCTAAGCACTTTGTTGAACGTCTGTGCAAGAATGGATGACAATCCAACACCATACCACAACGGATTTACCATGTCGTGCAACGCGCACGCCTGAACGCTGCATCGTCGCACAGTTTAAACCTGGCTGTCGATAACGCATCACCGCTTGTGCGTAGGGCCTGTGCTTCGTACCACTCCTTCTAAGCACGCTGTTGAACGTCTGTGCAAGAATGGATGACAATCCAACACCATACCACAACGGATTCACCATGTCGCGCAACGCGCAGGCTTGAACGCTGCATCGTCGCACAGTTTAAACCTGGCTGTCGATAACGCATCACCGCTTGTGCGTAGGGCCTGTGCTTCGTACCACTCCTTCTAAGCACGCTGTTGAACGTCTGTGCAAGAATGGATGACAATCCAACACCATACCACAACGGATTCACCATGTCGCGCAACGCGGAGGCTTGAACGCTGCATCGTCGCACAGTTTAAACCTGGCTCTCGATAACGCATCACCGCTTGTGCGTAGGGCCTGTGCTTCGTACCACTCCTTCTAAGCACGCTGTTGAACGTCTGTGCAAGAATGGATGACAATCCAACACCATACCACAACGGATTCACCATGTCGCGCAACGCGCACGCCTGAACGCTGCATCGTCGCACAGTTTAAACATGGCTCTCGATAACGCATCACCGCTTGTGCGTAGGGCCTGTGCTTCATACCACTCATTCTAAGCACCTTGTTGAACGTCTGTGCAAGAATGGATGACAATCCAACACCATACCACAACGGATTCACCATGTCGCGCAACGCGCACGCCTGAACGCTGCATCGTCGCACAGTTTAAACATGGCTGTCGATAACGCATCACCGCTTGTGCGTAGGGCCTGTGCTTCATACCACTCCTTCTAAGCACCTTGTTGAACGTCTGTGCAAGAATGGATGACAATCCAACACCATACCACAACGGATTCACCATGTCGCGCAACGCGCACGCCTGAACGCTGCATCGTCGCACAGTTTAAACATGGCTGTCGATAACGCATCACCGCTTGTGCGTAGGGCCTGTGCTTCATACCACTCCTTCTAAGCACCTTGTTGAATGTCTGTGCAAGAATGGATGACAATCCAACACCATACCACAACAGATTCACCATGTCGCGCAACGCGCACGCCTGAACGCTGCATCGTCGCACAGTTTAAACATGGCTGTCGATAACGCATCACCGCTTGTGCGTAGGGCCTGTGCTTCATACAACTCCTTCTAAGCACCTTGTTGAATGTCTGTGCAAGAATGGATGACAATCCAACACCATACTACAACAGATTCACCATGTCGCGCAACGCGCAGGCTTGAACGCTGCATCGTCGCACAGTTTAAACATGGCTGTCGATAACGCATCACCGCTTGTGCGTAGGGCCTGTGCTTCATACCACTCCTTCTAAGCACCTTGTTGAATGTCTGTGCAAGAATGGATGACAATCCAACACCATACCACAACAGATTCACCATGTCGCGCAACGCGCAGGCTTGAACGCTGCATCGTCGCACAGTTTAAACATGGCTTTCGATAACGCATCACCGCTTGTGCGTTGGGCCCGAGCTTCATACCAACCCTTCAAAGCACCTTGTTGAATGTCCGTGCAAGAATGGATGATAATCCATCACCATACCACAAATGATTTGCGTTTGTGACTATTGATCATCGTGTTAGAATGTCGTCCGCTATCGATAAACCGTTCCTTCTAAACCTAAAAGTGCGCCGTACATCTCTCACAAGTAATACTTCTAGACGATTGTGTTAGAAACTTAGACAGAACTAGAATGATTGACTAGCAGCAGAATGAGAGTACAAGTATGACAAACCTAAAGTTCTGTACCCCCTAGAGGCTAACCCACAATAGCCTACACAAATATAACACATACAATGTTTGACACACCCCCATAGGCTAAGTGGGGGAGAACAAGGGGTCACAGGACCAGTCAAAGCAAATCAGAACAAGCTCAGGGTGGATCTCAAGGATACCACACAAATTCCGAGCACAAGCAAGTGGTCACAAGACCAGTACACATGCAGTTTGATAATAGAACAAGAGGTACAGTGATCACAACCTAGCAAGTGCAAGCATGCAGGTATATATATAGAGATCAGAGTACAAGCAGAGTCAAGAAGTGAGCAAGTGAGGGAGAGTAGGCACAAGGCCTAGAACAGTACAAAAACGCTGATGGTCACAAGGCTGAAGCGCATTGGTGAACACGTCAGCAGTGTTGGCCCGAGTGGCCACGTACAAGAGACGAAGCTGACCACGCTGCTGCAGCTCTCGAGCAAGGAAGTAGCGCAGAGCGATGTGCTTCGTTCTGTGCTCCAGTCTGTGCTCCTGACACAAGGCAATGGCTGCCTTGTTGTCGACGTACAGCACTGGAGGAGAACGAGGCCGCTCTCCCAGGTCGGTCAGCAGGTAGGTGAGCCAGCGAAGCTCCTGGGCAGCCATGGCTGTGGCGTAGATCTCAGCCTCACAACTGGAGCTGAGAACAGAGGAAGAGCGTGTAGAACGCCAAGAAACTGAGCCAGAGCCAAGGCTGAAGGAGTAACCCTGAGACGACCGCTTAGTAGCCTGGTCGTCAGCCCAAGAAGCGTCTGAGTGTCCAGTGAGGACAACGTCGCGCCGTCCTCCAAGCACAAGCCCCATGCCCGATGTACTGCACAAGTAGCGCAACACCCTCTTAGCAGCATCCATGTGCTCCTTCCGGTGACGGCCAGGAGCGACATAGCGTGCTAGGATGCTAAGAGGGTAGGCTAGGTCAGGTCGAGTGCAGGTCATCAGGTACATGAGGCAGCCCACAAGCTCTGGATACGGGCCACTCGGCTCTACGGACTCATCCGAAGGCAGAGCTGAGAGCGAGTGACCGGTAGGCAGAGGAGTGGGCTGAGGCGAGGAGTACGTGAAGCGGAAGCGCTGAAGGACCTGCTGCACCATGTGTGACTGAGTCAAGGTGATGGTGCGCTGTGCTCTGTCCCGGGTGATCCGCAAGCCAAGATAGCTTGTCAGTTCACCCAGGTCTGTGCACGTGTGTCTCTTCTGCAGCTCCGACTTCACGTGGGCGAGTGCCTCAGTGTCAGCAGTAGCAAAGACCAAGTCGTCTACGTACACGAGAACGTAGAACGGCGGCAGAGTGGTGTCGGTGCGTAGGAACAGCGACGGGTCAGCAGTAGAAGGAGCAAACCCAAGAGCCGCAAGAGTAGTCCTCAGTGTGTCGTGCCACTCACGGGGTGCCTGGCGGAGACCGTAGACTGGCCGCCGGAGGCTCCACTGGGTACCAGGAGGGAACGAAGTGAAGCCAGGTGGGCGGCGCAGCCAGATCTCCTCGTGCAAGGTGCCCTGTAGGAACGCAGTGCTGAAGTCAAGGCAGTGGAGCTCGTAGTCACGCTGAGAAGCGACGTGCAGCAGAACCCGAAGAGTGGTCATCTTCGGGGTCGGGGAGAAGGTCTGGAAGAAGTCAACTCCCTCTCGCTGACTGAAGCCTCGTGCAACGTAACGCGCCTTGAAGACAGGCGGAGAACCCGGCGGCCGCTTCACCCTGAAAATCCACATGCCACTGACGATGTTCGCCCCAGGTGGGGTAACCTCGTCGACGTAGGTGCCTGTGGACTTCCAGGAAGCCATCTCTGCGTCCATGGCTGTCTGCCACTGAGAGGAGTAGAGACCCTCCATCGCCTCTGCGTAGGAGCATGGGGTCGGGATGTCTGGTGCATCCGGGTCTCCCTCAGGGGCAATCAGCATGGACACGAGATGAGGTAAAGCAGCAGCAAAGCACTCAAACTCTTCCTGTCTGTCCTCAAGGACGTCCGTGCCAAGAGCACACTCACCCCCGACGGACGGAGGACAGACAGACTCAGACTCAGCAACAAGGCTAGCGGCGTAGTCTAGACGACAGGCGGCAGCAAAGTCAACAAGCTCAGCGACTAGAGCAGACGCAGCAGAGGACTCAAAGGTAGGGTCAGTGACAACAGTGGCAAGGAGATGCGCGACAGTAGGACTGGCAGCACGAGTAAGGTCTGACGGCGGGTCGGCAACGTCAGGAAGAGAGGACGCAGGAGGAGACGGCAGAGGGACGCGCTGTGGAACAGTGGAAGGACGCAGGGTCATATAGTGAGTGCCAAGGACAGGAGGAGGACGCTCACGTGGAGCACGACGACCAGTGCGGGCAGTGCGGACAGGCGACTCTGGACGAGACTCAGAAGACGCAGGACTAGACTCAGGCGACGGAGGACGAGACTCAGGCTCACGACGCTCCGTAAGACTACCCGACGGCGCAGTGTAAGGAGAAGGAGCAGGCAGCGGAGAGGCAGACTGTAACTGTGACTGCGACTGGACAGACGGTGGACTCAGTAGGGGAGGAGAGGGACCAGTAGAGGGCGGGAGACCAAGAACCTGCTGAAGGAGCGGAACGTACAGCCGCGGCTGCTCAGCACCTCCAGCTCCAAACCCCTCAGCAGGCCCAGTCCCAGCAGCTCCAGAACCTCCAGTACTAGCACCTCCAGGACGAGCGGCTCCAGCAGCACCAGCAGCGCCAGCACCAGCAGCACCTCCAGCAACGTCAGTAGCACCAGTACCTCCAGCAGCACCAGCACCAGCAGCACCTCCAGTAGCGCCAGTAGCACCGCCAGCAGCAGCAGCACCTCCAGCAGCTCCAGTAGCTCCAGCACCAGCAGCACCTCCAGCAGCGTCAGCAGCACCAGCACCTCCAGCAGCACCAGCACCTCCAGCAGCGCCAGCAGCACCAGCAGCAGCAGCAGCTCCTCCAGGACGAGTACCTCCAGTAGCTCCAGCAGTACCAGCAGCTCCAGCACCAGCAGCACCTCCAGCAGCGCCAGCAGCACCGCTAGCAGCAGCAGCACCTCCAGCAGCTCCAGCGGCACCGCCAGCAGCAGCAGCACCACCAGCAGCTCCAGCACCAGGGTCCGCGACGCGAGGAGCGCCACTCCGGAGACTGCAGTGCCGAGCGTACCACTCTCGGAGCTGCTGGGGAGAGGGCAGCGCCCGCCTAGGAGGGGAAGCACTAGCACTAGCTCCAGCAGCGCTCCTAGCTCCAGAAGCACCTCTCCTGAGGCTGCAGTACTGTAAGTACCACTCACGCAGCTGCTCTGAGGAGAGAGCTCCTCCAGGTGTAGCGCTCCCAGGCTCAGCACCCCCAGACTCAGCACCTGCAGACTCAGCACCCGCAGGCTCCGCACCCCCAGGCTTTGCACCCCCAGACTCCGCACCCCCAGGCTCCGCACGCTCAGGCTCAGCACCCCTAGCAGGACGAGAGTCGACAGCTACCTCGACAGGCTCAACCGGGTCTACCTGGGACACACCTGAGGGAGCGGCACCCTGAGGGGGGAGGGGGTCTACCACAGCAGCACCTGGCGCGAGGAAGAGAGGCGGGGGGGGGAGCGGGGCAGTGCGGTAGGGGAAGAGGCGGTAGTAGGGCACCGACTCGTCAAAAGTGACGTCCTGAGAGGGCAGGACACGGCGCGAGGTGGCGTGGTAAAACTGCCAACCAGACGCGTCCGGGACAAAGCCAAGGAAGACACAAGGAATAGCGCAGGAGGAGAGCTTGTCCGCGGACGTATCGCGGACAAAAGCTCGAGATCCCCAGACCCGGAAACGCGACGCATCGCCAACCTCCCCCGTCCACAGCAGTGTGGGCGAGGTCTCCGGCAAGGAGACACGGGGCCAGAGGTTGAGCTGATGCGCAGCGTACCGGACCGCAAACGGCCACAGAAAGTGGGGGGCAGCCGCATGGATCAAGGAGGTACGAGCGACCTCCATGACCAAGCCAATGTGGTGCTCAGCAACCCCATTCTGCTGTGGAGAGGCCGGAAGCGTGAACGACTGGCGGATGCCGTGCTCCGCACAGTAGGCTGCCAAGAGGTCGGAGGAGAACTCACCACCTCTGTCAGAGTGCAGACGCAGGACAGGAAAGTCCGAGTGGAACCGCTCGCTGAGCTGGAGACGAGAAGCGCGGATCCAAGGGATCAAAACATCAGGGACCTCACCCTTGGTGCGCAAGGGGAAGACCGTGGTGTAGCGCGAGAAGTCGTCAACAACGATCAAGAAGTACCTCTCCTGACCCTGTCCACGGACGCGGGCTGGGCCCCACACGTCCATGTGGAGCGTCTGCAAGGGAGCAGTCGTCGGGGGAAACGAGGAGGAGTGAGGAGCGGCGCGCTGCCGCCCCTCGACACAAGGAAGACAGGGAGGAGCAGGCGAGGGTGGGAGGGGAGGGAGAACCCGGGGAAGACCAGAGACAAGGTACCGTTTGTGCATGGCACGAAGGCGCTGCACTGACGGGTGACCAAGGCGGTGGTGCCAGAGGACGGTCTCGTGTGCTAGAGAGCGACACGAGCAGGGGGCAGACAGCTGACCTGAAGCAGACGCAGACGCAGCTACCTGAGGGGACTCAGTGGTCAGTGTGTACAGGTCCGACCCCGGCTGCCGAGTGAAGGTAGCCAGGTGACGGCCCGTCCGAGCACACGTGCAGTGTGTCACGCGCTCGTAGGCAGGGGTGAACTGGTGGACACCCCCGTCCTGGAGCGCACAACCCGCCACCAAGTTCGTAGAGAACGAGGGGAGGTGGAGACCTGACAGTGTGCCCGACGGAACCGCAGGACAAGGAAGAACAGTGGAGGAGGTCGCAATGACCGGACCCCCAGAGGGGTCAGCAAGGGAGACAGCAACTGGCCGAGCAAGCTGCTCAAGGGCAGTGCGGTCACGAAAGAAACAGCGAGAAGCACCTGAGTCCAGTGTAAAGGTGTGCAGTGCCTCAGTAGACTCAGTACCAGGGGGCGCAGACTCACGAGCACCAAGAGCAGCAGCCTCACCAGCACCTGGGGCAACAGACACACTAGCACCTAGAGCGGCAGCCTCACCAGCACCTGAGGCAACCGACACACGAGCACCTAGTGCGGCAGCCTCACCAGTACCTAGAGCAGCAGACTGGATACCGGGGTCAGGCGGCACACACAGGTGACAGGCTCCCTCTGTACTAGTAGACAATGCATACATTGCAGTGAGAATAGCATCATAGGGAAGAGCAAAGATATCTACCCTCTGTCCAAGCAGCTCCACCCAGTCGGGGAGCTCAGCGTCATCGCCAAACTCTGTACGCCAAGCGTCAGTCAGACGGGCGAAGCAGTGGGACTCTGTGTGACCACGCGTCCCGCAAGGCTGACCAGTCCAGGCACCCGTGCTAAGAACGTACGGGCAGCGAGCAGTACTCACCAGTGGTGGGAAGGGCACGCGCACGACGGAGGCGACTGCGGCGGCGGCTGCTCCAGGGGCCAGGGGCAGCTCCTGCAGTGGCGGCTGCTCCAGTGGCCAGGGGCGGCTGCTCCAGGGGCGGCTGCTCCAGTGGCCAAGGGCGGCTGCTGTAGGGGCGGCTGCTCCAGGGGCCAGGGGCGGCTCCTGCAGTGGCGGCTGCTCCAGTGGCCAGGGGCGGTTGCTGCAGGGGCGGCTGTTCCAGGGGCGGCTGCTCCAGAGGCGGCTGCTCCAGAGGCGGCTTAGGTCAGGGCGATGCAGTGGGCAGGGGCGACGCGCGGGCAGGGGCGACGCGTCGGGCAGAGCGACGCGGCGGGCAGGGGCGACGCCGCGGGCAGGGCGACGCGGCGAGCAGGTGGCGACGCCGCGGGCAGGGGCGACGCGGCGGGCAGGTGCGACGCCGCGGGCAGGGCGACGCGGCGGGCAGGTGGCGACGCCGCGGGCAGGGCGACGCGGTGGGCAGGTTGCGACGCCGCGGGCAGGTGGCGACGCCGCGGGCAGGGCGACGCGGCGGGCAGGTGGCGATGCGGCGGGCAGGGCGACGCGGCGGGCAGGTGGCGACGCCGCGGGCAGGTGGCGACGTCGGGGGCAGGTGGCGACGTCGCGGGCAGGTGGCGACGCCGCGGGTAGGGCGGCGTGGCGGGCGGCGAGGGCCTGCAGGGGCGGCGCGCGGTCGGGCAGAGGCTGCGCGCGGGCCTGACGGGTCTGCAGGGGCGGCTCTCGGGCCTGACGGGCCTGCAGAGGCGGCTCGGGGCGCACGAGGGCACACGAGGGCGCACGAGGGCGCACGAGGGCGCACGAGGGCGCACGAGGGCGCACGAGGGCGCACGAGCAGAGAAAGGCGCACGAGGGCGCACGTAAGGTAGGGCGCACGAGGGCGCTTCTAGCGGAATAGTGGGCCCGTAGTAGAAAGCGGTCCTAGGTGGCAACCTAGGCCTCTGATACCATGTTAGAATCTTAGACAGAACTAGAATGATTGACTAGCAGCAGAATGAGAGTACAAGTATGACAAACCTAAAGTTCTGTACCCCCTAGAGGCTAACCCACAATAGCCTACACAAATATAACACATCCAATGTTTGACAGATTGTTATGTGTGTGACGTGAGAATCACCGATTAACTTGCCCCAACCCCATACTAAACCATTTGCAACTGAGTGTTTGATGAAAGCTATTGTTGTATGTTTGAAATTGATTTAGCTGCTATGTGCAACACTGTGCGTTCGCGACAACACTGTACTTTGCAGGGATTTTACTAATTCCGCACTTTTGGTTTCACAACCGTTGTACCCTTTGTAGTGATTGATGCGTTGGCAACCGTGATTGGCCAACGCATCTCAAACGATTCCCCCCGCAACACAATCACCGGCCAAGAGGTACTTCAGCCAATTCGCGGCTGAGATCGAGCAGTAGGTGGGTTTATGCTAGGGTGGCTACACGTACACCGTCCGATAAAGCCTGATAGGGTTACAGTAATCTCTCGGGTCTCGCAACCCACCCCAACCACCCTCGTGCCCCACCCACCTGCTTCCGTCACTCCCTGGTCCAACACTTTGACGCTGCTCGCTGTTTGACACACGCCTCTCGTGAGCGGCCATAGCTCTCTGCTTAGTGGCGACTAGTTCAGTTTTAGATGAAGCGGCGGTTTTCGGATACAGATAACTGTGATCGACCGTCGATAATCCTGTCGTGGGGTTCTGTTGCAGTACCCGTTCGAAACCGGCACAACCCTTCCGCGCGATGTGCTAATTTCCTTTCCTACAACAACCATGACACGTGCAACACGTAACCAAGCAATGGTGGAGGAACAGGCCGGCCGCCGCGCGACAAGGAGGACGTCTCAACAGATAGATAGGGAGAGCGGTGGCGGCGCTAAAAAAAAAAATGCGTCCGTCGCGCGTGGCATTGGGCAGAAAAAGGCGGCAAAAAAGGTCGAGCGCGGTCAAGAGGAGTCCGGCAAGAAAGCGGAAGACAAGGGGCCTAAACCAACGCCACGCAAGCGTGTTTCTACAGTGCGCAAAGAAGCGGATCTTGCCTCTGCTGGAACCGACCCCGGTCCGAGTAACGACGGCACAACTGGCGGCAACGAAGATCCGGGGCTAGGGAGCGCGAGTCTTGGAGTCCCATCGGCGGAGATAGAGGGATCGGCGACAGGGGGAAACCACAGAGGCGATCCCCGCGCCGAGCATGCCGCAACCAAGGAGTCCGAGGCGGCGGCATCGCAACACACTTTGACGCTGCTCCAGCCGACCGTGGTCGAAGTTTCTGCAGCCGTGCTGGATAAGGACAAGGTGGGGGAGCACGAGTCGGAGGGGCAGGTCGGTGGCTCTCCTCCTTCTGGTGGACGGGGGAGGCGTAGGCAGAGGAGGAGCGATGGGGAGGACGATTATGACACCGCCGTGCCCGGGGACCTCACCACGCGGGCGAAGAGGCGGCAGACGACAGGTAGTGCTGACGACGCCGGAGGCGCGGAAGTTGGGACAACGCGAGGCGCTAAGGAAGCTAGTGGCAAGGCGGGCGGTCAAGCATTGCGCCAGAAGGGCCGACCCGCAGCAAGGAAAACATCCGGCGGAAGGAGAGGCAAGAAGGCAGCGACGGGGACGAGGCAGAAACGGGGCGATGAAGACCATGGTGATGCGGAGGAGGAGGAGGATGAGGAGGAGGATGCGGAGGAAGAGGAGGATGAAGAGGATGCGGAGGAGGATGACGCGGATGTTGGGGAGGATGAAAACGATGAGAATGATGGCGGGGAGGACGAAGAGGAGGAGGAGGAGGAGGAGGAGGAGGATGAGGAGGAGGAGGAGGAGGAGGAGGAGGAGGAGGAGGAGGAGGAGCCGGAGGAGGAGGAGGAGGAGGAGGAGGAGGAGGAGGAGGAGGATGTGGCGCCAGTGAAGGGACGGGGCGGGCGTGGCAGACGGGTGAGTGGTACAGGGAAGGTGGGGGGCCGGACTCGCCCTTCCCAAAAACGCGGGGCAGTTGACGCCGCACGCGGCGAAGCAGCGGGCAAACAGAAGGCGCGTAAGGTGAAGGTCGAAAGTGAAGGGGGTGGTAAAAAGCAAGGGAGCCAGGGAGCAAAAGGGGATGGAGGAGGAATGGGTGGCCGCGGCAAAGGGGTTCCAGTGGGTACCGGCAAGAAAGAACCTGCCGGTAAACGTCGCAGCGTCCGCCAAAGCACCCCGCGGAAAGGTGGCAACGAGAAGGCACAGGCTGCCCCAAAACCGAAGGGACAGCAGAAAGGTGAGCTTTGTGGCCAATACAACTGGCGTGGTTGTTGAACCATCTGGTCAACCGTGCCAAATAACACCTTTTTTTCACATTGTCCCTCCCCTGCAGGGAAGGAGAGGGTCGACGAATCTACCAAACAAGGTAAACCCTCTTGTCTCAAACCAGTACAACTCTAAACCCGATTTAGATTCAAACTTTTCATGTTATGCATGCATGTCTGGCCCTGTATTGAAACCGATCGACTCTAATTTCTTTATCCTACTCCCTCTACATCTCAGCCCCTCGCGTTTCAGGCATTGGGCCACCCGTAAGCGTGCAACGGATGCAGCTAACGAAGGCTGCCGGAAGAGCGAGTGTTACGCCGCTAGCCACAGGAGCACCAAGGTTCTACACGCCATACTCCGGCCCGAGCAAAGTCGCTGCGACGGCACCCGGCGCGCCAAGAGGAGAGGAATCCGAATCCCCTCCACCAGCCCCCGTCACGCAAACCCCACACGCCTCACCCTCGTACCCATTTCGGCCGCTACACGCTTCTCCTGTCCGGGGCAGGGCGGTCTCCCCCCTCGCCGGTCCATCGCGCGGGCATCAGACAGGCACTTATACCAATCCCTTCCCTGAGCTCCCCTTTTCCCGCCAGCGTGATAGTGTGAGGGCACATGGGACTGCTGCAGAAGATGCTGATCCCCTTGGCCAGAGGGGGGATTCTTCACACCCTTTTCCTCCGCTCATGGGTGCCCTAGGTGAAAGTGCGGAGCACGAGCAGTTTGTTACACGGGAGGGGTTCCAGGCGCTGCGGTCTGAGATGTACGCCATGTTTGCATAGCTCGGCCTGCGTCGTGGAGTACCTGCCAGCTATGTCGGCGGGTCGGCAGCCCTGCCTATGGCTGGTACCCCGCCGCCGATGAGCGCCGTGGACAAGGCACGAGTGCTAGTGTTGCAGGAGACAAACCCATTCCCGGTATGTGGCGGGCCAAATGGGGCGGGTTGGGGTTGAAGTGGCAACCAGGGCGGGGTTGGGGCTGACGTGGCGGTTTCGAAGGCTCCATCTGAGCGGCGCGTGACGAGGCGACGCGTATCAGGTGGGTGGGGGGTGACGTGGCATGGGGTGGGAGGGTGAGACGTGGCACGTGGGGCTGGTTGTTGGTGGACGTGGCGGATGTAGGAGGGTGTGACGTGGCGGATGCAGGAGGGTGTGACGTGGCACGTGGGGCTGTTTGGTGGACGTGGCGGATGCAGGAGGGTGTGACGTGGCGGAAGGTGAGGGTTGGTGATGACGTGGCGGATGCAGGTGGGTGTGACGTGGCGGAAGGTGAGTGTTGGGGATGACGTGGCGGTTTAAAAGGGTACACGTGAGCGGCGCATGACGAAGCGAGGCGTTTCAGGTGAGTCGGGGGTGACGTGGCTCTTGGTGGGGGTGTGACGTGGCAAGTAGGGCGGGATGTCGGCGGATGCAAAAGGGTGTCACGTGGCGGAATGTGGGGGTTGGGGCAGACGTGGCGGTTTGGAATGGTACACGGGAGCGGCGCGTGACGAGGCGACGCGTGTCAGGTGGGTGGGGGGTGACGTGGCATGGGGTGGGAGGGTGTGACGTGGCACGTGGGGCTGGTTGTTGGTGGACGTGGCGGATGCAGGAGGGTGTGACGTGGCGGATGCAGGAGGGTGTGACGTGGCACATGGGGCTGTTTGGTGGACGTGGCGGATGCAGGAGGGTGTGACGTGGCGGAAGGTGAGGGTTGGTGATGACGTGGCGGATGCAGGTGGGTGTGACGTGGCGGAAGGTGAGTATTGGGGATGACGTGGCGGTTTAAAAGGGTACATGTGAGCGGCGCATGACGAAGCGAGGCGTTTCAGGTGAGTCGGGGGTGACGTGGCTCTTGGTGGGGGTGTGACGTGGCAAGTAGGGCGGGTTGTCGGCGGATGCAAAAGGGTGTCACGTGGCGGAATGTGGGGGTTGGGGCAGACGTGGCGGTTTGGAATGGTACACGGGAGCGGCGCGTGACGAGGCGACGCGTGTCAGGTGGGTGGGGGGTGACGTGGCATGGGGTGGGAGGGTGTGACATGGCACGTGGGGCTGGTTGTTGGTGGACGTGGCGGATGCAGGAGGGTGTGACGTGGCGGATGCAGGAGGGTGTGACGTGGCACGTGGGGCTGTTTGGTGGACGTGGCGGATGCAGGAGGGTGTGACGTGGCGGAAGGTGAGGGTTGGTGATGACGTGGCGGATGCAGGTGGGTGTGACGTGGCGGAAGGTGAGTGTTGGGGATGACGTGGCGGAAGGTGAGAGTTGGGGAGGACGCGTGTCAGGTGGGTGGGGGGTGACGTGGCATGGGGTAGGAGGGTGTGACGTGGCACGTGGGGCTGGTTGTTGGTGGACGTGGCGGATGCAGGAGGGTGTGCCGTGGCACGTGGGGCTGGTTGTTGGTGGACGTGGCGGATGCAGGAGGGTGTGACGTGGAAAGTTCACACAGTCCATCCTGTGGTCACGCGGCCACAGTCATAACTGATGGTTTCTCTCTCCCCATGTCGTGTTGTATACCCCACTCCCCTGCGCAGAACAAAGCCTACTTAGTGTGCTCTCAGCTCCTGTTTTTGAACCCCCCGGAGAAAATCCAGTACTACCCTGCACCGGAGGAAGTGTTCGAGGCGTTCGCTGTCCACTTGTCTGCAGAAGGGCTCGAGTCAATGAAGCTGCTGTGGTTGCACAACGACAAGGCAACCATGGGTGTGTTCAACCACCAGATGTCGTCAACCAGGTCAACAATCAACAGCACCCTCAGGCCAGCAACATACGCCGGCATGGGCCTCTCCGATTACGCCAATGGAGTGGATAGCCTGCCCACTGAGCTACACCCAAAGAAGTGGTTCAACGACGAGGAACTCCTGGCCGAGTACAGAGATGGTATGTGCGACTCGAACACACCATATCCCCCTGCCCATATGCCAGTTGGCAGCTACAAATAACCGTGCAATGTTCCGCACCCTGACTCTCACCCCCCACTTGATTTCTCTGCACCCCCTTTCCAACCCATACGCTCCGTGCCAAAATGCAGAGCAGTGGGCCCTCAACTGGCACTTTGACAAGACCACCGGAACGCCCTTCAGCAACCCCTTGTTTGCTTATGCGTTCAAGCTCTCCTTCAAGAGGGGCGGTGTCGTGTTCACCAAGTTCAAGAGCCGCATGGTGGCATGGGGCCTGTTTTCGGTAAGGATGTAGATATGTGTCTGTACACCCATGCCTCATCCCCTAAACCCCTTGGCTGTACTTCATCTAAATTCCTGGTCGCTTAGGCGTGTGCGGTTATGTAGGGTGTGCCGCAACCCTAAACCCGCTTTAAGTTGGCTCATTTACCCGTAACCCCCCCTCATACTCCATCCACCCAACCCTACACCACACTGCAGATCGAGTGGCCCCTTCTGCAGGATAAGCGTCGCAAGCAAATTCCTGCCCAGCCGGAACAAAACAGGCCGGACTACTTCGAGTGGTGTGACAAGGTCAAACAGATGATACACTTTGCCGTCGTGGAGCGGCGGATCCCACACGATCCGGCTCAGGGTGCGTTCGTCTTCCCGAACAAGTTCCTCATCGACGATGGCGACCTTGGAGATGTCGTTCTTGCCCACCGTGCGATTGCAGGGCCTAGCATTGCGTAGGCTATTTGACCTGGAGCTAAAACTGCTGGTTGTTAGAATGCTGAATAATGGTTGTTGTAAACCGGTATATTGAATGTAATTCTTAAATCCTCAATACCAAAAATAAAACAAAACCAAAATCCAGTTTTAAATGATTTGGTATCGAAATTGCACCAAAAAGGATTGCGCTCGAATGTCATCCGGAAAAGCTCGCGTGCCAAATTGGAACTTGACCCGAGCCAAACCTTGTCGCGAGATGTGTGTCAAAGCTCCTATCAAATGACTCCAACCGTCGCTCGAAATTGGGTCCGGATTTTTTTACGCGAAGACAATCCCAATCCAAATTCGTCCAAACTTGGCATAGGGTTTTTGTGATGACGCGCTCCCGCTGCCCCTGCCCACACGCTCCCACTGCCCGGGCGCCGCCGCTGACTCGCACGCCGCTCCTGCGTACGCACCGTCACCGCCCGGTGCACCGCTGCTGCCGGGCTCTACCACTGCTCGCGCGCTGCCATTGCCCTGCGCGTCGCCACTGCTCCGTGCGCCGCTGCTGCCGGGCGCCGCCGCTGCCCGGGCGCAGATGCTGCACGGTGCGCAACTGCTTCCAGGCGCCGCCGCTACTGCAGCTACAGCCGGAGCTGCTGCCGCCACTATAGCCACCGCTGCCTTCGCCGCTACAGCTCCCACCGCTGCCCCTGCCGCTACAGCCGCCGCCGTTTGTCACAGCAGCTACTGCTACAGCAGCCGCCGCCGCTACACCACTGCCGCTACAGCCGCCGCCGCTGCCGCTATAGCTACAGCCGCTACTTCCGCTACAGCCGCCGCTGCTGCCGCTACAACCATCGCCGCTGCTGCTGCAACTGTCGCCGCTGCCATTGCAACTTCCGCTACAGCTGCCGTCGCCGCTTCCACTGCAGCTACCGCCGCCGCTGCCACTACATCCGCTGCCGTTGCAGATGCCGCCACTAATACAGTTACAACCACCCCCGCTGCCGCTGCAATTGCCACTACTGCCATTACAGCCGCTGCTTGTGCACCGTACCGCTGCAACTGCCGCCCTTGCGCCACAGCTGCTCGTGCGCGGCACCGCAGCTGCTACTGCCCTTGTGCCACTGATGCTGAGTGCCACTGCCTACCATGGCAACACCTATTGTACTGACCTTTGACGCAGAGGGCCACCCGATCGAGTACGAGTCCTGGCTTCTAAACCTTCACCTGTACCTGAAGAGAAATACCAAGGACGATGACTCGCTTTTTGAGCACACGTCGGGATGACTTTTGGCCCCACCTGGGGTGACTGACCCTGGCTCTAATGCTGCTAAGGCTCTGCGGCAGCAGTTTAGGACTGAGCGCATTGCCCATACACAGTGGTTGCCCAGCTTGTAGCCCACAATCACCTCCCTCCTGACCAGAGGTCCCACTTTCGCCAGCTTTAAACGGCCAAAGAGCTCTATGATGCTGTAGTTAAGTGCAACTCCTCCCCCTTTTCTGCCACCCTAGGCCGTCTTGCGCTGCCGTTTCTCTTCCATGAACTGTCTAACTTCACCACTGTAGCTGACCTCATGACTCACCTGCGCTCGCTTGATACGCGCTACCGTGCTGCTCTCAAGCCAGAGTTTCTGGCTAAGAACCATCCCCCCATGTATCTCACTCTCTTCTTCCTCACGATTTGCCTCCCTGACCCTCTTTGCGCCGTTTAAGATCGCTTCCTCTCCCTATACCCCACTGAGCTCACCCTTGCCTCGTTTGAGTCTTGTCTACTCGAGGTCGAGACTAGTGCCTGCGCTGTTGCTGCCTCCTGTGGTACTCTCTGCCCCTCCCTCTTTGAAGGGTAATCCCACCTCCCTTCTCGCACCTGCTGTTGCCTCTGCTGCTGCAGCTGACTTCCTTGGAGCTGAGGAGGTCAATACTGCGTCTGCCCCTAGCACGAGGCGCCGCAGCCGGGGTGCGTGTACTAGGGGTGGGGGCGGTGGGGGTGGTGTTGGGGGCGCTAGCGGTGGCAGTGGCGGGAGTGGTGGAGGTGGCGGTGGCGGTGGAGGTGGCGGGGGTGGTGGGGGTGGTGAGGGTGGTGGGGGTGGTGGTGGGGGCGTGGGTGGCGGTCGGGGTGGAGCTGGCGGGGGTGGAGTTTTGGGTACTGCTACCCAAGGAGTTGCGTTTGGCGGTGCACCTGGTGGAGGCGGCGGCTCTGGGGGTGGGCAGCAGCAGCAGCCACACCGGTAGGCGACTCTCTCAGCGCAGTAGCTTCGTAAGTGGGTTGCCCAGCGAGGCGGCCTTGGAGGCGCAGGTCGCTGCCAGTACCACCGGTGCACGAGCCGCCCTGGAGAGGTCTTGGCAGGTAGGGGCACACCGAGGCTCGCTGCTTCTACTACCTCGACGACGCTTTTCCAGCGGAGTTGGTGAGGAGGCCAAGGTTCCTGACTGGTTAGGATTGCTCAAGAAGGGTGTAGATGTATTTTCTCTTGATTAAGACGAGATCTCTCGTGGCATGTATTTCTATGTATTCTTGTGTACCAAGATCTGGTAGTGTAGAGGCTGCTAGTGTAGGTGCTTGTGAGACCGCTAGCACAGGTGCAGAGCGGAGGCTTTGCACAACTTCACGCTGGACTTCGGCGAGACTCGCTGCTACTTCTGCGACTGCACCACAGTCATACCGCTCACAGCCCCTATCCCTGTCACCCTTGCCGACCCCTCCTCTTGCCCAGTCGTTGCACGCGGCTCCACTGTCCTCCCGTATCCGGCAGCCCCCTCCGGCTCCCTCACGGGTCCCACCTCCCCTCGTTTGCTACGAACTTGGTGAGCACCGCTCACCTCCAGGATCTGTTGGTGACCATCACCTCTCCTTAGGGCGAGCGCATGGTGATCTGTACGGACATAGTGACTGGCGACCACCTCGCCACGTTCACTCGGAGGTCTGGGTCTGACCTGTACACACCGCACACTGAGTCTACTCAGTTGGCTGCGTCAGGTCATGTAGCTGCGTCGTGCTCGTGCCGCTTACTCATGCACCCATTCCTCCTCTTGCACCATCGTCTTGGCCACCCCTCCTTTCAGCACCTTCGTCGCATGCACTCGCGTACCCTTGTCTCAGGCCTCCTGCGGTCCCTGCCCCCGCTCCCGCAGTGCACTCCCTGCGTCGATGGGAGGCAGCGCGCCGCTCCTCGTTTCCTCCGACCACTGCTCCTCTGCAGACGCTACACAAGGACGCGTGGGGCCCGGCCCCCGTCTCTAGGCCACGCCGGGAGCGCTACTTCCTGATGGTCGTTGACGACTACACGCGCTACACCAATGCGTTTCCCTTAGTGCATAAGGGCGACGTCCGTGTTGTTTTGATCCCTTGGATCCGTGCTCCGTCTGCACTCTGACCGTGGTGGCGAGTTTGCCTCCGGTCTTCTTGAGGATTTTTGTCGTAAGGAGGGCATCACTTAGTCGTTCACGCTTTCGGCCTCTCCATAGCAGAATGGGATCGCTGAAAGCCACATTGGCTTGATCATGGAGGTTGCTCGCACCTCCATGATCCATGCGTCTGCTCCTCATTTTCTATGGTGGTTAGCGGTCTAATATGCTGCGCATCAGCTCAACCTCTGACCCCATGTCTCCGAGCCAGAGACCTCGCCAACACTGCGTTGGACGACGGAGGTTGGCGATGCGTCGGTGTTTCGGGCCGTAGGTTTGCTTGCCCTTGTCCGCGATCCTTCCGCGAACAAGCTCTCTCTTCGCACAATCTGCTGCGTCTTCCTTGGATTTCCCACCGACGCACCTGACTGGCAGTTTTACCACCCAGTCACGTGTCGCATCCTGTCCTCCCGCGACGTCACATTTGACGAGTCGGTCTGCTACTACCATCTTTACCCCCACTGTAATTCCCCAACCCCCCCCTCTCCTCGCCCATCTTCCTGGTTCCAGGTTACCCCCCGCTAGACCCCTTCCCCCGCGTTTTGCTCCCTTTGGTGTGTCTGAGGTCACACCACCCCCTTTGGTTGAGCTTTTAGTTGTCTCTTCAGACCCCTCTGGTGAGGCTGAGAAGGTTGACCCTGCTGCTGACAACACATCACCCTCTTGCTGCTCACCGCGCTTGGAGACACCTCCTAGTTTTCTGCCTCGGCCGTCTTCGCTGCCTCTGCAGCCTGTCATTGTGGACTCCGGTGTTGCTGAGGGTGGTGATACTGGAGGTGCGGGCTCTAGGGGTGCTGGTTCTGTTGGTGGTGATTCTTGAGGTGCTGGTTCTGGGGGTGCTGGTTTTGGGGGTGCTGACTTTTGAAGTGCTGGTTCTAGGGATGCTGGTTCTGGATTTGTTTTGGCTTGCACCTGGACTAGGTCCAGGAAGCCCCGGAGAGAACCGCGACCCAGTGCTGGTTCTGGAGGTGCTGATCGTCGTTGTGGTGGTGGAGTCGTCAATGTCACTGCTACTGCTACTACTAAAGGTTCTGTGCGTTGCAGCATCTGCCATGGCGCCCCTTGTTCTTGGAGCAGCAGGAGTCGTCAATGTCACTTCCTGAGTCTGTTGCTGGAGATTCTGGGGGTGCTGAAGCTGGAGGTACTGGAGCTGGAGGTGCTGGAGGCTCTGGTACTGGAGGTGCTGGAGCTGGAGGTGCTGGAGGTTCTGGTGCTAGAGGTACTGGAGCTGGAGGTGCTGGAGCTCGCGGTATTGGAGGTTCTGGTGCTGGAGGTACTGTCGCTGGAGGTGCTGGAGGCTTTGGTGCTGGAGGTACTGGAGCTGGAGGTGGTGGAGGTACTGGGGATGGGGGTGCAACACGACCATGGCAGCGGCGACCGTTGTTCTAGGAGCACCAGCAGTCGTCACTGCCACCACATGGCTCAGTTCTTCACCAGCTTCTTCCGTCTGCCTATGCAGAGCCGTCTACCACTGTTATTACTCCTCTCCTGTACCCGCCGCCTGACTCCCCACTGCCTGTTCCTTCTCGTTGCACTGAGTTGACCGACTCCTTGAGAGAGCGTCAAGAGCCTGCGTCTCGTCCTGCGTCACCTGTTGCTCGTACTAATCGTGCTCCCCATGTTCGCCCTCCACCTGTCCCCGGCACTCACATCATGAAACTGAGGAGACAACTCTATCAACGGGAGCTATGCTACGGGCTAGGCACCGGGTAGGAGGGATCTCTGCGTTCGTTCTCTTAGTCGTTTACTCGTGCTTGCACTACTTGATGGTTCACGGGGGAATTTGGCAAGAGTTCCACTAGCAAAAACTCACAACAATGATAGCAACAACATTGGCATCACAGACTACATCATAGCTAGCTAGGCTGCTGGTCGACCTCCAGCGCAGCATGGTCGACCGCGCTCCAGCGCAGCAGCGCTCGCACCGCTCCAGCGTTGCAGAGTAGCAGTTCGCCAACGTTGCAAGTCCACGGTGTGCCAACATTGCAGCAAGTCGGCTGCACAGCGTTGCACCTGTAGAACAACGGTGCACCTGCTTCGCAGGTGCGTGCAGCTGGTTGGTGCACCACGCTTCGTCACGTGCACAGCGTAGACGCCTGGCAGACTCCACGCCAGCGACTGCGCCCACCAACCACGTCGACCTCGGTATATCACCCCTGAGGTCAGCCTCGCAGAAGTCACCCCGGCGACCTTTGCACACGTCGCCCGGGTATCCCGGTCGACCTGGCAACCACGCCTAGTCGACAAGCCTTGTGCGTCGCCGAGTGCACAAGCCCGGCGTCCAGGCGTCCAAGGCGCCGACCAGACGCTTAGGTCGGCGTCCAGGCGCCCAGGGAGCCGTGCAGACGCCCAGGACGTCGTCCGGACGCCTAGGACGTCGACCAGGCGCCCATGTCGGCGTCCGGATGCTTGGGACGTCGACCAGACGCCCAGGACGGCGTCCGGACGCCTAGGTTGGCGTCCAGGAGCCCGGGACGTCGACCAGAACGCCCAGGTCGGTGTCCAGCCTCCTAGGACGCCGTCCAGGCGTCCAGGACGCCGTCCAGGCGTCCGGGACGCCGTCCAGGTGCTCAGGACGACGCCCAGACGCCCAGGACGACGTCCTCCTATTCGGCGCCCTCCAGCCAGGCGCCCTCCAGCTTGGCGCCCTTGCAGTGGCCCCCGTGCACACTGCTGTATGTTGGCTGCATCCCCCGCACATCTGACCACGAGGTCGGCTCCGCCCAAGCGAGGACGGGGCCACACAACACTCCCGCTGACACTCCCCTGCCGCGTTCACGCTTGGGCCCCCAGCCCCCACGGCAGTACCACTCGGAGAATAGCCCGTCGGCGTGCACACAACACACAGCACGCCGGTCACCGCACCAGCCATGCAAAAAGGCTTGGCACCTAATGCTGCACGTCGTCGTCGCCGTCGCTCACGTCGGCCAAACGCACTTGGCCGATTGCGACGGAGCACCGGTTGAAGGCCGGATACTACAGTGCCTTCGTCAGGAAGTCGGCCGGCTGCTGAGCGGTCGGGATGTACTTCAGCGAAAACTTCCCGCGCTTCACCATGTGCTGCAGCCAGGCCTGTCGCCGCTCCATGTACTTGAGGTTGCCCGTCAACCCCATGCCCTCGGCGACGGTGATGGCCGACTTGTTGTCCACACGAAGGATCGTCGACGTCCCGGCGTCCAGCTGCCAGAACTCTGCAAGGAGGAAGCGAAGGCGGCGTCCCTCCTTGTCAGCGTCGATGACTGCTACGTACTCCGACTCGGTCGACGACAGCGTCGCGCACTTGATGCGCCGGCTCGACCAGGAGACTGCGGCCCCTCCGTAGACGAACACGTAGCCACCCGTGCTCGTCCGGTTCTGCTTGTTGCCGGCGTCGTCGGCGTCCACGTAGCCGACCAACTCCAGCGTCTCAGGTCCACCGCCGAACTCCAGGGCGGTGTCACGCGTGTTGGCGAGGTAGGCGAGGTAGCGGTCGACCTCGCGCCAGTGCTGGTCGCTCCTCACCGTGAGGCCGCTCCCCAGCCTGCTGCGGGCGAAGGCGATGTCCGGCCTCGTCGTCGTCGCCGCAAACTGCAGCGAGCCGACCTTCTGCCGGTACTCCTCCTCCTGACGCTCCTGCACCTCCTCGTCGACGAAGGTGAGCTTGGCGTAGGCGTCGACCGAGACCGGCGTCTTTGGGGTGCGCCCGGTCTGCTCCTCGTCGATGAACCGCCTGCACAGCTTGTCGGCGTAGCCCTGCTGGTGCAGCCACAGCTTCCTCGCCGGCCTGTGGCGCACGATCTCCAGCCCGAGGTACTTCTGCACCGGCGAGATCTTCCGCAGCTCGAAGGAGGCTTCCAGCAGCTCCTTGAGCTCCTTCAGCATCGCGGTGCTGCTGCTGGCGACGAGCAGGTCGTCGATGTAGACCAGCACCCAGTAGGCCACTCCGTCGTCGCCGACCTTGGAGTACAGAGCCTCGTCGACCTGGCTCTTCTTCCACCCGGCGCGACCAGCACGACGTTGAGCGCCTTGTACCACAGCAGCGGCGACTGCTTTAGCCCGTACAGGCTCTTCAGCAGCTTGCACACCCGGCTGGTCCCATCGTTGAAGTGGTCCGGCTGGTAGATGTAAAGCACCCAGCCGAGCTTGCTCTGCAAGAAGGCGTTCTTCATGTCGAGCTGCATCAGGTTGAGGTTGAGGACGGCGACGATGCTGAGGAAGATCCTCAGCGTGACGTAGCTGCTCACCGGCGCGTACGTCTCGTCGTAGTTGGCGCCATATAATTGTGTGAAGCCCTTCACGACCAGCCTCGCCTTCTCGCGCTCGACGGTGTTGTTGATGCGGTACTTCGTCGTCAGCACCCACCGGTTCTTCATGATGTTCACCCCAGGTGGGCGTTCGACCAGCTCCCAAGTTCCCATGCTGATGAGGCTGCGGATCTCCTCCTCCATGGCGGCTTTCACCGCCTTGCGCTTCCAGCTCGCCAACGCCTCCTTCACCGTCATCGTGGAGATGTTCCAGCGGTGCTCGGGGTCGGCTTGCATGTCGGGGTCTAGCTCCGATAGTTCCTCATCCTCCTCGGCGTCGTCGTATAGCAGGTCGTCATCGACCTTGTCATACGCCATGGTGAAGGCAGCCGGTAAGTAGAAGTCGGGTGACCTCCGAAGTCGGCCTGTACGCCGTGGTCCAGGCTGGACCTCCTCGGCGTCCCCTCCATCTGTCAAACATTGTATATGTTTATATTGTGTAGGCTATAGTGGGTTTAGTCTTAGGGGGTACAACATTGTTAGGGTTTCCTACTTGTATCCCCCTTCATGCCTAGTTTCACAACATTCTCATTCTCTCTTAGTTTCTAACATGGTATAACGAGCCTAGGTCGTAACCTAGGACCGAACGATAGGGCCCACCGTTTTCGCATAGTCGCGCCCTAGCGCGCCTCGCCTAGTCGCGCCCTCGAGCGCCCTCCTCTCTCCCTCACTATCGCGCGCCCTAGCATGCCTCTCGCGATCGGCCCCGCCTAGCCCGCACGCCCTAGCGTGCCCCGTGCGATCGGCCCCGCCCACCTCGTACGCCCTAGCGTGCGACCCGCGCAGCACCACGCGCGTCGCCTGCCCCGCGCGCCCTTGCGTGCCCCGTGCGGCCCCGCGCGCTCACTGCCCCGCGCGCCCTTGCGCGCCTCTTACGGACCGGCCCCGCCCCTTCTCGCGCGCCCTTGCGTGCCCCTTGCGACCGGCCCACACCCACCAGCACGCCCTTGCGTGCCCCTCGCGTACCGGCCCCGCCCAGCTAGCCCGCCCTTGCGTGCCTCGTGCGACCAGGCCCCGCCCCACTAGCCCGCCCTTGCGTGCCCCGTGCGACCAGGCCCCGCCCTTGCTAGCCCGCCATTTCGTGCCCCGTGCGGACCGGCCCCGCTCTGCCCTGCACGCCCTCACGTGCCCCACCTCGAGTAGCCGCCGCCTAGCCGAGCCGAGCCGCCCCACCGAACCGCGTCGCCTGGCCCGAGCCGTGCCGCCCTACCGAGCCGCGCCACTGCTGCTGTCACTGCTACTGACGCTACTGCTGTTACTGCTGCTACTACTGCTACTGCTCTTACTGCAACTATGGCTAGCCCTGCTGTGCTCGCTTTCGATGCCGAGGGCCGCCCGCTGAAGTTTGACACCTGGCTAGATGACTTGCACCTGTTCCTCCAGCTCACTGCCAAGGAGGATATCTCACTGTACGATCACGCACTACGCCTCGCTGCTGCCCCTGCTGCTACTGCTGACAGTACTGCCCGCTCACAGTGGCAGACTCGTGACGCCCACACTCGCTTCGCTATTCGCAACTCCCTGCCGATAGATGAGCGCGAGCACTTTGGCCAGCACAAGACTGCGCAGGCATTGTACACTGCTGTAGTTGCACGCTACTCCTCACCTGCCTCTGCTGCGCTAGGCCGTCTCTCGCTCCCCTACCTGTTCCCCGACCTGACTGCTTTCTCCACAGTCGCTGACCTCATCACGCACCTCCGCACTAGTGAGGCCCGCTTCCGTGCAGCTATGCCCGCTGAGTTTCTTGCCAAGAACCCCCCCCCGCTCTGGCTCACTCTCTACCACCTAGTCACCCGTCTCCCTGACTCTCTTCGTGCGGTCAGGGACCACTTCCTCGCTCGCTGCCCCACTGAGCTCACCGTTGACCTGCTCGAGAAGGAACTGCTTGCAGCTGAGACTAGCATAGTCGCTGTAGGTGCCTCTCGTGGCGACCCCCGCACCCCTTTCTTCGAGGGGTGTTCCCCTTCCCCCCTTCTCCCCTCTGTCGCCTCTGCTGCTGCTGTCGACCTCCTTGGTGCTGAGAAGGTCGGGACTGCGTCCACTCCGAGTTGGCGCCGCAGCGGCAAGGGCAAAGGGGGCAAGGGAGGCGGAGGTGACGGCGGGGGAGGCGGTGGTGGGGGCGGTGGCGGCAGTGGGGGTGGTGGCGGGGCTGGAGGGGCTAGTGGCAGCGGTGGGGGTGGTGGCGGCAGCGGCGGAGGAGGTGGCCAGGGTGGGGGCGGTGGTGGTGGCGGCGGTGGGCGCGGCGGCGGCAGGGGCGGTGGTGGTCGAGGTGGTGGCGGCGGAGGTGGTGGTCGTGGAGGCGCTGGCGGTGGCCAGAGCCAACAGCAGACTCCGTCGTCCCAGGAGCTTCGTGAGTGGTACTCTCAGCACGGGGGGGGGGGTGGCCTTAGCTGCACGTACGTCATCCGCACTGGTGACCGCACTGGCCAGACGTGTGGGAGGGCGCACACCACGCAGCGCTGCTTCTCCCGCCTCGACGACGCCTGGCGCACTCAGTTCCCTGGTGCCACTGAGCTGCCCCGCTGGGCTGATCTGATGAGGAAGAACATTGATATCTATGCTCTTGACTTTGATGCTATTCTCACTGCCATGTATGTGTTGTCTACTAGTGGAGAGGGTGATCAGTACCTGCGTGTTCCGCCCGACCCGGGCATTCGGCCCAGTGCGGCTGCCGCTCTAGGTGCTAGTGCGTCTGTTGCCCTAGGTGCTGGTGAGGCTGTCGCTCCAGGTACTCGCGTGTCTGCTGCCCCAGGTGCTGGTGAGGCTGCTGCTCTAAGTGCTCGTGAGTCTGCGCCCCCTGGTACTGAGTCTAGTGAGGCACTACACACCTTCACACTGGACTCAGGTGCTTCTCGCTTTTTCTTTCGTGACCGCACTGCCCTTGAGCAACTTGCTCGGCCAGTTGCAGTCTCCCTCGCTGACCCCTCTGGGGGTCCGGTCATTGCGACCTCCTCCACTGTCCTCCCTTGTCCTGCGGTCCCGTCGGGCACACTGTCAGGTCTCTACCTCCCCTCGTTCTCTACGAACTTGGTGGCAGGTAGTGCGCTCCAGGACGGGGGTGTTCACCAGTTCACCCACGCCTACGAGCGCGTGACACACTGCACGTGTGCTAGGACGGGTCGCCACCTGGCTACCTTCACTCGGCAGCCGGGGTCGGACCTGTACACACTGACCACTGAGTCCCCTCAGGTAGCTGCGTCTGCGTCTGCGTCAGGTCAGCTGTCGGCCCCCTGCTCGTGTCGCTCCCTGGCGCACGAGACCGTCCTCTGGCACCACCGCCTTGGTCACCCGTCAGTGTAGCGCCTTCGTGGCATGCACAAACGGTACCTTGTCTCTGGTCTTCCCAGGGTTCTCCCTCCCCTCCCACCCTCGCCTGCTCCTCCTTGTCTTCCCTGTGTCGAGGGGCGGCAGCGCGCCACTCCTCACTCCTCCTCGTTTCCCCCGACGACTGCTCCCCTGCAGACGCTCCACATGGACGTGTGGGGCCCAGGCCGCGTCCGTGGACACGGTCACGAGAGGTACTTCTTGATAGTTGTTGACGACTACTCGCGCTACACCACGGTCTTCCCCTTGCGCACCAAGGGTGAAGTCCCTGATGTTTTGATCCCTTGGATCCGCGCTGCCCGTCTCCGGCTGAGCGAGAGGTTCCACTCGGACTTTCCTGTCCTGCGTCTGCACTCTGACAGAGGTGGGGAGTTTTCCTCCGACCTCTTGAGGGCCTACTGTCAGGGGCAGGGCATTGAGCAGTCGTTCACGCTTCCGGCCTCTCCACAGCAGAATGGGGTTGCTGAGCGCCGCATTGGCCTGGTCATGGAGGTCGCTCGTACCTCCTTGATCCATGCGGCTGCCCCCCACTTTCTGTGGCCGTTTGCTGTCCGATACGCTGCGCATCAGCTCAACCTCTGGCCCCGTGTCTCCGTTCCGGAGACTTCGCCGACACTGCGTTGGACGGGAGAGGTTGGCGATGCGTCTCGTTTCCGGGTCTGGGGATCTCAAGCTTTTGTTCGCGATACGTCCGCGGACAAGCTCTCCTCCCGCGCTGTTCCTTGTGTCTTCCTTGGCTTTGTCCCGGACGCGTCTGGTTGGCAGTTTTACCACGCCACCTCGCGCCGTGTCCTGCCTTCTCAGGACGTCACGTTCGACGAGTCGGTCCCCTACTACCGCCTCTTCCCCTACCGCACTGCCCCGCTCCCCCCCCCGCCTCTCTTCCTCGCGCCAGGTGCTGCTGTGGTAGACCCCCTCCCCCCTCAGGGTGCCGCTCCCTCAGGTGTGTCCCAGGTAGACCCGGTTGAGCCTGTCGAGGTAGCTGTCGACTCTCATCCTGCTAGGGGTGCTGAGCCTGAGCGTACGGAGCCTGGGGGTGCGGAGCCTGGGGGTGCTGAGCCTGGGGGTGCGGAGCCTGGGGGTGCTGAGCCTGAGCGTGTGGAGCCTGGGGGTGCTGAGCCTGAGCGTGAGGAGTCTGGGGGTGCTGAGCCTGAGGGTGCTGAGTCTGGGGGTGCTGAGCCTGAGGGTGCTGAGTCTGGGGGTGCTGAGCCTAAGGGTGCTGAGTCTGGGGGTGCTGAGCCTGAGAGTGCTACGTCTGAGGGTACTGAGCCTGGGGGTGCTGCGACTGACCGGGCGGCGCCTGGAGGTGCTCCCTCTTCACAGCAGCTGCGTGAGTGGTACTCACGGTACTGCAGCCTCAGGAGGGGTGCTTCTGGGGCTAGGGGTGCTGCTGGAGCTGGTGCTCGTGGTTCCCCGCCTAGGCGGGAGCTGCCCTCTCCCCAGCGGCTCCGAGAGTGGTACGCTCGGCGCTGCAGTCTCCGGAGTGGCGCTACTGGTGCCGAGGACCCTGGAGCTGCTTGTGGTGCTGCTGGAGGTGCTGCTGGTGCTGGAGCTGCTGGAGACGCTGCTGGTACTGGAGGTGCTGGTGCTGCTGGCGCAGGAGCTGCTGGAGGTGCTGCTGGAGCTGCTGGAGGTGCTGCTGGTGCTGGAGCTACTGGAGGTACTGCTGGTGCTGGAGCTGCTGGAGCCGCTGGTTCTGGAGGTGCTCGTGCTGGAGGTCCTGGAGCTGCTGGGGTTGCTGGTGGTGCTGAGGGAGTTGTAGCTGGAGACCCTGGGGCTGAGGGTACTGGTGCTGTCTCTGCTGGTTCAGGAGGTGCTGAGCGGCCGCGGCCGTACTACGTTCCGCTCCTTCAGCAGGTTCTTGGCCTCCCGCCCTCTCCTGGTCCTACTCCATCCCTACTGAGTCCACCGCCTGTCCAGTCGCAGTCACAGTTACAGCCAGCCTCTCCACTGCCTGGTCCTTCTCCTTACGCTGAGCCGACGGGAGGTCTTACGGAGCGTCGTGAGCCTGAGTCTCGTCCTCCGTCGCCTGAGACTCATCCAGAGTCGTCTGAGTCGCGTCCAGAGTCGCCTGTCCGCGCTGTCCGCGGTGGTCGTCGTGCTCCGCGTCAGCGTCCTCCTCCTGTCCTTGGCACTCACTATATGACACTGCGTCCTTCCACTGCTCCACAGCGTGTCCCTCTGCCGTCTCCTCCTGCGTCCTCTCTTCCTGCTCTTGCTGACCCAGAGTCTGACTCTCTTCGTGCTGCCAGTCCTACTGTCACGCGTCTCCTCGCCACTGTTGTCACTGACCCTTCCTTTGAGTCCTCTGCTGCGTCTGCTCTAGTCGCTGAGCTTGTTGACTTTGCTGCCGCCTGTCGTCTAGACTACGCCGCTAGCCTTGTTGCTGAGTCTGAGTCTGTCTGTCCTCCGTCCGTCGGGGGTGAGTGTGCCCTTGGCACGGACGTCCTTGAGGACAGACAGGAGGAGTTTGGGTGCTTTGCCGCTGCTTTACCTCATCTCGTGTCCATGCTGATTGCCCCTGAGGGAGACCCGGATGCACCAGACATCCCGACCCCACGCTCTTACGCAGAGGCGATGGAGGGTCCCTACTCCTCTCAGTGGCAGACAGCCATGGACGCAGAGATGGCTTCCTGGAAGTCCACAGGCACCTACGTCGACGAGGTTCCCCCACCTGGGGCGAACATCGTCAGTGGCATGTGGACTTTCAGGGTGAAGCGGCCGCCGGGTTCTCCGCCTGTCTTCAAGGCGCGTTACGTTGCACGAGGCTTCAGTCAGCGAGAGGGAGTTGACTTCTTCCAGACCTTCTCCCCGACCCCGAAGATGACCACTCTTCGGGTTCTGCTGCACGTCGCCGCTCAGCGTGACTACGAGCTCCACTCTCTTGACTTCAGCACTGCGCTTCTACAGGGCAGCCTGCACGAGGAGATCTGGTTGCGCCGCCCACCTGGCTTCACTGGGTCGTTCCCTCCTGGTACCCAGTGGAGCCTCCGGCGGCCAGTCTACGGTCTCCGCCAGGCACCCCGTGAGTGGCACGACACACTGAGGACTACTCTTGCTGCTCTTGGGTTTGCTCCTTCTACTGCTGACCCGTCGCTGTTTCTACGCACCGACACCACTCTGCCGCCGTTCTACGTTCTCGTGTACGTAGACGACTTGGTCTTTGCTACTGCTGACACTGAGGCACTCGCCCACGTGAAGTCGGAGCTGCAGAAGAGACACACGTGCACAGACCTGGGTGAGCTGACAAGCTATCTTGGCTTGCGGATCACCCGGGACAGAGCACAGCGCACCATCACCTTGACTCAGTCACACATGGTGCAGCAGGTCCTTCAGCGCTTCCGCTTCACGTACTCCTCGCCTCAGCCCACTCCTCTGCCTACCGGTCACTCGCTCTCAGCTCTGCCTTCGGATGAGTCCGTAGAGCCGAGTGGCCCGTATCCAGAGCTTGTGGGCTGCCTCATGTACCTGATGACCTGCATTCGACCTGACCTTGCATACCCTCTTAGCATCCTTGCACGCTATGTCGCTCCTGGCCGTCACCGAAAGGAGCACATGGATGCAGCTAAGAGGGTGTTGCGCTACTTGTGCAGTACGTCGGGCATGGGGCTTGTGCTTGGAGGACGGACTCGAGTTGTTCTCACTGGGCACTCAGACGCTTCTTGGGCTGACGACCAGGCTACGCAGCGGTCGTCTCAGGGTTACACCTTCAGTCTTGGCTCTGGTTCAGTTTCTTGGCGTTCTACTCGCTCGTCTTCAGTTCTCAGCTCCAGTTGTGAGGCTGAGATCTACGCCACAGCCATGGCTGCACAGGAGTTACGCTGGCTCACCTACCTGCTGACCGACCTTGGCGAGCGGCCTCGTTCTCCTCCAGTGCTGTACGTCGTCAACAAGGCAGCCCTTGCCTTGTGTCAGGAGCACAGACTGGAGCACAGAACGAAGCACATCGCTCTACGCTACTTCCTTGCTCGATAGCTGCAGCAGCGTGGTCAGCTTCGTCTTGCGTACGTTGCCACTCGGGCCAACACTGCTGATGTGTTCACCAAGGCGCTTCAGCCTTGTGATCATCAGCGTTTCTGTACTGTTCTAGGCCTTGTGCCTACTGTCCCTCACTTGCTCACTTCTTGACTCTGCTTGTACTATGATCTCTATATATATACCTGCATGCTTACACTTGCTAGGTTGTGATCACTGTACCTCTTGTTATATTATCAAACTGCATGTGAACTGGTCTTGTGACCGCTTGCTTGTGCTCGGAATTTGTGTGGTATCCTTGAGATCCACCCTGAGCTTGTTTTGCTTTGCTTTGCTTTGACTGGTCTTGTGACCATCTGGTTGTCTCCCACTTAGCCTATGGGGGTGTGTCAAACATTGTATATGTTTATATTGTGTAGGCTATAGTGGGTTTAGTCTTAGGGGGTACAACATTGTTAGGGTTTCCTACTTGTATCCCCCTTCATGCCTAGTTTCACAACATTCTCATTCTCTCTTAGTTTCTAACACCATCGTCACCGGTGTCGCTGTCGGTGGACTCCTCGGCGTCCCCTCCATCGTCACCGGCTTCGCTGCCCTCGTCGTCCTGCTGCACGTCGGTCGACTCCCCTACCAACTTCCCAGTCGCCGACTGCTCCGTGGTCAGCGTCGCTGCTGCCTGCTCCCCTGTCGGCTGCTGCCCTGCTGGTACCTTCTTCGCCGGCTTCACCAAAGTCGGCTGCACCCCCTCGGCCTGCCCCTCCTCCCCTGCCGGCGTCGACTTTACTCTCACATCGACTTGCTGGACGTCACATCGGCCATCAGTGATGCTCTTGGCCGGCGCCACGGGCGACGCTCCACTTCTCCCCTCATCGCCGGAGGCCGACACCGGAGTCAGCCAATGCAGGTCGGCCACGAGGGGAGGGGAAGGGGGTGCAGGGGGAGGGGAAGAAGGACGGACGACCCCGTCGTCCTCATCAGCAAGCTCACCGACCTCGGCGAGCAAGGTCAGCGTCGCCGCCGAGGTGTCCGTCGGCGGGGTGGTCGGCGTCCGTCCCGACGCCGGCCCGTGCTCCGACTTCCACACCTCCAACGACATGTGCTTGTAGAACACCACGTCCGACGTGGTGACCACCCGGTTGTCGATGATGTTGAGGAGCTCCCAGCCCTTGCTCTCCTCCGACACGCCGAGATGAAGACCCCACCGAGCCTTCGGCTTCAGCTTCCCACCACGCTGCTGCTCGGGGACGAGGAATTGCGCCATGCAGCCCCACACGCGTTCCAGCGACAAGTCGGGCTTCTTCCCGGTGAGCAGCTGGTACGGCGTTGTCCCCGGCGGCAGTGTCGACCTCTCCAGGCAGTTGCGGACTCAGACGGCCTGCAGCAAAGCGAGGTGCCACCAGTGGTGCTGCATGCCCATGTGCAGCAACATCGTCCGCACCGACTCCACCACCATCCGCATCTCCCGCTCCGCCATGCCGTTCTGCTGCGGGGTGTACGGGCAGGTCAGGTCGTGGACGATCCCCTTGCCGTTCACGAAGTCGGTAAACTGCTTCCCGAGGAACTCCCCTCCCCGGTCAGAGCGCAGCATCAACACCGACTTCTTCGTCTGCCGCTCAGCCACCGCCAGCCACTGCACGAACTCCTGCAATGCATCCGACTTCTTGGCGACCAGCCTCACCCACACGTAGCGGGTATTGCGGTCATTCAGCAGCAAGAATTACAGGCTGCCGTCTTTGGCAGCCACGCGGAATGGCCCGCACAGGTCGATGTGCACGACAGCCAGCACGTCGTCGGCGTCGGAGCCTTGGTCGGGGAAGGTGTGTCATGTCAGCTTCCCGCCGACGCACGAGACAAACGGTGAGTCGGCGCCCGACGCCGACTTGAGGTCCAGCCCAGTGGCGACCTCGTGCTTCGCCGAGCTCCGTATGGTATCCATGCCGACGTGTGCAAGCCTCGCATGCAGCCTGTACGGCGTCGACTTCGTCGCTGAAACGATCGCCCGCAAGGCTACCACCTCCGTGGTGTGTTATAGTCACAATAGGCTTGAATGTGCCTAAAACGAAAGATAGAGAGCACAGACGGATTTCTGCACAGCGGCTTCAAACGTTGATAGCGTTCTGCTCACAGCTGCAAATGACTTGATTCAAATTGGATCTGGAGCGTCTTCACGTCGTCTACAATTAGCAATTTAGATTGCACGATTTGATAAAGAATTGACGACACAGCGTTGGTTTGAACGAACGGTACTATGGCAGCCACTATAGTCTTAGAACACAAGATAGGAAGAGTTACGAGTTGGGAATGACTCCCAGCTCCTACAAACCCCAAGAGCCGAGGTACAGTGATGTGGAACAGTGCCACACTGTCCCCAACCACGAAGGGTCTCGAAACTACCCTTCACTAGGGCCTACACCAAGTGAAATGTTACACTACACAAAGTAATGTAACTATCTTCAATATCTTGAGGTGTACCCTTTTTGGCAAGCTTCGAAATCACTTGAGGCTTGACACCAAGGCTCGGGCTCTTCATCACAAACTCATCCTTGAGTTCATGATGGGTCTTCTGCACACACCTGCGACACGCCGAACGTTCGACACAGGACAAAATAGAAACCGCGCACGACAAAATAGAAACCGCGCGCGAGACACAAACGACCGCGTAACACGCGTCTAGCGATAACTCGCTATTGACTCGACACAAACACTCGACATCATGACTCAACATTCACACACAATTGTAAGCATGAAATATATATTATCCCATGCCCTCATACCATTCCATACACGCACACATTCACGCACACGGACAACAAGCCGAGTGTAAACCGTAGGGTTGCACCAACATGGTGGGCGTTGACTGCTTGGCCGAGCATGGGCGCAGGTCGGTGCAGAGGACACTCCCGGTGTACGTCACCCGACCGAGCACCTCTCCCGCCGCCGAGACGAGCAACATCCCGTCGCCGCCCTCCTGCAGCTTCACACCGGCCTCCTTCAGCTGGCCGGCCAAAAGCAGGTTCGCTCGCACGCCCGGGACGTAGAGCACGTCGAGGATGAGCACCTGCTGTCAAGCTACGGCCGCACCAGGAGAGGGTAGAGGAGGAGCCACGGCCGCACCAGGAGAGGGTAGAGCAGGAGTCCCGCCCGCAGCAACAGGTGCAGTTACAGACCCAGCAGGAGAGAGTAGAGGAGGAGTCACGGCCGCAGCAGGAGAGGGTAGCGCAGGAGTCCCGGTCGCAGCAGCGGGTGCAACTGCAGTCGCAGCAGGAGAGGGCAGAGGCGGAGCCACAGGAGCAGCAGCAGGGGCCGGTACCGTCGCAGCAAACGCCAGAGGAGGCGGAGCAGCAGCGACTGCGACTACGCGACCTCCCCGACCCAGCACCTGCACGCTTTGTTCGTGGTCCCCTATCGTCCCCTCCTGTTCCCCCTGTTGAGTCCCTTTCCTCGTCCCAGTGGACTCGTCGTTCTCCCCTCAGTCGTGCTATGTCCCCAGAGCGTCGTCGGTCCCGTTACCGTGCAGACGGTCCGTTCCACCTTGTTCTTCGCTCTCGTGTTCCACCTCCTCCTGTCCTTCCACAGCCCCCTGAGTCGTCCCTCACTGTGCTTCACGACCCATTGTCCGACAACCTCCGTGCCTCCCGTCCTGTCGTCTACCGTGTTTTGTCCGCGTTGGTCACTCACCCGACTACACCTCTGTCGTCTATCTCAGCTCTTATTACCACTGTCGCTGGCTTTGCCTCTTCCCACCGCCTTGACTACGCCGCTCACGTGGTGAGTGGCCCTGCTCGTTCTCCGTTCTCTGGGGGTGCTCCTGTCTTTCCCCTGGAGGTCCTCGAGGACAGGCAGTTCGAGCTTGGTTTCCTTGCGGCCGCTGTTCCTCATCTCTGCGCCATGCTACTTGCCCCTGAGGGGGATCCAGACGCCCTTGACATCCTGATCCCTCGCACTCACGCCGAGGCGGTCTCGGGACCCTGGGCTTCGTACTGGATAGCAGCTGAGGAGGCAGGGATGGCATCTTATTGGTCCACAGGCACTTACGTCGACGCAGTCCCACCACCTGGGACGAACGTCGTCAGTGGCCGATGGCTCTACAAGGTGAAGCGGCCGCCTGGATCACCACCTGTGTTCAAGGCGCGCTATGTGGTGAGAGGCTTCAGTCAGCGAGAGGGGGTGGACTTCTTCCAGACCTTCGCTCCCACGCCGAAGATGAGTACCCTTCGGGTGTTGCTGCATATTGCAGCCCAGCGCGACTACGAGTTGCACTCCTTGGACTTTTCCACCGCGTTCCTTCAGGGGAGCCTGCACGAGCAGATCTGGCTGCGTCGCGTGCCTGGATTCACTGGCTCTTTCCCACCTGGGACCCAATGGCAGCTGCGTCGACCAGTCTGCAGCCTGCGTCAGGCTCCGCGTGAGTGGCACGACACACTTCGCTTGACCCTTGCAGTTCTTGACTTCTTTCCGTCGTCTGCTGACCCGTCACTGTTCGTTCACCGTGGCTCGACCCCGTTCTTTATCCTGGTCTACGTCGACGACCTGGTGTTCGCCACTCCCGACCGACGCGCGCTGGCCTCCGTGAAGGAGGAACTGCAGAGGAGACACACTTGCACTGACCTTGGTGAGCTGCAGCACTACCTTGGCCTGCAGATCACCAGGGACAGGGCAGCTCGCACCATTACGCTGACTCGGTCGCATATGGTCGAGCAGATCCTCACGCGGTTTCGCATCCCGCTCTCCAAGGTACATCTCACCCCTCATGGGCTCACGGCTCCACCTTCGGACGAGCCATTTGAGTCCAGCGGTCCATATCCTGAGCTGGTGGGTTGTCTCATGTACCTGATGACCTGCACTCGCCCAGACCTAGCTTACCCTCTTAGCGTCCTTGCGCGCTTTGTTGCGCCTGGGAGACACCGACCTTCCCACTGGTACGCGGCTAAGAGGGTGGCGAAGTATGTGGCGAGTACATCAGGCATGGGACTTGTCCTTGGAGGGAAGCAGCCAGTTACACTCACAGGTTACTCGGACTCATCGTGGGCCGACGACGCGGAGACGCGCCGGTCTACACAAGGGTACTCCTTTAGCCTCGGGGCAGGTGCTGTTTCATGGCGGTCGACTCGGGCGTCGTCTGTTGCCGGTTCCAGCTGTGAGGCAGAGGTGTACGCTGCGGCCATGGCCGCTCAGGAGCTTCGCTGGCTTTCTTTCCTTCTCACCGACCTTGGTGAGCGGCCTCGCTCTCCCCCAGTCTTGTTCGCCGACAACAGGTCTGCTGTCCTGTTGTGTGAGGAGCCTCGACTGGTTGGGAAGGCAAAGCACATCCAGCTTCGTTACTGCCTTCTGCGTGAGTTGCAGCAGCGTGGCCAGGCCCGCGTGGTACGTGTGGTCTCTGAGGCCAACACTGCAGATATCTTCACCAAGGCGTTGCCGCCTTGTGACCACCAGCGTTTCTGCACCCAGCTTGGCCTTGTGTCTACAGGTCCTCACTTGCTTGTGTAGAGATGCTTTGCATTGTACTCTTGCATCTCTTTATATTTGCTATATATATATGCATCTAGACTGGCCTTGTGGCCCTGTGCTTCTGTAGAGATGCTTGTCGTGTACTCTTGCATCTTCTATATTTTCTATATCCTTGCATGTGGACTGGCCTTGTGGCCCCTTGCTTGTTCTCGGACTGTGTGGTGATCTTGAGATCCACCCCGAGATTTGTTGTGTTTTTTGTGAACTGGTCCTGTGACCCTTGCTGTGTGTTGCTTTCCACAGGACTACCGTCACCTAGACTATGGGGGTGTGTCAAGCTATATTTGTTATAGCTTATTTGTGTTAGTCTAGGTGTACTTTATGTTTTCCTAGGGTTAGGGTTATGCTTGCCAAATCTTGGTTGTTTCTCATTTTCCTTAGTCAATTTTTACATTGTGACACCTGCTTCCCGCCTCCCCTTGCAAAGCGACAGTGCCGCGGCCCTGGACGTCCTGCAGCGCCCCGTTGAAGCCGCGCACGTGCTTGACGTCGTCGCTCGGCTGCAGGTTGACGAAGACCTCCCTTGTCCCCATCAGGTGGTGCGAGCAGCCGCTATCGAGTAGGACCACTGCCGGGTTTGCCTGCACTACGCCGACCAGCGAGCACGACGCCGCCTTGTCGTCTCGCCCCTTGCCGCCAGCAGGGGAGTCGGCGTCCTTCGTCGAGGTCGGCTTCGTCGACTGCTTCTCCTTGCGCGGCTTACTCTCACGGCGAGGCGACGCCCAGCCGACCTCCCTCGGCCTCCCTTGGCGTCGTCGTCGTCCGAGTTACTGCGGTTCGGGCACTCAAAGGAGAGATGGTCGGGGTCACCGCACAGCCAGCACTCCCGACGCCGACTTCCTCCTCCTCGACCGCCACCCGTGGCCGACTTTTGCTTGTCGGGCGTCCTTCTCCGGCTTCCACCCGCTGCTACCACCGCCGCCAGACTGCCCACGCTGCCCCGGTCGACCACCCTGCTTCGCCGGGGTGACGTTGTTCACCTGCGCCAGGAGCTCTTGGGACCGCTCAGCCTCTTGCATCGCTTCGTCCTGCAGGATGTACGAGGTCAAGGTGTCCTCGTTGAGCGTCGCCCGCGTGCGCGGCGCCATCGACAGCCGCTTCAGTAGGTTGTAGCTGCTCGAGAGTCCCTGCATGACGTGCGTGACGTACGACGCCGTCGAGTACTGCGCGCCAGCCATCCTTATGGTGGCGAGAATTCGCCGGGCTCGGTTGCAGTTGTCGGTCGCGGTCTCCTGGTCGCCCATACGCAGGTGCGTCAGCTGCCCCTCAAGCTGGTCGATGAACTTGTCGTCGGTGACTTGGTACGTCGACTCGATGAAGTGCCACGCCCGGTGGCCTTCGTCGAGGTATCCCCTGCACGACTTCAAGGCGATCTGCACGCCCGGCGAGCAGCACCGCGAGATGACCGTGAAGGTCAGCAACTGCACAGCGCGAAACTCCGCACGCAGGTCGGGGTAGATCTCCTCCGGCGTTGCCACGGTGCCATGGGCGAAGCCGATCAGCCCGGCCATCTCCACCTGGTGCTCGATGGCTTCCTTCCAGGTGAGAATGTCGGGTCGACCGACCAGCAAGGGGGTGACCGAGATCCTGTCCGGCGTAAACTTGAAGTAGCCGTAGCTCGGTGCAATCCCGCCCACTGTCACGTGGGTCGCCGACATCGGCAACAATCCGCTTCGACGTCCTCCGACGTCGCCCTGCGAGGAGCCTGGAGCCGCCGACGACTGCATCCCTCGCGCCTGAACACCGCCGACTTCATCGGTGTGAATCACACCTCGCTGCCTCGACGTGCCTCCCGCACTGCTGCCGACTTGGCCACCACCGGCGTTGACGCCGACGTCGATGATGATTTTGAGAGGAATGGGTGGTGGTGATAATGGCGTAGCATCTATTGATGGTCGCAATGCGAATAGCGCCGCATGATGCTGCTGCTCATCTGCACCCTCATATGCTGCCACGGCTGACACAGGTGTGGGAACTGGTGCTGACACGATTTCGCAACGTTTTTTTTTTTAAGGCACATTACCCTTCAAGGGTATTTATCCTCGAAATTTTTGTATTGGTTATTGCGCGATCTTTTATATCCGAAATTTATGTTCGTGGCCCTATATGGCCGCGCCTGATTGGACGCGCATATAATCGACCAATCATGCGCGGCCATTAATGGTCGCGCGGATCATATATTAATGCCCGATCATATATTTTCGCGATCATAAACTGCAATGCCCGGGCGTCAATGCGCGGGACCTTTACTGACCGCGCATGATTGGTCGATTATATGCGCGGTGACTTTTTTGGCAATGCGCGTCCAGTCAGGCGCGGCCATATAGGGTCACGAACATAAATTTCAGATATTGAAGATTACGCAATAATCAATACAGAAGATTTGGGGATACAAACCCTTGTAGGGTAATGTGCCGGTTAAAATAACACAGCGGGAATCCCCTGGCAAGGCCACTCGAGCAATTATCAGTGAATTGTAGAACCACGCGAACAAATGGTGGCCACGTGTGCAACACCGGATCTCCAAACAAGGGTCTAGAGCAATTCTCTCGAAAAGTGAAGAGTTGGGCAGGACGGGCAGTGGTTGCACGTGAAAAGAATGGACAACATCACTCCATAGTAGGTACAACTGGTGTAACGCCTCGCTAACCTTTGGGTCAAAACGAGGGTACTGTATTGCTCTTGAAACATTCCGCAGCGGAATGCCCACAGGCGTTACACTTAATGGGGTGTTGGGGTGTCTGATTGGGGGTTTTTGATGGAGCGACTTGATGGGGTTTCCTATGTGTCGGTTGTACTTTCACTCTATTATCTCCTCCCTTTCCCTACCCTAGATCACTTTCTCTCCTCTTTATCACATCCCTTTCCCTTTCATAGGTTACTCTTGTTACGAATAGTGAAATGAGATTGCGCACTCCTAACCGCAGCAAGTGAAGCACACAGTATCGAGTTTGAGTGTGAAGAGCCAGAATGACGCGAAAAGTCGCGTACGGTAACAAAGCATCTGGACCGTCGGAGCAGACTGCATCGGGCAGCTGCAGGAGCGATGGAATTGGCGGGAACAGTTTCGTAACTGTTCGAGTCGCACGGTTGGGTTTGAATTTGAATAAGGGAATGTACCCCTTAGATGTCATAATTTGTAAATCTTATATAATTGCATTAATAGCTAGTAGTGTAGTATCATCATATCTTTTCGTTAGGTGGTTTACCTCCCTTGACCACCTCCCCTTTCCTATATCTTGTACCCTTCTTGTTATTGCAATCCTCTTTGGCCAACTCTCTCTTACCCCAAACCCTAGGCTACTAAGTCTACTTTCTGACATGTTTTCAGAGCACGTTCGATCCTGGGCCCACTACTAGTCTTCACCATGGCGCGCCCCGTCGCGCACCTCGTAGCGCACTCCGCTCGCCTCGCTCGTCTTCCCGTCACGCCCGTTGCGTCCTGCTCGTTTCGTCGTCCCGCTGCTGCATTTCCGGGTGCCGCGGCGCCCCGCGTTCCGCCACCGCGGCGCCCCGCTTCCAGTCGCTGCGGCGCTCCGGTTCTCGTCGCCGCGGCGCCCCCCTTCCCGTCGACCCCCCCCCCCCCCCCCCCCCCCCCCCCCCTCCCTCGTCGCCCCGCGGCCCCCCGTCGCCCCGCGATCCGCCAGCGCCAGCGCGGACGCCAGCGACGAGCGCCAGCGCCACGGCCAGCGCGGAGCGCAAGCGCCTGCGCCAGCGCGGACCGCCAGCGCCAGCCCCTGCGACCAGCGCCAGCGCCGACAGCAGCTCGCGCCGCCCCCCCTTCCGCGGCTTCCGTCGTGGGGGGGGGGGAGGGGGAGATGTGGGGGTGGCGGGTGTGGGGGAGGAGAGAGGTTAAGGGGGGAGGAAAGAGGTTAAGGGGGCATGAGAGATGTTCATGGGGGATGAAAGAGGGAGAAAGAGAGAGAGAGAGAGAGATTTGCATGTACTGTTTTCCTTGTCTATTCTCTATCCGTCGTAACTGGGCGCTGTCGTTCCTCGTTACGCACACCCGCAGGCTGGCATTCCACCGTACCCGGCGGTGAGAGCAGCTATCGGCGCGGTGACGTCAGTGCTTCGAGATGAGCCCCTACACTAGCTAGACTAGCATGCAATTAAGGAGGGATGTTTGGAATTTGTTATTCTTCTATAATTGCATTGTTAGCTAGTAGTGTAGTATCATCGTATTTTTTCGTGTCAGACGTTATAGTTTTAGTGATGTGTGTCATATGGGGTACAATAGTTAAGGTTAGGTTCATGTACCCCAACCATCCTTAGTCAACACATTCTTCTGTTCTTGACATGGTATCACCTAGGTTAGGATCCTGTGGAATCCCATTCCTCCCATTCATGTCCGTAGCGTCCGAGCCTGTCCCGTACCCTAGTGCTCGGTACGCCCCTAGCGCCTATCGCGCTCGTCTCTCTCGTGCCCTAGCGCCCGCTGCGCCTGCCGTCGCGTCGCCCCTGCTGTCCCGTCCCGTCCCGTCCCCCCTGGTGTCCCATCCCGTCCCGTACCCCCTGCTGTCCCGTCCCATCCTGTCGTCCCAGTTGTCCCGTCGCGTCGCCCCCTGCTGTCCGGTCGCGTCGCGCCTGTCCCTGCTGTCCCGTCACGTCGCGCTGTCCTGCCACGTCGCGCCGTCCGTCCTGTCCCGTCCCGTCCCGTCCCGTCTCGTCGCACGCGCTCCGTGCGCCCTACCCGTCCCTCGCGCCTCGTGCGCCCTGCCCGCCCGTCGCGCCCCCGCTGCGCCCTGCCCGTCCGTCGCGCCCCGTGCGCCCAGCCCGTCCGTGGCGCCCCGTGCGCCCTGCCCGTCCGTCGTGCCCCGTGCGCTCTGCCTGTCCACGCCTGTCGCGCCCATCCCTGCCAGTCGCGTCCTGTCCGTCGCACCGCACAATCTCTCACGCTCTACGCAGGCCCTCCAGGCGTTTAGGGTTTCGGCAACAGCAGTTCCCACCCCTTCGCTACCGCTATGGCGACCCCTAGGGTTCTGCACTTTGACGCCGAGGGTAGGCCGCTTGAGTTCTCCGTCTGGCTCCTGCGTGTGCGCCGCCTTTTAGAGAGTCAGGTTCAGGCAGATGAGTCTCTGTGGGCGCACGCTTCTGGCGACCTTCCAAAGCCCGACAATCCTGCACCCTTAGGCACTGACCCTAGCGATGCAGACAGAGATCGTTATTCCCGCCAGCGTGCTGACCTCACAGCGTAGAACTCACGTGACGCTGCGGCCTGAATCGCCCTCAGCAGCCTCCTCCCTGAGTCTGAGGAGGCTCACTTCACTCAGGTTCGCATGGCTAGTGAGTTCCTGACTGCGATCAAGGCCCGCTACGCTACTCCCACCACTGTCTCTCTTGGTCGTCTGTTCCTCCCGTTCCTGTTTCCTAACCTCGTCTCGTTTGAGCGCTCTGCTGACTTGATCGCTCACCTGCGGGCGCTCGATTCTAGCTACCGCGCTGCCTGCACTGACAAACAGCTTGCACTGCTCCCTCCCCCTATGGCAATTACTATCTATTTCATCGCCACTAGCCTCCCTGACGGCCTTGCCTCAGTTCGTGACGCGCTTCTTCTGAAGCACCCTAGCGAGCTCACTATCTAGGTTCTTGAGTCTGCCCTCAAGGAAGTCGAAAGCAACCTCCGCTCGGTTGCCTCCGCCTCTGGTGCTGTGCCCCCTCCACTGTTTCACGGGTGCACTGTCCCTCAGCTGCCCACCTTTACTGCCTCCCTTGCCACTGCCGCTACTGACGTGACCGCAGCTACTGTTACGACTTTTTCGCGGTCTAGGGGTAGGAGCGGCAGGAGGGGCGGTCACGGTGCGGGCGGAGGCGGCGGAGGTCGCGGAGGTGGCGTGGCGAGTGACGGTGGCGGGAGTACAGAGGTTGGAGGAGCGTCTCGTGCAGCGGCTAGTGACTCCCCTACTACAGTTGTTGGAGGTGACGCTCGGGTTCATCAGGCACCTACTGGTCTGCCAGCTGCAGGTGCTGGAGTGGCGGCTTGGTACCTGACTCAGCGGCAGCAGCAGTAGCAGCAGCAGCAACTCCTCTCGAAGCAGCCACAGCAGCAGCACAGGCAGCAGCAGGCTCCGGGGCAGGGGTCTGGACCGCGTCAGCTGTCGCGTTGTGCCGTCCACCCTCCCTGCACCTATCTCGTTCAGACAGGTACTCGCCAAGGCCTCCCCTGTGGCCGCACCCACCCACCGGGCCAGTGCTTTGCTCAGCTCACTGACACACTCCGTGCGGCCTACGGGGTTGACGGCCCTGCCCTTGACTGGCTTCCCCTTGTTCAGCGATACGGCCCCGCTCTATGGGGCATGTCGGCTTCTCAGTTGCTTGATCTCTTAGGAACTCCTCATGCTATGTATGATGTTGTTGCCTTTAGTGCTTCGGACTCTGTTTACTCGGGTGTTGTTTGCTTAGGTGCTTGTGTTGCTGAGGTGCCTGTCACAGACTACTACCGCACGTACCGTCCTGTTCTCTCTCGTGTTTTTGCCTCTCTTCTTACTAACCCACGTGCTTCTCTGTCCTCTGTCTCCGCTCTTACTACCGCAGTCACTGCGTTTGACATTACTCGCCGCCTTGACTACGCCACCAGTCTTGTGGCTGCTCCTCCTACCAGTCCTCTGGCCGTCGGGGGTGAGTCTGCCCTTGGCTGTGACGCCCTAGAGGACAGGCAGTTTGAGCTAGAGTTCTTGGCAGCCGCTTCCCCTCATCTCTGTGCCATGCTGCTCGCCCCTGAGGGAGACCCCGACGCCCTTGACATACCGACTCCTCGCACTTACGCTGAGGCAGTGTCAGTGCCTTGGGCCTCTCAATGGAGAGCTGCCATGGACTCATAGATGGCCTCCTACAGATCCACAGGCACTTACGTCGACGAGGTTCCCCCTCTTGGGGCGAACGTAGTCGATGGCATGTGGATCTTCAGGGTGAAGCGGCCACCGGGATCTCCTCCGGCATTCAAGGCGCGCTATGTGGCTAGAGGTTTCAGTCAGCGCGAGGGGGTTGACTTCTTTCAGACCTTCGCGCCTACCCCGAAGATGACCACTCTTCGGGTGTTACTGCACGTAGCAGCACAGAGAGACTACGAGTTACAGTCTCTCGACTTCTCTACTGCTTTCCTTCAGGGTAGCCTACACGAGGAGGTCTGGCTGCGTCGTCCCTCTGCCTTCACTAGCACTTTCCCTCCTGGGACCCAGTGGAGGCTGAGGCGACCAGTCTACGGTCTCCGACAAAAAGGAAAATTACAAAATTACTCGTGAGTGGCACGACACCCTTCGTTCTACCCTGTCTGACCTCAGTTTCCAGCCGTCTTGTGCCGACCCATTGCTGTTTGTTTGGCGTGGCTCTACACCGTTCTTTGTACTGGTCTACGTCGACGACCTGGTTTTTGCCACTGCTGACAGGGTTGCTTTGGCTGACGTGAAGCGCGAACTGCAGAAGAGACACACGTGCACTGACCTTGGTGAGCTGCGCCACTACCTTGGCCTGCAGATCACCAGGGACAGAGCCGCTCGCACCATTACACTCTCACAGTCACACATGGTGTAGCAGGTCCTTGAGCGGTTCAAGCTTCAGCACTCTACAGTACAGCGCACACCTCTTGCTGTTGACCACAGACTCACTGGATTCTTCCCTAACGAGTCGTTTGAGCCTAGTGGTCCTTACGCAGAGCTTGTAGGCTGCCTCATGCACCTGATGACTTGTACTCGCCCGGACCTCGCCTTCCCTCTTAGCATCCTTGCTCGCTTTGTTGCGCCAAGGAGACACCGTCCTGTTCACTAGACAGCTGCTGTGAGGTTGACGAAGTACCTAGCGACGACATCAGGCGTGGGGCTGGTTCTTAGAGGGCAGCAGTCTGTTGTACTTACTAGACACTGTGACTCTTCTTACGCTTGTCAAACTATAATTGTTATAGTTTGTATTGTTTAGTCTAGGTGGTGTACACCTTGGTTAGTGCTAGGGTTAGGTTTGCTATATCTACCCTTGTACTTGCTCATTCTAGTAATTCATTCTCATATTCTAACATGGTATAGAGCTCGGTTCCCCCTAGGCGATTTTTCCCCTAGGCGACTTCACGCTAGGCGATTTTTTCCCTAGGCGATTTTTCACTCGATAGTCATGGGCCCACCACCCGCGCGCCTCGTACTAATGCGCGTCTCGTAGCGCGTCACCCGTTGCCCATCGCACATCGACCGTCGCCCATCGCCCGTAGTCCGTCGCGATTTTCCAGCCGTCGCCCGTTTGACCCCCCCCCCCCCCCCCCCCCCCGTCCGTTTTTTCTAGCGCACGACCGTAGAACTCAGGCCCCGCGGCCCACGCGTTAGAAGGCCCCGTGGCCCACGTGTTAGCAGGCCCCGCGGCCCACGCGTTAGCAGGCCCCATGGCCTTCAGTAGCGGGCCCCGAGGCCCTTGCTCGACGGCCCCGTGGCCTGCGTTTAGCTGGCCCTGCGGCCAAACCGTACGACCACCCCACCCCTTAGCCGCCCGTTGCCGCCCGTTTTCCCACCGTGAACCGCTGCCCCACGTGTTCCCGCAGCCCTACCGTAGCCGCACGCAGCCGTAGCCGCACGCACGACCGCACGCGCACCCGCACGCAGCCACACGAGCAGCCCCGCGCGACGGCCCGCACAGCAGCACGCGCAACCGCACGCGAAGCAGCTCGTGCAGCCCGCGCGCCGCCCCATGTCGCTCGTGTAGCCCCACCCGGAATCAGCCGCCCCACCCGGTACTCTCCAACGCGCAGAACCGCACGGAAACGGACAGAACCGCACAGAACCGTACCTGCTACCCCACCCATTCCAGTCACCTCACCCGGAATCAGCCGCCCCACCCGGTACTCTCCACGCGCAGAACCGCACTGAACCGCGTAGAACCCCAACAGAAGCGCACAGAACCGCGCAGAACCGCACAGAACCGCGCAGAACCGCACAGACCCGCACAGAACCGCGCAGAACCGCACTGAACCGCGCATAACCGCACAGAACCGCACAGAAACGCACAGAACAGCACCAGTAGCAACATAGACTGCCCTTAGCGCACCATCAGCAGCATAGGCTGCCCCCAGCACACCAGCAACAGCTTAGGCTGCCCCCAGCAGAACCTGTAGCAGCATAGGCTGCCCCCAGCAGACCCAGCAGCAGCTTAGGCCACTTTTAGTCGCGCCAGCACCAGCTTAGGTAGTCCTACCACTAGTATTGCCGCCTCGACTGACCCCTACCCCCGTACCAGCGTACCATTTCGATGTGGCGACAGTGGCCGCAGCATCAGCGGTGGCAGCAGCACCAGTGGCCGCAGCAGCAGCAGTGGCAGCAGCGCCGGTGGCCGCAGCAGCAGCAGTGGATGCGACATCAGTGGCCGCAGCAGTAGCCGTGGCCGCGACAGCAGCCGTGGCCGCAGCACCTGTGGCCGCAGCAGCAGCAGTGGCCACCGCAGCAGCAGCAGCTGCGGGTACAGCAGCAGCGCCAGCGGCAGCCTCCACCGCGGGGCCCTGTCGGACCCAGCCAGTACACACACCGGTACGTGGGAGCTGCAGCTGAGGTTGAGACTTGTGTCTCCAGTCTTGGTGCTTGTGTAGTTTCCAGTGCAGGCGCCTCAGAGGTTCTTAGTGTGGGAGCTGCAGCTACTACTAGTCTAGTCCCAACCTTTGTAGCTGACTCGTGTGCGACCTCACCGACTGCACACCTTTCCTTCACCCTAGACTCTGGAGCGTCCAGCTGTTTCTTTCGCGACCGCACCGACCTCAGACCACTGCACACTCCTGCCTCTGTTGCCTTGGCTGACCCCTCCGTGGGATCTGTCATTGCCCAAAGCACCACCGTTCTCCGTGTCCAGCGGCTCCGTCTGGGTTTCTCACAAGTTACTACACCCCCTCGTTCTCTAGGAACTTGGTGGGTGTCAGTCACCTCCACGACCTTGGAGTTGTCACCACTTTCCCTCTGGACGAGCCCGTTACCTCCTGCACAGTTGGTGCCACTGGAGTGCCTCTGGCCACTTTCCACAGGGAGCCGGGCTCTGTTCTGTACTCACTACACAGTGGTTCCCACCACACTGGGTCAGGTCAGGTCAGGTAGCTGCTGTGTCGTGCGACTGTCGGTCACTCACCCACCCATCGGTCCTTTGGCACCACCGTCTAGGTCACCCGTCGTTCCCACGTCTCAGTAGGATGGTACGTCACCGTCTGGTCTCAGGTCTCCCAGAGTCGCTTGCCCCGCTTCCTCGCTCGCCTGCGCCGCCGTGCAACCCCTGCATCGAGGGTCGGCAGCGCGCTGCCCCTCACTCCTCGTCGTTCCCCCCCACCACGGCTCCCTTCCAGACACTGCACCTGGACGTCTGGGGCCCCTCCCCGATCCGTGGCCAACGTCAGGAGCACTACTTCCTGATTGTGGTGGACGACTACTCTCGCTACACCACGGTTTTACCTTTGCGACGGAAGGCCGAGGTGCCTACCGTCCTCGAGCCGTGGCTACTAGCAAGGGTTGACGCCCAGGCCCTTTGTGGGCTCCGCTTGCACTCGGACCGTGGTGGTGAGTTTTCTTCCACTCGCCTGGAGACGTTTTGTCAGGGTCGGGGGATCGTCCAGTCTTACACGCTACCAGACTCGCCGCAGCAGAACGGGGTAGCCGAGCGACGCATCGGCCTGGTCATGGAGGTTGCCCGGACCTCCATGTGCCATGCCGGTGCCCCCCTGTTCCTGTGGCCTCAGGCAGTCCGCTACGCCGCGCACCAGCTGAACCTGTGGCCTAGTGACGCACGGCCACGGGTGACGCCGGTCTCCCTTTGGACAGGTTCTCCGGGTGTAGTAGCTGACTACCGCGTCTGGGGTTCCCTCGCCCACGTTCGCGCCCCTGGCACGAACAAATTGTCTCCACGTACCCGTGCCTGTATCTTTCTTGGCTTCCCACTGGACACCGCCGGCTGGCAGTACTACGACCCGGTTACCTACAAGTTCTTCAATTCCCAGGACGCCACTTTCAACGAGTCGGTCAGTTACTACAGAAGTCGCCCCCACCGAGGTTCTGAGACCTTTTCCCCCCCGCTCTTCCTCACCACTGACCCCCCCCCCAGTCGCCCCGGTAGCCCCCCCCACTTCGCGTCCTGCCCCGTCAGGTGTGTCGCACGTCACTCCGCAGTCGTCTCCCCCGCAGCGTCCAATCTCTGTCGTGTCTGGGGGTGCGAGACGTGCAGCTGCGGCGGGTGAGGGTACTGGGGCTGCTGGAGCTGGTGGCTCCGGCTCTGGGGGTGCAGGGGGTGTGGGTGTGGATCCCCCTCCAGTGGAGGATTTGCTGCCTCGAGTCGGCAGCCTTGCCCCGCCTCAGCCCCTGGCTTCCCGTCAGTCCCGCAGTTCCCTCCCCGTTCGCGTCCACGGCCGGTCACTCCGGAGTCTGGGGGTGTTCCTGCTAGAGGTACTGGAGACCGTGGGGGTGTTGTCGGTGGAGGTTCTGGTTCTGGGGGTGCTGGAGCTGGAGGCGCTGCCACCTTGGCGCCTACACTACGCACTGTCCGTTTCCTGACACGTGAGCAGGGTCTTGTTCGTTTGGAGAGGGAGGAGCGGGAGCGGTTTGAGAGGGCACAGCAGCAGCAGCAGCAGCAGCAGCAGCAGCAGCAGCAGCAGTCTCAGTCGGAGCGTGAGGAGAGAGTAGAGGAGGAGTCACGGCAGCAGCAGCAGCAGCAGCAGTCCCAGTCAGAGCGTCAGGAGAGAGTAGAGGAGGAGTCACAGCCGTACCAGGAGAGAATAGAGGAGGAGTCACGGCAGCAGCAGCAGCAGCAGCAGTCTTAGTCGGAGAATCAGGAGAGAGTAGAGGAGGAGTCACGACTGCCGCAGCAGGTGCAGTTCTAGCCACAGCAGGAGAGAGTAGAGGAGGAGTCCCGCCCGCAGCAGCAGGTGCAGTTGCGGTCGCATCAGGAGAGGGTAGAGCAGGTGTCCCGTCTGCAGCAGCAGGTGTTGTTGCAGCCACAGCAGGACAGAACAGAGGAGGGGCCACAGGAGCAGTAGCAGGGGCAGGTGCCGCCGCAGCAGACGCCAGAGGAGGCGGAGCAGCAGCGACTGCGCGACCTGCCCAACCCAGCACCTGCGCGCTTGGTTCGTGGTCCCCTACCGTCCCCTCCTGTTCCCCTTGTTGAGTCCCTTTCCTCGTCCCAGTGGACTCGTCGTTCTCCCCTCAGTCGAGCTGTGTCCCCAGATCCTCGTCGGTCCCGTTACCGTGCCGACGGCCCGTTTCACCTTGTTCTTCGCTCTAGTGTTCCGTCTCCACCTGTCCTTCCACAGCCTCCTGAGTCGTCCCTCACTGTGTTTCACGACCCATTGTCCGACTACCTCCGTGCCTCTTGCCTTGTTGTCTCCCGTGTTCTGTCCGCGTTGGTCACTCAACCGACTGCCCCTCCGCTGTCTGTCTCGGCCCTTGTCACTACAGTCAGTGCCTTTGCCTCTTCCCACCGCCTTGACTACGCCGCTCACTTGGTGAGCGGCACTGTTCGTTCTCCGTCCTCTGGGGATGCTCCTGTCTTTCCCTTGGAGGTCCTAGAGGACAGGCAGTTCGATCTTGGTTTCCTTGCGGCCGCTGTTCCTCATCTCTGCGCCATGCTGCTTGCCCCTGAGGGGGATCCAAACGCCCTTGACATCCCGATCCCCCACACTCAGGCTGAGGCGGTCTCGGGACCCTGGGCTTCGTACTGGATAGCAGCTGAGGAGGCAGAGATGGCTTCATATAGGTCCACAGGCACCTACGACGACGCCGTCCCACCACCTGGGACGAACGTCGTTAGTGGCATGTGGCTCTACAAGGTGAAGCGGCCGCCTGGAGCACCACAAGTGTTCAAGGCGCGCTACGTGGCGAGAGGCTTCAGTCAGCGAGAGGGGGTAGACTTCTTCCAGACCTTCGCTCCCACCCCGAAGATGACCACTCTTCGGGTGTTGCTGCATATTGCAGCACAGCGCGACTATGAGTTGCACTCCTTGGACTTCTCCACCGCGTTTCTTCAGGGGAGTCTGCACGAGCAGATCTGGCTGCGTCGTCCGCCTGGCTTCACCGGCACTTTCCCTCCTGGGACCCAGTGGCAGCTTCGTCGACCGGTCTGCGGCCTGTGCCAGGCTCCCCGCGAGTGGCACGACACGCTACGTACGACTCTTGCAGCGCTTGACTTCTTTCCGTAGTCTGCCGACCCATCGCTGTTCGTCCGCCGTGGCTCGACCCCGTTCTTTGTTCTGGTCTACGTTGACGACCTGGTCTTCGCCACTCCCGACCGACGCGCATTGGCCTCCGTGAAGGAGGAACTGCAGAGGAGACGCACTTGCACTGACCTGGGTGAGCTGCAGCGCTACCTTGGCCTGCAGATCACCAGGGACAGGGCAGCTCGCACCATTACGCTGACGCGGTCGCATATGGTGGAGCAGATCCTCACGCGATTTCGCTTCCCGTTCTCCAAGGTACATCCCACCCCTCTTGCTGTGGATCATGGGCTCACGGCTCCACCTTCGGAGGAGCCATTTGAGTCCAGTGGTACGGCCGCAGCCGCGTAGCGCCTCCAGAACCAGCAGAGACAGCACCAGTACCCCCAGCTCCAGGGTCTCCAGCTCCAACTCCCGCAGCACCACCAGCTCCAGCACCTCCAGCAGCTCCAGCTCCAGTAGCACCTCCAGCAGCAACAACACTAGCGTCTCCAGATCCAACTCCGGCAGCACCACCAGCCCCAGCAGCTCCAGTACTTCCAGTACGAGCACCTCCGGGACCAGCGGCTCCAGCACCACCAGCAGCACCAGCACCAGCAGTACCTCCAGCAGCTCCAGCTCCAGCAGCTCCAGCTCCTCCAGCAGCTCCAGCACCAGCAGTACCTCCAGCAGCTCCAGCTCCAGCAGCACCTGCACTAGCAGGACCTCCAGTAGCTCCAGCTCCAGCAGCACCTCGCTGGAGTCTCCAGCGGCGAGCAAACCACTCGCGCAGGTGTGGTGGAGAGAGGGGCTCCCGCCGAGACAAGGCACCTGCAGGAACTCCAGCAGACTCAGCACCCCCACTCTCAGCAACCGCAGGCTCAGCACCCTCAGGCTCATCACCTCCAGGCTCAGCATCCCCAGGCTCAGCACCCCTAGGCTCCGCACCCCCAGGCTCAGTACCCCCAGGCTCCGCACCCTCAGACTCAGCAACCCCAGTCTCAGCACCCCCAGACTCCACACGCTCAGGCTCAGCACCCCCAGGCTCCACACGCTCAGGCTCAGCACCCCCAGGCTCAGCACGCTCAGGCTCAGCACCCCCAGCAGCACCACCCCCAGTAGCAGCACCAGAGTCAACCGCTACCTCGACAGGCTCGACAGCGTCTACCTGGGACACACCTGAGGGAGCAGGACCCTGAGGGGGGAGGGGGTCTACCGGAGGAGGACCTGGGGCAAGGAAGAGCGGCGGGGGGGGGAGAGAGGCAGTGCGGTAGGGGAAGAGACGGTAAAAGGGAACTGACTCGTCGAACGTGACGTCCTGAGAGGGCAGGACACGGCGCGAGGTGGGGTGGTAAAACTGCCAGCCAGACGCGTCAGGGACAAAGCCAAGGAAGACGCAGGGAATAGCACGGGCGGAGAGCTTGTCCGCGGTAGTATCGCGGACAAAGGCACGAGAACCCCAGACCCGAAACACTGACGCATCGCCAACCTTCCCCGTCCAACGCAGTGTGGGCGAGGTCTCCGGCAAGGAGACACGGGGCCAGAAGTTGAGCTGATGCGCAGCGTAACGGACCGCAAACGGCCACAGAAAATGGGGGGCAGCCGCATGGACCATGGAGGTACGAGCGACCTCCATGACTAGGCCAATGCGGCGCTCAGCAATCCCTTTCTGCTGCGGTGAGGCCGGGAGCGTGAACGTCTGGCGAATGCCCTTCCCACGACAAAAGTCCCGTAGAAAGTCAGAGGCAAACTCACCACCTCTGTCAGAGTGCAGACGCAGGACGGGAAAGTCCGTCCCGAACCGCTCGCGAAGCTGGAGACGGGCAGCGCGGATCCAAGGGATCAAAACATCAGGAACCTCACCCTTGGTGCGCAAGGGGAAGACCGTGGTGTAACGTGTGTAGTCGTCAACGACCAGCAAAAAGTACCGCTCGCGGTCCCGTCCACGAACGCGGGCTGGGCCCCACACGTCCATGTTGAGGGTCTGCAGGGGAGCAGTCGTCGGGGGAAACGAGGAGGAGTGAGGAGCGGCGCGCTGCCGCCCCTCGACACAGGGAAGACAGGGAGGAGCAGGCGAGGGTGGTAGGGGAGGGAGAACCCTGGGAAGACCAGAGACAAGGACACGGCGGTGCATGCCACGAAGGCGCTGCACCGAGGGGTGACCAAGACGGTGGTGCCAAAGGACGGTCTGGTGCGACAAAGCGCGACACGAGCAGGGGGCCGCTAGCTGACCTGACGCAGACGCAGACGCAACTAGCTGAGGGGACACAGTAGTCAGTGTGTACAGACTCGAGCCAGCCGCACGGGTAAACGTGGCCAGGTGCCGGCCCGTCCGGGAGCACGTACAGTGGGTCACACGCTGACCTCCAGGAGTGAACTGGTCAACCCACACATCCTGGAGGTCAGCTCCACTCACCAAGTTCGTAGAGAACGAGGGGAGATGTAGACCCGACAGTGAGCCAGACAAGACCACCGGACACGGCAGGACCGTGGAGGAGTGCACAAGGACTGGGCCCCCAGAGGGGTCTGCCAGGGAGACTGCAACCAGCCGACTGAGCGGCGTGAGTGTGGTGCTGTCGCGAAAGAAGGAGCAGGAAGCACCTGAGTCAAGTGTGAAGGTGTGCAAGGCCTCAGAAGGCGCAGTACCAGAGAGAGCAGACTCACTAGCACCTGGAGCAGGAGACTCACTAGCACCTAGAGCAGCAGACTCACCAGCACCTAGAGCAGCAGACTCTATACCTGGGTCAGGCGGCACACACAGGTAACAGTCACCCTCAGCACTAATAGTCACAGCATACATGGCAGCAAGGATAGCATCATAGTCAAGAGCAAAGATATCAACATTCTGCCTAAGCATATCAGCCCAGCTAGGGAGCTCAGTGGCGTCAGGAAACTGTGCACGCCAGGCGTCAAACTGGCGACCGAAACAGCGCTGCGGCGAGTGTGGCAAGCCGCACGTCTCCCCACGGCGCCCGCCGGTGCGGAGAACGTAAGTGCAGGGACCAGCACCCCCAGACCTCCCACGCCCAGTGTACCACTCACGAAGCTGCTGGGGCGACGGGGTCTCGCGGGAACGCGGCTGCTGCTGGCGCTGGCTACCGCCAAAGCCTCCACGCTGCGCAGCTCCACCCCAACCAGCACCGCCGCCGCCGCCACCTCCACCGCCGCCGCTGCTGCCTCCACTGCCGCTGCCGCTGCCTCCACCACCGCTGCCGCTGCCTCCACCACCTCCACCGCCGCCACCGACGCCCCCACTCCCGCCACCACCCTTGCCTCCACCCCCACCCCCTCCGCCTCCTCCACCGCCACCACCGCCGCCCCCGCCGTCCCCTCCACCACCCTTGCCCCCCTTGCCCTTGCTGCTGCGGCGCCTCCCACTAGGAGCAGACGCAGCCCCGATCTCCTCGGTGCCAAGGAGGTCGTCAGCAGCAGCAGAAGCAACAGAGGGCAGAAGGGGAACGGGGGAACACCCCTCAAAGAACGGGGCGCGAGGGTCGCCGCGAGAAGCACCTACAGCAACTATACTCTTCTCAGCTGCAGTGAGGCGCTCCTCTAGCAGGTCGACGGTGAGCTCGGTGGGGCAAAGGGAGAGAAAGTGGTCCCTGACTGAGGAAAGGGAGTCAGGGAGATGGGTGACTAGGTAGAAGAGGGTGATGTACATGGGGGGGGGGGGGGGGTTCTTGGCGCAGAACTCGGAGGGAAGCGCAGCGCGGTAACGGGCGTCACTAGTGCGGAGGTGAGTAACGAGGTCAGCGACTGTGGCAAAGGCGGCCAGGTCAGGGAACAGGTACGGTAGCATGAGGCGCTGAGGGTAGCAGTGGCAGGGGAGGAGTAGCGCGCTACGACAGCGTCATACAAAGACTTAGCAGTCTTGTACTGGCCAAAGTGCGCGCGCTCAGCAGACGGCAGGTGACTACGAACAGCAAGGCGAGCAACAGCGTCACGAGTGGTCAGGTGCGAGCGAACCATACTGTCAGCAACAGCATCAGGTGCAGCATAGGCGCCGGACGTGAGATCGAAAAGGGAGACTCCGTCCTTAGAATCGCACTGAAGAAAGAGCTGCAGATCATCTACCCAAACATTGAAGTCAACTGCACGACCCTCAGCATCGAAGGTAAGAACAGTAGGGCTAGCCATGGCAGCAGTAGCAGCAGTAGCAGCAGTACAGCGCGGCTAAGTAGGGCAGTGTGGCGCGGCTCGGCAGAGCGGCGCGGCTCGGCTGGGCGGCGCGGCTCGGTTGGGCGGCGCGGCTCGGCGCGGCGCGGTTGAGCGGCGCGGTTGAGCGGCGCGGCTAGGCAGGCAGGCAGGCGCGGCTGGCGCAGGTAGGGCAGGTGCGCGGGTAGCGCGCGTAGGGCAGGTGCTCACCAGGGGCGGGCAGGTCAGGTGCCACCGGCGGCGGGTAGGGCAGGCGCGCGACAGGCGCGGGTAGGGCAGGCGCTCGACGGCGGGTAGGGCAGGCGCGCGATGGCACGGGTAAGGCAGGCGCTCGACCGCGCACAGCAGGGCAGGCGCAAGGGCGCAGGTGAGGCAGGCGCGAGGCGCGCGATGGGGCAGGCAGGCACGGCAACGCGCTTCGGGCAGGGCAGGAAAAAATAGTTCGTGGTGGGCCCTAAAAAAACGTTCCCACTAGGGAACCTGCTCTGAAACCATGTGAAAACAGAACGAGGAATGATTGCATTGAGCAGCATGAGGAGTAAAAGTAGGAAACCCTAAAGTGTTGTACCCCATATGAACTACCCCACTACAGCCTACACAGACTATAGCATATAAGTTTGACACTCGCCTTATGTAGTCTTGAGTTCTCTGCTTGCTTCGTTTGTACGCTTTATATATACCTCTGTGAACTCTTGAACTGGCATTGTGGCTCTTTTGCTTGTGCTCAGAGTGTGTGGTGACATTGCGATCCACCCTGAGCTTTGTTGCTTTGTGACTGGTCTTGTGACCGTACGTTGTTGGTTTGCTTGACACCCCTCACTTAGACTATGGGGATGAGTCAGACGTTATAGTCTTAGTGATGTGTGTCATATGGGGTACAATAGTTAGGGTTAGGTTCATGTACCCCAACCAACCTTAGTCAACACATTCTTCTGTTTTTTACATTTCGTTAGGTGGTATACCTCCCATGACCACCTCCCCTTTCCTAAATCTTGTACCCTTCTTGTTGTTGCAACCCTCTTTGGCCAACTCTCTCTTACCCCAAACCCTAGGCTACTAAGTCTACTTTCAGACATTAGAGTACATGGCTAGCTATGTCATTTCGTATTCCCCTCTACTATTATTTATATGCCTGTATTTGCATGTTTTCATTATCTCAAACATTTCACATTCACTCTGTTTTGAGGTCAAGGGCCCACTACTACCAATCAGCTGTTTGAGAACCTTCCCGAGGTGATCCTAGGGTCGATCAACTTAATCGCAGCAACTCTCTTTCCAACTCCACTCACTGATATATCCCTTCTTGTGTTTTGTTCTTGTTGAGTTTTATACATATTAAGGCGTTACACTTGGTACCCGCTACATGTTTTTAGGCTTCATCAATCTGACACACAAAAACGGGGGCTGTGAATAATTATGCAATATGTCCATGTTGCTAAACTCTAGACTAGAGTTTTGGCCTTGTCAAAATATCATAATGCTTATATTGTGTAGGCTGAAGTGGGGTAGCCCATAAGGGGTACAACCCAATTAGGGTTAGTACTTGTACTCAGTTTGATCTCAATGCAATCCTTCCCGTTCACAATTGTGACATGGTTTCAGAGCAGGTCATGTTCCAGGACCATTTTTTTTTTAGGGCCCACCGTATAGCTCGATGCCCGTAGCGCGTTACCCTGCCCGTAGCGCCCTACCCTGCCCGTCGCGCTGCCCCACCAGTCGCGCTGCCCTGCCCTGCCCGTCGCGCCACCCTGCTAGCCGCACGCCGCCCTGCCCTGCCCGTCGCGCCGCCTTGCTGGCGGCGCACCGCCCTGCCCTGCCCGTCGCGCCGCCCTGCTAGCTGCGCGCCGCCCTGCCCTGCCCGTCGCGCCGCCCAGCTGGCCGCGCGCTGCCCTGCCCTGCCCGTCGCGCCGCCCTGCTGGCCGCGCGCCGCCCTGCCCTGCCCGTCGCGCTGCCCTGCTAGCCGCGCGCCGCCCTGCCCTGCCCGTCGCGCCGCCCTGCCCTGTCTGACGCGCCGCCCTGCTGGCCGCGCGCCGTCCTGCCCTGCCCGCGCGTCGCCCTGCTGGCCGCTGCGCCGCCCTGCCCTGCCCGCGCGCCGCCCTGCTGGCCGCCGCTCCGCCCTGCTCTGCCCGCGCGCCGCCCTGCTGGCCGCCGCACCGCCCTGCCCTGCCCGCGCGCCGCCCTGCTGGCCGCCGCGGCCTACGCGCCACCCTGCCCTGGCCGTGCGCCGCCCGGCCCTGCCCTGCACGCTTCCCTAGTGCCCGCGCGCTGCCTTGCCCGTCGCGCGGTCCTGCTGCCTGCGTGCTGCCCTACCTTTGCCTGCGTGCTGCCCTGCTGGTCGTGCGCCAACCTGCTCTGCCCGCAATGGCTTCTCTCAGTGTTCTCACCATCGATCATGAGGGCCGTCCGATCCAGTTTGAGACCTGGCTATACAACTTACAGCTGTACCTACAGAGCGAGTCTAGGGACGGCGTCTCCTTGTTTGACCACACGTCTGGGACCTCTCTCGCTCCTCCCGAGACAGCTGAAAGTGCGACTCGCTCACAGTGGCTTACCCGTGACGCTACTGCTCGCCTAGCCGTTCGCAACCACCTGCCGTTAGCCGAACCCGCGCATTTTGACCAGCACAAGACTATCAAATCACTGTTCGACGCTGTAGTCACTCGTTACTCCTCCCCTGCCATTGCTGCTCTCGGTCGTCTTATACTGCCCTACCTTTTTCCCGAGCTGTCAGCCTTTGCCACAGTCGATGAGCTCATCACCCACCTTCGCACTAGCGACACTCGCTAGCGCGCCGCCCTTCCAGCCAAGTTTCTTGACAAGAACCCCCCACCCATGTACATCACTCTCTACTTCATCGTCACCCGCCTCCCTGACTCTCTTCGCGCAGTCAGGAACCTCCTTCTCGCCCTTGACCCCACAGACCTCACTGTCGACCTGCTCGAGAAGCACCTCCTTGCAGCTGAGACCAGCATAGTCGCTGTAGGCGCTTCTCGTGGCACTCCTCGCACTCCCTTCTTTGAGGGGTGTTCCCCATCCCCCCTTGTCCCCTCCGTCGCTTCTGCTGCTGCTGTTGACTTCCTTCGTGCTGAGGAGGTCGGGGCTGCGTCTGCTCCTAGTAGGAGGCGCCGCAGCGGCAAGGGCAAGGGAGGCAAGGGTGGTGAGGGTGGCAGCGGTTGAGGCGGTGGTGGAGGCGGTGGAGGCGATGGAGGTGGCGGCGGTGGCGGTGGGAGTGGTGGTGGGAGTGGGGGCGTCGGTGGTGGCGGTGGTGGTAGCGGTGGGAGTTGTGGCGGCAGTGGTGGCGGCAGTGGGAGTGGTGGCAGCGGCGGTGGTGGCGGTCGGGGTGGAACCGGTCAGAGGGGAGGTTCTGGCGGTGGCCACAGGTAGCAGCAGCAGCGTCCGCGCGAGACCCTTACGCCTCAGCAGCTTCGTGAGTGGTTTGCTCAGCGTGGGGCGTCTGGGGGTAGTGTTCGCTGCACGTACGTCATTCGCACAGGTGATCGCGATGGTCAGACTTGCGGGAAGGTTGGTCACACACAGTCCCGCTGCTTCTCCCGCCTTGACGACGCTTGGCGCGCAGAGTTTGGCGACAAGGCTGAGCTCCCCCACTGGCTAGAGCTGCTTAGGAAGGATGTGGATGTATTTGCTCGACTATGACGCTATCCTTGCTGGCATGTATGCTTTGACTGTTAGTGCTGAGGGTGACTGTTACCTGTGTGTGCCGCCTGACCCAGGTATAGAGGCTGCAGCTCTAGGTGCTAGTGAGTCTGCTCTCTCTGGTACTGCGCCTGCTGCGGCCTTGCACACCTTCACTCTTGACTCAGGTGCTTCCCGCTGTTTCTTTTGCGACAGTACCACAGTCACACCGCTCACTGCACCGGTTGCAGTCTCTCTGGCTGACCCCTCAGGGGGGCCGGTTTTTGCACGTTCCTCCACTGTTCTCTTGTGTCCGGCGGTTCCGTCTGGCTCACAGTCGGATCTTCACCTCTCCTCGTTCTCTATTAACTTGGTGAGTACCGCAGCCCTCCAGGATGCGATGGTCACTATCACCACTCCTGGGGGTCAGCGTGTGTTGATCTACACGTGTACACGGACGGGCCGTCACCTGGCCACGTTCACCCGTCGGCCTGGGTCGAGTCTGTACACACTGACTACTGCGCCTCCTCAGGTAGCTGCGTCTGGTCAGGTGCCCGCGTCAGGTCAGGTAGCAGCCCCCTTCTCGTGTCGCCTCCTGTCGCACCAGACTCTCCTTTGGCACCACCGCCTTGGTCGCCCCTCCCTGCCACGCCTCCGTGGCATGCACTCCCGCCTCCTTGTCTCTGGTCTTCCCAGGTCTCTGCCTCCCCTCCCGCCCTCGCCTGCCCCTCCCTGCCTTCCTTGCGTCGAGGGGCGGCAGCGCGCCGCTCCTCACTCCTCCTCGTTTCCCCCGACGACTGCTCAGGTACTGCTGGTGCTGGAGGCGCTGGAGCTGGAGCTACCGGAGGTGCTGGAGCTGCTGGTCCTGGAGGTGCTCGTCCTGGAGGTACTGGAGCTGCCGGAGCTGGTGGTGCTGCTGGTGCTAGAGGTGCTGGTGCTGCTGGTGCTGGAGGCGCTGGAGGTGCTTCTGGTGCTGGAGGCGCTGGAGCTGGAGGTACTGGCGGTGCTGGAGCTGCTGGTCCTGGAGGTGCTCGTGCTGGAGGTGCTAGAGCTGCTGGAGCAGGTGGTACTGCTGGTGCTGGAGGTGATGGAGGTGCTGCTGGAGCTGCTGGTACTGCCCCGCGCCGACCGTTTTTCTACCCGCAGCCGCAGTCGTCCCTGCCTCCGCCCGACTCGGTCCTTCGCCCCGTCCTCCACTGGCCTCACTCCACCTCTCCTGTGTCCACCGACAGACCAGTCTCAGCCACAGCTACTGCCTGGCTCCCCGCTGCCTACTCCTGCTCCTCACACTGAGGTGACTAAGTCCCTGATTGAGCGTCGTGAGCCTGAGTCTCGTGCTTCCACACCTGTTCGTGCTGGTCGTGTCGCTCGTCCTCGTCCTCCCCCTGTGCCAGGTACTCACACAATGGCACTTCGTCCTTCCTTCCACTGGAGTTCCCATGCCGTCTCCTACGGCGTCCTCCCTTCCTGACATTCCGGACCTTGAGTCTGAATTGGTTCATGCTCCCTACTGTCACACGTCTCCTAGCCACTATTGTCACTGACCCTTCGTTTGAGTCCACTGCTGCGTCTGCCCTAGTTGCTGAGCTTGTTGACTTTGCTGTTGCGTGTCGTCTCGACTACGCCTCTAGTCTTATTGCTGAGTCTGAGTCTGCCTGTCCTCCGTCCGTCGGGGGTGAGTGTGCTCTTGGCACGGACGTCTTTGAGGACAGGCAGGAGGACTTTGAGTGTCTTGCAGCTGCTGTACCTCATCTCGTGACCATGCTGCTTGCAGCTGAGGGAGACCCGGATGCACCAGACATCCCGACCCCGCGCTCTTACGCAGAGGTGATTACGGGTCCCTACTCCTCTCAGTGGCAGACAGCCATGGATACAGAGATGGCATCCTGGACGTCCATAGGCACTTACATCGACGCAGTTTCCCCTCCTGGGGCGAACATAGTCAATGGCATGTGGATTTTCAGGGTGAAGCGGCCGCCGGGTTCTCCGCCTGTCTTCAAGGCTCGTTACGTTGCACGAGGCTTTAGTCAGCGACAGGGAGTCGACTTCTTCCAGACCTTCTCCCCTACCCCGAAGATGACCACTCTTCGGGTGCTGCTGCACGTCGCCGCTCAGCGTGACTACGAGCTTCACTCTCTTGACTTCAGCACAGCTTTCTTACAGGGCAGTTTGCACGAGGAAATCTAGCTGCGCCGCCCACCTGGCTTCACTGGGTCGTTTCCTGCAGGTACCCAGTGGTGCCTCCGTCGGCCAGTCTACGGTCTCCGCCAGGCGCCTCGCGAGTGGCACGGCACACTGAGGACGACGCTTGCGGCTCTTGGGTTTGCTCCTTATACTGCTGATCCGTCGCTGTTTCTGCGCACCGACACTTCTCTGCCGCCGTTCTACATCCTCGTGTACGTCGATGACTTGGTTTTTGCCACTGCTGACACTGAGGCACTGGCCCTTGTGAAGTCGGAGCTGCAGAAGAGACACACGTGCACAGACATGGGTGAGGTGCGCAGCTATCTTGGCTTGCAGATCACCCGGGACAGAGCACGGCGCACCATCACCCTGACTCAGTCACACATGGTGTACCAGGTCCTTCAGCTCCAGTTCTCCTTGCCACAATCCACTCTTCTGGCTACCGGTCACTCGCTCTCAACTCCAACTTCGGACGAGTCCGTAGAGCCGAGTGGCCCGTATCCAGCGCTTGTGGGCTGCCTCATGTACCCGATGACATGCACTCGACCTGACCTTGCCTACCCTCTTAGCATCCTGGCACGCTACGTTGCGCCCGGGAGACACGGACCTGAGCACTGGGAGGCCGCTAAGAGGGTGTTGCGCTACTTGTGCAGTACGTCGGGCATGGGGCTCATGCTTGGAGGACGGAGTCGAGTTGTTCTCACTGGCCACGCAGACGCGTCTTGGGTTGACGACTTGCCTACACAGCGGTCGTCACAAGGTTACACTTTCAGCCTTGGCTTCTTGACGGTCTACACGCTCGTCTTCTGTTCTCGGTTCCAGTTGTGAGTCTGAGATCTACGCAGGGGCCATGGCTGCACAGGAGTTACGCTGGCTCACCTACCTGCTGACCGACTTGGGAGAGCGGCCTCGTTCTCCTCCAGTTCTTTATGTAGACAACAAGGCCATGATTGCCTTGTGTCAGGAGCACAGACTGGAGCAGAGGACGAAGCACATCGCTCTGCGTTACTTCCTTGCTCGAGAGTTGCAGCAGCGTGGTCAGCTTCGTCTTACTTACGTGGCCACTCGGGCCAACACTGTTGATATATTCACCAAGTCACTTCAATAAGCGTTTTTGTACTGCTTTAGGCCTTTGCCTGCTTTGTTTCACTTGCTCACTTCTTGACTTTGCTTGTACTGTGATCTACATACATATACCTGCAAGCCTACACTTGCTAGGTTATGATCACTGCACTGTTTGTTCTCTTTTATATAACTCTGCATGTCAACTGGCCTTGTGGCCATAAGCTTGTGCTCGGAATGTGTGGTGACTTCGTGATCCACCCTGAGCTTGCTTTGCTTTTCTTGACTGGTCTTGTGACCACTTGTTCTCCCCCACTTTGTCTATGGGGTGTGTCAAAATATCATAATGCTTATGTTGTGTAGGCTGTAGTGGGGTAGTCCATAAGGGGTACAACCCAATTAGGGTTAGTACTTGTACTTAGTTGGATCTCAATGCAATCCTTCCCGTTCTGTCCATGTTGCTAAACTCTAGACTAGAGTTTTTGTTATGAGTTGTAAAAGAGAGTGCGCAGGTAAACGAATAACAATGAAGGCACAAACTAATGTAGGAACTAGCCTAGCTAGGAGGGAACCTCGGACGAGCGAGGTTGGGTGCAGGTTTGTCGATTGGGAAATGCCGAAGGTGACGCGAGGAGCCTCGCCAGCGTTGAAATCGGCCGAACGTGCAAAGTCCAAAAATCGGGCTGTACGCGAAGCAGTCAACCCCAATAAGGAATTCGAGAAAATTCCTTACACTACCCCCCCCCCCCCCTCTTAAGAAAGGCGGTCAATATCCGAAACACGCCTGCGCGCCAAATAATCACGAATGAGTGACGAGTCGTCCAGCGAGTCGGAGTGCACCCACGTGTCGTCTTCACTGGTGCGATCAGTCCAACGGATGAGGAAATCCACGTGGCGACCAGCTGCGTCAAGGCGAACCCGATGTGCCAGAATCTTCGAAGGGTCAATAGTCGGCTCCGGGACAGGTCGTGCAGTTGGGGCAGCTTGTTGCCGCGCGATGTCGGTCGTGGCTGGCACGAACTTTCGAAGCAGGCTGACGTGGAAGGCGTCATAAATGCGCCAGTCGTCGGGTAGCAACAGCTTCGCAGTGACGGGTGTCACCATCTTGATAATTTTGAATGGCCCACAAAATCGTGGCCTTAGTTTCGACGGGCCGGGCAGGTGCAGGTTCTTCGTGTCAAGGAGCACTAGTTGCCCAGCTGTCAAGACGAGTTCCCGTCGTAGAAGGTCGGTGTATTTTCGGGAAGTGATATTCGCCTTGCGGATTGCGTCTGCGGCCTTTTCGCGGACTTTCTGAAGTTCTGTCACAAATGTTTGTGACCTCAGGACCGGGTTGTCGAGAGTAGTCGCTGTAGGAATCGCCGGATCCATCCCGTAATTCAGGAAAAACGGGGAGTGATTAGTCGTGCTGGACGGGGCGTTGTTGAATGCGAACTCCAACATGGCGAGCGATTCTTCCCACGGGCAGGGTCGGGGCAGTTTGTCCTGATCAGCTGCTCCATGGTCTGATTGGTCCGCTCGGTCTGGCCGTCCGTCTGTGGGTGGTATGCCGATGAGAACTGTAGTTTCGTGCCGTACTGCGCCCATGTCTCCTTCCAAAATTTCGATGTGAACTTCGGGTCTCGGTCGCTGATGATCGATGAAGGGATTCCGTGCAGTCGCACGACCGTTGAGATGAAGAGGCGCGCAGTTTCCTCGGCTGTGATTGTTGTTCGGCATGGGGCAAAATGCGCCATCTTTGTGAAGCGATCGACGACGACGAGCACGGCGTCGTTGCCGGACGGCCCAGCTGGCATCCCCGTGACAAAGTCCATTGTCACATGCTGCCACGGTCGTTCGGGTGGCTCGAGGGGTTGCAGCAGCCCAGCTGGTCGTTGACGTGTCGATTTCATAGCTTGGCACACCCTGCATGAGGACACATATCGCTGCACGTCGTTAGAGGAGTCAGGCCAGTAATATTGACGGTGCAGTAATTTCTGGGTTTTATCAACCCCGAAGTGTCCGGAGAAATTCGAATCGTGGACCTCTTGGATAAGGAGTTCACGCCGCAGCCGGTAAGCGGGAACCCAAATCCGGCCAGTTCCAGCTTTTAGGTAATAATCCCCTTTCTACGTCGTGGCCTGCTAATGATTCCCAGTCGTGAAAAACGTGTCCGTAGTGTAGCCGTGGGTGAATAGTCCGGTAACTAACGGGTTCGAGTGGGTGATGAGTACTACAGCGGATTGTACTGTCGGTCGGGTAAGGGCGTCGGCGATGTTATTCGCCCCTTTCTTGTACGTGATGCGGTAGGTGAAGTGGCTCTCCATGTAGTCCAGCCACCGAATTTGTCGCGGGTTGAGGTTGGGCTGAGCTCGCAGGTACTGCAGGGACTTGTGGTCCGTGCGAACAGTGACGTCGGCGCCCACCAAATAGCAGCGCCACAGTTTGAACGCGTGAATAATTGCGAGCATCTCCTTGTCGTGAATCGGATAGTTGCGTTCGGCTGCCTGCAGCTTGCGTGATTCGTAGGCTATCGGCTGCAACCCGTTCCCGAAATCTTGGAGTAGCACAGCTCCGATGGCGAAATCAGAGGCGTCGGTTACGACTTCGAACGGCTTCGATGGGTCGGCGATGCGCAGCACCGGAGGGGAAACGAGAAAATTCTTGAGTTCCTGGAAAGCCGCTTCTGCCTCCTCCCCCGACACAAAATTCATGTCCTTGTGCAGCAAGTCGGTCAGCGGGCCTGTTATCCCCGCCATATTTGGGAGAAACCGCCTAACGTAATTCACGAACCCCAGAAAACTCTGTAGTTCCGTGACATTCGTCGGGGACTTCCACTCCTGTATGGTCTTGATTTTCGCCGGGTCGATTTTAATGCCGTCGCGTGAGATGACGTGGCCCTAAAAACTCCAACTCCTGCTTAAAAAACTCGCACTTTGAGCCCTTGGTGATGAGTCGGTTCTCCTGCAACCGCTTAAACACTGCGTCAAGGTCGCGGAGATGTTGCTCCCGTGTCTTGCTTAAAATAGGATATCGTCCAAGTAGACGATGACACATCGGTCTAGAAGATCCCGAAAAACCCTGTTCATGGTTAACTGAAATGTCGAAGGCGCGTTCGTGAGGCCGAAAGGCATCACCATGAATTCGTAACTCCCGTAGCGTGTGCGAAACGCAGTCTTGTGACAATCGTCGGCGAAGACACGAATCTGGTGGTAACCGCCACGTAAGTTAATCTTCGAGAAATATCGAGCGCCGCGAAGTTGGTCGAGGAGGTCGTCGGTGCGTGGGATTGGGTAGCGAGACTTGATGGTGACCTGGTTTAGCGCGCGATAGTCCATGCACATGCGAAGCCCGCCGTCTTTTTTCGGAGTGAACAGGATCGGTGCTGCGAAGGGAGATGTGCTGGCCCGGATGAATCCTTTCTCCAACAGTACGTCAATTTGACTTCGCAGCTCCTCGAGTTCCGGCTGGGTCAACCGCCACTGTGTCTGAACAGTCGACTGCGCACCAGGTTCCAGCTGGATTTTGTGGTCCTCAGGTCTCTCGGGTGGCAGTCCAGGTGGCAGATCGTCGGGGAAAATGCCGGGGTACCTTCGAATCAGCTCCGCTAAATCCGGCGGTACAGCTGCACACAGCTTCTCGATGTCCTTTTCGTCGGTGTCAACTGCCAACTCGCGTAAGCAGACAGCGAACAGCTGCGCGCCCCTGTTGAAGTGGCGAGCTATAGTGATAGCTTTGACGCACGGGGTTTGGATGTAGTCAGGTGTCCATGCAGGCAATGTGATGAGCCCCTCGTGCTTGTTGATGCTGCACGATCACGTTGTCCAGTCGATGACGGGGTTGTGCCGTCGCAGCCAATCACGTCCCAGCAGCACGTCGCAGCCGTCCAGTGTCGTCGCGAGGAACTTCATGCTGAAGCCGAAATCGTCGCCAAGTTGAAGAGGCTATGGCTGGCCCCTCCATGGACGAACATTTTCAAGTTATTTTTTAACACCTTGCCAGCGACCAACACAGGGTGATCCACATGATTATCCCCGTTATTCGGCCGAGTGCGATCGATTGCATGAATCGAAACCACGACTCGGTGGGGATGGTGGGGTTCGGGCGACAGAGCACAGTCAGTAAAGGGCCCGCTAATTACTGACTCTTCCCATTTCCCTGCTCCTTCCTGTCGTTCCCCGTCAGCGGCGTTTTCTCGTGGCAGTCTTTCATGTAGTGACCCGTCTTCCCACACCGGTAACACGGTCCCTTAGGAGGGCGGTCGGGTGTATGGACGGCGTTGATCGTGGCCCGATGGGTCTGGCCACGAAAGCGGTTTCCATCCCCGGAAGCTGCTCTCGCGTACTGCATCAGCGCATCTGTTGACTCCGCCAGCCGTACTGCTTCAAGAAATGATGTCGGGCGGCCCCTGCGAACCTCGTATTGAATTTCGTACTTGAGGCCGCTGATATACTTATCCAACCGCTCTGCTTCCGACATGTCATCAACTTGGTCGGCGAGGCCCATATATGACGTCGTGTAGTCTTGGACAGAAGCCATCTGCGACCATGCACGCAGCTTCATGCGAGCTTGCTCCGAGGCGGATACGTGCTCGAAGCGATCTTGTAAGGCTGCGCCCCACTCTTTCCACGTGCGTATCGTGGTCACTCCGAAGATTGATTCTGCCACTTGATTAGTCACTGTTGAGGTCCAGTCTGCCGCATGCGTCACACCTGTCGGCGTCTCCGTTTCCAAGGTCCGGCGCCACCATTCAAGCGCTGCATCTCAAAGAAGCGAAACCGCGGAATTAATACGCGTGGCGTCGTCATTAACTCCTGCTGCAGTGAAGAAGACTTCGACCCCGAACAGCCACCCCTTTACTGTAACCGTCTTGTCCGTAGGATTAAACGGGGGCGGGTTGACGGGTTTTATCTTGATCGTCGTTACTGCAACTAGTGTTGTGTCAGAACATATATATAGCTTATGCTGTTGTGTAGGCTATAGTGGGGTATCCCATAGGGGGTACAACCCAATTAAGGTTTCCTATATGTACTCACTTCATTCATAGTTCATTCATTCTTGTTCAAATCTTCTCATGTTATCAGAGCGAAGGTCTCGGGTTCGAATCCCAGTGTGTGCACTTCGGGCATCCCAGTGCAGGGGGGTGTCAGAGGTCCACTGGTGATCCCCGATTGATCCTAGGGAAGGGTTACAGGCATGTTGGCCTGGGGGGTTATGGGCGCACTGACCCGCTACTTAACAAGCCCTTTTATCCCAATGGTCTAGTGGTTGGGATTCTGACATAGTTCATTCATTCTTGTTCAAATCTTCTCATGTTGCTGCCGCTCGCTGCCTGTCTTCCTCTTCGAAGTCACGTGTGAGCGCGTCCAAGGGATTGCTCACCGCTTGACTGTTGCCCTCGCCTTCTTCAACGGGCGACACCTGACGCGCTTCACCTCGCGTCTGGCGTAGCTCGGCGTTTTCTTCACGCAGTGTTGTCACTTCCGCCATTAACGACTTCATGCCCTCCTGCATCTGTGCCACTTGCGCCATCAACATGTTAACCGCCTCCTGATCCATGTGCCTAGCGCTACGTCTGGTGGGCAATCGGGTCTCCGTGGCCTTCAGGCAAGTGAAAACACGAACTATCGGAGTCGGGCAGGATTGAATTAACAATCCCTGCGGCCAACCGTCGTGTAGTCACTAAACCAGCCACACCCGTGCCACCAAACTACCCTCAGAAAAGCGGGGTGAACTAGGAAAGTAGCTCTGATACCAGGTGTTATGAGTTGTAAATGAGAGTGCGCAGGTAAACGAATAACGAGACTGTGATTGAATGAACTGAGAATACAATGAAGGCACGGACTAATGTAGGAACTAGCCTAGCTAGGAGGGAACCTCGGACGAGCGAGGTTGGGTGCAGGTTTGGCGATTGGGAAATGCCGAAGGCGACGCGAGGAGCCTCGGCAACGTTGAAATCGGCCGAACGTGCAAAGTCCGAAAATCGGGCTGTACGCGAAGAAGTCAACCCCGATAAGGAATTCGAGAAAATTCCTTACAGTTTTGGCCTTGTCCTCTACGCTATTCTCTCAACATTTAGGAAAATAGCTTTGGTTTTAGTTGTGATCAAAGCTATAAGAACAGAAGAAAACCAACCACACGCACACGCACTGTGCGATCACAATCAACCTTTCCAGACGATACACCAGCAGCAACTTTCGCCTGTGGCCGAAACTACCCATACGCGAGCAGCTACTAGCGAATGTGTTTACCCCGACCAAGTCGCTGACGACATGAACCCGCGTCGACAGCCCAATTCCCCTTATTTGCGATGAATTCTGTCCGGAGTTTGCGGCCGCAGATTGCGCTGATTGCTGTGCTGCTAATTTCCCCGGTACTCAGAGCCCCGCCACTGCTGTTCGAAGGATGGGGAGTTGGAGGGGACGTGCGCGGATGGGGGAGCAGCGGAGGGATGCGGGGGGGATTACAGGGCGGGTGGGGCGTGGGGACGGCTGCGGCGGGGGCAACAATGGCGGCGGAGTGCTTGGAGGTGGGCCGGCGACTGCAGCAGGCCATGTGGGACATCGAGCAGCGGTGAGTGGGGAGGGGGGAGAGATGGGCGAGCAGCGGTGAGTGGGGAGGGGGGAGAGATGGGCGAGCAGCGGTGAGTGGGGGGGGGAGAGATGGGCGAGCAGCGGTGAGCATCGAGCAGGGAGCGCAGCGAGCAGCGGTGATCGGTGAGGGGGCCGGGATGGGCGAGCAGCGGTGAGCAGCGAGCAGCGGTGAGCGGTGAGGGGGACGAGATGGCGCGCTGAGTGCAGCGAGCAGCGGTGGGAGGAGTGAGATGGGAGAGCATCATGCAGCAGTGACGGGGAGAGATGGCAGCAGCGTTGAGCGCAGTGAGGTGCGGTGAAGGGGGGAGACGGAGAGGGCATGGGGATATCGGAAATGTGGAAGACTAGGAGGTGGACGCGGAGGGCTGCAGCGCGCAATTCTGGAGTTGAGAAGAGCGACCAGCACACTGTGGCGCGGTCGGGGAAGGGCTTTCCTTCCCACTCGCAGACGTCTCCCTCCTTTCCCCCCCCTTCCAACCCTCTCTCATCCCCTTGGGTTTCAACACTGTGTCTCACTTTCTCCCCTGCCGCTCTTCTTCTCACCCACGACTTGCGCCTCCCTCCCGCCTCCTTGCGCTTCTCACTCTCGCGCCTCCTCTCGCTTCTGAAGCGGATCGGACCGTGTGCGTGGACCGCCTTTCCCTGCACCGTGTGCGTGGACCGCCTTTCCCTGCACCTCTTTCTGCTCTTGCTGCTGCCAGGGAGGCTGCTCACGTCCTACGTCCCCCTCCTCTCCTCCTCCGCCCCACCTCTCCCCTGTCACCCTACCCCAACCCCTTCCAGCTACGGCGTGGACGTGGTGCAGAGGAGCTTCGCGTTCGACCCGCCGCTGCACCGCTTCCTGGTGCTGCTGGCGAAGCTGCTGGCGGGGCGGCCGCTCACGGTGGTGGCGGTGGGCGGCTCCATCTCCGCCGCGGGGCACCTGCCGGGCGGCGTCATGCACGGCACCGGCACATATGGCCAGGCGCTCGTTGATTGGCTGCAGCAGGTGCGCTTGTGGACTGGCTGCAGCAGGTGCGTGGTTCTTGTGGGGAGGGCGGAAGAGAGAGGGGATGGGGGAGGATGGGAGAGGATTTGCAGAGGGTCCGGGGAGTGGACGACGGTGTTGGTCGAGGAATGATGGTGACTAATGATTTGACTCTGATAGGTGATAGAAATAGATCAATAAGTAGTTGCGCAAAGCAACCGATCATCCACCATCGTTATCACTGTGAAGCTCAGTCTACAGCAAGGGCTTGGCTGAGGCCAACACGGGCTGAGCCGGCGTTTTGAGAATGTCAGCCTGGACTAGCGGCCCTTTGGGCCAGGACTAGTCCTGCCAAAGGCAATGGGCTACTTATGGGTGCCCAATCTTGGGACTCCAAAACGAGTAAGCGTATTGTGTGATTGCATTGGCATTCTTATGCGTTACACTGAGCTTTAAGTGTGTTTTAGAGTGAACACTCGCACCGAGCAGGCTATGCTCCGTCAGTGGGTGCATGACACCGACACGGCACCGTGCAACCTCCTGGCCCTCGCACTGCTTGCACCCTCCTGTCCTGCTGCCTGCTGCTGGTAGGTAGATGGTGCATGCATACTTGGTACTGTAGGTTGCACGATGTGGGGGGGTTTGCTGCAGAAGTGGCTCGCGGGCATCGAGCTCCTCCCACTCTCCTCCTGCTGCCACTGCACCCTTCATCTTCCAAAAGAGAGCACTAGCACAAATGGATCCGGTTGCTTCAAGACAGTGGGAGAAGGCAGACTGGTATCCGTCGTTTCTTCTTCCTTCCTCGCTCTCCTCTCTGCAAGGGTCCACCCACCTCGTTCTGCCGCCACTCCCCTCCCCTTCCTTGCCAGCAAGGGCACTCAGACTTCCCTCATCCTGCTTCTGGCACCCCTCCTCTCCTAATCCCCTCGTTTCCCCATCCCTCCTCTCCCCATCCCCTCCCCAGGTGTTCCCCACACCGCCCTCAACCCCTCCGCACCGTCTCATCCGGGCCTTCCTGCCCGGAGCCGGCTCGTACGTGCTGCACTTCTGCACGGGGGAGCTGGTGGGGGCGCTGTGGGCGGACGGGGACGAGCAGCGGCGTGCAGCGGGGGAGGCGGACGTGGTGCTGCTGGAGTGCGCCGCCAATGACTGGTCCGTGCTGCAACCCGGCATGGCGCTGCCTCCAGGTATGGCGCATGGCGGTGCAGGGCAGGTGCTGTGGAAGGCACCGTGGTAGTGCTGTGGCATGGGGGAGTGGTGTGGTGGGATGGCGGTGATATCGGGGTGCAATGGCATTGTGGAATGGCATGGTTGCACGGCATGGTGGGATGGCATGAGCATGGGCTGCATGGGTTGGGTGGCGTTGCATGCGCGCCCACACACTTTCCTACGATGCCATTCCATTCCATTCCTTCCCTTCACCCCCTCACTCCATGTATTTGCCATGAGTAAGTTGGTGATGGTTACTGCAGTGAGGGTCTGGAAGCGCCTTCACCTGAATGCACACCTTGAAGTTGGCTGTCCCACTCGTTGCTTCCGTGTGTCCTGTCTGTACTTCCTTTCCGCCCTTCACCTCGCACTTCCACCCCCTTGCACCAGCTCACTCCTGCCAATCCCTCCTCTCCATCTCCCCCCTGTCTCACCACACCCCACCAGAGGGCACGCAGTACGCAGCAGCGGAGGGTCTACTGCGCCAGTTCCTACTGCTGCCATCGCACCCCCTGGTGCTCTTCCTCAACTTCGGGGTCTTCCATCCACGCGACCCGCTGCTCTCCGCCTTCCACCACTCCGCCGAGGCCCTGCTCAACCACCTCTCAGCCTACTACAGCGTCCCCGCTGTCAGCCCCTGGCGAGCCTACTTCCCCCTCGTCGCCACCGCAGCGTCCCCAACCTGCCCAGCTTCGGCCGAACCTCCCTCCGAGCCTGCCGCCAAGCCTCGCGTGCTGTCCCCGCCGTCATCCGAGCCCGCGGAGAACCTGACGTGGGCGCACATGTTTGTGGACCGCGTGCATCCCTCGGCAGCCGGGCACGGCATGGCGGGCAGCCTGGCAGCGCACCGCATCTTCTCCCTCGCCCTGCACTACCTGCGCCGCGAGGGCCTCGCTGTCTCCCGCCACCACCTGCGCCTCGACTGGGTGGACGGCAAGGCGGCGCCCTCTACTCAGTCCGCCCTGCTCTGCCCGCCCACCTCCCTCTGCCGCAAGTGCTTCGGTGACCTGGGCTTCTCGGCCCTCGGCCCGCCACTCTCGGCGCCCTGCATGCTGCCGCCGTTGCAGAGCGCGGCAGACCCGCACCCGCGCTGTGTGCTGGGCAACACTTGGAACGTCACGGCCGTGGGCGCGATGGAGTTTCACGAGGGGTACACGGCTGTTAGAGAGGCTGCCTCTAAAGGGGATGCGGCGAGTGTGAAGAGGATCGCGGAGGCGAACGCATCATGGGTGCAGGAGGCGTGTGGGCCGCTGGTGCCGCAGATCCTGTGCTGGAAGGCCCAGATTGCCCGCGCTCCTCTGCGTGTGGCTGTGGATGTGCGGGGGGCTGCATGGGGCATAGGCGTGGTGTACAAGATGCTGGACTGGCAGAAGCAGGAGCACAAGATGGACGGTGCAGATGTAAAGGTGAATGGCCGGGATGTGGGGTTCTTGCCGGTGCCTGTGGTGGGGAATACTCTCACTCACTGGCGGCTCAACAGCAGCCTTATTCGTTTAGAGGATGGGGAAGTGCGGGAGGGGCATGTTTCATTGACTATTGTGCCGCGTACAAAATGGTTTCACATGGTGGCGCTGGTGGTTGAATAATTACCGGTTTCACGGTAGTGCCGTAGTTTCACAACTGGTGTTCTACTACTGGTTACCCCTCCCTGGGTCCCAACTACCTACCCTTATCATCGGAATTTCTAGAAAATTCCGCACCGCAATAAGGTTACGTACGGTACAACTGTATGCGCCAACAGGTCGCAGTTCAGGTAGGCATGGAAGCAAACAGGATTAAGAACGTACCGTAGGTACCTTATGCGGTTTAGCTCCCAACCTGACTGCTGTAGGACTCCAAAACGCTGTGCACACCCTTCACCATTTTCACATACAGTACTGATAGGTAATAGTAGGTACTACTAGGTACTCACATTACTCACAAAGAACGAATGAACGAAAGAAGACGAGCATGCTACCGCCCATAATATCATGCAGATGGTGTTGCAGAAAGAATAGGGGACCCAAACGATGTGCCGTCACTTAAGGCCCGCTTATGCAAGCTGCGCCTAGGCACTACCACAAACAGAGGACGTGCCTTACTCCCTGCTCTTCTCCCTTGGAGTTCCCCTCTTCCGGAAGCTTCCGGCCCGCTTGAAAGTTCAGCTGATTCAAAACGGCCGCAAATCTGGTCAGAGCTCACGGTCTTTACAGGGCGCTTGGAAGAAGGAAGGTTCCTGGAAGGCCCGGAAGACAATGAGAATGCTGCAGCAGTCACAGCAGCACCAGTAACCGTTGCAGCACGGGCAGCAGCAGAAGCAGCGGCATCTGCCGGGGCCGTTGTTCCCTGACTAGACTCAGCAGCCTCACCAGCGATCCTATCAAAAACATTTCCTGCCGGCCTTGCCATGGCAGCTGCAGCAATGGCAGCGGCAGGTGAGGCATCTGGGTCAAGGCTCCACGACACGCGCTTGCCGGGCCCTGGAGATGCTGCCGTGGTGCTGGCAGACTTCAAGATGGACCGGCGCGCACACGGGGAGGCAAATCTTGGAGAAACTGCAGTGGTGCTGGCTGATTTGAAGGTGGATGGGCGAGCAAAGGGGGAGTTGACTCCTGGAGAAGAAGCTGTGGAGGTTCTCCCAGCTGATTGCACGCTGGAACGGCGAGCAGCAGGGGATGGAGGCGCGGTGGAGGAGTGCGAGAGAGTGAGAGGAGGGGATTGAGACACAGGAGTGAGAGGAGGGGACAGCGGCAAGGGAGTCAGAGGGGATTGAGACGACGGAGGGAGAGGAGGGGATTGAGATGGAGTGAGAGAAGGGGATTGAGCTGAGGGGGAGAGATGAGGAGATTGATATGAGGGGGTGAGAGGAGGGGATCGAGACGAGGGAGTGAACGGAGGGGATCGAGGAGGTCGGTGTAACTTTAGAATCAACCCAGAAGGAGAATGACAGGGGCTGAGAGGAAAGGAAACTTTGGGGTGTGTGAAAGTTCTTGCTACAGATTCTGCTACAGCATGCCGGTTGGCAGCAACAGCAGCAGCTGTAGTCAATACTCCCGTCACAACTTGCGACTTTACAGCTTCCGCCGCTGCTGCCGCGGCTGCTGCAACCTTAGCAGCAGAAAAAGCAAGCCGGCCAGAATACTCAGAGCTGTGATGACAGTCACTATTCATAACCATCGAAGTAAAGTGTTGGCTGTGCCTGTGCCTGTGCTTGTGCTTGCTCGTTTCTCTCCTTGCAACACCGTCCTTCATTCCGCCTCCTCCCTCTTCCCCTTCTCCTTTTCCTCCTCCTCCCCCTTCTCCATTCCCTCCCAGCCTACCAGCAGAGGCCAGCCCCGGAAGCCCATAGCTCTCTGGAGGAGCAATCAGCCTCCACACGCCCGTGGCATTAATATCCGTATCAGATCTGCTTTTAAAGAGTTGATACGCCGCTCGGCTGGAGCATGCAGCCCTGGACAGTAACGGAGCTGCCTTATACGAGGCCGAATGTGAGGGGGAAGAAGACGGAGAAGAAGAGGGAGAAGAAGGAGAGGAAGAGAAGGACCACGAGGGAACCGGCAGAGCAGTGGACATGTGACACGAAATTACAGGGCTGCGGAAAAGCCTATCCTGTCGCTCCTGCTGCTGCTGCTGCTTCCCCAGCAGGTGCGAGCTGCCATGGCCTTTTTCGGGCAGCTGTGAGCTGCCATGGCCTTTTTCGGGTAGGTGCGAGCTGTCATGGTGGCGATTCTCCAGACGCTTGAGAGCAGGTCGGTGCAGAGTGGGGCAGAGGATTCGCCAAGTGCTGTGCGCATACAGCACTGCTTGCACCGCCTCCCTCGCTTGCTCCCTCTGCTCTGCTTCTTTCTCCGCCTCCTCTGCCTCCCAGGCTTGCCTTGCTGCCTTCTCCACTTGCTCCTTCTCATCTGCTTCCCTTGCAGTCTTACCCCATTCCTCCTCCTCCGCTTCCTCCACTCCTCTCTCCTCGTGTTCAATCTTTGAATCTCCAACACCGATTCTTGAGATCCTTCTCAGCGATGCTCCTCCGCTTATGCCGCCCCGCGCTCCCCTCTCCTCGCTCTTATTTCTCGGGTCTTGAAGTCCGGATTGACTTCCGCCCGCCTCTCTGTTGGCTGCTTCCGCGGGCGAGCGCGATGCGGAGGTGCCAAAGCAGAGATTGGGGGAGCGACCTGCGGGGACGAGGGAGAGTGTGGAGAGGGGGAGAAAGAGGTGGGGGAAGGGGAAGGAAGGAGGAGGAGGGGAAGGGGGAGAGGGAGGGGGAAGGGGAGGTGAAGGAGGTCTTGAATTTAGCAGTTCTAGCAAGGGTTTTCAGTTTACGTCCACGTCTTCTTCTTCCTTGTCCGATCATCATCAAGTAGACAAGATCAAACAAATGAACGAGCTTGGCTTCTTCATAATTGTTCAGCAAAAGGGAAAACGCGGAGAAAAGCGAGATGCGAGATGGAGTAATCATGGAGGGGGAGGAGCGAGCGAGGAGAACCAGAGGATGCCGTAGCGGGGAAAGGAGAATAAGTTGGCGCAAGGAGGGCAAGGAGGGAGCAAGGAGAGCATTGAACGGGCTAAGAGCTAGAAAGCGAAGCAAAGGGTGCAATGCAGGAGTGAGGATTTTGAGTAGGTAGGGGAGTAAGAGAGCAGCAGGATTGGCTAGCGAATGGAGAGGGGTGAAAGAGGATGGCTTGGAGAGGGGATGGTCGAAGGAACCAGACTGGTATAATACCTGGTCCCACTATTTCGCCAAAGGATTCTGCTTTTTTCGCCCACTCGCGAACGCGATCCAGCAAATCGCGCATGGAATGTTTCAGCTGCCCGCTCGTCACCAGCTCGTCGTCCGCTGCGATGGTTACAATCCTCCACGAAATCGGCATGCTGTTTCGCCCAGATCCCAGCAGTCGCAGGGGCATCGCCAGCAGCGGAAAAACGTCGTACACGTCTCCAGGATCGCGCGCCTGCGACCCGATCTCCAGCGCCTCCAGCGGCGCATTGTCGCACGCCGTCAACAGCGAATCTGTGACCTCATTATCCGGCGACTCGTCCTGGCGGCCGTCCGAGCCGCCAGAATTGCCATTCGCATTGCCGTGCGCGAGCACGCACGTCTGCGGCAGGATACCCAGATTCCACGGCGACGCCAGTAGGAGCGCCGACGACGACGGCGACGGCTGCACCTTGGTAAGACTGCCGTCTAGGGCCATTACGACCATCCGCTTCTCCAACAGGAAAAGCGGGTCATCGCGGCGCCGAAGCTTTCGGCTCCCGCAATCGGCGGAGGGGGATTTCTTGGGGGAACGGCAGACGAAGGAGAAGGCGGAGGTGGGGAAGGGGGAAACGCTGGGGTGGCGCAGCGGGGAGGAGGAGCCGGTGGCGGGAGAAGCGGGAGGCGGAATGAGGAGGATGTCGTGCCAGATGGAGGACACGTGGCCGGCGTTGATTAGCGGCAGAAGGTTGGTGGACGATCCGACGGTCCGAGTCCGCATCATGATGCTGTAACTAGGACTACTACTATCAGTTACAGCGAGGCGAGGTCTGCCGCAGTGAATCACCCGAGTGATGCAATGATATGCGGCTGAAATTTAGTAAGGCGCCAGGCGCAGGTGACCTCAGATACGATGATGGACATGGAGGCTTCACGCCAGGGCTTCTCAATTTCAGAGGCTTCTGAGAAGGAGAATAGTAGCGGCGTCTCGTGTTGGTACGACGAATTCATCCCCAGTCGCCAGCGGTGAAAACGCTGGGATGGGAGCAGCACTGCTCGCAGTGGTCCTTCCGCACCTGCAAGCAACAGTCTGAATACGACGACGTTGACCGACAAATCCGACATCGGAATCTTTCGCTATTCGTCTCCTGTCTGGCGCTCCCGCAAAGCAAAGCACGCGCGTCTTGGCCTGAGGAGCCATGTGATGTGATCAGCCAACGGAAACTCTTCTCTGCACTGGGCACCTAGTGTAGCGTAAGGCGGCTGTGCGACTGAGCAACTCGTGAGGCAGCAGTGTTAACGAGTTGTCGGGGTGGTCATAAAGATTATCGTGCGAGTGCATGGCATGCTCAGATCAATTATGTCATAACTAATGTCTCGGAATGCGACTTGGGCGTTGATGGTCTAAGCAGGTATGGCTGGGAGGTCGGGAAAATGGGAATATGGGCAGGCTTGGAACATGGGGTTTCCGTAGTTGTCTTGGAGCTCCGAACCAGATGACCGAACTGAAACCGAACCTACTGGTGAACGTACCTGGTGAGCTGTTTGCTGCAACAAGCCCCAAACCAAAGCTCGGCTAGGCTCGCACGATTTTCAAAACATGAATCAGCCAAAGTGGTCCCAAACAGACCCCTATTTTCCTGCCGCCTGGCCTCAGCGAGATTTGGGTAGAAAAATGCAAGATTCCCCGGCGTTAGGTTTACGTAGATGCTGCAATACTGTTACGAGTGCATTTGAATGAAGCTAGAGAGGATTTCACTAAAGGGGCAAAATGAAAGGAAAACCAATTTTCCCTACGTAGTCCGTCAACGTCGCCGCGACCATTGCGCATGCATCCCGCCGACGTCGGGGGCCCAAATCACTCCACACGTCACCCTCGTGCCTCCGTCGTCGACGAGGTTGCCGTCGCATTCGTTGTTCCCAGGTCGGGGAGAGGCGAACGCACCGTCCGCTTCAGCACGGAGAGTTGGTTGCTCACGCGCCCACTGCGCACGAGTTCTTAGGAGCAGCACCTCCAAGTCCGCTCCGCCGTACTCGCCAGGTGGGGTGTGTTGCGATCAAAAGTTGATCGTGCCTAGGATCACCTCAGGAAGGTTCGCACACGACTGAGTAGTGGTGGTGGGCCCTGACCTCAATAGCAGAGTGAATATAAAATGCTTGAGATGATTTAAAACATGCGAGTACAAGGGTATAAATAAGAGTACAAGAAGGAATACGAATCGACCTAGCTAGACATGTACTCTAAGGGGTACATTCCCTTATTACATCGAATTCCAACCGTGCGACTCCAGACAGTTACGAAACTGTCCGGGAAGAATCCTCGCCACTGCTGCTGCCTGATGCTGTCTGCCCGACGGTCCAGATCCTTTCGTAACTGTACGACCCTTCGCGTCACTTCCGTCCCATCGTCTTCATTCTCGGTAGTGTATGCTTCGATTGCAGCGGCAAGGAGTGCACACTGATTCTTCAATAATTACTATTCGTAACACCCCCCTTCACTCCTGGCCGTAGCGAGTCTTGACCCACTTGACTACTCCGCTGAGTTCGAAGCAGTGTTAGTACTGCTGACGTGACAGCTTCTTCGTGAGAAAGTCAGCTACCATATCACCCGTCGGGCAGTAGGTCAGGTTAACCTTGCCCTTGTCAACTTCGTCCTTGACGAAGAAGTACCGCAGCGCGATGTGTTTGGTGCGGTTGACGAATCCATGATTGTTAGCGATCCTGATCGCGCTCTGATTGTCGCAGTGCAGGCGAAAGTTCGCCGCGGCTGGAATTTTCGCCTCCTGCAGCAGCTCCTGAAGGTAGAGGCCTTCGCGAACGGCTGCTATTGCTGCGATGAATTCAACTTCCGCCGATGACAGGGCAACTAGTTCCTGCTTCTGTGAATTCCAGGAGATGGGACCGCTGGGCTCGAGGCGGAAAAGAAAGCATGTCCTGGACCGTCGATTATCGGGGTCAGCGGCGTGATCAGCATCCACGTAGCCGATGAGGTTGAAGGACAAGGTTGGGATGGTGGAGTAGCAGAGGCCGACATTGGGTGTGGAGACGAAGAATTGAAGTGCCCGCTGAAAATCTAGTAGATTCTCAGCCGTTGGTTTGTGGGAGTACTGAGCCAACTGGCTCGCGATGTAGGAGAGGTCGGGCCTGCAGGTAACAGATGCAAAGAGTAGGCATCCCAACTGCTGCTGATAGGTGTGAAGCCCAGCAGGGGACAGGGCTTTGTTGTCAGGCTTGTGGTTGGGTCCTGGAGTGCGGTAAGGGGTGGAAAGTGGTGCAGGCGCGATGTTGAAGCGCTTGCTAAGTTCCTCTGCGTACTTGGCTGCTAAGAGATGAATAGCTTCCGACGAGTAGGAGATGTTGAGCCCGAGGAACTGCTTCACGTCATCATTGCAGGTGATGTCGACGAGACCTGCGAGGTTTTTCTCGAACTGCTCAAGCAACTCGTTGCTTGACCCTGTGTAGAGAAGGTCGTCGACGTAGACCATGAGTAGGATGTATTCGCCTCAAAATTCGCGGCGATACATCCCAGGATCGTGAGGCAATTGCTTGAACCCGATTTCAAGCAGTATGTTGTGCAGGTACTGCTGCCAGAGGCTCGGCACCTGTTTGATCCCGTTAAGGGATTTTCGCAGCTGGCAGACGCACGAATCCCCTTCGCCGTATGTGTGCGGCTGTTCCGCGTAGATCACTGCATCTACTAACGCGTACAGGAACGCGTTCTTCACATCGATTTGTCGGAGCGGTAGGCGTCGTGCGGCAGCGAAGGCGAGGTGAATCCTGACGGAGGTATGACGGTTGACCGGTGCAAATGTCTGGTCGAAGTCAATGCCATGCCTCTGATCGTAACCGCGCACTACCCAGCGCACCTTGAATCGCTCGATCGTGCCGTCAGCTGCAGTCTTTACGCGGGAGACCCATTTCCCGTAGAGAATCCTTCTCCCTTTGACTGCCGCTCGATCGACGAGCACCCAGGTATCGCGAGTTTCAAGTGCCTTGATTTATGCGTCCATCGCCTCGCGCCATTCCTTGCTGCGTGGTCCTGCGAGTGCTTGGCGAGGGTTCTTCGGCTCGATGACACGTGGCGCTGTTGAGGTGGCGGTGTGAAGTCCGAGGAGCTGGAGTCCGGTGACGGTGCTGTCGTGGCGGTGCTGTGGAGTGACCTCCTGCACGTCGTCGTCATCGCTCTCAGGTTCAGGCGGTGCTGGTGGTGCTGCGCCTCTGCCGCTTCCGCTTCCGCTTCCGCCTGCTGCGCCTGCTCCTCCTCCAGAAGAATCGTCGTCGTCGTCGTCGTAGTCATCGTCGCGGTCGCCTCTTGTGAACTCGCCTCTGGGGTCCTGCTCCAAAATTGCTGCTGCGGCTTCGTCCTCAGGTGAGGCGTAGCTGTGACCGTCATTGGCGTAGACGCGGTTTGCGTTCGCCTGCTCGTCTTCGCGAAATTGCCGGAGGAAGAGCCGCTCGTAGAAGATGACATCGCGCGCGTTCTTGATTTTCTGGCTCAAGAGGTCCGGAATGAGCCATGCTTTGTGCTCGTGGCTGATGCCGAGGTGAATCACCCAGCGCGCGCGGCTTGCAAACTTCCCGATAGTCGATGTCGGCGGGCGGTACTGCACCATGCATCCCCACACGGGGAGCATGAATGTGTCGCCTTTGGTCCCATCCATTTCACATGCGGTGATGAGTTACCGGTGATGGCGGTGGTTGACAGCAGGTTGTGCACTCGCACGGCGTGGTGCATTGCGTAGGTCCAGTAAGTCGGCGGAAGCTTCGACTGCCTCATCAGCGCCCGCACCTTCGTCATGAGGGTGCGATTCGTGCGCTCAGCTACGCCCTGCTGCTGGTGTGCGTAGGGGAGGGAAATATGGTGCTCGATTCCCTTCTGCGCGAGGTAATCCTGCAGCTCCTTGCTCCTGAACTCCGCCGCGCCGTCAGGCTGCCAGATGTTCAACTTCTCCCCAGATTGCCGCTGCGCGTGCGCCAGCCACAGGCGGAATGGTTCGTATGCTCTGCTGCGCGCTTCCACGTTTACGACCCATACGTAGCGCGTTCCCGCGTCGATGAAGGTGAGCGTGTACAGTTCATCGTTGATGCCGCAATGTCCCACATTGAGGAAGTCGTTGTACACCTTCTCCAGCTTGGTGTAGCGGTTGGTTCCGGGCTCTAGCAGGGGGAACAGCTGGTGACTCAACGCGGCTTCGAGGCAGACGGTGTAGTTGCGCGGATGTGTCGCGCCCCTTACTTTGGTACCATCGGGGTGCAGGAGTGCGCCAGGCGCAAACACGCCGGGGGGTGACCTAGGCGCTGGTGCCAGATGGCATCGTCGGCGCGGAATCCAGAGGTGCGCATGTAGCGCGCGTGTGCTTCTGTGGGATCCTCGTCGGGGGCTTGAGCAGGTGTCGCCGCTGCTTCTTCAACTTCTTCTTCTTCGCTCGCCGTCGTCAGCATTAGCGCAAGAAACTCCCTGTCGAGGATGGTGGAGAGGGGAATGTTTGTTCCAGGGATGGTTCCCGGGAAGAAAGTTGTTTTTCGCGGCTCGGGGGCAGGCCCGTAGACAATACATCGCGGAGTAGAGGGCTCAATGCCCCAATCAATGGTGTCCCAGGGGTCACTCCCCGGTTGGATGTTAGGTGGGGGCAGTGCAGGCGCAGTGCGGCGCGGCGGGCGACCAAGAGGAACAGCAGGAGGTTTGACCTCGATTTCTTCTGCTTCCCCCCTTTGGTCCTCGCGGAAAGCTCCCCAGCCGCTTGTCTCGCCGCCAGATGCGGCGCCCCATCCGCCGGTGTTGCCACCGGTGACTGCTCCCCATCCACCAGTGTTGCCGCCAGGTGCAGCTCCCCATCCGCCGGTGTCACCGCCAGTTGCGGTTCCCCATCCGCCGGTACTGCCGCCAGTTGCGGCTCCCCATCCGCCTGTATTGCCGCCGGTGTCGCTCGTGCCCCATCCGCTAGTGCCCCCCCACCCCCCTTCATTGGAGGCGCTCTCTTCTTCACCCCATCCGCTCTAGGCGAATGTGCCTCGTGACTCCGCAAGGCTCCGTTGGCAAAGTTCTTCCGCTTCGCGACGCGCCAGTTCCTCTTCTTGCGCCACGGTAAGCTTCTTCGTAGAGTCGCGCTGGTGAGCGTAGATCTCCACATTTTTTTCCTTGGTGTAGGGTCGCGGAACTCCGTGTGCATCGAAGGTGCCGACGCCGACGCCGCGCAGCATGCCTCGGAGGTGTTATGATGCAGGTCGGAGGAGAGTTTCCTTCGTGCCGTAATTGACGCGGGTGGCGGTTTCAAGCTCCTGGGTGGACATTCCTTCTTCGGGCGGTGCTTCCCGCTCTGCTTCGGCGATGGCGGCAAGCTTACAGCCGGCAATCGCGCTCGTTGAGGCTGTGGGCGTATGGCAGTCTCTGCAGATGCCGTCGGGGTCGGGATCATGCAGCGCCGTTTCGCGGGTGTGAGCGTGATGAGGCACCCACGGTCTTCCATCAGGGTGCTTCCAATCACGGTGGTGAATGTGTTCGAAGCGCAAGGGGACGAGATCGATGAGCTCCTGCGAGTCACCGCTGCAGTGCTGCAGTCGGGAATACTGAAGTCGAGGATGTAAACTCCGTTTTCGGAGTGCGTTCGCCTGATCTGCTTGCGTGTCTTGTCCGGCATCGTGAAGTGGAGTAAATGTCACGTGTCTCGGGGTCGGTGCTTAGGTCGACCCCGTAATCCATGAGTTGCGCCGCCGAGAGGAGATTGAAGCGAAGGTTCTGCACGATCAGCACATCGTTCAGCGTGATGTGCGTCCTGCTCCCACGGGCCTTGAGCACAACGATGCCTTGCGCGCTTGCGCGCAGGCGCGTGTTGTTCGTTAGGGCGACGTAGGTGACGGTGGGGGTGGAGACGGCGTTGGATATGACGCTCGGAGCCCACCATATGCTGTCCACAGCAGCTATCCAGGTACCATGTGTTGTAGCGCCTGTTGTCATTACGTGCGAGCAGCGCCAGTCGCGGAGTAACGATGTGCGGTGTGTCAAACTTGAGGAACTGTTCGCGCGCGATCTGTTATGTGATGCTATCATTTGCATTCACGTCTGTCTGCCTCCCATCATATGTTCGTGCGTTGCATGCATGGTGTGAGCGTGCGCAAGAATTGTGTTTGGTGTGGTTTGGATTCTCTGGGTATGTGTGAATGATATTTTGCTTGAGCAGATATGTGAAATGACTTCTCTACTCGAGAGCTTTCCGACGAACCAAGAATCGTCCCGATCGGAGCAAGAACGAGAAAGTTATGATCGTTCGAAGTTTTGATTGTGATGCGGCAACTATGGGACTCAATATGAGGTATAGACTTTTGGGGTTTGGGAAATTCGTCACTACTACTGTAGATGATGCCAAGTGGTTGGGAGAAGCCAAACTAGGTTGGCAAGTGTGGCCAAGTTGGGTGAGATGGATGGCATGGGTTGAGAAAGTGACAAATGTCAAAGTTGGGGTGCCTATAGGGAGGGGAATTGTGTGGTATGGGGTTTCCTTAGTTGGGGACTCCCTTGGGACCTTCCCTCTCGTCCTCCTCATCCCCTCCCACCTGGTTTATTGCTACTCTAACTTTCTTGTGTGAACTTGTGTGAACTCTTGTGATTGAGTTAAGTTCCTATGGCAGCATACCCCCCTGTTCGCCGAAATTGATAAGTTGAGAAAGAATTCACCTGTTGATACGATTCAATTTGGGAATTGTAGCTACGGTCTCTAAAGCTACAACATATCCAAAATTGGTGAAGTTTTGACAGTGCGTTTTTCGTCGACGGCGTTTCTTGTGAGCGCGACGATTCTGTCCAGAAATTGAGACCAACGATTTTGTGATATTTCGGCCTCTAAGCTTCCTAGACTCCGTCCTTAGTCTCTAACACGATCTAATCGATCGGTGCCGCCCGCATATCAGGTACGTGCGGGGGGCTCTCAAGCAGCGATACTGGAAGATTCCAGTCCTGGTTGTCATCGTCCGTGAAGTCGTGGCGCGTGCTGAAAGGATTGTTGTTCGAGAACGCCTTGATTGGTTCTTGTGCTGGTTCAGGTGACGGTGAGCGCGCACGGGGACGACGAAATCCGCTCGTCATTGTCATGTTGCCCATGACGTTGCGGATGGGCTCAGTTGGTGGCTGCTGCTGCTGATGCTGAATCGTTGGATTCAGGTTGCGCGGCGGGGGTTGATGCCCCTGGGCAGGACGCGTGTAATTTCGTGCGTCTTGTCGGCCGGACCAGTTGTTCGGATTGGTCTGATGAGGGCGAGATCGATGTTTGCATCGATCTGCCAGGTGCTCGAAGTTTATGCAAATCTTGCAGTAACGGCGCCGCGGCCGTCGCTCCTCCGTGTTGTCGGCGTAGAAGGCGAGGCGTTCCCTGTCTCGTCGCGGCACTCGTCGCTGCTGGTCCATATCCCGTTGTTCGACGAGGAGGGCGGCGCATAGGGCGGCCTCTGAGATGACCCCCTGCTGTCGGAGAAGCGCCTTGCAGGACCGTTACTCTGGGCCGAGCCCTTGAAGCACAATGTTCACGAAGATCTCCTCAGAGATCGTGCTTCCCAATTTCGCGATTTGATCGCGTAAGCTCCGACAGCGATTGATGTAACTGTTGGCCTTCTCCCCTGTTGCTATTCTTGTTTCTAGTAGCTGATGGAGTAGGCGGCTCGACGAAACCGAATCCTTCGGTTGGTAGACGCCGTTCAGGTGGCGCCAAGCGTCGAGAGCTGGAGCAGGTGATGTTTTCTATGAGCGAATGCTCAATTGCTCCGTTGGCGACATGTTTCGCAGAAGAACTCCGTACGATATTAGGGACTCGTTGTAGTACCTTGCCTTGGCGTCGTCGGTGTCTTCAGCGGGTCCGGTGTAACTCTCGTCGAAATAGTGGAAAATCTACGCGTTTTGCAGCAGTAGCTCTAGTTCGAAGCTCCACGTATAGAAGTCTCTGTCGTCAAAGCACGCACTTGTCTTATTTTTTTATATGCTCAAAAACCTTGATTGCGCATAGAGAATTGCCTCTTCGCTGGGACGGGGATTTTTGGGAGTTGAGCCATTAGTGTCGAGGGAGAAAGTATGCGGGGCGGTATTGTGGCCGTTCGAGGCCGGTTGACAGGGTTGGGAAGAAGTTCCCGCGTCGCCGTTCCGCAATGTCTGGAGTTGTTGCTCCAGGCTGGTGAGTCGCTGAAGCATCTGTGCGAGGGCGGTGGTTCCAATCGTCGTCGTTTCCTCGTTTGACGCAGCCGGGTTGGTTTGTGCTTCAGCCGTCAGATTCGTCTGACCACCGGATACTCCGGCCATTCTCACACGAGAGCGTGTGCCGGACGCCACTTTCCGATCGTCGAATATTTCGGAGTTGGCAGTGCGAAGGATTCCTGAGTCGCTCTCATACCATGTTGCGATCAAAAGTTAATCGTGCCTAGGATCACCTCAGGAAGGTTCGCACACGATTGAGTAGTGGTGGTGGGCCCGGACCTCAATAGCAGAGTGAATATAAAATGCTTGATATGATTTAAAACATGCGAGTACAAGGGTATAAATAAGAGTACAGGAAGGATTACTAATCGACATAGCTAGCCATGTACTCTAAGGGGTACATTGTGAGAGTACGCCGGCTTATGCTGGCTTTGCTAGCTTGCCTGGACTTTATTATGCTATATCTAGCTTGGGTTGATTTTATCATGCATAGATATGCTTGATTTCATAGGTTAGGTGCATTCCTATATTCTATTATAGTTATAGCACCGAACCAGGTTACGTGTACCGAACTCAAGCCTATTCGGTTTCCACCGAATTGCTTTCTACTGAGTTTGGGAAGGTTCTGTTCGGGACGCTTCGCGACCCTCAGAACATTCGCGTAACACCTGGGTTACCTGCCTTGTGTCGAGCCTATATATAGCCTCGTGTTGTACCCAGGTGAATCAATCAATTACAATTCTCTTTTCTGAGCTCGATCCTAGATCCTCACACTTGGTAATCAGAGCCCGTTTACACGCGAAAGTTTTTCGACCACTAAAACCGAGTCTTCAAAAAACCGCGGGGGCGACGCCTGTTAAACACCGATTTCGGGTACGTAAAACCGGTTCCGTGTTTTTCGCTCCCCCTCGTTTCGGTTTTTTCGAACGCGCAATGTCAGGCATGGAGGGCCAAGGCGACAATTACGCGACGACAAGCGACATCGCCCGACTTCGCACCGACGTGGAACAGACGCAGGCGGCGATCCGGCGAATTGAGGCCCTGCTGACAGCCCAATCAGAAGCAGCCACCGCAGCAGCAGCGAAGGTAGCAGCGACGGCAGCAGCAGCAGTGGCGACACCGACATTTCACGGACCGATGGCACGACCCTCGCCGAACCTCGAAGCAGCTCGCCCGAGGCTCCCTGAAGCGTTCGATCCCAGCGCGAAAGGATCTGACGTTCGACGATTCGTGGCAACCCTCGAAATTTATTTCAAGGCCATCGGCTGTTCGACCCCGACAAATAACGCAGCATGGATTCGGCTCGCAGCAACACTGTTGAGGGGACCAGCACTCGAGTGATTTATTACACTGACGTGGCTGCAGTTTCGGGAGGATCTAATCGAACGCTTCGAACCAATCAATTCGGTCTACATGGCGCGGCAGCAGATTCACCGACACAAACAGTACGGCAGCGTAGCACAGTACACGCAGCAGATGGAATTACTGTTCAACCGAATCACTGACCTGACCGAAGGCGAAAAAATCCAGGCGTACACCGAATGATTAAAAATGGAGACTCGACGGCAGGTGATTTCGGCGAACTACAGTAGCTACCGCGACATCGTACCGGCAGCAGAAAGGTACGACGCGTTGACGAGAGGTCAACCCAACACACGACGCTACGTGCCAAACCGTACATTTGGCCCGGAGCGATCGGCACCCCCCACGTTTGCCGAACCGATGGAAATCGACAAATACGACGCGAAGCAGTAGCCGGCAAAATGCGAATTTTGCGGCGCAGCGGGACATCATTTTTTGTCGTGCTACAAGATAAAAAAAAAGCACGTGTGGCACTGCTGGGCAGCAACAGTGGAGCACCCCCAAAGTAAAAAAACGGGAATCGCCAGTAGCCGCGGATCGACCTGGCGATCGCGTAAAGATCCGAAAAGCAGAAAAGGGCGACGATGTGGCGACGGGTGAAAAAAGGAGAAAATGATGGCGTGAATATAAAACGTCACAACCGGCCGGCATCAGGGGAAATCGCCGAGCGAATGGAGGCTCCGCAAAAAAAGACTCTACACCGACCGGGAAACTCCAGCCGAACACCCACGAAAGTAAGAATTCGTTAAAAGTATCCTATAAAGATACTATAACGAAAAATATTGCTTCTCGTGGTTTTCAAGCCTTTGAAAAATCAGGGGAGATTTAGAGGCCAAGAAAAAGCCTTTAGAGATTATTCAGGTACCTGAGAAGTTGGGCAAAGTACTACGGAGCGTAGAAAAGGGTCGTGCGTTCCGTGGAGTTAATATTCTCTCCCCGCAGCCCAGTGTTAAGGCTCCCCGTTGCCCACAGGTGAAGCCTACACAGCTGCAAAGGCTTAGAGGAAAATTCCAGGCTCCTGAGAAGTTGTACAAGCCTCGGAAAAATCCTCCTACCCCCCAGGTGAAGTTGGAAGAGAAAAGTGCTGAGTCAGGTATAGGAAATAGGGATGGTATTCATTTTGATGTACCCTATGATCCTATTAATGGGACCCTCTTTGGCTATTCAGCGCAGCAGGCACCACTACTACTCGAGGTGTTATGCAAAGGACGACGCCTCTGTGAATTAAGAAAACAGGAATGAAATGACTAAGTGAAAGTTGGGTACAAAAAACAAACCCTAGAAAACTGTACCCCATATGTGCTACCCCACTATAGCCTACAGTAGCTATGTCATATAAATCTGACACACCCCCATAGGCAAAGTGGGGGAGAACAAGGGGTCACAAGACCAGTCAAGCAAAGCAAAACAAGCTCAGGGTGGATCACAAAGTCACCACACATTCCGAGCACAAGTTCAAGGCCACAAGGCCAGTTCACATGCAGGATTGCATATATATATATATAAGACTAGACAAGCAAGAGCAGGTGTATATATATATGCAACAGTACAAACAAGGTCAAGGGGTGAGCAAGTGAGGCAAGGTAGGCACAAGACCAAGCTGAGTACAGAAGCGCTGATGATCATAAGGCGCAAGTGCCTTGGTGAAGATATCAGCAGTGTTGGCCTCAGAGGCCACGTACGCAAGCCGCAGCTGACCACGCTGCTGTAGCTCACGAGCAAGGAAGTAGCGGAGAGCAATGTGCTTCGTTCTGTGCTCCAGTCTCTGCTCTCGACACAAGGCCAGCATGGCCTTGTTGTCTACGTACAGCACTGGAGGAGAACGAGGCGGCTCTCCGAGGTCAGTCAGCAGGTAGGTGAGCCAGCGAAGTGTGAAAAGGAGAAAGCGAATGAATGAACTATGAATGAAGTGAGTACATATAGGAAACCCTAATTGGGTTGTACCCCCTATGGGATACCCCACTATGGCCTACACAACAGCATAAGCTATATATATGTTCTGACACACCCCCATAGGCAAAGTGGGGGAGAACAAGGGGTCACAAGACCAGTCACGCAAAGCACAGCAAGCTCAGGGTGGATCACAAAGTCACCACACAGTCCGAGCACAACGACAAGGCCACAAGGCCAGTTCACATGCAGGAGTGCACACATATATATATAGAGCTAGACAAGCAAGAGCAGGTATATATATGTGACAGTACAAGCAAGGTCAAGAGGAGAGCAAGTGAGGCAAGACAGGTACAAGACCCAGCTGAGTGCAGAAGCGCTGATGGTCACAAGGCGCAAGTGCCTTGGTGAACACATCAGCAGTGTTGGCCTCAGAGGCCACGTACGCAAGTCGCAACTGACCACGCTGCTGCAGCTCACGAGCAAGAAAGTAACGGAGAGCAATGTGCTTCGTTCTGTGCTCCAAGCGCTGCTCTCGACACAAGGCCAGCATGGCCTTGTTGTCTACGTACAGCACTGGAGGAGAACGAGGCGGCTCTCCAAGGTCAGTCAGCAGGTAGGTGAGCCAGCGAAGCTCCTGTGCAGCCATGGCCCCGGCGTAGATCTCAGCCTCACAACTGGAGCGAGAACAGAGGACGAGCGTGTAGCCCGCCACGAGACAGAGCCGGAACCAAGACTGAAGGTGTAACCCTGCGACGACCGCTGCGTAGCCTGGTCGTCAGCCCAAGAAGCGTCCGCGTGCCCAGTGAGGACCACTGGACTCCGCCCTCCAAGCACTAGCCCCATGCCCGAAGAGTGGTCATCTTCGGGGTGGGAGAGAAGGTCTGAAAGTAGTCAACTCCCTGCCGCTGACTGAAGCCACGAGCGACGTACCGCGCCTTGAAGACAGGTGGAGAGCCCGGCGGCCGCTTCACCCTGAAGATCCACATGCCACTGACGATGTTCGCCCCAGGAGGGGGAACCGCGTCAACGTAGGTGCCTGTGGACTTCCAGGACGCCATCTCTGCATCCATAGCTGCCTGCCACTGAGAGGAGTAGGGACCCTCTACGGCCTCCGCGTAAGAGCGCGGAGTCGGGATGTCTAGTGCATCCGGGTCTCCCTCAGGGGCAAGTAGTACGGACGCGAGATGAGGTGAAGCAGCAGCCAGACACTGGAACTCCTCCTGCCTGTCCTCAAGGACGTCCGTGCCAAGAGCACACTCACCCCCGACGGACGGAGGACAGACAGACGCAGACTCAGCAACAAGACCGGCAGCGTAGTCTAGACGACAGCGAGCAGCAAAGTCGACGAGCTCCGCAACAAGAGCAGACGCAGCAGTGGACTCAAAAGAGGGGTCAGTGACGACAGTAGCAAGGAGACGTGTGACAGTAGGACTGGTAGCACGAAGAGAGTCGGACTCTGGGTCGGTAAGTGCAGGAAGAGAGGACTCAGGAGGGGAAGGCAAAGGGGCACGCAGAGGAGCAGTGGACGGACGCAAAGACATCCGGTGCGTGCCAGGGACAGGAGGAGGACGCTGACGCGAACCGCGACCACTAGCGCGAGCAGCACGAACAGGCGACGCAGGACGAGACGCAGGCTCACGACGCTCAGCAAGACCTCCAGTGGGACCAGTGTAAGGAGAGGGAGCAGGAAGTGGGGAGGCGGGCTCTAACTGGGACTGTGACTGAACAGGCGGTGGACACGCTGCAGGAGGAGAAAGACCAAGAACCTGCTGTAGGAGTGGAACGAAGTACGGCCGAGGCCGCGCGGCGACTCCAGACACAGCAGGGACAGCACCCTCAGCAGCAGCACCAGCGCCAACCGCACCTCCAGCGGGAGGACCTCCAGCAGCACCAGCAGCACCCGCAGCAGGGCCACCGCCAGGAAGGACAGCAGCAGTCTCAGCACCAACACCCGCAGCAGCTCCAGCTCCAGGCGGACCCGAGGGCCCAGCAGCTCCGGGACCAGCGGCACAAGTACCCTCAGCAGCCGAAGGAGCTCCAGCTCCAGCAGTACGTCTCCAGCGGCGAGCAAACCACTCGCGCAGCTTCTGTGGAGAGAGGGGCTCCCGCCGAGGCGAAGCACCCGGAGAACCGCCAGGTCCCGCACCGCCAGACGCCACAAGGGGAGGTCCAGTGGCCGCAGGCTCCGCAGCTCCAGGCTCAGCAGCTCCAGACGCAGCACCCCCTGGCTCAGCACCCCCAGTCGCAGCACCCCCAGGCTCAGCACCCCCAGACTCCGCACCCCCAGGCTCAGCACCCCCAGTCGCAGTACCCCCAGGCTCAGCACCCCCAGACTCAGCACCCCCAGGCTCAGCACCCCCAGGCTCAGCACCCACGCGCGTAGCACCCCCAGAGTCAGCACCCCCAGGCTCAGCACCCGCAGCAGGACCAGAGTCACCAGCAACCTCGACCGGCTCGACTGCGTCTACCTGGGACACACCTGAAGGGGCAGGACCCTGAGGGGGAAGGGGGTCTACCGGGGGGGGACCTGGCACAAGGAAGTGCGGTGGCGGGGGGAGGGAAGGAGTGCGGTAGGGGAAGAGGCGGTAGAAGGGGACTGACTCGTCGAACGTGACGTCCTGGGAGGACAGAACACGACGAGAGGAGGGGTGGTAGAACTGCCACCCTGGGGCGTCAGGGGGGAAGCCGAGGAAGACACAGGGAGCAGCACGAGGGGACAGCTTGTCCGCAGACAAGTCGCGGACAAACGCCCGAGATCCCCAGACACGGAACGCAGACGCATCGCCGACCTTCCCCGTCCACAGCAGAGCTGGGGAGGTCTCCGGCCGGGAGACCCTGGGGTGAAGGTTGATCTGATGCGCCGCGTACCGAACCGCAAACGGCCACAGAAAATGGGGGGCAGCCGCATGCATCATGGACGTACGAGCGACGTCCATGACCATGCCAATGCGGCGCTCAGCAATCCCATTTTGCTGTGGAGAGTCCGGAAGCGTAAAGGTCTGGCGGATGCCTCGTGCACGACAGTAGGCTCGCAGGAGGCCAGAGGAGAACTCTCCACCTCGGTCAGAGTGCAGACGCAGAACAGGAAAGTCCGAGCCGAAGCTCCTCCTGAGCTGGAGACGAGCTGCGCGGATCCAGTCGATCAACACCTCAGTGACATCACCCTTGCTGCGCAAGGGGAAGACTGTGGTGTAACGCGAGTAGTCGTCAACCACCAGCAGGAAGTAGCGCTCGTGACCCTGCCCACGGACGCGGGCCGGGCCCCACACGTCCATGTGAAGCGTCTGCAGAGGAGCCTCTGTCGGGGGAAACTGGGAGGAGTGAGGGGCAGCCCGGAGCCGCCCCTCGACACAGGGGACACAGGAAGGTCCGGGTCCCGAAGGAAGGGGAGGGAGAGACCGGGGAAGACCAGAGACAAGGACACGGGAAGCCATGCCCCGAAGACGAGGCAAGGAGGGGTGGCCAAGACGGTGGTGCCACAGGAGAGTCTCCTGAGACAGGCGGCGACACGAGCAGGGGGCAGACTCAGGACCAGACCTGGACGCAGCAGTAAACACCTGACCCGACGCAGCTACCTGGCCAGACGCAGGGACAGGAGGAGACTCAGTGGTCAGGGTGTAGAGACTCGACCCCGGCCGACGCGAAAACGTGGCCAGGTGTCGGCCTGTGCGGGCGTCCGAGCAGTGGGTCACCCGCTGACTCGCAGGAGTAAACTGGTGAACCCCCGCATCCTGCAGGTCAGCACCACTCACCAAGTTCGTCGAGAACGAGGGGAGGTACAGACCAGACAAGGTGCCCGAGGGGGCAGCCGGACACGGGAGGACAGTGGAGAAGTGAGAGAGGACAGGACCCCCAGAGGGGTCAGCCAGGGAGACTGCAACCGGCCGGCCAAGCGGCGTGAGTGTGGTGCGGTCTCGAAAGAAGGAGCGAGAAGCCCCTGAGTCAAGCGTGAAGGTGAGGGAGGCCGAAGCCGACGCAGTACCTGAGAGCGCAGCCTCACCAGTACCTGAGAGTGCAGACGCACTGGCACCTAGAGCAGCAGCCGCAGAAGTACCTAGCGCAGCAGTACCAATGCCCGGGTCGGGCGGGAAACACCGGTAACAGTCACCCTCCTCACTAATAGTCACAGCATACATGGCAGCAAGGATAGCATCAAAGTCAAGATCAAAGATAGCTACGCCAGCCCTAGACAGCTCTCCCCAACGGGGAATCTCACTAGCCTCGGGGAACTGCTGACGCCAAGCGTCCGTCAGGCGGCCAAAGCAGCGCTGGGTGGGGTGGGCACCCCCACACTGCTCACCCGCGCGGTCGCCGGAACGAAGGACGTAGGTGCACGGACCAAAACCCCCACCCCGCTGACGCTGCGTGTACCACTCACGGAGCTGCTGGGGCGGGGGGATGTCCCGCGAACGCTGCTGCTGTTGCTGCTGCTGACGCTGGCCACCACCAGAGCCGCTACGCTGCGGGGCACCACCCCGACCAGCTCCACCCCCTCCGCCACCGCCGCCTCCACCTCCACCACCACCGCTGCCTCCGCTCCCACCGCTGCCGCCACCACCGCCTCCTCCTCCGCTGCTGCCACCGCCACCACCGCCCCCGCCACCACTCCCACCGCCACTCCCACTCCCTCCGCCGCCTCCACCGCCACCTCCACCGCCCCCTCCAGTTCCACCCGCGCCCTTGCCCCCCTTGCCCCTGCCAGGGCGGCGTCTCCCGCTAGGGGCAGACGCCGCGCAGACCGACTCAAGACCAAGCAGGTCGGCAGCAGCAGCAGAGGCAACAGAGGGCAGCAGGGGGGAAGGAGAACACCCCTCAAAGATGGGGGTGCGAGGGTCACCACGAGAGGCTCCTACAGCGACGATGCTCTTCTCCGCCGCCAGGAGGGACTTCTCGAGGAGGTCGACAGTGAGAGTGGTGGGACAGACTGAGAGGAAGTGGTCCCTGACTACGTGAAGGGAGTCAGGGAGGCGTGTGACTATGTAATAGAGAGTGATGTACATGGGGGGGGGGGTTCTTGGCGCAGAACTCAGCAGGAAGGGCGGCGCGGTAGCGAGTGTCACTAGTGCGGAGGTGCGTAATGAGGTCAGCGACAGTGGGAAAGGCAGCAAGGTCAGGAAAGAGGTACGGTAGCATGAGGCGGCTCAGGGCAGCAGTGGCAGGGGAAGAGTAGCGCGCAACTACAGCGTCGTACAAGGTCTGAGCACTCTTGTACTGACTAAAGTGCGCGCGCTCAGTGGTAGGCAGGTGGCGACGCACAGCAAGACGTGCAGCAGCATCGCGGGTGGCCCACTGAGAGCGAACAGTGGGGTCAGCATCAGCAGCAGGGGCAGGAGAGGCGCCAGAGGTGAGGTCAAAGAGGGAAAGACCGTCCGTCCTATCGCACTGTAAGAACAGCTGCAGGTCGTCGACCCAGACCTCAAAGTCAATGGCTCGACCCTCAGCGTCAAAAGCGAGGACACTAGGGGTAGCCATGACGACGACAGTGTAGCAGTGCAAGCAGTAGGGGAGGGGCACGCAGTAACAGTGGTGCTGTGCTCACCAGGCAGGGCAGGTCGGGCGGCTCGGCAGTAGGGCGGCCCGGCGGCTGGGCGGCTCGGCGGCTTGGCTGCTGGGCGGCTCGGCTCCCGGGCGGCTCGGCGGCAGGGCGGCTCGGCGGCAGGGCGGCTTGGCGGCTCGGCTCCCGGGCGGCTCGGCGGCAGGGCGGCTCGGCAGCAGGGCGGCTCGGCTCCCGGGCGGCTCGGCTGTTGGGCGGCTCGGCGGCAGGGCGGCTCGGCGGTCGTAGGCGGCGGGGCCGGTGAGGATAGGCGGCTGGGCCGCGAAGTGGGGCGGCGGGGCCGCGTAGGTGAGGGCGGCGAGGCCGCGAAGGCAAGGGCGGCGAGGCCGCGTAGGTGAGGGCGGCGGGGCCGCGAAGTGAGGGCGGCGGGGCCGCGAAGTGAGGGCGGCGGGGCCGCGTAGGCAAGGGCGGCGAGGCCGCGACGTGAGGGCGGCGAGGCCGCGAAGGCAAGGGCGGCGAGGCCGCGTAGGTGAGGGCGGCGGGGCCGCGAAGTGAGGGCGGCGGGGCCGCGAAGGTGAGGGCGGCGGGGCCGCGTAGGCAAGGGCGGCGAGGCCGCGTAGGTGAGGGCGGCGGGGCCGCGAAGTGAGGGCGGCGGGGCCGCAACGTGAGGGCGGCGGGGCCGCGCAGGTGAGGGCGGCGGGGCCGCGTAGGCAAGGGCGGCGAGGCCGCGATGTGAGGGCGGCGGGGCCGCGACGTGAGGGCGGCGGGGCCGCGTAGGTGAGGGCGGCGCAACGGGCCGCTAGGGGCGACACGGAGGGTCGCTAAAAAAAAAGAAAGCGCGCCTTGGGGCGCGCTTCGGTGGGCCCTAGAAACAGTCCCTAGGAGGGGACCTGCTCTGATTCCATGTGAAAAGGAGAAAGCGAATGAATGAACTATGAATGAAGTGAGTACATATAGGAAACCCTAATTGGGTTGTACCCCCTATGGGATACCCCACTATGGCCTACACAACAGCATAAGCTATATATATGTTCTGACACGAAGCTCCTGTGCAGCCATGGCCCCGGCGTAGATCTCAGCCTCACAACTGGAGCCGAGAACAGAAGACGAGCGGGTAGCCCGCCACGAAACAGAGCCGGAACCAAGGCTGAAGGTGTAACCCTGTGACGACCGCTGCGTAGCCTGGTCGTCAGCCCAAGAAGCGTCTGCGTGCCCAGTGAGGACCACTGGACTCTGCCCTCCAAGCACAAGCCCCATGCCCGACGTACTGCACAAGTAGCGCAACACCCTCTTCGCTGCAGCCATGTGATCCGGTCTGTGTCTCCCAGGAGCAACATAGCGTGCAAGAATGCTAAGAGGGTATGCAAGGTCAGGTCGTGTGCAGGTCATCAGGTATATGAGGCAGCCAACAAGCTCTGGGTACGGGCCACTCGACTCTACGGACTCATCCGAAGGCAGAGCTGAGAGCGAGTGGCGAGTAGGCAGAGGAGTGGCCTGAGGCGAGGAGTACGTGAAGCCGAAGCGCTGAAGGACCTGCTGCACCATGTGTGACTGAGTCAGGGTAATGGTGTGGCGTGCTCTGTCCCGGGTGGTCTGCAAGCCAAGGTAGCTGCGCAGTTCACCCAGGTCTGTGCACGTGTGTCTCTTCTGCAGCTCGGACTTCACGTGGGCGAGTCCAGCAGTGTCAGCTGTGGCGAAGACCAAGTCGTCGACGTACACGAGGATGTAGAACGGCGGCAAAGAAGTGTCGGTGCGCAGAAACAGCGACGGGTCGGCAGTAGAGGGAGCAAACCCAAGAGCCGCAAGTGTAGTCCTCAGTGTGTCGTGCCACTCACGCGGTGCCTGGCGGAGACCGTAGACTGGCCGCCGGAGGCTCCACTGGGTGCCAGGAGGAAAAGACCCAGTGAAGCCAGGTGGGCGACGCAGCCAGATCTCCTCGTGCAGGCTGCCCTGCAAGAAAGCAGTGCTGAAGTCAAGAGAGTGCAGCTCGTAGTCGCGGTGAGCAGCTATGTGCAGCAGTACCCGAAGAGTGGTCATCTTCGGGGTGGGAGAGAAGGTCTGAAAGTAGTCAACTCCCTGCCGCTGACTGAAGCCACGAGCCACGTAACGCGCCTTGAAGACAGGCGGAGAACCCGGCGGCCGCTTCACCCTGAAAATCCACATGCCACTGACGATGTTCGCCCCAGGCGGGGGAACCTCGTCAACGTAGGTGCCTGTGGACTTCCAGGAAGCCATCTCTGCGTCCATAGCTGCCTGCCACTGAGAGGAGTAGGGACCCTCTATCGCCTCCGCGTAAGAGCGCGGAGTCGGGATGTCAAGTGCATCCGGGTCTCCCTCAGGGGTAAGCAGTACGGACACGAGATGAGGTGAAGCAGCAGCCAAACACTGGAACTCCTCCTGCCTGTCCTCAAGGACGTCCGTGCCAAGTGCACACTCACCCCCGACGGACGGAGGACAGACAGACTCAGACTCAGCAACAAGACTAGCAGCGTAGTCTAGACGACAGCGAGCAGCAAAGTCGACGAGCTCAGTAACTAGGGCAGACGCAGCAGTGGACTCAAAGGAAGGGTCAGTGACAACAGTAGCAAGGAGACGCGTGACAGTAGGACTGGCAGCACGAAGAGAGTCCGACTCCGGGTCAGGAAGAGCAGGAAGAGAGGACTCAGGAGGAGAAGGCAAAGGGGCACGCAGAGGAGCAGTGGACGGACGCAGAGACATCCGGTGCGTGCCAGGGACAGGAGGAGGACGCTGACGCGAACCACGACCACTAGTGCGAGCAGCACGGACAGGCGACGCAGGGCGAGACGCTGGCTCACGACGCTCAGCAAGACCTCCAGTAGGACCAGTGTAGGGAGAAGGAGCAGGCAGTGGGGAGGCCGGCTGTAACTGGAACTGTGACGGGACAGGCTGTGGACACTCTAAGGGAGGAGGAGGACCAGTAGAAGGCGGGAGACCAAGAACCTGCTGAAGGAGCGGAACGAAGTACGGCCGAGGCCGCGCGGCGACTCCAGACACAGCAGGGATAGCACCAGTACCCCCAGCGGCAGCACCAGCGCCAGCAGCACCTCCAGCTCCAGTACCTCCAGCAGCACCAGTAGCACCCCCAGCAGGACCGCCTCCAGGACCGACAGCAGTAGCCTCAGCGCCAACACCCTCAGCAGCTCCAGCTCCAGTCGTACCCGCAGGCCTAGCAGCTCCAGTACTCCCAGTACGAGCACCTCCGGGACCCGCGGTACCAGCACCCTCAGCAGTCGAAGAACCTCCAGCTCCAGCAGCACGCCTCCAGCGCCGGGCAAACCACTCGCGCAGCTCCTGTGGAGAGAGTGGCTCCCGCCGAGACGAAGCACCCGGAGAACCTCCAGGCTCAGCACCTCCAGACGCCACACGAGCAGGCCCAGCTCCCTCAAGCTCCGCACCCCCAGGCTCAGCACCTCCAGGCGTAGCACCCCCAGGCTCAGCACCCCCAGGCTCAGGACCCCCAGTAGTAGCACCCTCAGGCTCAGCACCCCCAGGCGTAGCACCCACACGCTCAGCACTCCCAGAGTCAGCACCCCCAGGCTCAGCACCCTCAGCAGCACCAGAGTCACCAGTAACCTCGACAGGCTCGACTGCGTCTACCTGGGACACACCTGAAGGGGCAGGACCCTGAGGGGGGAGGGGGTCTACCGGGGGGGGACCTGGCACAAGGAAGAGCGGTGGCGGGGGGAGGGACGGAGTGCGGTAGGGGAAGAGGCGGTAGTAGGGGACCGACTCGTCAAACGTGACGTCCTGGGAGGACAGAACACGGCGAGAGGTGGGGTGGTAGAACTGCCACCCTGGCGCGTCAGGGGGGAAGCCAAGGAAGACGCAAGGAGCAGCACGAGGGGACAGCTTGTCCGCAGACAAGTCGCGGACAAACGCCCGAGATCCCCAGACACGGAACGCAGACGCATCGCCAACCTTCCCCGTCCACAGCAAGGCTGGGGAGGTCTCCGGCATGGAGACCCTGGGGTGAAGGTTGATCTGATGCGCCGCGTACCGAACAGCAAACGGCCACAGAAAATGGGGGGCAGCCGCATGCATCATGGACGTACGGGCGACGTCCATGACCATGCCAATGCGGCGCTCAGCAATCCCATTTTGCTGTGGAGAGTCCGGAAGCGTGAAGGTCTGGCGGATGCCTCGTGCACGACAGTAGGCTCGCAGAAGGCCAGAGGAGAACTCTCCAACTCTGTCAGAGTGCAGACGCAGAACAGGAAAGTCCGAGCCGAAGCTCTGCCTGAGCTGGAGACGAGCTGCGCGGATCCAGTGGATCAACACCTCAGTGACATCACCCTTGCTGCGCAAGGGGAAGACTGTGGTGTAACGCGAGTAGTCGTCAACCACCAGCAGGAAGTAGCGCTTGTGACCCTGTCCACGGACGCGGGCCGGGCCCCACACGTCCATGTGAAGCGTCTGCAGCGGGGCCTCTGTCGGAGGAAACTGGGAGGAGTGAGGGGCAGCCCGCTGCCGCCCCTCGACACAGGGGACGCAGGTAGGGCCAGGCCCCGGAGGAAGGGGAGGGAGGGACCGGGGAAGACCAGAGACAAGGACACGGGAGGCCATGCCTCGGAGACGAAGCAGGGAGGGGTGACCAAGGCGGTGGTGCCAGAGGAGAGTCTCGTGAGACAGGAGGCGACACGAACAGGGGGCAGACTCAGGACCAGACCTGGACGCTGCAGCAAACACCTGACCTGACGCAGCTACCTGACCAGACGCAGTGACTGGAGGAGACGCAGTGGTCAGTGTGTACAGGCTCGACCCCGGCCGACGTGTAAACGTGGCCAGGTGTCGGCCTGTCCGAGCGTCCGTGCAGTGGGTCACCCGCTGACTCGCAGGAGTGAACTGGTGAACCCCCGCATCCTGTAGGTCAGCACCACTCACCAAGTTCGTAGAGAACGAGGGGAGGTAAAGACCAGACAGGGTGCCAGAGGGGGCCGCCGGACACGGGAGGACAGTGGAGAAGTGAGCAAGGACAGGACCCCCAGAGGGGTCTGCCAGAGAGACTGCAACTGGCCGGCCAAGCGGTGTGAGTGTGGTGCGGTCTCGAAAGAAGGAGCGAGAAGCCCCCGAGTCAAGGGTGAAGGTGTGGGAGGCCGAAGCCGACGCAGAACCTGAGAGAGCAGACTCACCAGCACCTGAGGGAGCAGACGCACCTAGAGCAGCAGCCTCGCTAGCACCTAGAGCAGCAGCCTCACCAGTACCTAGAGCAGCAGTCTCAATGCCCGGGTCGGGCGGAAAACACCGGTAACAGTCACCCTCATCACTAATAGTCACAGTATACATGGCAGCAAGAATAGCATCAAAGTCAAGGTCAAAGACAGCTACACCCGCCCTAGACAGCTCACCCCAGCGGGGGATCTCAGTGGCCTCAGGGAACTGGTGACGCCAAGCGTCCGTCAGGCGGCCAAAGCAGCGCTGGGTGGAGTGCGCACCCCCGCACTGCTCACCCGCGCGGTCGCCGGTGCGGAGGACGTAGGTGCACGGACCAGTACCCCCACCCCTCTGGCGTGCAGCGTACCACTCACGGAGCTGCTGAGGGGAGGGGATGTCACGAGTGCGCTGCTGCTGCTGCTGCTGCTGCTGCTGGCGCTGACCACCACCGGAGCCGACCCTCTGCGCAGCGCCACCCCGACCAGCTCCACCTCCTCCGCCGCCTCCTCCTCCACCGCCGCCACCTCCGCTCCCACCGCCACCGCCGCCTCCGCCTCCGCCTCCACTGCCGCCACCGACACCTCCACCCCCGCCACCACCCCCACCGCCACCCCCACCCCCTCCACCGCCTCCACCTCCGCCTCCACCGCCCCCGCTAGCTCCTCCAGTGCCCCTGCCCCCCTTGCCCTTGCCAGGGCGACGTCTCCCGCTAGGGGTAGACGCCGCACCGACCGACTCAAGCCCAACGAGGTCGGCCGCAGCAGCAGAGGCAACAGAGGGCAAAAGGGGGGAGGGGGAACACCCCTCAAAGATGGGGGTGCGAGGGTCACCACGAGAGGCTCCTACAGCGACTATGCTCTTCTCTGCTGCTAGGAGGGACTTCTCGAGGAGGTCAACGGTGAGAGTGGTGGGGCAAACTGAGAGGAAGTGGTCCCTGACTACGCGAAGGGAGTCAGGGAGCCGGGTGACTATGTAGTAGAGGGTGATGTACATGGGGGGGGGGGTTCTTGGCGCAGAACTCAGCAGGAAGCGCAGCGCGGTAGCGAGTGTCACTAGTGCGGAGGTGCGTAATGAGGTCAGCGACTGTGGGAAAGGCAGCAAGGTCAGGGAAGAGGTACGGTAGCATGAGGCGGCTCAGTGCAGCAGTGGCAGGGGAGGAGTAGCGCGCAACTACAGCGTCGTACAAGGTCTGAGCACTCTTGTACTGGCTAAAGTGCGCACGCTCAGAGGTAGGCAGGTGGCGACGCACAGCAAGACGTGCAGCCGCATCGCGCGTGGCCCACTGTGAGCGAACAGTGGCGTCAGCATCATCAGCGGGGGCAGGAAAGGCACCAGAAGTGAGGTCAAAGAGGGAGAGGCCGTCTGCCCTGTCGCACTGTAAGAAAAGCTGCAGGTCATCTATCCAGACATCAAAGTCAATGGCCCGACCCTCAGCGTCAAAAGCGAGGACACTAGGGGTAGCCATGACAGTAGTAGACTAGCAGCGCAAACAGTAGGGTGAGGGCAGTGCTGTGAAAGGGGCGCTGCTCTTACCGGACAGGGCGGCTCGGGTGGCTCGGCTGCAGGGCGGCTCGGCGGCTCGGCTGCTGGGCGGCTCGGCGGTTCGGCGGCTCGGCTGCTGGGCGGCTCGGCGGCTCGGCTGCTGGGCGGCTCGGTGGCTCGGCTGCTGGGCGGCTCGGCTGCTGGGCGGTTCGGCGGCTGGGCGGCTTGGCTGCTGGGCGGCTCGGCGGTTCGGCTGCGACTGCTGCTGCAGAGACGGCGGCGGCTGCTGCCTCAGGGACGGCAGCGGCCGGCCGCTAGGGGCCGCGTCAGGTGCAGGAGAGGGCCGCGTCAGGGGCGGCGTAGGGGCCGCGGCAGGGGCGGCGAAGGGGCCGCGTCAGGGGCCGCGTCAGGGGCCGCGGCAGGGGCCGCGGCAGGGGCCGCGTCAGGGGCCGCGTCAGGGGCCGCGGCAGGGGCCGCGGCAGGGGCCGGGTCAGGGGCCGCGTCAGGGGCCGCGTCAGGGGCCGCGTCAGGGGCCGCGTCAGGGGCGGCGTAGGGGCCGCGTCAGGGGCCGCGTCAGGGGCCTCGTCAGGGGCCGCGGCAGGGGCCGCGTCAGGGGCCTCGTCAGGGGCCGCGGCAGGGGCCGCGTCTGGGGCGGCGTCAGGGGCGGCGTAGGGGCCGCGGTAGTGGCGGCGGAGGGGCCGCGTCAGGGGCCGCGTCAGGGGCCGCCTCAGGGGCAGCGTAGGGGCCGCGTAGGGGCCGCGTCAGGGGCCGCGGCAGGGGCCGCGTCAGGGGCTGTGTAGGGGCCGCGTCAGGGGCCGCGTTGGGGCCGCGTCAGGGGCCGCGTTGGGGCCGCGTCAGGGGCCGCGTAGGGGCCACGTCAGGGGCCGCGTTGGGGTCGCGTCAGAGGCCGCGTAGGGGCCGCGTCAGGGGCGACGTAGGGGCCGGGTAGGGGCCGCGTAGGGGCCGCGTAGGGGCCGCGTAGGGGTCGCGTAGGGGCCGCTAGGGGGGGGGGCCGCTAAAAAAAATTTAGGGCAGGGGCAATGCGCGTCGGGCAGCTAAAAAAAAATTTCGTTATGGTGGGCCCTTAGGAAGGAACGGTCCCATGTAGGAACCCGCTCTATACCATGTGAATTAAGAAAACAGGAATGAAATGACTAAGTGAAAGTTGGGTACAAAAAACAAACCCTAGAAAACTGTACCCCATATGTGCTACCCCACTATAGCCTACAGTAGCTATGTCATATAAATCTGACAGCCTCCAGGCACTGGTGGACAGCGGTGCATCTCACTCAGTGTGTGACCGTGGGACGTTGGAGAAAATTGGGGAACCTTCCGAGGAGACCAAGTTCACGGCAACGATGGTGGACGGTACGAAACTTCCCATCCACGGCGAAGCATCACTGCAGCTGCACATAGGGACGCTGAGGTGGAAGCCGACGTTGCCGATCACGAACATCAAAGGTTCAGATTTCATCTTAGGGCGGGATTTCTTGAAGCGGTTCAACCCCGAGATCGATTGGGTCAACAGGAAGGTGTGCATCTACAACAACGGGAAGCGAATAGCACTACGAAGCTGGACGGATACAGGGAACGTTCCGGAAACGACACTGGCACGGTTTGAACAGACGGTGAACGAGAGTAACACGGGATACCTAGAACTGGTTATGGCAGCAGCAGAGGAGGAGAAGCCAAACACAGAGCTACCTGCAGCAGTAAAGGAGGTCTTGGAGCAGTATAAAGATATAATGCCCGACGACCTACCTGCAGGCGTACCTCCGGCACGCACCCACGAGCACGAGATCGTGGAGGAACCAGGTGCGAAACCCGTCTCACGTGCACCATACCGACTGAGTCCAACCGAACTGACAGACATGAAGAAACAAATAGAGTATCTACTAGACAGACAACTGATCCGCCCATCCACCTCTCCCTACGGTGCACCAGTTCTCTTCACTCCAAAACCAGACGGCAGTTTACGGATGTGCATCGACTACCGCGCACTGAACAAACAGACAGTCAAAAACAAATATCCCATACCGCGCATAGACGACCTACTGGATCAACTGCGTGGAGCAACAGTATTCTCGAAGCTGGACCTACGGTCGGGTTACTGGCAGATCAAGATGGCAGACAACTCGGTCCACAAGACGGCGTTGCGTACCAGATACGGCTCCTACGAATACTTGGTGATGCCGTTCGGACTCTGCAACGCACCAAAAACGTTTCAGGCGGAGATGAATCACATCTTACGACCCCTGCTGGACGAGTGCGTAGTGGTGTACCTGGACGACATTCTTATCTACTCCAAGAACATGAAGGAGCACGTGGAGCATCTGCGGAAGGTGTTCGAAATCCTGCGGAATAACAAGTTCTACGTGAAGCTGTCGAAGAGCGACTTCGCCCTGAAGAAGGTGCAGTTTCTCGGGCATATGGTGAATGCCGAGGGCGTACACGTGGACCCGCGGAAAATCGAAGCCGTCACGAAGTGGAAGGTACCGGAGAACGTGAAGGAGTTGCAGCTGTTCGTCGGCTTCGCCAACTACTACAACAGGTTCGTGCCGCAGTACGCTAAGATAGCAGCGCCACTGACCGACCTACTGAAAAAGGATACGCCCTACAATTGGGATACGCCTCATCAGCAAGCCATGGAGCAGTTACAGACAGCATTGACTACAGCATCAGTACTCATCCTACCGGACCCAGACAAGGACTACGTAGTTGAAGCAGACGCTAGTGACCAGGCACTCGGAGCAGTACTGATGCAAGATCACGGGAACGGTTTACAGCCTATCGCCTACCTCAGTAAGAAACTACACGGAGCAGAACTGCACTACCCCACACACGACAAAGAAGCCTTAGCTATCGTCGTAGCCTTCAAGGCGTGGAGGTGTTACTTAGAGGGAGCCAAGACTACAGTCTATACTGACCACTGCAGTCTCAAATACCTGAAGTCGGAGCCGACGCTCTCACGACGACAGGTGCGGTGGGTGGACTTCTTGAAAACTCACTTCCACTACGACATCGTCTACAAGCCCGGGCTACACAACAAAGCAGACGTGTTGAGCCGCCCCGGACATGTAGCAGGTATCCAGCTCGACGGGATGAACCCTCTACTCAAGGGTCTATTCCAACATGGGTACTCCGTGGACGCAGAGATTGCTACAGCACAGACTAAGAAGCTGTTATAGTGGGAGAAAGACTTAGCTGTAAAGAAGGGTTCAGGAAAGATTTGGGTACCGAATTACGCCCCGCTACGGCAGATCCTATTGGAGGAGTTTCACGACGTACCTTATGCGGGACCCTTCGGGAGCAACAAGACGTTAGCGGGAATAGCGAAGTATTACTACTGGCCCGGGATGGCAGCAGACGTGCAGCAGTTCGTCACCTCATGCGACACGTGCCAGCGAATGAAGAGCAGCAAGCAGAAAAAAGCAGGGTTACTTCAGCCTCTACCCGTACCGGAGCAGCCATGGCAGGTCGTTAGTCTAGACTTCATCACAGGACTTCCTTCGACCTCACGGGGGCACGATTCCATCCTCGTAATGATCGATAAGTTCTCCAAAATGGGTCACTTCATTCCGACCAACGCCACAGCTACAGCTGAAGCAACTGCTCGACTCGTCTTCGACCGCATCATCACCATCCACGGCATCCTCGCTACACTAATCTCAGACAGAGACCCCAAATTCACGAGTAAGTTTCGGAAGGAGCTCATGGGACTGTTGGGGACAAAGCTTGCAATGTCTTCAGCATACCACCCCCAGACTGACGGACAGATAGAGCGACTCAATCAAGTGGTTGAACAGTTACTGCGCACAGCTTGCAATGACGATGTCAGCCACTGGGACACACAGTTACCGACCCTAGAGTTCGCTTACAACAACGCGTCACATGCGGCCACAGGGAAAACTCCGTTCTTCCTGTGTTACGGACGGGAACCACTCACACCACAGCAGCCAACCACACCGGCACATGTCCAAGCCGCACACGACTTCGTCACCACCATGCAGCAGCTATGGGAGAAGACTCATCGACGACTCACCACGATGCAGACCTCCCAGAAGCAGTATGCCGATCGACAGCGACGAGATCACTCAGTAGCAGTCGGAGATCAGGTGCTTCTTGACACACGCAACTTGAAGCTGTCTCACCTCCCATCCAAACTCCGGCCTTGCTTCTGTGGTCCTTTTCTCGTTGAGACACAGGTGACACCAGTAACATTCCGCTTGCGCTTACCACATACGTGGAAGCTTCACAATGCTTTCCATGTTCAGCTACTGAAACCCTACAAGGACCCCAACCAACAGTTCCAGGGACGGCAGCTACCGCCACCACCACCTGTTCTCGTACAGGATGAACCCGAGTATGAAGTGGAGCGCGTTCTCACTCATCGGAAACGCGGTGGCAAGACCCTCGAGTTCCTGATCCGCTGGAAGGGATACGACACCACTGAGGACAATTGGGGTGCAGAAGCTGATATGGGCAACGCACGCCGTGCTCTCAAGGACTATCTTGTCAAGCAGGGTGTTTCTCACGCCACCCAGCTTTGAGGGGGGGACGTGTGAGAGTACGACGGCTTTTGCTGGCTTTGCTAGCTTGCCTGGACTTTATTATGCTATATCTAGCTTGGGTTGATTTTATCATGCATAGATATGCTTGATTTCCTAGGTGAGGTGCATTCCTATATTTTATTATAGTTATAGCACCGAACCATGTTACGTGTACCGAACTCAAGCCTATTCGGTTTCCACCGAATTGCTTTCTACTGAGTTCGAGAAGATTCTGTTCGGGACGCTTCGCGACCCTCAGAACATTCGCGTAACATCTGGGTTACCTGCCTTGTGTCGAGCCTATATATAGCCTCGTGTTGTACCCAGGTGAAACAATCAATTACAATTCTCTTTTCTGAGCTCGACCCTAGATCCTCACATACATTCCCTTATTACATCGAATTCCAACCGTGCGACTCCAGACAGTTACGAAACTGTTTGGGCAGAATCCTCGCCACTTCTGCTGCCTGATGCTGTCTGCCGGACGGTCCAGATCCTTTTGTAACTGTACGACCCTTCACGTCACTTCCGTCCCTTCGTCTTCATTCTCGGTAGTGTATGCTTCGATTGCTGCGGCAAGGAGTGCACAGTGATTCTTCAATAATAGCTATTCGTAACAGGGTGCTCGAACGTCAGCCTCTTGCGCTGACTACGGGGGGGTCAACCATGGCGACTAAGACGGCTGCCAGCCTAACAACGACTTAGATAAGGCGCAAAAGTCGGCTAATCTGAAGGTCTATCGCGGGGCCGTCCACGGCCAGCGTACGATCCAGGAATAGCTCCCGTCGCTAACCCACTGGGATAAAATGGCATGCGTGGTGTGGTGGGGCAGCACACCCACGCCCCCCAAGCACTCTTGCTTGTAGCCCCTCCGACCAAATCAGGGGCTAATCCTAGTGTCCTTTCCACAAAATTTCGACACCAGCCTTCAAAATAACGTGATCTAAAAAACTCTAAACGGTCTTGAAAAAATTCGCACTCCAAACCCTTCGTCAGGAGGTCGTGCTCATCTAAAAGTAAAAAAACTACTTCTAAGTTGGCTAAATGTTGCTTGTCCCAGCTGTAGACTAAGATGTTACTTAAGTAGACGATCACGCACGTATCTAAAAGTAGCCTAAAATCCTCGTTCATGGTCATTGGAAAAGTGGCGGGCGCGTTGGTCAGCCCGAAAAGGATGGGATACCGCGCTTTGATTGTAACCCTGCTCAGTGCTCGATGCAAAATCCTCCATCATTTTTTTTTTGTTAACGGTATTGGCGCGACAAATGGCGACGAACTCGATGGAATTTCTTGAGTAAATAATCTAACCGCTTCCATGGTTCCTCCAGCTCATACGGCTTCGGTCAAAACTGTCTCTATACGGTTGCATATGCCCTCTATTCTAATTCTATTTTGTTGTCGTGCGGTGTACGGGGTGGCAATCCCTTGGGTAAGTCGTCGGGGAAATTTGACAGGAACCGTTTAAGTCATTCTCCCAGTTCGGTCGGTACGGCTACTAGTAGTTTCTGAAAATCGCTCGGCTTCTCGTCTTCTTTCTCTCTGATGTCGACAGCATACACGCCAACTCCTGATCCGACATCCCGTTTGTCAAACTATATTTAAAATTGTGTTAGGTTTTTTAGGTTGGATGAGGTTTATAATAGAGGTTACAAAACTTTAGGGTTCCTACTTGTATCTCGTGCTTCCTACGTACTATTCTGAGATAGTATCATATGGTTATTCCTAGGCCACCTACGTCTTCGACTGCCGTCCAGCCAGCCAGCCAGCCGCACAGCCAGCTAGCCAGCCGTCCAGCCAGCTAACCAGCCGTCTAGCCAGCCGATCCAATCGTTTAGCCAACTGTTCCAATCATATAGCTAGCGAGCCAGCCATCGAGCCAGCCATCCAGCCGATTAGGCCACCCGGTTAGCTGTTCGGCCAGCCAGCCAGCTATCCAGCCGTCAAACCAACCAGCTAGCCAGAAAAGACCTAGGCCGCCCGTCACCCCATGCAGCCCGTCGCGCCTTAGGTCGGCCGTCGCACCGTAGGAGCGCGTGCCGCAGCGCACACACAAGCAGCAGCGCACTTAGCAGCAGCGCGCGCCATAGCATGATGCGTACAACAGCGCCCGCCACAGCAGGGCGCGTACCAGCAGCGCGCACTGCAGCCTGCGCAAGCGCGCACACCAGCACGCACCCACGCACGGTGCAGCACAGACAAGCTCGCACAACCGCGCGCACCAGTGCGTATGCCCAACCCGTAGTGCCACTCGCCAGCAAGCATGCGCGAGCAGTAGCTAGCGCGCTCAAGCAGCAGCACTTGCGCCAGCAAAAGCTACTAGCACACCACCAACAACCCCTAGCGTGCCAGCAGCAACAGCTAGTGTGCTAACAGGATCTGCCAATGCGCCACCAGCCGTTGCCAGTGCACCAACACCAGCTAGCGCCAGTAATAGAATAAAACAAATAAAGGTAAAAAAAAAACCCAAAACAAAAAAAAACAAAAAACAAACACACACACATACACACATACATACACACACATATACACACATATACACACAAAACTAAGGTTTAGGGTTAAGGCAGCTGCCGCCTGCATTGCCGCAAACCGGGCGACCCGCGTTGCTGCCTACATCTCACAGCCGCCCGTACTGTAGCAAATACTGCAGCCCGTACTGATGCACGCGCTTCTTACTGCCATCGGCTCGGCTGGCAGCCAAACTTCTCATTCCTATCTCCGACATTCTCTAGCTCCAGCCATTCCTCGCGCCAGCTGTTCCTAGCCTGCCGCTCCTATGCCTAGCTAGCCTTTACCATGGCATCCACTAAAGTTCTGCAGCAGCAGTGGCGCCCTCAGCAGCAGTGGTCCGGGGAGCGTCGGCCCAGATAGCTGGAGGGCTAGTCGTGGTAGCAGCGACGTTAGACCCTACTAGTACCGGATCCTGACTGGCCCTAGTGCTTGCATTATTTGCTGGGTCCTGGCAACTCTGCACTGCGCTGCTACCGGCCGGCACCAGGGGAATTTGCCAAGAGAGAATCCGCGAAAAAAGACTCTGCACCGACCGGGAAACTCCAACCCAACACCCCCAAAAGTTATCATATAAAGATACTTCAACTAAGAGTTTTACTTCTCGTGGTTTTCAAGCCTTTGAAATTTTGAAGGGAGAGTTAGAGTCTAAGAAGCCTTTAGAAGTAAGATTGGTACCATGAAAGTTGGGGAACCAACTCCGGAGCGTTGAAAAGGGTCGAGCATTCCGATGAGTTAATATTCTCTCCCAGCAGCATATTGTGAAGGCTCCCCGTTCCCCACAGGTGAAGCCTACACAGCTGCAAAGGCTTAGGGGAAGGTTCTAGGCCCAGGAGAAGCTGTACCGGCCTCAGAAAATTCTTCTACCCCCCAGGTGAAGTTGGAGGTAGAATCTGCAGCTTCGGGAGTAGAAAATAGGGATAATGATTGTTTTGATGTACCCTATGATCCTATTAATGAGACCATCTTTGGCTACTGGGAGCGGCAGCAGCCACTACTCCTCGAGATGCTCTGCAAAGGGAAGCGCCTTCAGGCGATGGTGGAAACTGGTGCGTCCCACTCGGTGTGCGACCGTGGGACATTGGAGAAATTTGAAGAGTCCTCGGAGGAGACCCAGTTTACGGCGACGGTGGACGGCAGCAAACTCCCAATCCACGGCGAGTCAACACTACAGCTACAAATATGTGCGCTGAGGTGGAAGCCGACGCTACCGGTCACGAACATCAAGGCCTAGATTTCATATTGGGGCGATATTTCTTGAAGTGGTTCAACCCTGAGTTCGATTGGGTCAACCGGAAAGCATGCATCTACAACAATGGGAAGCGTGTGGAGCTGCGAAGCTGGACGGATACATGGGATATTTCTGAGGCAACACTTGCACTGTTTGAACGAACGGTGAACGAGAGTAACATGGGTTACTAAGCACTGGTGATGGCAGCAGAGGAGGAGAAGCCGAACTTGGGGCTACCTGCAGCAGTACAGAAGGTTCTTGAGGAGTACAGAGACAACATGTCGGACGATCTGCCCGCAGGAGTGCCTCCAGCGTGCACCCACGAACACGAGATCGTGGAAGAGCCAGGTGCGAAAATAGTCTCCTAAGCACAATACTGCCTCAGCCCAGCCGAACTAGCAGACATGAAAAAACAGATAGAGAAAAAACATATAGACATGCTGGACCGGAAACTGATCCGACCCACTGCATCACCCTACGTCGCGCCGGTTATCTTCACTCCAAAGCGGGACGGTAGTTTACGATTGTGCATCGACTACCGGGCACTTAACAACCAGACAGTAATAAAACAAATACCCCATATCGCGCATCGACGACCGTACGGATCAATTGCATGGTGCAACGGTATTTTCGAAGGTAGACATACAGTTGGGATACTTGGAGATTAAGATGGCAGATGATTCGATCCACAAGACGGCGTTCTATACTAGATACGGCTCTTACGAATATTTAGTGATGACGTTCGGACTCTGCAACGCACTGCCGACATTCCAAGCAAAGATGAATCATATCCTCCGGCCCCTGCTAGACAAGTGCATAGTAGTGTACTTGGACGACATACTGATCTACTCAAAATACATGAAGGAGCATGTGGAGCATCTACGAAAAGTCTTCGAGATCGTGCGGAAGAACCAGTTCTACGTGAAGCTGTCGAAAAGCGACTTCACCTTGAAGAAGGTGCAGTTTCTCGGGCACATGGTAAGTGCCGAGGGCGTACACGTGGACCCGCGGAAAATCGAAGCCGTCAAAAAGTGGAAAGTACCGGAGAATGTCAAGGACTTGCAATAGTTCCTAGGCTTCGCCAATTACTACAACAGGTTCATACCATGGTACGCGACAATAGCAACGCCACTGACGAACCTACTGAAAGAGGATACGCCCTACAAATGTGATACTCCTCAACAACAAGCCATGGAACAGCACTGACCACCGCCCCAGTACTCATCCTACTGGATCTAGTGAAAGACTTCGAGGTGGAAGCGGATGCTAGTGACTAGGCAAATGGAGCAGTAATAATGCAGGCTCACGGACGCGGTTTGCAACCCATCGCATTACCTCAGTAAGAAGCGACACGGAGCTGAACTAAATTACCCAATCCATGATAAGGAAGCCTTAGCGATAGTCACAGCCTTCAAGGCGTGGAGGTGTTACCTGGAAGCAGCCAAGACCACAGTCTACACTGATCACTGCAGTCCCAAATACCTCAAGTCGCAACCTACGCTTTCACGACAACAGGTGCGGTGGATGGACTTCCTCGAAACCCACTACGAAATCGTCTATGAAACCGTCTACAAGCCTAGGTCACACAACAAGGCCAACGCACTGAGCTGACCCAGGCATGTAACAGGCACCCAGCTCGACGGGATGAACCCCCTGCTCAAGGGTCTATTCCAAGATGGGTACTCCGCGGATGCGAAAATCACTGCAGCTGAGAAGCAGAAACTGTTACAGTGAGAGAAGGAAATGTTCAGGAAAGATTTGGGTACCGAACTATGCCCCGCTCCGACAGATCCTACTGGAAGAGTTCCACGATGTGGCATATGCGGGACATTTTGGGAGTAACAAGACGTTAGCAGGAATGGCAAAGTATTACTACTAGCCCTGAATGCCAGCGGATGTGCAGCAGTTTGTCACCTTATGCGACACGTGCCAACGGATGATAGCAAGGAGAAAAAGGCAAGGTTGCTTCAGCCTCTACCCGTACTGGAGAAGCCATGTCAATTGTTAGTCTAGATTTCATTACTAGACTACCATCGACCTTACGAGGGCACGATGTTATACTCGTGGTGACCGACAAGTTCTGTAAAATGGGACATTTCATTCCGACTAACGCCACGGCTAAAGCTGAAGCAACTGCTCGCCTCTTCTTCGACCACATTATCACCATCCACGGCATCCCCGCTACACTCATCTCAGACAGAGACCCAAAATTCACGACTAAGTTTTGGGGGGAACTCATGGGTTTGTTGGGGACAAAGCTTGCAATGTCTTCAGCCTACCACCTCAAGACAGACGGACAGACGAAGCGACTCAATCAGGTGGTTGAACAGGTACTGCGTACAGCATGCAAGGATGATATCAGCCACTGGTATCTACCGCTACCGACCCTGGAGAGCGCTGACAATAACGCATCGCATGTGGCCACTGGGAAATCTCCTTCTTCCTGTGCTACGGACGTGAACCAATCACACCACAGCAGCCAACCACACCGGCACACTTTCAAGCCGCTCGTGACTTTGTCACCACCATGCAGCAGTTATGGGAGAAGACTCAACGAAGTCTCACCACAATGCAGAACTTTCAGAAGTAGTTTGCAGACCGACAGCGGCGAGATCACTCGGTAGTAGTTGGAGGTAAGGTGCTTCTCGACACACGTAACTTCGACTTATCCCATCTTTCGTCCAAGCTCCGGCCTCGCTTCTGACGTTCTTGCTCCGTTGAGATCATGGTGACACTAGTAACATTCGCTTGCGCTTACCGACTACGTGGAAGTTTCACAATGCTTTCCATGTTCAGATATTGAAGCCCTACAAGACGACCAGCAGTTCCAATGACGACAGCTACCACCGCCGTCACCTGTTCTCGTACAGGTTGAACAAGGGTACAAGGTGGAACGTGTCCACACTCATTGACGTAGATGCGGGAACACGCTGGAGTTCCTGATCCACTGGAAGGGATATGACCCATCGGATTATAGTTCGGTTACAGAAGCTGATATGGGCATCACACGCCGTGCTCTCAAGGATTATCATGCCAAGCAGGGTGTTTCTCACGCCACCCAGCTTTGAGGGGGAGACGTGTGAGAGTACAGCGGCTACGCTTACCCATACTTGCATTATCTTGCTAACTCATATTTTCTTATGCTTGTTTTCTTAGAATTGTTGCTTTCCTCTATTTATTATAGTTATAGCATCGATTTAAGTTGCGTGACTTTGTGTGCGCGTGATTTTGGCCGGATTTTTTCTACCGAATTCACGAAGGTTCCATTCTTGACCGTTCCCGATGCACGGAACATTCGCGTAACACCTGGGTTACCTGCCTTGTATCGTGCCTATATATAGCCATGTAGTTGTACCCAGGATTAATAATTAAATTCTGAACCCGATCCTTCGATCCTCACACGTCTGGTCAGGTTGCTGCGTTATGCTCCTGTCAGTCGCTTTCTCACCCAACCGTCCTGTGGCACCACCGTCTTGGTCACATGTCCCTCCCTCGCCTCTGCCATGTCTAGCCTCCGTCTTGTCTCAAGTCTCCTGTTCATGTTTAAGTCTCTCCTGCCTTTGCCTGCACCGCCGTGCACTCTTTGCGTCGAGGATAGGCTAGACGCCACCCCTCACATCTCCTCCCTTCAAATAGCCACCTAGCCCCTCCAGACTCTACACTAGGACGTTATGCCAGGGGTGTGATCGCTTCTTCCTGGTGGTGGTTGATGACTTCACCTGCTACACCACGGTGTTCCCCCAGTGGCAGAATTTTGATGTGGCTTCTACCCTAATCATGTGGTTACTGGCTACTAGTGCCATGCGTGGTAGTCGTGCCCTTTGTCTCCACTCCGACCGTGGGGTGAGTTTCGCTCCAGCGTGCTTGCCAAAATCTGTCGCGAGCAGGGCATCACCCAGTCTTGGACGTTTTGGGACTCACCACAGCAGAATGGGGTTGCTGAGCGCCACATAGGATTGGTCATGAAGATCGCCCGCACCTCCATGGTCCATTCCTGTGCCATTGTTTTTAACCCTACACAGCCTGCTACGCCGCCCACCGTCTGAACCTCTAACGCATAGGATTGCGCGTGTCACTCGCCCGGAGGTTTTCCTGACTCGTCTTTGGACTGGTTCCCCTAGTCTTGTGTCACAGCTTCGTGCCTGGGGCTGCCTTGCGTTTGTCCGCGACACCTCTGCACAAAGTATCGGCTCGCACCCTCCCTTGTGTCTTTCTTGGTTTCCCGGTCGCCGCCATTGACTTTATATTTTACCACCCGCCCTTCCACTGGTGATATGACTCCTGTGACAAGTCCGTGTCCTTCCACGCCTGCTACCCCCACCGAGGACTCCCGGATCCACCCCCCTCCCCAATTCCTCAACCCCACTCCTCCTCCTGCTCCCACTCCTCCAGTACACCCACCCCACCCGGGTCCTTCCCCGTCAGATGTGACTCACGCTGCCCCTCTCCCTTCGGTAGCATGGCATGTGTTGTCTCCTTCTGCACCACAGTCCCCGCAGCGGCCTTCGACACTACCGTGGCCGGTCATAGTGGACTCCTAGAGTTTTGGTGCTGAAGGTGTTGGAGGTGCTGGCGATGGAGGTGCTACTTCTGGGATGCTGGAGCTGGAGATACTGGCACTGGAGGTGCTGGTCTTGGTGCTGTTGGATCTGGAGGTACTGGAACTTGAGGTGCTAGTTGTGGGGGTGTTCGAGCTGGTGGGCACTGGAGGTCCTGGTTCTCCACCACACAACCCATTCCTCTTGCCGTTGAGCATGGACTCATAGCTCCTCTTCTCGACGAGTCTATTGGTCCCTAGGTAGAGCTTGTGGGCTGCCTCATGTACCTGATGACCTGCTCTCGTCCGGACCTCGCTATTCCTCTCAACGTCCTGGCTCACTTTGTTGCAACTAGGAGACACCGTAATGTGTTCACTGGGCGGCTGCTGTGAGGGTAGTGAAGTACCTGGCAACTACATCAGGCATGAGGCTTGTGCTTGGAGGGAGAGAGGCAGTTGTACTGACCAGTCACTGCGACTCGTCCTACGCTGACGACTTGGAGACCTGCAGGTCTACTCAGGGGTACTAGTTCAGCTTGGGCTCTGGAGCTGTCTCGTGGAGGTTTACTCGGTCATCGTCTGTGGCAGAGTCCAGCGCTGAGGGTGAGATATATGCCGGTGCCATGGCTGCGCAAGAGCTTCACTGGTTGACCGACTTGTTCACTGAAGTAGGTGAGCGGCTTCGCTTTGCACCGACCTTGTATACTAACAACAAGGCCATGATCCTCTTGTGTTGAGAGCCTCGACTGGAGGGCACAGTGAAGCATATCGACTTGCGGTACTTCCTGGTACAAGAGCTGCAGCGACGCAGCCAGGCATGCTTGGCCTTTGTGGTCTCAGCGGCCAACACTGCATATATCTTCACCACGGCCCTTCTGCCTGGCGACCACCATAGGTCCTGGACGCAGCTTGGCCTTGTTCAGATAGGCCCTCGTTTGTTGTATACTTGTCTCTTGTTTCTTGCTCTGTTTTTTTTTTTCCATCAAAAAATATATGTGAACTCTTGAATTGGCCTTGTGGTTCCGTGCTTGCTCTCAGAATGTGTGGTGACTTAGTGATCCACCCTGAGCTATGTATTGGTGCTTCTCTTGACTGGTCTTGTGACCATTTGTGTCTCTTGCTCGTTCTTGATGCCCTCTTTGTGAGGCGTGGTGCTGCCAGTGTATTGAGGTAGATCAGGTCCCCGCATGAGGCCTCCCGACTGCTGCCAAACATGAACGTTGCTCCGTTACACAGCAGAGCTATAGGCTCCTACATATTCCTACATGTCACTAGTTGCTTCGTTCTGTGCTTCTTGGCGAGCAATCGACCAGTTCCCAAAGTTTGTTGCTTGGATCAGTCGACATGGCCGTGCCTAACAGAACGCAACCCTATGAGAATGGGAAGAGCGATTGAGGGAGGAACCAGAGAGGGTACAAGGGCAAGGGGACATGGGAGGAAAATCAGTATGTGGGGCGGTGGTGATAGCGATGGCCACTCGCTCACCTGCCTTGGGGAGGGGGCCTAGAGCGGCCTGTGAGAGCGTTTGCAGGAGGAACCAAAGAGGGTACAAGGGCAAGGGGGCATGGGAGGAATTATCAAGTGGGGCGGTGGTGATTGCGATGGTCACTCGCTCGCCTAGCTGCCTTGAAAGAGTGGCCTAGAGCGACGTGTGAGAGTGATTGCAGGAGGAACCATAGAGGGTACAAGGGCAGGGGGACATGGGAGGAATCAGCAGGTGGGGCGGTGATGATTGCGATGGCCACTCACTCGCCTAGCTGCCTTGGGGGAGGGGCCATGAGGGAGGAAGGGAGGAGAGGGGGGAAGGCGACTGTGCAAGGGAGGAAGGGACGAGTGGGGTCATGCGACGACGTGCACGTGGGGAAGGGAGGAGATCTGGAATGAAAGGAGGCGCAAGGGAGGAATGGAAGAGAGGGGCCATACGACGACATGCACGCGGGGAGGGACTAGAGCTGGAAGGCTCAAGGGAGGAATGGACGAGAGGGGTCATAGGGTGACGTGCACGCGAGGAAGGGACGAAAGCTGGAAATCAAGGAGGCGCAAGGGAGAAATGGACGAGAGGGTAAATGGGAGAGGCACACGGGAGGAAGGGACAAGATGGGGAATGGGACGGAGCGCAAGGGAGCAATGGAACAGAGGGCGAACAGAAGAGGCGCACAGTAGGACGGGACGTGAGGGGGAATCCGCAGAGGCACAAGGAAGGAAGGGTCGAGAGGGAGATGCGTGGAGGTGCAAGGGAGGCGAGGACCTGTGGGGGAAATTCTCAGGATTTGTGAAGTGGACCTACAAATGCAAAACGGGTGCCGTTCCGAGCCTCCCAAACGGTAGTGGCTCTCCCACGGTTGTCGACACTTCACATCTTGTTGTTTTATATGGGCAAAACGGGTCATTGGCAAATATATGAGGTGCATGTCACAAGGAGAACGCGACAAGGGGCATGGGGATGGAAGAACGCGGGAATGCGCATACTTCTGAGTTCACATCGGCAGGGCGCATACGCTTGCGAGCATGCGGCAATGCGCATATGGAGGGGAGAATGCGGCAAGGAGCGTGCGTGTGGGAGAATGGATGTTGGAACATGAGGCAAGGAGATTGAAAGAGGGGGCATGAGGAGGTGAGGAGGCACGAATACAGCAGGGCGCGTGCAAATGGGAGAACGCGACAGGGCGCATGCAAACGGGAGAATGCGGCGGGGCGCGTGCGAATGGGAGAACGCGGCATGGGCGCGGCCGACTGGGAGAACGCGCATGGGCGCGTGCGAGTGGGAGAACACGGATGGCACGGAGGGGATGGTCAACCAAAGGAACAAGGCGGGAATGGCAGACTGAAGGGTAGGAAGCATGGTTGGGGCATCACCGACGAAATAGTGCTACAGGCCCCAAAAGAGGGTAAGGACCGGTCAGAATGCAGGGGAATGGGCTACGGAAAGAGCAATGTGAGAATAAGAGACGAGGGGCCAATGGAGTGGACGGGGTGCGGACGATAGCGCATGTTCGCCTGACGAGCTGCATGCGAGATGAACGACATTGCATAGTCTTTGGGCGAAATGGGCTGTTGGTCGTTATCCCATTCTAAACTCGAGATACGATCGCACCTGCGCATTGTGTTAGGTGACTCTCTTGCTCCACCCAAGGCTGGGTGATGCCTTGCCTACGCTACTACGCCTTCGCTGGCGTGACCTAAACCACTCTAAGGACCAAATGCGCGCTTCTGCAAAACTAATTAGCGGACTTCTTCCACTATGTCGAACCTATGCCTAATGTGGGCTTTTTCACCGCCTCAGCATGGTAAGTTGGTGACCTATGAAAACGGATTAGGTTGATGCTCATCGTTAGTCTTACACAGTAGTGACTAAACTCTAAAATTCTCAAGTTTCTACCCTACTGCTTTCAAGTTTCCTGCCTTAGTTGCATGTGCGACACTTGAAGGTAAAGACACTCCCATAGCTATAGTAATTTCGGGTGGCGATAGTTTGAGGAGATGCATGACACGTCTTTCGGTGTACCACGCTGTCAACAGGGTTACACCTAACCAAGCGTAGGAAGGTTGAACCAATCTTGCTAAACTTGTGACACCGGTTTTTTTTTTTTTTTTTTTTTTTTTTTTTTGAATATGTCAAATATACACCAGAGATGCAAGTGCATAGAAACATATATCAGTCGTAACTGAGCGTGAGAGGCCAGGCATCACGCCTGCCTCATGTGACACCGGTTTTAACTACCCCATACACGATAAGGAGGCGCTGGCGATCGTTACAGCCTTCAAGGCGTGGAGGTGTTACCCAAAAGGAGCAAATACAACGGTCAATATCGACCACTACAGTCTGGAGTACTTGAAGTCAAAGCTAACGCTCTCCAGGCGACAGGTGCGATGGATGGACTTCCTCGAGACACACTTCCACTACGACATCATCTACAAACCAGGAAAGAACAAGGTGGACGCGTTAAGGTGACCCGGACATGTGACTGGGATCTTGATACACGGGATGAACCCCTGCTCGAGGAGATTTTTCCTACATGGGTACTCGGTGGATCCAGAGATCGCAACAGCAGAGAAGTAGAAACTACTACAGTGAGAGAAAGATTTAGGGTTTAGAGAGAAGTTGAGGAAAAATAGGGGTTATGGACTACGCCTCGCTACGACAAATAATATTGGAGACATTATACAACGTGGCATATGCGGGACAATTCAGAAGTAGCAAACCCTTCCTAACATAGCTAAGTACTACTACTGGCCCTGGATGGCAACCGACGTAGAGCATCTCGTCACCTCATGCGATACCTGCTAGCGGGTGAAGAGTAGCAAGCAGATAAAATGGGGTTACTTCAGCCATTACCCATACCGGAACAACCATGGCATGTTGCAAGTCTAGACTTCATCACTGGTTTGCCACCGACCACTCGAGGGCATGGTGCTATACTCGTAGTGATAACAAATGTGACACTTTATCCCTACTAATGCCACAACCATGACTGAAGTTACCACTTGCCTCTTCTTCGACCGCATCGTCACCAACTACTGCATTCCTACTACACTGATATCGCCCGAGACCCGAATTTTACAAGTAAGTTTTGGCAGGAACTCATTGGATTGTTGAGGACTAAGCTTGCAAAATCTTCAGCATACCACCCCCATACAGATGGGCAGATAGAACGAGTGAACAAGGTGGCTGGACATTTACTACGCACAGCCTGCAAAGATGACATCAGCCATTGGGATCAACATTTTCCAACCATAGAGTTTGCATACATCAGGAGTTATCAACCCACAAGCAAACCCCCATTCTTCTTGTGCTATGGACGTGACCCCATCACACCACAGCAGCCAACCACATCAGCACATGTCCAAGCAGCTCATAACTTCGTCACCACCATGCAGCAGCTATGGGAGAAGACCCATCGACACCTCACCGTGATGCAGAACTCCTAGAAGCAGTATGCTAACCTCCAGCGACATGATCACACGATTGTTGTCGGGGAACAAGGTCTTTTGGATACTTGCAACTTGGACTCATCCTACCTCCGTCCAAGCTCCGACCTCGCTTTTATTGACATTTCCGCGTCAAGGCAATGGTGACACCTGTCACATTCCACTTGCGCATACCGACCAAATGGAAGATCCACAACGTTTTCCATGTTCAGCTGCTGAAGCCATATAAGGACCCCAATCAACAGTACCAGGGACGTCAGCTACCACCACCGTCGCATGTATTCATACAAGATGAACTAGAGTACGAGGTGGAACGTGTCCTCGCACATCGATGCCAAAGCGGCAACAAGCCCAAGTTCTCCTACCAAGCGCTCACCCACCCGACAATCCTGTGTCACCACCGCATTGGTCACCCATCCCTCTCACGCCTCCGTCACATGTCTAGCCTCCTTCTTGTCTCCGGTCTTTTGCACTCGTTTCACTCGCCCTCCTTCGCTAGCATCGCCGTGCACTTCTTGCGTTGCGTTCACTACCCCTTGGTCCTCATCCCTTTGACCAGCCTCCGCGCCCCTCCAGACTCTCCACTTGGACGTCTGAGGCCCCGCCCCTCGCCCCGGGCCCGAAGAGGACAGCTTCTTCTTGGTAGTCGTCGACGACTTCACCCGCTAGACCATGGTGTTCCAACGTGACTTCTACCCTGATCCGGTGGTTGCTGGCCACTAGTGCCCAACGTGGTTATCGTGTCCTTTCTCCCACTCCGACCGTGGGGGTGAGTTTTGCTCCGGCGTGCTTGCCGGGTTCTGTTGCGACCAGGGCATCAACTAGTCCTAGACGCTGTCGACGTCCCCATAGCAAAATGGGGTTGCTGAGCGCCGCATAGGCTTGGTCATGGAGATCGCCCGCACCTTCATGATCCATGCTCGTGCTCCCCATTTTCAGAGACCCTACACGGTTCGCTACGCGGCCCATCAGCTGAACCTCTGGCCGCGTGTCTCTCGCTCGGAGGCTTCAACAACCAGTCCCTGGACTGGGTCCCCTGATTTCACATCTGCGTTTTGTGTCTGGGGCTGCCTTGTGCTTGTCCACGATACCTCTGCGGACAAGCTCTCAGGTCGCACCCTACCCTATGTTTTCCTTGGTTTCCCGGTGGACGCCCTTAACGTCACGTTTTACCACCCGCCCCTCCACCGGTTCCTCGGCTCCTGTGACGCCCGCTTTGATGAGTCTATGTCCTACTATGCCCGCAACCCCCACCAAGGTCTCCTAGTCCCCTCCCTCCCCTCTTCCTAAGCCTCACTCCTCCTACGGCTTCCGCTCCTCCGGTACAGCCACCCCACCTCGGTCCTGCCCCATCAGGTATGGCTTACGCTACCCCTCTTCCCTCGATAGCACGTCAGGTTTCGTCTCCTTCCCCACGGTCATCCTCACAGTCACTGCAGCAGCCTTCGGCACTACCATCACCGGTTGCAATGGACTCTGGGGGTGCTGGAGCAGGAGGTACTGGCACTGCAGGTGCTGGTTCTGGAGATGTTGGAGCTGGAGGTGCTGGCACTGGAGGTGCTAGTTCTTGGGGTGTTGGAGCTGTAGGTGCTGGTTCTGGGAGTACCGGAGCTGGAGGTGCTATTTCTAGGGGTATTAGAGCTGGAGGTGCCGACACTAGAGGTGCTGGTTCTGGGGATGCTGGAGCTGGAGATACTCGCACTAGAGGTGCTGGTTCTGGGGGTGTTGGAGCTGGAGGTGCTGGTCCTCCGCATCAGTCTGTTCTCACGCCACAATCTACGTTGTCTCTTACAGCCTCCTTTCACCTTATAAATGACTACTACCATATTTCTCGACTTGTTGTCTCACGTGTTCTCGCCTCTCTTGTCACACACACCACTGCCTCTCCATCGTCTGCTTCGGCTATTGTTGCCGCTGTCACTGACTTTGCTGCCGCCCATTGCCTTGACTATGCCACCCGCGTGGTGGCTGCTCCTCCTACCCGTCCTTTGTCCGCCAGGGGTGAGTCTGCCCTTGGTTGTGACAACCTAGAGGACAGGCAGTTTGAGCTGTAGTTCTTGGCAGCATCCAGTGAGAGGCCCATTGCCCTGACACTGCCTCATGGTAAGTGCAAAAAGTTAGTTTGTCAAGGGTGTCGGGGTCTTTCTTAGGGGCTAGCAGCATGGCAAAGAGATGGGGAGAAGAAGTTGCCAAGAACTCCAGCTAAAACTTCCTGCCCTCTAGGACGTCACAGCGAAGGGCATACTCACTCCCGTTGAACAGAGTGTTAATGTGATGCTATCATTTGCATTCACGTCTGTCTGCCACCCATCATATGTTCGTGCGTTGCATGCGTGGTGTGAGTGTGTGCAAGAATATATGTTTTGGTGTGGTTTAAAGTCTCTGAGTGTGTGTGAATGTTATTTGGCCTGAGAAGATATCTGAAGTGACTCTTCTGCTCAAGAGCTTTCCGACGAACCAAGAATCGTTGCGATCGGAGCAAGAACGACGAAGTTATAATCGTTCGAAGTTTTGATTGGGATGCGACGACTATGGGAATTTGCGGGTTGACTCAATATGGGGTAAAGATTTTTGGGGGTTGGGAAATTCGTCCCCATCACTGTAGATGCTGCCAAGTGGTTGGGAGAAACCAAAATTGGGTTGGCAAGTGTGGCCAACTTGGGTGAGGTGGATTGTGGAGGTTGGGAAAGTGACAAATGTCAAAGTTGGGGTGCCTATAGAGAGAGGAATTGTGTGGCATGGGGTTTCCTTGGTTGGGGATGTCAAACATTATACTTGTTATATTTGTGTAGGCTATAGTGGGTTAGCCTTCTAGGGGGTACACTACTCTAGGTTTGTGATACTTGTACTCCATTCTCTTCCTAGTTCATCATTCTTGTTCTCTCTAAGTTTCTAACATGGTATTACGAGCCTAGGTCGTAACCTAGGACCGAACGATAGGGCCCACCGTTCCGCTAGAAGCGCCCTCGAGCGCCTTAATGCATTAGCGCCCTCGAGCGCCTCTCTCCTAGTGCGCCCTCGTGCGCCTCTTCTTCTCTTGCTGCCCGTGCGCAGCTCACTAGTGCCGTGAGCGGCCCTTTTTTCTTCGCGCGCGTAGCCCGCTAGCGGCCCACACGCGGCCTTTCCTGAGCGCGCGCCGACCCCTAGCCGCCCGCGCGACGAGCGCCGCCCACGAGCAGCCCGCTAGCCGCCCGTCGCCAGCCGTCCAGAGCGACGTAGCCCCGCCCTTAGGCCGCCGCGTCGCCCCTCTAGACCGCCGTCCGCGCGCTAGTCAGGCCCACGCACAGCCACGGCCCGCCCGCTACAGCCGCCCACGCACACGCCCCCCGTCGCGCACCGCCGCGTAGCCCAGTCCGAGCCGAGCCGCGCCGCCCGAACCGAGTCGCGCCGCCCGAACCGAGCCGCGCCGCCCGAACCGAGCCGCGCCGCCCGAACCGCGCCGCGCCGCCCTACTGTGCCCCACCAACTACTACTACTGCTCCTACTGCTACAGTTACTACTGCTTCTACTACTGCTGCTACTACAACTATGGCTAGTCCCTCTGTACTAGCTTTCGATGCTGAGGGCCGCCCACTGAAGTTTGAGACCTGGCTCGATGACCTCCACCTATTCCTCCAGCTCACTGCCAAGGAGGATATCTCACTGTACGATCACGCGCTAGGCCATGCTGCTGCCCCTGCTGCTACTGCTGACAGTACTGCCCGTTCACAGTGGCAGACTCGTGACGCCCACACGCGCTTCGCTATTCGCAACTCCCTGCCGATCGATGAGCGTGAGCACTTTGGCCAGCACAAAACAGCGCAGGCACTGTACACTGCTGTAGTGGCACGCTACTCCTCACCTGCTTCTGCTGCGCTAGGCCGTCTCTCGCTCCCCTACCTGTTCCCCGACCTGTCCGCTTTCCCCACAGTCGCTGACCTCACCACGCACCTCCGCACTAGTGAGGCCCGCTTCCGTGCCGCTATGCCCGCTGAGTTTCTTGTCACCCACCCCCCCCCGCTCTGGCTCACTCTCTACCACCTGGTCACCCGTCTCCCTGACTCTCTTCGTGCGGTCAGGGACCACTTCCTCGCTCGCTGCCCCACTGAGCTCACCATGCCTGCTCGAGAAGGAACTGCTTGCAGCTGAGACTAGCATAGTCGCTGTAGCTGCCTCTCGTGGCGACCCCCGCACCCCTTTCTTCGAGGGGTGTTCCCCTTCCCCCCTTCTCCCCTCTATCGCCTCTGCTGCTGCTGTCGACCTCGTTGGTACTGAGCAGGTCGGGGCTGCGTCCGCTCCGAGCTGGCGCCGCAGCAGCAAGGGCAAAGGGGGCAAGGGAGGTGGAGGTGACGGCGGGGGAGGCGGTGGTGGGGGCGGTGGCGGCGGTGGGGGCGGTGGCGGGGCTGGAGGGGCTAGTGGCAGCGGTGGAGGTGGTGGCGGCAGCAGCGGAGGAGGTGGCCGGGGTGGGGGCGGTGGTTGGGGTGGCGGTGGACGCGGAGGCGGCAGGGGCGGTGGTGGTCGAGGTGGTGGCGGCGGCGGTGATGGTCGTGGAGGCGCTGGCGGTGGCCAGAGCCAGCAGCACACTCCGTCGTCCCAGGAGCTTCGTGAGTGGTACTCTCAGCACGGGGGGGGGGGGTGGCCTTAGCTGCACGTACGTCATCCGCACTGGTGACCGCACTGGCCAGACGTGTGGGAGGGCGCACACCACGCAGCGCTGCTTCTCCCGCCTTGATGACGCTTGGCGCACTCAGTTCCCTACTGCCACTGAGCTGCCCCGCTGGGCTGACCTGATGAAGAAGAACATTGATATCTATGCTCTTGACTTTGATGCTACTCTCACTGCCATATATGTGTTGTCTACTAGTGGAGAGGGTGATCAGTACCTGCGTGTTCCGCCCGACCCGGGCATTCGGACCAGTGAGGCTGCCGCTCTAGGTGCTAGTGCGTCTGTTGCCCTAGGTGCTGGTGAGGCTGCCGCTCCAGGTACTAGCGTGTCTGCTGCCCCAGGTGCTGGTGAGGCTGCTGCTCTAGGTGCTAGTGAGTCTGCGCCCCCTGGTACTGAGTCTACTGAGGCACTGCACACTTTCACACTGGACTCAGGTGCTTCTCGCTGTTTCTTTCGTGACCGCACTGCCCTTGAGCAGCTTGCTCGGCCAGTTGCTGTCTCCCTTGCTGACCCCTCTGGGGGTCCGGTCATTGCGACCTCCTCCACTGTCCTTCCTTGTCCTGCGGTTCCGTCGGGCACACTGTCAGGTCTCCACCTCCCCTCGTTCTCTACGAACTTGGTGGCGGGTTGTGCGCTCCAGGACGGGGGTGTCCACCAGTTCACCCCTGCCTACGAGCGCGTGACACACTGCACGTGTGCTCGGACGGGCCGTCACCTGGCTACCTTCACTCGGCAGCCGGGGTCGGACTTGTACACACTGACCACTGAGTCCCCTCAGGTAGCTGCGTCTGCGTCTGCGTCCGGTCAGCTGTCGGCCCCCTGCTCGTGTCGCTCTCTAGCACACGAGACCGTACTCTGGCACCACCGCCTTGGTCACCCGTCAGTGCAGCGCCTTCGTGGCATGCACAAACGGTACCTTGTCTCTGGTCTTCCCCGGGTACTCCCTCCCCTCCCACCCTCTCCTGCTCCTCCCTGTCTTCCCTGTGTCGAGGGGCGGCAGCGCGCCGCTCCTCACTCCTCCTCGTTTCCCCCGACGACTGCTCCCTTGCAGACGCTCCACATGGACGTGTGGGGCCCAGCCCGCGTCCGTGGACAGGGTCAGGAGAGGTACTTCCTGATCGTTGTTGACGACTACTCGCGCTACACCACGGTCTTCCCCTTGCGCACCAAGGGTGAGGTCCCTGATGTCTTGATCCCTTGGATCCGCGCTTCTCGTCTCCAGCTCAGCGAGCGGTTCCACTCGGACTTTCCTGTCCTGCGTCTGCACTCTGACAGAGGTGGTGAGTTCTCCTCCGACCTCTTGGCAGCCTACTGTGCGGAGCACGGCATCCGCCAGTCGTTCACACTTCCGGCCTCTCCACAGCAGAATGGGGTTGCTGAGCGCCGCATTGGCTTTTGTCATGGAGGTCGCTCGTACCTCCTTGATCCATGCGGCTGCCCCCCACTTTCTGTGGCCGTTTGCGGTCCGGTACGCTGCGCATCAGCTCATCCTCTGGCCCCGTGTCTCCTTGCCGGAGACCTCGCCCACACTGCGGTGGACGGGGGAGGTTGGGGATGCGTCGCGTTTCCGGGTCTGGGGATCTCGAGCTTTTGTCCGCGATACGTCCGCGGATAAGCTCTCCTCCCGTGCTGTTCCTTGTGTCTTCCTTGGCTTTGTCCCGGACGCGTCTGGTTGGCAGTTTTACCACGCCACCTCGCGCCGTGTCCTGCCCTCTCAGGACGTCACTTTCGACGAGTCGGTCCCCTACTACCGCCTCTTCCCCTACCGCACTGCCCCGCTCCCCCCCCCGCCTCTCTTCCTCGCGCCAGGTGCTGCTGTGGTAGACCCCCTCCCCCCTCGGGGTGCCGCTCCCTCAGGTGTGTCCCAGGTTGACCCGGTTGAGCCTGTTGAGGTAGCTGTCGACTCTCGTCCTGCTAGGGGTGCTGAGCCTGAGCGTGCGGAGCCTGGGGGTGCGGAGCCTGGGGGTGCTGAGCCTGGGGGTGCTGAGCCTGGGAGTGCAGAGTCTGGGGGTGCTGAGCCTGGGGGTGCGGAGCCTGTGGGTGCTGAGTCTGGGGGTGTTGAGTCTGGGGGTGCTGAGCCAGAGGGTGCTGCGACTGAGCGTGCTTCACCTGGAGGAGCTCTCTCCTCACAGCAGCTACGTGAGTGGTACTTACAGTACTGCAGCCTCAGGAGGGGTGCTTCTGGAGCTCGGAGTGCTGCTGGAGCTGGTGCCCGTGCTTCCCCTCCTAGGCGGGAGCTGCCCTCTCCCCAGCGGCTCCGAGAGTGGTACGCTCGGCGCTGCAGTCTCCGGAGTGGCGCTCCTAGTGTCGCGGACCCTGGTGCTGGAGCTACTGGCGGTGCTGCTGGCGCTGCTGGAGGTGCTGCTGGTGCCGGTGCTACTGGTGCTGGAGCTGCTGGAGGTGCTACTGGTGCTAGAGCTGCTGGAGGTGCTGCTGCTGCTGGCGGTGCTGCTGGCGCTGCTGGAGGTGCTGCTGGTGCTGGAGCTGCTGGAGGTGCTGCTGCTGCTGGCGGTGCTGCTGGCGCTGCTGGAGGTGCTACTGGTGCTGGTGCTGCTGGAGCTGCTGGAGGTGCTGCTGGTGCTGATGCTGCTGGAGCTGCTGGAGGTGCTGCTGGTGCTGGTGCTGCTGGAGCCGCTGGTCCTGGAGGTGCTCGTACTGGAGGTACTGGAGCTGCTGAGGGGGTTGGAGCTGGAGGTGCTGAGCGGCCGCGACCGTACTACGTTCCGCTCCTTCAGCAGGTTCTTGGTCTCCCGCCCGCTACTGGTCCTACTCCTCCCCTACTGAGTCCACCGTCTGTCCAGTCGCAGTCACAGTTACAGCCTGCCTCTCCGCTGCCTGCTCCTTCTCCTTACACTGCGCCGGGGGGTAGTCTTACGGAGCGTCGTGAGCCTGAGTCTCGTCCTCCGTCGCCTGAGTCTAGTCTTGCGTCTCCTGAGTCTCGTCTTGAGTCGCCTGTCCGCGCTGCCCGCACTGGTCGTCGTGTTCCGCGTGAGCGTCCTCCTCCTGTCCTTGGCACTCACTACATGATCCTACGTCCTTCCACTGCTCCACAGCGTGTCCCTCTGCCGTCTCCTCCTGCGTCCTCTCTTCCTGACGATGCTGACCCGCCGTCAGACCTTGTTCGTGCTGCCAGTCCTACTGTCACGCGTTTCCTCGCTACTGTTGTCACTGACCCTACCTTTGAGTCCTCTGCTGCGTCTGCTCTAGTTGCTGAGCTTGTTGACTTTGCTGCCGCCTGTCGTCTAGACTACGCCGCTAGCCTTGTTGCTGAGTCTGAGTCTGTCTGTCCTCCGTCCGTCGGGGGTGAGTGTGCTCTTGGCACGGACGTCCTTGAGGACAGACAGGAGGAGTTTGAGTGCTTTGCCGCTGCTTTACCTCATCTCGTGTCCATGCTGATTGCCCCTGAGGGAGACCCGGATGCACCAGACATCCCGACCCCACGCTCCTACGCAGAGGCGATGGAGGGTCTCTACTCCTCGGTTCGATCTGCAGCTCCCGCGCCAGCAGCGTAAACGCTCCCCAGTCCAGCCCTCTCTCCCCGACCGTCTTCCACGTGGGCAGCTTCTTGCGGACCTTTCCTGGTAGTCTGTTCTGCGCCGACTCTGCCTCCTCGAAGATGGGCGGGAAGGGCTCATCTCCGTCATGGTTCCCGATGATGCTCTTCCCGCCCACCTGGAAGAACGACTTCAGGGTCCCAGCTACGCTGAGAAGGCTGACCACGTACGCCAGATCAGCCGACCGCTCGGCTGATTGGACCCCGAAGCCGCCCATCCACTCCGGAAGAGTGATCTGAGTCTGCGCCGCCTTGTTGACCTTCCCGGGTGTAAGAAGGCTGTCGTCTTGTAGGGTATCGGCGAAACAGCATAACACGGACCCGTCCCAGAATGACAACGTCTGCCGAAAGTCCTTAGTCGGCGGCGTAGTGCGGCACAAGAAGTTGGTCCGCGCCGAGATCGAACCCGCCAAAATCCGAGAAGCCATTTGAGCGTGGTTTATCCTCGGCAATCTGCTCAGGATCGTGTGTCCCGGCTCCAGTTTGGCCAAGACCGCTGCCTCCGCAAAAGACTTGCTGCCGACCGGGGAACCCACCACCACGAGGCCCTCCTTAGCCTCGGTCATCTCGCGGAGAGGGTTGTCAGCAGATGGCCGATTGCCACTCGGCGCATACCACTGGCATTTCTTCTGTGAGACCTCCAGGTCAATCTCGCGCAGCTTCTCGCACAGGGTCGGAAACGCCGCGCCAATCGCATCCAACTCTCCCAACAGGTAGGTGTCGTCAGCATAGCTGCACAGGAAAATGTCTCGATGTGCCGCCTTCACCGCTTCCAGGGCCGGTTGTTGAGCGAGTGCGTAGAGGAATGGGCCCAGGGGGTCCCCTTGCCTCACTCCTGTTCGCGACCAAAGAGTGTGACGGGTCGCGCCAGCTCTATACAGGAGTGGGGAAGGACCCCCATAGAGGGTGCGCAGGAATGGAGTCATTGCCACAAAGGGGCCTTTAACAAGCTCCTTGAAGAGTGCCTGGCGGCAGACCGAATTGAATGCATTCTTAACGTCGATCTGAAGGACACCCCATGTAGGATTGGCCTTCAAAGCTGCCCGCACTCCGTGGATGACCGTTTCCGCGCCGTTCCTTGCACCAGCCCCGAACTGACCCTTCGGCTTCAAATGTCGGATGATCGCATCATGGTAGTCCGCAGCGAAGCACCGCGCCAGGAGACGGGGAAAGACCTCCCCCACTGCGATCGGGCGTACTCCACCACCCGGCTTCTCCAAAGCCACTAGTGAGCTCGCTGTCCACCACTGTGCCACCCCTTGCCCCACCTCTCCTCTTGCTACCGCCTGAAGCCATGCGCACAGGAGCTTGAGATCACACGGATGTGTGAAAAGTTCTCGTAGGAAGTCCATGCGCCAGCCGGTGGGTCCACCTGCAGAGCCGCGTGGGCTCTCGCGAAGGGCCCGCGCAAGAACATCCAGCTTCAGGACCCATTTTGTAGGTTTCTCTGGGTGAGGGAGGGTGCAGCTGCCGTCGTCTGCCGTGAAAGGCGCTGTGGGGCAGGGGTGCTTCTCCTCAAGACTCTTTCGAGTCTCATCCGTTGTGGGGGCCAGGGCTGCAGCAATCAGCGCCTCCGACGCTCGGGAGAGTTCAGCCTGCTCTCCGAACTTAATGCAGCGCCGTGATCGAGCCAGTGTCTCCGCAGAGCCGTAGTTGTCGTCCACCCGAGCTTTGTTCTCCCGTATTCGGCTTTTCATCTTGTTGATAGCCGCCAAGGCTCGGAGGTTTAACTTAGCCCAGTCGCCCCGACTCCACCAGACAAGCAGCTCCCGCACCTGCTTCCAGTGGGGAGAGTTGTTCGTGAGCGCGGCCGATGACAGACACAGCTGCGGGAAGATCCCCAGCAGAGTCCCTGCCGTCTTGTGGTCTTTATCTTGCCAGAGCTTCTCGAGGATTGGACGGAGACAAGCAGCAGCCAGCCCGCGGCATTTGAATGGCACCTTGCGGAGTGTTGGCAGCATGGCTGCCTCCTCCCCGATAATAGGTGACCAGTCTTGTGCCTCGAAGTTAGCCCAGTAGTCCGCCCAATGGTCCGCCCTCTCCGCTTCCGCAGTGGAACCCTCCGGAGGAGGGGTGGCCGCCCGCTTTCTATCTCGGAGCTGCTCCTCCCGTTGCGCGTCCCATGCCGCGCACCCGTTCTTTCGGCCGGCATGCTTTCTGACTGCTCCTTGGCTCCGGAAAAGTCTGGAGAAAAAAGTGCACCGGTGACCTTTGGGGCGCTTTGCTTGGCCGCCGTGGCTGATAGCGCTAGAGTCAGACTTCGTGGGCGCTGCGGTAGAGTCTTTGGAAGCCTTGTTTGACGCCGAGGCATCCTCTGAGCTCGACTCGGCAAAAAGCTGCGGCTTGGCTGTCCCCGTCTTCCGCGTCATTGCCTGAGATTTGTCGCGGAGTCCGAGCTCGCCCCACGCCTCCCGACCCTTTGGACGATGGTCCGGCTTCTTGTTGCCTCCCGCCTTCTGCTTCTTGGCGGTGGAGGTCGACTTTGGAGTGGGCGAGGGCGCCTGGGAGGGTACTGTGCCAGGTGACTTTCGGTTCGCAGCAGGAGCGGGCGGCGTAGCAGATGTTTTCGCAGCCGAGGGAGTCGAAGAGCCGGTCGGAGCGGCCGGTGTCGAAGAGGCCTGGGACTTGGGCCTCTTCTTCTTCTTCTTCTGTCTCGGCTTTTTGCCCTTGGTCTTTTGACCCGCGTCTGATCCTCCTGTGGGGGCAGGGGACGGACGTTGCGCAGCCGAGGAGGCCTTGCTAGCTACAGGATTGTTAGGAGAAGCTCCTGCCTTCCCCGAGGCTGGCTTAGCCACCTCCCTCTCGCCGCCTGAACTAGACCGGCGCATCTCCTCGATCTGGTCAGACATAGTCTGAACCTTCTCGGTGAGAGTAACCATCATGTTATAGAGGCGGTCGAAGGCCTCCCGATCTTGGGTATCTGGGAGGGGCTCGCTGTACGGCTGGCTGTCGTTCCGCTCGTTGACAAGCAGGGTCCCCATGTCCACGTCGGGCCCAGCGTCAGAAGGTTGTGACGGGTGGTCGGCTGGAGGGGTGGGGATTGCTCCTTGTCCAGCGGCCCCATCGGGTGGGTGTTGCTGGGAGCTGTCCTCAAGAACCTCCTCTGGCCCAGCTTCGGCTTGCGGAGCTGCTTTTGGGGTAGCCTTTTCTCCCTCCAAGGCAAGGGGAATACCTTGCGTTTTTTGTTCTGGGCCAATCCGTAGCACTTCTGCTAGCTTGGCTGGGTCGATCCGAGCTGGAGAACATCGATGCCGCTTGCGTATCTTGCGGATCTTCTGCCCCCAAAAGACGTGGCTACAGCCTGTGCACTGTGCAGCCACCAAAGGGCGGTTGCTAGTGACAGGGCCTTCGCCACTCACCGCTAGAGCACCCTCCTCACCACTCGCTTTGAATCCCAGGAAATCTGGGGCGAGTTTTCCGAGGTGTGTCCCCGACCCATCAAAGGGGTTCTGAGACGCCTTTTCTGGCTCCGAAGACGGTTCGGCCGCGTTAATCACTGGATCGAAAAAGACAATCTTTGGAGGGGGTGGATGGTCCGATTCGGTGAGTGTCTTCGCCTCAGCAGCGGATCTCCTGTTTTTTCGTTTCCGACCTCGCACTTCCAGCTGTTGCTGGTTGTCATGCTCGGGTGGGAGGACTATGACCACTTTCGGTTCAAAACCAGTGGGCAAGTCCAAGGGTTGCTGCAGAACATCAGTAGCCTGGCCGAGGCACTCGGCAGAACGTTGTTTCTTTGGCGGCGTCTCCTCTAGGGTAGGCGCTTTGGCAGAGCGCTTTCCCTTTCTGCGAGCAGCAGGGGCACCGGCATACAACGTCATTGCGAGGGTCTCGGGGTCCGTCAGGGGTGGCGAGTCCCTTGGGACCTCCCCAGCAGAGCCGAGACGGGCTGACTCGTTCTGTTGGGGCCCGGGGGCGGGAAGAGCGAGGCGCTCTTTCCCTCGGAGGCGATGTTTTTTGCCACCAGCCGCCTTTTGTATGGGCGGACTCATAGTGCGAAGATTACTCCCCGCAGAGCGCTCTTTCTTAAGCCTTCCGATAGAATCAGGAAGACCCACCACCATATAGTGTCTGTACTTCCCACTGACCGTGGTTCGCTGCAGATCGGCTTCCAGCTGTCGGGTTGTGACCATACCCCGCCTAGCCAGAAGGCTGGCGGGCCACGAGACCGGCGAAGCTCCGCTTGGTACCGACAGTGCCACAGCTTTTCCTGCAGTAAGATGGTGTCGCAGGGCCCCAAGGCCCCACTACCCCTTAGGCCGCTTCAGCCGAGCCGGCACCTCCCTATCGGAGAGGTGGGTACTACCCGGTTTCTGTGGGACACGCGCGTTGAAATCTCTCAAAGGTCTAATCTAACTGATCGCTTGGCAGGCGTTCGAAGGCAGTTTGTAGGTAGCTGGTTCGCTTGAGAGCGCTTGAGAGTATATGAGAGTTTGTGTGCATGAGAGTTTTTTATTTCAACTGGAGTGGCGTGAACCAGCTACCAGATGGTTCGATTAGTCTTTCGAATTTAGTAGAGACCCTCCATCGCCTCTGCGTAGGAGCGTGGGGTCGGGATGTCTGGTGCATCCGGGTCTCCCTCAGGGGCAATCAGCATGGACACGAGATGAGGTAAAGCAGTAGCAAAGCACTCAAACTCCTCCTGTCTGTCCTCAAGGACGTCCGTGCCAAGAGCACACTCACCCCCGACGGACGGAGGACAGACAGACTCAGACTCAGCAACAAGGCTAGCGGCGTAGTCTAGACGACAGGCGGCAGCAAAGTCCACAAGCTCAGCGACTAGAGCAGACGCAGCAGAGGACTCAAAGGTAGGGTCAGTGACAACAGTGGCAAGGAGACGCGCGACAGTAGGACTGGCAGCACGAGTAAGGTCTGACGGCGGGTCAGCAACGTCAGGAAGAGAGGACGCAGGAGGAGACGGCAGAGGGACACGCTGCGGAGCAGTGGAAGGACGCAGGGTCATATAGTGAGTGCCAAGGACAGGAGGAGGACGCTCACGCGGAACACGACGACGAGTGCGGGCAGCGCGGACAGGCGACTCTGGACGAGGCTCAGGAGACGCAGGACTAGACTCAGGCGACGGAGGACGAGACTCAGGCTCACGACGCTCCGTAAGACTGTTATAGTCACAATAGCCTTGAATGTGCCTAAAACGAAAGATAGAGTGCACAGACGGATTTCTGCACAGCGGCTTCAAACGTTGATAGAGTTCTGCTCACAGCTGCAAATGACTTGATTCAAATTGGATCTAGAGCGTCTTGACGTCGCCTACAATAAGCAATTTAGATTGCACGATTTCATAAAGAATTGACGATACAGCGTCGGTTTGAACGAACGGTACTATGGCAGCCACTATAGTCTTAGAACACAAGATAGGAAGAGTTACGAGTTGGGAATGACTCCCAGCTCCTACAAACCCCAAGAGCGAGGTACAGTGATGTGGAACAGTGCCACACTGTCCCCAACCACGAAGGGTCTCGAAACTACCCTCCACAAGGGCCTACACCAAGAGAAATGTTACACTACACAAAGTAATGCAACTATTCTCACTATCTTAAAGTTTACCCTTTTGGAGAGCTTCGAAATAACTTGAATCTTGAAACCAAGGCTCTGGTTCTTCAAGGTAAATTCTTCCTTGAGTTCTTGGAAGTCTGCTACGCACACTTGCGACACGCCGAACGTTCCACACACGACAAAATAGAAAACCGCACACGACACGCAAACGACGACGTGACACGCGACTAGCGATAACTCGCTATTGACTCGACGCACACATTCAAAATCATGCCTCAACATTCACACACAATTATAAGCATGAAATATATATTATCCCATGCCCTCATACCATTCCATACACACACACATTCACGCACACGGACAACAAGCCGAGTGCAAACCGTAGGGTTGCACCAACAAACTCCCCCTCGGATTGTTGGCCTTAGGATATGTTGCTCTCTCAGTTCAGAGCCATCCCAGCCAGCTTGCAACACTTCCAATGCTGCTGCTCCACCAGCCTCTTGGTCATCATGTCAGCCGGCTGCCCCGTGGTCTTCACGTAGCGCAACTCAACTTCACCCGCGGTTACCATGCTCCTCGTCCAATGCCACTTCACCCTCATGTGCTTCGTGAGTCCATGCAACACAGGGTTCTTAGCAAGAGCAATGGCACCCTGGCTGTCACAGTACAGTGGGGTAGGTCCTTGCTGCTCCTCCCCCAATTCAGCCAACAAACGCCGCTGCCACACAATCTCCCGTACGGCACGGAAGAGTGCCATGTACTCGGACTCCACCGAGCTCAAAGCTTGGTCAACCTGCTTCTTGCTCTCCCAAGCAGTTGGGCCTCCACCAACACAGCATATGAAGCCTCCCACACTTGTCATGTCCTCTGGTTCTGATGCATATGAAGCATCCGAGTAGGCGGTGAGGAACAAACGCCCGGGTTCAACACCATCCGCGCCCTTTTGGCGCCTTTGTGCCGCCGCCGAGTATTGCAGCCCAACGGTCGGTGTTTGGCCAAGATACTTGGCCACCCTCATTCCAGCTGCTACCTGCTCCTCATTAGGGCATTGCACAACCCTAGCCAGCTGCCCGGTAGCAAACGCGACGTCCAGTCGGGTATTTACCGCCGCATACATGAGGCTGCCCACCAACGAGTGAAATCGGCGCCTCTCCTCTTCACCAACGCTCTCCTCCTCTGGTCCCTTCACACACTTGAAACCAGAGGGAAAGGGTGTAGCCACATGGCCTTCACTCTGCCCAAAGTTGGCAGCCAATGCCTCCAGGTACTTCCGTTGATGCACCCGCATGCACCGCTTCTCCACATCACGTTCAATGTGAAGCCCAAGGTAGAAGTTGACGTCACCAAGGGCCTTACACTTAAACTTGTCCTGAAGCTTCAGCATCACCTCCTTCACAAGGTCAGATGAGGGTGAAAAGATGAGGATGTCATCCACGTACACCACCATGAAGCTCCTCTGCTCCCCCTCGCCAAGCATGAACAATGAGTGATCGGCCGTTGAGGGAGTGAAGCCGATCTCCTCCAAAACTCCTCGCAGCTTCAAGTACCACTGCCTAGGGGCCTGCTTCAGTCCATAAAGGGCCTTCTTCAGCCTCAAAACTCTGCCACTACCGTCATCAAACCCCTCTGGCTGCGCCATGAAAATCTCTTCCTCAAGGACGCCATTGAGGAATGCCGTTGTGACATCCATTTGTTTCACCACCCATCCTTTGATGGCAGCTCCCGCGAGTAGGGTTCGAAGCGTCGTCGGCTTCACCACAGGAGCAAACAACTCCTTATAGTCCACCTTCTCCTTCTGCTGGTACCCCTTCGCCACAAGCCTAGACTTGTAGCGCTCGATCTTGCCGTCGGCGTCGGACTTGATCTTGAAGAGCCACTTGGACGTAATCGCCTTACGCCCCTCCGGTAGCTCCACCAATTCCCATGTGCCGTTCTCCTCAATGCTCTTCAGCTCACTCTCCATTGCCTTCTTCCACTCCTCAGCATCACTACTCTCCAAGGCCTCCTTGAGAGTTGCTGGTTCCCCCGGCATCTCCACCGGAGAGAAGAACGCAAAGGCACACTCCTCGTAGTCACTCTCCTCGTCTTCTCCAACTATAAGTGCCGCTCCGGCCAAGGCTGACTTGGCTGGCTTTCCCAGTGCCTCATAGGTCAGCCTATTTGGGGCTTGGATTCTCCTTTTGCCCCTTCCTTCTTCCTCAGCTGCAGGGACATGAAGGCCTTGGCGTTGCTGCGGGGTGACTCGGATCCGTGGAGCACTCGTAGTGCGAGAAGGAAGTGTCGGTGCACGCTCGCTCACTTGCTGAACCTCCTCCTCTTCTTCCTCTGCATCCTTGGCCTCCTCTCCCCCATTCACAAGGGAAGATTGCCTTGTGGTGGTGCTGCCGCTGCTCAGCTCCAAGGGCAGCTCCACATGCTCCAAACCGGAACTCTTCACGTCCCCCAACCGCACGCCTATCTTCGCCTCATTCTCCGCCTTCCAATCCTTGTACATCAGATTCTCCATGAATTTGCAGTCCCTGCTCACCAAGAATTTCTTGGTGAATGGGTCCCAAAGAAGCCACCCCTTGCTGTTTTGAGCCATGCCCAAGTGCACAGCCCATATCGCCTTGGCACCGAGCTTGTTGTGCCGAAGATGCTTAGGCACGAGCGCCATGCACATGCACCCCAACACCCGCATGGACGATGGAGGTGCGAGCAACCTCCATCACCAAGCCAATGCGGTGCTCTGCAATCCCATTCTGCTGTGGAGAGGCCGGAAGCGTGAACGTCTGGTGGATGCTTTCAGCACCACTGAAGTCCTCGAGGAGGCCGGAGGAAAACTCACCACCTCGGTCAGAGTGCAGCCGCAGGACTGGGAGGTCCTCACGGAACCGAGCGCGAAGCTGGAGACGGACAGCGCGGATCCAGCGGATCAGGACACTGCGGGCCTCCACCTTGCTCTGCAAGGGGAAGACCGTGGTGTAGTGCGTGTAGTCGTCTACAACCAGCAAGAAGTAGCGCTCTCCGCCCTGTCCAGGGACTCGGGCTGGACCCCACACGTCCATGTGGAGGGTCTGCAGAGGAGCTGTGGTCGGAGGAAACGAGGAGGAGTGAGGAGCGGCGCGCTGCCGCCCCTCGACGCAGGGGAGGCACGGCAGGCGCAAGCGACCTCGGGAGCGGGGGCAGGGACCTGGGAAGCTCAGAGACAAGGAGACGGGAGTGCATGCCACGAAGGCGTGGCAAGGAGGGGAGGCCAAGACGGTGGTGCCAGAGGAGATTCTGGTGCGTGAGGAGATGACACAAGCAAGACGCAGCAACCTCAACCGACACAGCTACCTGACCAGCTGCTGGCTCCTCAAAGCCTTCATCCTTCTCTGGACCAGCCGGTACTTGCGTCGACACGAAGTAGAATAGACCCGGGTATCGATCGTCGCTCGGGTCCTTGTCGTTGTCTCCGCTCTTCATGTTTGCAGCTCCGCCACCGCGACCGCCACGGCCTCCACGGCCTCGTCCTCTCCCTCCTCCTGCTCCTCTACCCTCTTGGCCTTGAGCAGGGGTCCAACCATCAGGGAGTTTGTAGCAGTCGCGCCACATGTGTCCGCTCTTGTGGCAATAGTGACACTCGCCGTCGAATCGGCCGCGACCGCGTCCGTAGCTCTTGTCGTCGCTGCCGTAACCGCCACTCCTGCGGCCTCCGCCGAAGTTGCTGCCACCAAACCTTCCTCCCCCTCGTCCTCTGCCTCTTCCTCGACCATATCCACGGCCGATGCTCGCTGCCCCAGCGCCATCCGCACTCGCCAACTCACGGCGGCGGAAATCCTCTTGAAGGATAGCTCGCTTCACGTCTTCAAGCGAGAGGCGGGGCAAGCCGCGATTAAGGTTGATGATGAGCGAGGACCATGACTCTGGGAGTAAGGCCAGCAACTTGGTCTTCTTTTGGAGCTCACTGTAGTTCAAATCAGCTCCCTCAAGCCGCGTCAACAAGTCGAAGAATTTCTGCACCCCTTCTTCAACCGCTTCGTCTTCTTCAATTCGTAGTGCCGCCATTTGCCGTTCCAACACCACCGCTACCGCCGCTGTTGCAGGAGCATGTACACCCTTGAGAGCAGCCCATGCCTTTGGTCCTTTCTCTGGTTCACGCTGGAATGGCTTGATGTGACGGATCTGACTGCTCCCCAACGCTTGCCCAAGTAAGAGATAGCCTTGTGCGCTCTTCCGCACCCACGGGCTCTTCTCCGGGTCGTTCTCGGGGCGCTTCTCCGTTCCTTCCATCACCTCCAGCAGGTCATAGTGGTCAAAGATGTTCTCCATCTTGAAGGACCATTCAGCAAAGTTGTCACCGTTGAACTTGTCAAGCCCAAACACCCTAGGCTCATCCTTAGGTGGGCCAAGACTTGGTTGCATGGGCGCCATGGCTGAATCACGGGGTTGGCCTTGAGCTTGAGCTTCTCCACTGCCACCAGCACCTCTGCCACCCCTTTCCTCAGGTCCAGACATTGTCGAAACTGCTCCAAGGGGCTCTGATACCACTTGTTATAGTCACAATAGCCTTGAATGTGCCTAAAACGAAAGATAGAGAGCACAGACGGATTTCTGCACAGCGGCTTCAAACGTTGATAGCGTTCTGCTCACAGCTGCAAATGACTTGATTCAAATTGGATCTGGAGCGTCTTGACGTCGCCTACAATAAGCAATTTAGATTGCACGATTTCATAAAGAATTGACGATACAGCGTTGGTTTGAACGAACGGTACTATGGCAGCCACTATAGTCTTAGAACACAAGATAGGAAGAGTTACGAGTTGGGAATGACTCCCAGCTCCTACAAACCCCAAGAGCGAGGTACAGTGATGTGGAACAGTGCCACACTGTCCCCAACCACGAAGGGTCTCGAAACTACCCTCCACAAGGGCCTACACCAAGAGAAATGTTACACTACACAAAGTAATGCAACTATTCTCACTATCTTAAAGTTTACCCTTTTGGAGAGCTTCGAAATAACTTGAATCTTGAAACCAAGGCTTTGGTTCTTCAAGGTAAATTCTTCCTTGAGTTCTTGGAAGTCTGCTGCGCACACCTGCGACACGCCGAACGTTCCACACACGGCAAAATAGAAAACCGCACACGACACGCAAACGACGACGTGACACGCGACTAGCGATAACTCGCTATTGACTCGACGCACACATTCAAAATCATGCCTCAACATTCACACACAATTATAAGCATGAAATATATATTATCCCATGCCCTCATACCATTCCATACACACACACATTCACGCACACGGACAACAAGACGAGTGCAAACCGTAGGGTTGCACCAACAAAGACTACCCGTCGGCGCAGTGTAAGGAGAAGGGGCAGGCAGCGGAGAGGCAGACTGTAACCGTGACTGCGACTGGACAGACGGTGGACTCAGTAGGGGAGGAGAAGGACCAGTAGAGGGCGAGAGACCAAGAACCTGCTGAAGGAGCGGAACGTAGTACGGCCGCGGCCCCTCAGCACCTCCAGCTCCAACCCCCTCAGCAGGCCCAGTCCCAGCAGCTCCAGTACCTCCAGTACGAGCACCTCCAGGACCAGCGGCTCCAGCAGCTCCAGCAGCACCAGCACCAGCAGCACCTCCAGCAGCGCCAGCAGCACCGCCAGCAGCAGCAGCAGCAGCACCTCCAGCAGCTCCAGCAGCGCCAGCGGCACCTCCAGTAGTAGCAGCACCTCCAGCAGCTCCAGCAGCACCAGCACCAGCAGCACCTCCAGCAGCGTCAGCAGCACCAGCAGCACCTCCAGTAGTAGCAGCACCTCCAGCAGCTCCAGCAGCACCAGCACCAGCAGCACCTCCAGCAGCGTCAGCAGCACCAGCACCACCACCAGCAGAAGCAGCACCTCCAGCAGCTCCAGCAGCTCCAGCACCAGTAGCACCTCCAGCAGCGCCAGCAGCACCGCCAGCAGCAGCACCTCCAGCAGCTCCAGCACCAGCAGCACCTCCAGTAGCGCCAGCAGCACCGCCAGCAGCAGCAGCACCTCCAGCACCAGGGTCCGCGACACTAGGAGCGCCACTCCGGAGACTGCAGCGCCGAGCGTACCACTCTCGGAGCCGCTGGGGAGAGGGCAGCTCCCGCCTAGGAGGAGAAGTACTAGCACCAGCTCCAGCAGCACTCCTAGCTCCAGAAGCCCCTCTCCTGAGGCTGCAGTACTGTAAGTACCACTCACGCAGCTGCTGTGAGGAGAGAGCTCCTCCAGGTGTAGCACTCCCAGGCTCAGCACCTCCAGACTCAGCAGCCCTAGACTCAGCACCCGCAGGCTCCGCACCCCCAGGCTCAGCACCCCCAGACTCCGCAACCCCAGGCTCCGCACCCCCAGGCTCCGCACCCCCAGGCTCCGCACGCTCAGGCTCAGCACCCCTAGCAGGACGAGAGTCGACAGCTACCTCGACAGGCTCAACCGGGTCTACCTGGGACACACCTGAGGGAGCGGCACCCTGAGGGGGGAGGGGGTCTACCACAGCAGCACCTGGCGCGAGGAAGAGAGGCGGGGGGGGGAGCGGGGCAGTGCGGTAGGGGAAGAGGCGGTAGTAGGGCACCAACTCGTCAAAAGTGACGTCCTGAGAGGGCAGGACACGGCGCGAGGTGGCGTGGTAAAACTGCCAACCAGACGCGTCCGGGACAAAGCCAAGGAAGACACAAGGAACAGCGCGGGAGGAGAGCTTGTCCGCGGACGTATCGCGGACAAAAGCTCGAGATCCCCAGACCCGGAAACGCGACGCATCGCCAACCTCCCCCGTCCACAGCAGTGTGGGCGAGGTCTCCGGCAAGGAGACACGGGGCCAGAGGTTGAGCTGATGCGCAGCGTACCGGACCGCAAACGGCCACAGAAAGTGGGGGGCAGCCGCATGGATCAAGGAGGTACGAGCGACCTCCATGACCAAGCCAATGCGGCGCTCAGCAACCCCATTCTGCTGTGGAGAGGCCGGAAGCGTGAACGACTGGCGGATGCCGTGCTCCGCACAGTAGGCTGCCAAGAGGTCGGAGGAGAACTCACCACCTCTGTCAGAGTGCAGACGCAAGACAGGAAAGTCCGAGTGGAACCGCTCGCTGAGCTGGAGACGAGAAGCGAGGATCCAAGGGATCAAAACATCAGGGACCTCACCCTTGGTGCGCAAGGGGAAGACCGTGGTGTAGCGCGAGTAGTCGTCAACAACGATCAGGAAGTACCTCTCCTGACCCTGTCCACGGACGCGGGCTGGGCCCCACACGTCCATGTGGAGCGTCTGCGAGGGAGCAGTCGTCGGGGGAAACGAGGAGGAGTGAGGAGCGGCGCGCTGCCGCCCCTCGACACAGGGAAGACAGGGAGGAGCAGGAGAGGGTGGGAGGGGAGGGAGTACCCGGGGAAGACCAGAGACAAGGTACCGTTTGTGCATGGCACGAAGGCGCTGCACTGACGGGTGACCAAGGCGGTGGTGCCAGAGGACGGTCTCGTGTGCTAGAGAGCGACACGAGCAGGGGGCAGACAGCTGACCTGAAGAAGACGCAGACGCAGCTACCTGAGGGGACTCAGTGGTCAGTGTGTACAGGTCCGACCCCGGCTGCCGAGTGAAGGTAGCCAGGTGACGGCCCGTCCGAGCACACGTGCAGTGTGTCACGCGCTCGTAGGCAGGGGTGAACTGGTGGACACCCCCGTCCTGGAGCGCACTACCCGCCACCAAGTTCGTAGAGAACGAGGGGAGGTAGAGACTTGACAGTGTGCCCGATGGGACCGCAGGACAAGGGAGAACAGTAGAGGAGGTCGCAATGACCGGACCCCCAGAGGGGTCAGCGAGGGAGACTGCAACCGGCCGAGCAAGCTGCTCAAGGGCAGTGCGGTCACGAAAGAAACAGCGGGAAGCGCCTGAGTCCAGTGTGAAGGTGTGCAGTGCCTCAGTAGACGCAGTACCAGAGGGCGCAGACTCACGAGTACCTAGAGCAGCAGCCTCACCAGCACCTGGGGCACCAGACACACCAGCACCTAGTGCAGCAGCCTCACCAGTACCTAGAGCAGCAGACTGGATACCGGGGTCAGGCGGCACACACAGGTGACAGGCACTCTCAGCACTAGTAGACAATGCATACATGGCAGTGAGGATAGCATCATAGTCAAGAGCATAGATATCTGCCCTCTGCCTAAGCAGCTCCACCCAGTCGGGGAGCTCAGTGTCGTCGCCAAACTCTGTACGCCAAGCATCGCCCAGACGGGCGAAGCAGTGGGACTCTGTGTGACCACGTGTCCCGCAAGGCTGACCAGTCCGGACACCTGTGCGAATGACTTACGGGCAGCGAGCAGTACTCAGTGACCCTCTACTCTGAGTGTACCACTCACGAAGCTGCTGGGGCGAAAGAGCCTCGCGTAGACGACGCGGCTGCTGCACCGGGCCACTACAAGAAACTCCCGAACTACCCACTCCAGGACGACTCCCACTACTGCCACCTCGACAACCCCAACTGGCGTACCACTCACGAAGCTGCTGGGGCGTGAGGGGCACACGCGGACGGCCCTGGAGCTGCATCTGGCCACGCCAGGAGCAGCAGTAGAAGCAGTAGCAGCAGCAGTAACAGCAGTAGCAGCACGGGCAGGGCAGTGCTCACCAGTGGTGGGAAGGGCAGGCGTACGAGCGAGGCGACTGCGAGGCCGTCACAGCGGCCGCTCCAGGGGCGGCTGCTCCAGGGGCGGCTGCTCCAGGGGCCAGGGGCGGCTCCTGCAGTGGCAGCTGCTCCAGGGGCGGCTGCTCCAGTGGCCAGGGGCGGCTGCTGCAGGGGCGGCTGCTCCAGGGGCGAGGGGCGGCTCCTGCAGTGGTGGCTGCTCCAGTGGCCAGGGGCGGCTGCTGCAGGGGCGGCTGCTCCCGTGGCCAGGGGCGGCTGCTGCAGGGGCGGCTGCTCCAGGGGCCAGGGGCGGCTGCTCCAGAGGCCAGGCGCGGGTTAGGTCAGGGCGACTCAGCGGGCAGGGGCGACGCGCGGGCAGGGGCGACGCGGCGGGCAGGGCGACGCTGTGGGCAGGGCGACGCGGCGGGCAGGGGCGACGCCGTGGGCAGGGCGACGCGGCGGACAGGTGGCGACGCCGCGGGCAGGGCGACGCGGCGAGCAGGGGCGACGCCGCGGGCAGGGGCGACGCGGCGGGCAGAGCGACGCGGCGGGCAGGGGCGACGCCGCGGGCAGGGCGACGCGGCGGGCAGACGGCGACGCCGCGGGCAGGTGGTACGCGGCGGGCAGAGCGACGCGGCGGGCAGGGGCGACGCCGCGGGCAGGGCAACGCGGCGGGCAGGTGACGACACCGCGGGCAGGTGGTGACGCCGCGGACAGGTGGCGACGCCGCGGGCAGGGCGACGCGGCGGGCAGGTGGCGACGTCGCAGGCAGGTGGCGACGCCGCGGACAGGTGGCGACGCCGCGGGCAGGCGGCGACGCCGCGGGCAGGGCGACGTGGCGGGCGGCGAGAGCCTGCAGGGGCGGCGCGCGGTCGGGCAGAGGCTACGCGGCGGGTCTGCAGGGGCGGCTCTCGGGCCTGACGGGCCTGCAGAGGCGGCTCGGGGGCCTGACGGGTCTGCAGAGGCGGCTCTCGGGCCTGACGGGCCTGCAGAGGTGGCTCGGGGGCCTGACGGGTCTGCAGGGGCGGCTCTCGGGCCTGACGGGCCTGCAGAGGCGGCTCGGGGGCCTGACGGGTCTGCAGAGGCGGCTCGGGGGCCTGACGGACCTGCAGGGGCGGCTCGAGGGCCGTACTAGCTTGCAGGAGGCAGCACGAGGGCTGCAGGACGGCACGCGGGCAGACCGAAGGGCGGGGCGCGCGAGGGCGCACTAGCAGAAAAAAGGAAAAAGGGGCGCACGAGGGCGCACGAGCAGAGAAAGGCGCACGAGGGCGCACGTAAGGTAGGGCGCACGAGGGCGCTTCTAGCGGAATAGTGGGCCCGTAGGAGAAAGCGGTCCTAGGTAGCAACCTAGGCTCGTGATACCATGTTAGAATGAACAAGTGTGTGTGAACTAACAAGATTGGGAGTACAAGTAGGAAACCCTAGAATGTTGTACCCCCTAAGGCTAAACCCACTATAGCCTACACAATGTAAACATATAATGTTTGACAAACGTTGAGTTTCAGAGTCTCATATTTTCGGAAGTTGTAAACACTTGGTGTGCACGGGAAGTGTGCGACAGCCAACTTTCCCAAACCACCCCTTGCTTTGGTGTGCTTTGCGACAAACTTTGCTGTTACCAAATTCCAACCGTTTAACACTTGGTTGGATAGCAGAAATATGAGACGCGAGCTTTAAACGTCCTAGACTCCGTCCTTTGTCTCTAACACAGAGGACGGGTAGGTGGAGCAGCCACCACTTGTGTAGCGTAGTCAAGGTGGCGGGTGGCAGCAAAGTCAGTGACAGCGGCAACACGAGCCGAGACAGACGTCGGCGAGGTAATGGTGTGCGTGACAAGAGAGGCGAGTACGCGTGAGACAACAGGACGAGCAGTACGGAAGTAGTCAGTGATAGTGTGAGAGGAGGCTAAGTGACTACACAGGAGGTGATGGGAGAACATACTGAGGCGGAGAATGAGGAGGGCTAGAACGACACAAGACTGAGCGGAGGTCCCTAAGAGGAGACGAGGCACGAGCGCTTGGGGGATAACGAGTGGCCCAAGTGTGCAGGACAACAGGAGGAGGCGGTTATGACCGAGAAGGAGAGAACACGGCCGAAGACGAGTCCGGAGGAGGAAGGCCGTGTGCAGTAGGAGGCGGTGAGCGGTCCTGAGGAGAAGAAGGAAGACCAATGGCCTAAAGTCCACTCATAGGTGGGAACAACTACTGCAAACGAGGCGGCTACTGCTACTGCTGTTACTCGAGCTCCAGCCTCTCCTACACCAACCGCTCGTGCTCCTCTCGCTCCAGCTGCCGAAGATGTTGGTGACGCGTCGGATAACGGTGGGTCGGCTGAGCAGGTGCCGCAGATTTAGTGCCTCCAGCTTCAGCACCCCCAGAACTAGCACCTCCGGTGCCAGCACCTCGATCTCTAGCACCCTCAGAACCAGCACCTCCGTGCCAGCACCTCCAGCTCCAGCACCCCCAAAACCAGCACCTCCAGCGCCAGCACCTCCAGCGCCAGCACATCCAGTGCTAGTGCCTCCACTGCCAACACCCCCAGAAATAGCACCTCCCGTGCTAGCACCTCCAACACCCCCAGGATCAACACCTTTAGCGCCAGTGCCTCTAGCACCAACACCCCCAGAGTCCACTACAACCGGTCGCGGTAGTGCGGAAGGCTGTAGTGGTGACTGTACGTACGACTATGGGGAAGGAGACGACACTTGGCGTGCTACCGAGGGGAGAGGAGTAGCGTTAGACACACCTGACGGGGCAGGAGTTGGGTGGGGTGGGTGTACCGGATGAGCGGGAGGAGGAGGAGTGGTGGCGAGGAAGTGGGAAAGGGGGGGAACCGGGAGACCTTGGTGGGGGTAAAGGTCGTAGTAGAACACAGACTCGTCAAAGCGAACATAACCGGGGTTGAGGAAACTTTGGAGGGGCGGGTGGTAAAACGTGAAATCAGGGGCATCCACTAGGAAACCAAAGAAGACACGGGAAAGGGTGCGAGCCGTGCGAGCCGAGAGCTTGTGCGTAGAGGTATCGCGGACAAGCGCAAGGCAGCCCTCGACACGAGACTCCGACGCAATACCAGGGGCGCAGTCCAGAGACGGGTCAGTGAAACCATTCGTGCGAGAGACACACTGCCAGAGGTTCAGCTGATGGGCGGCGTAGCGAACCGTGTAGGTCCACAGAAAATGGGGCGCGCGGGCATGGATCATTTGTTTTTTTATTTTTTTCATTATGTATATATCAGAATACAGCGATGAGGCAGGCGTATAAGAGATATATGTCAGTCGTAACTGAGCGTGAGAGGCCAACCCTCAGTGGTGGCCCCATGCGAGACTTCTAAGGCGGATGCAAAGCCCCCCTTGCAAGACTCCAAAGCGCGCCAAAACTGTGCGTCCACTTCCAGCCTTTTGCCGTCGGACAACGGATGCGTCCAAGCAAGCTGTCCTCCTGTCCTGCCAGCGCATGTGAATTGGTGTGTCTTTTCAAACCGCCACTTTTTCCGAGCTTCTTCCCCATGGCACGCGTGTACACCCTCACATGCAACCGAAAGGCTGCCTCAATGCGCCTGAGGACGCGCCGAGCCCGGAATCTCTTCCCCCGAAACACACAGTCACACCGCTCCGCCCAGATCTGATGTATGGCAATGGCGGAAAGAGAAGCTTCCGGAAACGCGGGCATGGATCATGGACGTGCGGGAGATCTCCATGACCAAACCTATGTGGTGCTCAGCAACCCCCTTCTGCTATGGGTATTCCGCGAGCGTCCGGTGCGTGATTCCCTGCTCGCGACAGAACCCGGCAATCACGCTGGAGTGAAACTCACCCACACGGTTGGAGTGGAAACAAAGGAGCTGACTACCACGCGTGGCACTAATGGCCAGCAACCATGTGATCAGGGTAGAATCCACGTCATACTTCTGCCACAGAGGGAACACCTTGGTGTAGCGAGAGAAGTTGTGAACGACCACCAGGAGGAAGCTCTCCCCCCCCCCCTTGCACAGGACGAGGGGCAGGGCCCAAGACGTCCAAGTGGAGAGTCTGAAGGGGTGGTAGCCCAGGGAAGGGTGAAGGAGTGAGGGGTGGCGCACAGGCTACCCTCAACGCAAAGAGTGCACGGCGGCAATGGCAAACGAGGGAGCGACCGGAACAAGGATGGGAGACCCGAGACAAGACTGAGGCTAGACATGAGGGGGCAAGGGAAGGACGAGTGCCCAAGATGGTGGTGCCACAGGGCTGTTGGGTGGGTGAGTGCCCGACAGGAGCACGACGCAACAACCTGACCAAACGTAGATACATGGGGAGACGTAGTGTGCAGTGTGAAGAGACCTGAGCATGGCTCCCGGTGAAACATGGCCAGAGGAGCCCAAGTGGCACCGTTCGTGCAAGTCGCAAAGCGATCCTGCGGAGAAAAGAAGGTGCCGATGTCAAAGAACACTAGTAGTAGGGCCTAGGCTTAGTAGCCTAGGCCACAGTAGGACTACGAAAGGAGGCGCCAAGTACGAGCGAGAGTTGAGCAGGAACAAGAATTGAGGAGGAATGTGTGAACTAGCAAGCAGCAGGATACAAATAGCAAACCCTAAGGGGCTGTACTCACTATTGAGTACCCCACTGCAGGCTACACAAACAACATATTTGGACACACCCCCATAGCCAAAGTGGGGTGTAATCAGCACAATGAGCAGGCATAGTAGGAGTGCACAATAATAAGCAAAGCTAGGGGTAATCACAGCGGGCAAGTGAGGAGGAGGAGGGACTGTGCGAGGATAGAAGATGGGAGACAACGGCTGAAGTTTCAGACACACAGGCAACAGGAGCTGCTGGCACAGTGGCTACCGAGACAGCGCCCCGGACTACTGGAGTAACTGGCTCACAGGCTACGAGGAGCTACAGGAGCAACGGACCCACGGGCGACAGGCGCAGCAGACTCTCTGGGCTACCAGGACAGTGCGCCCCGGACTACAGGTGCTGCGGACGACAAGACAGCAGCCTCCACTCAACCTCCCCCAACCGTCCCACACCCCTCTCACACACCCCCTGCTGAAACCCTAGCTCCACTCCCACGGCACCCCCCTTAAACCCTAAACCCTCGGCTCCCACACACCCACCCCCCCTCAGCGGCAGCTGCAGCAGTGGGAGACGGAGGAGGAGGAGGAGCTTCAGGTTACCCACACCGGTCACCCCCATGCTCGCCACCCCACACCCCCACCACCGCGGAACGTACGGCGGAATGGGAGCAATGGGCAGCACGGGGGGGGGGGGGGGGGGGGGGCTGCAGGGACGGGCCGCGGGCTGCTGCAGGTGCGGGCTGCTCCAGGGGCGGCTGCTGCAGGTGCGGGCTGCTCCAGGGGCGGCTGCTGCAGGCACGGGCTGCTCCAGGGGCGGCTGCTGCAGGTGCGGGCTGCTCCAGGGGCGGCTGCTGCAGGTGCGGGCTGCTCCAGGGGCGGCTGCTGCAGGCACGGGCTGCTCCAGGGGCGGCTGCTGCAGGTGCGGGCTGCTCCAGGGGCGGCTCCAGGGGCGGCCGCTGCAGGCGAAGGTAGGAGGACGGGGGGGAAGAACGCGGCCCCCAGGGCGCCCCGACGGCCGACGAGAAAGGGAGCCGCGTGGCCCCCCCAGGGCCGCCGCGACGGGCGACGGGAAGGGCGCCGCGCGGGCCCCCAGAGCCGCCGCGACGGGCGACGGGAAGGGCGCCGCGCGGGCCCCCCCGGAGCGCCACGACGGGCGACGGGAAGGGGAGGCCGCGCGGCCCCCGTGGTCGCCACGACGGGCGACGAAAAGGGCGCCGCGCGGGCCCCCCCGGAGCGCCACGACGGGCGATGGGAAGGGGAGGCCGCGCGGCCCCCGTGGTCGCCACGACGGGCGACGAGAGGGGACCGCGCGCGGGCCCCCTTGGTCGCCACGACGGACGACGGGAGGGGAGGCCGCGCGGGCCCCCGTGGTCGCCACGACGGACGACGGGAGGGGAGGCCGCGCGGGCCCCCGTGGTCGCCACGACGGACGACGGGAGGGGAGGCCGCGCGGGCCCCCGTGGTCGACACGACGGACGACGGGAGGGGAGGCCGCGCGGGCCCCCGAGGTCGCCACGACGGACGACGGGAGGGGACCGCGCGCGAGCCCCCCGTGGTCGCCACGACGGGCGACGGGAGGTGAGGCCGCGCGGGCCCCCGGTAGCAGTAGAAACGACGGGCGCCACGACGGGCGCCACGGAGGGGTAAGCCGCCACGCGTCCCGAGCGCGCAGCGGGCAGAAACCCTAATTTCGGCGCCGCGCACCACGGGGCGCGCGGCGGACAGTACGGCAGCGGAAGCGGGTGGTGGGCCCATACACAGGAAGGCGGCACACATGCCGCCCTCTGATACCATGTCAAAGAACACTAGTAGTAGGGCCTAGGCTTAGTAGCCTAGGCCACAGTAGGACTACGAAAGGAGGCGCCAAGTACGAGCGAGAGTTGAGCAGGAACAAGAATTGAGAAAAAGGATGTGTGAACTAGCAAGCAGCAGGATACAAATTAAGGGGCTGTACTCACTATTGAGTACCCCACTGCAGGCTACACAAACAACATATTCTGACAGCCGACACCGAGGTCCTGAAGGTGTCCAACACCCACCAAGTTCCTGAAGAACGAGGGGGTGTGGAGACTAGTGAGGACACCAGAGGGGACAGCTGGGCACGGGAGGGTGGTAGAGCTGCGAGCGACAGCTGGTCCTGAAGAAGGATCAGACAGAGCAACCGGGACTGGAGCAGGAAGTGGTGTGACAGTGGTATGTTGCGGAAGAAACACTGGGACGTGCCAGAGTGTAGCATGAAGGAAAGCGATCCGCCAGCCGAGCGTACACATTGGCTAGTAAGTTCACAAGCACTTACACTAGCAACAGTCATGGATCCTAGTCTAGGAACACGCGAGCAAGCAGATCCATTAGCAATATAGTCAACATCGGCATACATGACATAAGTACGAGCCTCATCCATGGTCAGATCAAACACAGGAATCGTACGAGCACGCATGGTTCCCCAGCGCGGGGTGCATGCCTCAAAGCCATGGCGCTGACGGTAGAGGTCGTCAAGGCGGCGGAAGCAGTGCATTGTAGAGTGGTCACCGCGCCCGAGTAAGCGGGACTACCTGGACTCGTCCGGATCTAATAGTCGCAAGGGCCAACAACGCGGCCAGTGGGACGGGGCCCCCAGCTAGCAGGGCTGCTGCTCTGACCAGCTCTCCCCGAACCACCAGGTCCCCACTGCTGCGGAGGACCACACTGCTGGAACTGATGTGGCACCTGCCGCCCTACCTTCTGTTGCGGTTGTCCGTGCTGCTGTTGCTGTCCTTGTTGTAGCTTATGTCGCTGTGACTGCTGCTGCTGCTGCGCTCCCTCCCCACTACCAGGGCCAGGTCCTTTTCCCGTCGAGCCAGCAGGCCCATTTCCATCTTCAGTGCCGCCTCCTCTAGGCGCGCTAGTACCGCCACCACCTTCGCCACCCCCACATCCACTACCACCACCACCACCGCCACCACCACCCTTCCCCCCTCTCATACCTCCCTTGCCTCGTTTCTAACCACAAGCAATAGAAACAACTGCATTGTTCTCAGAGACAGGCACCGCATCAGTGGCAAGAGACGCAGTGAAGGTGGGAAGCTCGGGTACAGCACACGCTCAAAGAGACTTGGAACTACTGCGGCAGTAGCATAGGCAACAGAGATGAGGTTACTTTCGATCTTCGTGAGAGTGCTCTCAAGAAGATCAATCGTAAGCTCACTAAGGTGCTTCTGATGAAGCACGTCACGGGGAGAGGAGAGGCGGTCAGGGAGGCAAGTGACTAACCAGTGAAGGGTAAGCCACATAGGCGGGGGGCGAGGAGAAGTTGGGCATCGGTGCAGGCTGCACGGTAGCTAGTGTCGAGGGAACGCAGGTGAGTGACAAGGTTGGAGACAGTCTCAGACGAGCCAAGGTCAGGGAACACCAACTACATGAGGAGGCAACAGAGGGAAGGGGTGGAATAACGAGTAACAATGGCGTCATAGCACCCCTTCGCAGTCTCAACCTGGGAAAAGTGGGAGTTCTCAGTCGGTGGAAGAAGGTCCCTCAGTGCGAGGCTAGCCGCGGCGTCACGAATTTCACAGACGTCACGCGCCAAGAACGACCTGACGTACTCCGCCTATGCCTCAGGACTTGAGGCGGCTCATTAGACTGGGGACTCGAGTGTGGAGGGGCCTGGAGGGCGCCGGGCACGTCAGCGTTCAAAATAGCGCCGTCCTGATGCTGGCTCATAAGGTGATGCTGGGTCTGGTGGAGCCACTGGCTAAAGTCTATCGCATGGCCCTATGTGTCGAAGCGTAAAAGTCGAGAGGACACCATAGTAACCGCTAGGAGCGACTGGAGCTAGGAGTGGCCGTAGCGAGGAGCGAGCGGAACTAGGAGCGCTAGGCTATGAATGGCCATAGCAAGGAGCAAACGGAGCTAGGAACCGCGAGGCTGGGAACAGTCGGAGCGAGGAGCAGACAGAGCTAGGAAAGCTAGTCCAGGAACGGCTAGACTGAGGAGCAAACGGAACTAGGAGCGAGGAGCAAACTCCTAGTCAGGTCGAGGTACTAACCCTAAATCGCGCGAGTAGAAGTGACTATTGCTGCCAGCCGCTACTACAGATGCCTATGGCAATAGGCGTGGGCGAGACAGTGGTCACGGTTGGGGTGCAAGCATGCCGGGGGCGAGCGAGGCTACTGCTGTCGTGTGTGCGTGGAGAAGGGCAGCGTGGGGCAGCTCACGGTGGCGGCACGTCGGGTGGGGAGGGCTAGCGCGCGGCAGAGACGAGCGGGGCAGTGAGGGGCAGCACGCCGGTCAGGGGCTGCTGCTCTAGCGCGCTCTATGTCAAATTGCATTTGATATCTCTAGGCTATAGTGGGGCATACTCTAAGGAGTACAACACCTTATGTCATTCCTAGTACTTGTACTCACTCTTCCCTACTAGTCAATCATTCTTGCCTACTATTTCTGACATGGTATTCAGAGCAAGTCCCTCTGTAGGACTGATCCGTTAGGGCCCACCAACCGTACGAACTCCCCGTTTTTCCTGCCTTGCCCTACCCTGCAGCCCGCGCGCCACCCTGCCCTGCAGCCTGCGCGCCGCCCTGCCCTGCCCTGCTCGCCGCCGCGCGCTGCCCTGCTCGCCGCGCGCGTGCCCTGCCCTGCCCAGCGCTATCGCGCTGCCCTGCCCTGCCCTGCCATGCCCTGCCATGCCCTGCCCTGCCCCGTGCGGTCGCGCAGCCCCGCGCGCGCTGCCCTGCTGCCGCGCATGCTGCGCTGCTGCCCGCACTGCCCTGCTTGCCGCGCGCTGCGCTGCTGCCCGCGCTGCCCTGCTTGCCGCGCGCTGCCCTGCTCGCCGCGCGCTGCCCTGCTCGCCGCGCGCTGCCATGCTCGCCGCGCGCTGCCCTGCTCGCCGCGCGCTGCCCTGCTCGCCGCACGCTGCCCTGCTCGCCGCGCGCTGCCCTGCTCGCCGCGCGCTGCCCTGCTCGCCGCGCGCTGCCTTGCTCGCCACGCGCGTGCCCTGCTGCCCTGCGCGCCCCGCGCGCCCTGCTGCCTGCGTGCCCCGCACGCATCGCGCTGCCCCGCCCGCGCGCCAAGCTGCCCCGCGCGCCCTGCGCGCCCTGCTGCCCCGCGCGCCTCGCGCGCCCTGCTGCCCTACGCGCCCCGTGCGCCCTGCTGCCCGTGTGCCCCGCGCGCCCTGCTGCCCTGCGCGCCCCACGTGCCCTACTTTCCGCGTGCCCCGCACGCCCTGCTGCCCTGCGCTGCCCCGCACTGTCGGGCGACGTTTTAGGGCTTGAATGCCCATCCTGCACACCTGAGTTCGCTTCCCGCATGCCTGAGCTCGCTTATAGCACACCTGTCATGGCCACTATCACAGTCGTAGTAGCGTCTGGCGGTGGACAGCAGCAGCAGAGTCAGCCGGAGACTCTATCGCCGCAGCAGCTTCGCGAGTGGGTTATTCGGCAAGGACGTCCTGGTGGTTGGGGTTATGGTGCTGGAGGTACTAGAAAGCAGCGGCAGCAGCGTCAGCAGGAGACCCTCTCACCGCAGCAGCTTCGCGAGTGGGTTTCTCAGCGACGCGTCCCTCGTGGTGCAGAGGCTACTAGTATAGGTGCCTGTGAGCCTGGTAGCACAAGTGCAGTTTCTGTAGAGGCTTTGCACACCTTCACGCTTGACTCAGGCGCGACTCGCTGCTTCTTCCGCGACTGCACCACAGTCACACCGCTCACTACACCTGTCCCGGTCTCTCTGGCTGACCCCTCTGGGGGCCCAGTCATAGCACGTGCCTCCACGGTTCTCCCGTGTCCGACAGCCCCCTCAGGCTTCCTCACAGGTTTCCACCTCCCCCTGTTCTCTAAGAACTTGGTGAGTAACGCTGTCCTCCAGGACCAGTTTGTCACTGTGACTACTCCTGGTGGTGAGCTTGTGGCGATCTGTACGAACTCACGCACTGGCGAGCACCTCGCCACTTTCACTCGGAGCCCTGGGTCTGGCCTGTACACACTGACCACTAAGTCTGCACAGGTAGCTGCATCGGGTCAGGTAGCTGCGTTGGATCAGTTAGCTGCGTCTTGTTCGTGTCGGCTACTCTCGCACCAGACTCTCCTCTGGCACCACCGTCTTGGTCACCCCTCCCTGCCGCACCTTCGTGGCATGCACTCGTGTCTCCTTGTCCTTGGCCTCCCCAAGTCCCTGCCCCCACTCCCGCGCTCGCTTGCACCACCGTGCCTTCCGTGCGTCGAGGGGCGGCAGCGCGCCGCTCCTCACTCCTCCTCGTTTTTGCCGACCACTGCTCCTCTGCAGACTCTCCACATGGACGTGTGGGGCCTAGCTCGCGTCCGTGGACAGGACCTGGAGCGCTACTTTCTGCTCGTTGTTGACGACTACACGTGCTACACCACGGTCTTCCCCTTGCGAAGCAAGGCAGATGTCCGCGGTGTTTTGATCGAGTGGATCATCGATGTTCGTCGCCAGCTGAGCGCTCGGTTTCAGCAGGACCTCCAGGTCCTGCGACCGCACTCTGACAGAGGCGGTGAGTTTTCCTCCGGCCTCCTTCGGGAATTTTGTCGTGCGGAGGGCATCGCCCAGTCGTTCACGCTTCCGGCCTCTCCACAGCAGAATGGGATTGCGTAGCATCGCATTGGCTTGGTCATGGAGGTTGCTCGCACCTCTATGATCCATGCAGCTGCTCCCCATTTTCTGTGGCCGTTTGCGGTCCGATACGCCGCGCATCAGCTCAACCTCTGGCCACGCGTCTCTGTGCCAGAGATCTCGCCTACACTGCGTTGGACGGGGGAGGTTGGCGATGCGTCGGCGTTTCGGGTCTGGGGCGCGCTCTCCCTTGTCCGCGATACCACCGCGGGCAATCTCTCTCCTCGCACTCTCCGCTGCGTCTTCCTTGGCTTCCCCACCGACGCCCCGCCCTGGCAGTTTTACCACCCTGCCTCGCGCCGCCTCCTGTCCTCACAGGACGCCACCTTTGACGAGTCAGTCTGCTTCTACCGTCTCCACCCGCACGTGTCCTCCCTACTCTCCCCGCTGACCCTCTCCTTGGTCCCAGGTCCCTCCCCGGTAGACCCCCTCCCCCCACAGGGTCCTTCTCCCTCAGGTGTGTCTCAGGTCGACCCACCCCTCTTGGTTGAGCCTTTGGAAGTCTCCTTTGACACCTCTGGCCCAGCTGAGGGGGGTGACCCTGTTGCTGACGACACGGCGGCGACTCGCCGCTCCCCGCGCTTGGAGACCCCTCCTGGTTTTCCGCCCGTCTTCGCCGCCTCCGCAGCCTGTCGCTGTGGACTCTGGTGCTGCTGGGGGTAGTGACCCTGAAGGTGCGGACTCTGGGGGTGCTGGTCCGCGGGTTGCTGAGTCTGGGGGTGCTGGTTCTGGGAGTGCTGACTCTGGGGGTGCCGGTTCTGGGGGTGCTGACACTGGGGGTGCTGCGAGTCCTAGTGGTGGTGGAGTCGTGGGTACTCCTGCTGGGGAATCTGGCGTTGGAATTCAGCAGCAGTCTCGTCGACAGGAGACCCTCTCGCCGCAGCAGCTTCGCGACTTGGTTGTTCAGCGAGGCAGTCCTGGTGGTGGAGGTTATGGTGTTGCAGGTGCTGGAGGTACTGGAGCTGCTGGTGCTCGAGGTGCTAGAGGTGGAGGTACTGGAGGTGCTGGAGGTGCTGGTGCTGGAGGTGCTAGAGCTGGAGATGCTGGAGGTACTGGGGCTGCTGGTGCTGGAGGTGCTAGAGCTGGAGGTGCTGGAGGTATTGGAGCTGCTGGTGCTGGAGGTACTAGAGATGCTGGTGCTGGAGGTACTAGAGCTGCTGGTCCTGGAGGTACTAGAGCTGGACGTGCTGGAGGTATTGGAGCTGCTGGTGCTGGAGGTGCTAGAGCTACTGGTGCTGGAGGTGCTGGAGCTGCTGGTGCTGGAGGTGCTAGAGCTGGAGGTGCTGGAGGTACTCGAGCTGCTGGTGCTGGAGGTACTAGAGCCGGAGGTGCTGGAGGTGCTGGAGCTGGAGGTACTGGAGGTGCTGGAGCTGGTGGTTCTAGAGGTACTGGAGGTGTTGGAGGTGCTGGAGCTGCTGACGGTACGGGCACTGCGCCGCACCAACTGTTTTTCTACCCGCAGCAGCAGTCATCCCTACCACCACCTGACACGGCAGTTCGTCAAGTTCTTAGTCTTCCGTCTTCCACTAGCCTTACTCTGCCTCTCCTGTGTCCTCCGCCTGAACAGTAACAGACAAGCTCCCAGGCTGAGCGTCGTGAGCCCGAGTCTCGTCCTGCCTCCCCTGTTCGCACTGTCAGTTGTGCTCGTCGCTCCCGTCCTCCACTTGTACCCGGCACGCATGCTATGGCACTTCGTCCTTCCTCTGTTCCACAGCATGTTGCTCTGCCGTCCCCTCTGGCGTCCTCTCTTCCTGACGTCCCTGACCCTGAGTCCGACCTTGCTCATGTTGCTAGTCCTACTGTCACTCGTCTCCTCGCCACTGTTGTCACTGACCCTTCCTTTGAGTCTACTGATGCGTCTGCCCTGGTCACTGAGCTAGTCGACTTTGCTGCTACCCGTCGTCTCGACTACGTCGCGAGTCTGGTTACTGAGTCTGAGTCTGTCTATCCTCCGTCCGTCGGGGGTGAGCTTGCCATTAGCAGTGACGTCCTTAAGGATGGGAAGTTTGAGCTTGAGTGTCTCGCGGCCGCTTTACCTCGTTTCGCGTCCATGCTGCTTTGCCCTGTGGGAGACCCGGATGCACTTGAAATCCCTACCACGCGCTCTTACACAGCGGCAATCACGGGTGAGTACTCCTCTCAGTGGCAAAGAGCCATGGACGCAGAGATGGCTTCCTGGAAGTCCACAGGCACCTACGTCGACGAGGTTCCTCCTCCTGGGGCGAACATAGTCGATGGCATGTGGATTTTTAGAGTGAAGCGGCCGCCGGGTTCTCCGCCTGCCTTCAAGGCGCGTTACGTTGCTCGAGGCTTCAGTCAGTGACAGGGGGTCGACTTCTTCCAGACCTTCTGCCCCACCCCAAAGATGACTACTCTTCGGGTGTTGCTGCACGTTGCAGCACAGTGTGACTACGAGCTGCACTCCCTCGACTTCTCCACAGCTTTCTTGCAGGGCAGCCTTCACGAGGAGATCTGGCTGCGCGGCCCACCTGGCTTCACTGGGTCGTTTCCTGAGGGTACCCAATGGAGCCTCCGGCGGCCAGTCTACGGTCTCCGCCAGACGCCCCACGAGTGGCACGACACACTTGCGGCTCTTGGGTTTGCTCCTTCCACTGCTGACCCGTCCCTGTTTCTGCGCACCGACCCTTCTCTGCCGCCGTTCTACATCCTCGTGTACGTCGACGACTTGGTCTTTGCTACTGCTGACACTGAGGCGCTGACCCTTGTGAAGGCGGAGCTACAGAAGAGACATACTTGCACTGTCCTGGGTGAGCTGTGTAGCTATCTTGACTTGCAGATCACCCGGGACAGAGCACGGTGCACCATCACTCTGACTTAGTCGCACATGGTGCACCAGGTCCTTCAGCGATTCGGCTTTCGGTTCTCCTCGCCACAGTCCACTCCTCTGCCTACAGGTCTCTCGCTCTCAGCTCCACCTTCGGACGAGTCTGTAGAGACGAGTGGCCCGTATCCAGAGCTTGTGGGCTGCCTCATGTACCTCATGACGTGCACACGACCTGACCTCACGTACCCTCTCAGCATCCTTCGTCGCCCCCGGGAGACACAGGAAGGAGCACTGGACAGCTTCGCAGAGGGTACTGCGTTACTTGTGCAGTACATCGGGCATGGGGCTCGTTCTTGGAGGACGGGGTCCAGTTGTACTCACAAGACACTCCGACGCTTCTTGGGCCGACGACCAGGAGACTCAGCGGCAGGGTTACTCTTTCAATCTCGGCTCTGGCTCTGTCTCGTGGAGGTCCACTCGTTCGTCCTCTGTGCTTTGTTCCAGCTGTGAGGCCGAGATCTACGCTGGTGCCATAGCTGCACAGGAGTTACGCTGGCTGACCTACCTGCTAGCGACTTGGGTGAGCGGTCTCGTTCTCCTCCAGTTCTGTACGTCGACAACAAGGCCAGGTGAGGTCACTGTACAAGCATCACAGTACAAGACAAGTCAAGGTCAGGGAACATCTCTATATATGTATAGCTGCATGTTTGCTCTTGCTAGGTTGTGATCTCTGTACTGCTTGTGCTTTTATAACTCTGCATGTGAACTGGCCTTGTGGCCGCTTGCTTGTGCTCAGAATGTGTGGTGATCTTGAGATCCACCCTGGGCTTTGCTTTGCTTTGTTCTCTTGCTTGTCTGGTCTTGTGACCGTCCGTTGTGTTTGCTATCCCCCACTTTGCCTATGGGGGTGTGTCAAATTGCACTTGTTATCTCTAGGCTGTAGTGGGGCATACTCCACGGAGTACAACACCTTAGGTCATTCCTAGTACTTGTATTCACTCTTCCCTACTAGTCAATCATTCTTGCCTACTATTTCTGACACTCTAGGTGCTGCAGCTCAAGTGCACGGCTGCTTCTCGTGTGCGCAAAGAAACTGGAGGGAAGGAGCTAGGGTCCTAGGAAGGACAGGTGACACGTACAAATGTCGAAAGGAAACCTATACCCTATACTATGCAACTCACTACATGTCGAAACAGCAGGCGCAAACGAGAAACAGGAAAGAGAGGTTTTCACTAGCATGCAGTTGAGTACATATAGCAAACCCTAAATTCGGGCTGTACTCGCTATAGAGTACCCCACTGCAGGCTACACAAACATCACATTCTGACACACCCCCATAGTCAAAGTGGGGTACAATCAACACAACAAGCAAGCAGAGCAGTAGTTCACAATTATAAGCAGCGCTAGAGACTATCACAGAGAGCAAGTGAGGAGGAGGAGAAACTGTGGGGGCGAGAAGATGCGAGACGACGGCTGAAGCTGCAGACACACGGGCAACAGAAGTGCGCAGCACTGTCGCTACCAGGCTAAACCCGGACTACACGGCGACAGGCGCTGCTGGCTCGCTGTGCTCCCACGAGTGCTCACACTGTGGCTACCGGGCGCAGAGCCCCGAACTACTCAGGCCACAAGGGGGTCGTGGCTCTCTGGACTACCAGGAGTGCTCACACTGTGGCTACCGGGCGCAGAGCCCCGGACTACTCAGGCCACAGGGGGTCGTGGCTCTCTGGACTTCAGGCGCTGCGGACGACAAGTCGGCTACCTCCGGTCAACCTCCCCCAACTGTCCCACACCCCTTTCACACACTCCCTGCTGAACCACTAGCACCGCTCACACGCCACCCCCCTCGTACCACTCCGACGGCTCCAACACATCCACCCCCCTCAGCGGCAGCTGCAGCAGTGGGAGACGGAGGAGGAGGAGGAGCAGGGGACGGCTCACACACACGGCACCCCCATACTCTCCACCCCCAAACCCTAACACAGGAACGCGGGCAGCAGCGGGGGTGGGGCACGGTCAGAAGCTCGGGGGACGGCGTGCGGCACAGGGGAAGACGGTACGGGCTGCTCACGGGCCTGGCGCAGGCCGGACGAACCGCGCGCGGGCTGCCCGAGCCGCGCGCGGGCCTGGCGCAGCCCGTACGGGCCGCGCGCGGGCCTGGCGCAGGCCGTACGGGCCGCGCGCGGGCTGTACGGGCCGCGCGCGGGCCTGGCGCAGCCCGTACGAGCCGCGCGCGGGCCTGGCGCAGGCCGTACGGGCCGCGCGCGGGCCTGGCGCAGGCCGTACGGGCCGCTACGGGCGACGGGGGGCGACGCGCGGGTCCCCGGGGGCGCTGCGACGGGCAACGGGGGCCGACGCGCGGATCGACGGGGCAGAAAACCGCCGCGCGCTAAATACGCCGTGCACCCGAGCGCACGGCACGCAGAGCATGTCGCGCGCCCAGGGCGCGCGATAGGCAGGACAGCAGCGGAAGCATTAGGTGGCGGGCCCATCCACAGGATCGACCCAGGAGGGTCGACCTGCTCTGATACCATATCAAAACAGCAGGCGCAAACGAGAAACAGGAAAGAGAGGTTTTCACTAGCATGCAGTTGAGTACATATAGCAAACCCTAAATTCGGGCTGTACTCGCTATAGAGTACCCCACTGCAGGCTACACAAACATCACATTCTGACACTACAGCCTAACAAATCTACTGTAACACACACGCACGCACGCACGCACGCACGCACGCCAGGGCTCTTGCTAACTTCTAGGCCCGTCTGTCGGAAATCGGATTTTTTTATTTTTTTTTTCGTCTGACGCTCATACGAAATTTTTAAGGTGGTCTTAATGTCAGACATAACTTCAAGCTTTATCTGAGAGAGCAGACAAAAGTTACACTTATCAGACTAGAGTTTTTTAGGGTTCTACGGTCTACAAACGACTGGTTTTATCATCAGCGAATACATTTGTCCCCATTCACTCACTCATTATCACTACCATAAGACTCCTCCTCGTCGTCACTTTCTGGATCAGAATCCATATCTTTGCCACGGTTAGATCTTCTATGCCAGGGGCCCAACTCCTCTTCTAGCCTGGCTGCTTCTTCTGCAGCTGCTTCTTCACGAGCGCCTGCCTCTGCTGCTGCTGCTGCTGCTGCCGCCACCGCTTCTTTTGCGGACAGCATCGTTAGGGTTGACTTCGACCGTTTCACCGGCCTCTGCGCAGGCACCATCACCACCTCCTTCACGGGACGCCTCTTCTTCGCACCTCTCCACGGTGCGACAACCGCGGGCTAGTCAGGTTGGTATTTCAGCAGGGAGATTGCCATCAGCTCGCCACGCTTGGCGTCGTTCAGATGCGGATGTTTGGGAGCGGGATGTCCCGCGGAGGGCTCACACCACCTGCGGCAGTGTCAAACTGTTATTTGTTCTGTAGGCTGTAGTGGGGTACTCAACAGTGAGTACAACCCTGTTAGGGTTTCCTACATGTATCCCACCTGCATGCTAGTTCAAACCCTCTTCTACCATTCCTTCTTATCGCTTAGTTTCAACATGGTTTCAGAGCAGGTCGACCCTCCTTGGTCGATCCTGTGGATGGGCCCTACTGCTTCTGCTGCTATCCTGTTAGTCGCGCGCCCCGGGCGCGCAACATTTTTCAGCCCGCCGCGCGCCCCGTGGTGCGCGGCGGTTTTCTGCCCACCGCGCGCCCCGTGGTGCGCGGCGGTTTCCTGCCCCCCGCGCGCCCCGTGGTGCGCGGCGGTTTTCTGCCCGCCACGCGCCCTGCCCGCCGCGTGCCCCGGGCGCGCGCGGCGGTTTCACGCCCCGTCGTCCGTCGCGGCGCCCCCCAGGGACCAGTGCGCCGCCCCCGTTGTTCGTCGCGGCACCCCCGGGGACCAGCGCGCCGCCCCCGTCGTCCGTCGCGGCGCCCCCGGGGACTGTCGCGCCGTCCCCGTCGTCCGTCGCGGCGCCCCCGGGGACCCGCGCGTCGCCCCCCGTCGCCCGTCGCGGCGCCCCCAGGGACCCGCGCGTCGCCCCCCTTGTCGCCCGTCGCGGCGCCCCTGAGGACCCGCGCGCCAGCCCCTGCCCGTCGCGCGCCCGGGGCGCGCGCGGATCTCTGCACGCCGCGCGCCTCGGGCGCACGCCAGAACCTGCAGCCGCGGTGCGGCTCCTACCCCCCCCCCCCCCCCCCCCCCGCCTCCTCCCTGCTATGCGTGCAGCCGGGGGGGGGGGGGGGGGGGGTATGGGGGTGGCGGGCAGCCGCGGAGCAGCTCCTACCCCGCCCCCTCGACTCCATCTCCCTGCTGCGCCTGCAGCTGTGGGGGGGGTATGGAGGTGGCGGGCGTGCGTGTTGAGCTGCCGCTCCTCCTCCTCTCTCTCCCACTGCTGCAGCTGCAGCTGAAGGGGGGGGAGGGTGTGGGGGAGAGACTTGGGAGTGGCGCAAGTGAGAAGAAACGAGGAATGGAATGACTAAGTGAAAGTTGGGTACAAAAAGCAAACCCTAGAAAACTGTACCCCATATGTGCCACCCCACTATAGCCTACAGTAGCTATGTCATATAAATCTGACACACCCCCATAGGCAAAGTGGGGGAGAACAAGGGGTCACAGGACCAGTCAAGCAAAGCAAAACAAGCTCAGGGTGGATCACAAAGTCACCACACATTCCGAGCACAAGTTCAAGGCCACAAGGCCAGTTCACATGCAGGATTACATATATATATGAGGCTAGACAAGCAAGAGCAGGAGTATATGTATATATATGCATCAGTACAAACAAGGTCAAGGGGTGAGCAAGTGAGGCAAGGTGGGCACAAGACCCAGCTGAGTACAGAAGCGCTGATGATCACAAGGCGCAAGTGCCTTGGTGAAGATATCAGCAGTGTTGGCCTGAGAGGCCACGTACGCAAGCCGCAGCTGACCACGCTGCTGTAGCTCACGAGCAAGGAAGTAGCGGAGAGCAATGTGCTTCGTTCTGTGCTCCAGTCTCTGCTCTCGACACAAGGCCAGCATGGCCTTGTTGTCTACGTACAGCACTGGAGGAGAACGAGGCGGCTCTCCGAGGTCAGTCAGCAGGTAGGTGAGCCAGCGAAGCTCCTGTGCAGCCATGGCCCCGGCGTAGATCTCAGCCTCACAACTGGAGCCGAGAACAGAAGACGAGCGGGTAGCCCGCCACGAAACAGAGCCGGAACCAAGGCTGAAGGTGTAACCCTGTGACGACCGCTGCGTAGCCTGGTCGTCAGCCCAAGAAGCGTCTGCGTGCCCAGTGAGGACCACTGGACTCTGCCCTCCAAGCACAAGCCCCATGCCCGACGTACTGCACAAGTAACGCAACACCCTCTTCGCTGCAGCCATGTGCTCCGGTCTGTGTCTCCCAGGAGCAACATAGCGTGCGAGAATGCTAAGAGGGTATGCGAGGTCAGGTCGTGTGCAGGTCATCAGGTACATGAGGCAGCCAACAAGCTCTGGGTACGGGCCACTCGACTCTACGGACTCATCCGAAGGCAGAGCTGAGAGCGAGTGGCGAGTAGGCAGAGGAGTGGCCTGAGGCGAGGAGTACGTGAAGCCGAAGCGCTGAAGGACCTGCTGCACCATGTGTGACTGAGTCAGGGTAATGGTGCGGCGTGCTCTGTCCCGGGTGATCTGCAAGCCAAGGTAGCTGCGCAGTTCACCCAGGTCTGTGCACGTGTGTCTCTTCTGCAGCTCGGACTTCACGTGGGCGAGTCCAGCAGTGTCAGCTGTGGCAAAGACCAAGTCGTCGACGTACACGAGGATGTAGAACGGCGGCAAAGAAGTGTCGGTGCGCAGAAACAGCGACGGGTCGGCAGTAGAGGGAGCAAACCCAAGAGCCGCAAGTGTAGTCCTCAGTGTGTCGTGCCACTCACGCGGTGCCTGGCGGAGACCGTAGACTGGCCGCCGGAGGCTCCACTGGGTGCCAGGAGGAAAAGACCCAGTGAAGCCAGGTGGGCGACGCAGCCAGATCTCCTCGTGCAGGCTGCCCTGCAAGAAAGCAGTGCTGAAGTCAAGAGAGTGCAGCTCGTAGTCGCGGTGAGCAGCTATGTGCAGCAGTACCCGAAGAGTGGTCATCTTCGGGGTGGGAGAGAAGGTCTGAAAGTAGTCAACTCCCTGCCGCTGACTGAAGCCACGAGCCACGTAACGCGCCTTGAAGACAGGCGGAGAACCCGGCGGCCGCTTCACCCTGAAAATCCACATGCCACTGACGATGTTCGCCCCAGGCGGGGGAACCTCGTCAACGTAGGTACCTGTGGACTTCCAGGAAGCCATCTCTGTGTCCATAGCTGCCTGCCACTGAGAGGAGTAGGGACCCTCTATCGCCTCCGCGTAAGAGCGCGGAGTCGGGATGTCAAGTGCATCCGGGTCTCCCTCAGGGGTAAGCAGTACGGACACGAGATGAGGTGAAGCAGCAGCCAAACACTGGAACTCCTCCTGCCTGTCCTCAAGGACGTCCGTGCCAAGGGCACACTCACCCCCGACGGACGGAGGACAGACAGACTCAGACTCAGCGACAAGACAAGCAGCGTAGTCTAGACGACAGCGAGCAACAAAGTCGACGAGCTCAGCAACTAGGGCAGACGCAGCAGTGGACGCAAAGGAAGGGTCAGTGACGACAGTAGCAAGGAGACGCGTGAGAGTAGGATTGGCAGCACGAAGAGAGTCCGACTCTGGGTCGGGAAGAGCAGGAAGAGAGGACTCAGGAGGAGAAGGCAAAGGGGCACGCAGAGGAGCAGTGGACGGACGCAGAGACATCCGGTGCATGCCAGGGACAGGAGGAGGACGCTGACGCGAACCACGACCACTAGCGCGAGCAGTACGGACAGGCGACGCAGGACGCGACGCAGGCTCACGACGCTCAGCAAGACCTCCAGTAGGACCAGTGTAGGGAGAAGGAGCGGGCAGTGGGGAGGCCGGCTGTAACTGTAACTGTGACAGGACAGGCTGTGGACTCTCTAAGGGAGGAGGAGGGCCAGTAGAAGGCGGGAGACCAAGAACCTGCTGAAGGAGCGGAACGAAGTACGGCCGAGGCCGCGCGGCGACTCCAGACACAGCAGGGACAGCACCAGTACCCCAAGCGGCAGCACCAGCGCCAGCAGCAACTCCAGCTCCAGTACCTCCAGCAGCACCAGTAGCACCCCCAGCAGGCCCGCCTCCAGGACCGACAGCAGTAGCCTCAGCGTCAACACCCTCAGCAGCTCCAGCTCCAGTCGTACCCGCAGGCCCAGCAGCTCCAGTACTCCCAGTACGAGCACCTCCGGGACCCGCGGCACCAGCACCCTCAGTAGCCGAAGAACCTCCAGCTCCAGCAGCACGCCTCCAGCGCCGGGCAAACCACTCGCGCAGCTCCTGTGGAGAGAGTGGCTCCCGCCGAGACGAAGCACCCGGAGAACCTCCAGGCTCAGCACCGCCAGACGCCACACAAGCAGGCCCAGCTCCCTCAGGCTCCACACCCCCAGGCCCAGCACCTCCAGGCGTAGCACCCCCAGGCTCAGCACCCCCAGGCTCAGCACCCCCAGGCTCAGCACCTCCAGTAGTAGCACCTCCAGGCTCAGCACCCCCAGAGTCAGCACCCCCAGGCTCAGCACCCTCAGCAGCACCAGAGTCACCAGTAACCTCGACAGGCTCGACTGCGTCTACCTGGGACACACCTGAAGGGGCAGGACCCTGAGGGGGGAGGGGGTCTACCGGGGGGGGACCTGGCACAAGGAAGAGCGGTGGTGGGGGGAGGGACGGAGTGCGGTAGGGGAAGAGGCGGTAGTAGGGGACCGACTCGTCAAACGTGACGTCCTGGGAGGACAGAACACGGCGAGAGGTGGGGTGGTAGAACTGCCACCCTGGCGCGTCAGGGGGGAAGCCAAGGAAGACGCAAGGAGCAGCACGAGGGGACAGCTTGTCCGCAGACAAGTCGCGGACAAACGCCCGAGATCCCCAGACACGGAACGCAGACGCATCGCCAACCTTCCCCGTCCACAGCAAAGCAGGGGAGGTCTCCGGTCTGGAGACCCTAGGGTGAAGGTTGATCTGATGCGCCGCGTACCGAACCGCAAACGGCCACAGAAAATGGGGGGCAGCCGCATGCATCATGGACGTACGGGCGACGTCCATGACCATGCCAATGCGGCGCTCAGCAATCCCATTTTGCTGTGGAGAGTCCGGAAGCGTGAAGGTCTGGCGGATGCCTCGTGCTCGACAGTAGGCTCGCAGAAGGCCAGAGGAGAACTCTCCACCTCTGTCAGAGTGCAGACGCAGAACAGGAAAGTCCGAACCGAAGCTCTGCCTGAGCTGGAGACGAGCTGCGCGGATCCAGTCGATCAACACCTCAGTGACATCACCCTTGCTGCGCAAGGGGAAGACTGTGGTGTAACGCGAGTAGTCGTCAACCACCAGCAGGAAGTAGCGCTCGTGACCCTGTCCACGGACGCGGGCCGGGCCCCACACGTCCATGTGAAGCGTCTGCAGCGGGGCCTCTGTCGGAGGAAACTGGGAGGAGTGAGGGGCAGCCCGCTGCCGCCCCTCGACACAGGGGACGCAGGTAGGGCCAGGCCCCGGAGGAAGGGGAGGGAGGGACCGGGGAAGACCAGAGACAAGGACACGGGAGGCCATGCCTCGGAGACGAAGCAGGGAGGGGTGACCAAGGCGGTGGTGCCAGAGGAGAGTCTCGTGAGACAGGAGGCGACACGAACAGGGGGCAGACTCAGGACCAGACCTGGACGCTTCAGCAAACACCTGACCTGACGCAGCTACCTGACCAGACGCAGTGACTGGAGGAGACGCAGTGGTCAGGGTGTACAGGCTCGACCCCGGCCGACGGGTAAACGTGGCTAGGTGTCGGCCAGTCCGAGCGTCCGTGCAGTGGGTCACCCGCTGACTCCCAGGAGTGAACTGGTGAACCCCCGCATCCTGTAGGTCAGCACCACTCACCAAGTTCGTAGAGAACGAGGGGAGGTAAAGACCAGACAGGGTGCCAGAGGGGGCCGCCGGACACGGGAGGACAGTGGAGAAGTGAGCAAGGACAGGACCCCCAGAGGGGTCTGCCAGAGAGACCGCAACTGGTCGGCCAAGCGGCGTGAGTGTGGTGCGGTCTCGAAAGAAGGAGCGAGAAGCCCCTGAGTCAAGGGTGAAGGTGTGGGAGGCCGAGGCCGACGCAAAACCGGAGAGAGCAGACTCACCAGCACCTGAGGGAGCAGACGCACCTAGAGCAGCAGCCTCGCTAGCACCTAGAGCAGCAGCCTCACCAGTACCTAGAGCAGCAGTCTCAATGCCCGGGTCGGGCGGAAAACACCGGTAACAGTCACCCTCATCACTAATAGTCACAGTATACATGGCAGCAAGAATAGCATCAAAGTCAAGGTCAAAGACAGCCACACCCGCCCTAGACAGCTCACCCCAGCGGGGGATCTCAGTGGCCTCAGGGAACTGGTGACGCCAAGCGTCCGTCAGGCGGCCAAAGCAGCGCTGGGTGGAGTGCGCACCCCCGCACTGCTCACCCGCGCGGTCGCCGGTGCGGAGGACGTAGGTGCACGGACCAGTACCCCCACCCCTCTGGCGTGCAGCGTACCACTCACGGAGCTGCTGAGGGGAGGGGATGTCACGAGTGCGCTGCTGCTGCTGCTGCTGCTGCTGCTGCTGCTGGCGCTGACCACCACCGGAGCCGACTCTCTGCGCAGCGCCACCCCGACCAGCTCCACCTCCTCCGCCGCCTCCTCCTCCACCGCCGCCACCTCCGCTCCCACCGCCACCGCCGCCGCCGCCTCCGCCTCCACTGCCACCACCGACACCTCCACCCCCGCCACCACCCCCCGCCACCCCCACCCCCTCCACCGCCTCCACCGCCGCCTCCACCGCCCCCGCTAGCTCCTCCAGTGCCCCTGCCCCCCTTGCCCTTGCCAGGGCGGCGTCTCCCGCTAGGGGTAGACGCCGCACCGACCGACTCAAGCCCAACGAGGTCGGCCGCAGCAGCAGAGGCAACAGAGGGCAAAAGGGGGGAGGGGGAACACCCCTCAAAGATGGGGGTGCGAGGGTCACCACGAGAGGCTCCTACAGCTACTATGCTCTTCTCTGCTGCTAGGAGGGACTTCTCGAGGAGGTCAACGGTGAGAGTGGTGGGGCAAACAGAGAGGAAGTGGTCCCTGACTACGCGAAGGGAGTCAGGGAGCCGGGTGACTATGTAGTAGAGGGTGATGTACATGGGGGGGGGGTTCTTGGCGCAGAACTCTGCAGGAAGCGCAGCGCGGTAGCGAGTGTCACTAGTGCGGAGGTGCGTAATGAGGTCAGCGACTGTGGGAAAGGCAGCAAGGTCAGGGAAGAGGTACGGTAGCCTGAGGCGGCTAAGCGCAGCAGTGGCAGGGGAGGAGTAGCGCGCAACTACAGCGTCGTACAAGGTCTGAGCACTCTTGTACTGGCTAAAGTGCGCACGCTCAGAGGTAGGTAGGTGGCGACGCACAGCAAGACGTGCAGCAGCATCGCGCGTGGCCCACTGGGAGCGAACAGTGGCGTCAGCAGCAGCAGCGGGGGCAGGAGAGGCACCAGAAGTGAGGTCAAAGAGGGAGAGGCCGTCTGCCCTGTCGCACTGTAAGAAAAGCTGCAGGTCATCTATCCAGACGTCAAAGTCAATGGCCCGACCCTCAGCGTAAAAAGCGAGGACACTAGGGGTAGCCATGACAGCAGTAGACTAGCAGCGCAAACAGTAGGGTGAGGGCAGTGCTGTGAAAGGGGCGCTGCTCTTACCGGACAGGGCGGCTCGGGTGGCTCGGCTGTAGGGCGGCTCGGCGGCTCGGTTGCTGGGCGGCTCGGCGGCTCGGCTGCTGGGCGGCTCGGCGGCTCGGCTGCTGGGCGGCTCGGCGGCTCGGCTGCTGGGCGGCTCGGCTGCTGGGCGGCTCGGCTGCTGGGCGGCTCGGCTGCTGGGCGGCTCGGCTGCTGGGCGGCTCGGCGGCTGGGCGGCTTGGCTGCTGGGCGGCTCGGCGGGGCCGCTGAGAGGGCGGCGTCCGGGGCCGCTGGGAGGAGGCGGCGGGGCCGCTGAGAGGAGGCGGCGGGGCCGCAAAGGTAGGTGGCGGGGCCGCAGGTAGAGGGCGGGGCCGCACAGGCAAGTGGCGGGGCCGCGGAGGTAGGTGGCGGGGCCACACAGGTAGGTGGCGGGGCCGCGGAGGTAGGTGGCGGGGCCGCACAGTGAGGTGGCGGGGCCGCGAAGGTAGGTGGCGGGGCCGCACAGGTAGGTGGCGGGGCCGCGGAGGTAGGTGGCGGGGCCGCACAGGTAGGTGGCGGGGCCGCGAAGGTAGGTGGCGGGGCCGCACAGGTAGGTGGCGGGGCCGCGGAGGTAGGTGGCGGGGCCGCACAGTTAGGTGGCGGTGCCGCGAAGGTAGGTGGCGGGGCCGCACAGGTAGGTGGCGGGGCCGCGGAGGTAGGTGGCGGGGCCGCACAGGTAGGTGGCGGGGCCGCGAAGGTAGGTGGCGGGGCCGCGTAAGGTGGCGATGGGCGCGACGGGCGCGACGGGCGCGACGGGCGCGACGGACGCGACAGGCGCGACGGGCGCGACGGGCCTAAAGGGCGGCGCGAAGGGCCGTAGGGGCGGCGCGACTCGGGCCGGAGCAAAACGCGCTCCGGGCAGGAAAAAAAATAATTTCGTGGTGGTGGGCCCTAGGAATCGTTCCCACTAGGGAACCTGCTCGATACCATGAGAAGAAACGAGGAATGGAATGACTAAGTGAAAGTTGGGTACAAAAAGCAAACCCTAGAAAACTGTACCCCATATGTGCCACCCCACTATAGCCTACAGTAGCTATGTCATATAAATCTGACAGCAAGGGCCGAGGGGTGTGACACGGGGGGGGTGGGACAATACGAGGGGGGTGAGGGCGGGTGGCCGCCGTGAAGTCCGCATCTCTAGTCTCCCGTGAGACCGTTGCGTCAAAGGCCCGTGGGTCAGTTGCTCTTGCCGGCGAGCGAGCCAGTTACTCCGGTTACCCGTTGCTCCGGTCCCCAGAGGGTCAGTTGCTCTTGCCGGCGAGCAGAGCCAGTTACGCCGTTTGCGACCAGTGCCAGCAGCTTCAGCGGCCGCCCACCTCGTCTCCTCTCCAGTTTCCTCCTCCTCCTCACTTGCCCTCTTCTTCTGCCACCAGTCTTTGCCTACGAACTGGTTCTGTGACTGCTTGTTCTGTTGGCTATACCCCACTTTGCCTATGGGGGTGTGTCAAACTGTTATTTGTTCTGTAGGCTGTAGTGGGGTACTCAACAGTGAGTACAACCCTGTTAGGGTTTCCTACATGTATCCCACCTGCCTGCTAGTTCAAACCCTCTCCTGCCATTCCTTCTTATTGCTTAGTTTCAACAGGCAGTGGCGGGCACAGGTATCGCGGCGGGAGTTTTACGAGTCAAAAAATGTAACGCAGAAACCCGAGGCTCCGCAGGTACCTCGGGAGCAACAGGCCTAGCGCCGTCTGTTGACTGCATGTGCTCCATGCCGAAATCGCATGCTGTATCTCAACAGGCAGTAACACCACGACGCAGTGACGGGAACAAGCTAGTGGGAAGAGCTGAGAGACGGGCTTGGCGTGCGTGACTGAAAGGCAGAAGAAGGCTGTGAAAGAGCGGATTGGAAGAGACGACGACATGAGAGAGGAAGGGAGGGACCATCAAGAACCGCGCCGAGTGAACGAGGGTTTCACGCGTGGGTGGGTGCATGTCTTGTTTGTTATGCACCGACTGTCCTTGCACCCTGCCAGCGAGGGGGAGGCAGCAGCCTGGCAGCTACAAGACAGATGTGTGGTATCACCCGCTGTGCCCTCACGCAAAATTTATTACGCGTGCCTGTACAGACAAACGACTGCTCCTACGGCCAACTGGGCTAGTTTGGCGCTTTCAGACGAAACCATACGCGATGTCTGCTCTAGTAGCCAAACACTTAAAACTGTTCTGAAAAAACATATGACGCTAAACCATTTGTCTGGGCTCTCATATGAGCCTAAAGCATTTGTCTGAAACATAGACCAACAGACTAAAATAGTCTGATAACGAGGGCCCTGACGCACGCACGCACGCACGCACGCACGCACGCACGCACGCACGCACGCACGCACGCACGCACGCACGCACGCACGCACGCACGCACGCACGCACGCACGCACGCACGCACGCACGCACGCACGCACGCACGCACGCACGCACGCACGCACGCACGCACGCACGCACGCACGCACGCACACACACACACACACACACACACACATACACATTGACAGTTTGGAGCTTAGGAAAAGTTACGAGAGAAAAGATGATACCGTAAATTCTACAGGGGCAAGGGCCCGAGAAATACAAGCAAGGGCAAGGCCATAGTATCGGAAGTGTACCACCAACACTTGGATAGAAATCCTACACTAGCAATGTTGTAAGCAGTTAATATAACAGTTTGACTGTCTCACCACCTTGGCTCCCATGAGCTATCGCCTGCTTCCTCCTGACAGATTCCTGCCCCTTGGCGAACTGACTTGCCATCTGTGATAATCAGGCATCTGCGCTACCCCGTAAACAAGCCACACAACCCTGTAACCTCACAAGCAGGGGCTTTATCCCCTCTTTTGCATGTCATCTCCAATCCTGCAGGCCGTCTCATCCAACCCCTGGTGTGCCATCTCCCTCCTCTCTCTGTCCACACCGCTGTTCATAGATAATCAACCATCCTCCCTCCACGACCTGCCCTTCTCCGAATGCCACCTGCTGCAACTCAGGCTGACACCGCACCAACCAATCAGCTGCCATGCTGCTAGCCTCGTCCCACCAGCGGGGAGCACGGAGTAACCAGCAGAGATTAATCTGCCTCACTATAGTCACCTCACCAGCAGAGGCATTGCCATCTCCCCCGCTACAGCCACGACCACACACACTAGCACGTTGTCCCAATCGCCAGGAGCCACCGCTTCCACTGCCGCCGCACCCGCTGCTATTGCCAACGTGGCAGGCGCTGCTGTTGCCACGTGGACGTGGCGCGGGGCGAAGTTGCCGAACGAATCAAAGAGCAGCAGCGACCCGAGCCCAAACCCGAAGCTGCAGAGAAGCATTGCCGCGCTGCCAGGCCAGCTCTTGACTCCGGACCACGGAAGCTTCTGCGAAGGCGCGTTCCCGAACCGCCGACCCGCGAGTTCCGCGAATCCGTCTCCCGCGCAGAGCGCGTTGAGCGCGAGAAAGGCGGAGGGGGAGTGGCGCCAAAAGAGCACAGTGAAGGCGACGAAGCACAGCCCGTACATCACGGGCCCACGCAGCATTTCCCTGCGGTCGCCGCGCCGCGTGACGGAGTTAATAGCTGACTGATCCTTAACCATGCCTAGACCGACGAGCGTGAAGTGGAGGGTGATTAAGAGCGGGACGACGGCAGCCGCGAGACGCGCGTAGGGCTGATTGGAGAAGAGGTTCCACGTCAGCATGAAGATGGGACCGGTGAAGATGTGGATGAGTTTACGGCTGAGATAGACGGAGATCAGACGGAGCGCGACGAGAGATTGGACGGCGAGCAGCCATCCGAGGCAGATGGCGAGCGTGATGCCCGCGGCTGCGGCGTCCTGCCACTCGTCGCTCGACACGAATCGCCGCAACCACATGGCCATGCCGTGAGTTAACAAGAGCGGTTATGATGTGCGGCGGGGAAAACTAGACTCGATGCGCGGGAAAAACGGTTGCACTACTTGCAAAGAGACATAGGACGATAATGGGTTAGCATGCGAGTAGGGTAGGTGATTGAGGGAAAGACGAAGTGCAACGTTGGAGGAGAAAGAAAGCGAAGAACGCGTAGGTGGTCCTGGTGAAGGCGCGCGGCGCCTTGAAGGCGTCTTGAGGCGAGCTGAGCTGCTAATGACCTGATGACGCGCAGGTGCCGCTGGTAACCTGGTGAGTTCCGCGCACGTTGGGCGACGGAGAAGCAATTCAGTCCCGATAATCTGTGTACAAATATCTGGAACTGGAAAGCAGAGGCGCCGGCGAATGCCGCGCCTACTGCCGCTCAGGGGGTAGCAACGGAGAAGGAGTGTCATGTTGCGCTGTAAGCAAATCCGAATAAAGGTTATTGTAAAACTGTTCGATCATGAGTTGCAAAAGCTGAATGTTACATTGACCGAGGAAGGGGGTAATATAGAGAATGTGTATAAAATGACGCACTGTTCAAATGCATCTGACACTGTGAGTCCAGGAATATGACACTGTGCGCACCCGCCTGGATCGCAGAGCAAAGCAGAGCTTGTCGCGAGAGTCACTTTTCTCGCAGCCTAGATTTCGTCGCTGCCGCTCTCCGCCCGACCTGGCTCTCTCTCCTCGTGCCCTGCCTTCGCGAGCTGCGTCTGCGAGCGCGTGACAATCGCGTTCGATATTCGTTATGTCATGAGTCGTCTTACCAAGGTCGCGTCTCACCAGACCTAGGTCTGTAACCTCTTCGAGCGCGCCGCACAATAAGAGCAACAGCTGTACCAACGCACTGGCCCGGTAGACTCCCTCCATTCAGATTCGTTCCCCCCGTGGTCGCGCGAATCGCCGTCCTCCTCGATCCTTCCGTTTCCCTCCGTTGTTAGGTAATTCGTTGCGAGTTTTAGTACTAACCGCATCGCGAATCTGTGGCTCGAATTCGAACGCGCGCGCAGCCACGAGCGCATTGCGCCCGCAGGGGAGGCGCGGAAGGGCACCAGCGCGCCGAGAGTTCCGCCAGTGGGGGGAGAAGCAGCCGCGCGCGGAGCAGGGGAGTGGCAGCAGCGCGCCGAGCAGCGCAGCGGAAGGGCTCGGGGAAGGGCGGGGTTGGCGGAATGTCGGGCGCCGGGGGATCGCTGGGCGTGAGCAGTGGATTCGTGGCAGGGGGGAGGCGATGGGAGGATCTGCGGAAAGATGTGAGTCGCGCGGTAGCGCTGTCGCACGGTCGCAAGGTCGCATAGTAGCACACATTGCTCAGTAGCTGCCGTTGCCGTTCCCACTTTTTAGGCAATGCACGTTTGAGATGATGCAGGATCCAACCATGGAGCTGTTGACACGTGGTGGCCTCACATTCGCGCACCTCCCTTGGCCACGCTGAGTCGACTCCAAGTCACCACACGGCAGTCGCGGCGGGTGCAGAGAGAGATGGATTACCGCCTCGCAGCCTGGACTATCGCTCACTCTCCCACTCCCCCACCTCCCCCAACCTCCCCATTCCCCTCCCCCATCTCCCCCCGCTCCCCCTTCCCTCCCCCCCGAGGCGCGGCGGGTGGAAAGCGAGGTGGGTCATCGCCTGGCGGCCGTAAATTGTGCGCTTTCCCACTTCCGTCCTTCCTCTCCCTCCGTCCCCATCCCCCTCGTCCTCTCTTCCCCCCCTCTCTCCCCCCACCCCCCCACCCCCCCACCCCCCCTGTGCAGGCGCGGCGAGTGGAGAGCGAGGTGGACCACCGCCTAGCAGCGTACTCCAAGCTCGGAGCGGCCTTCGCGCTCGCCTCCTCCTCCACCGCCGCCGGTTCTCTGCCCGACCCTTCCGAGGCACAGGTGGGTCTGCCGGCGAAGGTGGGTTATTTTCTTCCTCTGTACCACACCCCTCCCCCACCTCGCCTCGCCTCGCCTCTTCCTCCACCGCTGCCGGCTTGCCACGCCATCTCTCCAAGGTACAGGTGGGAGCGCTGCTCCTTTGAGAATTATCTAACGTCACCCCCCTCCCCGACGCCTCCTCCTCCTCCTCCACCGCTGCTTGCTCGCTGCCCGACCCCTCCGAGGTTCAGGTGGGTGCGCCGCTTCGACTGTACCACCCTCCTCCCCCACCCCACCGCACCTCGCCTTCCACCGTCGCCGCCTCACTGTGGACCCCCTCCCACGCGCACGCCCTGTGGGTCTGCCCAACCCCTCCAAGCCTTGCCTTGTTTCCCCAAGCCATGCAGAGCATGGGGGCAGTGGTTGGGGGCGGAGCATGGGGGCAGTGGTTGGGGGCGGAGCATGGGGGCAGTGGTTGGGGGCGGAGCATGGGGGCAGTGGTTGGGGGCGGAGCATGGGGGCAGTGGTTGGGGGCGGAGCATGGGGGCAGTGGTTGGGGGCGGAGCATGGGGGCAGTGGTTGGGGGCGGAGCATGGGGGCAGTGGTTGGGGGCAGAGCATGGGGGCAGTGGTTGGGGGCGGAGCATGGGGGCAGTGGTTGGGGGCGGAGCATGGGGGCAGTGGTTGGGGGCAGAGCATGGGGGCAGTGGTTGGGGGCGGAGCATGGGGGCAGTGGTTGGGGGCGGAGCATGGGGGCAGTGGTTGGGGGCGGAGCATGGGGGCAGTGGTTGGGGGCGGAGCATGGGGGCAGTGGTTGGGGGCAGAGCATGGGGGCAGTGGTTGGGGGCGGAGCATGGGGGCAGTGGTTGGGGGCGGAGCATGGGGGCAGTGGTTGGGGGTGGAGCATGGGGGCAGTGGTTGGGGGTGGAGCATGGGGGCAGTGGTTGGGGGTGGAGCATGGGGGCAGTGGTTGGGGGCGGAGCATGGGGGCAGTGGTTGGGGGCGGAGCATGGGGACAGTGGTTGGGGGCAGAGCATGGGGTCACAAGCGTGTCTAGGGACTTCCCTCACCCCCTCTCCCCCTCCCTTTCCCTCTCCCACCCACCTTTTGTGAGCCTGAGATCCTCGAGGGTTACTTGAGTTGCGAGGATGCCACAGAGGTGCTGCCCCTCTTGGATTGGATCAAACAGAGGCGCGGCTGCTGTACCTGCCTTTTCCCAACAGCGACATGGGCGCATTGGGAGTCTGTCCCACCTCACTGCATCCCACCCCACCCTTCGGAAAGCCTGTCCCTCCCACCCTTCCCTTTCGCCACATTCAGGAGAGCGAGATAGAGGCGCTGCTGCAGCAGCTGGCATCGCTCAATGGTGCCATGGGCGCATTGGGAGTCCCACACACCGGGCCACTCCACAGCATCACACCCCACCCCTCTGGAACCCTTTTTCTCACAACCTCGCCTAATATCAGATTCGCAAGGGCGAGATAGATAGAGGCGCTGCTGTACCATCTGGCGTCCCTCAGTGTTGCCATGGGCGCATTGGGAGTCCCACCCACCCCACTGCATCACACTGCAGCCCTCTGAAACCCTTCCCCTGCCAACCTTGCCTATCACCAGACCGAGACGGCGGGATAGAGGCGCTGCTGCAGCAGCTGGCATCACTGAACGATGCTATTAGCACATTGCAACTCTGTCCCACCCCACTGCATCACTCCCCACCGTTTTGAGAACCCATGCAGATCCGAGAGGGCGAGATAGAGGCGCTGCTGCAGCAGCTGGCATCGCTGAACGACGCCATGGGCGCATGTGCTGCTGCGGGCGGGGCGGGAGGGGGCAGCTCGGAGCTGCAGGCGCACACACTCACCCGCCACAACAACATCCTGCTGGAGTTCTCTAGGGTGGGTGCGAGTGAGCGCGCACATGTGTGTGTGTGAGTGTGTGTGTGTGTGTGTGTGTGTGTGTGAGTGTGAGTGTGTGAGTGTGTGTGAGTGTGTGTGAGTGTGTGTGAGTGTGTGTGAGTGTGTGAGTGTGTGTGAGTGTGTGTGAGTCTGTGTAAGTGTGTGTGAGTGTGTGTGAGTGTGTGAGTGTGTGTGAGTGTGTGTGAGTGTGTGTGAGTGTGTGTGAGTGTGTGTGAGTGTGTGTGAGTGTGTGTGAGTGTGTGTGAGTGTGTGTGAGTATGTATTGGTGTGCATCTGGGGCGAACATGCCACCTTGAGTGCAAACCCAAAGATAGTACCAAAGGTGTTTGTTAGCACACATCCGAGTGTGCGTCTGTCGTCTCGCCCACCCCTCACTGCACCCTTACCAGGGGGGGTTGGCGTGCAAGCAGGGCCATCTCACAATCAGCCTGGAGCTTCCTTGCATGGAGGTCACAGAAGAGGAGAGGAGGGGAGGCGTTATTCCACATGCTGAATAACGCCTTCCCTCTCCTCTCCTCTTCATGCCTTTGCCTCTCACGAGCACGGCCATCTCACAATCAACCTGGAGCTCCCGTGAAGACTCAACCCCTTTCCAGACGTTGACTATCGGCTTTCCTCCCTCCTCTTCACACCTTTGCTTCTCTGACGCCTCGTGTTCGTCTCTACTTGCAGGAATTCGCCCGCACGCGCGGCGCAGTGACCAGCGACCCTGGTGTGGCGTGGAGCACGTGGGGCCACATCTTCCCACGCGTTGACACCATTCGATTGCCCACTTCTCCGCCTTTGCCTTTCCCCCTCCCCTTCACACATGCATACCTTGTTTCCTCTGTGCTGGCTGTGCTGGCTGTGCTGGCTGTGCCGGCAGGAGTTCGCCCGCACGCGAGCAGCAGTGACCACCAACCTGGAGCGAGCACAGCTGCTGGGTGTGTTTGGGAAGGCGGGCGGCAGGGAGGGGGGCGGCACGGGCAGCAGTGCGGGCGCTGAGGTGCTCTCTGAAACCGCTAGACTGCTCAATGAACGCACCTCCATCCACTCCGCACTCTCTCAGGTGCGCCCACCCCCAGGTGCGCCCTCCCCCAAGTGCGCCCACCCCCAGGTGCGCCCTCCCCCAGGTGCGCCCACCCCCAGGTGCGCCCTCCCTTCTCGTTCTCTGCAAGATTCCCACCCTCACTGCATGCATGCGTGCTGCCACATGCATTTTATCTTGTGTACAGTGTATGTTCACTTGTAGTTGACACATGTCAATTCAGTGCGTTCCAAACCAGCTCAGCGCATGCCGTCTTTACACATCCTAACTCAGCATATGCTTATTCCTTCATCTGTGCTGTTTGCTGTCCCCCCTTTCCCGCTCCCATCAGGCTGATGACGTCATTAAGCAAGCATACGCCACGTCATCATCTCTGGCACAGCAGCGCTCGCTCCTTGGAGGCACATTTTCTAAAGTCACACTCTTGGGCAACCGAATTCCAGGGGTAGGTTTCTGTGAAATCTCATTTGCACTCGCTCTCTTTCACCTGCTTCCAGTGACTTCTCCTGCTGCTCTCATGCCTGCCCTGCTGCTGTCATGCCTGCCCTGCTGCTGTCATGCCCGCCCTGCTGCTGTCATGCCTGCCCTGCTGCTCTCATGCCTGCCCTGCTGCTCTCATGCCTGCCCTGCTGCTCTCATGCCTGCCCTGCTGCTCTCATGCCTGCCCTGCTGCTGTCATGCCTGCCCTGCTGCTGTCATGCCTGCCCTGCTGCTGTCATGCCTGCCCTGCTGCTGTCATGCCTGCCCTGCTGCTGTCATGCCTGCCCTGCTGCTCTCATGCCTGCCCTGCTGCTGTCATGCCTGCCCTGCTGCTGTCATGCCTGCCCTGCTGCTGTCATGCCTGCCCTGCTGCTGTCATGCCTGCCCTGCTGCTGTCATGCCTGCCCTGCTGCTCTCATGCCTGCCCTGCTGCTCTCATGCCTGCCCTGCTGCTCTCATGCCTGCCCTGCTGCTCTCATGCCTGCCCTGCTGCTCTCATGCCTGCCCTGCTGCTGTCATGCCTGCCCTGCTGCTGTCATGCCTGCCCTGCTGCTGTCATGCCTGCCCTGCTGCTCTCATGCCTGCCCTGCTGCTCTCATGCCTGCCCTGCTGCTCTCATGCCTGCCCTGCTGCTCTCATGCCTGCCCTGCTGCTGTCATGCCTGCCCTGCTGCTCTCATGCCTGCCCTGCTGCTCTCATGCCTGCCCTGCTGCTCTCATGCCTGCCCTGCTGCTGTCATGCCTGCCCTGCTGCTGTCATGCCTGCCCTGCTGCTGTCATGCCTGCCCTGCTGCTGTCATGCCTGCCCTGCTGCTGTCATGCCTGCCCTGCTGCTGTCATGCCTGCCCTGCTGATGTCATGCCTGCCCTGCTGCTGTCATGCCTGCCCTGCTGCTGTCATGCCTGCCCTGCTGCTCTCATGCCTGCCCTGCTGCTCTCATGCCTGCCCTGCTGCTCTCATGCCTACCCTGCTGCTCTCATGCCTGCCCTGCTGCTCTCATGCCTGCCCTGCTGCTGTCATGCCTGCCCTGCTGCTGTCATGCCTGCCCTGCTGCTGTCATGCCTGCCCTGCTGCTCTCATGCCTGCCCTGCTGCTCTCATGCCTGCCCTGCTGCTCTCATGCCTGCCCTGCTGCTCTCATGCCTGCCCTGCTGCTGTCATGCCTGCCCTGCTGCTGTCATGCCTGCCCTGCTGCTGTCATGCCTGCCCTGCTGCTGTCATGCCTGCCCTGCTGCTGTCATGCCTGCCCTGCTGCTGTCATGCCTGCCCTGCTGCTGTCATGCCTGCCCTGCTGCTGTCATGCCTGCCCTGCTGCTGTCATGCCTGCCCTGCTGCTCTCATGCCTGCCCTGCTGCTCTCATGCCTGCCCTGCTGCTGTCATGCCTGCCCTGCTGCTGTCATGCCTGCCCTGCTGCTGTCATGCCTGCCCTGCTGCTGTCATGCCTGCCCTGCTGCTGTCATGCCTGCCCTGCTGCTGTCATGCCTGCCCTGCTGCTGTCATGCCTGCCCTGCTGCTGTCATGCCTGCCCTGCTGCTGTCATGCCTGCCCTGCTGCTGTCATGCCTGCCCTGCTGCTGTCATGCCTGCCCTGCTGCTGTCATGCCTGCCCTGCTGCTGTCATGCCTGCCCTGCTGCTGTCATGCATGCCCTGCTGCTGTCATGCCTGCCCTGCTGCTGTCATGCCTGCCCTGCTGCTGTCATGCCTGCCCTGCTGCTGTCATGCCTGCCCTGCTGCTGTCATGCCTGCCCTGCTGCTGTCATGCCTGCCCTGCTGCTGTCATGCCTGCCCTGCTGCTGTTCTCCTGTTCCCTTTCTCCTTTGTGCCTCGCTTATCCGTTGCGCTTGTATGCCATAGCTGGTCCCTCACTTTCATGCACCGCTTTCCCCCCCACCATGCATCCACACCCCCACCATGCATCCACACCCCCACCATGCATCCACACCCCCACCATGCATCCACACCCCCACCATGCATCCACACCCCCACCATGCATCCACACCCCCACCATGCATCCACACCCCCACCATGCATCCACACCCCCACCATGCATCCACACCCCCACCATGCATCCACACCCCCACCATGCATCCACACCCCCACCATGCATCCACACCCCCACCATGCATCCACACCCCCACCATGCATCCACACCCCCACCATGCATCCACACCCCCACCATGCATCCACACCCCCACCATGCATCCACACCCCCACCATGCATCCACACCCCCACCATGCATCCACACCCCCACCATGCATCCACACCCCCACCATGCATCCACACCCCCACCATGCATCCACACCCCCACCATGCATCCACACCCCCACCATGCATCCACACCCCCACCATGCATCCACACCCCCACCATGCATCCACACCCCCACCATGCATCCACACCCCCACCATGCATCCACACCCCCACCATGCATCCACACCCCCACCATGCATCCACACCCTCACCATGCATCCACACCCTCACCATGCATCCACACCCTCACCATGCATCCACACCCTCACCATGCATCCACACCCCCACCATGCATCCACACCCCCACCATGCATCCACACCCCCACCATGCATCCACACCCCCACCATGCATCCACACCCCCACCATGCATCCACACCCCCACCATGCATCCACACCCCCACCATGCATCCACACCCCCACCATGCATCCACACCCCCACCATGCATCCACACCCCCACCATGCATCCACACCCCCACCATGCATCCACACCCCCACCATGCATCCACACCCCCACCATGCATCCACACCCCCACCATGCATCCACACCCCCACCATGCATCCACGCCCCCACCTTGCATCCACACCCCCACCATGCATCCACACCCCCACCATGCATCCACGCCCCCACCTTGCATCCACACCCCCACCATGCATCCACACCCCCACCATGCATCCACACCCCCACCATGCATCCACGCCCCCACCTTGCATCCACACCCCCACCATGAGCCCAAATAATTCCTCGTGTCTCACCCATACAGCATTCGCCATGAGCTCATGCTGCTCTCTCTTCCCCCCCACCTCCTCCCCCCTCTCCTCCCCTCCCTGTGCAGCTGAACACCCTGCTGTCAGCCATTCCGAGGATGATGCCGCGAAACTCTCATTCACATGCTGACTTGCCTTCCTCTCCACCCCACCTTCCCCCCCACTCCACTGCTTCCCCTCTCTCCTCTTGCTGTGCAGCTGAGCAACCTGCTGTCAGCCATTCGGAAGAGGTGGTCCCGAGACTCACTCATTCACATGCTGGCCTGCCTTCCTATCGGCCCCCCTCTCCCCTCTCCCTGTGCTGCAGCTGAACACGCTGCTATCGGCCATCAGGAGGAAGAAGTCACGGGACTCGCTCATTCTCGCTGCCGTCGTGGCCGCCTGCACGCTCTTCCTCCTTGTCTACTGGCTCAACAAGTAGTTCCCGTCCCGTGCCATCCCATGCATTTCCGGTCCGGTCCGTGCCCACCACATCGCTTGCCAGCAAGTAGTGTCCTGCCATTCCACCCGGCTGTCGTTCCTGCCTGTCGTGCTGACGATATTCTGCCCCGTAGCTGCCTGGTACCTTTCCGGGTCTTTCTCAATTCCCCCTTTTCTAGATATCAAGTGCTTCTTAGTAGCCGATTATTGAGTTATTTCAATAAATCAAACATGTTTCTTAATCAATGACACAGCTGCCGCTTTATTTGAATTTGGGTTGCAGAGGCTACTGTGCTGTGCTAGAAAGTATACTCGTGTCAAACACTATATCCGTAATGATATTGTCAAGCGGTGTAGCTTGTCGAACTACTGGGAGCTGGACGCAACATAACGAGGAAACGCCATTCAAGGTTGCAGCTTGGGAGCAAACAGGTGTTGGAGGTAGGTAATTCGTGCGTCACTTCGCTTCTCTTCGCAGCACTCGACATTGACGATCAGAATCTACTTTCGCTTCTCTAGCTAGCTATGTATGATATGTAGTAATCGAGGCTCCGTGAAACAACACTATGGTTCTCAATTGCTCCTTCTTATCGCGCTTCCGCTGCTTCGCAAACAAAGTCGACACCTTCACGCGGCAATCTCCAATTCGATCATGATTGCCGCCGTGGCCCGACACCCCCCGCCGTAATCACACCTCGCTACTAGAGACACTAGTACAAGTCACCCGCGCCTGTCCTCACCCTAACGCGCCGTTCCCCTTTCGACGACCCCCCCTCCGCGCGCGCGCGCCCCGGCCAATGGCGATCGCGCGGAGCCACGTCGTGTCACGCCCAGCCGGGGGAGCGCGGTACGGGTCGTCGCCGGACCTGCTGGCGGCGTCGCTGCAGCAGTCGTTCCGGTACGCGCGGCTGTGGACGGCGTTCCAGCAGTTCTTCGGCTTCTTCGCCTTCCTCCTCACGCTCTGGTTCGTCACCTCGCGCCCCTGGCACTCCGCCGACTCCCGCGCCGCAAACTCCGCCGCAAACGCCGGCGCGACCTCCCGTCTCGGCGGAAACTCCGGTAACGGATTCACCGGCGGGAGCGGCGGCGGCGGCGGCGGCGGCGGGAAACTGACAGGTCCGGCGGCGTACGTAGTGGTGGTGTGCGACGAGTCGCAGTTAAAGTCCGCCATGGTGCTCGTGCACTCGATCCGATCCACTAAGACGGAACACGATATCGTCGTGCTCGCGCGCAACCTCTCCGGCACGCCGCGCCATATCTTCCGCGCGCTCGGCGCCACCGTCAACCCGCTTCCGCGCGGCGTCCCCGCGTCCGTGCTCGCGCTGCTCGCGCTAGTGCTGGTTGCTCCTCACCACCGTGAGTCCGCTCCCCAGGTTGCTGCAGACGAAGGCGATACCCTGCATCGTCGTTGTCGCCGCGAAGTGCAGCGAGCCGACCTTGTGCCAGTACTCCTCCTCCTCGCGCTCCTGGGCCTCGTCCTCGTCAAACTTCATCTCAGCGTAGTTGTCGACGAAGACCGGCGTTTTCAGGGTCCGATCGCCCTGCTCCGCGTCGATGAAGCGCGTGGGCGCTTGTCGGCGTAGCCCTGCTGGTGCAGCCATAGCTTCCTCACCGGCTTGTCGCGCACGATCTCTAGCCCGAGGTACTTCTCCACCGGCGAGATCTCGCGCAGCTCGAAGGCTGCCTCCAGCTGCTCCTTCAGCATCGCAGAGCTGCAGCTGGCGGCAAGCGGTCGTCGACGTAGACCAGCACCCTGCAAGCCACTCCGTCGTCGCCGACCTCGAACTAAAGGGCCTCGTCGACCTAACTCTTCTTCCAGCCAGCACCGACAAGGACACCATTGAGCGCCTTGGACCACAGCAGCGGTGACTGCTTCAGCCTGTACCGGCTCTTCAGCAGCTTGCACACCCGGCTGGCCCCGTCGTTTTAGTAGTCTAGCTGGTGCATGAACAGCACTCTGTCGAGCTTGCTCCGCGCGCTCCGCCGCCGCGGGGGACTCCGCCGACCCTTTCTCCGCATCCTTCTCCGCAAACCCCGCGGCGGAGTTCTCTCCGCCCTTCCCCCCGACGACCTTCGCGGACCCCTTCTCCTTCAGCTCCGTCTACTCCCCGCCGCCGCACCCCGCCGCGCTCGCGGAGTGCCTGCCCTTCAAATTCTCCATGTGGCTGCTGCGCCAATACTCCAAGGTCGTCTACCTCGACCCGCGCATGCTCGTCCTTGAGAACATCGACGACGTGCTGGCTCGGCCCGAGCCGACCGCAGCTCCGGACAACTCCCTGCCGGACCGGTTCAACCCGAGCCTGCTGGTGCTGGAGCCGAGTGTGGCCACGTACCGCCAGCTCGTGGCGGAATACGCCGCCATCGCGTTTGGTGATGCGGACAGCGACAGCGAGAGCGCGCGACGCACCCTCGCAGCAGATGACCCCAACCAGCCGCAACCGCAGCAGGAGGGGCAGCAGCGGCAGGACCAGCAGCAGCAGCAGCAATGGAATTTGCAGCGGCGGCTGCGGCGGGGGCCGGTGCTCCCAGTGGGGTCGGAGGACCTCATCTTCTTCAACCACTTCTTCTCGGACTGGCCGCAGCTGGGCGCGCAGCACCACCTCGACTACGGGTGCAACGCGCCGTCGCGCCTGGGGTACTCCGCCACGTGGAACGAGTGGGTGCACCCCAAGCTCAAGGTCGTGCGCTTCGCGGGCGGCTTCGAGCGGTGGGACGAGCTGACGGACAAGCTGTACCCGCCCACACGGCGGTATGATCATCTCAGGTGGGAGCTGTTGAGGGATATGTCTGGGCTGCTCGTGCAGCACGGCGTCATTGCGCCGGGGGACGCGCTGCCCAGCCCGCTGTGCCAGACGGACTTCATGCAGTATGCGCGCGGGGCGCCCGTGCCAAGGAAGCTGTCGGTGGTGATTCTCACAGGCGGGGATTTGACCACTCTTCAAACGCTCATATTCCACTTTGCTGCCATGCGCTTCGTGCACATGATCTATGTCATGGCCAAGCCCAGCGAAGCCCCGGGAGGGGGGAGTGCTGCTGGTGCCGGCGGTGTGGGGGGGGAGTCGTCGGGAGGATTCAACCTTGGCGGCAGCAGCGGGGGGAACACAGGTAGCAGCAGCAGTAGCAGTGGCGGCAGCGCGTGGGCGCAGGGGCACACGCAGAGCATCCTAGCGGCGGCCATCGAGTCGTGGAACGCCAGCAAGCCCGTGGAGCTGCTCCCCCCGTTGCGGCGCTACTCCATGTCGGCGCGCATGCGCCCCATCGCGTCCCTCCCGACGGACTGCGTGCTGATGTGCGACGACTCCGTGATGGTGGGCGCGTCCGTGCTGTCGTCCGCGTTCAAGTTCTGGCAGGAGCAGCCGCAGCGCCTCGTGGGGTTCTTCCCGTCCGCGCACTACCGCGACCCGCACACGAGCGAGCTGGTGTTCGTGGCGGACCCCCGCGAGGAGTACTCCATGGTGGGCGCAAGGCTGCTGCTGCTGCACGCCGACTACCTGCAGTCGTACACCTGCACGCTGCCTCAGGTGAGACCGTGATGGGGGTAGGAGGAGTGGGGGGAGAGGGAGGTGGGAGTAAAGAGGGAGGTGGGTGGGGAGAGAGGGCGGGGGGGGGGGGGAGTTGGGTTGCCTCATTGACCGCAGGAGTATTCGATGGTGCTGCTGCATCGAGACTACAGTTATTGCTGCTGCATCGAGACTACAGTTATTGCTGCTGCATCGAGACTACAGTTATTGCTGCTGCATCGAGACTCCAGTTATTGCTGCTGCATCGAGACTACAGTTATTGCTGCTGCATCGAGACTACAGTTATTGCTGCTGCATCGAGACTACAGTTATTGCTGCTGCATCGAGACTACAGTTATTGCTGCTGCATCGAGACTACAGTTATTGCTGCTGCATCGAGTCTACAGTTATTGCTGCTGCATCGAGACTACAGTTATTGCTGCTGCATCGAGACTACAGTTATTGCTGCTGCATCGAGACTACAGTTATTGCTGCTGCATCGAGACTACAGTTATTGCTGCTGCATCGAGACTACAGTTATTGCTGCTGCATCGAGACTACAGTTATTGCTGCTGCATCGAGACTACAGTTATTGCTGCTGCATCGAGACTACAGTTATTGCTGCTGCATCGAGACTACAGTTATTGCTGCTGCATCGAGACTACAGTTATTGCTGTTGCATCGAGACTACAGTTATTGCTGCTGCATCGAGACTACAGTTATTGCTGCTGCATGCAGACTATTTTCAGTCATACACGACACGTGCACGCTGCCCCAGGTTAGGGGGTTGGGAGGAGTGTGGAGAGGGGAGGGTTGAGTGAGGGGGGGTTGAGAGAGGGAGGGGGGAGGGGTGGTTGGGGTGCCGCATAAAGCTCGAGATGAGTATTTGATGGGGGGGGCGCGGCTGTTGTTGCTGCATGCGGACTACCTGCCGTCGTACACGTGCACGCTGCCCCAGGTAACAGGGAAGGGGATGGGGATGGGAGGTTTGGGGGGAAGAGGGGGGTGGGGGCAGCTAGCATGAAGGTTACACGTGCACGTTGCCCCAGGTAGGGAAAGGGGGGTTCCACGGTGGTTGTGATGGGTTCAAGTCTTTGCGGCAGGCCCCAGGGTGGAAGGAGTTGTGAATGGAAGGAGTGGAGTCCGCCTCGAGCACTTTAGTGCTCTATGATTGGCTGGATTTGGGGCACTTACAGTGTGGGGGAGGAAGGGGAGCGAGGGAAGGGGGGTGTGAGAGAGGAAGGGAGGGAGAAGGTAGGTGCGTGGAAGGGAAGAGATGGGGGGTTTGTTTGCCGTTGCCCCCCTTTCCTCCCCCCTCCCCTGGGTCTTCCACTCCCCCCTTCTGCTGCCATGACACGGCAGTCAGTGCGTCACTACATCCAGATGCCCCCTCAGTGCGCCCTGTGCCTGCACCCTCACCTCTGCCGCTCTTCCCCCCACAAGCTTCCCCTGTCCCCGGCCCCCTCACACGCCAGGCAGTGCGGGACCACATGGAGATGTCACCGCAGTGCGCCCACGCATCCTTCAACTTCCTCACCAGGCTTTCTTGCTCAACCAAAACGACCCTTTCCACGTACCCTCCCTTCCCCCCCCCTCTATGCACTCGTCACGCCAGCAAGTGCGCGACTACATAGAAATGTCCCCCCAGTGCGCCGACGCGGCGCTCAACTTCCTGGCGTCAGAGCTCACGGACGCGGCGCCCCTCCTCGTGGTGGACCCCGACAAGCGCGTCACGGAGGACCTCGCGTCGTCGTTCGAGGACCACACGCGCGTGGGGTCGGCGTGCCTGAACGACCTGGAGGCCTTCTTTGGCGACATGCCGCTGCGCAACTCCACTCTTGCCAAGTTCCACCTCGAGCAGGACACCTTCACCAAGATGCAGTTCAACAAGGCCGGGGGTGGGGGTGGGGGAGGGGGAGGGGGTGGGGGCGCAGGGGGAGGGGAGGGGGAGAAGGACGGGGGGCTGCAGTGGGAGGCGCTGTTTGACGCCACCAAGATGTCGTCCAGCGATGAGAACTTCCGCTTCATGCCCTCTCTCAGACGGGTAACTTCTGATTCATGCCCTCTCTCAGACGGGTAACGTCTGTTTCATGCCCTCTCTCAGACGGGTAACTTCTGATTCATGCCCTCTCTCAGACGGGTAACTTCGGATTCATGCCCTCTCTCAGACGGTAACTTCGGATTCATGCCCTTTCTCTCTCAGACGGGTAACTTAATGCTTTGCACTTGAGAATCCGCAACCCTCTCCACCACGCAGTGGCTGGCAGGCAACTCCCTTTTCCTCGCTCCCTCCCTTGACTTCCTCCCCTCAATGCATCGCTGCTCCACACCCACCTCTTGCCCCCTTGTCAGTCCCTCTCACCTGTCGCACAACCTCCTTTCCTCTGGTTTCACATCTCGTCGTTCCCTCTAAGTTGCGCCACACTCACCCTCATGCCATACTCACCCCGCTGCTGCTTCTCTCTTGACCTCCAATGCTTCCTTCGTGCCCCTCTCCTCCCCCTCTCTCACCCCCCTCACCCCCTCCTTCCCCAGGTGACCAACATGCCAGAGGTGCACGTCTTCCCCTCGCCTCAGCACCCCAAGCAGATCCTCTGCATCCAGGGGAACCTCTCCACACCGCTGTGTTTCTCCGGGGGCGCGTGCAACAACTCGTTCGCCATCGCCACCTTCGATTCCATCCCACCGTCCGCGCTCATGCTGCTGGGCACGTCGCTGCTGCTGCACTCGCGCTACGGCTTTGATGACCGCTTCCACACGCCCAACATCCTCGCCAACCTCTTCTACCCCTACCCCGACTACTCCTTCATGCGCCCCGCTCGCGCCTTCTTCTACCGCCGCGGCGGGCTCGACATGCGCCTGTCGCCCTGGTCGCGCCTGCTGTTCAAGGCCATTCTCGGGGCGCACATCGCGCCGTTCCGCGTGCGCAACGGCACGCGCCCCGTGTGCTTTGAGCGCGCCGTGATGACGCGGCGGTACCGGCCGGCAGCACAGGAGAGGAGCATCGTGCTGCAGGAGTGCAGGAGCGCGCCTGGGCCTACTGCTCCCTCGCCGCCTCCTCCATCCCTTCTCCCTCTGCTACCGACGCTGCTGCTGCCGCTGGGAACAGCACAGCAGGGGCAGGGGCAGGGGCGGCGGCGGCCCAGCAGCATCCGATGGCGGGGGTGCCGCCAGGGCTGCGGGGGTTTGTGAGTTCCGACGCCCACACGATCCGTGTGCTGGTGCTGTATGGCGATGCGGACAGTGGGGGTTGCGGCATGATGGAGAACCTACAGGCTGTGCTCAAGGGGCTGAGGGACCGCTGCCACAAGGCCACTGCTTGTGAACTCGTGGCTGTGAGGGAGGCTAACTTCACCAACTTCTGTGCACAGGTGAGACAAGGAGGAGGTGTGGGGTGGAGAGTGCGGGTAGGGGCTGAAGGGGTTGAGGGAGCGCTGCCACAAGGCCACTACGTGCACCATGAACCATATGATGTCGATGCGCTGCCACACTCAGTTCCAAGCTGCCCCCCCTTTCCCTTTCCCACCCTGCTATCCCGGGTCTCACCCCTCCGTGGCTCCCCACCCTCTGCTGCCCCACAGGTGCTATTCATGGGGGCAGCGTCCATGCTAGTGACAGTGAGTGGAGACGGCACCATGAACCACGTGATGTGGATGCGCCCCGGCAGTGCTGTGTTGGAGCTCGTGCCCTTCGGCATCCCTGAGTACGACCCACGAGTGCTCAGAGTCTACGAGGAAGCTTCCAGGTGAGAGGCGTGTGCAAGGGTGGGGCTATGTTGGGTGCGCTGCACCTTGTGTGTGTGCTGCACCTTGTGTGTGTGCTGCACCTTGTGTGTGTGCTGCACCTTGTGTGTGTGCTGCACCTTGTGTGTGTGCTGCACCTTGTGTGTGTGCTGCACCTTGTGTGTGTGCTGCACCTTGTGTGTGTGCTGCACCTTGTGTGTGTGCTGCACCTTGTGTGTGTGCTGCACCTTGTGTGTGTGCTGCACCTTGTGTGTGTGCTGCACCTTGTGTGTGTGCTGCACCTTGTGTGTGTGCTGCACCTTGTGTGTGTGCTGCACCTTGTGTGTGTGCTGCACCTTGTGTGTGTGCTGCACCTTGTGTGTGTGCTGCACCTTGTGTGTGTGCTGCACCTTGTGTGTGTGCTGCACCTTGTGTGTGTGCTGCACCTTGTGTGTGTGCTGCACCTTGTGTGTGTGCTGCACCTTGTGTGTGTGCTGCACCTTGTGTGTGTGCTGCACCTTGTGTGTGTGCTGCACCTTGTGTGTGTGCTGCACCTTGTGTGTGTGCTGCACCTTGTGTGTGTGCTGCACCTTGTGTGTGTGCTGCACCTTGTGTGTGTGCTGCACCTTGTGTGTGTGCTGCACCTTGTGTGTGTGCTGCACCTTGTGTGTGTGCTGCACCTTGTGTGTGTGCTGGCTTGCCTGCACTCTGACCTGCTGCCACTGCCTCGTGCAAGCACATCCCCGTCCCTTACAAGCACTTTCCCGTCCCTGCCCCCTCCACTCCGTGCCACCCTCTGCCACCCTCTGCCCTCCTTGCTACTGCACGCCACGTGGCGGTGGGTGCGGCAATGCACAAGCAGGTGGGTGCGAGTGGAGCACGACAAGGTGTTTGAGCTCATGGGCCCCGAGTGTCCGCGCAAGAACGCATCGTGCCGCTTCATGTACCGCCGCCGCGCCATCGTGGCCAACGTGACAGCTGTCATGGCGTGGTTCGACACCACGTACTCGCGCATGCGCACCGAAGGGAAGGAGGGCACGCTGGGCGGCAGATACGGTGGAAGAATTTGATGTGATTAATTGTTATTACACTTGTGGCAGTTGGGCATACAGTTGCACATATTATTATTGCATTAGTGAAAAGCTATATGAGCTCCATACAAAGTCAAGTTTTTGCAGATGCCGTAAGTTGTATGGTATATCCTTTCTAATGAGCTGTTCTGCACGTAAGCTGTTCTGCACGTAAGCTAAGCACTGAGCAATGGTAAAAAATAGTCATAGCACTAGTAAACCCGACTCTAATGCACTGTAGACTGCCACGGTCTCACCACGCCCAGCCCTCCCAACTCACCGCACTCGCGGACGTCATTCCCGAGGCGGGTTACATTGCGCTGCTCTCCCCTCCGTCGATGCTCCGAGCGCATGCTTGGACGGGTCGTCAGTCGCCACATGGCGTTCTCTCAAAGTCCCGTCGCCGTCGCGTGGGCAGCTAGCCGTCTCGTCCGTCTGCTGCACACGACATGTCATTGTGAGATTATGAACGGCCATGATCGGTCGGAGCGTTGGTCGCTCTGTCCGCATGCGGCTCGGCAGCGAACGGCGTGACGACATCAGCAGGGTGGCCGTGGCACGCGCGGAGCAGGCAGCGAGCCTGTAAATCGGCGCGGAGCGAGCGACGTCTCTGAACGGCGCCAGACCTGCTGAACGACGTCTTTCTCTGTGTCGCAACTCCGCTCTGGGCTCTGGGCTGCTCTCTCCAACCACCTGCCCTTGCTGCTCCTTTCGCGCACCCGTACCCCGCCCCTCCAGGTCTATCCTCGCCCCTCCAGGTCTATCCTCGCCCCTCCAGGTCTATCCTCGCCCCTCCAGGTCTATCCTCGCCCCTCCAGGTCTATCCTCGCCCCTCCAGGTCTATCCTCGCCCCTCCAGGTCTATCCCCTCCCCTCCAGGTCTATCCTCGCCCCTCCAGGTCTATCCTCGCCCCTCCAGGTCTATCCTCGCCCCTCCAGGTCTATCCCCTCCCCTCCAGGTCTATCCTCGCCCCTCCAGGTCTATCCCCGCCCCTCCAGGTCTATCCTCGCCCCTCCAGGTCTATCCTCGCCCCTCCAGGTCTATCCTCGCCCCTCCAGGTCTATCCTCGCCCCTCCAGGTCTATCCTCGCCCCTCCAGGTCTATCCTCGCCCCTCCAGGTCTATCCTCGCCCCTCCAGGTCTATCCCCTCCCCTCCAGGTCTATCCTCGCCCCTCCAGGTCTATCCCCGCCCCTCCAGGTCTATCCTCGCCCCTCCAGGTCTATCCTCGCCCCTCCAGGTCTATCCTCGCCCCTCCAGGTCTATCCTCGCCCCTCCAGGTCTATCCTCGCCCCTCCAGGTCTATCCCCTCCCCTCCAGGTCTATCCTCGCCCCTCCAGGTCTATCCTCTCCCCCAATCCCTGCCTCTGCTCCTGTGCTGTTGCCTGGTGTAATACCCCGCAATTTCTTTCCTTCCTTAACCCACCCGCCCCCTCGCTGCCTTCCAGCCCTTCCTCCTCCCCCCTTGCACCTACCAGTAGTACCACCGCTGCCGCTACTGCTGCGGGTCCTCCCTGCTGCTCCCTGCAAGACACGAGCTCCCTCACAGGCTCCCCTCCCCGCAACTAACGGGCTCTTTGAACGCCTCCCCGCAACGCTATGGCGCGGATGGCTGCAGTGGCTGCGGTGGCAACCGCGCTGCTGCTGGCTGTGGCGGGCGCCTTTGCAATCGCTTCTCTGCTCATGCGGCGCACACCCGGCGCATGGCACAGCAGCTGCAAGCACACGGGGCAGGTACACACCTATGGTGGTCAGAAGTCCTGTCGGCCGTGAGTGCTCTGCTGATCGCATGCGCCAGTTTGAGAACGCTCTTTTCTTGTCTGCGCATGTCCATCGTGTTTCTCAGCAAGCCTTAATCGCCCAGCAGTGCATCCCGTTATGAAATTAGCCTATGTCTGTGACACGTGTCATTGTATCATGTATGTGATACACTGCATGCATGCATCCACGTGTGTGTTGTTTCCCAGCCCATTGGAGCTATAACGTGCCCTGATGCCATGTGTAATGATGCCACGTGTCATGATGCCACGTGCCTTGCTCAGCTGAATGCTCAAGGGATGCCCACTCACGCCATGCTTCCGGCCTCCCTTCCCCCCGCCACTGCTCCTGAAACGCCTCGGCGTCTTCTGCCCCCTCTGGTGAGCCACTGGTATGGTCACAAGGCCCGCATTGCATTGCCCTGCATTACCCTGCACTGCAATGCGTGACAAGAGAAGGATTGCAATTAGGTTAGCGGTCTGCTTCTTGCAAGAGAGGCGCCAGAGCGAGAAGGTGTGAGATGTTGTAGGCGTCACTCCCACGCTTGCCTCGCCTGTGGGTGGCAGGCGGGCAGCATCAGCATGGGCCATTGAGGTTGTCAACTTTCGTGCTCATGCCATGCCATTCTCTCATGCCATGCCATTCTCTCATGCCATTTCCTTCTCTCCTCCTACAGGTGGGCATCTTATACCTTGCAAGCTCCGCCCTCGTGTTTCTGCTGTGGTGGGTGGGTGTATCACCAGCGCGATGTGGAAAGTGGTTGCAGCAGCAGGGCTTGGCGCTGATGGTGGAGATGGCAGGGCTGAGGAGGAGTGCGGCCATGGCTTTCTTGGATTGCAGGGTACGTTGTTCACGGCAGGCATGTGAATCAGTGCCTGTTGCAGAGGATAAGGATGAGAGCATGTCCTGTCGTGCCATCATTCACCCCCCATGCCTTACACCTCTACCTCTGTGCCGGCCACTGCCATGCCTGCCCGCCTCAACCGTCAGCTTGCTATCCACATGCTCTTTTCACATGCTATCCACATGCTCTTTTTCACATGCTATCCACATGCTCTTTTTCACATGCTATCCACATGTTCTTTTTCACATGCTATCCACATGCTCTTTTTCACATGCTATCCACATGCTCTTTTTCACATGCTATCCACATGCTCTTTTTCTCGCCCCTCCTCTCTTCCCCCATCCCTCTCGCCCTCATCCCCTCCTTCAATGATGCTCCCTACCTTCCATTCCCACCCTCCCTTCTCCTACCCCTCCTTTGCCTCTCATCCCTTCTTCTCCCCTCAACCCCTCGTGCCCATCCTCCATGTTCCCACCATGTGCCAGTGGCGTGCCATCGTCCGTCAACTCCACCATGCTCATCGCCACACATCCAAGTGAGCACGCGCCACCTCACTGCCTGCAACCAACATCGCCCGTGTTGCGCCACCAGTTTCTCGTGGTTGCGGCAGCAGGGAAGCCATAGAGATGCCTCTAGCATCGCTTTGGCTCACCTTTACGTTTCCCCACTCTCGCTGTTTCCCCACTCTCGCCGTTTCCCCACTCTCGCTGTTTCCCCACTCTCGATGTTTCCCCACTCTCGCTGTTTCCCCACTCTCGCCATTTCCCCACTCTCGCTGTTTCCCCACTCTCGCCGTTTCCCCACTCTCGCTGTTTCCCCACTCTCGATGTTTCCCCACTCTCGCTGTTTCCCCACTCTCGCCGTTTCCCCACTCTCGCTGTTTCCCCACTCTCACTGTTTCCCCACTCTCGCTGTTTCCCCACTCTCGCTGTTTCCCCACTCTCGCTGTTTCCCCACTCCCCGCTGTTTCCCCACTCTCGCTGTTTCCCCACTCTCGCTGTTTCCCCACTCTCGCTGTTTCCCCACTCTCGCTGTTTCCCCACTCTCGCTGTTTCCCCACTCTCGCTGTTTCCCCACTCTCGCTGTTTCCCCACTCTCGCTGTTTCCCCACTCTCGCTGTTTCCCCACTCGCTGTTTGTTTTCGCTGCATTCTTGGGTGTTAGTGGCGTATCTCAACACGTCCCTATGTGATGCGGTGTTCTCTCATTGCTCTCATGTTGCCTTGGGCAGTGAGATTGGCAGATCAGGAATGGGCCAAGTGACTGAAGCTCGTGGGATGCGTGCAGAGCAGGGAGCACCGAGGCAGGGATTGGAAGGGTTGATCGGAGCGCTAGCAGAGCAGGTGGAGGGGGCAAGGAGGGAGGCGGCGGCAGTGAGGGGTGAGTTGGCGGAGCACAAGGGGCGGCTGGCAGGGCTGCAAGAAGCTCTCACACGGACTCACCTTGCCAACCAGCGATCTTGGGAGGTTAGTGTGGCTGTGTGCTGTAGCTTCTTTCAAACTAACACGCCATATATCTTTTGCTATAATCCTTTCATGGAACGCTTTATCAGTTCACTCGTTTGTGAGAGACGTTTGAAGAACGCCTTTTGTCCTTCTCGTTGTATCATTTGCATCACTCCTTACATCAGACCCTTCTGTCAGTGTGGTGTGGAGACGCATTGAAATGCACCCATGTGGAGCTGCAGAACGTGCCTAGTCTCTCCACCACCGCGCTGCGCCTGCTCTCCACCATCTCTCACCTCCAACACGTCGACTTGGACGGGTCGGCAGGCTTCAGTGCAGAGGGCGTGCGTCTCCTCTACAAGCTGCCTCGCTTAGAGGACCTCAGCTTGCGCGACACAACCGTTGCAGACGAAGCACTTATCGGCATTGGGGAAGCGAAGAGCCTTGCACGCCTCTATCTGAGCCGCACCCAGGTGACCGATGCTGGGCTAACGCACCTCGCTGCTCTTCCCGCGCTCAACACCCTGTCGCTGCTTGGGTGCCATGGCGTGACTGGCATGGGTATGGTGCATGTGGGGCGGCTGGGCGGCCTGGAGTGGCTGTATCTGCAGGGCACGGGGGTGGACGACACCGGGCTGCACCATCTGGCGTACCTCAGCAAGCTGCTCGTGCTCTACCTGCCTGGAGGGGAGTGTGTTGATTCCAAGAAGCTCTGCAGGCAGCTGGGCAAGTAGGTGGACAGGAGTATGAGGCTGGAGTTGGTTTGGGTCGTGCATTTGCTTGATACCATATACCCCAAATACTGTATAGTGTCAGAATTCGAGACTAACACAAAGGGCGTGTCAGAATTTAAATTTGTGCCAGTAAAAGCTGATTTGCAATAGCATTAACATGTACTGTATACAGAAAAGGGGGGACTTATAATGATTAGGGGCGAAAGGGGGGTCCTCAGAAAACCTGCCACAATAAGAGTCCCACCCACTACCCATTCAAGAGTCCCCCCGGGGGACCATTTTACCGGCAGGTCCTATAGCCGGCATTCTACAGTAGTACTGGTAATAGTCTGGTTAGAACAAAGCGGTTGCACAAAGCTGTTGAAATGTTAGCTCCTTAACTTACGGCAAGCACAGCTGCATGCCCTCCCACATCGACGACACGGTACAGTCAAACCCTCCATTGAGTGACCGAAAAAGGTTCACTTTCCGCTTGTATCGAGATGCAATCAGCTTGCCGCAGGTGTCTCCCCTCCTCACGAGGTAAAACCGACGAGTCTCGCACTGAATCCCTCCGGAACCCGGCCGCTCATCCACTAGCAAACACACCTGGTGTGTGCGAGGGGTCAAACCACAGGATTCAAACACACCTGGTGTGTGCGAGGGGTCAAACCACAGGATTAGCGTAAATGCAGGTCGGCATGCCATGCGCGCCGTGTGAGGGCGGTGTCAGGAAGTTGTTTTCAGCAATCCAACCTTGAGCTTATCAGAAAAAGAAGCCCCAAACCCGTGACAGCATCAACACCAAAGCCAGAACTGTGATCACTGTCAAGTTGAAGTTGGACCTTGCAAGTTGGACGTTGCAATGCAAGTTGGACCTTGCAAGTTGGACCTTGCAAGGCCCACGTCAGTCTTGCAAAGAGAACTGGATGGATGGTTTCAAAAGACAAAAGCAAGCAGCATGTACATGTGGAGTAAGCCCCCACTATGTGGAGAGAACAGCAGGTTTCGCCAACAGCACCGGGTGGCAGGTGGTGGAAAGAGAGAGCCAGGAAGATCAGAAAACTCCTTGAAAAGGCTCGAAAGGCTTGAAAGTGCTCAGTGTAAAGTTCCGCGTGCATTTCAAATGAGCTCATCGAGTCGAGAAGTGAGTCGCTCCACCCAGCAGCACCGGGCAGCAGGTGGTCGCAGTAGAGAGCGGGGTTGATGCGGAAGGTCTTTGAGTAGCCCATGCGGCTCCACCCGTAGCCGAACGCGGCGACCTGCTGGCACGTGTGCAGGTCGGGCTCGAGCGCCTTGTGATCCATGCAGGCCGCCACCGGGAAGTTGGGGGTGTTGCTGTTGTTCTCCACACACACGCGCTGCAGGGCGGAGGGGGATGGGGAGGGGTGGAAGGAGGACGGTTAGGGAGAGGGTTAGAGAGAGGGGGCGGGGGTGGGGGAGGGGGAAGGAGAGGGGGGAGGGGAAGGCTAGAGGGGAGAGTGGCAGTGGAGAATAGCCCATGCGACTCCACCCGTAGCCGAACGCCGCAACCTGCTGGCACGTGTGCAGGCCGGGCTCGAGAGCCTTCTGAGTCACGCAGGCCGCCACGGGGAAGGTGGGGGTGCTGGTGTTGTTCTCCACACAAATGCGCTGCAGGAAGGATCGGGATGCAACGGGGGAGAGGGAGGGAGAGGGGCTTGATTGAACAAGGTTCATTTCCCCTGGAGCGAAAAGATATGTATTTAACAGTCAGCTGTATCACGGCTTGAGTGTTTAAGGCACCTCGAGGTGACATAAGAACTAAAGGACATTAGACACCCAATTGCGAGACAAACTAGAGCTTTACCAACTTAGCATAAAATAACTTCATCGCTTGACTTTTCGAAGGAATAAGGCCGCAAAACTATCTGCTGGAGTATGTGGTGTAAAAAGACAAAGTAATGGTGGCTCCTACAGAAGCGTCCGAACCAAAGAGCAAAGAGCCCAGGAAAAAAAAAAAAAAAAAAAAGGGAGGGGAAGGGATTGGAGCGCGATTTGGGTGCGATCTGACCTTTCCAGGTACAAGAGGTTGTGAGCAGTCAATGTTACGGTTTAGATCTGTTATGTTGGTGTCAAGGAGACTGTTGATTGACGTGCACGTGTCACCCTGAGGTGGGTCGGGGGGGAAGAGATGGGTGTGTGTGAACGCGGGTGGGGATGAAGTAGGAGTTGTGATTCCAGTTTGATGCTTTGAGATTTGTGATTTCTGTTATAGTGATGTGTGTCAGGAGGGAAGGAGAGAGGGAAGCGAACGACGCAGGGAGACGAGAGGAGAGGAGCGTGTGAGCAGACATTCGAGCAATTCAAGCCTGACTGATTCCTAGGATGTGCAGTTTGAAGTGCATGTGTCTGCGGAGTGTGGCGGAGCAGAAAAAGGCAGGGGGGCAGAAGGACATGGCCAGAGTGTGTAAGAGAGATGTGCAAAGGCTACTTGTTGTCAGAAGGCATTGCCGTTCTTTTTGACTAACATGGGTGAAGCTGGGCACTCAACCAGCGTCCAAAAATTGGCCAGCAATCGACTGTGTCTCACCTAGTCATCCGACCGTGTCACCCATTCGTGCCTCACCTGGTTGCTGGTATACATGCCTCACCTGGTTGGTGGTATACATGCCTCACCTGGTTGCTGGTATACATGCCTCACCTGGTTGGCGGTATACATGCCTCACCTGGTTGCTGGTATACATGCCTCACCTGGTTGCTGGTATACATGCCTCACCTGGTTGGTGGTATACATGCCTCACCTGGTTGCTGGTATACATGCCTCACCTGGTTGCTGGTATACATGCCTCACCTGGTTGGTGGTATGCATGCCTCACCTGGTTGCTGGTATACATGCCTCACCTGGTTGCTGGTATACATGCCTCACCTGGTTGGTGGTATACATGCCTCACCTGGTTGCTGGTATACATGCCTCACCTGGTTGCTGGTATACATGCCTCACCTGGTTGCTGGTATACATGCCTCACCTGGTTGGTGGTATACATGCTGTTGTTAAGGATCCGTCACTTTGAGAGCTTACGACGAACTCATTACTCAACTAAACGCAAATCCGCTCGGTAGGATTGTGCGCCTTAGGCGTAGCTACCATCTCCAAGTTGAATCAGTCGTTAAGATGGTCTAGAGAGTGAGAACCGATTGAAAACGTCCAGCAGCTGCATGACTAGAATGGTGGAGGAAGTACAAACATTTGGGCATAGGAAGTTGGAGTTGGGGACTCCAAGAGAACCATGAGAGGGAAGGGGTTCTCCAAGAGCTAGGGAAGGATGGTAGGAACCTTCCTAGCAGCAAGGATGCAACCCTCATCATGAGGTCCTTGAGGTGTCACATGCAAAATCCAATCTAGTTGGATTTTGCCTTGGTGTTGCAACATTTGCAACCCATGCTAGAAACTTCTAGCCACCCCAATCCAAAAGTCAAAGTTGCCTTCCCTAACCACCCAACCAAAGATCCCTTTATAGTCATGTCCCAAGTAATCACCCAAATTAGATGTAACCCCAAAAGGTAATAAGAAATCCAAGTCTTGGAAATCTTGTAACTTGGGCGATTTTGGTCGGAATAAGGCGATCTTGGTATCGTTGGAAAGCTCTGGATTTCTCCTGCATGATCAAGCATTTAGACTTGGAGAAAAACACAGAGATGGTAATATCCAACAGCCATGCACAATGGCATATGCAAATGCAATCAATGCACGCATGAATAGCACGAGCACTCGGCAGGACGTTAGGATGACATGCACTCAGAATGACGTGCATCCAACAAACTCCCCCTCAGACTAACGGACTGCATGCACACACACTCACACTCGTGCAAAATCTCATGCACACAATCACACATGCACTCATGACACTGCTGCCCACACTAGTGCAATGCCATGCCACACATCTTAGCACACTTCCAATGTGCGCTCTCGGGAAGTCTCTTGGTAAGAAAATCTGCCGCTTGCTTGCTAACCTTCACATGATGAAGCTCAACAATCCCCTCCTTCACCATCTGCCTCACCCAGTGCCACTTAATCTTCATGTGCTTGTTCAGCCCATTCAGGATAGGATTATTGGCCATGCCAATAGCAGCCTCGCTGTCGGAGAAAAGTGGTGTAGGTCCCTCCTGTTCAGCTCCCATGTCCTCCAGCAGCTTCCTCAGGAGCACGATCTCCTTGATGGCATGGTACATCGCCATGTACTCTGCCTCTCCGGAATACTGAGCAATCTCACTCTGCTTCTTGGACCTCCAGCTCACTGGTCCACCTCCGACCATGCACACCAAGCCGCCAACCGATGACTGATCCTCATCCTCTGAGGCCCATGTGGCGTCGGTGAAGCACGACAGCTTCAAGGTTCCAGGCGTGACCCCATCTGCTCCAATCTGTTTCAACTGGCCGCCAGCTGAAAACTGAACACCAGCAGATGCCGTTGATCCGAGGTTGCGTACCAAGCGCTTTGCCACCTCCAACTGCTCCTCAGTGGGCCGCTGCACAACTCTGGCCAGCTGCCCCACTCCGAAGGAAGCATCAGGTCGCGTATGCACAGCTGCATACATCACACTCCCAATGAGTGACTGGTACTCATTCTGCTGCTCATCCTCGAGTACATCATCCTCCTCAGCTGCCTTCTTCAGTTTGAAGCCCGCAGGGAACGGTGTCATCACAGTGCGACCCCCAGTCACACCATACCACTCCATGACACCAGAGATGTAGTGTGACTGATGCACCTTCAGCCACCTCCTCTCAACATCCCTCTCAATCTGCAGCCCCAAGTAGTAGTGGACATCCCCCAGCATCTTGCACTTGAAGTTGTCCATCAGCAGCTTCTGTGTCCTCTCAATCTGCTCCATGGAAGGTGAGAAAAGCAGTATGTCGTCGACATACACCAGCAGCAAGAGCAGCTGATCCCCCTCTCCAAGCAGAAACAAGCTGTGATCCGCCTGGGATGTCTTGAAGCCTCCACCCAGCAGCACCTCCTCCAGCTTCTCGTACCAACACCTGGGCGCTTGCTTAAGGCCATAGATGGCCTTCTTAAGCTTGCACACCCGGCTGGTCCCATCCTCATAGCCGTCGGGCTGCGCCATGTAGATATCCTCCAGCAGCACTCCATTGAGGAACGCAGTGGTGATATCCATCTGCTTCACGTGCCATCCCTTCACAGCTGCGCCAGCCATCAAAGTCCTCAGTGTCACTGGCTTAGCAACGGGGGCGAAGATCTCCCCAAAGTCGACCTTCTCTTTCTGCTGAAACCCCTTGGCGACCAAGCGGCTCTTGAACCGCTCCAACGCACCATCAGCTCCACTCTTCACCTTGAAGACCCACTTGCTGCTGATTGGCCGTCACCCCTCGGGTAACTCAACAAGCTCCCAAGTCCCATTCTCAATGAGACTGTTGAACTCCGCATCCATGGCAGCCTTCCACTCCTCCTTCTGGGGTCGACTCAGTGCCTCCTCCACTGTGGCTGGTTCTCCAGGCAAGGGTGTGAAGAAACAGAACGCCATCTCCTCATCCTCTCCCTCATCCGCCTGAACCGCCATGGCACCTTGCTTGGGTCCTCCCAAACGGCTATACTTCAGCCTTGAGGGTGCTGCCACTCTCTTCTCGCGGGTTGCAATCTGCTGCCCATGTGGTGAAGCTCCTCTCTGCAGACTCCTCTTGGTGACCTTGGCATTTGCAGCAGGCTCGGGCTGAGTTGGTGAGTCCACACGTGCCGAATCGTCCTCCAACCCCTCCTCCGCAGCAGGACCAGCACCTTGCTGCTCACCACCGCCACTGTGGTCACTGGTCAGCTCTGACCCAGGGAGATCCTCAAGGTGCAGCTGAACCTCCTCCACTGCAGACCGCTCAATCTCCTGCAGACGCAAGCCAATCTGCACCTACTGCTGCTGCTGCCAGTCCTTGTACATGACGTCCTCCACAAATTTGACGTCACGGCTGACCAGCGTCTTCTTGCTCTTGGGGTCCCACATCAGCCACCCCTTCGAGTCAGGAGCCATCACAAGATGGGCAGCCCACACAGCAGCAACTTTGAGCTTGTGCCTCTGCTCCTTAGGCACCATCACAAGCCCCATGCAGCCCCACACCCGCAGCATGTCAATGGATGGCTTCTTCCCAAGCCAACGCTCGTACGGCACCCAGTGCTTGTCGCCAACATGTGTCAAGACCCTGTTCTTGACCGTGATGACATGGCGAACGGCATCAGGCCAGAACTTGTAGGGCATCCCAGCAGCCCCCAACAAGGTCTTAGCCGCCTCGCCAATGGTCCGGTTGGCACGCTCAGCAATGCCGTTCTGCTGCGGTGTTCCAGGGCAGGTCAGCTGATGTCGGATGCCATTTCTCTTGAGGAACTTGGTGAATTCCGCTCCAAGGAACTCTCCACCTCGGTCGCTCCTCAGCACCTTCACCAGCCGCATCGCTTGCCGCTCCACCATCGGCAACCAATCCTCCTTGATTGCCGCTGCAGCATCGCTCTTCTTGGACAAGAGACATGCCCACGTGAAACGGCTCCATTCGTCCACCATGGTGAGGAAGTACAGCACTCCCCCAGTCCCCTCAGTCCTCATAGGACCCACCAGGTCCATGTGCACCACCTCCAGTGGCGCCTTCGCTGATCCCTCCGCACGTGGAAACGGGAACCGCGCAAACTTGTTTTGCATGCACGCCTCGCAGCTGCCATAGTGAGCGCCATCTCCTTGCAGTTGCAGCCCATGCACGCACTTCTCCTTGTGCATCACCTCCAATGTGGAAACAGCCACGTGTGCGAGCCGCCGATGCCAAGTCTCCCAATCCGCTTGGCCCGAGGTACCCGACGCCTTCACTGCCGCGCTTCCTCCAATCAGCTCCTCTCCTTGCACACCTTGCTGCTCCTCCTCGGTAACGCTCTCCTCCATAGATGCCGCCGCTGCCGCCTTGCCCGATTTCCGCCAAGGGAGGACCGGGATCTGCCACATGCGCTTGTGGACATCTCCCTTCCACGCAGGTCCCAAATGAGGCGCTCATCGTTGTAGGCACGATAGCGCTCCGAGCCAATCGTCTCGGTGTTCACACCCGCATCTCCCAACCGGCCGGTAGAAATCAGGTTCGCGCACAAGTCTGGCACCCACAGCACATTCTTCAGCCCCACGAGCTCTCCATCCGCTCCCATGAACTTGGCGCACCCCATGCCCATGACCTTGGCCTTGGCGCCCGTCGCGGATGTGACTGTAGAGATGGGTGCGGGCTGAATCTCATCGAGTAGGTCCGCGCGAGGAGTCATGTGCCAGGAGCTTCCCGAGTCAATCACCCAATGGGTGAGGGGGTGTAGGAGAACCTTGGCAGCCATAGCGAGGTCGGTTGCGCCTTCGTTCACGAAGAAGAAGAACCCGGCCTTCCGCTCCTCAGGTTTGCCGCCTTTCTCCTCATCTTTCTCCTCTCCACTAGCTCCCATGACTCCCCCACTCCTCGTGCCACCACGCTGGTTGCTTGATGAAGGCGGGGTCCAATCCTTGGGTCGTTGGTAGCACTTCCGCCAACGATGTCCGCGCTTCTTGCAGTAGAAGCACACCTCCCCTTGACCCCCGCCGCCATCCTCCTTAGGGTTGTCCTTGTTCTTGCCCTTCCTCTTCTTCTTGAAGCCACTCTTTCCACCTCCAACTCCATAGCCAGCCCCCTCCTCCGAGCGCTCCACACTCCGCCGGCGCAAGTCCTCCTCTAGGATGCGCGCGCGAATGTAATCCACGCTCCATTGGGGTTGTTGGGAGTTGAGGTTGATGGCAAGGGCAGACCATGACTCCGGCAGCCGTATCACGATCTCCACGCATTGCACGAGCTCCGGGTACACCACACCGCCGCCTTGGAGCTTCGTGAAGATGTCCCGCATCTCATCCAACACCGGTTGCATCGGCTCTCCATCAACGAACTTGATGTCTCGCAGCCGCCGCGCGAGTAGCACGATGCCGGTAGCATGTGTCGGTGAGTGCACATCCAGAAGCTTCCTCCAAGCCTTGGGGCCACACTCTGGATCACCCAAGAGGTCCTTGATGTGGTCAAGTTGTCGTCCGCCAACCGCTTGCACCATGAGCATGTACGCGTCAAACGATCGCTTCATCCACGCTCCTTTCAGCTCCGCGGCCTCCGGCATCTTCTCCTTCCCCTCCACCAGATCCAATAGCTTGTATTGGGTGTACATCAGCCTCATGCGGAAGCTCCAGTGCTCGTAGTCCTCCCCCATGAACTTCTCAATAGAAAACGCCTTCACGGGATCCACGGTTGTTGGAGATGGTGTAGTAGATGTAGGTAGCGTAGGGTTGGCTGATTGGTGAGTCCCCACTCCACCACCAGCAACTCCCCTTTGCTCTCCAGCCTCTCTAATTCTATCCATCTCGCCACTAGCACCTCCGGAGTTCGTACCAACCATATTGAGGCCTTATGAACGGTGGAAACTTGAGAAATCGTTTGGAGAGAATTCTGCCAGAAATTTCGATTCTACGAAAATCGTCGTCGCGGACTAGATACTTCGAATTAGAACGCGATTCGACCACCAATCGAACGTTCACGAGCAGAGCTACTCGACATTGGTCTCACTCGTCAGCATTGGTTGAGAAAGCACGACGATTCGTCGTCTCAAAGTCGACAACCCGCTCTGATACCACTTGTTAAGGATCCGTCACTTTGAGAGCTTACGACGAACTCATTACTCAACTAAACGCAAATCCGCTCGGTAGGATTGTGCGCCTTAGGCGTAGCTACCATCTCCAAGTTGAATCAGTCGTTAAGATGGTCTAGAGAGTGAGAACCGATTGAAAACGTCCAGCAGCTGCATGACTAGAATGGTGGAGGAAGTACAAACATTTGGGCATAGGAAGTTGGAGTTGGGGACTCCAAGAGAACCATGAGAGGGAAGGGGTTCTCCAAGAGCTAGGGAAGGATGGTAGGAACCTTCCTAGCAGCAAGGATGCAACCCTCATCATGAGGTCCTTGAGGTGTCACATGCAAAATCCAATCTAGTTGGATTTTGCCTTGGTGTTGCAACATTTGCAACCCATGCTAGAAACTTCTAGCCACCCCAATCCAAAAGTCAAAGTTGCCTTCCCTAACCACCCAACCAAAGATCCCTTTATAGTCATGTCCCAAATAATCACCCAAATTAGATATAACCCCAAAAGATAATAAGAAATCCAAGTCTTGGAAATCTTGTAACTTGGGCGATCTTGGTCGGAATAAGGCGATCTTGGTATCGTTGGAAAGCTCTGGATTTCTCCTGCATGATCAAGCATTTAGACTTGGAGAAAAACACAGAGATGGTAATATCCAACAGCCATGCACAATGGCATATGCAAATGCAATCAATGCACGCATGAATAGCACGAGCACTCGGCAGGACGTTAGGATGACATGCACTCAGAATGACGTGCATCCAACACATGCCTCACCTGGTTGGCGGTATACAGGCCTCACCTGGTTGGTGGTATACACGCCTCACCTGGTTGGTGGTATACATGCCTCACCTGGTTGCTTGTATACATGCCTCACCTGGTTGGTGGTATACATGCCTCACCTGGTTGGCGGTATACATGCCTCACCTGGTTGGCGGTATACATGCCTCACCTGGTTGCTGGTATACATGCCTCACCTGGTTGGCGGTATACATGCCTCACCTGGTTGGTGGTATACATGCCTCACCTGGTTGGCGGTATACATGCCTCACCTGGTTGGTGGTATACATGCCTCACCTGGTTGGTGGTATACATGCCTCACTTGGTTGGTGGTATACATGCCTCACCTGGTTGGTGCTGTACATGCTGGTGCAGCACTTGTTGGCAGATGCCGACACGTTGACTATCAAGCCACGAGGTATGGGCTTGTCACATGCCATGCCCTGTCAAGGCATCCATAAAAGAGGACAGCGCAATATTACACCGACTGACTTATCTGGTGATCATTAAAGCAGCAATACTGTCGCTGCCAGCACATGCGATGTCAGCAAACCCAGCGAGCAATGTCGAGTTCATAAAACTCAGCTAGATTGACTAAATAGTTTTCAATATTTTTTTAGATCAAACGACTAAACATCAACTCAACTCGGTCAAGTTTTATTGGGAAAATACCAAACACGTAACTCAAGTTTCTGAAGTCGGGTAGAAACTCGAGTTGGGTGAAAACTCGACTCGCATGCCCAGGTGTAAGTGCGGTGCGGGGGGTGTATGAACGCACCTGACCTCATCAGCGCGCCTCACCTGGTTGCTCTCCAGCAGCTCTTGAGGTGAGAGGTCAAAGATGTCGAGCAGCAGAGGGCATGTGAGGCCGGGGGGTGCTGGGAAGAATGGCACTCGAGTAGCGGCCTTGCTCACTGGTGGATAGAGGGCAGGTGGAAAGGGGGGAACGGGGGAGGAGGGGAAAAGGGGGAACGGGGGAGGAGGGGAAAAGGGGGAACGGGGGAGGAGGGGAAAAGGGGGAACGAGGGAGGAGGGGAAAAGGGGGAACGGGGGAGGAGGGGAAAAGGGGGAAAGCCAGAGGGACAGAGGGCAGAGGGGGATTATGGGGGAAGAAAGAGGAAAGAGGGGGACATTGGACAGAGGGGAAGATGGTAGAAAAGGGGATGCGGGGTGGGGGGACACGGGGGGCCGGGGGGTGCCAGCAGACCGGGTCGATTGAAATCACATAGAGTGGGCGGCGGCAGCAAGAAGGATGGTACGTGACGGGGATGGGCTTCCTGGCATAGTGGTGGTGAGGTGAGCAGTGGAACGTAAAGGAGAGATTAGGTGTGGTGGGAGTAGGGAGAGGAAGAGCAGCGCTCAATTGACGCGCCTAGAAACAGTTGGCCTTACAAATTTGTGCGGAAGTGTTTTAAGGAACAAGCCTCTTAGCTGACGTGAGTGTTTAGCTCAAGGTGAAGACAAGAGGTTGGGATCGGTGGAATTTTGGCAGGCCTAGCTGTAGGCTAGATTACAAGGTGGAGTACAAAAAAAAAAAGTATCAGGGTTAACAAGATGGGCGACTAGTACCATGGTACGCCAGCTTACCTGGCTTAACTAGCTTAGAGAGTCTTACCTTGGTTACAAGGTCGCTTCAGGGGGTTAGAGAAGTCGAGGAAACTGAATCAATGCACAGGAGTGCACTCAATGCACAGGAGTGCGCTCCTGACCAGCACTCACAACATTGTGGGTGAGTCAGCTTACATTAACGTGGGCCATGTGTTGGTGCAAGCAAACATAAAAACACATGTCATGTCAGCAGCACACATGCGCAAGTGCTGTTAGTGTGGGCAAAAGACAAAAAACGATGAGAACCTGCCTCAACTCAGGTGTGATGGAGTCAACTCAGAAATTACATAGATTGAAGCAAGGTTAACGTACAATTCTATCAAGTTCAAGTCAGGGTTAAAAACCGGGTGTGCAGAAAGAAGGTAAGCTGATCGCCAACCCTGAGAGGTCAAATGATCGCTTCGAGTAGTTGAAGTGATTCAGCTGAGTTACAGGGTAACCTTGGGGAGAGGTCAGTCTACCTTGGTTACAGGGGAGAGGTCAGTCTACCTTGGTTACAGGGTTGCTTGAGGGGGTTAGAGTAGTCGAGGGGGAAGAAGGCGGGCGGGCAGAGGCAGAAGGAGGAGGCATCATAGCCCTCAAGGCACACGCCGGGTGCACACGTGTCAGTGTTGTTAAGGCGACATGCGGGGAACTCTGGACGGACATTGAAAAGGTGGAGAGGAATTTAGAGAGGTTAGAGGCGATGAGATGGTAAGTGGGAGGAAAATACAGAGTACTACAGTGAATGGGGTGGGAGAGGCGATGAAATGGTAAGTGGGGAGTGAAACGGTTAGAAGTGCAGCCACCTAGCTGGTGAAAGCAGAAGGAAGTATCAATGTGCTGGTTGATTGATTGTGCTGAGTTATGAACGTTAAAAAGTTTGGATGTGGCAAAATTTGAAGGGGTTGCAGCTGCAATGGCTGAAATGAGACGGCACGAGCTCGTGTCGATGAGACGTAATTTCAGTCAGGAATTACCCTTGTCAATACCCCTGTGCACTCTGTGGTGATGGCTGCGTTGCCTTACCATTATAGCCAGCCAAGCTTACCGTTGAAGCACGTTTGGAAGGCGGGCATTTGGGGGAGCTTGTAGCTGGGCTGGCTGAGAGGGCACGAGCACGTGCTGCTGTATGTGCCTGTGGCTGCTGACCGCACCGCACTGCACCTGCCAGCACCGCATGGGTTCACGTCCCATGCCGTGCACGGGCTGACGTCTGTGTGGCATGGGGAGTGAGGAGAGGAGAGACAAGGAGAGACAAGGAGAGACAAGGAGAGACAAGGAGAGACAAGGAGAGACAAGGAGAGACAAGGAGAGACAAGGAGAGCATATGGGAGCATATGATCAATGGTACGATCAGTCACTGATAATGAATTATAATTGCGAGCATATGATCTATGTTGGAAAAAATGCTCAGGGCAAGAAAAGAATCACGTATGTTAGTGTGTATCCGGAAATTCGTGATATGCGGTACGCTCGGTTAGGCAGCCCGTCAAAAATAAAATGGTGTGTACAAATTGCACAAACCCAAATGTCGACTGCAACTGTATTTCTCCTTAGTACCATACTGTTCTTTTCCAACATAGCATATTCTCACGAATGTGGCACATGGATGGTGGGACCAAAGCAAGTGTGCATGTGCACACAGACAAAGATGAACAGATGCACAGATGAACAAATGCACAGATGCATGCATCTACAGGCGCAGATGCATTCAGGCACTCACTCCTGAGAAATTACAAGATACATGCTTCAGTGGCCCGTACACAACACATACACTAACAGATGCACAAAATCACACACAGACGCGTGGCACTCACCGAACCGTTCATACGCACCTGTGAAACGGAACGTCCACGCTTTGATGGACTGGACAGATGCCTGCGTGCTGGCACTGCTGAACCCAGCAAACACCGTAATCACTCCCTCAGTGCTGCTGTTGCCATCGTAGAACACAGAGCACAGGTCAAGCGTCAGCTTCACACTCCCCATCCTCGTTGCCCCTTTATAAGTCACTGCCTCTAGAGTCTTAGTGGCAGCCGTATAGTCCACCCTCATGCTGTATAACGAGGATGAAGTGTATTTCTTTTGAGACGAAAAAGCCAGCCGCCGTGTCACGTTAAAGTCAGTGTGAATGGAGAGAATCGCCACATCCTTGTAAATGGCATAGTTAGGGTCAATGCCGCTAAAGGCATCAAACATCACCGCCACACTCCTCCCTCCATCCGCCCACGTCCCATTCGCATCCCTCTCGTCCGCGTCCCGGCCGTATCCCATGCCCGTCCCTCCTTGACCCACCCCCGGCCGAGTACTTAGCACAAAAACCACCCCAAACCCATTGGTCTCTTTTCCCCTGAGATCAAACGCAAACCACGAGGTGAAGGACCGAGCCTTGCACACCAGTGCATCCGTCTTTCCGCCCTTGTTCCTCCCCTTGCGGGGGGGAGGAGGGGGGAGGAGCGAGAGCAGGGGCAGGGGGAGGGGGAAGAAGGCGGAGCCTGACTCCTCCTCCTGGTTGCCCGGGGTGAGCTGCAGCGAGGAGATGCCGAGGCGAGCTGCACCCGAGGCAGTGAAGGGCGCAGCTGGCGTGAGGAAGGGCAAGGCGAGCCACGGCTGCTGCCACACGGGGAGAGGCGCCGGCGCTGGAATGGTTGAAGGGTTTGGGAGGTAAGTAGTAGGGAGATGAGGGAAAGTGAGCCGGGCAGCACAGAGAGGTGGGAGGGGAGGGGAGAGAGGAGTGGGAAGAGGAGAGCCAGGAGGGGAGAGGAGAGATGACGGCACCAACACATCCAACACTGAGGGGCTAAAGAGGAGAGGAGTAGAGGGAGTGGGAAGGATGAACGGTTGGAAAATACATGACACGCCACACAAACCTTTCATTTGGCCCTTGAATCTCTCTTGGCTCTACACACCTTGCCCAGCCCGCTCTGCTCAGCCTGCCATTCAAGCCTGCTCTGCTCGGCCTTGACTCTTGGCTACCGCACACCTTGCCATGACTCCTGCCACTCTCCCGCTCACCTTCCAGGAGAGGATGTCGTGCGTCTGAGTGTGCAGCGGCAGCAACCCCGTGCCGGCTGCAAACCCCGCATGCACCAAAACGGCCTCCCCCTCCCCTCCGTCCTCCTTCGGAGCAATGTGAAAAAGGTCACAGGTATTGAAGGGGAGGGAGAGGAGGGCGGAGGGGGGCATGGCGGGCGAGGAGGAGAGGCGCACGGAGAGCAGCGAGGCGGTGGCGTTGTAGGCCACCCACGCATGCAGCGTCTCGTTCTCCTTCTTGTTGCCGCCCAGCGAGGCCATGCCCGCGGGGTGCACGGACGCATGGCCTGCTGACGTCATGCTGTAATCCACGTTGATCCCCACGTGGTGCACCGTTGGGTCCGAAAACAGACGGGTTGATGACGTGTCAAACTCCACTGCCAGGCTGTGCTGATGTGGCAGGCTGCTGTTGAGGGTGACGCCACTGCCGCTGCTGCCGCCAATCGTGGTGCATGTAACGGCCCCGTTCTCCACCTCACACAATTGTTCTTCCCCCCCTTCCAACTCCACAAACATCTCCTCCTGCCGGTAAGGCCTCCTGCCGTATCCCATGTTTGGCCCGGGCAGCCCGAGGGTTGGGTCGGGCAGGAGAACGAAAGCAAAGCCGTCGGCCCCGAGAGCAACAGCGGGTTGGGGGGAGGAGAGGCGGAAGGAGAAGGAGGAGGAGAAGGAGTAGGGGCGGCAGGGGGAAGTGGGGGAGGCGGGGGAGACGAGGGGGAAGGGCGTGGGGCGTGGGGAAGGGGACAAGGCCCGCTTGGTGGGGGGGAGAGAGGGGGGTGAGGCGCAGCGAGGAGGGGAGGAGGCGGGCCGAGCCGGAGGTGAGGAGGGGAGACGAGGAGGTTAATGGGGAGTAGGAGAAGGACGGAGGGGCGTAGGCCGCTGGAATTTGAGGGGAGGCGGGAAAAAAAAGAAGGGGGGGCAAAGGAAAGAGAAAGGTGAGAATCGGAGCCAATGTGTTTGGGCATGAGCAAAGCAGGGAAAGAGGTGGAGAAAGAAAGTGGGAAAAGAAGTGAGCTCCAAGAATACAGAGTCCGTTGTAAGTGTGACCAACGGCTTGTGGGTCGACTCACTCACTCTGTGCTCCGAGAACGCTCAAGACTATCATGCCAGTCCAACCGTCCTGTTGTGAGTGGAGCCAACACCAGTGCCTCTGGGCGCACCAGTGCCTCTGGGCGCACCAGTGCCTCTGTGCGCACCTGTGCCTCTGAGCGCACCTGTGCCTCTGAGCACACCTGTGCCTCTGAGCGCACCTGTGCCTCTGAGCGCACCTGTGCCTCTGGGAGCCACCGTGATTAGATCCACATCAATGCTCCCCGGTGCCGCTGCCGCCGACGTCAGTGACCTGCCTTCCACCGCTGCTGTTGATGCTACAGTCGCACCCCCAGGCACGGACGCACCCCCAGGCACGGACGCACCCCCAGGCATGGACGCACCCCCAGGGACGGACGCACCCCCAGGCACGGAAGCACCCCCAGGCACGGTCGGAGGTAAGGGAACGGGCACGTCAATGGGAACAGGCTGTTCCCCAGAGCCATCAGACGACGTGCTGCCGCTGCCGCTGTCCGCCTCCTTTCCCTCCAGCAGCACGACGTGCAGAGCAACGCCTTGCGGCGGGAAGGATAGAGCAGCGGCGGAGGCGGAGGCGGAGGAGGGTGGGAGGTGGAAGGAGAAAGGCCCGTGTTGGCGCCAAGGCAGCAGGCCAGAGAGAGAGAAGGAGTTGTTGCGGCAGGGAACGCCGATGCTCCATTGATGCCCTGGCTAGCTCGCCCTCGTCCACAGTGCTGCTGCTACTGCTGCTGCTGCCGCTGCCGCCGCCGTTGCTGCTGGCGACATTGGCTTGTGGTGGCGATGGCAGGGGCACGGCGACGATCATGGCTCGCATCGGCCGCACTCCAGCGGCAAGAGACGTATCCATCATGCACTCGCGCACCCTTGCATAGAAATACAGCAAAAACTCTTGCTCCTGCTGCTGCTGCTGCTCTCCCCCTTCCGCGACACACAGCAGCTGCCCCAGGCCCTGCACCGGCCACACTGCCCCTTCACTCTCGCTCGCCCCGCTGCCCCAAAGCTCGCCACCGGTGCCACCACTGCCGTCGCTGGGCTGCAGGCGAACGAACCGACCGCCCTCAGCAGCAACGGACGGGTCCCGGGGGGAACCTCCCCTCCCCCTCCCCCCTCCCCCGCCCCCTGTACCCCCTCCGCCATCTGCCCTTGCTGCTGTGCTGCGAGCGGCACCCAGGACGACAGGGGCGAGGGCCAGTCTGCTGCATCGGAAACTTCCTCGAAGCCCGCATTGCGCAGGAGGTTCAAAGAGGGAGCTGGGGGGTGGGGGGTGAGGGGGTGGGAGAGACGAGGAGGGATGGTGGGGCGGTGGGGAGAGAGGCGTGGGGGGGAGAGGAGGGAGTGTGGAGGAGATGATTGAGGAGATTTCAGTAGGGGGAGCGGGAAATGTGACGACGCATGTGCATCTCCTGCGGAGGGAAAATAAAAAAACGAAAAGGGGAGCGGAGGTGGCAAATATATATGGCAGGGGAAGTGGGGACAGGCAATTAAGGCCGGGGGAAAGGGATGGGAAGGCGTGGGTCAGCGCACAGCGGCAGTTGCTAGTGCAGCGAAGGAGGCGCGACGCTCGCAAATGGCGGCGGCAAGGCCGCCGTTCGCTGCTGCTGGCGGAACCGGGTTTTGTTTGGGGATGTTGAATCTGTATTTTGAGAATACTCAATAAACTGGTTGGGGATGTTCTCGCCGTTGATGGCACCACGTGATTTCGAGGAGAGCCCTGTGAGGCCGCAATAATCGGTACTACCTACCTTGAGCTGCGAGGCTGGCGCATGTCGGCACGCTAGCGTTGGCGACAGTGATGAGCGAGAGGAAGTGCGCGGTTACCACAAGCATGAGAAGAGTGACGATGAGGCGGTCCCTGATGCCTACAGAAGCTTGCCATTTGGAGTGTAACACGGGCTTATAGAGAACGCCCTTAAAATCACCAATGAGGACCCGGGCTTATAACAAATGCCCACAAAAGGGTCTATAATAGGCTTATAAAACGCCAACAAATAAAACACACACAAGGTAAACTAGCTCCTATGATAGCTTGGAGTCTTGAAGACTTAGTAGTTGAAGCTTGGAGAGTGATAGAGTAGCTTCACCAAAGGGGTAGTTGGAGCTTAGAGCACTTGTGAGGGAAAAGTTTTGTACTTAGAGAGAAATCCCATTTCCATTTTGGTTAATTGGAAGTTGGGAGTTGAGAATGAGCATGGTTAGCTCAAACCCCTCCTAGACCTCCTTGGGGAGCTCCACTTCCTCCATGGCAACAAGGGCAAGGAGCTCCTAGGGGTGAGTTTGCTTATGTAGCACAATGGTTGGATTTGCAACCAATGAGAGCAATAGAATTGTGATAAGGATGCTTTTGTTACATGCTGTAATTTGTAACAACAATGTTCAATTGTCATTGGTTGGAATTCCAACCAATGTGGGGGTTGGGTTGGATCCCAACCATGCTTGTATTTTAGTGGGTGGTTGTCCACAATTGTGGACCATTCACCCCCTCCATCCCTTTCTTCCCGTAGGTCGCTACCTTACGTAGGTAGCGCCTTAGAGAGGCATCGTTAGATTAGGTGCTAGGGTAGGTAGGCGGTGCGTTACACTCCTCCCCCTCCAATTGGCAACGTCCCCGTTGCCTTGGAGCGCTTCTTAGGGCGAGTGCTGCGAGCACGACGCACCACATTACGGCCAGGGTCAACACCATCCACTGGCTGTGGGGCTGCTCGTAGAGCCAGGTCTTCCATATAAGCTTGAACTGCTGTCTCAGTCAAGTGTTCTTCTGGCTCCCAAGAATTGTGTTCAGGTCCATAGCCTTTCCACTTAATGAGGAACTCACGTTTTGTTTTGCGGCCGCGTTGTCGATCACGGTGCATCAGCACACGCTCGACTTCATAATATAGTTCCTCACCCAGGACGATGGTTGGTGGTGGTAAGTATGTGCCGTCGGCTACATACTTGTTTAACAGAGACACGTGGAAGACATTGTGAATCTGCAAAGTGTCTGGTAGCTTAAGCTTATAAGCCACCGCCCCAACCCGCTTGATGACCTCGAATGGCCCAATCCAACGAGGAAACAGCTTTCGCGCCCCAGGTAATTTGAGTCGAATGTTTTTCGTACTCAACAAAACTTTGTCTCCCTCTTGAAAAGAGACGTCCCGGCGTTTCATGTCGGCATAAGACTTTTGGCGTTGTTGGGCAAGTTGCAACCAACGACGAGCAGACTTAAGCGCTTCTTGCTGCTTGCCAATAAAGTCCTTAGCGGCTGGAATTTTCAAGCCACTGACCCCATGCGTAGCAGGTGTTGTGGGGTGCCGACCACAATTTAAGATGAAGGGTTTTTTCGTGGGTGCTTTCATGCACTGAGTTGTTAACAGCAAATTCCACGACTGGCAACAGCTCATCCCAATCATCCAGTGTTGGGCCAATAAATGAACGAAGCATTTGTTCAAGAGTGCGATTTGTGCGTTCGGTCTGCCCATCTGTTTGAGGGTGGAATGCAGATGACATTTTCAGCTTCGTCCCTAGTGTCCGAATGACCTCATGCCAAAAACGGCTTGTAAAAGGAGGGTCTCAATCAGACACTAGCACACGAGGCAAACCATGTAAACGGAAAACATGTGCAATAAACAACTTAGCCGTATCTTCTGCTGATACGTCCGTGGTTGTAGGCACGAAGTGCACCATCTTGGTCAAACGATCCACGAAGACGAGGATCGCTGTATGACCATCTCGTGTTTTAGGGAGATCAGTGATGAAATCCATTGATACACTCTCCCAAGGTTCGTCAGGGATTTCGAGTGGTTGAAGCAACCCACCGGGTATTTGTGTACTCGGTTTGTTACGTGCACACGTGTCGCAGCGTGTAACAAACTGCTGGACTTCATTGCCCAACCCTGGCCACCAGTATACGTCAGACAATGCCCATCGAGTTTTCTTAACTCCGAGGTGTCCACTGTATTTACTGGCATGCACTTCTTGTAAGATGTCATTCCGTAGGTTCCCAACATGTGGTACTACAATTTCTTTTCCATGCCACCAGAGCTCATGCTCCCATGAGAGATCCTTTGTATTCTGTGGGTTCTGAAACCAGGAATCAATCTGATAGCCTGTGCGGATTCGTTTCAGAAAACCACTGAAGGTAATCTCACTGACTCGAGCAACAGCGAGGATACCAAAGTAAGCTGCAAAGACGGCAGCATGTTCGGTGTCCTTAAGCCCGTTGGCTGCCCCTATCGGTTGTCTGCTGAGGGGGTCAGCCATGTTCGTCGAACCCGCCCGATATCGAATATCGTATGTGAACCCGCTAAGGAGCTCAGCCCATCGGGCTTGACGACGAGTGAGGGTGGCTTGGCTGGAAAAGTAGGTGTTTGGACAATGGTCAGTCGTGACAACAAAGTCCACACCTTCCAAGTAACATCGCCATGTTCGTAGCGCATGGACGACTGCCAACAGTTCTTGTTCAGAAGTCGTATAGCGCTGCTCTGCCGGGGAGAGCTTTCTACTCTCGTATGCCACAGAGCGTCCTTCTTGTAGGAGGACTGCACCAATCCCTACCATTGAGGCGTCTGTGACTACCTCGTAGGGTTTTGTTGGATCTGGTAATACCAGAACGGGAGCATTGGTCAACTTTTGTTTGACCGCTTCAAATGCCTCTTGGCATTGTCTGGTCCATTCCCACAACGTACCCTTTCGAGTAAGTGCGGTTAATGGGGCAACGATGGTTGGATAATTCTCCAAGAAACGGCGAAAATAATTGGCTAAGCCCAAAAAGGACCTGACTTGACCCACGTCCTGTGGAACGGGTCAGTTCTCAACAGCCGCCACTTTCTTGGGATCGACTTTCAACCCACTGTTTCCCACAAGATGTCACAGGTATTCTAATTCGCGCTTATAGAAGTGACACTTCCACAAGCGAGCATAGAATTTGTGCTCTCGTAGTTTGTTTAACACCCATTTTAGGTGTTCTGTGTGCTCCTGTTCGGTCTTGGAATAGACCAGTATATCGTCGAGGTAAACCAAGACGAACTGACCGATTGCCTCACGAAAGACATCATTCATCGCCCTCTGAAAAGAGGCCGGTGCATTGGTCAGACCGAAACTCAGCACACGCCATTGAAAATGCCCAAACGGCGTGCGAAACGCTGTTTTGGGTACATCGTCGTTGGTGATGCGCAACTGATGGTACCCCTGTGCGAGGTCCAATGCGCTAAACCATTGGGCACCCTGGAGACGATCAAACAGATCCTCAATGCGAGGCAGCGGATATCTGTTCTTAATCGTGATCTTGTTTAAGGCGCGATAGTCAACGCACATGCGTAGCCCTACGCCCTTCATGTTAACAAACAAGATTGGTGCTCCGTATGGTGATGCACTGGGTTCAATCCATCCCTTTTTCAGATAATATTCGATTTGTTGCTTAGCCTCTTCGTAATCAGCTGGACTGAGGCGATACAGAGGTCGAAACGGTGGTGCCTTTCCAGGCTCCACAGGAATGGTATGACCCACAACGCGGTCTGGAGGGAGTCCATCAGGAATTGGTTCGAAAACCTCCTTGAAGTCCTCTGCCAAAGCCTTCATCTGAGGAGGAAATTCCTCGATCTCAGGAGACGATTGTGTGGTTTCCTCTAGCTGTACAACAAAAAGTGTATCAGCTGATTTTGCATCTTGCCCAAATTGATTTGCTAGGGCAAACTGGACGTCGGGGCGATTGGAGTGTGGGACATCAGTGATGTTTACGTCCCCTTGAACATGCCACCGAACCACAACACCATTTTTAGTGAAAGTTACTGTGTTGTGTTGAAAGTCAAGGATGACCTCATTGGCTCGAAGCCAGTCCATCCCGAGGACTAGGTCTACGCCTACCAGTAATGGGAGGACATAAACATTGATGTCCTCGTTATAGCCTTGAATTTCCATATTGATACGTGTCTGCCCTTTTCTTGGGATGATTCGATCGTCGCCAAGACGAATGGGACAAGACGGTCCGTCAACGAGGACCCCACGACTTGTGGCTCTGTTTTCATCGAAAAGAGAAACAGTCGCACCCGTATCAACAAGAATCTTTGCTTCGTCCCCGTCTATGCGACCCACCAGCAACAAGTTCTGCTGATGTTTTGGTCGAATGGGGCATGCAACAATGCGAGTTGGTGGGAGGTAGTATGCCTTGACATTGTGCTTTGCTCGACCATAGGATCGGCTGTCAGGCCACCACATGTGATATCCCTTATCCCACGCTGCAAGTACCGTCCATCCCTTAAGCATGGGAAAGTGTTTGCCTTTGATTGTTCGAGTCACCAGAATGACCGAAGTCAATGGGTGCTTCTGGGTGCAACGACCCACCAATTCCATTACGGAAGGCAACGCCTCAATGTTGCAGCAAATGACAGAGAATTCATCTCTGAGTGTTTCGATAGACAGTTGTGTAAGTGGGTACAATCGAGGTAGGAAAACAGAATTTTCACTCAAAGAAGAAGCAAACAAACAAGAGATTTTGCACTCAGCAAGTTTCTCTAGCTTTAATAGATCATCGTCACGAAGGACGTAAGCTTCCTCACCTCGATCTACCTGTCCAGCTAGGTACCCACACCCTAGTTGGACTTGTGAAAATCCTGGCGCGAGCCTGAAGGTCCTGCATCTCCCTTCTTGTTCGCCTGCTGCGGCTTGCCAGAATCCTCATCCCTTTTCAGCTACGGCACTGCCCCCTCGTATGACCCATCTTCTTGCAGTAGGTGCAAAAGGGAGTTCCGTTCCTCTGCTGGCCACCCTTGTGAAAGGGCTTCTTAGGTTGTGACCCATTCTGCTGGCTATGCGGCTGGAAAGGCCTCTTCTTCCAAGGGCCCTTTCCATTAGGAGGCTACGCCGCATTGTTCTGGCCACTAGGGCCTTCACCACCGCTCTGCAAGTGACCCTTGGCGGCATTAAGGCAGGTGCGGACGCTCACGTCAAGATCAATGACAGCTGTCTTGAGCTCCTTGTACGTAGTGTACTGGTTCCTGCCCAGCACGAGCCTCTCGCGAAGCCACTGGGGTAAGCCTTCATAGAACAACGACATTGCCTCGTTCTCAGTGAGAGCGACTGTCAGGAGTAACAGAGTCCGTTCGAACTCGTTGGCATACTCCTGCACAGTGCGAGTTCCACACTGCATGCTCTTGATGCGGCTGCGCACTTCCAGGTCAGTCTTTTGCACGTGGAAAGCATCTTTCACCGCGCTGCAAAAATCGGACCATCCGAAGGTGGCCGACGTTGCCCCGGCAAGCTTCATAGTGCTGTAGACTGTGTTACGAGCAGTCTCATCGAGAGCACCTGTAGCAGCTATAACGCGTGCGTCCGGGCGCACGTTGTGGATGGAAAGGAATTCCTCCACATGATGAAGCCAGGATTCCAAGTCCGTCTTGCCATGAATGAAGTTCGGCAAGGCAGTGGGAAGCGACCCAAATGCGGGTGCGTCAGGCGACATCGGCTGCTCTGTTGGAGCTCCGGCAGAAGTAGAAGGCTGCCCATTGCTAGGAGGGGGGTGATAAATACCGCCCCTCCTGAGCTCCCTATACTGCGCTTGCAGCGTCGTGCATGTTGATTCAAGGTTAATGCACGTAGCGTTGAGCTGCTGCAGAGTATCTTCAAGGCTCTTGATCTGGTTGGCCTTGAGGCCAAGAGACCTCTTAAATTGACGAGCCTCGGCAGTGACTTTGTTAAGCTGAGCTTTGATCGTGTCAATTGAGGCATTCTGCTCAGTAATCTGGGTCTCAAGCTCATTGATCCGACGTTTCTGCAGCAGCAAGGAAGATGCTTGCTCGGCCACCGTGGACTGAATTATTTCAAACTCCTCCGGAAAGTTGTCATCCATGCCGAGGTCATCAAGCCCTTACTGTTCTCCATTCTCTTCCTGGTTTCCCAGGGCTTCTTCCTCTTCCTCAGGAAGGTCCCCTATGACGTCCTCAGCATTAAGGTCAAGGTCTGGAAAGTCTTCCAGTTCATCAACTGAGGTCATAGGGACATCCTCCTTTGATGCTTCCTCATGAGGAGTAGCCATAGAGGAGTTGTTAAGATGGAGCTTAAGGAGAGTGTTTCTTCTTTGTTAAGAGAAAAGATCTTAATAAGGGTCCTCTATCACTCAAGGTGATAGGCAAGAGATTCTGAAAATTTTCAGAAATCTTTTATATAGATCAATATTCTCACAAAGAGTAAGGTACAGAAAAAGAGTTGTTAAATAAGTCTTCTATTCCAATAAGGAAATAGAGAAAGTTCCCCAAACTGCTCAGAGAGCAAGTTAAGAGGGATCTTTTAACAAATCTCTTAGATCTGTATCACTCTGCTATTTAAAAAATAGCTATGAGTCTTCCACCAGGAAGGTGGGCAGAGAATAAATTCTCTTAAAGCTCAAAGAGCTTTTAGATCTTGGGATCCTTGAAGAAGATTTCTTTATCTTTGGAGTCTCTCAACTCTTCTTAAAAGAGCTTGAGGCTATTCTAGATCTAAGATCTAGTAACTCCTACAAAAAAAACTCTAGTTAGCCACACAGGGCCAAGGATAACCAAAGCTCTGAATACCAAATGTAACACGGGCTTATAGAGAACGCCCTTAAAATCACCAACGAGGACCCGGGCTTATAACAAATGCCCACAAAAGGGTCTATAATAGGCTTATAAAACGCCAACAAATAAAACACACACAAGGTAAACTAGCTCCTATGATAGCTTGGAGTCTTGAAGACTTAGTAGTTGAAGCTTGGAGAGTGATAGAGTAGCTTCACCAAAGGGGTAGATGGAGCTTAGAGCACTTGTGAGGGAAAAGTTTTGTACTTAGAGAAAAATCCCATTTCCATTTTGGTTGATTGGAAGTTGGGAGTTGAGAATGAGCATGGTTAGCTCAAACCCCTCCTAGACCTCCTTGGGGAGCTCCACTTCCTCCATGGCAACAAGGGCAAGGAGCTCCTAGGGGTGAGTTTGCTTATGTGGCACAATGGTCGGATTTGCAACCAATGAGAGCAATAGAATTGTGATAAGCATGCTTTTGTTACATGCTGTAATTTGTAACAACAATGTTCAATTGTCATTGGTTGGAATTCCAACCAATGTGGGAGTTGGGTTGGATCCCAACCATGCTTGTCTTTTAGTGGGTGGTTGTCCACAATTGTGGACCATTCACCCCCTCCATCCCTTTCTTCCCGTAGGTCGCTACCTTACGTAGGTAGCGCCTTAGAGAGGCATCGTTAGATTAGGTGCTAGGGTAGGTAGGCGGTGCACAGTGCTGCTGCTGCTGCTGCTGCCGCTGCCGCCGCCGTTGCTGCTGACGACATTGGCTTGTGGTGGCGATGGCAGGGGCACGGCGACGATCATGGCTCGCATCGGCCGCACTCCAGCGGCAAGAGACGTATCCATCATGCACTCGCGCGCCCTTGCATAGAAATATAGCAAAAACTCTTGCTCCTGCTGCTGCTGCTGCTGCTCTCCCCCTTCCGCGACACACAGCAGCTGCCCCAGGCCCTGCACCGGCCACACTGCCCCTTCACTCTCGCTCGCCCCGCTGCCCCAAAGCTCGCCACCGGTGCCACCACTGCCGTCGCTGGGCTGCAGGCGAACGAACCGACCGCCCTCAGCAGCAACGGACGGGTCCCGGGGGGAACCTCCCCTCCCCCTCCCCCCTCCCCCGCCCCCTGTACCCCCTCCGCCATCTGCCCTTGCTGCTGTGCTGCGAGCGGCACCCAGGACGACAGGGGCGAGGGCCAGTCTGCTGCATCGGAAACTTCCTCGAAGCCCGCATTGCGCAGGAGGTTCAAAGAGGGAGCTGGGGGGTGGGGGTGAGGGGGTGGGAGAGACGAGGAGGGAGGGTGGGGCGGTGGGGAGAGAGGCGTGGGGGGGAGAGGAGGGAGTGTGGAGGAGATGATTGAGGAGATTTCAGTAGGGGGAGCGGGAAATGTGACGACGCATGTGCATCTCCTGCGGAGGGAAAATAAAAAAACGAAAAGGGGAGGGGAGGTGGCAAATATATCTGGCAGGGGAAGTGGGGACAGGCAATTAAGGCCGTGGGTCAGCGCACAACGGCAGTTGCTAGTGCAAAGAAAGGAGGCGCGACGCTCGCAAATGGCGGCGGCAAGGCCGCCGTTCGCTGCTGCTGGCTGAACCGGGTTTTGTTTGGGGATGTTGAATCTGTATTTTGAGAATACTCAATAAACTGGTTGGGGATGTTCTCGCCGTCGATGGCACCACGTGATTTCGAGGAGAGCCCTGTGAGGCCGCAATAATCGGTACTACCTACCTTGAGCTGCGAGGCTGGCGCATGTTGGCACGCTAGCGTTGGCGACGGTGATGAGCGAGAGGAAGTGCGCGGTTACCACAAGCATGCGAAGAGTGTCAAACATTATATGTTTATATTGTGTAGGCTATAGTGGGTTTAGCCTTAGGGGGTACAACTTTGCTAGGGTTTCCTACTTGTATCCCCATCATTCCTAGTTTCATCATTCTCGTTCAGTTCTACATTCTAACATGGTATCCGACGCCTAGGTCAGGACCTAGGACCGACGTTGGTTTGGGCCCACCGTTCCACCGCGCCGTCGAGCGCCCCTTCTAGCGCCGTCGAGCGCCCCTACTAGCGCCGTCGAGCGCCCCTACTAGCGCCGTCGAGCGCCCCTTCTTGCGCCGTCGAGCGCCCCTCCTAGCGCCGTCGAGCGCCCCTTCGTGCGCCGTCGAGTGCCCCCTCTAGCGCTGCCTTAGCCCGTCGCGTCGCCCTTGTGGGCTGCCCTAGCCCGTCGCGTCGCCCCTGTGGGCTGCCTTAGCCCGTCGCGTCGCCCTTGCGGGCTGCTCTAGCCCGTCGCGTTGCCCCTGCGGGCTGCCTTAGCCCGTCGCGTCGCCCCTGCGGGCCGACTTAGCCCGTCGCGTCGCCCCTGCGGGCCGCCTTAGCCCGTCGCGTCGCCCCTGCGGGCCGCCTTAGCCCGTCGCGTCGCCCCTGCGGGCCGCCCTAGCCCGTCGCGTCGCCCCTGCGGGCCGCCCTAGCCCGTCGCGTCGCCCCTGCGGGCCGCCCTAGCCCGTCGCGTCGCCCCTGCGGGCCGCCTTAGCCCGTCGCGTCGCCCCTGCGGGCCGCCTTAGCTCGTCGCGTCGCCCCTGCGGGCCGCCCTAGCCCGTCGCGTCGCCCCTGCGGGCCGCCTTAGCCCGTCGCGTCGCCCCTGCGGGCCGCCCTAGCCCGTCGCGTCGCCCCTGCGGGCCGCCCTAGCCCGTCACGTCGCCCCTGCGGGCCGCCTTAGCCCGTCGCGTCGCCCCTGCGGGCCGCCTTAGCCCGTCGCGTCGCCCCTGCGGGCCGCCCTAGCCCGTCGCGTCGCCCCAGCCGAGCCGCCACTGCAGCAGCCGCCCCTGGCCCCTGGAGCAGCCGCACCTACAGCCGCCCCTGGACCCTGGAGCAGCCGCCTCTGCAGCAGCCGCCCCTGGCCACCTGGAGCAGCCGCTACAGCAGGAACCGCCCCTGGACCCTGGAGCAGCCGCCCCTGCAGCAGCCGCCCCTGGCCCCTGGAGCAGCCGCCGCTGCAGCAGCCGTCCCTGGCCCCTGGAGCAGCCGCCACTGCAGCAGCCGCCCCTGGCCCCTGGAGCAGCTGCCGTCGCGGCCCGGCCCCGCCCTGCAGCAGCTGCCGCGGAGCTCCCTGCCGCGGCCCGGCCCCGCCCTGCAGTTGTAGCGGCCCCGCTGTCGCCACCGTCTTACGCCTGCCGCGCCGACCACTGGTGAGCATTGCCCTGCCCGCACTGCTGCCGCTGCTACTGCTGCTACTGCCTTTACTGCTCCCACTACTACTGCTCCTGTTGTTACTGCTGTTACTGCCGCTACTGCTGCTACTACTGCTCCTGGCGTGGCCAGATGCAGCTCCAGGACCGTGCGCGTGAGTCCCTCACGCCCCAGCAGCTTCGTGAGTGGTACGCTAGTTGGGGCTGTCGGGGTGGCCGTACTGGTAGTCGCTCTGGAGTGGGTCGTTCAGGAGCTTCTGGTAGTGGACAGGTGCAGCTGCCGTGTCCTCTTTCGCCCCAGCAGCTCCGTGAGTGGTACGCTCAGAGTAGAGGGTCACTGAGTACTGCTCGCTGCCCGTACGTCATTCGCACAGGTGTCCGGACTGGTCAGCCTTGCGGGACCCGTGGCCACACAGAGTCCCACTGCTTCGCCCGTCTGGGCGACGCTTGGCGTACAGAGTTTGGCGACGCCGCTGAGCTCCCCTCCTGGGTGGAGCTGCTTAGGCAGAGGGTAGATATCTTTGCTCTTGACTCTGATGTTATCCTCACTGCCATGTATGCATTGTCTACTAGTACTGAGAGTGCCTGTCCCCTGTGTGTACCGCCTGACCCCGGTATCCAGTCTGCTGCTCTAGGTACTGGTGTGGCTGCCGCTCTAGGTGCTAGTGCGTCTGCTGCCCTAGGTCCTCGTGAGGCTGCTGCTCTAGGTGCTGGTGAGTCTGCTGCCCCAGGTACTCGTGCGTTTGCACCTGCTGGTACTGCGTCTACTGCGGCACTGCACACCTTCACACTGGACTCCGGTTCTTCCCGCTGTTTCTTTCGTGACCGCACGGCCCTTGAGCAGCTTGCTCGGCCGGTTGCAGTCTCCCTCGCAGACCCCTCTGGGGGTCCGGTCCTTGCGACCTCCTCCACTGTCCTCCCTTGTCCTGCGGTCCCGTCGGGCACACTGTCAGGTCTCTACCTCCCCTCGTTCTCTACGAACTTGGTGGCGGGTAGTGCGCTCCAGGACGGGGGTGTCCACCAGTTCACCCCTGCCTACGAGCGCGTGACACACTGCACGTGTGCTCGGACGGGCCGTCACCTGGCTACCTTCACTCGGCAGCCGGGGTCGGACCTGTACACACTGACCACTGAGTCCCCTCAGGTAGCTGCGTCTGCGTCTGCGTCCGGTCAGCTGTCGGCCCCCTGCTCGTGTCGCTCTCTAGCGCACGAGACCGTCCTCTGGCACCACCGACTTGGTCACCCGTCCGTGCAGCGCCTTCGTGCCATGCACAAACGATACCTTGTCTCTGGTCTTCCCAGGGTTCTCCCTCCCCTCCCACCCTCGCCTGCTCCTCCCTGTCTTCCCTGTGTCTAGGGGCGGCAGCGCGCCGCTCCTCACTCCTCCTCGTTTCCCCCGACGACTGCTCCCTTGCAGACGCTCCACATGGACGTGTGGGGCCCAGCCCGCGTCCGTGGTCAGGGTCAGGAGAGGTACTTCCTGATAGTTGTTGACGACTACTCGCGCTACACCACGGTCTTCCCCTTGCGCACCAAGGGTGAGGTCCCTGATGTTTTGATCCCTTGGATCCGCGCTTCTCGTCTCCAGCTCAGCGAGCGTTTCCACTCGGACTTTCCTGTCCTGCGCTTGCACTCTGACAGAGGTGGTGAGTTCTCCTCCGACCTCTTGGCAGCCTACTGTGCGGAGCACGGCATCCGCCAGTCGTTCACGCTTCCGGCCTCTCCACAGCAGAATGGGGTTGCTGAGCGCCGCATTGGCTTGGTCATGGAGGTCGCTCGTACCTCCTTGATCCATGCGGCTGCCCCCCACTTTCTATGGCCGTTTGCGGTCCGATACGCTGCGCATCAGCTCAACCTCTGGCCCCGTGTCTCCTTGCCGGAGACTTCCCCGACACTGCGTTGGATGGGAGAGGTTGGCGATGCGTCGCGTTTTCGGGTCTGGGGATCTCGAGCTTTTGTTCGCGATATGTCCGCGGACAAGCTCTCCTCCCGCGCTGTTCCTTGTGTTTTCCTTGGCTTTGTCCCGGACGCGTCTGGTTGGCAGTTTTACCACGCCACCTCGTGCCGTGTCCTGCCCTCTCAGGACGTCACTTTTGACGAGTCTGTACCCTACTACCGCCTCTTCCCTTACCGCACTGCCCCGCTGTTGTGCCAACACATTACAGTGGCACGGTCATCGCACTCCCATTCGGCCTACAAGCCTGCTCAGCTTCTGGAATTTTGTGGGGAGGTTGTTCAACACGTTTTCTTCAAACCCTCAAAGTTTCAGAGTTTTTGAAGCAGTTACCAAGGCATGACAACATTTTATGTTTCAAGACTTATGGCATCCCGGAAGTGTGTGTTACTCCTTTTTGGTAACACCCGAGTTCACCATTTCGGCTGCTGACTCGTCTACCGAGATCTGATTGGTCTGAAATTCGGTCTGGCAGTCCTTTGCCCCGCTGTGCAAGTGGTCACCAAGTTTCAGAACGATCCAACATCTGAGCATTGCGTGACAGCTGCCGAAATTCACTGTTCCGTAGTCATGGTGCACTGTTGGCAGCATTTCCCTTGCCACCCTTTCATTGTTGTCATGCCAATGGTGCAGGGACAGAGAATGAGACAAGAAGTACAGGTGGTCAAGTGGGACTCTATAACCCTCCTTTTGAGAAGTGTGGTCTTCCTGGAAGCAACTTGCAAGAGGGTGCAAGTGGGAAGACAAGCTGACTCATGTTGGCTTGACTCACTATTGGTAGCCTTGAGTACAGCTCTGAACATCCAAGTGTGGTTGGCTTTGCTGACCTAGCTAGGACGTTTCCCATTCTTCTCTAGCCTTTCTCCCCTAGGACTCAACCTTCTCTGAGTTCCCAGGATGACCCAACCCCTTATGAGTCCCCTAGGTAATGTTGTACTCACCTCTTCCTTGCATCAATGAGAATACACGTTTTTTCAGCCGAGCTTACGTTTTCGTTCACTGCGTAGTGCACACACCTCTGATAATAGCAAGTAATATACCGTTGGAAAGCAGACATCTAAGCCTAACCGCTGTCCAAGTTTCAGCCTCGTATGTTCTCGGAGCTGATCGTGACGGCGTTTTGAACAGAGGCGGTTTGAAGACGTCAGATTCTGCTTAGGCGGTTTCATGGGCATCCGCGACCCCTAAGTGGACTGCAGACTATAACAAGTGGTATCAGAGCTGTTCTACTCTGTTCGTGGGTGAAAATGGAGGCTGAAGGTTCTGCTCCAGCTGGTCCCAGTGGCAGTGGTGGCGTGAGAGGCGCTGGGGAAGCGGGAAGAGGCGTTGCAGGCGGATCTGCGCCAATGGCTTCAGTTTCAACATCAGCTAAGGATGATGTGAAGGCATTCAACCTGGAGAAGTTCTCTGGGGATGATTGGGCATCATGGAGCTTCAGGATGGAGCTCCTCTTCAACCATTATGGGCTGCTTGAAGTGATGGATGGAGAATTCAAGAGGCCTACGAGCGAAGGAGCGACCAAAGAATGGGATCGCCGGTCCAAGGATGGATTCTTCCTTCTCTCCCAATGCCTCTCATCCAACCAGCTGCACCACATCAAGCATCTCATCAAGGAAGCTGAGTGTGGTCCTAAGGCATGGAGGATATTGAAGGATGTCCATGCCCCCAGCAGCGAAGCAATGGTGGTGGTGCTCGAGCGACAACTCCATGCGGTGAAGATCAACGAGGGTGATGCCGTACAAGGAGCGTTCGATCAACTCCGGGACCTCTATGTGAAGCTCTCAGCTGCTGGTGTGGACTACCCTGAGAAAATCAAGTGCTACAAGGCTCTCTCCCTGCTGCCGGAGTCGTGGGGGCCCTTGGTGGTCAACCTTAATGGGATGAAGGACTCGTGGTCCCTTGAGTGGATTCGCGCACAAGTTCTTCAAGAGGAGTTTCGGAGGAAGGAGCTGACCGCCGCTGCCGGTGAAGGTGGAGGCTCTGCCTATGGCATGAAGGGCTTCAAGGGGCGTGGCAGCAAGAAAGGGAAGGCCAAGGAAGGCTCTGGAGGGGAGCAGCATTCGGGAGGGAAGCGTGGCAACAAGGGAGGCAAGCGGTGTGGCGGCAAGTGTTGGTATTGCCATGTGGAAGGGCACCCATGGTTCAAGTGCCGCAAGCTACCTGACGGTTGGAGGCCTGGTCAGCCATCAATTGAGGGCTCCAAGGGTGTTCATGGAGCTATGGGAGAAGGCATGGGCAGTGAGGATGGCGAAGGAGGTGCTGGCGGATACGGCGGCATGTTCTACCATGTAGGGGAGGCGTGCCCCGAGGACATGGTTGTGCCGGCCAGCAAGATTGCTCTTCACCGCTCCTCCCATTGGGTCATCGACACGGGAGCCTTCATGACCATGACCAACCGAGAGGATCTACTGGATGAAGTTAGGCCATCAAAGGCAGCCACCGTCGTTTCAGCCACCGGCCAAGTTGTACCCGTGCGTGGCGAGGGGAGAGCCATGTTCATGGGTGCGGATGGGAGGCTTGTGGGGCTGAAGCGTGTTCTCCTTGTTCCTGGATTGTGTGCCAACCTCCTCTCTACCAAGGCCCTAAGTGAGGCAGGGATGAAGATGGAGATGTTGGGCACAAAGGTTTTCAAGGCAACTCTGGATGGGCGCGTATTGTGGGACCTCCGAGGCGGCAAGGACATGCACCGGTCCATGTGGGAGATACCGGTGCTGCCATGGAAGGAGGCGGCTGCGCGCTTGGCTGCTGGAGATGTGAGAGGAGGGCGTGTTAACCACGTGGACAATGGAGGGGGTGGTGATGACAGTGATGGTGGGCTCCTTGGGCATGGAGGGGCTGCGCTTCCAAGTGTAACTCCTAGCACGGGTGAGACGGATTGGCTCACCGCACACCGTCGCTTTGGCCACGTGGCGCTACCTCAGTTGCAGCAGCTGTTTAAGGAGGAAAGAGTCAAGGGGCTGAGGATAAAGGGGGAGCCCAAGGAGGTGGGATCTTGTGAGACTTGCTTGACCAGCAAGTTTTCACGGTTTCCCTTCCATTCGGTGGAGGGGAAGTCGAGTGACCCGGTGGAGCTCGTGCATGTGGATCTCGTGGGACCCATGAAGGTGAAGGGAGATGGTGGGGCCCTGTATTCTATGACCATGGTGGATGACAACACAAGGCTCACCTGGTCCTTTCCACTTGCAAAGAAGAGTGATGCTGCAAGGGTCATCATTGAAGAGTGGCTGCCCATGGTGGAGCGAGAGAGCGGCAAGCGGGTGAAGGCGATACGTAGTGACCGTGGTGGGGAGTTCTTGGGAGCGGAGTTCCGGAGCTGGCTGAAGCGGCATGGCATCAAGCAGCAGCTCACCACGGCCTACACCCCTCAATCCAATGGCGTGGCAGAGAGAGCGAACCGGACCATCTTGGAGGGCGGGAGAACGATGTTGGTAGACTCGGGTCTACCCTTACGGTTCTGGCCCCTCGCTATTCGCCATGCCACCGTCATCAAGAACCGAGTATTGACTCATGTGGGAGGGCAGCATTGGGTCCCTATGGAGAAATGGAGGGGCAAGAAGCCTCTGGTGGATATGCTTCGAGTCTTTGGGTGCATGGGACTCGTGCACGTCCCTAAGGAAAAGCGTGACAAGCTTCAAGCGGCGGCGGTGTGGGCTGTTCATTTGGGACTTGCACAAGGGAGCAAGGGGTGGCTCATGTGGGACCCAATAGCCAACACCATCTTCACCACCAGAGATGCCAAGTTCATGGAGGGGCTCATGTTCAAGGAGTGGTTGGAGCGAGGGAGGAGCAAGGTCACCATTCCGCTCGGAATAGAGGTGGGAACGAATGACCCACTCTTCATTCCCATCGAGTTGTCTTCGTCTTCAGAGGTAACGGAGGTGTCACATGACTTGGGAGGTGCTGAAGGGGAGGCAGCAGAGGTGGAGGGAGTGTTGCAGCAACAGAAGGCCCCTGTAGCTGAGAGAGGTGATGCCGAGGAGGAGGTGCAGCAGCCTACACCATCCCCTACTCTTCCACCAAGGCGGACAACCCAAGGGAAGCGTGGTGCTGTCCGTGGTGGAGCTAAGGAGAGTGCAGCCAAGGAGAGGCCCAAGAGAGCTGCTCACCCAAGGGATTTCCTCAAGTATGAAAGGCTTGGGGGTCCCAAGGCATTGCTGGTCCAGGAGGAGGAAGATGATGAGGAGAAGGGAGCCGAGGGAGAGATGGAGCAGATTTGTTGCTTCGGTGTCAACTTACCTCATGAACCGGCTTCGATGGAGGAAGCACTTGCTGGAGATGATCGAGAGGCTTGGTTGGCTTCAAGGGAGGATGAGTTTAAGAGCCTCATGGAGAATGGAACGTGGACCCTCACCAATCTGCCCCCGGGAAGAAAGGCATTGGATTGCACGTGGATATTACGTGTGAAGACCGATGCGGAGGGGAAGTTGGAGAGGCGCAAAACAAGACTTGTGATCAAGGGTTTCCAGCAGAGGGAGGGGGTTGACTTTAAGGAGGTGTTTGCTCCTGTTGCCAAGGCTCCTACGCTCCGGGTGTTGCTGGCAGCAGCTGCCGTTTGTGGTTGGAAGGTGGAGCAAATGGATGTGAAGACGGCTTTCCTCTATGGCGTGGTAGATGAGGAGATTTACATGAAGCAGCCAGAGGGGTACGACGATGGGAGCGGACGTGTTTGCAGGCTCAACAAGGCCATCTATGGCCTCAAACAAGCTCCAAGGTGCTGGTATGCAAGGCTGGTGGAGGCGTTGGAGGCTCTTGGCTTCAAAGTTAGCGGGTGCGACGAGAGTCTCTTCATAACCGAGGGGGATGAGGAGAAAGTGTTTCTCCTTGTCTACGTCGATGACATTCTCCTCTTCTCTCCATCCCTGGAGAGGATCAAGGAGGTGCAAGGGAAGCTGAAGGAGACCTTTCAATGCAAGGCCCTTGGACCAGTGGGGTATTACCTTGGTCTTCACGTGGAGCGGGACGAGGTGAAGGGATGGTTGAGGCTTCACCAACACAAGTACCTTGCAGCCATGGGGGAGAGGTATGGGCTGGAGGAAGGGAGGAGTGTAAAGACTCCACTACCCTCAGGATTTCAGCTACACCTTGATGAAGAGGAGGGTGAGGTGTTGGAGCCCGAGTTGCAGCGTCGGTTCCAGTCAATGGTGGGGAGCTTGATGTATGCTTCGGTCAACACTCGCCCCGATATTTCATTCGCGGTTTCGCAGCTGGCTCGTGTGGTGTCTAGGCCCCTTCAAGAGCACCTTGATGCAGCAGAGAGGCTGGTGAGGTACTGCATGGCAACCTCAAGGGTGGGGCTGCAATATTCAGTGCATGGGCAGCTGAAGCAAAAGGGAGTGGAGGAGGTGAGCACGAAGACCGGTGCACCTGCAAGGCGTGGACACTTGTACCTCTCGTGCTTCACCGATGCTACCTGGGCAAGTGACATCAGTGATGCAACATCCCACGGTGGCTATGTATGCTGTGTTGGAGGGAGTCCAGTGAGCTGGAAGTCTAAGAAGCAAGGGGAGATAGCTCACTCATCAACGGAGAGCGAGTACATGGCGTTGTTTCATGGGGTGAAGGAGGTGGTTTGGATGAGGAGGTTGCTTGAGGAGTTGGGGCAGGAGCAAGAGGGTCCTACACCTGTGTTTTGTGACAGCCAAGGAGCAATTGCAATGGCTCGCAATGCTGTGCTCCATGGGCTGAACAAGCACATGCATATCAAATGGCATTGGGTGAGGAAGGAGGTGAAGAAGGGCACGGTCTCCTTGTACTACATCAACACTACCAAGCAACCTGCAGATTTTTTGACGAAGCGGCTTGCAGAGCATCAGCATTGGACCTGCGCCACCTTGTGTGGCATGTCCTTCAACTAGGGGAGGCAGCTTCAGGGAGCAGCTAAGGGGTGAATGAGAGCACGATGAGGGGGAGTTTGTTGTGCCAACACATTACAGTGGCACGGTCATCGCACTCCCATTCGGCCTACAAGCCTGCTCAGCTTCTGGAATTTTGTGGGGAGGTTGTTCAACACGTTTTCTTCAAACCCTCAAAGTTTCAGAGTTTTTGAAGCAGTTACCAAGGCATGACAACATTTTATGTTTCAAGACTTATGGCATCCCGGAAGTGTGTGTTACTCCTTTTTGGTAACACCCGAGTTCACCATTTCGGCTGCTGACTCGTCTACCGAGATCTGATTGGTCTGAAATTCGGTCTGGCAGTCCTTTGCCCCGCTGTGCAAGTGGTCACCAAGTTTCAGAACGATCCAACATCTGAGCATTGCGTGACAGCTGCCGAAATTCACTGCTCCGTAGTCATGGTGCACTGTTGGCAGCATTTCCCTTGCCACCCTTTCATTGTTGTCATGCCAATGGTGCAGGGACAGAGAATGAGACAAGAAGTACAGGTGGTCAAGTGGGACTCTATAACCCTCCTTTTGAGAAGTGTGGTCTTCCTGGAAGCAACTTGCAAGAGGGTGCAAGTGGGAAGACAAGCTGACTCATGTTGGCTTGACTCACTATTGGTAGCCTTGAGTACAGCTCTGAACATCCAAGTGTGGTTGGCTTTGCTGACCTAGCTAGGACGTTTCCCATTCTTCTCTAGCCTTTCTCCCCTAGGACTCAACCTTCTCTGAGTTCCCAGGATGACCCAACCCCTTATGAGTCCCCTAGGTAATGTTGTACTCACCTCTTCCTTGCATCAATGAGAATACACGTTTTTTCAGCCGAGCTTACGTTTTCGTTCACTGCGTAGTGCACACACCTCTGATAATAGCAAGTAATATACCGTTGGAAAGAAGACATCTAAGCCTAACCGCTGTCCGAGTTTCAGCCTCGTATGTTCTCGGAGCTGATCGTGACGGCGTTTTGAACAGAGGCGGTTTGAAGACGTCAGATTCTGCTTAGGCGGTTTCATGGGCATCCGCGACCCCTAAGTGGACTGCAGACTATAACACCCGCTCCCCCCCCCGCCTCTCTTCCTCGCGCCAGGTGCTGCTGTGGTAGACCCCCTCCCCCCTCAGGGTGCCGCTCCCTCAGGTGTGTCCCAGGTAGACCCGGTTGAGCCTGTCGAGGTAGCTGTCGACTCTCGTCCTGCTAGGGGTGCTGAGCCTGAGCGTGCGGAGCCTGGGGGTGCGGAGCCTGGGGGTGCAGAGCCTGGGGTTGCGGAGTCTGGGGGTGCTGCGCCTGGGGGTGCGGAGCCTGCGGGTGCTGAGTCTGGGGGTGCTGAGCCTGGGAGTGCTACGTCTGAGGGTACTGCGCCTGAGGGTGCTGAGACTGAGCGTGCTACACCTGGAGGAGCTCTCTCCTCGCAGCAGCTACGTGAGTGGTACTTAGAGTACTGCAGCCTCAGGAGGGGTGCTTCTAGAGCTAGGAGTGCTACTGGCGCTGGTGCTAGTGCTTCCCCTCCTAGGCGGGAGCTGCCCTCTCCCCAGCAGCTCCGAGAGTGGTACGCTCGGCGCTGCAGTCTCCGGAGTGGCGCTCCTAGTGTCACGGACCCTGGTGCTGGAGGTGCTGCTGCTGCTGGCGGTGCTGCTGGCGCTGCTAGAGGTGCTGCTGGTGCTGGTACTGCTGGAGCTGCTGGAGGTGCTGCTGCTGCTGGCGGTGCTACTGGTGCTGCTGGAGGTGCTGCTGGTGCTGGTGCTGCTGGAGGTGCTGCTGGTGCTGGCGGTGCTGCTGGCGCTGCTGGAGGTGCTGCTGGTGCTGGTCCTGCTGGAGCTGCTGGAGGTGCTGCTGCTGCTGGCGGTGCTGCTGGCGCTGCTGGAGGTGCTGGTTCCCCGCCTCGGCGGGAGCTACCCTCTCCCCAGCGACTCCGAGAGTGGTACGCTTGGCGCTGCAGTCTCCGGAGTGGCGCTGCTGGTGCTGGGGACCCTGGAGTTGGAGCTACTGCTGGTGCTGAGGACCCTGGAGCTGGAGCTGCTGCTGGTACTGCGGACCCTGGAGTTGGAGCTGCTGCTGGTGCTGCGGACCCTGGAGTTGGAGCTGCTGCTGGTGCTACGGACCCTGGAGTTGGAGCTGCTGCTGGTGCTGCGGACCCTGGAGTTGGAGCTGCTGCTGGTGCTGCGGACCCTGGAGTTGGAGCTGCTGCTGGTGCTGCGGACCCTGGAGTTGGAGATGCTGCTGGTGCTGGCGCTGCTGGAGCTACTCGTGGTCCTGCGGGCGCTGTAGCTGGAGACCCTGGAGCTGAGGCTACTGGTGGTCTCTCTGCTGGTTCTGGCGGCGCTACGCGGCCGCAGCCGTACTTCGTTCCGCTCTTTCAGCAGGTTCTTGGTCAGTCGCCTCCTCCTTGTCCTGCTCCCTCCTTAGAGTGTCTTTCGCCAGTCCAGTCGCAGTCACAGTTACCTCCTGCCTTACCACTCCCTGGTCCTTCTTACACTGGTCCGACTGGAGGTCTTACAGAGCGTCGTGAGCCTGAGTCTCGTCCTGCGTCGCCCGAGTCTCGTCGTGCGTCGCCTGTTCGTGCTGCTCACACTGGTCGTCGTGTCCCTCGTCAGCGTCCTCCTGCTGTCCCAGACACTCACCAGATGGCGCTTCGTCCTTCCTCTGCTCCTCAGCGCGTCCCCCTGCCGTCTCCTCCTGCGTCCTCTCTTCCTGCTCTTGCTGACCCGGAGTCTGACTCCCTTCGTGCTGCCAGTCCTACTGTCACGCGTCTCCTCGCCACTGTTGTCAATGACCCTTCCTTTGAGTCCTCTGCTGCGTCTGCTCTAGTCGCTGAGTTAGTTGACGTTGCTGCCACTTGTCGTCTAGACTACGCTGCTAGCCTTGTCGCTGAGTCTGAGTCTGAGTCTGTCTGTCCTCCGTCCGTCGGGGGTGAGTGTGCTCTTGGCACGGACGTCCTTGAGGACAGGCAGGAGGAGTTTGAGTGCTTTGCCGCTGCTTTACCTCATCTCGTGTCCATGCTGGTTGCCCCTGAGGGAGACCCGGATGCTCCAGACATCCCGACCCCGTGCTCTTACGCTGAGGCGATCGCGGGTGAGTACTCCTCTCAGTGGCAGACAGCCATGGACGCAGAGATGGCTTCCTCGAAGTCCACAGGCACCTACGTCGACGACGTTCCCCCACCTGGGGCGAACATTGTCAGTGGCATGTGGATTTTCAGGGTGAAGCGGCCGCCGGGTTCTCCGCCTGTCTTCAAGGCGCGTTACGTTGCACGAGGCTTCAGTCAGCGAGAGGGAGTTGACTTCTTCCAGACCTTCTCCCCGACCCCGAAGATGACCACTCTTCGGGTTCTGCTGCACGTCGCCGCTCAGCGTGACTACGAGCTCCACTCTCTTGACTTCAGCACTGCTTTCCTACAGGGCAGCCTGCACGAGGAGATCTGGCTGCTCCGCCCACCTGGCTTCACTGGGTCGTTCCCTCCTGGTACCCAGTGGAGCCTCCGGCGGCCAGTCTACGGTCTCCGCCAGGCACCCCGTGAGTGGCACGACACACTGAGGACTACACTTGCGGCTCTTGGGTTCGCTCCTTCTACTGCTGACCCGTCGCTGTTTCTACGCACCGACACTTCACTGCCGCCGTTCTACATCCTCGTGTACGTCGACGACTTGGTCTTTGCCACCGCTGACACTGCGGCACTCGCCCACGTGAAGTCGGAGCTGCAGAAGAGACACACGTGCACAGACCTGGGTGAACTGACAAGCTATCTTGGCTTGCGGATCACCCGGGACAGAGCACGGCGCACCATCACCTTGACTCAGTCACACATGGTGCAGCAGGTCCTTCAGCGCTTCCGCTTCACGTACTCCTCGCCTCAGGCCACTCCTCTGCCTACCTGTTACTCGCTCTCAACTCTGCCTTCGGATGAGTCCGTAGAGCCGAGTGGCCCGTATCCAGAGCTTGTGGGCTGCCTCATGTATCTGATGACCTGCACTCGACCTGACCTTGCATACCCTCTTAGCATCCTTGCACGCTATGTCGCTCCTGGCCGTCACCGGAAGGAGCACATGGATGCCGCTAAGAGGGTGTTGCGCTACTTGTGCAGTACGTCGGGCATGGGGCTAGTGCTTGGAGGACGAGACCGAGTTGTACTCACTGGGCACTCAGACGCTTCTTGGGCTGACGACCAGGCTACTCAGCGGTCGTCTCAGGGTTACACCTTCAGCCTTGGCTCTGGTTGAGTTTCTTGGCGTTCTACACGCTCGTCTTCTGTTCTCAGCTCCAGTTGTGAGGCTGAGATCTACGCCACAGCCATGGCTGCACAGGAGTTACGCTGGCTCACCTACCTGCTGACCGACTTGGGAGAGCGGCCTCGTTCTCCTCCAGTGCTGTACGTCGACAACAACGCTGCCATTGCCTTGTGTGAGGAGCACAGACTGGAGCACAGAACGAAGCATATCGCTCTGCGCTACTTCCTTGCTCGAGAGCTGCAGCAGCGCGGTCAGCTTCGTCTGCGTTACGTGGCCACTCGGGCCAACACTGCTGATGTGTTCACCAAGGCGCTTCAGCCTTGTGACCATCAGCGCTTCTGTACTGTTCTAGGCCTTGTGCCTACTGGTCCTCACTTGCTTACTTCTTGACTCTGCTTGTACTGTGATCTCTATATATATACCTGCATGCCTGCTCTTGCTAGGTTGTGATCACTGTATCTCTTGTTATATTATCAACCTGCATGTGAACTGGTCTTATGACCACTTGCTTGTGCTCAGAATTTGTGTGGTTTCCCTGAGATCCACCCTGAGCTTGCTTTGCTTTGCTTTGACTGGTCTTGTGACCATCTGGTTGTCTCCCACTTAGCCTATGGGGGTGTGTCAAACATTATATGTTTATATTGTGTAGGCTATAGTGGGTTTAGCCTTAGGGGGTACAACTTTGCTAGGGTTTCCTACTTGTATCCCCATCATTCCTAGTTTCATCATTCTCGTTCAGTTCTACATTCTAACAAAGAGCGACGATGAGGCGGTCCCTGATGCCTACAGAAGCTCGCCATTTGGAGGCTGGTTTTGGATCTGTGTCAGCAGCAAGTGACTCGTTACAGAGAGCCCCGTCAAGAATATTGGATGATTGGTTAGCGTGTGGCATGGAGAGCGAGAGTGGGCGGCGATTGCGAGGAGCGAAACTTGCGGTGATGGCAGCATCGCAGCGCGATAGGAGAAATGATATCAGCGTATGCGGTTCCAATAATATATTCCATTCCTGTCTGGTGTCTCACCACCACAACAATTCTGGATCAAGTTTCCAGGGAGGTCCGTACGGCTGGACGGATTCGGGCTCGAACCCTAACTGCACCACACCTGCATCTCACTAAAACGCAACAAAATGCTTTCCACCTCTCTGGTCTTCGGAATCTGGCCAGCATACGTGACTGACTTGAGTTGTGGGATGGGATCGATGTGATATGTAAGCTCGTGGTGGCCTGAGGCGGCAGTTAGGTGTGTAGTACAGTTTCTACAACTACAGATGTTCCGGGTTAGAGGCCCTCGCTGAAAGAGTCCCTTTTCCCCCTTGGGTAGAGTTTTCCGATATCGCCTAGGGTTGGCCCGACCCCTATAGTCCCTTTTTTGGCGCGAAATTTCGCAGCTTGACCGAATCATTGCACGAATCAGCTCCGCAGCCAATCAGAGGCTCCAGATCGAACCAGCCCCAACATTCAGGGAGAACGAGAAATAAGGGATCTTTGATTCGATATTTAACTTTGGAATTGTAAGTAATTGTTTCTCTTGAGCGTGATTAATTCTCAATCCTGTCGCGCGGTCTCCACAGTGCCAGTGCCTCCAGCTCCAGCACCTCCGGAACCAGCACCTCCACCACCGACACCCCCGGGGCCTCCACTACCTCCCGCAGGAACACCCCCAGGCTCCAGCACCTCCGGAAGCCAGTGGGTGACGCGGGGCGAGGCCGCCGAGTCGAGGCTGCTGTGTCCTCCTCAGGAGTGGTCTCCACTCTCACACCCCCTGCAACCCCAGAGCTGGCACGACGGGCTCCAGGAGCCCTTGTACCCTCACCCTCCGCAACTGCACCTCCAGCACCCCCAGACACGACAGGGACTGGACGCTGCGGGGGGGAAGACTGCGGAGTGATGTGCGAGACACCTGACGAGGCAGGACGCGAAGGGGGTGGGGCTACTGGGGCGACTGGGGGGGGCTCAAGGGTGAGGAACAACGGGGGGGAAAAGGCCTCAGAACCTCGGTGGGGGCGACTCCTGTAGTAACTGACCGACTCGTCGAAAGTGACGTCCTGAGAGGCAAACAACTAGTGGGTGATTGGGTCGTAGAACACCCAACCTGAGGCGTCGAGTGGGAAGCCAAGAAAGACGCAGGCGCAAGTGCGCGCAGACAACTTGTTCGCGCCAGGGGCGCGAACGTGAGCGAGACAACCCCAGACGCGGTAGTCAGCTGCTACGCCCGGAAAACCTGTCCAAAGGAAGATCAGCGTCACCCGTGGCCGTGCGTCACTAGGCCACATGTTCAGCTGGTGCGCGGCTTAGCGGACTGCCTGAGGCCACAAGAACTGGGGGGCACTGGCATGGCACATGGAGGTCCGGGCAACCTCCATGACCAGGCCGATGCGTCGCTCGGCTACCCCGTTCTGCTGCGGCGAGTCTGGTAGCGTGTAAGACTGGATGATCCCCCGACCCTGACAGAACGTCTCCATGCGAGTGGAAGAAAACTCACCACCACGGTCCGAGTGTAGGCGGAGACCACACAGGCCCTGGGCGCCACCCCACGCTAGTAGCCACGGCTCGAGGACGGTAGGCACGTCGGCCTTCCGTCGCAAGGGGAAAACCGTGGTGTAGCGGGAGTAGTCGTCCACCACAATCAGGAAGTAGCGCTCCTGACGTGGTCCAAGGACCGGGGAGGGGCCCCAGACGTCCAAGTGCAGGGTCTGGAAGGGAGCCGTGGTAGGGGGGAACGAGGAGGATTGAGGGGCAGCGCGCTGTCGACCCTCGACGCAGGGAGTGCACGGCGGCGCAGGCGAGCGGGGAAGCGGTGCAAGCGACTCTGGGAGACCGGAGACCAGACGGTAACGTGCCATCCTACTAAGACGGGGGAACGACGGGTGACCTAGACGGTGGTGCCAGAGGACCGACGGGTGGGTGGGTGACCGACAGTCGCACGACACAGCAGCTACCTGACCTGACCTGAAACAGTGTGGCGAAACCCAGAGTGTAGTGAGTAAAGACCAGAGCCCGGCTCCCTGGGGAAAGTAGCCAGAGGAGCCCCAGTGACACCGTCTGTGCAGGAAGCAACAGGATCGTGTAAAGGAAAAGTGGTGACTACTCCGAGGTCGTGGAGGTGATTGACACCCACCAAGTTCCTGGAGAACGAGGGGGTGTAGTAACCTGTAAGGACCGCAGAGGGAGCCGCCGGACACGGGAGAGTAGTGGTGCTGTGGGCAACCACCGCTCCCACTGAGGGGTCAGCCAAGGCGACAGTGACCGGGGTGCGTAGCGGCGTGAGGTCGGTGTGGTCACGAAAGAAACAGCTGGACGCTCCAGAGTCGAGCGTGAACGAAAGGGACGCTGGCCGGGTGGTCGGACCTGTGCAAGCTACTCTAGCTGGTACAGCACTAGCAACCTCTACAGCACCTAAGCTAGACAAACAAGAGTAATAGCCGGAACGATCAACACTAGAGTCATCAGCATACATCACAGAAGCAGATCGTACAGCATTATCTAACTCTGCGTCTAACTCTGCGGCAGACATGCGATACAACTGCGTGCCAACAGTGCGGACCAGTGGGGCCCAGTCTGGGGCTGAGGGGGTGAGGCCAAACTGGGCGCGGTAGCGGTCAATAAGCTGCGCAAAGCACTGACCCGCAGGGTGAAAGCGGCCACAGATGCAGTCTCTACGCGGCCCAGTCTGCACCCAGTACTGGCAGGGGGGGTGCTGGGCCGGGCCACGCGACATCCAGCTGGGTGGGCCGCTGCTGCTGACAGAGCTCCCTGGTCCAGGCGGCCCCCACAGCTGCTGCTGGGTCTGCTGGCGCTGGCCCTGGAGCTGCTGCTGCCGCTGCTGCTGTGGCTGCTGCTGCTGCTGCTGCTGCTGGTGCTGCTGCTGCTGGGGCTGTTGCTGCTGGGACGCCCCACTACCTCCTCCTCCACTGCCACTCCCACCCCCTCCGCCGCCGCCACCACCACTCCCGCCGCCCCCCCCCACCACCGCCCCCTCCACCACCTCCACCACCGCCCCCTCCACCACCTCCACCGCTGCCCCCTCCGCCACCCCCACCACTGCCACCACCTCCTCCCTTCTTACCGCTCTTCTTGCCCCCTTTGTTGCCAAAGGCAACAGCTGCAACCTCGGATGCAGTGGCAACAGAGGCCGAGTCGACAGAAGAGGCAAGGAACGAAGGAGCACACCCCTCGAAGATGGGGGGGAGGACGGTACTAGAGGCAGCGGCAAGGGAGCGGGCAAGGTCCTCAACAGAAGTGAGCCTCTTCGCAAAGAGGTCAATAGTGAGGGACATGGGGTTAACAGTGAGGAAATGGTCACGAGCAGTGGCAAAGCGGTCAGGGAGGCGGGTGGAAAGGAGGTACAGTGTCATCCACATCGCGGGGGGATTGGTGGCAAGCAGGTCGGGGTCAGGGGCAGCAGAGCGGAGCTGGGCATCAAGCGAGCGCAAGTGCAGAATGAGGTCAGCAACACGCGGAAACGAGGGAAGGTCGGGGAAAAGGAAGGGCAGCACAAGACGACCGAGGGACGCAGTGGTCGGGGTGGAGTACCGTTTGACTACCGCGTCGAAAAGGCTCTTGGCTGTCACCTCCTGTTCGAAGTGATGCTGCTCAGACAGTGGCAGGAGGTCGGTGATGGCGAGCACGGTAGCGTCGTCCCGCGCCGCCCAGCGACTGGCCGCCAACTGCGCCTTCTCAAAGCGAGCCTCATCCACCTCCGACGGGGAAGCACCTAGGGGGTCGGGATCCTTCGGGGCAACGAGCTTGCCGGTGGCGTGCTCCAGCAGGCGCACGTCGTTCTCGATTCTAGACCCTAGGTACAGCTTAAGTTTACGAAGCCATCCTGGAAAATCGACCGGGCGGCCCTCTGATCAAACGTGAGGATTCGCGAGGTAGACATAGTCGAGTACGTACAGCTAGTGCGGAGGGGTACTGACTGGTGCGGTCTAAAGTGTTGGAGTGCGGTTCTGTGTGGTTGAATGCGGTTGAGTGCGGTTCTGCGTGGTTGAATGCGGTTGAATGCGGTACTGTGCGGTTGAATGCGGTGGAGTGCGGTTGGGGGCTTTTCCAGGGTGCAGGTGACAGGTAGGGCGGCGGTTTTAGGCTATCCAGGTGGGGCGGCGGGTGGGGCAACAGGTGGGGTGGCGGGTACCAGGTGGGGCGGCGGTTTTAGGTCATGGGGAGGGTGATAACTGGTGGGGCGGCGGTTTCAGGGCATGGGGAGGGTGCTAACGGTTGGGGTGGCGGGTAAGGTGGCGGGCGACGAGTAAGGGCGATTTCTAACCGGTGGGGGGCGGGTTTCAGGGCGTGGGGAGGGTGCAAACTGGTGGCGCGGCGGTTTCAGGGCGTGAGGAGGGTGCTAACGCGTGGGGCGGCGGGTGGTGACGATTTCTGACTGGTGGAAACGATTTCTAACCAGTGGGGAGGTGGGTTTCGACGGGTTCCAGGTAAGGCGACGGTTTCAACCCGAATGGGCGACGTGTGAGGCGACGAGCGCGGGTAGCGGGCTCCTCCCCTACTCGCGATAGGTCGCGACTTACGTGCGCGTGGGTGCGCGTGCGTCTAGGGCTGCGCGCGCGGGTCTGACGCGCGCTAGCGGGCTGGCGGGCAAGTCGAGCGGGGCACAAACGGGTGACGCGCGGGGCAGAAACGGGTGACGCGAGGGCCTAAACGGGTGACGCGACGGGCGGAAAACGGGTGACGCACGGGCTACGAGGCTACCGGGACGCTTCGGGCCTTAGGGCGCTTCGGGCTAGGTCGGGTCACGGGGCGGTGGGCCCATCGGATCGCTTAGCTCTATACCATGTTAAAGCTCGCGTCTCATATTTCTGCCATCCAACCAAGTGTTAAACGGTTGGAATCCGGTAACAGCAGAGTTTGTCGCAAAGCACACCAAAGCAAGGGGTGGGTTGGGAAAGTTGGCTGTCGCACACTTCCCCGTGCACACCAAGTGTTAACAACTCTCGAAAATATGAGACTCTGAACTCAACATTGACAGAACCCGGGACCAAACCTGTCCCCCTTGGCTCGTTTTCCACCCAAACCAACCCACCCTGGTTTGTTTTGGCCTCGACTGTTTGGGAGTTCGCTGTGTTTTTTTCACCCACTCGTCAAATAATTCGTCATTCGTTACCCAATCACAGACGGGAAAACCCAACCAAGTGTTAAAAGGTTGGAAATCTGAGACGCGAGCTTTAAGAACTAACTAGCGTGAGAAATTGACTAAGGAAAAGGATGAACAAACAAGATATAGGAAACCCTAGCAAGTGTCCTAGCACAAGTGTAACAAATTGTACAACACCTAGACTAACATATAGAAACTATATAAATATAGTTTGACAAGAGCCTCCTGCAGACTCGTAGCGGGACCACCAGCACCAGTACCTCCAGTACCTCCTGTACCGAGAGGACACTCAGCACCCTCAAACCCAGCACCCCGAGAACCAGCACCTCCAGTGGTACCACCTCCTGCAGCACCAGAGTCCACAGCGACAGGCTGCAGCGGCGGTGAAGACGGTCGAGGCTGAAACCCAGGAGAGACCGCCGAGCATGCAGAGCGGCGAGGGGTCACAGTGGCAGCAGGAGTTGGGTCACCCCCCTCAGCTGGGCCAGAGGTGTCTAAGGAGACCTCCAAAGGCTCAACCAAGGGGGGTGGGTCTACCTGAGACACACCTGAGAGAGCAGGACCAGGAGGAGGGAGGGGGGCTACCGAGGGGGGGGTCGTCCACGAGGGAGAGGGGCGGGAGGGGTATCGGGGAACTGCGGTGGGGGTGAAGACGGTAGAAGCAGACGGACTCGTCAAAGGTGACGTCCTGGGAGGACAGCACACGACGAGAGCCCGGGTGGTAAAACTGCCAGGGCGGTGCGTTGGTGGGAAAGCCAAGGAATACACACCGAAGAGTGCGTGGAGAGAACTTGCCCGCAGGCAAATCGCGGACAAGAGAGAGGGAACCCCAGACCTGAAACGCCGACGCATCACCAACCTCGCCCGTCCACCGCAAAGTGGGGGAGGTCTCCGGGTCGGAGACACGGGGCCAGAGGTTGAGCTGCTCAGTGGCGTATCGGACCGCAAACGGCCACAGAAAATGGGGAGCAACCGCATGGATCATGGAGGTGCGAGCAACCTCCATGACAAGACCAATGCGGCGCTCGGCAATCCCATTATGATGTGGAGAGGTCGGAAGCGTGTACGTCTGGCGGATGCCCTCAGCACCACAGAAGTCCTCAAGGAGGTGGGAGCAAAACTTACCACCTCGGCCAGAGTGCAGCCGCAGAACAGGGAGGTCCTCACGGAACCGAGCGCGAAGCTGGAGACGAACAGCGCGGATCCAGCGGATCAAGACACCGCAGACATCTGCCTTGCTCTGCAAGGGGAAAGACCGTGGTGTAGCGCGTGTAGTCGTCGACAACCAGCAGAAAGTAGCGCTCGCCACCCTGTCCAGTGACGCGGGCGGGGCCCCACACGTCCATGTGCAGGGTTTGCAGAGGAGCAGTGGTAGGAGGAAATGAGGAGGAGTGAGGAGCGGCGCGCTGCCGCCCCTCGACGCAGGGAAGGCAGGGCGGTGCAAGCGACCTCGGAAGCGGGGGCAGGGACTTGGGGAGACCACACACAAGGAGACGCGAATGCATGCCACGCAAGCGTGGCAGGAAGGGGTGGCCAAGACGGTGGTGCCAGAGGAGAGTCTGGTGCGTGAGGAGACGACACGATCAAGACGAGGCGACCTCAACCGACGCAGCTACCTAACCTGACTTAGCTACCAGTGCAGACTCAGTGGTCAGTGTGTACAGGCCAGACCCAGGCCTCCGAGTGAACGTGGCAAGGTGCTCACCAATGCGCGAGTCTGTACAGATCGCCACTAGCTCGCCTCCAGGCTGGGTGACAGTGACCCGCCGTACAAGGGAGCACAGTAGACCCACCCCCCTTGGTTGAGCCTTTTGAGATATCTTCTGACTCCTCTGGCCTAGCTGAGGGGGGTGACCCCACCGCTGACGACACGGCGGCCACTCGCCGCTCTCCACGCTTGGAGACCCCCCCTAGTTTTCCGCCTCGGCCGGTCTTCGCCGCCTCCGTAGCCTGCTGCTGTGGACTCTGGAGCTGAGACTGCTGGTGCTGAGCCTGGGGGTGCTGAGACAGAGGATGAGGGGGGGTGCTGCGACTGGGAGTGCTGCGACTGGGGGTGCTGGTTCTGGGGGTGCTGCGACTGGGGGTGCTGACTCTGGGGGTGCTGTGAGTCCTAGTGGCGGTGGAGCTGTGGGTGACCCTGCTGGAGGTCCTGGAGCTGGACAGCCACCGCAGCCTGATCTACTTGAGACGCTCTCGCCGCAGGCGATTTGTGCGTGGATCGTTTGGCGAGGCAGTCCTGGTGGTGGAGGGTACGGTCCTGCTGGTGCTGGAGCTGCTAGTCCTGGAGGTACTACTGGTACTAGAGGTCCTGCTGGTGCTGGAGGTACTGGAGCTGCTAGTCCTGGAGGTACTGGAGGTGCTGCTGGTGCTGGAGGTGCCGGAGCTACTAGTCCTGGAGGTGCTACACGTGCTGGAGGTGCGGGACCTACTAGTCCTGGAGGTACAGCTAGTGCAGGAAGTGCTGGAGCTGCTGGCACTGGAGGTGCTGGTGCTGCTGGTGCTGGAGGTGCTGCTGGTGCTGGAGGCGCTGGAGCTGGAGGTACTGGAGGTGCTGGAGCTGCTGGTCCTGTAGGTGCTCATACTGGAGGTGCTGGAGCTGCCGGAGCTGGTGATGCTGCTGGTGCTGGAGGTACTGGGGGTACTGGAGCTGCTGGCACTGGAGGTGCTGGTGCTACTGGTGCTGGAGCTGCGGGAGCTGCTGGTCCTGCAGGTGCTCGTACTAGAGGTACTGGATCTGCCGGAGCTGGTGGTGTTGCTCGTGCTGGAGGTGCTACTGGAGCTGCTGGCATTGGAGGTGCTGGTGCTGCTGGTGCTGGAGGCGCTGGAGTAGGAGGTACTGGAGGTGCTGGAGCTGCTGGTCCTGGAGGTGCTCGTACTAGAGGTGCTGGAGCTGCCGAAGCAGGTGGTACTGCTGGTGCTGGAGGTGCTGGAGGTGCTACTGGAGCTGCTGGCACTGGAGGTGCTGGAGGTACTGCTGGTGCTAGAGGTGCTGGCGCTGCCGGAGCTCGTGGTGTTGCTAGTGCTGGAGGTGCTGGAGGTGCTACTGGAGCTGCTGGTGCTATGGTGCTGGAGGAGCTGGAGCTGCTGGTCCTGCCCCGCGCCGACTGTTTTTCTGCCCGCAGCCGCAGTCGTCCCTGCCGCTGCCTGACTCGGACCTTCACTAGGTTCTTAGTCTCCCGTCTTCCACTGGCCTCACTCCACCTCTCCTGTGTCCACCGATAGACTAGTCTCAGCCACTGCTACTGCCTGGCTCCTTGCTGCCTGCTCCTGCTCCTCACACTGAGGTGACTGAGTCCCTGACTGAGTATCGTGAGCCTGAGACTCGTGCTTCCACACCTGTTCGTGCTCGTCGTGTCGCTCGTCCTCGTCCTCCTGCTGTCCCAGGCACTCACGGTATGGCACTTCGTCCTTCCTCTGTTCCACAGCGTGTTGTCCTGCCTGAGCCTCACGCGTCCTCTCTTCCGCACGTTCTTGACCCTGAGTCCGACCTTGCTTGTGCTGCCAGTCCTACTGTCACTCGTCTCCTCGCTACTGTCGTCATTGACCCTGACTTTGAGTCTACTGCAGCGTTTGCCCTAGTCACTGAGCTGGTCGAATTTGCAGCTAGGAGTCGTCTCGACCACGTCGCGAGTCTTGTTACTGAGTCTGAGTCTGTCTGTCCTCCGGCCGTCGGGGGTGAGACTGCCCTTAGCAGTGACGTCCTTGAGGACAGGCAGTTTGAGCTTGAGTGTCTTGAGGCAGCTTTACCTCGTTTCGCATCCATGCTGCTTTGCCCTAAGGGAGACCCGGATGCACTTGACATCCCTACCGCGCGCTCTTACGCTGAGGCGATCGCGGGTGAGTACTCCTCTCAGTGGCAGACAGCCATGGACGCAGAGATGGCTTCCTGGAAGTCCACAGGCACCTACGTCGACAATGTTCCCCAGGCTTCCTGGGGCGAACATAGTCGATGGCATGTGGATTTTCAGAGTGAAGCGGCCACCGGGTTCTCCGCTTGCCTTCAAGGCGCGTTACGTTGCTCGAGTCTTCAGTCAGCGACAGGGGGTCGACTTCTACCAGACCTTCTCCCCCACCCCGAAGATTTCTACTCTTCGGATGGTGCTGCACGTTGCAGCACAGCGTGACTACGAGCTGCACTCCCTCGACTTCTCCACAACTTTCTTGCAGGGCAGCCTTCACGAGGAGATCTGGCTGCGCCGCCAACCTGGTTTCACTGGGTCGTTTCCTTCGGGTACCCAGTGGAGCCTCCGGCGGCCAGTCTACGATTTTCGTCAGGCGCGCCGAGAGAGGCACGACACATTGAGGACTACACTTGCGGCTCTTGGGTTTGCTCCTTCCTCTGCTGACCCGTCGCTGTTTCTACGCACCGACCCTACCCTGTCGCCGTTCTAGGTTCTCGTGTACGTCGACGACTTGGTTTTTGCTACTCCTGACACTGAGGCACTGGCCCTAGTGAAGGCGGAGTTGCAGGAGAGACACACATGCACTGACCTGGGTGAGCTGCATAGCTATCTTGGCTTGCAGATCACCCGGGACAGAGCACGGTGCACCATCACCCTGACTCAGTCACACATGGTGCACCAGGTCCTTCGGCGCTTCGGCTTCGCGTGGTCCTCGCCACAGCCCACTCCTCTGTCTACCGGCCACTCGCTCTCAGCTCCACCTTCGGACGAGTCCGTAGAGCCGAGTGGTCCGTACCCAGAGCTTGTGGGTTGCCTCATGTACCTGATAACGTGCACACGACCTGACCTCGCATACCCCCTCAGCCTCCTGGCTCACTACGTGGCTCCCGGTAGACATCGAAAGGTGCACTTTGATGCTGCGAAGAGGGTACTGTGTTACTTGTGCAGTACATCGGGCATGGGGCTTGTGCTTGGAGGACAGGGTTCAGTGGTGTTCACAGGACACTCTGACGCTTCTTGGGCCGACGACCAGGCGACTCAGCGTTCGTCACAGGGTTACACCTTCAGTCTTGGCTCTGGTTCTGTCTCGTGGAGGTCCACTCATTCTTCTTCTGTGCTTGGTTCCAGCTGTGAGGCCGAGATCTACGCTGGGGCCATGGCTGCACAGGAGCTACGCTGGCTGACCTACCTGCTGACCGACTTGGGGGAGCGGCCTCGTTCTCCTCCAGTTTTGTACGTCGACAACAAGGCTATGCTTGCCTTGTGTCAGGAGCAGAGACTGGAGCACAGAACGAAGCACATTTCTCTTCGCTACTTTCTTGCTCGAGAGCTGCAGCAGCGTGGTCAGCTTCGTCTTTCTTACGTGGCCTGCTTCGTCTTTTTTACGTGGCCTCTCGGGCCAACACTGCTGATGTCTTCACCAAGGCCCTCGGGTCTGGTGATCTTCAGTATTTTTGCACTGCTCTTGGGCTTCTGCCCGTTCTACCTCACCTGCTTGTCTCTTGATCTTGCACTTGCTGTACACTGATATCTATATTTATACCTGCATATTTCCTCTTGCTAGGTTGTGACCAGTGTACTGCCTTGCTATTATAACTCTGCATGTGAACTGGCCTTGTGGCCGCTTGCTTATGCTCGGATTGTGTGGTGTCCTTGAGATCCACCCTGAGCTTTGCTTTGCTTTGCTCTGTTGTCTTGTTTGATTGGTCTTGTGACCGTCTTGTTGTCCCCCACCTAGCCTATGGGGGTGTGTCAAAGTACAATCTTACTTGTAAGCTATAGTGGGGCACTCCTTATGGGGTACAGCACTTCTAGGGTTAGTACTTGTACCCCAACTCTTGCTAATCCAATCATTCCTGCACTGTTATTCTGATACGTACTCGGTTAGAGTCGACTCCTGCACCGTACAGGAATGCCATCTCATTAAGTTTCATATCGCAACAATAGAGTCTTAAAGCCCGAGTCTAGAATGGTGTAGGCTTCTAAAATACTGAACTTGAAACTGGTTGGGCGAAGGGTGACGAGAGCAGAATTCGCCTGAAACAGGTGACGAAAGTAAGGAGGAGAGGGGCTAAGAGGGAAAGGAGGAGAGGGGCTGAGGGGGAAAGGAGGAGAGGGGCTGAGAGGGAAAGGAGAAGAGGGGCTGAGCGGGAAAGGAGGAGAGGGACTGAGAGGGAAAGGAGGAGAGGGACTGAGAGGGAAAGGAGGAGAGGGTCTGAGAGGGAAAGGAGGAGAGGTGCTGAGAGGGAAAGGAGGAGAGGGACTGAGAGGGAAAGGAGGAGAGGGACTGAGAGGGAAAGGAGGAGAGGGACTGAGAGGGAAAGGAGGAGAGAGGCTGAGAGGGAAAGGAGGAGAGGGGCTGAGAGGGAAAGGAGGAGAGGGACTGAGCGAGGAGGAGAGGGGCTGAGAGATAAAGGAGGAGAGGGGCTGAGAGAGAAAGGAGGAGGGGGTCTAAGAGGGAAACGAGGAGAGGGGCTGAGAGAGAAAGGAGGATAGGGGGGGACGCCCTGTGACAGGCGCGCTACCTCTCCTCCCCGGCACCCCCTGCGTCTTCTCTCCCGCACGCCGACCAAAGCTCTGGCTCCCAGGAGGAGACGGATTGAGGGGCGTCTACCGTGCCAACATGCTGCTCGCCACCTCAGGTAGAGACAACTCGGCGGCTGCCTTGGCAACGGCCGCGAGCGTGCTCTTGCTCCCTTCCGTTTTTCCCTTTGTCTCAACCTCCCTTTCCCCCGTGTCGTGGGTTGGCAACGGCCTGCGAGCGCGCGGGCTTCAGCCGTTGCTGCGCGCGTAGTCCCTGCGTGCATATTAGCGCTTCCGCCAGCATAGTGGCGCAGGCAGAAGCGTGGGAGGCGGAAGACGAGCTGAAGCGTAACGAGGAACCGATGGTAGAGTTATTGGAGTGAAAGGATGCGGTCCAGGCAGGGGAAGAGAAACAGTGGTGTGAAGACAGACGGGAGTGCCGCGCCCTACAAGGTGAGCGCGGGATGAGGGTGAGCGAGCGACGGAGTGATTCCACTGCGGGAGTTCATACGCGACGGGAGTGAGTGAGCGGGGGACGAATATGTGAGCACTGGGACGCATTGAGGGACGGGAGGCCGTGAGCGGCGAGAGTGAGTGTGCTGAACGGGAGTGAGTGTCACATAGAAGTGTGTGTGCGACTGGACTTGAGGCAAGGCGATTGTCCTGTGTCGGCGGTGGGTTAGTTTGAGCGACGGGGAGAGTGCGCGACGGATCGAGTGAGAGATGCAAACGAGGGACAGATGACGAGCGGCGGAGAGGGAAGGGAGGCACGGGAGGGAGGCGTGCTACGGCAGGAGCAAATGCGGGACGGAAGCGAGGCGCAGGACGGAAGGGACGGAGGGTGATGGGCGACGGGAGGGACGGGACGAAGGACGGAAGGCACGACCGGGATGGGAGTGATGGGCGCGGCGACAAACACAGACGCGACGAGGGCGACGGGAGGAGTGGGAACGACGAGCGCCACTAGAGAGACGGAACATATGAGTGCGTGTGGAGAAGCGGGAGCGGCGGGTACGACAGATTAGGTGGTGTATGAGATATCTTATGTGCGTACCGCGAGAGATCAGCTGCTTGGGGCGTAACGTGAGGGACGGTGGAGACCTATACTATGCAAAGAGACGGAAGTCCCATTACAAAATTCTGGGTGCTCGGCATAGGTATCGACCATTAACTATATTGTGAGCTACGGAGCCTACTACTCATCGAGTCTAGAAAGTGTCAAACTATATATGTCATATTACAATATGTAGGCTGTAGTGGGGTAGCCAATATGGGGTACAACCCCTTTAGGGTTTGTATTTGATTCATTCCTGCTCGTTAGTTTCTGACATGGTTTCAGAGCAGTAGGTCCGTAGGACCGTTTTTTCCGGGCCCACCATTACCTAGTGATCGACTGCGGTTGCCGCGTTACCCCACGCACTGCCCTGCGCTGCGCCGTCAGCGCGAGCCCTGCCCTGCCCTGCCTTGCGTCGCGCTGCCCCGCGCACGCCCTGCCCTGCCCCGCGTCACGCTGCCCCGCGCATGCCCTGCCCTGCCCCGCGTCGCGCTGCCCCGCGCACGCCCTGCCCTGCCCTGCATCGCGCTGCCCCACGCACGCCCTGCCCTGCCCCGCGCCCTGCGCGTCGTGCCCTGCTGCAGCCCGCGCGTCGCGCTCTGCTGCCCCGCGCGTCGCGCTCTGCTGCAGCCCGCACGTAGCACCCTGCTGCCCTGCGCGTCGCGCCCTGCTGCAGCCCGCGTGGCGCGCTCTGCTGCCCCGCGCGTCGCGCTCTGCTGCCCCGCGCGTCGCGCCCTGCTGCAGCCCGCGCGTCGCGCCCTGCTGCCCCGCGCGTCGCGCCCTGCTGCCCCGCGCGTCGCGCCCTGCTGCAGCCCGTGCGTCGCGCCCTGCTGCCCCGCGCGTCGCGCCCTACTGCAGCCTGCGCGTCGCGCCCTACTGCAGCCTGCGCGTCGCGCCCTGCTGCCCCTCGCGTCACGCACTGCTGCAGCCCGTGCGCCAGCGCCCTGCCCTGCGCCAGCGCCCTGCCCTGCGCCAGCGCCCTGCCCTGCGCGCGCTGGCGCCCTGCCCTGCGCGAGCGCCCTGCCCTGCGCCCGCGCCCTGCCCTGCGCCAGCGCCCTGCCCTGCGCCAGCGCCCTGCCCTGCGCGCGCTGGCGCCCTGCCCTGTGCCAGCGCTCTCCTGTGCGCCAGCGCCCTGCCTTGCGCCAGTGCCCTGCCCTGCACCAACGCCCTGCTAAACCCTAAATAAAAATAATTTAAAAAAGAAAAAAAAAAAAAACCCTAGGTGCTTCTGCCCTAGGAGCTTCTTCCTGCTGCTGCATGCTACTGCCCTGCTCTGGCCGCGCGCCGCCCTGCTCTGGTCGCGCGCCGCCCTGTTCTGGTTGCGCGCCGCCCTGCTCTGGTCGCGCGCCGCCCTGCTCTGGCTGCACGCCGTCCTGCTCTGGCCGCGCGCTGCCCTGCTCTGGCCACGCGCCGCCCTTCCCTGACCGTGCACCGCCTCGACCTACCCTAGTGCCTCCTCGCCGCCCTTCCTGCCCTGCGTGCTGCCCTGCTGGTCGCATGACTTCCCTTCACGGCAGCGGTGGGAGTGGTGGCGGCGGTGGCGGCAACGGTGGGAGTGGTGGAAGCCTCAGTAGCAGTCGCTTAGGAGCTGTTCGGTGGGGAGTTTTTGGCGGTGGCCAGATGCAGCTGCAGCGACGTTCGAGCGAGACCCTTATGCGCCAGCAGCTTCGTGAGTGGTACGCCCGTAGGTGTCGTGGCGGCGGCCGTAGTGACAGTCGCGGTGCAGCCAGTCGATTGGGAGTTTTTGGCGGTGGCCAGGTGCAGCTGCAGCTGCGTCCGCGCGAGACCCTTACGCCCCAGCAGCTTCGTGAGTGGTACGCTCAGTGTGGGGGGTCTTTGAGTAGTGCTCGCTGCCAGTACGTCATTCGCACAGGTGATCGGGCTGGTCAGACATGCGGGACACCTGGCCACACACAGTCCCGCTGCTTTTCCTATCTGAGCGACACCTGGCGTGCACAGTTTGGCAACGCGGCTGAGCTCCCCCGCTTGCTAGAGCTGCTTAGGCAGGGCGTCGATGTCTTTGCGCTAGACTATGACGCCATCCTTACTGCCATGTATGCATTGACTGTTAGTGGTGAGGGTGACTGTTACTTGTGTGTGCCGCCCGACCCAGGTATAGAGGCTGCTGCTCTAGGTGCTAGTGAGTCTGCTCTCTCTGGTACTGCGCCTGTTGAGGCCTTGCACACTTTCACGCTTGACTCAGGTGCTTCCCGCTGTTTCTTTCGCGACAGTACCACAGTCACACCACTCCCTGCACCTGTTGCTGTCAGACTGGCTGACCCCTCAGGGGGCCCAGTTCTTGCCCGTTCTACCACTGTTCTCCCGTGTCTGGCAGTTCCGTCCGGCTCACTCTCAGGTCTTCACCTCCCCAAGTTCTCTACGAACTTGGTGAGTACCGCTGCCCTCCAGGATGCGATGGTTGATACCTTTACTCCTGGGGGTCAGCGTGTGTCGATCTGCACGTGTGCACGGACGGGCCGTCACCTGGCCACGTTCACCCATCGGCCTGGGTCGAGTCTGTACACACTGACTACTGAGCCTCCCCAGGTAGCTACTTCTGCGTCCGCGTCAGGTCAGCTTGCGGCCCCCTACTCATGTCACGCCATGTCGCACCAGACTCTCCTATGGCACCACCGCCTTGGTCACCCCTCCCTGCCACGCCTCCGTGGCATGCACTCCCGCTACCTTGTCTCTGGTCTTCCCAGGTCTCTGCCTGCCCTCCCACGCTCGTCTGCCCCGCTCTGTCTTCCTTGCGTCGAGGGGCGGTAGCGAGCCGCTCCTCACTCCTCCTCGTTTCCCCCGACAGAGGCTCCCTTGCAGACTCTTCACATGGACGTGTGGGGCCCAGCCCGCATCTGTGGACAGGGTCGCGAACGATACTTTCTGCTGGTTGTTGACGACTACTCGCATTACACCACGGTCTTCCCCTTGCGCAGCAAGGGGGAGGTCCCTGATGTCTTGATCCCTTGGATCCGCGCTGTCCGTCTCCAGCTTCGCGAGCGGTTCCACTCGGACTTTCCTGTCCTGCGTCTGCACTCTGACAGAGGTGGTGAGTATGCCTCCGACCTCTTGCGGGACTTTTTTCGTGGGGAGGGCATCCGCCAGACGTTCACGCTTCCGGCCTCTCCGCAGCAGAATGGGGTTGCTGAGCACCGCATTGGCTTAGTCATGGAGGTCGCTCGTACCTCGATGATCCATGCGGCTGCCCCCCATTTTCTGTGGCCGTTTGCAATCCAGTACGCTACACATCAGCTCAACCTCTGGCCCCGTGTCTCCTTGCCGGAGACCTCGCCCACACTGCGTTGGACGGGGGAGGTTGACGATGCGTCGGTGTTCCGGGTCTGGGGATGTCATGCCTTTGTCCGCGATTCTTTCGCGGACAAGCTCTCCTCCCGCGCTGTTCCCTGCGTCTTCCTTGGCTTTCCCCCTGACGCGTCTGGCTGGCAGTTTTACCACCCCACCACGCGCCGTGTCTTCCCCTCTCAGGACGTCACGTTTGACGAGTCGGTCCCCTTTTGCCGTCTCTTCCCCTACCGCACTGCCCCTCTCCCCCCCCCGCCGCTCTTCCTTGCTCCAGGTCCCCCCCCGGTAGACCCCCTCCCCCCTCTGGGCCCTGCTCCCTCAGGTGTGTCTCAGGTAGACCCACTCCCCTTGGTTGAGCCTGTCGAGGTCACTGGTGACTCGGGTGCTGCTGGGGGTGCTGAGCCTGCGGGTGCGGAGCCTGGGGGTGCTGAGCGTGAGCGTGAGGAGCCTGGGGGTGCTGAGCCTGAGCGTGCGAAGCCTGGGGGTGCTGAGCCTGCGGGTGCTGAGCCTGAGCGTGGGGAGCCTGGGGGTGCTGAGCCTGAGCGTGCGGAGCCTGGGGGAGCTGAACTTGCGGGTGCGGAGCCTGGTGTTGCTGAGTCTGGTGGTACTACGCCTAGGGGTACTGCTTCTCCACTACGGAAGCCTCTCTCACCGCAACAGCCGCGCGAGTGGTACGCTCAGCAGCTCTGCCTTCGGAGTGTCGCTGCTGGAGAGGGAGGCCTTGGAGCTGCTCGTACTGGAGCTGCCGGAGCTGGTGGTGCTGTTGGTGCTAGTGGTGCTGCCACTACTAGTCCTGGAGGTGCTCGTACTGGAGGTTCTGGAGGTTCTCTCTCTCCGTAGCAGCTACGCGAGTGGTATGCTCAGCGCTGCCGCCTTCGGAGTGGCGCTGCTCGAGCTGGAGGCACTGCGGCTGGAGGTACCGGAGGAGCTGGCACTGCTGGTCCTGGAGGTGCTCGTACTGGAGGTACTGGAGCTGCTGGGGCTGGTGGTGCTGCTGGTGCTGGAGGTGCTGGTGGTGCTGGCACTGCCAGTCCTGGAGGTGCTCGTACTGGGGGTGCTGTAGCTACTAGTCCTAGAGACCCTGGAGCTGGAGGCGCTGGGGCTGGAGGCCCTGGTGCTGGAGCTGCTTATCCCGGAGGTGCTCGTACTGGAGGTACTGGAGCTACTGGAGTTGGTGGTGCTGCTAGTGCTAGAGGTACTGGAGCTGCTGGTGCTGTGGGCTCTGGAGCTGGAGCCACTGGAGCTGGAGGCGCTGGGGCTGGAGGCGCTAGAGCTAGAGGCGCTGGAGCTGGAGGTTCAGGAGCTGCTGGAGGCGTTGGGGCTGTTGGTACTCGTACTGGAGGTGCTGGAGCTGGTGGTGCTGGTGGTACTACACAGCGGCGACTGTTCTTTGCTCCGCCGTCCCCGTCGTCTCTGCCACCGCCTGACTCGGTGCTTCACGAGGTTCTTAGCCTCCCGTCTTCTACTGGCCTCCCGTTACAGCCAGGCTCCCCACTCCCTGCTCCTTCTCCTTACCCTAAGCAGACAGACTCGTTTACAGAACGATGTGAGCCTGCGTCTCGTCCTGCCTCGCCTGTTCGCGCTGTTCGCACTGGTCGTCGTGTTCCGCATCAGCGTCCTCCTCCTGTCCCCGGCACGCACCAGATGGCACTTCGTCCTTCCTTTGTTACACTAGGTGTCCCTCTGCCGTCTCCTCCTGCGTCCTCTCTTGCTGACAGACCGGACCCTGAGTCTGACTTACTTCGTGCTGCTAGTCCTACTGTCACGCGTCTGTTAGCCACTGTTGTAACTGACCCGTCGTTTGAGTCTGCTGCTGCGTCTGCCTTAGTCGCTGAGCTTGTAGACTTTGCTGGTGCTTGTCGTCTTGACTACGCTGCTAGTCTTGTTGCTGAGTCTGAGTCTGTCTGTCCTCCGTCCGTCCGGGGTGAGTGTGCTCTTGGCACTGACGTCCTTGAGGACAGGCAGGAGGAATTTGAGTGTCTTTCAGCCGCTACACCTCATCTCGTGGCCATGCTGCTTGCCCCTAAGGGAGACCCGGATGCACCACACATCCCAACCCCACACTCTTACGCTGAGGCGATCGCGGGTGAGTACTCCTCTTAGTGGCAGACAGCCATGGACGCAGAGATGGCATCCTGGAAGTCCACAGGCACTTACGTCGACGAGGTTCCCCCTCCTGGGGCGAACGTAGTCGATGGCATGTGGATTTTCAGGGTGAAGCGGCCGCCAGGTTCTCCGCCTGTCTTCAAGGCTCATTACGTTGCACAAGGCTTCAGTCAGTGAGAGGGAGTTGACTTCTTCCAGAACTTCTCCCCCACCCCGAAGATGACCACTCTTCGGGTGCTGATGCACGTTGCTGCTCACCGTGACTACGAGCTTCACTCTCTGGAATTCAGCACAGCGTTCTTACAGGGCAGTCTGCACGAGGAGATCTGCTGCGCCGCCCACCTGGCTTCACTGGGTCGTTCCCTCCTGGTACCCAGTGGAGCCTCCGGCGGCCACTCTATGGTCTCCACCAGGCGCCTCGTGAGTGGCACGACACACTGAGGATGACACTTGCGGCTCTTGGGTTTGCTCCTTCGACAGCTGACCCGTCGCTGTTTCTGCGCACCGACACTTCTCTGCCGCCGTTCTACATCCTCGTGTACGTCGACGACTTGGTCTTTGCTACTGCTGACACTGAGGCACTCGCCCTTGTGAAGTCGGAGCTGCAGAAGAGACACACGTGCACAGACCTGGGTGAGCTGCGTAGCTACCTTGGCTTGCAGATCACCCGAGACAGAGCACGGCGCGCCATCACACTGACTCAGTCACACATGGTGCAGCAGGTCCTTCAGCGCTTCGGCTTCACTTGGTCCTCGCCACAGTCCACTCCTCTAGCTACAGGTCACTCGCTCTCAGCTCCACCTTCGGACGAGTCCGTAGAGCCGAGTGGCCCATACCCAGAGCTAGTGGGCTGCCTCATGTACCTGATGACCTGCACTCGTCCTGACCTTGCGTACCCTCTTGGCCTTCTGGCACGCTACGTGGCTCCTGGTAGGCACCGAAAGGTGCACATGGAGGCTGCGAAGAGGGTACTGCGCTACTTGTACAGTACATCGAGCATGGGGCTCGTACTTGGAGGGCGGAGTTCAGTTGTCCTCACTGGGCACTCAGACGCTTCTTGGGTTAACGACCAGGCTACTCAGCGATCGTCACAGGGTTACACGTTCAGCCTTGGCTCCGGCTCTGTTTCTTGGCGGTCTACGCGCTCGTCTTCTGTTCTTAGCTCAAGTTGTGAGGCTGAGATCTACGCCACAGCTATGGCTGCACAGGAGTTATGCTGGCTCACCTACCTGCTGACGGACTTGGGAGAGAGGCCTCGTTCTCCTCCAGTTCTGTACGTCGACAACAAGGCTGCTATTGCCTTGTGTCAGGACCATAGACTACAGCACAGAACGAAGCACATCCCTCTGCGTTACTTCCTTGCTCGAGAGTTGCAGCAGCGTGGTCAGCTTCGTGTCGCTCACGTGCCCACCCGGGCCAACACGGCTGATGTATTCACCAAGGCCCTTCCGGCTGATGATCATCAGCGCTTCTGCACTGCTCTAGGCCTAGTGCCTACATTTCCTCACTTGCTCTAGACTTTCCTTGTACTGTGATCTATATATATATACCTGCATGCTTACTCTTACTAGGTAGTGATCACTGTACTGTTGTTGTTGCATGTATACTTCTGCATGTGAACTGGCCTTGTGGCCGTGTGCTTGTGCTCGGAGTGTGTGGTGACGTTGTGATCCACCCTGAGCTTGCATTGCTTTTCTTGACTGGTCTTGTGACCCCTTGTTCTCCCCCACTTTGCCTATGGGGGTGTGTCAAACTATATATGTCGTATTACAATATGTAGGCTGTAGTGGGGTAGCCAATATGGGGTACAACCCTTTTAGGGTTTCTATTTGTACCCAACATTCTCTTAGTTGATTCATTCCTGCTCGTTAGTTTCTGACAGAAAGGTAGCTTCAAGTTTCAAGTTTCCAAAGTGTGAACAGTGGCCCCGCTAACTAGGTTTATTCTGGCGATTGTCGACAGTGGTTTTGCAATTGTGCTTTTGGCCAATCTTAATCCTGCGCTTCAAACACCTTCATTGTGGATCGCGAGAGAGCCCCGCACAAAGACGGGTTACCTTGTTTACAGGCGAAAGCAAGTTCAAGAATCTTGAACTTGAACGCTTGCCATTCTAGACTCGGGCTTTAAAGATTGAACAGCGGAATGTGAGAGTAGTAAAGAACAGGGGGATACCGTACAAGTCAACTGTCGAGAGAAAGATATACCCCCTACTGTGAACCTCACTGTAGGCTAGAATCCTAATAAGCATATAAACAACATTTGACAAGGTTGTTGATCATGATGCTTGTTGTCAAGCCCTACGATATCAGGAATTTTTCCCTGAAATTCCTGATTTTCATGGATTTTTTTGTAGCTACCCTGATTTTCCAGTGTTCGGCTTTTGGGGGACTGATTTTTCAGCCTTTAGGGGCCAGATGACTCTGAACTTTCAGGTTTTTTTTTTTTTAGGGACACTGATTACACTACGTTGTAACGAAACTGACACTGAATGCGATTCCTACACGTTCCGAGTGTAGTTTGTCAAACTTATATGCTATAGTCTGTGTAGGCTGTAGTGGGGTAGTTCATATGGGGTACAACACTTTAGGGTTTCCTACTTGTACTCCTCATGCTGCTCAATGCAATCATTCCTCGTTCTATCTTGCACATGGTTTCAGAGCAGGTTCCCTAGTGGGAACGTTTTTTTTTAAGGGCCCACCACGATCGTTTTTTTTTTTTTTCCTGCCCTGCCCGAAGCGCGCCTCGCGCCTGCCTCACCTGCGCCATCGCGCGCCCTGCCTTACTGCCGCCCGTAGCGGCCCTGCCCTCTCGGCCCCTCGCAGCCCTGCCCTAACGGCCCGTCGCGGCCCTGACCTCGCCGCCCGTCGCGGCCCTGCCCTGCCGCCACCCGTCGCGGCCCTGCCCTCAGCCGCTCGTCGCGGCCCTGCTCTACCGCCGCCCCGTCGCGGCCCTGCCCTACTGCCGCCCCGTCGCGGCCCTGCTCTACCGTCGCCTCGTCGCGGCCCTGCCCTACAGCCGCCCCGTTGCGGCCCTGACCTAACCGCTCATCGCGGCCCTGCCCTGCACCCGCCCCTGGTAAGCGCCCCTGCTGCCCGTCGCGTCGCGCGCCCCTGCTGCCCGCCGCGCCGTGCGCCCCTGCAGCCCGTCCCGTCGCGCGCCCCTGCAGCCCGTCGCGTCGCGCGCCCCTGCAGCCCGTCGCGTCGCCCGTCGGCCCTGCCCGTGCCCGTCGCGTCGCCAGAGCGGGCTGCCCCAGCCCGCCGCGGCGCCCGTCCGCCCTGCCTGCCTGCGCGCCGCCCCTGCCCGCCCCGCGACGCGCCGCCCCGTGCAAGTCGCCCGCGCGCAGACCCTTGCAGCCCGCGCGCCGCCCGTCTGCAGCCCGCGCGCCTCCCCTGCAGCACGCGAACCGCCCCTGCAGCCAGCGCGCCTGCCTCTTGCAGCCAGCGCACTGCCCCTGCAGCCCGCGAGCCACCCCTGCAGCCCGCGACCCGCCTCTCCAGCACCCAGTGCGCCCTGCCAACCCCTAAAATAAATAATTAATTATTTAAAAAAAAAAAAAAAAAAGAGGAGCCCTAGGTGCTGCTGCCCTATATGCTACTGCTGCTACTGGCGATGGCCAGATGCAGCTCCAGCGACGTCCGCGCGCGTCCCTCACGCCCCAGCAGCTTCGTGAGTGGTACGCTAGTTGGGGTTGTGGCGACGGTCGTAGTGGCAGTCGCCCTGGAGTTGGTCAGCCGGGAGCTTCTGGCAGTGGCCAGGTGCAGCTGCAGCGGCGTCCGCGCGAGACCCTTACGCCCCAACAGCTTCGTGAGTGGTACGCTCAGAGTAGAGGGTCTCGGAGTACTGCTCGTTGCCCGTACGTCATTCGCACAGGTGATCGGGCTGGTCAGACTTGCGGGACGATTGGTCACACACAGTCCCGCTGCTTCGCCTGTCTGAGCGACGCCTGGCGTACCGAGTTGGCGACGAGGCTGAGCTCCCCAGCTGGGTGGAGCTGCTTAGGCAGAGGGTGGATATCTTTGATCTTGACTATGATGCTATCCTCACTGCCATGTATGCATTGCCTACTAGTGCTGCGGGTGCCTGTTACATGTGTGTACCGCCTGACCCAGGTATCGAGTCTGCTGCTCCAGGTGCTGGTGAGGATGCTGCTCTAGGTGCTAGTGAGTCTACTGCTCTAGGTGCTGGTGAGGCTGCTGCTCTAGGTGCTAGTGAGTCTGTCGCTCCAGGTGCTGGTGAGTCTGCTCTCTCTGGTACTGCGCCTGCTGAGGCCTTGTACACCTTCACACTTGACTCAGGTGCTTCTCGCTCCTTCTTCCGCGACAGCACCACACTCACGCCGCTCAGTCGGCCGGTTGCAGTCTCCCTGGCGGACCCCTCTGGGGGCCCAGTCCTTGCGCACTCCTCCACGGTTCTGCCGTGTCCGGCGGTTCCGTCTGGCTCACTGTCAGGTCTTCACCTCCCCTCGTTCTCTACGAACTTGGTGAGTGGAGCTGACCTCCAGTATGTGTGGGTTGACCAGTTCACTCCTGGAGGTCAGCGTGTGACCCACTGTACGTGCTCCCGGACTGGTCGGCACCTGGCCACGTTCACCCGAGCGCCTGGCTCGAGTCTGTACACACTGACTATTGTGTCCCCTCAGGTAGCTGCGTCTGCGTCTGCGTCTGCGTCAGGTCAGCTAGCGGCCCCCTGCTCGTGTCGCGCTCTATCGCACCAGACCGTCCTTTGGCACCACCGTCTTGGTCACCCCTCGGTGCAGCGCCTTCGTGGCATGCACCGACGTGTCCTTGTCTCTGGTCTTCCCAGGGTTCTCCCTCCCCTCCCACCCTCGCCTGCTCCTCCCTGTCTTCCCTGTGTCGAGGGGCGGCAGCGCGCCACTCCTCACTCCTCCTCGTTTCCCCCGACGACTGCTCCCCTGCAGACTCTCCACATGGACGTGTGGGGCCCAGCCCGCGTCCGTGGACAGGACCGCGAGCGGTACTTTTTGCTGGTCGTGGACGACTACACGCGTTACACCACGGTCTTCCCCTTGCGCACCAAGGGTGAAGTCCCTGATGTTTTGATCCCTTGGATCCGCGCTGCCCGTCTCCAGCTCCGCGAGCGGTTTGGGACGGACTTTCCCGACCTGCGTCTGCACTCTGACATAGGTGGTGAGTTTGCCTCTGACTTTCTGCGGGACTTTTGTCGTGGGGAGGGCATTCGCCAGACGTTCACGCTCCCGGCCTCACCACAGCAGAATGGGATTTCTGAGCGCCGCATTGGCTTAGTCATGGAGGTAGCTCGTACCTCCATGGTCCATGCAGCTGCCCCCCATTTTCTGTGGCCGTTTGCGGTCCGATACGCTGCGCATCAGCTCAACCTCTGGCCCCGTGTCTCCTTGCCGGAGATCTCGCCCACACTGCGTTGGACGGGGAAGGTTGGCGATGCGTCAGTGTTTCGGGTCTAGGGTTCTCATGCCTTTGTCCGCGATACCACCGCAGACAACCTCTCCGTTTGTGCTATTCCCTGCGTCTTCCTTGGCTTTGTCCCTGACGCGCCTGGCTGGCAGTTTTACCACCCCACCTCGCGCCGTGTCCTGCCCTCTCAGGACGTCACGTTCGACGAGTCGGTTCCCTTTTACCGTCTCTTTCCCTACCGCACTGCCCCTCTCCCACCCCCGCCGCTCTTCCTTGCACCAGGTCCTCCTCCGGTAGACCCCCTCCCCCCTCAGGGTCCTGCTCCCTCAAGTGTCTCTCAGGTAGACGCTGTCGAGCCTGTCGAGGTAGCGGTTGACTCAGGTGCTGCTGGGGGTGGTGCTGCTGGGGGTGCTGAGCCTGAGCGTGCGGAGCTTGGGGGTGCTGAGCCTGAGCGTGTGGAGTCTGGGGGTGCGGAGCCTGGGGGTGCTGAGTCTGAGGGTACTGAGCCTGCGGTTGCTGAGACTGGGGGTGCTGAGTCTGCTGGTGGTACTGCTGTTGCTGGAGCTGGAGGCCCTGGAGCTGCTAGCCCTGGAGGTGCTGGAGGTACTGCTGGTTCTGGAGGTACTGGAGTTGCTGGAGTTACGAGTCCTGGAGGTCCCACTGGTGCCTCGCCCCAGCAGTCTAGCCGGCGGGAGCCTCTCTCACCACAGCAGTTGCGCGAGTGGTACGCTCGGCGCTGTAGCCTTTGGAGTGGCGCTGCTGGAGCTGGAGGCCCTAGAGCTGCTAGTCCTGGAGGTGCTGGTGGTACTGCTGGTACTGGAGGTACTGGAGGTGCTGGAGTTACTAGTCCTGGAGGTCCCACTGGAGCCTCGCCCCAGCGGTCTAGCCGGTGGGAGCCGCTCTCACCACAGCAGTTGCGCCAGTGGTATGCTCGGCGCTGCAGCCTACGGAGTGGCGCTGCTGGAGCTGGAGGCCCTGGAGCTGCTAGTGCTGGAGGCGCTGGAGGTAGTGGAGTTTCTGGAGCTGATGGAGCTGGTGGTGCTGCTGCTGCTCGAGGTGCTGGAGCTGCTAGTGCCGGAGGTGCTCGTACTGGTGGTACTGGAGCTGCTGGAGCTAGTGGTGCTGCTGCTACTGCTGCTGGAGGTGCTGGAGCCACTGGTCCTAGAGGTGCTCGTACTGGAGGTACTGGAGCTGCTGGAGCTGGAGGTACTACTGGAGCTGGAGCTGCTGGAGGTCCTGCTGGTGCTGGAGCTGCCGGAGGTGCTCGTACTGGAGGTACTGGAGCTGCTGGAGCTGGTGGTACTGCAGGGGTTGGAGCTGGAGGCGCTGGAGCTGGTGCTACTGGAGGTGCTACAGGAGCTGGAGCTACTGGAGGTGCTACTGGAGGTGCCCTGCCCTGCGCGCGCTGGCGCCCTGCCCTGTGCCAGCGCTCTCTTGTGCGCCAGCGCCCTGCCTTGCGCCAGTGCCCTGCCCTGCACCAACGCCCTGCTAAACCCTAAATAAAAATAATTTAAAAAAGAACAAAAAAAAAAAAAAAAGCCCTAGGTGCTTCTGCCCTAGGAGCTTCTTCCTGCTGCTGCATGCTACTGCCCTGCTCTGGCCGCGCGCCGCCCTGCTCTGGTCGCGCGCCGCCCTGTTCTGGTCGCGCGCCGCCCTGCTCTGGCTGCACGCCGTCCTGCTCTGGCCACGCGCTGCCCTGCTCTGGCCACGCGCCGCCCTTCCCTGACCGTGCACCGCCTCGACCTACCCTAGTGCCTCCTCGCCGCCCTTCCTGCCCTGCGTGCTGCCCTGCTGGTCGCATGACTTCCCTTCACGGCAGCGGTGGGAGTGGTGGCGGCGGTGGCGGCAACGGTGGGAGTGGTGGAAGCCTCAGTAGCAGTCGCTTGGGAGCTGTTCGGTGGGGAGTTTCTGGCGGTGGCCAGATGCAGCTGCAGCGACGTTCGAGCGAGACCCTTATGCGCCAGCAGCTTCGTGAGTGGTACGCCCGTAGGTGTCGTGGCGGCGGCCGTAGTGGCAGTCGCGGTGCAGCCAGTTGATTGGGAGTTTTTGGCGGTGGCCAGGTGCAGCTGCAGCCGCGTCCGCGCGAGACCCTTACGCCCCAGCAGCTTCGTGAGTGGTACGCTCAGTGTGGGGTTTCTTTGAGTAGTGCTCGCTGCCAGTACGTCATTCGCACAGGTGATCGGGCTGGTCAGACATGCGGGACACCTGGCCACACACAGTCCCGCTGCTTTTCCTATCTGAGCGACACCTGGCGTGCACAGTTTGGCGACGCGGCTGAGCTCCCCCGCTTGCTAGAGCTGCTTAGGCAGGGCGTCGATGTCTTTGCGCTAGACTATGACGCCATCCTTACTGCCATGTATGCATTGACTGTTAGTGGTGAGGGTGACTGTTACTTGTGTGTGCCGCCCGACCCAGGTATAGAGGCTGCTGCTCTAAGTGCTAGTGAGTCTGCTCTCTCTGGTACTGCGCCTGTTGAGGCCTTGCACACTTTCACGCTTGACTCAGGTGCTTCCCGCTGTTTCTTTCGCGACAGTACCACAGTCACACCACTCCCTACACCTGTTGCTGTCAGACTGGCTGACCCCTCAGGGGGCCCAGTTCTTGCCCGTTCTACCACTGTTCTCCCGTGTCTGGCAGTTCCGTCCGGCTCACTCTCAGGTCTTCACCTCCCCAAGTTCTCTACGAACTTGGTGAGTACCGCTGCCCTCCAGGATGCGATGGTTGATACCTTTACTCCTGGGGGTCAGCGTGTGTCGATCTGCACGTGTGCACGGACGGGCCGTCACCTGGCCACGTTCACCCATCGGCCTGGGTCGAGTCTGTACACACTGACTACTGAGCCTCCCCAGGTAGCTGCTTCTGCGTCCGCGTCAGGTCAGCTTGCGGCCCCCTACTCGTGTCACGCCATGTCGCACCAGACTCTCCTATGGCACCACCGCCTTGGTCACCCCTCCCTGCCACGCCTCCGTGGCATGCACTCCCGCTACCTTGTCTCTGGTCTTCCCAGGTCTCTGCCTGCCCTCCCACGCTCGTCTGCCCCGCTCTGTCTTCCTTGCGTCGAGGGGCGGTAGCGAGCCGCTCCTCACTCCTCCTCGTTTCCCCCGACAGAGGCTCCCTTGCAGACTCTTCACATAGACGTGTGGGGCCCAGCCCGCATCTGTGGACAGGGTCGCGAACGATACTTTCTGCTGGTTGTTGACGACTACTCGCATTACACCACGGTCTTCCCCTTGCGCAGCAAGGGGGAGGTCCCTGATGTCTTGATCCCTTGGATCCGCGCTGTCCGTCTCCAGCTTCGCGAGCGGTTCCACTCGGACTTTCCTGTCCTGCGTCTGCACTCTGACAGAGGTGGTGAGTTTGCCTCCGACCTCTTGCGGGACTTTTTTCGTGGGGAGGGCATCCGCCAGACGTTCACGCTTCCGGCCTCTCCGCAGCAGAATGGGGTTGCTGAGCACCGCATTGGCTTAGTCATGGAGGTCGCTCGTACCTCGATGATCCATGCGGTTGCCCCCCATTTTCTGTGGCCGTTTGCAGTCCAGTACGCTACACATCAGCTCAACCTCTGGCCCCGTGTCTCCTTGCCGGAGACCTCGCCCACACTGCGTTGGACGAGGGAGGTTGGCGATGCGTCGGTGTTCCGGGTCTGGGGATGTCATGCCTTTGTCCGCGATTCTTTCGCGGACAAGCTCTCCTCCCGCGCTGTTCCCTGCGTCTTCCTTGGCTTTCCCCCTGACGCGTCTGGCTGGCAGTTTTACCACCCCACCACGCGCCGTGTCTTCCCCTCTCAGGACGTCACGTTTGACGAGTCGGTCCCCTTTTGCCGTCTCTTCCCCTACCGCACTGCCCCTCTCCCCCCCCCGCCGCTCTTCCTTGCTCCAGGTCCCCCCCCGGTAGACCCCCTCCCCCCTCTGGGCCCTGCTCCCTCAGGTGTGTCTCAGGTAGACCCACTCCCCTTGGTTGAGCCTGTCGAGGTCACTGGTGACTCGGGTGCTGCTGGGGGTGCTGAGCCTGCGGGTGCGGAGCCTGGGGGTGCTGAGCGTGAGCGTGAGGAGCCTGGGGGTGCTGAGCCTGAGCGTGCGAAGCCTGGGGGTGCTGAGCCTGCGGGTGCTGAGCCTGAGCGTGGGGAGCCTGGGGGTGCTGAGCCTGAGCGTGCGGAGCCTGGGGGAGCTGAACTTGCGGGTGCGGAGCCTGGTGTTGCTGAGTCTGGTGGTACTACGCCTAGGGGTACTGCTTCTCCACTACGGAAGCCTCTCTCACCGCAACAGCCGCGCGAGTGGTACGCTCAGCAGCTCTGCCTTCGGAGTGTCGCTGCTGGAGAGGGAGGCCTTGGAGCTGCTCGTACTGGAGCTGCCGGAGCTGGTGGTGCTGTTGGTGCTAGTGGTGCTGCCACTACTAGTCCTGGAGGTGCTCGTACTGGAGGTTCTGGAGGTTCTCTCTCTCCGTAGCAGCTACGCGAGTGGTATGCTCAGCGCTGCCGCCTTCGGAGTGGCGCTGCTCGAGCTGGAGGCACTGCGGCTGGAGGTACCGGAGGAGCTGGCACTGCTGGTCCTGGAGGTGCTCGTACTGGAGGTACTGGAGCTGCTGGGGCTGGTGGTGCTGCTGGTGCTGGAGGTGCTGGTGGTGCTGGCACTGCCAGTCCTGGAGGTGCTCGTACTGGGGGTGCTGGAGCTACTAGTCCTAGAGACCCTGGAGCTGGAGGCGCTGGGGCTGGAGGCCCTGGTGCTGGAGCTGCTTATCCCGGAGGTGCTCGTACTGGAGGTACTGGAGCTACTGGAGTTGGTGGTGCTGCTAGTGCTAGAGGTACTGGAGCTGCTGGTGCTGTGGGCTCTGGAGCTGGAGCCACTGGAGCTGGAGGCGCTGGGGCTGGAGGCGCTAGAGCTAGAGGCGCTGGAGCTGGAGGTTCAGGAGCTGCTGGAGGCGTTGGGGCTGTTGGTACTCGTACTGGAGGTGCTGGAGCTGGTGGTGCTGGTGGTACTACACAGCGGCGACTGTTCTTTGCTCCGCCGTCCCCGTCGTCTCTGCCACCGCCTGACTCGGTGCTTCACGAGGTTCTTAGCCTCCCGTCTTCTACTGGCCTCCCGTTACAGCCAGGCTCCCCACTCCCTGCTCCTTCTCCTTACCCTAAGCAGACAGACTCGTTTACATAACGATGTGAGCCTGCGTCTCGTCCTGCCTCGCCTGTTCGCGCTGTTCGCACTGGTCGTCGTGTTCCGCATCAGCGTCCTCCTCCTGTCCCCGGCACGCACCAGATGGCACTTCGTCCTTCCTTTGTTACACTAGGTGTCCCTCTGCCGTCTCCTCCTGCGTCCTCTCTTGCTGACAGACCGGACCCTGAGTCTGACTTACTTCGTGCTGCTAGTCCTACTGTCACGCGTCTGTTAGCCACTGTTGTAACTGACCCGTCGTTTGAGTCTGCTGCTGCGTCTGCCTTAGTCGCTGAGCTTGTAGACTTTGCTGGTGCTTGTCGTCTTGACTACGCTGCTAGTCTTGTTGCTGAGTCTGAGTCTGTCTGTCCTCCGTCCGTCCGGGGTGAGTGTGCTCTTGGCACTGACGTCCTTGAGGACAGGCAGGAGGAATTTGAGTGTCTTTCAGCCGCTACACCTCATCTCGTGGCCATGCTGCTTGCCCCTAAGGGAGACCCGGATGCACCACACATCCCAACCCCACACTCTTACGCTGAGGCGATCGCGGGTGAGTACTCCTCTTAGTGGCAGACAGCCATGGACGCAGAGATGGCATCCTGGAAGTCCACAGGCACTTACGTCGACGAGGTTCCCCCTCCTGGGGCGAACGTAGTCGATGGCATGTGGATTTTCAGGGTGAAGCGGCCGCCAGGTTCTCCGCCTGTCTTCAAGGCTCGTTACGTTGCACAAGGCTTCAGTCAGTGAGAGGGAGTTGACTTCTTCCAGAACTTCTCCCCCACCCCGAAGATGACCACTCTTCGGGTGCTGATGCACGTTGCTGCTCACCGTGACTACGAGCTTCACTCTCTGGAATTCAGCACAGCGTTCTTACAGGGCAGTCTGCACGAGGAGATCTGCTGCGCCGCCCACCTGGCTTCACTGGGTCGTTCCCTCCTGGTACCCAGTGGAGCCTCCGGCGGCCACTCTATGGTCTCCACCAGGCGCCTCGTGAGTGGCACGACACACTGAGGATGACACTTGCGGCTCTTGGGTTTGCTCCTTCGACAGCTGACCCGTCGCTGTTTCTGCGCACCGACACTTCTCTGCCGCCGTTCTACATCCTCGTGTACGTCGACGACTTGGTCTTTGCTACTGCTGACACTGAGGCACTCGCCCTTGTGAAGTCGGAGCTGCAGAAGAGACACACGTGCACAGACCTGGGTGAGCTGCGTAGCTACCTTGGCTTGCAGATCACCCGAGACAGAGCACGGCGCGCCATCACACTGACTCAGTCACACATGGTGCAGCAGGTCCTTCAGCGCTTCGGCCTCACTTGGTCCTCGCCACAGTCCACTCCTCTAGCTACAGGTCACTCGCTCTCAGCTCCACCTTCGGACGAGTCCGTAGAGCCGAGTGGCCCATACCCAGAGCTAGTGGGCTGCCTCATGTACCTGATGACCTGCACTCGTCCTGACCTTGCGTACCCTCTTGGCCTTCTGGCACGCTACGTGGCTCCTGGTAGGCACCGAAAGGTGCACATGGAGGCTGCGAAGAGGGTACTGCGCTACTTGTACAGTACATCGAGCATGGGGCTCGTACTTGGAGGGCGGAGTTCAGTTGTCCTCACTGGGCACTCAGACGCTTCTTGGGTTAACGACCAGGCTACTCAGCGATCGTCACAGGGTTACACGTTCAGCCTTGGCTCCGGCTCTGTTTCTTGGCGGTCTACGCGCTCGTCTTCTGTTCTTAGCTCAAGTTGTGAGGCTGAGATCTACGCCACAGCTATGGCTGCACAGGAGTTATGCTGGCTCACCTACCTGCTGACGGACTTGGGAGAGAGGCCTCGTTCTCCTCCAGTTCTGTACGTCGACAACAAGGCTGCTATTGCCTTGTGTCAGGACCATAGACTACAGCACAGAACGAAGCACATCCCTCTGCGTTACTTCCTTGCTCGAGAGTTGCAGCAGCGTGGTCAGCTTCGTGTCGCTCACGTGCCCACCCGGGCCAACACGGCTGATGTATTCACCAAGGCCCTTCCGGCTGATGATCATCAGCGCTTCTGCACTGCTCTAGGCCTAGTGCCTACATTTCCTCACTTGCTCTAGACTTTCCTTGTACTGTGATCTATATGTATATACCTGCATGCTTACTCTTACTAGGTAGTGATCACTGTACTGTTGTTGTTGCATGTATACTTCTGCATGTGAACTGGCCTTGTGGCCGTGTGCTTGTGCTCGGAGTGTGTGGTGACGTTGTGATCCACCCTGAGCTTGCATTGCTTTTCTTGACTGGTCTTGTGACCCCTTGTTCTCCCCCACTTTGCCTATGGGGGTGTGTCAAACTATATATGTCGTATTACAATATGTAGGCTGTAGTGGGGTAGCCAATATGGGGTACAACCCTTTTAGGGTTTCTATTTGTACCCAACATTCTCTTAGTTGATTCATTCCTGCTCGTTAGTTTCTGACAGAAAGGTAGCTTCAAGTTTCAAGTTTCCAAAGTGTGAACAGTGGCCCCGCTAACTAGGTTTATTCTGGCGATTGTCGACAGTGGTTTTGCAATTGTGCTTTTGGCCAATCATAATCCTGCGCTTCAAACACCTTCATTGTGGATCGCGAGAGAGCCCCGCACAAAGACGGGTTACCTTGTTTACAGGCGAAAGCAAGTTCAAGAATCTTGAACTTGAACGCTTGCCATTCTAGACTCGGGCTTTAAAGATTGAACAGCGGAATGTGAGAGTAGTAAAGAACAGGGGGATACCGTACAAGTCAACTGTCGAGAGAAAGATATACCCCCTACTGTGAACCTCACTGTAGGCTAGAATCCTAATAAGCATATAAACAACATTTGACAAGGTTGTTGATCATGATGCTTGTTGTCAAGCCCTACGATATCAGGAATTTTTCCCTGAAATTCCTGATTTTCAGGGATTTTTTTGTAGCTACCCTGATTTTCCCAGTGTTCGGCTTTTGGGGGACTGATTTTTCAGCCTTTAGGGGCCAGATGACTCTGAACTTTCAGGTTTTTTTTTTTTTAGGGACACTGATTACACTACGTTGTAACGAAACTGACACTGAATGCGATTCCTACACGTTCCGAGTGTAGTTTGTCAAACTTATATGCTATAGTCTGTGTAGGCTGTAGTGGGGTAGTTCATATGGGGTACAACACTTTAGGGTTTCCTACTTGTACTCCTCATGCTGCTCAATGCAATCATTCCTCGTTCTATCTTGCACATGGTTTCAGAGCAGGTTCCCTAGTGGGAACGTTTTTTTTTAAGGGCCCACCACGATCGTTTTTTTTTTTTTTCCTGCCCTGCCCGAAGCGCGCCTCGCGCCTGCCTCACCTGCGCCATCGCGCGCCCTGCCTTACTGCCGCCCGTAGCGGCCCTGCCCTCTCGGCCCCTCGCAGCCCTGCCCTAACGGCCCGTCGCGGCCCTGACCTCGCCGCCCGTCGCGGCCCTGCCCTGCCGCCACCCGTCGCGGCCCTGCCCTCAGCCGCTCGTCGCGGCCCTGCTCTACCGCCGCCCCGTCGCGGCCCTGCCCTACTGCCGCCCCGTCGCGGCCCTGCTCTACCGTCGCCTCGTCGCGGCCCTGCCCTACAGCCGCCCCGTTGCGGCCCTGACCTAACCGCTCATCGCGGCCCTGCCCTGCACCCGCCCCTGGTAAGCGCCCCTGCTGCCCGTCGCGTCGCGCGCCCCTGCTGCCCGCCGCGCCGTGCGCCCCTGCAGCCCGTCCCGTTGCGCGCCCCTGCAGCCCGTCGCGTCGCGCGCCCCTGCAGCCCGTCGCGTCGCCCGTCGGCCCTGCCCGTGCCCGTCGCGTCGCCAGAGCGGGCTGCCCCAGCCCGCCGCGGCGCCCGTCCGCCCTGCCTGCCTGCGCGCCGCCCCTGCCCGCCCCGCGACGCGCCGCCCCGTGCAAGTCGCCCGCGCGCAGACCCTTGCAGCCCGCGCGCCGCCCGTCTGCAGCCCGCGCGCCTCCCCTGCAGCACGCGAACCGCCCCTGCAGCCAGCGCGCCTGCCTCTTGCAGCCAGCGCACTGCCCCTGCAGCCCGCGAGCCACCCCTGCAGCCCGCGACCCGCCTCTCCAGCACCCAGTGCGCCCTGCCAACCCCTAAAATAAATAATTAATTATTAAAAAAAAAAAAAAAAAAAAGAGGAGCCCTAGGTGCTGCTGCCCTATATGCTACTGCTGCTACTGGCGGTGGCCAGATGCAGCTCCAGCGACGTCCGCGCGCGTCCTTCACGCCCCAGCAGCTTCGTGAGTGGTACGCTAGTTGGGGTTGTGGCGGCGGTCGTAGTGGCAGTCGCCCTGGAGTTGGTCAGCCGGGAGCTTCTGGCAGTGGCCAGGTGCAGCTGCAGCGGCGTCCGCGCGAGACCCTTACGCCCCAACAGCTTCGTGAGTGGTACGCTCAGAGTAGAGGGTCTCGGAGTACTGCTCGTTGCCCGTACGTCATTCGCACAGGTGATCGGGCTGGTCAGACTTGCGGGACGATTGGTCACACACAGTCCCGCTGCTTCGCCTGTCTGAGCGACGCCTGGCGTACCGAGTTGGCGACGAGGCTGAGCTCCCCAGCTGGGTGGAGCTGCTTAGGCAGAGGGTGGATATCTTTGATCTTGACTATGATGCTATCCTCACTGCCATGTATGCATTGCCTACTAGTGCTGCGGGTGCCTGTTACCTGTGTGTACCGCCTGACCCAGGTATCGAGTCTGCTGCTCCAGGTGCTGGTGAGGATGCTGCTCTAGGTGCTAGTGAGTCAACTGCTCTAGGTGCTGGTGAGGCTGCTGCTCTAGGTGCTAGTGAGTCTGTCGCTCCAGGTGCTGGTGAGTCTGCTCTCTCTGGTACTGCGCCTGCTGAGGCCTTGTACACCTTCACACTTGACTCAGGTGCTTCTCGCTCCTTCTTCCGCGACAGCACCACACTCACGCCGCTCAGTCGGCCGGTTGCAGTCTCCCTGGCGGACCCCTCTGGGGGCCCAGTCCTTGCGCACTCCTCCACGGTTCTGCCGTGTCCGGCGGTTCCGTCTGGCTCACTGTCAGGTCTTCACCTCCCCTCGTTCTCTACGAACTTGGTGAGTGGAGCTGACCTCCAGGATGTGTGGGTTGACCAGTTCACTCCTGGAGGTCAGCGTGTGACCCACTGTACGTGCTCCCGGACTGGTCGGCACCTGGCCACGTTCACCCGAGCGCCTGGCTCGAGTCTGTACACACTGACTATTGTGTCCCCTCAGGTAGCTGCGTCTGCGTCTGCGTCTGCGTCAGGTCAGCTAGCGGCCCCCTGCTCGTGTCGCGCTCTGTCGCACCAGACCGTCCTTTGGCACCACCGTCTTGGTCACCCCTCGGTGCAGCGCCTTCGTGGCATGCACCGACGTGTCCTTGTCTCTGGTCTTCCCAGGGTTCTCCCTCCCCTCCCACCCTCGCCTGCTCCTCCCTGTCTTCCCTGTGTCGAGGGGCGGCAGCGCGCCACTCCTCACTCCTCCTCGTTTCCCCCGGCGACTGCTCCCCTGCAGACTCTCCACATGGACGTGTGGGGCCCAGCCCGCGTCCGTGGACAGGACCGCGAGCGGTACTTTTTGCTGGTCGTGGACGACTACACGCGTTACACCACGGTCTTCCCCTTGCGCACCAAGGGTGAAGTCCCTGATGTTTTGATCCCTTGGATCCGCGCTGCCCGTCTCCAGCTCCGCGAGCGGTTTGGGACGGACTTTCCCGACCTGCGTCTGCACTCTGACATAGGTGGTGAGTTTGCCTCTGACTTTCTGCGGGACTTTTGTCGTGGGGAGGGCATTCGCCAGACGTTCACGCTCCCGGCCTCACCGCAGCAGAATGGGATTTCTGAGCGCCACTATGGCTTAGTCATGGAGGTAGCTCGTACGTCCATGGTCCATGCGGCTGCCCCCCATTTTCTGTGGCCGTTTGCGGTCCGATACGCTGCGCATCAGCTCAACCTCTGGCCCCGTGTCTCCTTGCCGGAGATCTCGCCCACACTGCGTTGGACGGGGAAGGTTGGCGATGCGTCAGTGTTTCGGGTCTAGGGTTCTCATGCCTTTGTCCGCGATACCACCGCAGACAACCTCTCCGTTTGTGCTATTCCCTGCGTCTTCCTTGGCTTTGTCCCTGACGCGCCTGGCTGGCAGTTTTACCACCCCACCTCGCGCCGTGTCCTGCCCTCTCAGGACGTCACGTTCGACGAGTCGGTTCCCTTTTACCGTCTCTTTCCCTACCGCACTGCCCCTCTCCCACCCCCGCCGCTCTTCCTTGCACCAGGTCCTCCTCCGGTAGACCCCCTCCCCCCTCAGGGTCCTGCTCCCTCAAGTGTCTCTCAGGTAGACGCTGTCGAGCCTGTCGAGGTAGCGGTTGACTCAGGTGCTGCTGGGGGTGGTGCTGCTGGGGGTGCTGAGCCTGAGCGTGCGGAGCTTGGGGGTGCTGAGCCTGAGCGTGTGGAGTCTGGGGGTGCGGAGCCTGGGGGTGCTGAGTCTGAGGGTACTGAGCCTGCGGTTGCTGAGACTGGGGGTGCTGAGTCTGCTGGTGGTACTGCTGTTGCTGGAGCTGGAGGCCCTGGAGCTGCTAGCCCTGGAGGTGCTGGAGGTACTGCTGGTTCTGGAGGTACTGGAGTTGCTGGAGTTACGAGTCCTGGAGGTCCCACTAGTGCCTCGCCCCAGCAGTCTAGCCGGCGGGAGCCTCTCTCACCACAGCAGTTGCGCGAGTGGTACGCTCGGCGCTGTAGCCTTTGGAGTGGCGCTGCTGGAGCTGGAGGCCCTAGAGCTGCTAGTCCTGGAGGTGCTGGTGGTACTGCTGGTACTGGAGGTACTGGAGGTGCTGGAGTTACTAGTCCTGGAGGTCCCACTGGAGCCTCGCCCCAGCGGTCTAGCCGGTGGGAGCCGCTCTCACCACAGCAGTTGCGCCAGTGGTATGCTCGGCGCTGCAGCCTACGGAGTGGCGCTGCTGGAGCTGGAGGCCCTGGAGCTGCTAGTGCTGGAGGCGCTGGAGGTAGTGGAGTTTCTGGAGCTGATGGAGCTGGTGGTGCTGCTGCTGCTCGAGGTGCTGGAGCTGCTAGTGCCAGAGGTGCTCGTACTGGTGGTACTGGAGCTGCTGGAGCTAGTGGTGCTGCTGCTACTGCTGCTGGAGGTGCTGGAGCCACTGGTCCCAGAGGTGCTCGTACTGGAGGTACTGGAGCTGCTGGAGCTGGAGGTACTACTGGAGCTGGAGCTGCTGGAGGTACTGCTGGTGCTGGAGCTGCCGGAGGTGCTCGTACTGGAGGTACTGGAGCTGCTGGAGCTGGTGGTACTGCAGGGGTTGGAGCTGGAGGCGCTGGAGCTGGTGCTACTGGAGGTGCTACAGGAGCTGGAGCTACTGGAGGTGTTGCTGGAGGTGCTGCTAGAGCTGGAGCTGGTGGAGGTGCTCGAGCTGGTGGTACTGCGGGAGTTGGAGCTGGAGACCCTAGAGCTGGGGGTACTGGTGATGTCTCTGCTGTTTCTGGAGGCGCTGCGTGGCCGCGGCCGTACTACGTTCCGCTCCTTCAGCAGGTTCTTAGCCTCCCACCTTCTACTAATCCTACTCCTCCCTTACTGAGTCCACCGCCTGTACAGTCGCAGTCGCAGTTACAGCCAGCCTCTCCACTGCCTGGTCCTTCTCCTTCCTCTGGGCCGACAAGAGGTCTTACGGAGCGTCGTGAGCCTGAGTCTCGTCCTGCGTCGCCTGAGTCTCGTCCGGAGTCGCCTGAGTCTCGTCCTGAGTCGCCTGTTCGCGCTGTCCGCACTGGTCGTCGTGTTCCGCGTCAGCGTCCTCCTCCTGTCCCCGGCACCCACTATATGACACTTCGTCCTTCCACTGCTCCACAGCGTGTCCCTCTGCCGTCTCCTCCTGCGTCCTCTCTTCCTGACGGTCCGGACCTGGAGTCTGACTCCCTTCGTGCCGCTAGTCCTACTGTTACGCGTCTCCTGGCCACTGTTGTCACTGAACCTTCGTTTGAGTCCACTGCTGCGTCTGCTCTAGTTGCTGAGCTTGTTGACTTTACTGCCGCCTGTCGTCTAGACTACGCCGCTAGTCTTGTTGCTGAGTCAGAGTCTGTTTGTCTTCCGTCCGTCGGGGGTGAGTGTGCTCTTGGCACGGACGTCCTTGAGGACACACAGAAGGAGTTTGAGTGCTTTGCTGCTGCTTTACCTCATCTCGTGTCCATGCTGATTGCCCCTGAGGGAGACCCGGATGCACCAGACATCCCGACCCCGCGCTCTTACGCAGAGGCGATAGGGGGTCCCTACTCCTCTCAGTGGCAGACAGCCATGGACGCAAAGATGGCTTCCTGGAAGTCCACAGGCACCTACGCCGACGAGGTTCCCCCGCCTTGGGCGAACATCGTCAGTGGCATGTGGATTTTCAGGGTGAAGCGGCCGCCGGGTTCTCCGCCTGTCTTCAAGGCGCGTTACGTTGCACGAGGCTTCAGTCAGCGACAGGGAGTTGACTTCTTCCAGACCTTCTCCCCCACCCCGAAGATGACCACTCTTTGGGTTCTGCTGCACGTAGCTGCTCAGCGTGACTACGAGCTGCACTCTCTTGACTTCAGCACTGCTTTCCTACAGGGCAGCCTGCACGAGGAGATCTGGCTGCGTCGCCCACCTGGCTTCACTGGGTCGTTTCCTCCTGGTACCCAGTGGAGTCTCCGGCGGCCAGTCTACGGTCTCCGCCAGGCACCCCGTGAGTGGCACGACACACTGAGGACGACCCTTGCAGCTCTTGGCTTTGCTCCTTCCACGGCTGACCCGTCGCTGTTTCTACGCACCGACAGCTCTCTGCTGCCGTTCTACGTCCTCGTGTACGTCGACGACTTGGTCTTTGCTACTTCTGACACTGAGGGACTCGCCCACGTGAAGTCAGAGTTGCAGAAGAGACACACGTGTACAGACCTGGGTGAGCTGCGCAGCTATCTTGGCTTGCGGATCACCCGGGACAGAGCACAGCGCACCATTACTTTGACTCAGTCACACATGGTGCAGCAGGTCCTTCAGCGCTTTGGCTTCACGTACTCCTCGCCTCAGCCCACTCCTCTGCTTACTCGCCACTCGCTATCAGCTCTGCCTTCGGATGAGTCCGTAGAGCCGAGTGGCCCATATCCAGAGCTTGTGGGCTGCCTCATGTACCCGATGACCTGCACTCGACCTGACCTGGCATACCCTCTTAGCATCCTGGCACGCTATGTTGCTCCTGGGAGACACCGGAAGGAGCACATGGATGCCGCTAAGAGGGTGTTGCGCTACTTGTGCAGTACGTCGGGCATGGGGCTCGTGCTTGGAGGACGGGCTCGAGTTGTCCTCACTGGTCACGCAGACGCTTCTTGGGCTGACGACTTGGCTACGCAGCGGTCGTCACAGGGTTACACTTTCAACCTCGGATCCGGCTCTGTTTCGTGGCGGTCTACCTGCTCGTCTTCTGTTCTCAGCTCCTGTTGTGAGGCTGAGATCTACGCAGGGGCCATGGCTGCACAGGAGTTACGCTGGCTCACCTACCTGCTGACCGACCTGGGAGAGCCGCCTCGTTCTCCTCCAGTGCTGTACGTCGACAACAAGGCCATGATTGCCTTGTGTCAGGAGCACAGACTGGAGCACAGAACGAAGCACATCGCTCTGCGCTACTTCCTTGCTTGAGAGATGCAGCAGCGTGGTCAGCTTCGTCTTGCTTATGTGGCCACTCGGGCCAACACTGGTGATGTCTTCACCAAGGAACTTCAGCCTTGTGATCATCAGCGTTTCTGTACTGTTCTCGGCCTTGTGCCCACTGGGCCTCACTTGCTTACTTCTTGACTTTGCTTGTACTGTGATCTTTATACATATACCTGCATGCTTACACTTGCTAGGTTGTGATCACTGTATTGTTTGTTTGTCTTTATATAACTCTGCATGTGAACTGGCCTTGTGGCCATTTGCTTGTGCTCAGAATGCGTGGTGACTTCGTGATCCACCCTGAGCTTGCTTTGCTTCTCTTGACTGGTCTTGTGACCTCTTGTTCTCCCCCACTTTGCCTATGGGGGTGTGTCAAACTTATATGCTATAGTCTGTGTAGGTTGTAGTGGGGTAGTTCATATGGGGTACAACACTTTAGGGTTTCCTACTTGTACTCCTCATGCTGCTCAATGCAATCATTCCTCGTTCTATCTTTCACATAGTTGCCCGGAAGTACAGGGAATCTCTGATTCCCGCGGTGTCAGCACCGCCTGGCGGTGACTACCTTACAAATTTGCCCTGTGTTATTCACTTTGAGGGCTGCTTTGTTGGCGTGCTTGGTCCGATCATTGGCCACTTTTGCAGCATTATGTGGGTTGACCAATGACACGGTTGCAACAGAGCAATGCTGGCAGGCTGCGAGGCGAGGGTTTCTGGCCCATTGCTTGCACCTGTGGTCCTGTGGCCCGTTTTGTCTAGGTCGGGCTGGCAAGCACTGATGCATCCATGCCGCCCAGCCGTGCTACCTGCCATCCAGGCTCCCATCCCATTCGTAAATGAACCCTCTATTGCTGATGCTTGCTAGCTAGTTAGTGTTATCATATTTAAAGTTCAATATCAGCCTTTACAAAAAGGGAACACTGATGCATCAAACTTTTTTTAAGGTAACACTGAATTTTCAGGATTTTTGTTGGGGGGACACTGACGATCAGGGATTCTACACAGAGGGACCCTGATGCATTAACGTGCCTAATAGTGAATCATAGGCCCTGCTTGTTGTGCCAATGCGAAACCGTAGAATCCCAAATGTGACTTATTAAACTTGATAGGCCTGACTTGCTTGCGATGTTTTCGAGAAGCCTTGGGACTTGCTTAGCTTGAAATGTGTTTCCAACAGTAAGCTGGATCCAAGTAGCCGATGATAAAATGTCCGCATAGTGGACATAAAAACTAAATGCCCTGCTTCTTAATGAACCCAGGATGTCAGATCTATGCTCATAGTTACCAACTGATAATTAACCTTCATGTAACAGGCTCTCAAAGTTACGCGGAGGAATCCATGGCGGCTTTGAAGTCATTGTCATTGTCACGATGGTGGATGAATCCCTAGACGAGTACAAAACACTGTATTAAAAGGTTGCTATGCTACCCAAAAGTATGGAATAAGGCCGAACAGTAATCACAATTCGTTAGTAGCCTCCAAACGAGGAATGTGGGCTCGTGTCTATCTTCTGGTCGTGTTTCCCGAACCTCCATTTTCCAGCCTTCCGAACCAATATTAGGCTTCCCAGCCTCCAGACCCTCAGAGTTCGTTGCTACCAGGATTCGCCTCAATTCGTTCGAAGGTTATTAATTAGGTAGAAAATGAGAGAGATTATGTAAGGTGGTGGGTTCGTGGTGTCTGTTGCGCAAGCAACAGGCAGACCAGCAAGCCAGCAGAGGATAGGAGCCTGTAACGAGTGTCAGAAGCCACCCATGCTTCGTGGGCATTGTCGTGCAAGAATATTGAGCAGCGAACCCGACGACCTTGCAAGCTTGCAAGCTTGCAAATGGCATCGAGCCTCACGGGATGGGGTAGCGCGATGCTCGGGGAACTCGGACGAAGGGATAACCTTCCGACCACAAGCCGTGCATTCTGTTTAATATGGCGCGGCGCGGTAGATATGTGGTTAGAAAAGCAACGTTGCATCAGATGAGCTCCGCTGTGGTTTCGCGCTTCGATGTTTCTTCTCAGTTTCTCGGACAATGTTCAATCGCGCAAATCGCCGCCTTGCGGCGCGGCATGGAGCGCGTTAGTGTGAACGGCGCGATTACAGAGCGGAATGGCTCACTCCTGAGCGCGCTGATGCTCCGCTCCGCGCCCCTCGCTCGCCGGGCCTCCCGAGGTAGTAGTTCATGAGCCACGTTCCTCCTCCCGGCATATAATGGGCCGCCGAAGGAACCACCCAACAAATTATCCCTCAGAAGGTGCCCACTCCTCTCTCGTTCCGCGTGAACTCTTAGTCGTCCTCTTCTCGACGCTCGTCGCTCGTCGCAGGCATATCCTCTCTTCCCTCCTCTGCCTCCTCGTCGGGAGCCCCGTGGGCTCACGGCGGGTCTCTTTCTGCTCCGTGATCCGATCGCCACTTTCGGACCTATACTACCAATTCTTCTCACGGCGGACTCGCTTTTGCGGACTTGCTTTCCGACCGCACCGCTTCAACGCGGCCGTCAAGTGGAGCCCCATCTGCCTGCTGCTGCTGCTCCTCGCAGGTAAGCGGTGTGCTGGCAGCGAGCAGTGCACGTCGATTCGTCCTGCATGCTCGCTCACAACCGCGTCATTCATGACCAGTGGCTCCCCGCGCCCTCACATGTGCTGTGCTGTGTGTGCGGTGCGGTGCTGTGCTGTGCTGGCAGGCTCGCTGGACACTCCGTGGACGACCATCCGCACTGCCGCTCTCTTAGGATCGTAAACACCTTAGTCGGCAATAGTCTACTTGCTATTGCTTATCGTGTTCTCCACGATCTCCCAAATCCAACGATATGCGCAGCTCTGCTTGAAGTTGTCAATACACACTTCAGCAATTTTCAGAATCTCCAAGTTATGTTTTCCAGAATGAGTACAAGCAGTTTTATAGTCAAGCAAGTCACAAAATGCGATTCGTAACTTCACTTGTTTCCCAAGTAACCGCGTGCGCCTCGTTTCACCCCGAGTCGCACACGGAACCGAACCGAATTCGGTGAACACTCCTCAAGACCGAATCTGGAACCTTCTCGAACGCGCCTTGGTCTCAGACCACAATTTCCCCCGTCGATCTCATCCTCGATGCTTCTCCTTCTCTCTTCCTCCATTTCTTTGGTTCCTTCTCGATTTCTCTCCCGCTTCTCACGCCGTAGGCTGATTTCCACCGTTTCACCTAGAATCATCCACGCGCTTCCATTTCGCCGTCATTCCGCCGTCGTAGAGACTTTCGCCGTAGGTTCCGTGGTTGGGCGAACCAACCCTAACAATCTCCCCTGTGGTTCGTCAACCACGAACACCACTCGCACTGCTTTCCTGCTCCTTGTAGCATTCACAGGGTCTAAGTCGGCTTCACGCTCCCCTGCAGCTCCTGCACCTTGAACCTCTGCTTACGTGTCTTGAAGTTGAGCGCCTTGATATCCAAACCATGAGGCATCTTCTTAAGCCTCTCGCTTCTCCTCGGAATCTTAGCACCCAACACCTCTCGGGTCTCGTACCCCTCAACGTGTTCCTCTTTCGTAAGCACACGCCCCTTTGCAGTTGCATTCACCTTTGATCCCTTCACCATGATGCCCCCTTTCACAGCTTCAACTCCCACACACTTCGCATTTACTGCTTCATCTTTAACCATGATCGCTGCTGCAAAAGTGTTGACACCATCTCCATCTCCACCATTCAGTGTTGCTGCCTCCATGGTGACTATCTCCTCTTCCTGCTTCACTGCTGCCTCAACACTTGCTGCCGTATCCTTCGAGTCCTCACTCTCATCATCCTCATTCGATAACTTCTCCAATTCTCCCATCTCAGTATACTCAGGATCCGCATAAATCTCATCCTTATCGTCCATCGCTATCACGTTCATCTCATAGAACCCGTCACTGAAATAACCATCCGCATACTTCTCCCACTCAAGACCAAACACTGTAACCTCGCCTCTGTCATAAAATATCTTGCACCCCAAGTCATCAAGCTGTGACTGACTCATCAAATTCACCTTCAAATCCTCAACCAAGAGCACATTCTCCAGTTTCACCTCTCCATACGGACTTTGCAGCACCACGTCACCCTCTCCTGTCACTGGTAACTTCCCACTGTTACCTTGCAGTATATAACGCTCACTCGACTCCCTCACGTTCTCCATCCAATCTGACCTGAATGTCATGTGACGCGTGCATCCGCTGTCCATGAACCATGCCGTCTTCTCATGATCGTCCGTCTGCCGAACCTCCTTTGGTAAACGCACCACGTTCGCAAGATGCGTTCCTCCAAGGATCACATCATCCTCGTTCGCTTCCGCTACATTCGCCTTAGCCGCCACATTTCTCTGCTGCGACGGACCCTTGTAGCTCCTGCTGTTTGGATTGGAGTAGCACTCTGCGGCACGATGCCCGTAGCGCCCACAATAGTCGCACTTGCCGCCAAAACCTCGTTTCTGCTGCCACTCCGCTCCTGCATTTTCTCCTTTCTCGTTCTCCATCGCTTTGCCCTTATAGTTTCTGCTTCGCGGGTTCTCGTAGCAATTTATCGCCTTATGCTCGCGCTTTCCACACTGGTAGCATGCTCCAAACGCCTTCGTTGCATTCACCAAAGCCGGCCTTTCCTCGTCGAAATCCGTAGCTGCTGCTGCCGCTTTCTTTTTCCTCATCTCCTTCATCGTCTCAAGCGACTGTAGAATCTCCTGCAGCTTCGTCAAACTCTCCGGCGGTTGGTACGTAAACATACCGATGTCGGATTCCCACTCCTTAGGAAGGCCTTGGATGATATAGTCAATCATCTCATGCTCCGTCTCCGCGGCTCCCATCACCCGCAAATCGTCGTTGTAGCTTTTCGCCCTGTTGATGTAGGTGATGATTTTCTCGCCTTTCTCCATGCTCAGCATCAGCAGTTGCTTCCTGATCGCCTTCTTGTTGACATCGTTGGTGCCCATGTACGTGGACTCCAGGTACTCCCATGCTTTCTGTGCAGAGTTCAGCTCCCCTGCAAACTGGTCCAAATCCACCGCGATTCCATCGGCAACTGAGTGACAAAGCTGAAAGAACGCTTGCTTACTTTGTTTTTTGAACGCCGCTATTTTCTCCTTCGTATCCGTCGTGGATGGCGCAACTCCCTCCATCGTCTCCTCGTCGGGACGGTAGTACGGCAAGAGGTCCACCTCCTCTGCCCTTCGAATGAACTTCTTCCGCCACACGTTGTAGTTGCTCCCGTTGAAGCGCTGGGCTTCACTGAGCCCGATCGTCGGTTTCGCCACCAATCGGCCACTCGCAAGGGCCTCGAGAAGAGCCTTCAACTGCGGGTCTCCAAGACTCACACTGGAACCCGAACTCGCCTCGTCTCCCATGGCGTAGGCGTGAACGACTCCTCTTCTCCACTAATTTCACTTAGCGCACCAAGTGAATTCACCGCGATCGACGCGCCCGTTCGCCAAGCTCTGATACCAGTTCTTAGGATCGTAAACACCTTAGTCGGCAATAGTCTACTTGCTATTGCTTATCGTGTTCTCCACGATCTCCCAAATCCAGCGATATGCGCAGCTCTGCTTGAAGTTGTCAATACACACTTCAGCAATTTTCAGAATCTCCAAGTTATGTTTTCCAGAATGAGTACAAGCAGTTTTATAGTCAAGCAAGTCACAAAATGCGATTCGTAACTTCACTTGTTTCCCAAGTAACCGCGTGCGCCTCGTTTCACCCCGAGTCGCACACGGAACCGAACCGAATTCGGTGAACACTCCTCAAGACCGAATCTGGAACCTTCTCGAACGCGCCTTGGTCTCAGACCACAATTTCCCCCGTCGATCTCATCCTCGATGCTTCTCCTTCTCTCTTCCTCCATTTCTTTGGTTCCTTCTCGATTTCTCTCCCGCTTCTCACGCCGTAGGCTGATTTCCACCGTTTCACCTAGAATCATCCACGCGCTTCCATTTCGCCGTCATTCCGCCGTCGTAGAGACTTTCGCCGTAGGTTCCGTGGTTGGGCGAACCAACCCTAACACGCTCTTGCTGTAAGCTCCATCTCTCGCCACGGCCCTTTCAACTCCAACCCTCCTACTCCTCTGCCAAGCAATGCACCACCTGTGTTAAAACCAATGCCGCGCCACCCGCGCTGATCCCAATGCCGCGCCGCGCGCTGATCCCAATGCGCCGCCCGCGCTGATCCCAATGCGCCACCCGCGCTGATCCCGATGCGCCACCCGCGCTGATCCCGATGCGCCACGCGCGCTGATCCCAATGCGCCACCCGCGCTGATCGGGCGGGCGAGCTCCCTTCTGCAGCTTCTCGGCAATCATGTGCCCTTTTCACTCTCCTCCCCATTCCCTCCCCTCCCCCTCCCCCCCCCCCCCCCCCCCCCAACCCCCCTCCGTGCAGCATTGGTGTTGGTGGGGTGGAGGTACACGCGTGGACTTCTGAGTTGACTCAAAAGTCAAGTCCCCATCCGCTCTCACCCCCCTCCCTCTCCTTCCCCTCCGTGCGGCAGGACGCCAAGACAGTGCTGGTGGGGTGGAGGTACACGCGGTGGAATCCGAGGGTGAAGTCGTGGCCGGCCCCCCGTATCCACGAGGGCGACACTGTTGGTTAGTCTCTCTCGCCTCCCCTCACACACACTCATCTATCGCTCTCCCCCCCAGTATCCGTGAGGGCGACACTGTTGGTCAGCTCCTGCTGCCCCTCGCTGAACCTGGAACTTACTCTCTCTCTCTCTCTTTCGCTCTCTCCACGCGCACACTCTTTCTAATGCCCTTTCTCACCGCACACGCACTGTATCTCGCTCACCCCCACAGGCAATCTTGATCTCGCTCTCCCATACACTATATGCATTGCATATATCGCTCTCATATGCACTTGCTCTGCCCTCGCCACACACCCTCTCTCTCATTTTCCCCTCACACACTCTCTTGCCCTTCCCATTCCATCGTCACTCTCAGTCTCTCCCAACTCCACCCTCGCTCTCACTCTCACTCTCCCCACGCCACCCTCACTCATTCTCTCGCCCTCCCCACTCTAATCGTCGAACTCTCTTGCTCTCTTGCCCTCCCCACTCTCACTCTAACGCCACTCGCTTCTTTGCCCCCAAACCTGTGTTCAACGGCAGTGTTCAAGTGGAATGATTGGATGCACAAGCACAACGTGGTGGCCATTGGCTCCACGCGCTACACCTCGTGCTACTTCGGGAACAACGGCGCGTCCTTCTCCGTGCTAGCTAAGGCGGCGAAGCAGGGCACTGTGTAGCTCTCGGCCAAGTCAAGCAATAATAAATACACGGGGTACTTTGCCAGCAGCGTTGGCAATGACTGCCGCAATGGCATGAAGATCGCCCTGATTATTGAGTGTGATGGGGTATGTTGATGGATGTACGGTACTAGTTTGTGTACTGGTATTTGTTGGATACGAAGTCATTTTTTTGGAGAGTGATGATGATTGCATTGTAGGTTGTAGCTGCATCTTTGGTGCATCTTTGAACGTGGAGGAGATTTAAAATAGCTCCCACAGATTCCTCTGCAATGGGGCAAGCATGGGATGGTTGATGATGACGCTTATCTCGAGGCTACGGCTGGCATCGCCTACTGAGCGATTCATTCGAACCTTGTTCGCACAGCCTGTAGGCTCCGTGGTATTCACTCTCACCCTCCTGAACCTACCAGTGTTCCCACCTTCCTCACTCCCGTGCCGCGCTTTACACTCCCAAGGACGGCAGAAGCCTTCAGTTCGCTTGTTTCAGCACCCCGACATGCTCTAGGTTCGTGATGATGTGATGATGAGCTTCAGCAACAGATTTGCCACTCCATATCACACTCTCTGAGACAGCCTTGTTGAGTGTACAACCAGTTCAGGCCAGCCAAAACGGAGTTGCTAGACGTCAAGAGATGTAATAAACAACTTTACAACATGGGAGTGTCGACCTCCTAGGGTATACAACAAAGCTTGTCTATGGAACAGGGTGGGCATCCAACAGAAGCTAAAAACGGGCACTACCAGCTCTTTCACTTCTTTCCTCCCTTGCCACCCTTTCCCCCCTTTCCACCCTTGCCGCCCTTCCCTCCCTTTCCTCCCTTCGCACCCTTCACATTCTGAGTAGTAGCGAAGTTAGAACTCCCAGATCCTCCCTGCTCTCCGCCAGATCCCCCCTGCTGTCCGCCCTGCAGTCCACCCTGCTGTCCGCCTTGCTGTCCGCCAGGTCCGCCCAGCTGTCCGCCTTGCTGTCCGCCAGGTCCGCCCTGCTGTCCCCCCGGTTGTCCGCCCTGCTGTCCGCCCTGCTGTCCGCCCTGCTGTCCGCCCTGTTGTCCGCCCTGTTGTCCCCCCTGCTCGCCGCCAGGTCCCCCCTGCTGTCCCCCCTGCTGTCCCCCCTGCTGTCCGCCCTGCTGTCCGCCAGGTCCGCCCTGCTGTCCACCCTGCTGTCCGCCTTGCTGCCCGCCCTGCTGTCCGCCAGGTCCCCCCTGCTGTCCGCCGGGTCCGCCCTGCTGCCCGCCAGGTCCGCCTTGCTGTCCGCCCTGCTGTCCGCCGGGTCCGCCCTGATCCCCGCCCTGCTCCCAGCCAGGTCCGCCCTGCTGTCCGCCGGGTCCGCCCTGCTGCCCGCCCGATCCGCCCTGCTGTCCGCCGGGCCCGCCCTGCTGTCCGCCGGGTCCGCCCTGCTGTCCGCCGGGTCCGCCCTGCTGTCCGCCGGGTCCGCCCTGCTGTCCGCCGGGTCCGCCCTGCTGTCCGCCGGGTCCGCCCTGCTGTCCGCCGGGTCCGCCCTGCTGTCCGCCGGGTCCGCCCTGCTGTCCGCCGGGTCCGCCCTGCTGTCCGTCAGGTCCGCCCTGCTGCCCGCCCGGTCCACCCTGCTGTCCGCCAGGTCCGCCCTGCTGCCCGCCAGGTCCGCCCTGCTGTCCGCTATTCCCGCTGCCCGTATCTCCGCCGCCCAAGTCTCCGCCATTTCCGCCGCCCAAGTCTCCGCCACTTCCGCCGCCCAAGTCTCCGCCACTTCCGCCGCCCAAGTCTCCGCCACTTCCGCCGCCCAAGTCTCCGCCACTTCCTCCGCCCAAGTCTCCGCCACTTCCGCCGCCCAAGTCTCCGCCACTTCCGCCGCCCAAGTCTCCGCCACTTCCGCCGCCCAAGTCTCCGCCACTTCCGCCGCCCAGGTCTCCGCCACTTCCGCCGCCCAAATCGCCGCCATTGCCGCCGCCAAAATTATCAACAGCCAGCAAAAATTGCTTGCTTGGATCCGCCTTTAGGAGCGAGAGAGGTTTGAGAGCAAGGCTGCGGCGCGGAGCGAGGAACCTCGCCGATCCTGCAGAGCGATAGAAAAACGCCTTCATTAATACCGGATCCGTCGATTATGGAGCCAGCAGAGAGTGGGGCGGGAAGGAGGCTAATCGAGAATGCACGACAAGGGAGATAGTTACTAGGAGGACAGCGTTGGAAAAGAAATGCAATTCTTAAGAAGAGGGCGACGGACGGTGACAGGGTGGAGGGTGATGGCGGAAATGTATCGCAACGAAGTGGGACACTCACCCGGCGCTACAAACACCGACGCCGCGAAAAGTGCGAGAAGAAGGAGAGGCACGGCCATGCCTCGCATTTTGCAGCCCATTGTGCAGGAATAAAGCTCTCCGCTTCCTGTCACTCGTTGGACAGGGACGAGCTAAAATACAGCGGAAGTGACAACTGTCACTTCAAGTGACAGGCTGAAGACTGAGAAATGCTGGAGTGACGGAAGGGCTGAATTGCGAGCGAGATGTGCCAAAATTGGTGAGGATGCTGATGTGATGACGCGTGGGTTTTTTTATAATGTGGTGCAAACGCGGCTCGAAAGCATTTGTGGCTTGGTGGGGGTGGGGGAGAGGATGCGATCATGCGACTGGTTTTGGCGGGATGTTGTGTTTCCCGCCAGGTCGAGTCGGCGACTTCCGCATCTAGCTCAGGCGCGTTTCGCGACAGGGAGATTGGGCAATGCTTGTTTCACGTAGGGTTACAAGTTCAATCTGCGCCCCCGAAATGACTCGCAAATGCGCTTCCGACTGTTGCGCCGTGCTGCTTGGTCACACCACAGGGCTCAACAAAACCTGCGCCATCGTTGAAGCTCGTTGGCCGCTTCCCATGTTGAGAGTTGGGCTCTGGGAATTTGGGAAAGCGGTTGACGCGGCAGGCCCGTGAAGTGCGCATGTGACATAGCAGCAGCTAACAACATTGAGCACTTGAGATGTGCAGAACACCCGTTGACAACATTCATCACCTATGTCCCCTTGTAATCTATGCACATATTATTTACTCAACGCATGCGTCAACAACAGGGTGTCATTCATACCGTACTACGACCTGGTATTACCTACCCCCTTGTTTAGGCAGACAATAATTCTCAGCATAGCAATACAATAACATTGTGCTGTGTCCAACATTGTTGGCCCAATATTGCTGAATCATAATATAGCGTGCCATAAACATCTCCCAAGACTTCAGTTGTGCAAGCCCGTATCAGACTCAAAACAGGCAATTGGGCAGCCCCAGCAAGAACCAAGGTTGGCATTGCATGCGTGGGGCATAATTAAAGCCTACCGTATGGCCCCGGATATAGGCGCATATGCGCTTATAATAAATTCATTTTTTTGAGGGGGGGCGCTTGTAATTGAGGAACGGCCATAAGCGCCGGCGCTTATATAATGACAAATACGAAATAATATATTTAGAGCACCAAATTGATTGTTCTTTTCTTGCCATTTCAACCGCATCGAAATGTTTTAGCGACACAAAGCATATTCTCGCGCAAGCGATATTCTGGGTGCACACACAGGCAAAGACACGTCATGCCAGCACATCCTGACTGGACGCGAAGCCAGTCAGGTCTTCGCGAGTCAAACGAAGCGAAATTGAAATATGACTCGCTGCAAGAATGAATTTCGTTACTGTTTTAAGAAAGAATTAACATTAAAATTGCACGTGCGCTTATAATAAGTAAAGGTTTTCTAGGGGGGGCGTTTATAATCGAGGAACGGCCATAAGCGCCATGCTCCAGATAGAAGCGCCGGCGCCTGTAATAGGCCGGCGCCTATATCCGGGGCCATACGGTATTTCATGTTTCAACCACTTGAGTCAATCCCACCAACTCCAGACAGACTCGTACAGGCGGTTAGGCCAGAATTTGAGCGCCTCAAAGCTTCGTGATCCCGGGAACTCATCGGCAGCAGTGGTTGTGGTGGAGAAAGGAGAGAGGGCAGTGGTGTCACGAGAGGGAAGTGACATCACATCACTTCAGTCCCGCCAGCTCCAGTCAGATTCGTACAGGCGGTTGGGCAGCCCTAGCCAGAATTTGAGCGCTTCAAAGCCCCGTGACCCCGGAAACTCATCGGGAGCAGCGGTGGTGGTGGAGAGGGAGGAGAGGGCGCGGTGGCGGCGCGAGGAGAGGGACGTGATGAGCATGCGCTTGTATTTGAGCTTATCGGGTGCCAACCCTGCTCGCTCCATCGCCCCAACGACCTCCAGTGCACGCTGTGAGAGGGAGAGCAGGGAAAGAACGGGCGATTGGGAGAGAATGGAGAGGGAGGTGATGAGCATGCGCTTTTACTTGAGTCTGTCTGGTGCCAACCCTGCCCTCTTCGTCGCCCCCACCACCTCCAGTGCACGCTGTGAGAGGGAGAAGGGGTGGGAGGGGAAGAGTGGGGAGAGTGGGAGGGGAGGGGGGGGAGTGGAGAGGGAGGGGGGAGAGGGGAAGGAGAGGTTCAGAGAAGAGGGGTGAGAGAGAGGTGAGTGATGGAGAGAGGTGAGTGACAAGCAGAGGTATGAGGGAGAAAGGTATAGAGTGCGAGGGTGCATTCCTGAGCTCGTGTCATCCAATGTTGGTGTCATCCGAAAACTTTGGAACTCATGCGATTGGCCCAAAAATCACAACGGGCCAATCACGTGCGTTCCTAAGTTTTCGGATGACACCAACACCGGATGACACGAGCTCAGGAATGCACCCTGAGAGACAGGCCTGGGGAAAGCAGCTCACCTGGAAGTAGCCAGCCTGCATGAAGATGAGCATGAGCCCATCCATCACTGCCTCGTCCACAGACACCCCTGCTGCCCCCTTTGCCTCTCCTCCTGCCACTCCTGCCCTCCACGTCACTCTTTCTTCTGCCACACCCACCCCTCTCCCTCTCGCTCCCTCTCCCTCCCTTCTCTGCTCCCACCTGTTCCTCACCCACTCCCTCTCCCCGCGTACCCCTACCACCTCCACCACTCCCCCCTCCTCACCCTCACTCTCCTCCGTCCCTCCCTCCTCCTCACTCCCTCCCTCACCCCCGCTCCCTCCCGTCTCACCTCGCTCCTCCCACCGCCCCTCCCTCGCCTCTCCCATTAGTTCCCACCTTTCTTCCCCGCCCGCAATTCCCCCCAACCCCTCCTCCCAATCACTACCCTGCGCCCCCACCAGACGCTCCTTCAAGTCGCGCCACAGCACCAGCGCCTCCCCGGCCCTCTCTGCTGCTGCCAGCGCTCGCACCAGACTGCCGTATGTGGCTGGGGTAGGGGCAATCGAGGCTGCCTGCAGGCGAGAAGGAAGAGAGAGGTGTGGGAGAGAGAGAGGAAGGTTGCTTCACCAGTCGATCCTTTTGAGTCGCACCACAACACCAGCGCCTCCCCTGCCCTCTCCGCTGTTGCCAGTGTGCGGCCTAAGCTGCCATAGGTGGTTGGCGTGGGGAAGACTGAAGCCGCCTGCAGGTGGGAAAAGAGAGGTGAAAGTGAGGAAGGAGGTGAAAGAGAAAGGTTCAAACATGTGAAAGTGAGGGGACGACTGAAGTCACCAACACCAGTGCCTCCCCCCTCTGCAGTTGCCAATGCGCGCATTTGAGTGTCGTTATTGGCTGGCGCGGGGACGACTGAAGCGGCTTGCATGTGGAAGAAAGGCAGTTGCGGAAGAGAGCGAAAAGGCAAAGGCCATTCGCGAGTCATGCGTTTGAGCTGTCAGTCATGCGTTTGATCTGTCAGTCATGCGTTTGAGCTGTCAGTCATGCGTTTTATCTGTCAGTCATGCGTTTGAGCTGTCAGTCATGCGTTTGATCTGTGAGTCATGTGTTTGAGCTGTCAGTCATGCGTTTGATCTGTGAGTCATGTGTTTGAGCTGTCAGTCATGCGTTTGATTTGTCAGTCATGCGTTTGATCTGTGAGTCATGTGTTTGAGCTGTCAGTCATGCGCGCCCCTTGAGGTGCCTCAAAGCCATGACTGTGCATGAGTTGTAAAATCGTGTACCGATGCGTGCCTCCGCATCTGCCAGTGCTAGACTGGACTCTGGCAGCAGAGGGACCACCAAGTGGTGCGGCCAGAAGCGAGGCAGCAGCAAGAAGAGGAGGGAGCATCATGAGCGGTGGCGTGAGTGGGCCTTGGAATGCAGCAAGAAGAGAGCACGAGCAGTTGTTGGTCCCTCGCATGCGAGGAGTGTGGTGGGAGGATGGTCCCTCGCATGCGAGGAGTGTGGTGGGAGGATGGAGATTCGTCATCAGTGAGAGCGAGGTGAGAGCGAGGTGAGAGCGAGGTGAGAGCGAGGTGAGAGCAAGGTGAGAGCGAGGTGAGAGCGAGGTGAGAGCAAGGTGAGAGCAAGGTGAGAGCGAGGTGAGAGCGAGGTGAGAGCGAGGTGAGAGCGAGGTGAGAGCAAGGTGAGAGCAAGGTGAGAGCGAGGTAAGAGCGAGGTGAGAGCAAGGTGAGAGCGAGGTGAGAGCGAGGTGAGAGCGAGGTGAGAGCAAGGTGAGAGCGAGGTGAGAGCGAGGTGAGAGCAAGATGAGAGCGAGGTGAGAGCAAGGTGAGAGCGAGGTGAGAGCGAGGTGAGAGCAAGGTGAGAGCAAGGTGAGAGCGAGGTGAGAGCGAGGTGAGAGCGAGGTGAGAGCGAGGTGAGAGCAAGGTGAGAGCAAGGTGAGAGCGAGGTGAGAGCGAGGTGAGAGCAAGGTGAGAGCGAGGTGAGAACGAGGTGAGAGCGAGGTGAGAGCAAGGTGAGAGCGAGGTGAGAGCGAGGTGAGAGCGAGGTGAGAGCGAGGTGAGAGCGAGGTGAGAGCGAGGTGAGAGCAAGGTGAGAGCGAGGTGGTGAGCGGAGAATGAAGGTGACACGGAACGGAGGTGACTGCAGGGGCAACAGGGGGGATGCGTGCAAGAGAAAGCGAAGCACGTCAGTGAGGGAGGCGTAGGTATGCCCACCCTGGACCCCCTCGTACGGTTAGGCTCGTAGCGCTAAAAGACTGTTCAAAGCTGATACAGAGAGTAGGTATGCCCACCTTGGCTCGCTGGTACAGACTCCACGCTTGGTCCACCAGCCCTGCCCTCGCCTGTGAGTCAATCACCGCACCCCACGCCGCCGCATCCACCCGCAACTCCTCTCCACCGCTCACCACCGTGCCGCCTCTCCCTCCCCGACTCCCACCACCGCTCTCTCTCCCTCCCAACCGCACTCCACTGCTCCCAGCCTCCACAAGCATGTCTTCAAACACGGAGAGGGCGCGGGCAGGGTCAGCATCAGGGGCCTGGCCAAGGGCGGAGATGAGCGCCGTGTACACCTGCACCGTTGGTGCTATGCCTTCCCGCCGCATGCGCGCAAACCACTGCACTGCTGCCTCTGCCCCGCCCCACTCACTCTCTCCCCTTCCCCACTGCATCTCCCCTCTGCTCCGCTCAGCCTCCCCTCTACCTCCCCCTGTCTCCACCCTGCTACTGCTGCTGAAGCTGAAGCTGTTGCTGCTGCCACTGTTGCTCTGTGCTGACATGCCGGTTCCGCTGGTGAGGCTGCTGCTGCCATCACCTGCACCAATGCTCATCGCCCCACTGCTGCCCGCGGTTCTCTCATAAGAGCCAGCAGCACCCTGAGGCAGCACGCCAGCCCCAGCAGCGGCAGCAGCAGCGCCACTAACAGCATCACTGCGAGAACTCCACCTCGCCTGTCCCCGCCCTTTCCACGCGCCCGCCCTGCCACACGCCGCAATGATGGTCGCAAACGTCGCTGCGTTCGGCCGCACGCCCCACACGGCCGCTCCACGGGGGATCGCACCCTCAGAAGCACCCTGAGAGGCGTCAGCAGCCTCCCCAGCAGCGGGTGCAGCAGGGGACGGCGTGCCTTGCAGCAGCCGCTGCTTCCTACCACCTGTACCTCCGCCACACCCCATCTCCCTCAACAATGCCTCTACCGCCCCCATCTGGCCACGGTCACAGTGGGCCTTGACCAGCACGTTCAGCACGGCAGTGTTGCCCGCCACGCCCCGCGCTCTCATCTCCTCTAGCAGCTGCCGCGCTGCCACCACTGCTAACTCATCTATGTTCCCTGCAGCTTCCAGGCCCTCACCGGTTCCCCTCATGGCTACATCAGTGTACCCTGCCGGAACCACCATACTGCGTCTGCTGCTGCTGCTGCCGTTGGTGGTGGTGCTGCTGCTGTTGCTGGGGCTGGTGCTGCTGCCGCTGGTGCTGCTGCTGTGGTCGTTCTGCCTCTCATCCATCACACCTGGACGGTCTAACTCACCCCTGCTGCTGCTACCAGCCAGCACACCAGCACGGCCACTCTCCAGCCCCTGCTGTTCTAGCGCCTCTCGCCTGCCTGCGCCATTAAGACTCCCAGCGCCGCTACGACTTTCTCTGCCTGCACCTGCGTTGCTCGGCCTGTCGGCCGTCCACATGCTCGGCTTCCTCAGAGATGCCACGGCTCCCCGCGACTCAGCACGCCCCGCAGAAACAGCAGCAGCAGTTGCGATAGCGGGAGAGGTGGCGGGTGTGGTGGCGGAGGCAAGGGGAGGTGCTGGGGGCTTGCTGCTGCGGGCAGTGAGGGCAGCTTGCTGCGTTGCAGAGCTAACTGCAGTGGCTCCAGTGGCAGGGGTGGCGGCAGCAGAGGCAGCAGAGGCAGCGGCAGCGCGGGCGAGGATGGGAGCGGGGATGAGGTGGGGTGGCGAGGAGACGAGGGCGTGCATGAGCGTGGCGTATGTGATGTGGTTGGGCGCCGTGTCAGCCCGCTGCTTCATGCGCTCAAACCACTGCCCATTCATGTTGTGGGAGGTGAGGGATAGGTGGAAGTGGGGGGGAGGACTAGGAAGTCAAGGAAACCGGATCTGGCAAGAATGATGTGATCATGGTTGGCCCATGCGAACAGAATACAACAGTCGAGTGAACATAGTCTATCATACACAAATGATCTATATGATATAGCACAAGCAAACAATCCATCACAGACGATACGTCACATACAAGACTCAGCGAGTGGGAGAGGGCGGTATGGTATGGATTTGTGGGGAGGAAGAGGGCGCACCTCAAAGGCTGCTGCGAGGTCTCCAGAGGCGACGAGCCCCTTGATGAGGATGGAGAGCATGCGCACGTTGGGCCCCACCCCCACCCGATGCTTCCCACCCGCCTCTCCCTGCACCGCGCCCTTCTCCTCCCCTTCCACTTCCCCTTCCCTTTCCCCTTCTTGCCCCTCCTGCCCCTGCCCTGCCCCCTGCGCCTCCTCCAGGTCCCACATGGTCTGTACCAGCGCCTGCGCCTCCCCCAACATGCCACACGCCACGTACCCCGCCACCACTGAGTTGAACGACGCTGCGTCTGGCTGCACGCCCTGCGACTGGGGAGTGAGGGAGAGGGGGAGAGGAAGAGAGAGGGTTCAGACAGGGTATGAGGTGGTGCTGTGCGGTGGTGCGCCCGATCATGCCGCATGCGACGTACCCCCCCACCACCGAGTTGAACGATGCTGCGTCTGGCTGCACGCCCTGCGCCTGGAAGACAGGAGTGGGAGGGGGGGAGAAAGGGAGAGGAGGAATCAGAAGTGGGAGTAGGAGGGGGGAAGGGGAGGAGTTAGAAGGGAGGAGATGGTTGCTCATATTGGACGAGACGAGCCAAGCCAATCCCACCCCATCATGCTGCACATGACATACCCTGCCGCCACTGTGTCACGCTGCATGCCCTGAGACTGCAGAGAGGTGGATGTGGGGTGGGGAAGGAGGGGGGGAAGGAGTTAGAAGGGACTAGGTCGCTAGGACGATGCCAACCTAATCCCTATGCCGATGGGATTAGGTCGGTCGGGATTAGCTCCTATGGGACGATGAGCCCCGTCAGTTCACACGCCGCACGCCACATACCAAGCCACCACTGAGTTGAACGACACTGCATGTGGCTGCACGCCCTGCGACTGGAAGAAGGTGGATGGCAGGTGGGGGAAGGGGAGGAGTAAGAATTGAGAGGGTTGGTCGGTTGCTCCTATGTGCACGGCATGGCACGTACCCCCCCACAACTGAGTTGATATTGAAGCTGATGGCGTCGGGGGTCACTCCCTCCCCTTGATGGCGATGCCTCAACCCGTGCTGCTATGCTGTTCTGACGCCACTCACCACCATGCGTCTCAGAAGCTTATGCGCGCGTTCAGGCATGCCTGTCTGTGCTGCGCGCCCCTTGATGAGGATGTTGAAGCTGCAGGTACCAGAGGTCACTCCCTCCCCTACCCAATGCCCCCCCCCTTGCACACCCTCCCCTGCGCACTCCATGCCAATCCACACTCACCAGCATGTGTCTCAGCAGTTCGTGCGCCCTCTCGGGCATGCCCTGTGCCGCGCGTCCCTTGATCAGAATGTTGAAGCTGATGGCGTCGGGGGACACGCCCGCCCCCGCCATGCCCTCCCCCAGCAGCCGCTCCGCCAATGGGAGGTCGCCAGCTGTCACCGCCGCGTTGATCGCCGCGTTGAAGGCTGCTGTGTCCGGACGCATGTGGGAGGCGCTCTGGGGGGGAAGTGGGGGGATAGGAGGCGCATGGGGGGAGTGTAGAAGGGGGAATAGGGGGAATAGGGGGAAATGGGGAGGGAGGGAGAAGGGTGGGGGGAGGGGGCGCGAGTGCGTGCAAGGAATGGGTGTGGGCATGTGTGGGGAATGGGTGAGAGAATGTGTGGGGATCGGGTGAGGGAAGTTTGCCAGGGAGCAACGCACCTTGGCAGCAGCGACATCGCAACAGTCCCTGAAGAGCCTCACGGCGGCGGCAGCGAGCGCGGGGTCGCGCCCCATGCGGCTCACCACGGCGCTCCACACCGCCACGCGCGGAAGGTGCCCCTCGCGCAGCATCTGCGCCAGGAGCTCCGCTGATGGGCGGACGGATGGGGAGGGGAAGTAATGGGGAAGAGGAGGGGAGGTTGAGGGGGAAGAGGCGGGAACATGGCATGGCGACTGAACACCACGGTGCTCCACCGTGGAAAGGATTCACGGTGATGAGGGAGGAAGCGAGCTTGCCGCACAGCATGCACAGAACCAAGTGGAAGAGGGACGCCACCAGGCAGGTGCTCACCTGCGTCAGCCGCAGAACGCTGATACCATGTAACCGGGAATCATAACGCTGTAACCACATACGGGTGCTCACCTGCGTCAGCCGCACAGCCACTGCGCGCCGCTGCCATCACAGCGAGCCCGAAGGCGTCTTCATCCACCTGCACCTCTCTGAACACCTCTCCACTTCCTCCAGCACCACTCCCCACCGCACTCGACCACTGCTGCTCCCACGCCCCCCCTCTCTCCGCCTGCCCATCTCTGCCCGTCTGTCCGCCCGTCTGCGCGCGGGACACCTCGTCGATCAGCCGCTTCGCCTTGCGCCACTGCCCGCGGAGGCTAAGTTGCGCCACCGCGCGGCTCCAGCAGCGGCTACCCGCCCACCGCCCCGCCTGCCGCTCCCGCCACAGCAGCCTCACGGCGTCGTCCGTGCGCCGCTCCGCCAGCGCGCGCGCAATCTCCGCCTCCACCTCCTCCGCCACGCGCTCCAGCGCGCGCTGCTGCGCCCACACCTCCGCCTGTACCGGGGAGGGCAGAGGTGCGCGCTGGCGCTGGCGCGGGCGCTGCGCGGGCATATTGGCGGCGGCCGCCATAACGGACGACAACGAGGGAAGCTCATCTGCGCTCCCGCGGAATGCGCTCTGCTCGTTCCCCCCACTCTCGCCCCTTCCCCTCGCACTACCCCTTCTACCACTATCCCCGCTGCTCCTCTCCCCAGGCCCCCTCCGCGCGCCATCTGCTTCCCCGCGACCTTCCGACGCGGGGGGGTTCCGCGCGCCTGGCGGATCTGCGCGGCTGGCGCGTGGCGGATCTGGCTCTCCGAGCTGCAGGGCGCGCAGCTCGTCGCTGTAATCCGGGCGGCGACTCAGCGGAACCGTCCTCCCGCGCGCCTTCTCGGATCTTTCCTGCCACTCCGCCTGCTTTCGCTGCTGCCGCTCCTGCTGCCGCTGCTGCTGCCGTTGCTGCTGCCGCTGTTGCCGCGACTGTCCCTGTCGTCCCCTTGTCCCCCTCTCCCCAGCGCCGTCGCCGAGACTGCTGTCGCGGCGAGGGTCGAAGGAGTCGGGGAAAGGGGAGAGGGGGAAGGGGGAGGCGGAGCAGGTAACCCGCGCAGAGAATCGGCGGGAAATGCTGGCGGAAAGCGTGGTGGCGGAAGTCATGACGTGCGCCGTGGGCGGAAGTGGAACCGCGAGGTGTGAAACAAGGGGATTCGCGAGTTGCGTGAGGGAAAACGGATCTGCTCGGGACATCCCGTTTCGGCGCACTCTTTGAAACCTCCTGCTTCTACAGTAACCAAGCTCGAGGGAAATTAGGGTGAGTGTTCCTATGTACGGTTAAGACTGTTAAGATTCGATCCAAAACGGTAACATCTGGTGCGCTGGTGTAACAGACCCTGACATGGCGCGAGCTGAATGTGAGGGCGATGGCAGTGCAGAGAGAGTGGTTGGCGGCGCGGAAACATGTCGATCTCGCTACAAGACGAAAGGGATGGCGTCGACGGAGCGTCGAACGAACACGCTGTTGCCACGGTGGCCGAACGCGTGGCACGTGATGGGAGCGGTAAGTTGAGCTGGCAGGCGGAAAGTTCAATGAGCCATAATCACCATCAGGTGCAACTCCCTGGATCACTCGGTAAATAAAAATGCTTTGATAAGAGAAGATGAACTTGCATATTGCAAGCAATATAAAATTATCCACTCTAACGCGATCGACACCAACCTCTTCTTCCGTGACAATGACCATCTCGAGCTCGCCGCCATGGCCGCTGGCTGGTAGCCTGAGAGCCCCCTTCGTGAAGGTTTCTTATCAATTAATGTCAATTTCACCTGCATTGTAACCATTATAACTCCACGAAGAAGTCCATATATTTCAAGGGTGTTAGAGTGAGGACCTTGGATAGGATAGGAATGCCTTAGAAGAGTCTTGGTAGCGGAAGTCTTTTTTTAGGAACTCAGATCATAATATGTGGATGACCAAGTTTATTAAAACAAATATTACACACATAATAAATAGTTCCTAGCTAGCCATGTACTCTGAGGGGTACATTCCCTTATTCTAACTCCTTTACATGCATTTCTACAGTGAGTCTGACTGTTGCACTACTTTCTTGTTACCGAGTCGCTGCATGTAACATGTACATACGGTTATGCCTGTTGCCATTCCTCGATGGTAAGTCAATCGTCAGTCCAGATGGTCAACAGTCGCGACAGTTGACTCTTGCGATTGTTGACCTTCCTGCCCTTGATATAGGCTGATCCGACACTGCTGCTAGCGCTGCTTCGATAGTGGCGGGTGCGATACTGCTGCACCTACGGGAATGCTAAGTGTAATTCCCTTCATACTCCAACACTCCCCTTCATTCCTGGAGGTGCCCCACGTGGCTCTTTCGGACGACTCTGCACAGGTCCGAGCAGTGCTGGAACTTCTGACGTGGCAGTTTCTTCGTCAGAAAATCAGCTGCCATCTCACCAGTCGGGCAGTAGGTGAACTGGACCTTCCCTTTGTCGATTTCGTCCTTGACGAAGAAGTAACGCATGGCGATGTGTTTCGTGCGGTTGACGAAGCCTGGCTTGTTGCGATTTTGGTCGCACTTTGGTTGTCGCAGAGTAACTTGAATGACCCGTTCATCGCCGTCTTCGTTTCCTGTAGGAGCTCCGTGAGGTAGAGCCCTTCGCGAACTGTTGCGCTTGCTACGATGAATTCTGCTTCTGCTGACGAGAGGGCGATAAGTTCCTGCTTCTGTGAGTTCCAGGAGATGGTTCCTGTGGGTTCAAGTTTGAAAATGAAGCCTGTGCGGGACCTCCTGTTATCTGCGTCCCCAGCGTGATCAGCGTCCACGTAGCCAGTAAGCTGTAGAGTAGCCGTTAGGTTCGCGGTGTAGATGAGGCCGACGTCGGGCGTAGAGATGAAGTACTGTAAGGCGCGGCGCAGGTCTGCCAGGTTCTCCCCTTCAGGTCGGCGCAGGTACTGGCCGAGCTGGCTGGCGATGTAGGATAAGTCCGAGCGGCATGTGACGGCGGCGAACAGTAGACACCTGAGCTGCTGCTGGTAGAGGCGGTGATCGGCCAGTGAGAGCGGGGTAGTGTCGGGCTCGTGGTTTGGCGGAGGAGTGCGGAATGGGGTAGTGATGCCGACGGGAGCGATGCAGAACTTCTTAGCGAGTGTTTCGGCGTATTTCGCGGCGGAGAGGTGGATCGTGTCAGCGGTCTAGGTGACGTTGAGGCCGAGGAATTGGGTGACCTCATGGTCGATGGTTACTTCCAGCTTCTCCTGGATGTCGCGTTCGAAGCGATCGAGCAGTTCCGCGTCGTCTCTGGTGTAGAGGAGATCATCCACGTAGGCGACGAGCAGGATGAAGTGGCCGCGGGATTCGAGGCGGTACATCCCCTGATCGTGAGGGAGCTGCTGGAATCCGAGCTCGATGAGCACGGTGTGAAGGTACTGCTGCCACAGGCGTGGCGCCTGCTTGATGCTGTACAGGGATTTTTGGAGGAGGCAGATGGCGTCACCGTCTTCTTCGAAGGCGTGCGGCTGTTCGACGTAGATGATGGCGTCGACGATCGCGTAGAGGAATACGTTGGAGACGTCGATCTTGCGGAGGGGGCGCTGTTTCACGACAAAAATGCAGAGGAGAATCCGCACAGAGGTATGGCGGCCGATAGGTGCGAATTTCTGGTCGTAGTCCACGAACTGTGTCTGCTCGAATCCGCGGACCACCCAACGCGCCTTGTATTTGTCGATAGTCCCGTCCGCGAGGGTCTTGATCCTGAAAACCCATTTTCCTGTGAGAAATTTCCTCCCCTTTGCGTGTCGTCGTGGTACCAGCTTCCAGGTGCCACGGCGCTAAAGTGCAGCGACTTCTGCGGCCATGGCGACTCTCCACTTCTCAGCATCGGGCCCGCCCTGAGCCTGGCGAACGGTCGAGCCGGGTTTTCGTCCATGGGTGAGTGCATTTCTGCACTTGCATAATCGTGCTGTGCCTGTACTTCTTCATGTGGATCGATTGCAGTTGGGGAAAATGTAGGTGTGCCGAACTGCCCCGTAACGGGGACGAAGGGTGCCTCATCCTCGGTGGCCTTGTCTGGCGGTTCTCCTGCCACGTTAACGTCGTCCTCGTCATTGGCATAGCTGTGCTGTCCCTGAAAAATGTTGTCCGGTGCGTTCTGTGCAGTGCGGTGTTGGCGGTACAGTGGCAGGGTCAGCCTTTCGTAGAAGATGCAGTCACGTGAACGCGTGAGCTGGTGGGTGGCGAAGTCCAAAATTGTCCAGGCGTGGTATTCGGATTCGATTCCGAGGTGGATGCCCCAGCGGGCGCGGTCTTCAAATTTTCCAGTCCGGGCAGTGTGGGGGCGTTACTGTACCATGCACCCGAAGACCCGCAGCATGCGTGTGTCAGGGTGCTTTCCGGTCCACTCCTTGAAGAGTGAGTTGTTGTTGGGCAGTGCTTTCGAGGAGAGCATGTTGTGCAGCCGGACTGCATGTGCCATTGCGAAGGGCCAGTATTTGGTTGGCACAGCTGACTGCTTCATGAGGGCTCGCATTTTTGTCGCGAGGCTCCGGTTGGTTTGCTCGGCCAATCCCTGCTGTTTGTGAGCGTAGGGGAGGGAAATCATCCTCTTGATTCCCTTCTGCTTGCAGAGGGTTTTGAATTCCTCCGTCTGATACTCTAGGGCTCCGTCCATCTGAAAAGCCTTCAGCTTCTGTCCGTCGCTCTGTGTCTCTGCCATGTTTACCCATACCTCGAAGCATTGGTAGGCGAGATGGCGGTTGCTGACGTTTACGGCCCACACGAAGCGAGTGCCGGCGTCGATGAAGGTAAGTGTGTACTGCTCCCCTCCAACTCCTTTCGCCGTGAGCACCAGGAAGTCGCTGTAGACTTTCTCGAGCGGCTTGTAGCGTTCGGCTCCAGGGATTTTCTCGGTGAAGGGCGTGTGACGCAGCGCGGCTGCTGGACAGACGGTGCAGTTGGGTAAGTCAGTTCTTGGCTTGAGTATTTTTCCATCTGGCAGCAACAGTGCGTCTGCCGCAAAGACGTTTGCGTTGATGCAGTTGTTGAGCACTTCAATTGATGGGTGCCCGAAGCGCTGGTGCCAGATGTCTCCGTCGGCACGATATCCCTTAGTGCGCGCGTAAAGCTCCTTCTCCCGTGCTAATATTGCTTCTGCGGTTTCTGTCCCGACTTGTTCCGCAGGTTCGTCGGGCATGGTAACTTGGACTGCTGCTGCTTGGAGTATTGTGCCGTGGTATGTTCCGCTGCTGTCGCCGATGGTGGAAGTCTCGGTTGTGACTGGAAGCTCTAGTGGTCCTTCGGGAGGCAGCAGTGAGACGCGTGGACGGCGATCCTCTGGCTGCGTGATCTCTCCTTCTTCGAAGTCAGTGTTGCCTATCGCCGCTCCCCTTGTCTCGATGCGGAGGTAATCCCTCCCGTCCGTTGTGATCGGAAGGAGGTGAGGGCCGTACTCCGTCAGCGATTCTTCTTCTTCTGCTTCTGGTGGTTCATAAATGACTTCTGGTTCTTCTGCTGCTTCTGCTTCCTCTGCTGCAGGTTCTTCGGCGATGTTTCCCCATCCAGTTTCAGCCGCAATGGCTTCTCCCAGCGCGGTGTTTTCCATCACCCAGCGAACGTCCACAGCGTCCTAGCCTTCAGTGGTGTTCCAGCCGGTAGGGTGTTAAACGCGAGGCCAAATTGCTCTCGCGAATCCTCCGACTTCCGTGTTTGTCGTTTCCGTTGTTGCAGCTGCCGTTTCTGATGTGATTTCTTTTCCTTCTTCCACCTCTTGTGGTCCAGTGTCCGCGGGATTCGTGGTCGAGGCGACGGGTACGGCAAGTGCGCGGAACGTTCCGTCGAGGCCGGGCTGTTGGTAGTCGGTTTCTTCGGGATGGCTCCACCTCGGCGGTGATGGGTGACTGGGTGGATAAAGGACGAGGATGTGTTGGTTGTCGCCGGAGGTCTTGGGCGACTCAAAGTCGAGCACGAATACTCCTTCGATGCTTGTCGCCTTTCCGATGAAGATTCCGTCGTATATTAAGTGGAGTTCGTTTTCGGTTGCTTGCAGGCCGACTCCGCACTTCATCAGCTAGTCAAGGGACAGAAGGTTGTACTGGAGCTCGGGCACAACGAGGACTTCGCTGATGTGGATGCAGTAGCCAGTGTTATGTGATTCCAGTTGGATCTGACCGCGGCTTCTAGCGTAGATGGTTTGGCTATTGGCGACGGTGATCTCCACCTCATTGAAGAGTGCTTCGCTGTTGAGGATGAAGACGCTTGACGACACCATGTGTTGGCCGCAGCTACTGTCCAGGTACCATTTGTTAACTTCTTTCCTTGCCTTCGCGAGATTGGCGAGCTTCGGAGTGATGTGATGCTCCATGTCGTGCTCGTTCTCGTAGTCGTAGTAACATCCTTCTTCGTCGTATGCGATTCGTGCAGGTGGTGACTCCTGAATCCACTGCGGCGCTTCCCAGTCAAACTGCATCCGTCCGACCGTCAGCTCGTCGTAGGTTGGATCGTTCTCTTCTTCTTCTTCGACCGATCCTTCGGGCCGCTCCTGAGGTGGGTCTGCGAACATATATTCCCAGCTACGGAAGAAGCGGTAATGGCGGTTTGGGCGAGGTGGTCCTCGACGCACCATGCAGGTTAAAACCTTGCTTTTGCCCTTGTCGTTTGTGTTTGCAGAAATACGTCCCGGCGTTTGAGACGTGCTAGCGACGGCTGGTGAAGACACTGTCTGGTTGCATGCTGGAGTTCCTCCTTGCTGGTGAGTTGCGGCACCCTTTTGGTTGTTGTTGTTGCCGTTCAGCTTCCAGCAATCTTGAATCGTGTGTCCTGTCTTCTTGCAGTACTTGCAAAAGAGTATTTTCTTGTCCAGTGGCACTTGCGCGTAGAAGGCAATCTTCTCATTGTTGCCTCTTTCGTTGTACAGATCGATCTATTTCTGTTCGGAAAGGAGCGTGGAACAGAGGGCAGTTTCGCTGAGGGTGCCTTGCGTGCGAAGGAGCGACTTGCATTGGCGCCATTCCGGGCTCAGACCAGCGAGGATGATGGTGACGAACATATCGTCAGGGAAGTTGCCGCCGCTCTTCCTGAATTGGTCTCTCAGGTTTCTGCAGCGGTTGATGTATGGTCTGGCCTTTTCGCCGCGGAACATCTTGACATTGTTCAGCTGGTTGAGCAGGCGACTAAGTGTCACCGAGTCCGTTGCCATGTGGCAGGTGCGCAGGTGTTCCCAGGACTGTAGCGCGGGCGCCCACTCGTTTTTGAAGGGGCGGATGCTCAGCTGTTCTTCGGGCGACAGGTTTCGATCAAGACGGTGAAGGCCAGAAGTGATTCGTTGTAGTACTGAGTCTTCTCCTGAGGTGAGCCGTTAGTCGGAAATGCGTACGACCCGTCGTAATACATCCAGATCTGAGCGCCTTGAGCTAGTAGCTCGAATTCGAAGCTCCATGTGTAGAAGTCTTGTCCGTCGAACGGCTTTGTTGTCCTGAGCTTCGATGTTGATAAAAACTTGCTCTGCATTGACGCCATTGCTTCGTAATGCGTCTGTTGTGCTTGTGCAGATCCTTGGGGCCCGCGGTTGTCAAAGGTGAAGGATCGTTCAGATCCAGCTCCTTGAGGATCGGGAGGTCCTCGGGCGTAACTAGAGCCATCAATGCTCATTGGCTGATGGCTCTCCAAGGCGCTGATGCGGGAGATCAGCTGCTCCAGGAGTGCTGTATCCACGGTCGTTGTGGTAGAAGCGACATTGGTGGACGGTTGTGCTGGATTCTCTCCATTCTCTCCGCAATCGGCGCCCGGCATGATGTTGCCCTTGTTGTATGATTAAGTTATGAACAAAGCTTGTTTTGAAGCCCCTTTAGCAGTTCCTATAATCCAAACTAGCTCTCATACCATGTTAGAGTGAGGACCTTGGATTGGATAAGAATGCCTTAGAAGAGTCTTGGTAGCGGAAGTCTTGTTGTAGAAACTCATATCATAGTGAATGTAGATGACCAAGTTGATTAAAACAAAGATTACACACATAATAAATAGTTCCTAGCTAGCCATGTAGTATGAGGGGTACATTCCCTTATTCTAACTGCTTTACAGGCATTTCTACAGTGACTCTGACTGTTGCACTACTTTCTTGTTACCGAGTCGCTGCATGTAACCTGTACATACGGTTACGCCTGTTGCCATTCCTCGATGGTAAGTCAATCGTCGGTCCAGATGGTCAACAGTCGCGACAGTTGACTCTTGCGACTGTTGACCTTCCTGCCCTTGATATAGGCTGATCCGACACTGCTGCTAGCGCTGCTTCGATAGTGGCGGGTGCGATACTGCTGCACCTACGGGAATTCTAAGTGTAATTCCCTTCATACTCCAACAAAGGGTTCATCAGGCGAACGTTATATGGTCTTCACTTAGGAGTTTGCTGCTGGTTTCACAATCAAAGCCCAAGACCACCACATTTTTTCCAAGGCTATCTGCTGTCACAAAATCGGCGACATTATCTAAGGGCATGTTCCTGCGGCCCCTTATCAGGGCCTCCTCTTATCAGCTTCGCTTATTTGTTGAATGCACGTTATAGAACGCCCCTTGTCAGGCTAGTACCGAGAATCGCATGAATGAAATTGATCCCACGAGGTCGCTCACTCACGTGGCCGCAACTGTGCACGGCTAGAGTAGACGCGCAATCGTCTGTGCGTGGAACACGCTCGTTACCCTAACTCTCAAAGTAAAAATGCAACGGAATAGTGAACTAGAAACAGGATGGGGTACAAATATGCAAACCTAAAAGTTGTACCCCCTAGAAGGCACCTCACTACAGCCTATATCACACATTATATATTTGACACACCCCCATAGGCTAAGTGAGGGGCATCAAAGCGAGCAGAGGGAATAAACGGTCACAAGACCAGTCAATGCAAGAAACAAAGCAAGCTCAGGGTGGATCTCAAGGACACCACACAAATTCCGAGCACAAGCAAGCGGCCACAAGGCCAGTTATGGGTTCACTAGGATATATATAGCAAACTACAACAAGCAGAGCAAACAACAAGTCTACAGCAACCGATGGCCTACCTCAACAAGCCCCAACTGCACACAGAACCGGTGGTGGTCACCAGGCGCCAAGGCCTTGGTGAAGACGTCGGCAATGTTGGCCTATGAGGTCACAAAGTCCAAGCGTGCCTGGCCGCGTCGCTGCAACTCTCGCAGGAGGAAGTACCTCACGTCAATATGCTTCACTCTGCTCTCCAATCGAGGCTCTTGACACAGGAGGATCATGGCCTTGTTGTCAGCGTACAAGGTCGGTGCAGAGCGAGGCCGCTCACCAAGGTCGGCGAGCAAGAAGGTCAACCAGCGAAGCTCCTGTGCCGCCATGGCACCAGCGTAGATCACTGCCTCTGCACTGGACGAAGCCACAGACGACGACCGTGTAGACCTCCACGACACAGCACCAGCACCCAGACTGAAGCAGTCACCCTGAGTCGAGCGCTGAGTCTCCACGTCGTCAGCGTAGGAAGAGCCACAGTGACCGGTCAACACAACTGGTTGTGTCCCTCCAAGCACAAGCCCCATGCCTGATGTAGTCGCCAGGTACTTCGCCACCCTCACAACAGCTGTCCAGTGAACTGGACGGTGTCTCTCAGTCGCAACAAAGCGAGAGAGGACGCTGAGGGGAAAGGCGAGGTCCGATCGAGTACAAGTCATCAGGTACATGAGGCAGCCCACAAGCTCTGCGTAGGGGCCACTAGACTCAAAGGGCTCGTCGGGAAAAGGGCCAGTGAGTCGGTGGTCAACGGCAAGAGGAGTGGGCTGTGTGGTGGAGAAATGAAACCCGAACCGCCGAAGGACCTGCTGCACCATGTGTGACTGAGTCAGTGTGATGGTGCAAGCGGCTCTGTCCCTGGTGATCTGCAGGCTAAGGTAGCACTGCAGTTCACTGAGGTCAGTGCACTTGTGTCTCTTCTGCAGTTTGGATTTCACCTCAGTCAGAGCTGCCCTGTCTGCTGTAGCAAAGACCAAGTCGTCGACGTACACTAGTATAAAGAAAGGAGTGGAACCGGTGCGAACAAACAGCGACGGGTCGGCAGACGAAGGACGAAACCCAAGGTCACGAAGCGTGGAGCGAAGAGTGTCGTGCCACTCACGAGGCGACTGGCGGAGACCGTAGACTGGCCGCCTAAGGCTCCACTGGGTCCCAGGTGGGAAGGTGTCAGTGAAGCCAGGAGGACGGCGAAGCCAGATCTCTTCGTGTAGGCGGCCCTGGAGAAACGCTGTGGAGAAGTCGAGGGAGTGCAGCTCGTAGTCTTGCTGTGCTGCTAGTGCAGTAACACCCAAAGAGTAGTCATCTTCGGGGTCGGGGCGAAGGTCTGGAAGAAGTCAACTCCCTCATGCTGACTGAAACCCCTAGCCACGTAGCGCGCCTTGAACACAGGCGGTGAACCAGGCGGCCGCTTCACCTTGAAGAGCCACATGTCATCGACAATGTTCGCCCTGGGAGGGGGAACTGCGTCGACGTATGTGCATGTGGATCTCCAAGACGCTAGCTCTGCATCCATGGCCGCTTTCCACTGAGAGGCCCACTCCCCTGACACTGCCTCACGGTACGTGCGAGGTGTCAGTATGTCAAGGGCGTCGGGGTCTCCCTCAAGGGAAAGCAACATGGCGCAGAGAGAGGGGGAAGCGGCTGCTAAGAACTCCAGCTCAAACTGCCTGTCCTCTAGGACGTCACAGCCAAGGGCAGACTCACCCCCGAGGGACAGAGAACGGGGTGGTGGAGCAGCCACCACGCGCGTGGTGTAGTCAAGACGGCGGGTGGAAGCAAAGTCAGCGACAACGGCAGTAAGAGCCGAGACAGACGACGGAGAGGCACGAGGGTCGGTGACAAGAGAGGCGAGAACACGAGCGACAACAGGGCGAGCAACACGGTAGTAGTCAGTGATAGGGTGAGAGGAAACGGTGAAAGACGACGCAGGAGGTGAGGGGAGAACAGACACAGGCAGAGAACGACGAGGAGGAGAACGAAACAAGACGGTGCGGGGGTCGGCAAGCGGAGACGAGGGCCGAGCACGCGGAGGTCAACGACTGGTCCAGTTGTGCGGGACAACAGGAGGAGACGACTGTGACTGAGGAGGAGAGAAAACAGCCGGAGCCGAGTCCGGAGGAGGAAGGAAGGAAGACCAAGGGCCCGAAGGCCGCTCACTGGAGGGAACAGCTGCTGCAAAAGCGACGGCTGTTGCTGCCGCTGCTGCTGCTGCTGCTCCTGGTCCAATTGCTACAACTCCTGCCTCTCCCGTGCCATCTGCTCCTGTTCCTCACGCTCAAGTCGGCAAATGGCCTGGAAACGGGTGTCGTGGCGGTGGGGAGGCGCAGTGGGCGACGCAGTAGGGGAGCCTCCAACTCCTGTCTCCTCAGTACCAACTCCTACAGCGCCATCACCTCCTGCTCCAGCACCCCCCGAACTAGCACCGTCAGTGCCAGCACCTCCAACTCCAGCACCCCCAGAACTAGCACCGCCAGTGCCACCACCTCCAGCTCTAGCACCCCCAGAACTAGCACCTCCAGTGCCAGAACCTCCAGCTCCAGCACCCCTCGAACGAGCACCCCCAGACCGAGTAGCGCTAGTGGCCGCACCTCCAGCTCCAACACCAACCGAGTCCACAGTAACCTTTCGTGAAAGTGCCGAAGGCTGCTGAGGAGACTGTGAGGAGGACTGCAGGGAGGGAGACACTACCTGACGCGCGACCGAGGGTAGAGGGGTCGCGTTAGACACACCTGACGGGGCAGGACCAGGGGGGGGTGGGGGTACCGGAGGAGCGGGAGCAGGGGGGAGAGAGGGTGCGAGGAAGAGGGGGGGAGGGGGAACCGGGAGACCTCGAAAGGGGTACCGGGTATAGTAGGACACTAACTCGTCAAACCGGACGTCACGAGAGTCTAGAAACTGGTAAAAGGAGTAGTCGGGAGAGCCAACTGGGAAACCAAGGAAGACACAGGGGATGGCGCGAGCCGAGAGCTTGTCCGCAGAGGTGTCGCGGACAAGCGCAAGGCAGCCCCAGACGTGAAAGGCCGACCCAACACCAGGGGACCCAGTCCAAAGACTGGTCGGTGAAACCTCTGGCCGCGAGACACGCGGCTGGAGGTTCAGCTGGTGCGCGGCGTAGCGCAGTGCGTAGGGCGATAGAAAATGGGGCGCACGGGCATGGATCATGGACGTGCGGGCGATGTCCACCAGGCCAATGCGGTGCTCAGCAACCCCATTTTGTTGTGGGGACTCCGGCAGCGACCAGGACTGTCTGATGCCCTGCTCGCCGCAGAACCCGGCAAGGACGCCGGAGCGAAACTCACCCCCACGGTCAGAGTGGAGACAACGGACAAGACTACCACGAGTGCCCTCAGTGGCCAGAAGCCACCGGATCAGCGTAGAAGTCACCGAACTTCTTCGCGAGAGGAAACACCGTGGTATACCTGGAGTAGTCGTCAACGACCACTAGAAAGTAGCGCTCCCTCCGAGCGTAGGGGCTGGGCCCTAGACGTCCAGGTGGAGATTCTGGAAGGGAGCAGTGGCCGGACGAAGGGAGGAGGAGTGCGGAGTGGCGCGCAGGCGGCCGGCGACGCAAGGAGTGCAAGGTGGAGCAAGCGAGGGAGGGAGCGACGGAAAGACGCGCGGGAGACCTGAGACAAGACTGTGACTGGCCATGCTGCGGAGGTGGGGGAGCGAGAGGTGGCCAAGGCGGTGGTGCCACAAGACGGTCGGGTGGGCTAGGGACCGACAAGAGCAAGACGCAGCAACTAGACCGGACACATCAACCTGACCGGACACAGCAACCTGTGGGGACACAGTAACCTGACCGGACTCTGCTACCGGGGGGGACGAAGCAACCTGACCAGACGCAGCTACCTGCGGGGGCGGAGTGTGCAGGACGAAGAGACCTGAGTGGGGCTCTCTGGTGAACGTGGCAAGAACTGCCCCGGTGGAAGAGTCCGTACAGATCGCAGTCCTCCCGTGCGCAGGAAACGTGACTGTGATCCCCCAGTCCTGAAGGTATCCAACACCCACCAAGTTCCGAGAGAATGAGGGGATGTAGAGACCAGTGAGGAAACAAAAGGGGACGGCTGGGCACGGGAGAGTGGTCGAGCTGCGAGCAACTGCTTGTCCTGAAGTAGGATCAGCCAGGGCAATTGGGACTAGAGCCGAAAGAGGTGTGACAATGGTGTGGTCGCGGAAGAAGCACAGAGACGCGCCGGATTCCAGCGTGAAGGAGAGCGACGCTACAGCAGTTGTCACGGCTGGGCGAGTGACTACACAAGCACCTACACTAAAGCACAAGTACCTACACTAGCAGACAAAGGTCCTAAGCTAGGTACACGCAAGCCAAGAGATCCATACGTGATAGAATAAACAGCATCCATAGACATATCAAACACAGGGTAACCACTACGAAACCGACCGGGCCGGATCGGGGGAGCCGACTCAAGCCCAAAACGCTCACGGTAAAGGTCGCCGAGGTGGCTGTACCAGCGCTGTGCAGAGTGGTCAGGACGCCAGCAGGTAGTGCTAGTACTAGGGCTGGTCAGGATCCGGTACTGGCAGGTGAAACTAGGCGAGGAACGGCTGGAGCACGGAGCAAACTGAGCCAGAAGCGCCAGGTGAAACTAGGCGACGAACGGCCGGAGCACGGAGCAAACTGAGCTAGGAGCGCCAGGTGAAACTAGGCGACGGGCTAAGGCGCGGGCCTGGGCGACGGGCTAGGGCGCGGGCCCGGGCGACGGGCTAGGGCGTGGGCCTGGGCGACGGGCTAGGGCGCGGGCCTGGGCGACGGGCTAGGGCGCGGGCCCGGGCGACGTGCTAGGGCGCGGGCCTAGGCGACGGGATAGGGGCGCGGAGGGCGCTAGGCGCGGAGGTCCGCAACGGCGCGGGCTAGGGGCACGGAGGGCGCTAAGGCGCGCGGGCCGAAAACATGGGCTAGGGGCGCGGAGGGCGCTGACGCGCGGAGGAGGAGAGCACTAGGGCACGGAGAGGGCGCGGAGGGCACGGAGGCTAAGGCGCGGAGGGTGCGGAGGGCGCGGAGGGCGCGGAGGGTGCGGAGGGCGCGGAGGTGCACTAGAGAGGGCGCAGGCTAGGAAGTAACGAGGAACTAACCTACTCGTGATACCATCTCAAAGTAGGAATGCAACGGAATAGTGAACTAGAAACAAGATGGGGTACAAATATGCAAACCTAAAAGTTGTACCCTCTAGAAGGCACCTCACTACAGCCTATATCACACATTATATATTTGACACTAACCTGCGCACGACCTGTCAAGAAGTGAAGTGTGGATGGATAAGGGTTGTGAGTACAAGTAGGAAACCCTAAGGGGTTGTACTCACTAGAGTATGCCCCAATACAGCCTAGAGCAGACAATTATAGATTGACACACCCCCATAGGCAAAGTGGGGGATAACAAACACAACGAACGGTCACAATACCAGTCAAGCAAGAGAGCAAAGCAAATCAAAGCTCAGGGTGGATCTCAAGATCACCACGCATTCTGAGCACAAGCAAGCGGCCACAAGGCCAGTTCACATGCAGAGTTTATAATAGCAAGAGCAGTACACTGATCACAACCTAGCAAGTGTAAGCATGCAGGTATACTCATATATATTAGTGTACAACAAGAGCAATATCAAGAGACAAGCAAGTGAGGCAGAGTGGGCACAAGCCCAAGAGCAGTGCAGAAACGCTGATGATCACTAGACCCAAGGGTCTTGGTGAAAACATCAGCAGTGTTGGCCCGTGTGGCCACGTAAGCAAGACGAAGTTGACCACGCTGCTGCAGCTCTCGCGTGAGGAAGTAACAGAGAGCAATGTGCTTCGTTGTGTGCTCTAGTCTCCGGTCCTGACACAAGGCAATCATGGCCTTGTTGTCGACGTACAGAACTGGAGGAGAACAAGGCCGCTCACCCAAGTCGATCAGTAGGTAGGTCAGCCAGCGGAGCTTCTGAGCAGCCATAGCCCCAGCGTAAATCTCGGCCTCGCAGCTGGAACAAAGTACAGAAGACGAGCGAGTGGACCTCCACGAGACAGAACCAGCGCCCAGGCTGAAGCTGTATCCCTGTGTAGACCGGTGAGTAGTCTGGTCGTCAGCCCAAGAAGCGTCGGAGTGGCCGGTGAGAACAACTAAACCCTGTCCTCCAAGCACAAGCCCCATGCCCGATGTACTGCACAAGTAACGCAGTACCCTCTTCGCAGCATCCTGGTGCACCTTTCGGTGCCTACCGGGAGCCACGGAGCGAGCCAAGAGGCTGAGAGGGTACGCGAGGTCAGGTTGTGTGCACGTCATCAGGTACATGAGGCAACCCACAAGCTATGGGTACGGACCACTCGGCTCTACGGACTCGTCCGAAGGTGGAGCTGAGAGTGAGTGGCCGGTAGACAGAGGAGTGGGCTGTGGCCAGGACCACGTGATGTCGAAGCGCTGAAGGACCTGCTGCACCATGTGTGACTGAGTGAGGGTGATGGTGCGGCGTGCTCTGTACCGGGTGATCTGCAAGCCAAGATAGCTCCGCAACTCACCCAGGTCAGTGCAGGTGTGTCTCTCCAGCAACTCCGCCTTCACCAAGGCCAGAGCCTCAGTGTCAGCAGTAGCAAAGACCAAGTCGTCGACGTACACAAGAACGTAGAACGGCGGCAAAGAAGTGTTTGTACGCAAAAACAGCGAAGGGTCAGCAATCGAGGGGGCGAAGCCAAGAGCCGCAAGTGTAGTCCTCAGTGTGTCGTGCCACTCACGGGGCGCCTGTCGCAGGCCGTAGACTGGTCGCCGAAGACTCCACTGGGTACCCTCAGGAAACGACCCAGTGAAGCCACGTGGACGGCGCAACCAGATAGCCTCGTGAAGGCTGCCCTGCAGGAAGGCTGTCGAGAAGTCGAGGGAGTGCAGCTCGCAACGTGCTGTGCTGCAACGTGCAGTAGCACCCGAAGAGTGGTCATCTTCGGGGTGGGGGAAAAGGTCTGGAAGAAGTCGACCCCCTCACGCTGACTGAAGCCTCGTGCCACGTAGCGCGCCTTGAAGACAGGCGGAGAACCTGGCAGCCGCTTCACCCTGAAAATCCACATGCCATCGACTATGTTCGCCCCAGGTGGGTGAACCTCGTCGACGTAGGTGCCTGTGGACTTCCAGGAAGCCATCTCTGCGTCCATGACTATCTGCCACTGAGAGGAGTACGAACCCGTGATCGCCTCTGCGTAAGTGCGCGGGGTTGGGATGTCTTATGCATCCGGGTCTCCCTCAGGGAAAAGTAGCGTGAACACGAGATGAGGTGCAGCGGCCGCTAGGCGAACCCGTGATCGCCTCTGCGTAAGTGCGCGGGGTCGGGATGTCTTATGCATCCAGGTCTCCCTCAGGGAAAAGTAGCGTGAACGCGAGATGAGGTGCAGCGGCCGCTAGGCACTCCAGCTCAAACTGCCTGTCGTCAAGACGTCACAGCCAAGGGCAAGCTTACCCCCGACAGACGGAGGACAGGAAGAGTAAAAAACAAGACTCGCAGCGTAGTCAAGGCGGCACAAAGCAGCAAAGTCAACAAGCTCAGCAACTAAGGCAGACGCAGCAGCAGACTCAAAGGAAGGGTCAGTCACAACCGTGGCAAGGAGACGAGTGACAGTCAGACTGGCAGTACGGACAAGGTCTGACTCAGGGTCAGGAACGTGAGGAAGAGAAGACGCAGGAGGAGACGGCAGGACAACACGCTGTGGAACATAGGAAGGACGGAGTGCCATACGGCTAGTGCCTAGGACAGCGGGAGCACGAGGACGGACAACACGAGGACCGCGAACAGGTGTGGAAGCACGAGTCTCAGGCTCACGACGCTCAGAGCAAAACTCAGTCACCTTCGTGTGGGGAGCAGCAGCAGGCAGTGGGGAGCCAGGCAGTAGCTGTGGCTGAGACTGGTCAGTCGGTGGGAACAGCAACGGAGGAGTAGTACCAGCAACCGGGAACTCAGTAGCAGCAGGCGGGAGGCTGAGAAGGTGACGAAGCGCAGACGGCTGCGGCTGAGTAGTCTCACCCCCAGAACCTCGAGTCCCAGTAGGAACAGCACCCCCATAACTAGCACCACCAGCTCCACCACCGGGACTGCCCCAACGGACAGCCCACGCGCGAAGCTGCTGCGGCGAGAGCGACTCCTGCCGACTAGCACCACCAACTCCAGTACCTCCAGTAGTACCTGTGCCTCCTGTACCAGGAACTCCAGCGCTAGAACCTCCAGGGCCAGCACCTCCAGAATCTGCAGCTCGAGCACGTCCAGCGCCACCACCAGGACTGCCCCAACGGACAGCCCACTCGCGAAGCCGCTCCGGTGAGAGAGACTCCTGGCGACGTGAGCCAGGACTACCCGTAGCAGCGCCCTCAGCAGAAGCACATCCAGTACCTCCAGTAGAACCTGTGCCTCCAGCACCAGTACCTCCAGCACGGCCAACTCCAGGAACACTAGCACTAGCACCTCCAGAGCCAGCACCTCCAGAAACTGCAGCTCTAGCACGTCCAGCGCCACCACCAGGACAGCCCCAACGGACAGCCCACTCGCGAAGCTGCTCTGGCGAGACAGTCTACTGCCGACGTGTACCAGCACCACCAGCACCTCTACCCGCAGAAACTCCAGCAGCAGCAACTCCAGCACCCCCTGCACCCGTAGGACTCGCAGCACCCCCAGAGCCAGCACCCCCAGAGTCCGCACCCCCAGTGTCACCACCTCCAGCTGCACAGAGTCCACATCGACGGGCCGTAGAGGTGGTGAAGACGGTCGAGGCGGAAAGCCAGGCGGGACCGCCAAGCGCGCGGAGCGGCGAGGGGTCACGGTGTCGGTAGCAGTCTGGTCACCCCCCTCAGCTGGGCCAGAGGTGTCCGAGGAGACCTCCAAAGGCTCAACCAAGGGGGGTGGGTCTACCTGAGACACATCTAAGGGAGCGGGACCGGGAGGAGGGAGGGGGGCTACCGGGGGGGGGGGGGGGTCGTCCACTAGAGAGAGAGGCGGGAGGTGTACCGGGGAACTGCGGTGGGGGTGAAGACGGTAGAAGCAGACGGACTCGTCAAAGGTGACGTCGCGGAAGGACAGCACACGACGAGAACCTGGGTGGTAAAATTTCCAGGGCGGTGCATCGGTGGGAAAGCCAAGGAACACGCACCGAAGAGTGCGTGGAGAGAGCTTGCCCGCGGGCAAATCGCGGACAAGAGAGAGGGAACCCCAGACCCGAAACGCCGACGCATCACCAACCTCGCCCGTCCACCGCAAAGTGGGGGAGGTCTCCGGGTGGGAGACACAGGGCCACAGGTTGAGCTGCTCAGTGGCGTATCGGACCGCAAACGGCCACAGAAAATGGGGAGCTGCCGCATGGATCATGGAGCGAGCAACCTCCATGAGTAGACCAATGCGGCGCTCAGCAATCCCATTCTGCTGTGGAGAGGCCGGAAGCGTGTACGACTGGATGATGCCCTCAGCACCACAGAAGTCCTCGAGGAGGCGGGAGCAAAACTCACCACCTCGGTCAGAGTGCAGCCGCAGGACTGGGAGGTCCTCACGGAACCGAGCGCGAAGCTGGAGACGGACAGCGCGGATCCAGCGAATCAAGACACCGCGGACATCCGCCTTGCTCTGCAAGGGGAAGACCGTGGTGTAACGCGTGTAGTCGTCGACTACCAGCAAAAAGTAGCGCTCGCCACCCTTTCCAGTGACGCGGGCGGGGCCCTCCACGTCCATGTGCAGGGTCTGCAGAGGAGCAGTGGTAGGAGGAAACGAGGAGGAGTGAGGAGCGGCGCGCTGCCGCCCCTCGACGCAGAGAAGGCAGGGCGGCGCAAGCGACGTCGGGAGCGGGGGCAGGGACCTGGGGAAACCAGACACAAGGAGACGGGAGTGCATGCCACGCATGCTTGGCAAGGAGGGGTGGCCAAGACGGTGGTGCCAGAGAAGATTCTGGTGCGTGAGGAGACGACACGAACAAGATGAAGCGACCTCAACCGACGCAGCTACCTGACCTGACTCAGCTACCAGTGCAGACTCAGTGGTCAGTGTGTACAGGCCAGACCCAGGCCTCCGAGTGAACGTGGCGAGGTGCTCACCAGTGCGCGAGTCCGTACAAATCGCCACTAGCTCGCCTCCAGGCTGGGTGACAGTGACCCACTGGTCCTGGAGGACAGAGGTAGCAACCAAGTTCGTAGCGAACGAGGGGAGGTGGAGACCTGTGAGGAGGCCGGAAGGGGCCGCCGGACAAGGGAGAACAGTGGCACCACGCGCGACTACTGGGCCTCCGGAGGGGTCGGCCAGTGTGACAGGGACAGGGACTATGAGCGGTGTGACTGTGGTGCTGTCGCGGAAGAAGCAACGAGACGTGCCTGAGTCGAGAGTTAAAGTGTGCAAGGCCTCCTCAGGCTCTGCACCTGTGCTAGTTGAGTCAAAAGCACCAAGACTAGCAGCCTCTACCCTAGCAACTTTAGGCACACACGAGTAACAGTCCTCCTCAGCACTAGCAGAAGAAGCATACATCGCATACATGCCAGCATGGATCACAGCCCAGTCACAAGCAAAATCATCTATGTCCTGCTTCAGCAAAGCGAGCCAGTCAGGAGTCTTCATGTGCTCATCATGCTCCACACGATACAGATTGTCGAGGCGAAGGAAGCAACGAGACTCGATGTGGTCGGTGCGAGTGCAGGTCGCTCCAGGCTGACCTGTGCGACGGACGTACCCGCAGCGAGGTGGGCCACCTGAGCTGCCACGGCGGATCGCCCACTCACGAAGCTGCTGCTGCGAGAGCTGCGCCTGGCGGCTCTGCTGCTGCTGCTACTGGCCACCCCCAGAGCCACCTCCACCCCCCCCTACACCACCAGATGCAGCTGAACTAGTGGCCGGACCTCCAGCCCCTCCTCCTCCAGCTCCACCCCTAGTGCCACCCCCACCCCCTCCACCACCCCCACTGCTCCCAGCACCCCCTCCTCCTCCCCTGCCGCCTCCACCTCCTCCTCCCCCACCACCACCACCTCCACCGCCACCACCGCTGCCCCCGCCACCCCGACCACCCCCGCCACCCCCACCCTTGCCACCCCTGCCCTTGCCGCTGCGGTGCCTCCGACTAGGAGCAGACGCAGCACCGACCTCCTCATCACCGAAGAGGTCAACAGCAGCAGCAGAGGCAACAGACGGCGCGAGCAGGGAGGGGGAGCACCCCTCACAGACTGAGGGGAGGGGAGTGCCACGAGAGGCAGCGACAACTAGGGCAGCGGACTCAGCCTCTAAGAGACGGGACTCAAACGAGGCGAGGGTGATCTTCGTGGGGGAAGTGGTCGCGTATAGCACGAAGGGAGTCAGGGAGGTGGGTTGTGAGAAAGTAAAGGGTGGGATAAATGGGTGGCTTGTTCTCAGCCCGGCAGCATAGCGGGTCTCAAGGGAGCGCATGTGAGTCAGGAGGTCGGCTACAGTGGTGAAGTCCGACAAGTCGGGAAAGAGGAACGGCAACGCCAGGCGGCCTACAGTGGCAGACGACGGGGACGAGTAGCGCTTGACTACAGCGCCGTAAAGTGCCTTGGCAGTCTTAAGCTGACGAAAGTGGGAGCGCTGGTCTAGCTCTGATACCATGTCAAGAAGTGAAAAGGTTTGTCAATGCATACAAAGCGGCGTTCAAGCAGGCTAGTCTCAACATCGAGTTTTGGCCACCATTCATGGCACGCAAACACAAAGGACAGGTTGGCGCAGCAGCAAACGAATGGTGGAGTGTAGATGAACTCGCATATATCAAATGGATGACTGCCGAACTCGCGGCCGGGAACCTACCTCACAGCCGTTACGTAGTGTGGGAGCCGCCAGCTCAACACCCGCGCAATCGACGGTCACGCCGCGTGGATATGACACTCACAACGACTACAACGAGAAGGACTCGGACGATGAGGACGATGACGTCGGTTCTTATGGTGACGATCCCGTTGCTGCCTGGCACGGTGGTGCTGAACACAACGGCCCTGAACAGGACGACGCTGCAGTGCGCCCGCGGAAGGGTAAGGCTGCAGTGCGCAGCCCTGCTAAGGTGAGCAGCAGCCCGGGGCCTGGCCAACGTGTCAAGTGGTCGCTTAAGGAGTCTACAATCCTAATTGCGGCGCAATGATTCACGAAGGACGAGCTGCAGCAGATGACCGGAAAATAGGGCTCGCAATACTGACTCCGTCTCTGCGAGCACATCAAGCTCCAGCACCCCGACTGGAGTCGTACCCCAACCGCTTGCACCAACCAGTGGAAGCGGCTGAAGGCATTGTGGAAGCAGGTGTCCAAGGGGGACTCAGTGTCGGGTGGGGCGATTGTCATCAAGCCGCCGTGGTGGGAGTGGATGGTCCTCTTCTATAAGGACACTGCAGCTGCTGAACCTCACGCACTCGATGGTGGCGGTGGTGACGACGTCACCGTCGATCCTGGCTTGGACATCCCTAAGCCCGCGAAAACAGATGCTACGGCTCCAACATGTGAGTTAATGTAGGGATGCGTCTCTCTGAGTGCCGATTAATTGGCTTATCATTGAGCGCAGCTCATTTCAGGATGTGCCAGCAGATTTTTATCTGTTTGCTCCTTATACTTTGTGCCTCATCAATAACATCCGATCGTACAAAGATTCAACATCGCATACATCATTTCATAACGATCTACCCTACCCGAATGCCTTTGTGCCCGCAGTTCGTAGCACCCCCCCAAGCGCAAGGCACAGGATCAACGAGACAGCAACAATGGCGGCTGCTCAACTATTAGCCGACACCCTCACACGATGCTCCGAGGAGGGCGTCTCCCAGATCACAGGGGTCATCCGAGAGTGGATGGCAAGCCAAACGTCTCAGACCAGTCGACCGCTACGCTTCTCTCATACCCGCGCTGGCGGTGACGTCACTTGGCCGGATGACGACAATGCCACACTCAGTGACGGTGTTGAGGAGTGGCGTCGCGGCGATGACGCTTAAGGTATGCATCGTGGAGTGCCATTCCGAGTCGTTTGCGCCGTTCCTTCAGTTCGAACTGCGTAACAATGTCACATGCCTCCCACTTACACACAGCAAGCTCTCCACGCGTCCACCACGGATGCCGATTGAGTGAAATAGCAGCCCACTTGACGTTCGGAGTCTTCATGCGTGGCCCTGCCATCCCAATGCCCATATTGTGCAGGATCACGACGCAACTGGCCCCGGCGAGAACCCGCCAGAACGCACAGTCGTGACGGCCGGCGAACAGTTGATACGTGCCTTAACTATCCAATGGTTCAACGGACATGGGGGTGGCTGATTGGCAGTAGTTGAATGTCTGCTGCCACTCGAGCATGAGGCGGCCATTTGGAGCGTGCAAGGGTGTGAGGCAATTATCGCGGAGGGGGTAAGCCGCATCGTCAACGAGCTGGTAAGGGGCGATGTCACCATTTTCTAGCCGGATGTAGAGCTTGGACTGTATGAACACATGCTGGTCATGAGCTGTGCCCGTAAAGCCTATCAGATAATTCCATATAACGCCTTTGGCATCACATGTTATTTGCAGCTGAACGGCATACTGTGACTTACGTGTGTAATATTTTGAGCGATGCCCTTCCATTCCCCGGATCTGGATATGAGTGCCATCTATAGCTCCTATCACCGCTGGAACGCCCTTAATGCTTTTAATTTCCTCTGCCATGGCTCGCATTTCATCCTGCATTGGAAATCGGACCCAGTCCTTAAAACAAACGCGGGGGAAATTCTGCAAGAACAAACCAACAAGCCTATGAGATAGCGTTTTAGGAACCCCAAACCAGAAGGCGAGATCGATGTACGACATTGCACTCACAAAGTATTAAATGGGGATTAAAACGGCAACTCGGATGGGCAAAGCGTGCCTATGGACGAGCGGGTGCAATATATGGTGCATTCCCTCGCAAATGAAGTCTAATATGGCTCGATTGATGCGGAACATGCCAGTGAACATCTCCTCCGACATTGATGCCATCTCGTCCTCCCATACGTCTAGTCTTCGCCGCCGTAATTGGCGGTTCCTTGTGCGCAGCTCACTTCGGGACTCTACACATACCTCGTCTTGCGCCGCGGCGTCGATGTGCTCTAAGAGCTGAATGCAGGCTTTCGTGACACAGTCTAGGAAGGTGTTGTAATAAAACGCGTGCCATACAATTAACAGCCGTGGGAGGAAAGAAACATCGGTCATAGTGCCTAGGCCGTTTAACCTTTGCGTAGCCGTAGATAGTAGGAACGGTCTCACATTCTGTATTGCGCGTGCTCTAGATACTCCTGCGTCGATGCCAGTTTGATTCTACCTGCGTTGTTGAGTTTGGGCATGGTGCTATGTTTTACGCTGATGTGGCGCTGTTGCAGATTGGACAAACTGCAGACCCTCAGGGCCTTCACAATTTGATGCGCGAGGGTGGGTCGCAGTGTCCCACATCAGCCAACAATCATCATCGTACAGAACTGCAAACCGACAAGTATATCTGACAAGAGGTTTCTCGGTCCAGCCGAATCACAGGTGAGGTTAGCGAGGTTGATAAGATGAGGCCCTGATAAGGGGCCATAGGAACATGCCCTAAGAGAGCCTCCTCGCTCAATGTTGGTTTCTCTGATGGCTTTCAGCGAGGTGATCCCAGGTCTCATCCTCTGTTTCGCAGCACCTGGGTCAGGAACAATGGTCAAACGACATTGGTGATAAACTACTGAAGTATGTTGTGCTCAGATCACCGGCTCATAGAGTCATCACCTCAAAGCTTCTGCCGGTTTACTCTCATGATCACACAATGCCTCTGAAAGGCTCCAAGGCCAAGGTAATTGTTGAAGCAGTCCCTGATGGGTCGAATGCCGCTGCTGATCCTGCAAGTAAGACATCACCAGAGAAGCAGACGAATCTTATCAAGGATTTGCCTTCGGATACGACTACTGGAAGCTCAGGCCTTTCCATTGAGGACAAGCTCAAGGCTTTGGCAAGTGTTGCGGATGATGCTGATACCTTCATCGAAGACGATTCAGACGAAGAACTGGATATCGTCGTTACTACAGAAGCACTCACACGTCTCCGCTACACTGCGATTCTGCTACTTCCTTTCGTTCTTTCTCAAGAAGTCGCATCCGTAATTTCAACAGTGCGGATGTTGATGAAGCGTGTCTGGTCCCATCTCCTTACTGACGATGCTCTCTCCTCAGCGAAATTCCACGTGCTGCAACCCGAGTACATCGCGAGTACATCCGCTACTGCAGGCTTCAGATCTCCTTCCTACAAGAAGCCGACGCAGTTAACATCAGACAGACTGAGGTTGACTAACAGCGCCTGAACGACACGGTTGTGCATCTGTACTGGCAACATCTAGAAGATGTTGCTTACACCCGTATGTCATTGAAGTATTATAAAAAGACGTACTTGCTCCGCGGATGTTCCACCGGAGCTGGTTAAGGACGTGATAATGACTTACCCGCTTAAGGTGCGGAAGTAGGCCGCTTTTAGTGAAGGCAACTATTTTCACCGTGATCTTCACCCGGTTACTGGAGCTGACACCGACACCATCAAAGGCCTGGTGGTTCCTCATTTGTGTGATAAGCACCACTGGCATCACGAGTTTTGCCATTTGCTGCTTGGAGGGATGACGATTTTGGGCCACTACCCCCTGCTATCCTGTCCAATATGTGGTGGTCATCATCGTGACAAGTTTCATAATGTTCTCATCACGGAACGACATAATAACATAGGGAAGTGGAGTTTGTCAGTAGGACAGGCGCACAAACTCACTGATAACTGTGTTTCACTGCTTTGTCACAGTTACTTACTTTCAAACTTACCTTATTCAGTTGCTAATCCACTGACTATCCCTCGCAACTGCCTCTCTCTGCACTTCTCATCTTATAACCCCCCCCCTGATGGATCCGGATTTTGTCCTCATCTCCACTGAAAGCAATAGGGAGGAGTGGCTGTTGTACCCAAGCTAGCTGCGGAAAAGCTCACAGCAAGTCTTTCATGACGGTAGCAGATCGTGTTACCTCTGCACGTCATCTGCTGGGTCTGGAGAAGCTGGGAACCGCAACTAGCCGCTCCCTCGAAAAGTTGAATCTCAGCATCATTCGAAAGGATTACTGGATCTGAGACTGTACCGTTTTGGATGGGGTTTCGCAACAGCATCCGTGGGTTGTTCAGAAGTAGCAGTTATCTGTCTCACTAGCCTATGGATGCGTAGGGGCTATACAACTGTGGTTAAATAAGTACAAAAACTTCACATCATTTGCAGGCCTGAATATCAAAGGCATGGGGATGGTACTAAGCAATAGTATGTAGGAGACTGGTTAAGACAAGTGGCTGACGTCATTGTACTTGTAGCAGACTGGTTAAGACAAGCAGCTGCCGTCACTGCACTTTCAGACACAAGACTTACAGATTATCACCCATACTGGAACTCACTGAAACACCCCACTATAATCGCATCGTCACCAACTGCTAAAGCTGGAGGTGTTCCGCTCATCTGCCGTCGGCAAGGAATGTCGCTTCACAAGATACTAACTCATCCGTCAGGTCATTTGATCCTGGCAGACATCCATCACCTCTCCCTCCATATCACATTGATCGCGGTGTACTTTTTGGCTGATGCCGCGGAAATAAAGTATTTCATCAACAAGATCTTGGGGCCAGTGGTTGATGCGGTGCCGTCTGGTACACATCTGCTTATCCTGGGAGACATGAACCTGGTGGAAGGTCCGCAGCTTGACATAACATCAAGAAAAGGGACTTCAAAGGAAAATGATCAGTTACACCAACGGATCAACGCCTTCAATCTCTCCGAGTCCTGCATCTGAACATGAGGGAATGCACATTTTACTCATGCGCTAACCAGACTAGCTCACGCATTGACCGCGCGCTTGTTTCGCAGTCATTACTAACTCATCTCGAACTCGCCTCCCACATCATGCCATCGGACCCCATTTCTGATAACAGTTTTGCAGTTAAAGTGGCCTTCCTGGTAAAAACGCAGGTGCTGACTGGCCCAGGCCTCTGGCGTACATGGTCAGGAAGCCTGGTGTTCGGAAAGTGATTGAGGCGGCATAGAGTTTGGGGGAGCAGGGAGGAAGATTCGAACTGCTGGTTGCCAGATTCAATGCGGGTCTTAAAGCTTATGCGAAAGAGGAGAGGAAAAGCATTCGTGTCATGCTGAATCACCTTCATCAAACGGTGGCAGTGCTGAAGCAGGAGAGGATGCGGGACCCGTGATGCACCAGAACGAGGAGGTTGTTGGAAATTCGGGAACTGCAGCTCAAGGACTACCAACGGTCGCGGCAGGAGAGATTGCATGTGGTGGCCAGGGTGAAGGAGGAGCTTTACGGCGAAGTCATAGCAAAGCATTTATCTGCAAAGATCAAGGCACGGAAGGACTGCACGCAGATAACGGAGTGAAGTGTTGTGGGGAAAACGGTCAACGACAACAAAGAGATCCTGCGTGCTGCTTTGCAATATTTCAGAGACATTTTTGGCAAAGACAGACAACAGCCGCAGTCTAGCTGGCCCCCTGCCACAGGGAGAAGGTTGTCGCTTGAATCTATCGAGGGGTTAGCAGCGGACTGGACTGAAGTGAAGCGAGCTTATCACATGATGGCCATGAACAAAGCTCCAGGGAAAGAAGGACTGCCAAAGGAGTTATTCAAGGAGCACTGGGACATCTTAGTCAAGTACTTCGCGAAGCTGGTCGCTGATTTCTCTGCCACGTCGTCCCTCTCCGTGAGCACATAAGACGCGGTTACCACCCTGCTAAAAAAAAAAAAGAGATAAAGATCCAGCTCAAAAACTACCAACCGATTACGCTGCTGAGTTTCTCCTATAAAGTTATGGCATGGGTGATAGCTGACAAGATGACAAAAGTTCTACATGAGGTGATTTCCCCGGAGCAATATGGTTTCTTACCAGGAAGAAGGCTGATGGACGCGGTGGGGTTGGTTGCCGATGTCATCGAGGCCACCGGGAACAAGGCCGAAGATTGGTACCTTCTACTAGTTGAATTCAAGAAGGCTTTTGACTCGGTCTCGAGAAACTTCCTGTTCACGGTGTTGGAGAAGATGGGCTTCCTCAACCGATTCATGAGCTGGATCCGAGGCCTACACAATGACACAAAGACGCGTTTATCAATGGCTGGCTAGAAGATGCAGTGGAAGTGGTGTCTGGAGTGCGACAAGGGTGTCCTCTTGCTCCATACCTCTTCCTATGCACAGTAGAGCCATTGGCACAAGTGGCTGCAAAGCGGAAGCTGGGCCTCACGGGAGCAGGTGAACGGTTGGAGAAGTTGGGCTATGCTGATGACACTAAGCTTCTCCTGGATGGGAAGCAATAGATTGCCAGGGAAGAGAAGTTACTGGAGAAGTTCGAAGGGGATTCGGGGCTGGCCACGAACAAAGGGAAGTCATGGGTCTTACCTATGAGGGGGAATCTGAACAAAAGCCGTGGAAAACCGATGTCCTCAAATGGGCGAAAGCGGATGACGAGGAGCGGTTGTTGGGAGTTTTGGTGACACCTGTTGGGAGCTGCGAGCCGACATGGGAAAGTGCCTTCGCACAGATCAAGAAGAAATTGTTGCAATGGGAAGCGCAACACCTCACAGCTGGAGTCAGGGCAGCAATCATCAACTGTTACATCTCACCGATCATTTTCTTCCGAGCACAAGTGTAGCCGCCACCGGTATACAACTGGGGCAAGATTATGAAGCTGACTCACAACTTCATGTCTAGCAACATGGCCTCTATGGATAAGGGTTTCATCACGTGGACCAGAGATCTACTGGGCATGGCGCGGGAGGATGGAGGAGTTGGTGTGTGAGACCCAGAAATTGTGCTCACCTACCTCACAACCCGACGGATTGGTTTACTTCTCACCGAGCCTAACGCGTTGAAGCATGACATAATGCTCAAGGCTGGAGACTTGCCACTCGGACCAGACACTTTCGTAGCCCATGTGAAGCTCGTGAAGCACTGGCGCGGGAAGAGTGAGAGGTGGAAGTTGGCCTGCGATAATTTTATGAAATCGCCGTTGGTAGTAACGCCACTGACACTAACACGGGAAGAAGCTGCGAGTGAGCAGATTGTTTTCAACCGCCATATACTACTGAAAAAATCAACTCCGATTAGGGGGCAAAAAGCAGCGGCGAAGCTATGGGGTGGCCGTCTGGGAGACCTACTGGTCACTGATGGCATCGGAAGGTGGCATGCTAAAGACATTCAAACCTTAACGAGGGATCTGAGGGGGAGAGGAATTGCGAAGCTGGCGCTGAGGGCCCTGGAGGTTGCGCCACAAATCTGGAAAACGTTGCTTGTCTCAGGCGAGCTCCCCCCACTGGTTGACCCAACCCCGCAGCCTCCCCTGCTTCGTACGAGAGCTTTCAGCAACGGGCAGATAATGTCGCTGAAGGAGATGAAGAGGAATTGGCAGATGGGGAGGCACCATTGACTGGAGACGGGTGATTAAAATTTTGAACTCTCTGGTTACACCAAACTGACCACGTGATGTGCTACCGAGGATTCACAGCCTAAACCTCCAAGTGGGGTAAAATGCTTACATTCCTAAGAGGCAAACCAGTCTGTCCAAACTGTGGGAGAACCGAAACTTTGGAGCACTGCCTTTTCACCTGCCCGCGAATACAGCCAGTTGTCACGGCAGTCACGCGTGCACTGCGCATGGTGAACCCATCACGGCAGGTGTCCAACCTCGGCAATTTGTTGTTTGGAAAAGCAACGTTTACCTCAGCATTTCCAAAGGCATCGCTTGCAGCCATCGCGCTTCACCAGATCTGGGCAGAAAGATGCGAAAGTGTTATCCGGAGGTGGAGATTTCGTGTACGACGTGTCCTCAGACGCATCGAAGCTGCCTTTTGCCTACACGTCAAAGTGTACACTCGGGCTACGGGGAGGAAGCTGGGGAAGGATAACGAGCAGAAAGATCATGGAGGGTCGTGTGCGCTGTTGGAACAAGAGGTTCAGTTACTGAACCGCATTCGGACATCGGTGGGCAAAGGTTGGAAATGGACTCACAACTTTGGCGCGCTGTGGAGTCTCTCTCGTGGGGCCCTTCATCCGCCCTAGAAGCCACCCCTAAGGCTAGTACCAGACCATGCCTCTCACGTGCCAGTTACGACTTCCATATGTTCGATATGCACTTGTACCATCGGTGTGTATTTACATATTAAAAAAAAGGCAATATAGAAACATGCATGGTTGACTCGGCACCACCTACAATGCGTACAACAATATGCACAAGACCTCCATCGTTCTTCTCTTGTTACCCAATGCCCTTGTTCGTTGCACTGCACGCCTTTTTTTTGCATACGACCAAAACGGCCCTACTTTTGGATCATGCTCGCTAGATCTCCAGGGACGACTCTACACAACATGTTGATGGTCACCTTGGCCACAACTAGCACATGGTGATCATATTCATCCCCCGTATTTGGCCGAGTGTGGTCGGTTTCATGAATGTCCAAATTAATATGCGAGAATGAATGAACTAGCAGCAAGATAGGTACAAGTACTAGCCCTAATTGGGTTGTACCCCATATGGGCTACCCCACTACAGCCTACACAACACACAACATATAAGTTTGACACACCCCCATAGGTAAAGTGGGGGAGAACAAGATGTCACAAGACCAGTCAAGAAAAGCAAAGCAAGCTCAGGGTGGATCACAAAGTCACCACACACTCTGAGCACAAGCAAATGGCCACAAGGCCAGTTCACATGCAAAGTTATATAATGGAGAGCAAGCAGTACAGTGATCAAAACCTAGCAAGTGTAAGCATGCAGTTATATGTATATAGATCACAGTACAAGCAAAGTCAAGAAGTGAGCAAGTGAGGCCAAGTAGGCACAAGGCCTAAAACAGTACAGAAACGCTGATGATCACAAGGCTGAAGTGCATTGGTGAAGATATCAGCAGTGTTGGCCCGAGAGGCCACGTAAGCAAGACGAAGCTGACCACGCTGCTGCAACTCTCAAGCAAGGAAGTAACGCAGAGCGATGTGCTTCGTCCTGTGCTCCAATCTGTGCTCCTGATACAAGGCAATCATGGCCTTGTTGTCGACGTACAGAACAGGAGGAGAACGAGGCGGCTCTCCCAAGTCGGTCAGCAGGTAGGTGAGCCAGCGTAACTCGTGTGCAGCCATGGCCCCTGCGTAGATCTCAGCCTCACAACTGGAACTGAGAACAGAAGACGAGCGGGTAGACCGCCAAGAAACAGAGCCGGAGCCAAGGCTGAAAGTGTAACCCTGTGACGACCGCTGCGTAGCCAAGTCGTCAACCCAAGACGCGTCTGCGTGTCCAGTGAGGACAACTCGACCCTGTCCTCCAAGCACGAGCCCCATGCCCGACGTACTGCACAAGTAGCGCAACATTCTCTTAGCGGCCTTCCAGTGCTCTGGTCGGTGTCTCCCGGGCGCAACGTAGCGTGCCAGGATGCTAAGAGGGTAGGAAAGGTCAGGTCGAGTGCAGGTCATCAGGTACATGAGGCAGCCCACAAGCTCTGGATATGGGCCACTCGGCTCTACGGACTCGTCCGAAGGTGGAGCTGAGAGCGAGTGACCGGTAGGCAGAGGAGTGGACTGTGGCGAGGAGTACTGGAAGCCGAAGCGCTGAAGGACCTGCTGCACCATGTGTGACTGGGTCAAGGTAATGGTGCGCCGTGCTGTGTCCCGGGTGATATGCAAGCCAAGATAGCTACGCAGCTCACCCAGGTCTGTGCACGTGTGTCTCTTCTGCAGCTCCGACTTCATTAGGGCCAGTCCCTCAGTGTCACCAGTGGCAAAGACCATGTCGTTGACGTACAGGAGGATGTAGAACGGCGGCAGCGAAGTGTCGGTACGTAGAAACAGCGACGGGTCAGCAGTCGAAGGAGCAAACCCAAGAGCCGCAAACGTTGTCCTCAGTGTGTCGTGCCAGTCGCGAGGCGCCTGGCGGAGACCGTAGACTGGCCGCCGGAGGCTTCACTGGGTACCTGCAGGAAATGACCCAGTGAAGCCAGGTGGGCGGCACAGCCAGATCTCCTCGTGCAGGCTGCCCTGTAAGAAAGATGTGCTGAAGTCAAGAGAGTGAAGCTCGTAGTCACGTTGAGCGGCAACGTGCAGAAGTACCCGAAGAGTGGTCATCTTCGGGGTAGGGGAGAAGGCCTGGAAGAATTCAACTCCCTGTCGCTGACTGAAGCCTCGTGCAACGTAACGAGCCTTGAAGGCAGGCGGAGAACCCGGCGGCCGCTTCACCCTGAAAATCCACATGCCATCGACTATGTTCGCCCCAGGAGGGGGAACTGCGTCGACGTAAGTCCCTGTGGACTTCAAGGATGCCATCTCTGCGTCCATGGCTGTCTGCCACTGAGAGGAGTAGGGACCCGTAATCGCCTCTGCGTAAGAGCGCGGGGTCGGGATGTCTGGTGCATCCAGGTCTCCCTCAGGTGCAATCAGCATGGACACGAGATGAGGTATAGCAGCTGCAAAACACTCAAAGTCCTCCTGCCTGTCCTCAAGGACGTCCGTGCCAAGAGCACACTCAACCCCAACGGACGGAGGACAGTCAGACTCAGACTCAGCAACAAGACTAGCGGCGTAGTCGAGACGACGGGCAGCAGCAAAGTCAACAAGCTCAGCAACTAGGGTAGACGCAGCAGTGGACTCAAACGAAGGGTCAGTGACAACAGTGGCCAGAAGACGTGTGACAGTAGGACTAGCAGCACGAAGTAAGTCAGACTCAGGTTCCGGACCGTTTGCAAGAGAGGACGCAGGAGGAGACGGTAGCGGGACACGCTGTGGAACAGAGAAAGGACGAATTGCCATATGGTGCGTGCCTGGGACAGGAGGAGGACGTTGACGCGGAACACGACGACCTGTGCAAACAGTGCGAACAGGCGAGGCAGGACGAGACGCAGGGTCACAACGCTCTGTAAGACCTCCTATCTGCTCAGTGTAAGGAGAAGGAGAAGGTAGTGGGGAGGCTGGCTGTAACTGCGGCTGCGACTGGTCAGGTGGTGGACACAGTAAGGGAGGTGTAAGGGCAGTAGAAGACGGGAGACCAAGAACCTGCTGAAGCAGTGGAACGAGGTACGGTCGCGCCCGCACAGTGCCTCCAGAACCAGCACCGACAGCACCAGCACCCCCAGGGCCAGCGCCTCCAGCTCCGGGGTCTCCAGCTCCAACGCCTGCAGCACCACCAGCTCCAGCAGCTCCAGTACCTCCGGTACGAGCACCTCCGGGAGCAGCGGCTCCAGTACCTCCAACAACTCCAGCTCCAGCGCCCCCAGCTCCAACTCCTGCTGCATCTCCAGCTCCAGCAGCTCCAGTACCTCCAGTACGAGCACCTCCGGGACCAGTGTCTCCAGTACCTCCAGCACCTCCAGGACTAGCAGCTCCAGCACCTCCGCTACCTCTAGCGACAGCGCCTCCAGCTCCAACGCCAGCAGCACCTCCAGCTCCAGCAGCTCCAGTACCTCCAGTACGAGCACCTCCGGGACCAGCGGCTCCAGCACCTCCAGCACCTCCAGGACCAGGAGCTCCAGCACCTCCAGGACCAGCAGCTCCAGTGCCTCCAGCTCCAGGGCCTCCAGCGGCAGGCCCCCCAGCTCCAGCAGCGCCACTCCGAAGGCTCCAGCGCCGAGCAAACCACTCGCGCAGCTGCGGTGGAGAGAGAGGCTCCCGCCGTGACGAGGCACCCGGAGGACCTCCAGCAGACAAAGTACCTCCAGGCTTAGCACGCTCAGGCTTAGCACCCCCAGGCTCCGCACGCTCAGGCTCAGCACCCCCAGGCTCCGCACCCTCAGACTCAGCAACCCCAGGCTCAGCACCCCCAGGCTCCGCACGCTCAGGCTCAGCACCCCCAGGCTCCGCACCCGCAGGCTCAGCACCCCCAGACGCAGCACCCCTAGCAGCACCACCCCCATCAGCACCAGAGTCGACAACGACCTCGACAGGCTCGACAGGGTCTACCTGAGACACGCCTGAGGGAGCAGGACCCTCAGGGGGGAGGGGGTCTACCGGAGGAGGACCTGGTGCGAGGAAGAGCGGCGGGGGAGGGGAGAGGGGCAATGCGGTAGGGGAAGAGACGGTAAAAGGGAACCGACTCGTCAAACATGACGTCCTGAGAGGGTAGGACACGGCGCGAGGCGAGGTGGTAAAATTGCCAGCCAGGCGCGTCAGGGGGAAAGCCAAGGAAGACGCAAGGAATGGCGCGGGAGGAGAGCTTGTCCGCGGACGTATCGCAGACAAAGGCACGAGAGCCCCAGACCCAGAACACCGACGCATCGCCAACCTTTCCCGTCCAACGCAGTGTAGGCGAGGTCTCCGGCAAGGAATCACGGGGCCAGAGGTTGAGCTGATGCACAGCGTACCGGACCGCAAACGGCCACAGAAAATGGGGGGCAGCCGCATGGATCATGGAGGTACGAGCGACCTCCATGACTAAGCCAATGCAGCGCTCAGCAACCCCATTCTGTTGCGGAGAGGCAGGAAGCGTGAACGACTGGCGAATGCCCTCCCCACGACAAAAGTCTCGCAAGAGGTCGGAGGCAAACTCACCACCTCTGTCAGAGTGCAGACGCTGGACTGGAAGGTCCGCGTGGAACCGCTCGCGGAGCTAGAGACGTACAGCACGGATCCAAGGGATCAAAACATCAGGGACCTCCCCCTTGCTGCGCAAGGGGAAGACCGTGGTGTAACGCGAGTAGTCGTCAACAACCAGCAGAAAGTACCGCTCGCGGCCCTGTCCACGGACGCGTGCTGGGCCCCACACGTCCATGTGGAGAGTCTGCAGGGGAGCAGTCATCGGGGGAAACGAGGAGTGAGGAGCGGCGCCCCTCGACACTGGGAAGGCAGGGAGGGGCAGGCGAGGGTGTGAGGGGAGGCAGAGGCCTGGGAAGACAAGAGACAAGGAGACGGCAGTGCATGCCACGGAGGCGTGGCACGGAGGGGTGACCAAGGCGGTGGTGCCAAAGGAGCGTCTGGTGCGACAGGGCGCGACACGAGCAGGGGGCTGCTAGCTGACCTGACGCGGACGCAGACGCAGCTACCTGAGGAGGCTCAGTAGTCAGTGTGTACAGACTTGACCCAGGCCGACGGGTGAACGTGGCCAGTTGACGGCCCGTCCGTGTACACGTGCAGATCGACACACCCTGACCCCCGGGAGTGGTGGTAGTGACCATCGCATCCTGGAGGGCAGCGGTACTCACCAAGTTCGTAGAGAACGAGGGGAGGTGAAGACCTGAGAGTGAGTCGGACGGAACCGCAAGACACGGGAGAACAGTGGAGGAACGGGCAAGAACTGGGCCCCCTGAGGGGTCAGCCAGTCTGACAACAACAGGTGCAGGGAGTGGTGTGACTGTGGTGCTGTCGCGAAAGAAACAGCGGGAAGCACCTGAGTCATGCGTGAAGGTGTGGAAGGCCTCAGCAGGCGCAGTACCAGGGAGAGCAGACTCACTAGCACCTAGAGCAACAGCCTCTATACCTGGGTCGGGCGGCACACACAGGTAACAGTCATCCTCAACACTAACAGTCAATGCATACATGGCAGCAAGGATAGCATCATAGTCAAGAGCAAAGATATCAACATTCTGCCTAAGCAGGTCATGCCAGCGGGGAAGCTCAGTCGCGTCGGGAAACTCTGCGCGCCAGGCGTCGTCAAGACGGGAGAAGCAGTGGGACTGGGTATGACCAACTTTCCCGCATGTCTGACCAGAGCGGTGATCTGTGCAAATGACGTACTGGCAGCGAACACTACCCCCAGACGCCCCACGCTGAGCAAACCACTCACAAAGCTCATGGGGCGAAGGGGTCTCGCGTTGACGCTGCTGCTGCTCCCTCTGACCACCGCCTGAATCGCCCCTCTGACCGGCTCCACCCCGACCGCCACCATTGCCGCCGCCACCACTCCCACTGCCGCCACCACTGCCGCCGCCACCACTCCCACTGCCGCCGCCGCCGCCGCCACCAAAGCCTCCACCCCCCCCACCACTCCCTCCGCCACTACCGCCACCTCCTCCGCCACCACCGCCCCCACCACCGAACTCCACAGCTGCCACCCCCACCACCCCTGCCTCCCTTGCCCCTGCCGCTACGGCGCCTCCCACTAGGAGCAGACGCAGCTCCTACCTCCTCAGCACGAAGGTAGTCAACAGCAGCAGCAGAAGCGACTGAGGGGACAAGGGGGCAGGGGGAACACCCCTCAAAGAAGGGGGTGCGAGTAGTGCCACGAGTAGCGCCTACAGCGACTATGCTAGTCTCAGCTGCAAGGAGGTGCTTCTCGAGCAGGTCGACAGTGAGGTCTCTGGGGTCAAGGGCGAGAAGGAGGTCCCTGACTGCGCTAAGAGAGTGAGGGAGGCATGTGACAATGAAGTAGAGAGCGATGTACATGGGAGGGGGGTTCTTGGCTAGAAACTCAGACCGGAAGCGCGGCGCGGTAGCGAGTGTCACTAGTGCAAAGGTGAGTGACGAGGTCGGCGACTGTGGCAAAGGCGGACAGCTCGGGGAACAGGTAGGGCAGTATAAGGCGGCCTAGAGCAGCAGTGGCCGGGGAGGAGTAACTGTCAACGAGGTAACGGAATAATGAATGACTAGAAATGACAAGGACAAGGAAGATATAGCAAACCCTGGTCAACCCTAGCCAACCTTAAACATAAGTGTACACCACCTAGACTAGCAGATACAAACCATAACAATTATAGTTTGACACACCCCCATAGTCTAGGTGATGGTAGTCCTGTGGAAAGCAACACACAGTCTAAGAGCAAGGGTCACAGGACCAGTCCGCAAGAGCAAACAATGGTCACAAGACCAGTTCACAAGAATAAAACAAAGCTTGGGGTGGATCTCAATATCACCACGCATTCCGAGAACAAACACGAGGCCACAAGGCCAGTTCACATCATAGATATATGATATATAGTGAGATGCAATAGTACAAGACAAAGCATCTCTACGCAAACAGGTGAGGGCCTGTAGAGACAAGGCCAAGCTGGGTGGAGAAACGCTGGTGGTCACAACGCGGCAACGCCTTGGTGAAGATATCTGCAGTGTTGGCCTCAGAGACCACAAGTAGCACGAGTGCCTGGCCACGCTGCTGCAACTCTCGCAGAAGGAAGTAACGAAGCTGGATGTGCTTCGCCTTCCCAACCAGTCGAGGCTCCTCGCACAACAGGACAGCAGACCTGTTGTCGGCGAACAAGACTGGGGGAGAGCGAGGCCGCTCACCGAGGTCGGTGAGAAGGAAAGACAGCCAGCGAAGCTCCTGGGCGGCCATGGCCGCAGCGTACACCTCTGCCTCACAGCTGGAACTAGAGACGGACGACGCCCGAGTCGACCTCCACGAAACAGCTCCGGTGCCAAGGCTGAAGCAGTAACCCTGTGTAGACCGCAGCGACTCTGCGTCGTCGGCCCAAGACGAGTCTGAGAAACCTGTAAGTGTAACTGGCTGCTTCCCTCCAAGGACAAGTGCCATGCCTGATGTACTCGCCACATACTTCGCCACCCTCTTAGCAGCGTACCGGTGGGAAGGTCGGTGTCTCCCAGGCGCAACAAAGCGCGCAAGGACGCTAAGAGGGTAAGCTAGGTCTGGGCGAGTACAGGTCATCATGTACATGAGACAACCCACCAGCTCAGGATATGGACCACTGGACTCAAATGGCTCGTCCGAAGGTGGAGCCGTGAGCCCATGATCCACAGTAAGAGGGGTGGGCTGTACCTTGGAGAACGGGAAGCGAAACCGCGTGAGGATCTGCTCGACCATATGCGACTGAGTTAGCGTAATGGTGCGAGCTGCCCTGTCCCTGGTGATCTGCAGGCCAAGGTAGCGCTGCACCTCACCAAGGTCAGTGCAAGTGTGTCTCCTCTGCAGTTCCTCCTTCACGGAGGCCAGTGCGTGTCGGTCGGGAGTGGCGAAGACCAGGTCGTCAACGTGGACCAGAACAAAGAACGTGGTCGAGCCACGGCGGACGAACAGCGACGGGTCGGCAGACGACGGAAAGAAGTCAAGCGCTGCAAGATTCGTACGTAGCGTGTCGTGCCACTCGCGGGGAGCCTGGCGCACGCCGTAGACCGGTCAAAACAACTGCCACTGGGTCCTAGGAGGGAAAGAGCCAATGAAGCCATGCGGATGACGCAGCCAGATCTGCTCGTGCAGGCTCCCCTGTAGGAACGCTGTGGAGAAGTCCAAGGAGTGCAACTCGTAGTCGCGCTGAGCTGCTATATGTAGCAACACCCGAAGAGTGGTCATCTTCGGGGTGGGAGCGAAGGTCTGGAAGAAGTCTACCCCCTCTCGCTGACTGAAGCCTCTCGCCACATAACGCGCCTTGAACACCGGTGTTGATCCAGGCGGCCGCTTCACCTTGTAGAGCCACATGCCACTGACAACGTTCGCCCCAGGTGGCGGAACGGCGTCGACGTAGGTGCCTGTGGACCTATAAGATGCCATCTCTGCCTCCTCAGCTGCTATCCAGTACAAGGCCCAAGGTCCCGACACCGCCTCAGCGTGTGTGCGAGAAATCGGGACGTCAAGAGCGTCTGGATCCCCCTTAGGGGCAAGCAACATGGCGCAGAGATGAGGAACAGCAGCCGCAAGGAAACCAAGCTCAAACTTCCTGTCCTCGAGGACCTCCAGGGGAAAGACAGGAGCACCCCCAGAGGACGGAGAACGAGCAGGGCCGGTCACCAGGTGAGCGGCGTAGTCAAGGCGGTGGGAAGAGGCAAAGCCAGTGACAGTGGTAACAAGTGCTGAGACAGACGACAGGGGTGCAGTCGGGTGAGTGACCAACGCGGACAAAACAAGGGAGACGACAGGACGGGAGGCATGGAGGTAGTCGGACAACGGGTCGTGAAGCACAGTGAGGGACGACTCAGGAGGCTGTGGAAGGACTGAAGAAGGTGGAACACGAGCGCGGAGGACAAGGTGAAACGGGCCGTCTGCACGGTAACGAGACCGACTGGGCTCTGGGGACACATCACGACTGAGGGGAGAACGACGAGTCCACTGGGACGAGGAAAGGGACTGGACAGGGGGAACAAGAGGGGACGGTAGGGGACCACGAACCAAGCGTGCAGATGCTGGGTCGGGCAGGTCGCGCAGTCGCAGTCGCTGCTGCTCGGCCTCCTCTGGCATCTGCTGCGACAGTACCTGCCCCTGCTGCTGCTCCTGTGGCTCCTCCTCTGCCCTCTCCTGCTGCGGCTGCAGCTGCACCCGCTGCTGCGACGAAGACTCCTGCGCTACCCTCTCCTGCTGCGGCTGTGACTCCTCCTCTACTCTCTCCTGCTGTGTCTGTAACTGTACCTGCTGCTGCGGGCGAGACTCCTGCTCTACCCTCTCCTGGTGTGGCCGTGACTCCTCCTCTACTCTCTCCTGCCGCGACTGCAACTGCACCCGCTGCAGCACTCGTGACTCCTCCTCTACTCTCTCCTGCTGCGGCTGCAACTGCACCTGCTGCTGCACACGTGACCCCTCCTCTGCTCTCTCGTGCTGCTGCTGTGGCTCCTCCTCTACTCTCTCCTACCGCTGCAGCTGAGATTGCTCCTGATCCTGCTCCTGCTCCTGCTGCTGCTGCTGCTGCTGCTGCTGCTGCTGCTACTGCTGATGTGCCCTCTCAAACCGCTCACGCTCCTCCCTCACGTACAGTGCGGGTGTAGGCGCCACAGTGCCAGTGCCTCCAGCTCCAGCACCCCCAGAACCAGCACCTCCACCACCGACACCCCCGGGGCCTCCAGTACCTCCCGCAGGAACACCCCCAGGCTCCGCAGCAACCGGCCGCAGAGAAGAACGAGGAGGGAACTGCGGGACGGACGAGAAGCCAGGGGGTGACGCGGGGCGAGGCCGCCTAGTCGAGGCTGCCGTGTCCTCCACGGGAGTGACCTCCACGCCAACACCCCCTGCACCCCCCGAACCGACACCACGAGCTCCAGCAGCCCCAGCACCCTCACCCTCCGCAACTGCACCTCCCGCACCCCCAGACACGACAGGGACTGGACGCTGCGGGGGGGACGACTGGGGAGTGACGTGCGACACACCTGACGGGGAAGGACGCGAAGGGGGGGGGGGCTACCGGGGCGAATGGGGGGGGCTCAAGGGTGAGGAACAGCGGGGGGGAAAAGACCTCAGTACCTCGGTGGGGGCGACTCCTGTAGTAACAGACAGACTCGTCGAACGTGACGTCCTGGGAACTGAAGAACTCGTAGGTGAGTGGGTCGTAGAACACCCAGCCGGCTGTGTCCAAAGGGAAGCCAAGTAAGACGCAGGCATGAGTGCGGGGAGACAACTTGTTCGCGCCAGGGGCGCGAACGTGAGCCAGAGAACCCCAGACGCGGAAGTCAGCTACTACGCCCGGAGAACCTGTCCAAAGGGAGACCAGCGTCACCCGTGGCTGTGCGTCACTGGGCCACAGGTTCAGCAGGTGCGCGGCGTAGCGGACTGCCTGAGGCCACAGGAACTGGGGGGCACCGACATGGCACATGGAGGTCCGGGCAACCTCCATGACCAGGCCGATGCGTCGCTCGGCTACCCCGTTCTGCTGCGGCGAGGCTGGTATCGTGCAAGACTAGAGGATCCCCCGACCCTGACAGAACGTCTCTAGGCGAGTGGAAGAAAACTCACCACCACGGTCCGAGTGCATGCGGAGCCCACACAGAGCTTGGGTGCCACCCCACGCTAGTAGCTATGGCTCGAGGACGGTAGGCACGTCGGCCTTCCGTCACAAGGGGAAAACCGTGGTGTAGCGGGAGTAGTCGTCCACCACAATCAGGAAGTAGCGCTCCTGACGTGGTCCACGGACCGGGGAGGGGCCCCAAACGTCCAAGTGCAGGGTCTGGAAGGGAGCCGTGGTGGGGGGGAACGAGGAGGAGTGAGGGGCAGCGCGCTGCCGACCCTCGACGCAAGGAGTGCACGGCAGCGCAGGCGAGCGAGGAAGCGGGGCAAGCGACTGTGGGAGACCTGAGACCAGACGGTAACGTGCCATCCTACTAAGACGTGGGAACGACGGGTGACCTAGACGATGGTGCCAGAGGACCGACGGGTGGGTGAGTGACCGACAGTCGCACGACACAGCAGCTACCTGACCTGACCTGACGTGACCCAGTGTGGTGGGACCCAGTGTGTAGTGAGTGCAGACCAGAGCCAAGCTCCCTGTGGAAAGTGCCCAGAGGCGCCCCAGTGGCACCGACTGTGCAGGAGGCAACTGGCTCGTCCAGTGGGAAAGTAGTGACTACGCCTAGGTCGTGGAGGTGACTGACACCCACCAGGTTCCTGGAGAACCTGGGGGTGTAGTAACCTGTGAGAAACCCAGAGGGAGCCGCCGGACACGGGAGAGTGGTGGTGCTGTGGGCAACTACAGGTCCCACGGAGGGGTCAGCCAAGACGACTGTGACTGGAGTGCGCAGTGGTGTGAGGTCAGTACAGTCGCGAAAGAAGCAGCTGGACGCTCCAGAGTCTAGGGTGAAGGAAAGCTGTGCAGTCTGTGAGGTCGCACCCGAGCCAGCGACAAAATCTGGTGCTAGACTAGTGGTAGCTGCAGCTCCTACACAAAGACGCTCAGAGGGGCCCGGACTGGAAACAACACACGCACCAAGAGTGGAAACACAGGCCTCTACTCGTGCAGCCGGGAACGGTCCTAGACCAGGTCGGTGAGACTCAACTGGTGAAGCAGTGCGCTGGCGAAGATGCGAGGGCCAGTGCGGTGTAATAGCATGAGGACCAAAACGCTCACGGTGGAGGTCGTCGAGGCGACGGTAGCAGCGGGACGCAGAGTGATCAGGACTCCAGCAGGTGGTGCCAGCACCCGGGCCAGTCAGGATCCGGTACCCGCAGGGACCGACGTCGCGCCCACTACTGGCTGAGCCGCTGCTGCAGCCGGTACTCCTAGGACCCTCAGGTCCCCACTGCCGGGAGTGCTGTAGTTGCTGTCGCTGAGGCTGACCCTGCTGCCGCTGCAGAACTCTAGCACACGCCATGGTAGGCGCTAGAGACGGCCGAGCGCGGTGGGGAGCGGCTAGGAGCGGTTGCTAGCTACAGCCTATGCTGCTCCTGAGTCTGCTGGGGGCAGCCTATGCTGCTGCTGGTGCTGCTGGGGGCAGCCAATGCTGCTGTTGGTTCTGTTGGGGGCGGCCTATGCTGCTGCTGGTTCTGCTGGGGGGGGGGGGGGGAGGATATGCTGCTGCTGGTTCTGCTGGGGGCAGCCAATGCTGGTTCTGGTTCTGGCATTGGGGAACGGGTTTGGGCGGTTCTGGGCGGTTCAGTGCGGTTCTGGGCAGTTCTGAACGGTCCTGGGCGGTTCTAGACGGTTCTGGACGGTCCTGGGCGGTCCTTGGCGGTTCTGGGCGGTTCTGGGCGGTCCTGGACGGTCCTGGGCGGTTCTGGACGGTTCTGGACGGTCCTGGGCGGTCCTGGGCGGTTCTGGGTGGTCCTGGACTGTCCTGGGTGGTTCTGGACGGTTCTGGACGGTCATGGGCGGTTCTGGACGTTCCTGGGCGGTTCTGGAGGGCTGGTGGCAGGCGAAGCTGGCGGACTGCAGGGCGTACGGGGAGGGGACGCGACGGGGCTGGCGGACGGGGCTGGGGGACGGGGCTGGCGGACTGGGACGCGACGGGGCTGGCGTACGGGGGCGCGACGAGGCTGGCATACGTAGCTGGCGGATTGCAGGGCGGCTGGGAGGGGACGCGACGGGTAGGGGAAGGGGAGGCGACGAAGAGGGGACGCGACAGGTAGAGGAAGGGGAGGCGACGAAGAGGGGACGCGACGGGTAGGGGAAGGGGAGGCGACGAAGAGGGGACGCGACGGAGAGGCGACGGAGAGGGGACGCAACGGGGAGGCGACGGGGAAGGGGCGCGACGGGGAGGCGACGGGGAAGGGACGCGACGGGGAGGCCTGCGGGGCGACGACACGCGATTCGGGGGCCCACGGGGGCCTTTCTAGGTCGCGACGTGGGGGGACCCGCGGGGGTCCTTGTTAGGTCGCGATTCGGGGGCCTACGGGGGCCTTCCTAGGTCGCGACGTGGGGGGGACCCGCGGGGGTCCTTCTTAGGTCGCGATTCGGGGGCCCGCGGGGGCCTTCTTAGGTCGCGACGTGGGGGGGCCCGCGGGGATCCTTCTAGTTCGCTATTCGGGGGGCCCGCGGGGGCCTTCCTAGGTCGCGACGTGGGGGACCCGCGGGGGTCCTTCTAACTCGCGATTCGGGGGCCCGCGGGGGCCTTCCTTGGACGTGACGTGGGGGGGCCCGCGGGGGTCTCTCTCTAGCGCGCGATTCGACGGGGGGAGGGGCTGGCGCTAAGGGGTGAGGGGGCACTACGGGTAACGCGTTACTAACGGGCGAGCGCGGGGCGGTGGGCCTATGGGAATCGAGGTAACGGAATAATGAATGAGTACAAATGACAAGGACAAGGAAGATATAGCAAACCCTGGTCAACCCTAGCCAACCCGAAGCATAAGTGTACACCACCTAGACTAGCAAATACAAACCATAACCATTATAGTTTGACACTAGCGAGCGACTACAGCGTCGTACAGGGCTCTAGCGGTCTTGTGCTGGCCAAAGTGAGCGCGTTCGGCTAACGGCAGGTGGTTGCGAACGGCTAGGCGAGCAGCAGCGTCACGGGTAAGCCACTGTGAGCGAGTCGCACTGTCAGCTGTGGCGGAAGGGGCGAGAGAGGCTCCAGACGTGAGGTCAAACAGCAAGACACCGTCCCTAGAATCGCTCAGTAAGTACAGCTGTAAGTCATCGAGCCACGCATCGAACTCAATTGGGCGGCCCTCAGGATCGAAGGTGAGGACGCTGAGAGTAACCATAGCGGGCAAAGCAGTTGGGCGCGCTAGCAGCAGGGCAGCACGCAGGCAGGGAAAGCAGGGCGGCGGCCAGCAGGGCAGCGCGCAGGCAGATCAGGGCAGGGCGGCAGCCAGCAGGGCGGCACGCGGGCAGGGCAGGGCGGCGCGGCGGCGAGCTGCGCGCAGGCAGGGCAGGGCGGCGCGGCGGCGAGCGGCGCGCGGGCAGGGCAGTGCGGCGCGGCGGCGAGCGGCGCGCGGACAGGGCAGGGTGGCGCGGCGGCGAGCGGCGCGCGGGCAGGGCAGGGCGGCGCTGCGGCGAGCGGCGCGCGGGCAGGGCAGGGCGGCGCAGCGGCGAGCAGCGCGCGGGCAGGGCGGCGCGGCGGCGAGCGGCGCGCGGGCAGGGCAGGGCGGCGCGGCGGCGAGCGGCGCGCGGGCAGGGCAGGGCAGGGCGTGCGCGAGCGGCGGGACGTAGGGCAGGGCGCGCGCGGGCGGCGCGACGCAGGGCAGGGCGTGCGCGGGCAGCGCAACGCAGGGCAGGGCGTGCGCGGGCGGCGCGACGCAAGGCAGGGTGTGCGCGGGGCGGCGCGATGCAGGGCAGGGCAGGGCAGCGCGGCGCTAACAAGGCGGCGCGACGTGTGGGGTAGCGCGATTCGGTGGGCCCTAAAAAAAACGGTCCTAGGAGAGGACCTGCTCTGAAACCATGTCAGAATTACTAAGCGAGAATGAATGAACTAGCAGCAAGATGGGTACAAGTACTAACCCTAATTGGGTTGTACCCAATATGGGCTACCCCACTACAGCCTACACAACACACAACATATAAGTTTGACAATGAACCGGTACCACAACTTGGTGAGGATGGCGACTGTTGGGTGAGGAAGCCACATCGGTAATCTAACTGCCTACTAGTGAGTCGTCTATATCCCAAATCATTTACTTCGAGCTATGGGCAAGTTATGTTTCGCGTATTCAGCTGATAGCAATGGAATCGCAGCTTAATAATGTGTCGGTTAGGTGCATCCACGTAGGCATTGTCAAATTGTAGGCTACGTGTACATTTTAGGGCTAGGGTCTACGCTTATATTCCCCTGTATGCCCTTCTATCAACCCGTACTAATCTTTCTAGTTTCTGACATGGTATCACTAGGACGGTCTCCGCTTCCACTCCGGCCTCCCTACATCGCTTACCTCGTGCCGCCGTTAACCCTGAGCCCATCCAATGAATCTCGTTGCCCTTTATACAGCCCCCCGCGGGCCGCTCCTCTCGCCACCAACCGTCTCACACTACCGCTCGCGCTAGCGCACATGCCCCTCCTCTCACGCTCGCTCATGTACCCCTGCTGCGACGGTCGCACTTGCGTTGCTGCGTGCACTGCCACGCTCACTGCCGTGCTTGATGCCACGCTCGCGCTCGCACTGTTGCGTCCGATGCCGTGTTCATTGCCGCGCTTGCGGTTGCGCTCGCTGCCCCGTACGCGCTCGTTTCTTCGCGCGCGCTCTCGCCGCTGCGTCCGCTGCCGCTCCTGTTCTCACGCTGCTGCTTGCGCCATTGCGCTCGCTGCTGCTCGCGCCATTCTGCTTGCGCTCGCATTGCCCCTTGTGCTGCCGCTCGCGCTCGCGCTTGCACTGCTGCCCGCCTCCCTTAGATGCCCCCTGCCTGCTATCTACCGCCTGCTACCTGACGCCCGTTGCCTGCCGCCCACTGCCAACCGCCCTTAGGTGCCTGCAGCCAGCTGCTTACCGCGAGTGGCCTGCTGCTTACCGCTGGTTGCTTGCTGCCTGTGACATGCTGCCCACTGCCTGCCGCCCTCAGGTGCTTGACAACAGTCACCTCTCACGCCGCCGTAATAGTCACAGCTGCTCGAGCCGCCACTCTTGCCAGTGCCTAGCCACTCTTACCCGTTCCAGTCGATGGTCCTAGCACCGCACCTTACGCTTTCCGAACCATCTTTTATGGATTCTCGTCTCTACCACGCTTTCGCCTGGATCTCTATGGCATCCTCTATGACTTCCGAGTTCGTGCTGCGCTTGGCTGGGAGCTCTATATTGACGTGTGGTTGAGTGACGTTCAGCTGCACTTGCAGTGCCAGCGCCAAGATGACGTGTACATGTACGCCCACGTGTCGGGTGAGCTGCCTGCCACCCCCTGCTCCCCTGCTCTTGCTGATGCCGGCCCGATGCAGAGAAGTAGGCCCACGCTGCAGCCCATACCAAGTACTCGGCCTGGATGTCACGTGACGCAGCTGCACGCCTTGCCCTTAGTCGCCTCCCCCCCCCTACTAAGAGTATACTGCCAGCTAAGGACGGTGAAGGAGTACTTAGACGCTATCACTGCTTCTTACTCCACCCCTACATCCGCTACCCCATGCCGCCTCATCATGGCTTTTCTCTTTCCTAACTTGCTTACGTTTCACACTGTTGCCGACCTGATGACCTACCTTCACTCACTTGAGCAGCTTGCATAATTCCCATCCCCCAACTATCTCACCCTTCACCTCCTCACGACTCGCCTCCTTAACAGCCTTTCTACTGCGTGTGATGCCCTCCTCACTTTGCACCCTGCTGGGCTTACTCTCGATCCTTTTTATACCTGTCTCACTAAGATTGAGAGCCGCCTCCACACCATCGCCATGACCACTGGTGATCCTGTTGCTCAGGATTCGTCACTTTCAGAACTTACTGCGAGTCGAAGCCTCAACTAAACGCAAATCCGCTCGATAGGATTGCGCGTTGTAGGCTTAGCTACCATCTCTAATTTGAACTACTTGAAAAGATGGTCCCTAGAGTGAGAACGATCTAAACAATTCCAGCAGTTGCATGACTAGAATGGTGGAGGAAGTACAAGCATTAAGGCGGTACCGCTGTTAGCGTGCTCTCTCGCAACCAATCACAGCCAGGACTAGGACTGTCGCTAAGATTTTATCCAGCGTCTCTTGAAGGCCTGTCACAGGAGCTCCTTGACGAATTAACTCACAAACTGCACGATCACGCCATCCAAATCACGACATTGACAGCTGTACGCGAATTCTTTCATCGCTCAGCGATGTAAGCACCATCAGCACCTCCCATCACCGCCAGGAACAGATAGGTCTTCATTAAATGATACTATCAGATAGCGCACCGTCGTAGCCAATGATGGCATTCCCCAAGAAATAATGGGCATGGATGACCTAGGGAGAATCTGGGAGTTGAAACGCCGTGCGAATGTCATCGCCGCGTCAGTATTGCAGCTGGATACGACAATTGTGACATCACGCAACTACTGCCACTCAATTCTCAATGCCCTCCCTACTTCGACCCAGGCCAACACAGAGGTACGACACTTCAATCGTGGGTGTTCACAACGAACGCCTTCTTCGATGCAAATTACGTGACGTCGGACGTGGCGAAAATGCTATACGCCGTTTCTCTGCTCCGAGGGCCAGCCATGGACTGGTAACGAGTGATTGTTACCTCGCTGAGAGACTACGAGCCACTTCCAAAAGGGGAAGGGCCTTCCAGACCAACCATTCTATATGGTTCACCATTTTGCGAAGTCACCCAATACCGCACGTGGGACGCGTGACGTGTGGGTCTGTCAGAATGTTATTATTGTCTAGCCTGCAGTGGGGTACTCTATAGCGGGTACAACCCAATTAGGGTTTCCTATATGTATGCCAACTGCTGCTAGTGCAAACCCTCCTTTCTTCATTCTTGTTTCTGCTGCTAGTTCTGAAATGGTTTCAGAGCAGGTCGACCCCCTTGGATCGATCCTGTGGGTGGGCCCACCACCTAACTGCTTCCGCTGCTCTACTGCTGTCGCGCGCCCCTGGCGCGTGACCCCTTCTTCCTACCGCGCGCCCGGAGCGCGCGGCGTTTTTCATCCCGCCGTGCGCTCGGGGCGCGCGGCGGTTTTCTGCCCGCCGTGCGCCCCGAGGCGCGCGGCGGTTTTCTACCCCGTCGATCCGCGCGCCCCCCCCCCCCCCCCCCGCCATCCCGTCGCCTCGTCGCGGCGCCCTGGGGGATCCGCGCGCGCCCCCCCCCCCCCGCCGCCCGTCGTTGGCGCCTCTCCCGTCGCCCGTCGTGGCGTCGCGGGGGCCGCGCGTCCCCCCCATCCCGTCGCCCGTCGAGGCGCCCCGGGGGCCGCGCGTCCCCCCCCTCCGGAGCCCTTGCTCTCGGTAGCCCAGCGAGCCTGCTGCGCCAGTCGCCCGTGGGTCCGTAGCTCCTGCCGCTCGTCGTAGCCGCGGAGTCTGTTACTCCAGTAGTCCGGGGCCCTTGCTCCGGTAGCCACTGTGCCAGCCGCTTCTGTTGCCCGTGCGCCTGCAGCTTCAGCCGTCGCCTCCAATCTACTCTCCTCTCACACTCACTCCTCCTCCTCACTTGCCCTCTGTGACTGCCTTTTAGCTTTGCTTGCCTTTGTGACTTGCTCTATGACTGCTTGCTGTGCTGATTATACCCCACTTTGACTATGGGGGTGTGTCAGAATGTTATTATTGTCTAGCCTGCAGTGGGGTACTCTATAGCGAGTACAACCCAATTAGGGTTTCCTATATGTATGCCAACTGCTGCTAGTGCAAACCCTCCTTTCTTCATTCTTGTTTCTGCTGCTAGTTCTGACAGGGTCTACGCGTGCATTCCAAGCCGATCGCAGTTTTGATGTTGGCGTATCAGAAGTTATGCTCTGGGCGACAGCTCGCATCAGTTCAAGATTACACGAGCGGCTTTCTCGCATTGGCAAATATGTCGGCTAGATGTACGAAGCGGAGCGAATAAACCGCTACGGTGGCGGCTTGGAGTCGGAAAACTCTCAAGAGATTTTCCTGCGCGGTTTCTCGAACTTGAACGACCTCTTCGCACTCGTCGAGAAGATTGACATCCTACGACAACCGGGGGTCGGGCCTTTGGGCAACGTACCCGAGGAAAGTTCAAGCAATCCACGGTACACGACGTTGCGACGAATGCAGCTGTCAAGCCATTCCGAGGACACTGCCTTGCGGGTAACATTCCGGGTCATCGCAAGAGCAAATACATTGAGGAGAGGAAACGCAGGGAGCCGAGCAGACGAGGGAGTCAGGCAGGGAAACACCAAGAGTCAGTTGAGAACTGGCGCACTACCGACGAGACTCGCTGTTCGCCCGAACCCACTGACACTCACCGAGTAACAGTTTCGATTCAAGCAATCAATGAAACTCACATGAATAAGGAAGGAAGAACGATAGATTGCCCATTATGATCCACAGGAAAATAGCGCGATTGCCATGAATTTTTTTTCAGCTGTTCACAGAGGCACGAGGGGTGCATTACGTAAAAGCCGGCACCAACCTCATTTGAGTACCGAGCTACACTTTACTTTAGGATGTGCTTTTACAGGAGTCTCACGACGAAGTCACCTCGGGACATTTCCTGGTAGAAAGGCCAGAGCAACAGCTACAAAGATGGCCGGAAATGTTGACTAGGTACTAAGGCACTTGGCCACGTGCCCCACCTGCCAGGTCATGGAGTCATTGCAACAAAAACCTGCAAGACAATTGCAGACCATACCATCCCCACATTGTGCTTGGTAGCAGGTGATGGTGGACTTTGCCACACGATTACCAGCGGGGGCACATAGTAACGACGGGATCTTCATGATCGTCGATCACCTGAGAAAAATGGAGCACTTTGCTGCTCGGCAAGAAATCCATCTCCGCCGTAGTTCTCCTCCACGCCATACCATCTGCGATAATCAGCGACTACAACACCAAATTCATGAGTAAATTTCGGAAGAGTTTGTGGCAACAATTTGGAACCCGACTACGGCTTATTTCATCATATTTCCTCACGACTGCTGGACTAGTCGAGTGCACCAACCAGATGATGGAGTAGCTTTTCTGAGTCACATGACGATCCAACGGCCTGGGAACAGCAGTTGCCACTCGCGAATTGTCATACAAGGACGTGCCATCCACCACCACCCACCAATCGCCCATTTTCCTCAATTACGGACAGGACCCTACAGTTCCGACCACACAGAATCCCGTCAACCCAGTTCCACGTGCGCAACAGTTCGTCGAAGCTTTGAAACATGCCCGGATTCGCGCAGTAGAAGCAATTAAAGAAAAGCAATTGTCGTAGCTAATAGCAACGCCGAAGCCACTGCATTCCCAAAACCAGTCTGGAGATCTCGTCCTTCTTGACACCCTGAATTTGTGATTGTTGATGACCTCGAAGATACGTCCACGATATTGCAGGCCATTCCAAATCAGCCACATAGTAACTTCTGCCACGGCACACCTCCTCCTCCCCACTGATTGGTACGCCAGCTCATCGTTCCGCATCAGCCTACTTTGCCCGTACTTACCATCCACGAGCCAACTGCTCCGCAGCCGACCATCAAGGATGACACGACCACGAGCAGAACCAGGCATCGAGCCCGATAAAGATACTTAGCCACCGAGTTCCTGACCCACGTGGGGCCCGCCGCATCGAATTCCTCATACAATGGAAGGACCGAACAACAACAGAAGATAATTGGGTGCTTCTATATAGATTTTAGATTCACCCTGTCCTCGCCGCCTACCTATAAAATTTACAGATGGCAACGCATTTTCGTGAGGGAGTTCACGTTGAGGAAGAAGGTGGTGTAACGAATCTACTTTCCCTTCGCGCCACCCTGCATACCACACATATGGTACAACTGTGTACACAACACCCACGATAATTTCGACACGTTACCATTTCGCGATATTCGCCTTGACCACTGTTTGTGCCATCGCGCCCGAGCCATACGCCTCGGCTGGTAACCTGCGGTCTGATCCTATGCCTCGGACATTTGTTGGTGTACCCCACGTTTTCGTGTGTTACTGTTACCAATTGTTTCGCCATATAACATTCGCTCGTGCCTTCGCTCGTGTTGTTCCGTTTGCCACGATGGTGCAATCTTTGTTTGCTCGCTCAATTGCACTCGTAACACAGTGCCTAGGCAGGATAACGAGGGTCCATGGCTATGATGGGGCCTTGGAAAAGTCATTGTTTGGCAAAGGTTGGCAGCGTGCAGAAAAAAAAAAAACGACAAGATGTAGCACCGAGATCAAAGAAATCGGGTCGAGCCTATCATTTGAAATGTTGCGGTTGTAAGCGATGTAACGTATTATCCTTTCATAAACACATCACCTCGAGAACAACCAGTGACATCCATTCAGTGGGCTCGCACAGGTGGTGGCAAAGACTGGCTAAGGGTATTACGTTTGAAGAGCACTAGGAACATTTGTGTGTCTGTATGTGGCAATAGGTGTACCTGATATCGTACAAGCCAGGATAGAATGGTGGAGGACAGCATATCGTGGAAGGCAAGAAAGCGAGTCATACACGGTGGTCCAAGCAAATTAATAGTCCTTGCGCGACGCACATCGCACGAAACGAGTAATGGTCTCCGTCGCGATCCGTCTGCAGCTCGACTTGGTCGGCGAGATTACAGTCGAGCTCAGCAGCCCGACTGTTGTCAATGATGGCGATGCTCGCACAGTTACTTGCGAACGACCGTGGGCCGTCTTTCCTATCCTCACACCAACCCTCGCGGGCAGACGACTCCGATAAGAGGCTCTTATCACACATCCTCTTCGGACACACACCAATTCTCTCCTCATCTCCGACACTTGTAGACCTCCTCCGCTGTTGTTAACACCCCGTGGACCCGCGGATCGGGGCCTCTCCCGTCCGTGCTCAGATCGCTTACTTCCGTACCTACTTCCGAACCTCTCGGACCTGATTCCGTACCTACTTTCGAACCTCTAGGACCTGATTCCGTACCTAATTCCGGAGCTCCCGGACCTACGGCCGGGCGCATTACTATCAAGTGACATCCACTCCGACACCCGCGCTCGCGTATTTTCTTATCTTGGTCCAATGGCGTCCGTCAAGTGGAGCCGCTGCCTGCTCTTGCTGCTGCTGCTGCTGCTCGCGGGTAAGCGGCGGGTAGTAGGGGCAGTGATGCCGAGTCGAGCCTGCTCGCTCACCCGCGTCACGCCTGACCCAATGTCTCCCTGTGCCGTGTGCTGCGCTGCGCTGTGCTGTGCGGTGCTTTGTTGTGCTGTGCGGTGTGGTGCGGCACTGTGCTGTGCTCTGTTCTGATCGGTCTGTTGCCGTACGTTGCTGTTCTGATCCCGGATCATCGCCGTGCTGTGCTGGCAGGCTCGCTGGACACTCCGTGGACGACCATCCGCACTGCCGCTCTTGCGGTAAGCTCCGTCTTTTGCAACGCAACACTCAACGTCACGTCGTAAAGCACAGAAAAATGCGGCAAATCTCTAACCATAAGCAAACAGCCCCCCACACCCCATACTTCCGCCAGTTTTTACCTTTACATGATGTGGCATTGCATCCACTGTCTCTGTCGCACACACCTTCCCTTGCACCATCGCATGCACCATCGCATGCACCATTCCATGCACCATCGCATGCACCATCGCGTGCACCATCGCATGAACCATCAGAAGCACCATCGCATGTACCATCGCATGCACCTTCACATGCACCATCGCAAGCACCATCGATTGCACCATCGATTGTGCCATCGCATGTACCATCTCATCCACCTTCACATGCACCATCGCATGCACCATTGCATGCACGATCGCATGCACCATCGATTGCACCATCGGTTGCACCATCGCATATACCATTGCATGAGCCATCGCAAGCACCATCGCAAGCACCATCGCATGCAACATCGCGTGCACCATTGCATGCACCATCGCATGCACCATCGCATGCACCATCGCATGCACCATCGCATGAACCATCAGAAGCACCATCGCATGTACCATCGCGTGCACCATTGCATGTACCATTGCATGTACCATTGCATGTACCATCTCGTGCACCATTGCATGTACCATTGCATGTACCATTGCATGTACCATTGCATGTACCATCGCGTGCACCATTGCATGTACCATTGCATGTACCATTGCATGTACCATTGCATGTACCATCGCATGAACCATCGCGTGCACCGTCGCGTGCACCATCGCATGAGCCATCAGAAGCACCATCGCATGTACCATCGCATGCACCTTCACATGCACAATTGCATGCACCATCGCATGCACCATCGCATGCACCTTCACATGCTCCATCGCATGCACAATTGCATGCACCATCGATTGCACCATCGCATGTACCATCGCATGCACCTTCAAATGCACCATCGCATATACCATTGCATGAACCATCGCAAGCACCATCGCAAGCACCATCGCAAGCACCATCGCGTGCACCATTGCATACACCATCGCATGCACCCTCGCATGCACCATCGCATGAACCATCCCATGCACCATCGCATGCACCATCGCATGCACCATCGCATGAACCATCGCGCGCACCATCGCATGCACCATCACATGCACTGTCGCATGTACCATCCACATGGGTAACTGTGCTGCTGCTCTGTCATCTGTTGGTGCTGCTAACCTCCCCTCCTCCCCCCTCCCTCCCCTGTGTGTGGCAGGACGCCAAGACAGTGCTGGTGGGGTGGAGGTACACGCGGTGGAATCCGAGAGTGAAGACGTGGCCGCCCCCCCGAATCCTTCAGACCGACACACTCGGTCAGTTGCTGCTGCTGTACCTGACGTCATTCTGTACACTCTCTCCCCATTCCTCCTTCCATCCCTCCCTCCCTCCCTCCCTCCCTCCCTCCCTCCCTCCCTCCCTCCCTCCCTCCCTCCCTCCCTCCCTCCCTCCCTCCCTCCCTCCCTCCCTCGCTCCCTCCCTCGCTCCCTCGCTCCCTCCCTCGCTCCCTCGCTCCCTCGCTCCCTCCCTCCCCCCCTCCCTCCCTCCCTCCCTCCCTCCCTCCCTCCCTCCCTCCCTCCCTCCCTCCCTCCCTCCCTCCCTCCCTCCCTCCCTCCCTCCCTCCCCCCTCCTCTCTCTCTGTCCCTCTCTTTCCTTCCATCTTTCTTGCTCGCACACCCTCTCTTACGCTCAAGTCGTCCTTTGATTCCCTGAGTATAATTATTCAAGTATCGCTCTCCCACACTCTCACTCTCTTGCTCACAATGGCACTCTTACTCTCCCTACTGTCTTTCCCTCCCGCACATGCGTTCTCCCCAACGGCAGTGTTCAAGTGGAATGATTGGCTGCACAAGCACAACGTGGTGGCCATCAGTGCTGCGCGCTTCAGCACATGCCACTTTGGGAGCAACGGCCTTCCATTCACCGTCCTCACCAAGGCATCCAAGCACGGCACTCTCAAGCTCTCAGCGGGCAGTAGCAGTTACACGGGGTACTTTACCAGCAGCGTTGGCAATGACTGCCTCCGGGGCATGAAGGTGGACATGCAAGTTGAACTCGTCAATACATAGTGATGACTCTGCCCAGGTGTTTCACCATTGAGTCACGTTCGGAAAATGTGAATGGGATTGTACAGTGAAAAAACGGATTTAATGTAAACGGAATCGAAATTAAATTGTAAAACCATTCATGCTTTTACTGAAATCCTTGAAGACTACCGCATATTGTACCGGTAACCAGTTGCGACTGAATGCTGGAGTGACTCAATGGTGAAACACCTGGTACAAATGTTTCCAAGGTGATATCGACTACAGTATTTCTGTCGTTCGAGTCACGAACTCGAGAGCAAAACTCCATTCCGTGCTACCACCCTCCCACCACCCTCGTCCTCCCCTCCCGAATCCCTTCTTTGCGCCAAGCGCGCGCCATCATGTTGGCGCTGGGCGTGGAGGGGTCGGCGAACAAGCTGGGCGTGGGCGTGGTGCGCAGCGACGGGAGCATTCTGAGCAACCCGCGCTGCACGTACATCACGCCGCCCGGCCACGGCTTCCTGCCGCGCGAGACCGCGGCGCACCACCAGCAGAAGATTCTGCCGCTCGTGGAGCGCGCGCTGCGCGAGGTGCGTGCGGCGGGGCTGGTTCGACGAGGTGCGTGCGGGATTGCTGGCGTCCGTCGATCCAGTACCTGCACAGCACGAATGAACCTGCCCTCTCTCTCCCCCCATACGCCGTCGATCCAGTACCTGCAGTGCACATATGAACCTGCCTTCTCTCCCCCTATTTAACGCCTCCCCTCAACGCATACCAGAACAGGTCAGGATTCGCCATGCGAGCATGCATGGGAATCTCCAAACGATCTGAACTCCCGCTGCCTAGCTAGCTCCAAATAGGGATATGTGTCGCCCCTGTGCTGCACGTCCTGGCCCATCTCACTCGCCCCTCTGCTGCACGTCCTGGCCCATCTCACTCGCCCCTTACCCACCGCTATGCTTCTGGCTGTGCTCTGCTCTGTGTGTGTGGGTGTGTGCGTGCGTGTGCGTGTGTATGTCTGTGTGCATGTGTGCATGTGTGCATGTGTTCATGTGTGCCTGTGAGCATGTGTGCATGTGAGCATGAGCAGGCGGGCATAACCCCGGGGGACATACACTGTCTGTGCTACACCAAGGGGCCGGGCATGGGCGCCCCTCTGCAGGCCGTTGCCATCGTTGTCCGCACGCTCGCCCAGGTGAAGTGCGGTGGAGGTAGGTGAGGTGGGATGGGGGTAGGTGAAGAAGTGGAGTGGAGTGAGGGCAGGTGAAGTGGAGTGAAGGCAGGTGAAGAGGAGTGAGGGCAGGTGAAGTGTAGTGAGGGCAGGTGAAGTGGAGTGAGGGCAGGTGGAGTGGAGTGAGGGCAGGTGAAGTGGAGTGAGGGCAGGTGAAGTGGAGTGAGGGCAGGTGAAGTGGTGTTATAGTCACAATAGGCTTGAATGTGCCTAAAACGAAAGATAGAGAGCACAGACGGATTTCTGCACAGCGGCTTCAAACGTTGATAGCGTTCTGCTCACAGCTGCAAATGACTTGATTCAAATTGGATCTGGAGAGTCTTCACGTCGTCTACAATTAGCAATTTAGATTGCACGATTTGATAAAGAATTGACGACACAGCGTCGGTTTGAACGAACGGTACTATGGCAGCCACTATAGTCTTAGAACACAAGATAGGAAGAGTTACGAGTTGGGAATGACTCCCAGCTCCTACAAACCCCAAGAGCCGAGGTACAGTGATGTGGAACAGTGCCACACTGTTCCCAACCACGAAGGGTCTCGAAACTACCCTTCACTAGGGCCTACACCAAGTGAAATGTTACACTACACAAAGTAATGTAACTATCTTCAATATCTTGAGGTGTACCATTTTGGCAAGCTTCGAAATCACTTGAGGCTTGACACCAAGGCTCGGGCTCTTCATCACAAACTCATCCTTGAGTTCTTGATGGGTCTGCTGCACACACCTGCGACACGCCGAACGTTCGACACAGGACAAAATAGAAACCGCGCACGACAAAATAGAAACCGCGCGCGAGACACAAACGACCGCGTAACACGCGTCTAGCGATAACTCGCTATTGACTCGACACACACACTCGACATCATGACTCAACATTCACACACAATTATAAGCATGAAATATATATTATCCCATGCCCTCATACCATTCCATACACACACACATTCACGCACACGGACAACAAGCCGAGTGCAAACCGTAGGGTTGCACCAACAAACTCCCCCTCGGATTGTTGGCCTTAGGATATGTTGCTCTCTCAGTTCAGAGCCATCCCAGCAAGCTTGCAACACTTCCAATGCTGCTGCTCCACCAGCCTCTTGGTCATCATGTCAGCCGGCTGCCCCGTGGTCTTCACGCAGCGCAACTCAACTTCACCCGCGGTTACCATGCTCCTCGTCCAATGCCACTTCACCCTCATGTGCTTCGTGAGTCCATGCAACACAGGGTTCTTAGCAAGAGCAATGGCACCCTGGCTGTCACAGTACAATGGGGTAGGTCCTTGCTGCTCCTCCCCCAATTCAGCCAACAAACGCCGCTGCCACACAATCTCCCGTACGGCACGGAAGAGTGCCATGTACTCGGACTCCACCGAGCTCAAAGCTTGGTCAACCTGCTTCTTGCTCTCCCAAGCAGTTGGGCCTCCACCAACACAGCATATGAAGCCTCCCACACTTGTCATGTCCTCTGGTTCTGATGCATATGAAGCATCCGAGTAGGCGGTGAGGAACAAACGCCCGGGTTCAACACCATCCGCGCCCTTTTGGCGCCTTTGTGCCGCCGCCGAGTATTGCAGCCCAACGGTCGGTGTTTGGCCAAGATACTTGGCCACCCTCATTCCAGCTGCTACCTGCTCCTCATTAGGGCATTGCACAACCCTAGCCAGCTGCCCGGTAGCAAACGCGACGTCCGGTCGGGTGTTTACCGCCGCATACATGAGGCTGCCCACCAACGAGTGAAATCGGCGCCTCTCCTCTTCACCAACGCTCTCCTCCTCTGGTCCCTTCACACACTTGAACCCAGAGGGAAAGGGTGTAGCCACATGGCCTTCACTCTGCCCAAAGTTGGCAGCCAATGCCTCCAGGTACTTTCGTTGATGCACCCGCATGCACCGCTTCTCCACATCTCGTTCGATGTGGAGCCCAAGGTAGAAGCTCACGTCACCAAGGGCTTTGCACTTGAACTTGTCTTGAAGCTTCAGCATCACCTCCTTCACAAGGTCAAAAGAGGGTGAGAAAATGAGGATGTCATCCACATAAACCACCATGAAACTCCTCTGCTCCCCCTCGCTAAGCATGAACAAGGAGTGATCGGCCGTTGAGGGAGTGAAGCCGATCCCCTCCAACACTTCGCGCAGCTTCATGTACCATTGCCTAGGGGCCTGCTTCAGCCCATAGAGGGCCTTCTTCAGCTTCCACACTCTGCCACTACCATCATCAAACCCCTCTGGCTGCGCCATAAAAATCTCTTCCTCAAGGATGCCGTTAAGGAATGCCGTTACGATGTCCATTTGCTTTACTACCCATCCTTTGATGGCGGCTCCCGCGAATAGGGTTCGCAGCGTCGTCGGCTTCACCACAGGGGCAAACAGCTCCTTGAAGTCCACCTTCTCCTTCTGCTGGTACCCCTTGGCTACAAGCCTAGACTTGTAGCGCTCGATCTTGCCGTCGGCATCCGACTTGATTTTGAAGAGCCACTTGGACGTTATCGCCGTACGCCCCTCCGGTAGCTCCACCAATTCAAACGTGTCATTCTCCTCGATGCTCTTCAGCTCACTCTCCATGGCCTTCTTCCACTCCTCAGCATCACTACTCTCCAAAGCCTCCTTGAGAGTTGCTGGTTCTCCCGGCATCTCCACCGGAGAGAAGAACGCGAAGGCACACTCCTCGTAGTCACTCTCCTCGTCGTCTCCGACCATCATTGCCGCTCCGGCCAGGGCTGTCTTGCCCTGCTTTCCCGGCGCATCATAGGTCAGCCTATTAGGGGGTTGAACTCTCCTCTTCCCCCTTCCTTTCCTCCTCAGCTGCAGGGACTTGAAGGCCTTGGCGTTGCTGCGGTGTGGCTCGAATCCGTGGAGCACTCGTAGTACGGGAAGAGAGTGACGGTGCACGCTCGCTCACTTGCTGCACCTCCTCCTCTTCTTCCTCTGCATCATTGGCCTCCTCTCCCCCATTCACAAGGGAGGATTGCCTTGTGGTTGTGCTGCCGCTGCTCAGCTCCAAAGGCAGCTCCACATGCTACAAACCGGAACTCTTCACCTCCCCAAACCGCACGCCTATCTTCGCCTCATTCTCCGCCTTCCAATCCTTGTACATGAAGTTCTCCATGAACTTGCAGTCCCTGCTCACCAAGAACTTCTTGGTGAATGGGTCCCAAAGAAGCCATCCCTTGCTGTTTTGAGCCATGCCCAAGTGCACGGCCCACACCGCCTTGGCACCAAGCTTGTTGTGCCGAAGATGCTTAGGCACGAGCGCCATGCACATGCACCCGAACACCCGAAGCATATCCACCTTTGGCTTCCTTCCTAGCCACTCCACATAGGGCACCCATTTGTCTGCTCCCACATGATTCAAGGCTCTGTTCTTGGCCACACACGCGCTCCGCACCGCATCAGGCCAGAAATAGTCGGGTAGCCCGGCTTCAATGAGCAACCCGCGTGCCGCCTCCGTGATTGTGCGGTTCGCTCGCTCGGCGATGCCGTTCATTGCAGGGGAGTATGGCATGGTGAGGGAGTGCCGAATACCATTCTTCTTCAGCCACAACCCAAACTCCTTGCTCAAGAACTCTCCCCCTCGATCGGTGCGGATTGACTTGACTAGACGGTCTTGTTGCCGCTCCACCATCGGGAACCAATCCGTCTTCAACGTTTCAGCCACGTCGCTCTTCTTGGCCAGCACGTACACCCAAGTCATGCGGGTGTAGACGTCGACAATGGTGAGAAAATACTCAGCTCCAGCAGCTCCAAGCTTCAGGGGGCCCACCACGTCCATCACCACCTCATCAAGCGGTGCCTTTGCCGTTGCCTCCGAACTAGGGAACGGAAACCGGGTGAACTTGGCTTGAATGCACGTCGGGCAGCCAAGCACCTCATCGGGCTCCCCCTTCACACGTATGCCAGCAACCATCTCATTCTTCACTAGCTGCTGCAAGATGGGCAGGGCCACATGCCCCATGCGCCGATGCAAGGTGAGCCAATCACACTCCCCCGTAGCCGAAGTTGGATTGGAGAATGCCGCGCTCGCAATAGCGCCCCACATACTCTCTCCGTAGTCCTCCTCCGCTGCTGCCTCTGGGTTCTCCTCACCCTTTTGCTGCTCCTTGGTTGCTGCACCACTCTCCTTAGGTTCACTGAACTTGCTGGTCCCTCCAGGTTTGCTCTTCTTGAGCTCATTCTCCTTAGCGCGACCGTTCGCGCCATCGTCGCTACCGACCGCTCCATCCTTGGTGCTGATGCTTGCTGCCACTTGCCTCTCCTTAGGCATAGGGACCACTGGGATCTGCCACATCTCGTTGTAGACATCCCTGTCCTCATGAAGGTCCCAAAGAATTCGATCGCCAAGCCTTGCGGTGTAGGTCTTGGCTCCCTTCGAGTTCGTGTCCATGCCGGCCTTTGCCAACCGCCGCACGGAAATCAGGTTTGCAGCAAGGCTGGGCACCCAAAGCACGTTCTTGAGGCCCACCATCTTCCCATCAGCACCCTTGAACATGGCCTTGCCCATGCCTTTCACCTCTGCTCGCTGCCCCAAAGCCGATGTGACATGCTTCACCGGTGACGGCTCGAGTTCGGTGAGCAAGTCCGGGCGAGGTGTCATGCTATAGGTAGCGCCACTATCAATCACCCAATAGTCCAGGGGGTGTAGGGTCACCTTCCCCACAGCTGCTGGCTCCTCAAAGCCTTCATCCTTCTCCGGACCAGCCGGTACTTGCGTCGACACGAAGTAGAATAGACCCGGGTATCGATCGTCGCTCGGGTCCTTGTCGTTGTCTCCGCTCTTCATGTTTGCAGCTCCGCCACCGCGACCGCCACGGCCTCCACGGCCTCGTCCTCTCCCTCCTCCTGCTCCTCTACCCTCTTGGCCTTGAGCAGGGGTCCAACCATCAGGGAGTTTGTAGCAGTCGCGCCACATGTGTCCGCTCTTGTGGCAATAGTGACACTCGCCGTCGAATCGGCCGCGACCGCGTCCGTAGCTCTTGTCGTCGCTGCCGTAACCGCCACTCCTGCGGCCTCCGCCGAAGTTGCTGCCACCAAACCTTCCTCCCCCTCGTCCTCTGCCTCTTCCTCGACCATATCCACGGCCGATGCTCGCTGCCCCAGCGCCATCCGCACTCGCCAACTCACGGCGGCGGAAATCCTCTTGAAGGATAGCTCGCTTCACGTCTTCAAGCGAGAGGCGGGGCAAGTCGCGATTAAGGTTGATGATGAGCGAGGACCATGACTCTGGGAGTAAGGCCAGCAACTTGGTCTTCTTTTGGAGCTCACTGTAGTTCAAATCAGCTCCCTCAAGCCGCGTCAACAAGTCGAAGAATTTCTGCACCCCTTCTTCAACCGCTTCGTCTTCTTCAATTCGTAGTGCCGCCATTTGCCGTTCCAACACCACCGCTACCGTCGCTGTTGCAGGAGCATGTACACCCTTGAGAGCAGCCCATGCCTTTGGTCCTTTCTCTGGTTCACGCTGGAATGGCTTGATGTGACGGATCTGACTGCTCCCCAACGCTTGCCCAAGTAAGAGATAGCCTTGTGCGCTCTTCCGCACCCACGGGCTCTTCTCCGGGTCGTTCTCGGGGCGCTTCTCCGTTCCTTCCATCACCTCCAGCAGGTCATAGTGGTCAAAGATGTTCTCCATCTTGAAGGACCATTCAGCAAAGTTGTCACCGTTGAACTTGTCAAGCCCAAACACCCTAGGCTCATCCCTAGGTGGGCCAAGACTTGGTTGCATGGGCGCTATGGCTGAATCACGGGGTTGGCCTTGAGCTTGAGCTTCTCCACTGCCACCAGCACCTCTGCCACCCCTTTCCTCAGGTCCAGACATTGTCGAAACTGCTCCAAGGGCCTCTGATACCACTTGTTATAGTCACAATAGGCTTGAATGTGCCTAAAACGAAAGATAGAGAGCACAGACGGATTTCTGCACAGCGGCTTCAAACGTTGATAGCGTTCTGCTCACAGCTGCAAATGACTTGATTCAAATTGGATCTGGAGCGTCTTCACGTCGTCTACAATTAGCAATTTAGATTGCACGATTTGATAAAAAATTGACGACACAGCGTCGGTTTGAACGAACGGTACTATGGCAGCCACTATAGTCTTAGAACACAAGATAGGAAGAGTTACGAGTTGGGAATGACTCCCAGCTCCTACAAACCCCAAGAGCCGAGGTACAGTGATGTGGAACAGTGCCACACTGTCCCCAACCACGAAGGGTCTCGAAACTACCCTTCACTAGGGCCTACACCAAGTGAAATGTTACACTACACAAAGTAATGTAACTATCTTCAATATCTTGAGGTGTACCATTTTGGCAAGCTTCGAAATCACTTGAGGCTTGACACCAAGGCTCGGGCTCTTCATCACAAACTCATCCTTGAGTTCTTGATGGGTCTGCTGCACACACCTGCGACACGCCGAACGTTCGACACAGGACAAAATAGAAACCGCGCACGACAAAATAGAAACCGCGCGCGAGACACAAACAACCGCGTAACACGCGTCTAGCGATAACTCGCTATTGACTCGACACACACACTCGACATCATGACTCAACATTCACACACAATTATAAGCATGAAATATATATTATCCCATGCCCTCATACCATTCCATACACACACACATTCACGCACACGGACAACAAGCCGAGTGCAAACCGTAGGGTTGCACCAACAAGTGGGGCTAGGTGAGGTGACCGCTAGCAACTGTGGCGCAAGCCCATAGTCCCGGTGAAGTACTGTGTGGCCCTCATCGATGCAATTCCCAAGGCCATTAAACGCCCCCATCCCACATCCCCCATTCCCCCTCCCCCCCCCATCCCCCATCCGCCATCCCCCCCCACCCCTCAATCCCCCATCCCTCATCCCCCATCCCCCAATTCCCCATCCCCATCTCCCCCATCCGTGAATCACTGTGTGGCGCACACTGATGCAATTCCCAAGGCCAACCAATCCCAGGCTCCCCTCACTCCCGTCCCCCCCTCCTCTCTCCCCGCCTTCCCCGTCCACCATGAGCATTGAGCAGCTGTGGGGGAAGCCCATAGTGCCAGTGAACCACTGTGTGGCGCACATAGAGATGGGGCGCTGCGTGACTGGCGCCCATGACCCCGTGGTGCTCTACGTCAGTGGAGGCAACACACAGGTGCGTGCTGTGTGCTGTGCTGTGGTGTGTGGTGCAGTGCTGTGCGGTGGTGTGTGGTGCAAGCGCATAGTGCCGGTGAACCACTGTGTGGCGCACATGGACATGGGGCGCTGCGTGACTGGCGCTCATGACCCCGTGGTTCTTTATGTCAGCGGCGGCAACACTCAGGTGGGTGCTGTGTGGTGCTGTGCTGTGCTGTATTGTGCTTTGCGGTGCTGTGCTGGGCTGTGCTGCGCGGTGCGGTGCTGTGCGGTGCTGTGGTGTGCGGTGCACGTGTGGTTGTATGGTATGGTACACACAGGTACTGGTGTGTTTGTACATGTGCTTGCGAATTGCCCGTCACCCCTAAAAGGGGCATTCCTCAGAGATTCGATCCCCCATGCCCCCTAAGGTTGAGCTCTCCCCTTTCATCCCCCATGCCCCCTAAGGTTGAGCTCTCCCCTTTCATCCCCCATGCCCCCTAAGGTTGAGCTCTCCCCTTTCATCCCCCATGCCCCCTAAGGTTGAGCTCTCCCCTTTCATCCCCCATGCCCCCTAAGGTTGAGCTCTCCCCTTTCATCGCCCATGCCCCCTAAGGTTGAGCTCTCCCCTTTCATCCCCCATGCACCCTAAGGTTGAGCTCTCCCCTTTCATCCCCCATGCCCCCTAAGGTTGAGCTCTCCCCTTTCATCCCCCATGCCCCCTAAGGTTGAGCTCTCCCCTTTCATCCCCCATGCCCCCTAAGGTTGAGCTCTCCCCTTTCATCGCCCATGCCCCCTAAGGTTGAGCTCTCCCCTTTCATCCCCCATGCCCCCTAAGGTTGAGCTCTCCCCTTTCATCCCCCATGCCCCCTTAGGGTTTGCTCTCCCCTTTCATCGCCCATGCCCCCTAAGGTTGAGCTCTCCCCTTTCATCCCCCATGCCCCCTAAGGTTGAGCTCTCCCCTTTCATCCCCCATGCCCCCTTAGGGTTTGCTCTCCCCTTTCATCGCCCATGCCCCCTAAGGTTGAGCTCTCCCCTTTCATCCCCCATGCCCCCTAAGGTTGAGCTCTCCCCTTTCATCCCCCATGCCCCCTAAGGTTGAGCTCTCCCCTTTCATCCCCCATGCCCCCTAAGGTTGAGCTCTCCCCTTTCATCGCCCATGCCCCCTAAGGTTGAGCTCTCCCCTTTCATCCCCCATGCCCCCTAAGGTTGAGCTCTCCCCTTTCATCCCCCATGCCCCCTAAGGTTGAGCTCTCCCCTTTCATCGCCCATGCCCCCTAAGGTTGAGCTCTCCCCTTTCATCCCCCATGCCCCCTAAGGTTGAGCTCTCCCCTTTCATCCCCCATGCCCCCTAAGGTTGAGCTCTCCCCTTTCATCGCCCATGCCCCCTAAGGTTGAGCTCTCCCCTTTCATCCCCCATGCCCCCTAAGGTTGAGCTCTCCCCTTTCATCCCCCATTCCCCCTAAGGTTGAGCTCTCCCCTTTCATCGCCCATGCCCCCTAAGGTTGAGCTCTCCCCTTTCATCCCCCATGCCCCCTAAGGTTGAGCTCTCCCCTTTCATCCCCCATGCCCCCTAAGGTTGAGCTCTCCCCTTTCATCCCCCATGCCCCCTAAGGTTGAGCTCTCCCCTTTCATCCCCCATGCCCCCTAAGGTTGAGCTCTCCCCTTTCATCCCCCATGCCCCCTAAGGTTGAGCTCTCCCCTTTCATCGCCCATGCCCCCTAAGGTTGAGCTCTCCCCTTTCATCCCCCATGCCCCCTAAGGTTGAGCTCTCCCCTTTCATCCCCCATGCCCCCTAAGGTTGAGCTCTCCCCTTTCATCCCCCATGCCCCCTAAGGTTGAGCTCTCCCCTTTCATCGCCCATGCCCCCTAAGGTTGAGCTCTCCCCTTTCATCCCCCATGCCCCCTAAGGTTGAGCTCTCCCCTTTCATCCCCCATGCCCCCTTAGGGTTTGCTCTCCCCTTTCATCGCCCATGCCCCCTAAGGTTGAGCTCTCCCCTTTCATCCCCCATGCCCCCTAAGGTTGAGCTCTCCCCTTTCATCCCCCATGCCCCCTTAGGGTTTGCTCTCCCCTTTCATCGCCCATGCCCCCTAAGGTTGAGCTCTCCCCTTTCATCCCCCATGCCCCCTAAGGTTGAGCTCTCCCCTTTCATCCCCCATGCCCCCTAAGGTTGAGCTCTCCCCTTTCATCCCCCATGCCCCCTAAGGTTGAGCTCTCCCCTTTCATCGCCCATGCCCCCTAAGGTTGAGCTCTCCCCTTTCATCCCCCATGCCCCCTAAGGTTGAGCTCTCCCCTTTCATCCCCCATGCCCCCTAAGGTTGAGCTCTCCCCTTTCATCGCCCATGCCCCCTAAGGTTGAGCTCTCCCCTTTCATCCCCCATGCCCCCTAAGGTTGAGCTCTCCCCTTTCATCCCCCATGCCCCCTAAGGTTGAGCTCTCCCCTTTCATCGCCCATGCCCCCTAAGGTTGAGCTCTCCCCTTTCATCCCCCATGCCCCCTAAGGTTGAGCTCTCCCCTTTCATCCCCCATTCCCCCTAAGGTTGAGCTCTCCCCTTTCATCGCCCATGCCCCCTAAGGTTGAGCTCTCCCCTTTCATCCCCCATGCCCCCTAAGGTTGAGCTCTCCCCTTTCATCCCCCATGCCCCCTAAGGTTGAGCTCTCCCCTTTCATCCCCCATGCCCCCTAAGGTTGAGCTCTCCCCTTTCATCCCCCATGCCCCCTAAGGTTGAGCTCTCCCCTTTCATCCCCCATGCCCCCTAAGGTTGAGCTCTCCCCTTTCATCGCCCATGCCCCCTAAGGTTGAGCTCTCCCCTTTCATCCCCCATGCCCCCTAAGGTTGAGCTCTCCCCTTTCATCCCCCATGCCCCCTAAGGTTGAGCTCTCCCTTTTCATCCCCCATGCCCCCTAAGGTTGAGCTCTCCCCTTTCATCCCCCATTTCCCCTAAGGTTGAGCTCTCCCCTTTCATCCCCCATGCCCCCTAAGGTTGAGCTCTCCCCTTTCATCCCCCATGCCCCCTAAGGTTGAGCTCTCCCCTTTCATCCCCCATGGCCCCTAAGGTTGAGCTCTCCCCTTTCATCGCCCATGCCCCCTAAGGTTGAGCTCTCCCCTTTCATCCCCCATGCCCCCTAAGGTTGAGCTCTCCCCTTTCATCCCCCATGCCCCCTAAGATTGAGCTCTCCCCTTTCATCCCCCATGCCCCCTAAGGTTGAGCTCTCCCCTGTCATCCCCCATGCCCCCTAAGGTTGAGCTCTCCCCTTTCATCCCCCATGGCCCCTAAGGTTGAGCTCTCCCCTTTCATCGCCCATGCCCCCTAAGGTTGAGCTCTCCCCTTTCATCCCCCATGCCCCCTAAGGTTGAGCTCTCCCCTTTCATCCCCCATGCCCCCTAAGATTGAGCTCTCCCCTTTCATCCCCCATGCCCCCTAAGGTTGAGCTCTCCCCTTTCATCCCCCATGCCCCCTAAGGTTGAGCTCTCCCCTTTCATCCCCCATGCCCCCTAAGGTTGAGCTCTCCCCTTTCATCCCCCATGCCCCCTAAGGTTGAGCTCTCCCCTTTCATCGCCCATGCCCCCTAAGGTTGAGCTCCCCCCTTTCATCCCCCATGGCCCCTAAGGTTGAGCTCTCCCCTTTCATCCCCCATGCCCCCTATGGTTGAGCTCTCCCCTTTCATCCCCCATGCCCCCTAAGGTTGAGCTCTCCCCTTTCATCGCCCATGCCCCCTAAGGTTGAGCTCTCCCCTTTCATCCCCCATGCCCCCTAAGGTTGAGCTCTCCCCTTTCATCCCCCATGCCCCCTAAGGTTGAGCTCTCCCCTTTCATCCCCCATGCCCCCTAAGGTTGAGCTCTCCCCTTTCATCCCCCATGCCCCCTAAGGTTGAGCTCTCCCCTTTCATCCCCCATGCCCCCTAAGGTTGAGCTCTCCCCTTTCATCCCCCATGCCCCCTAAGGTTGAGCTCTCCCCTTTCATCCCCCATGCCCCCTAAGGTTGAGCTCTCCCCTTTCATCCCCCATGCCCCCTAAGGTTGAGCTCTCCCCTTTCATCCCCCATGCCCCCTAAGGTTGAGCTCTCCCCTTTCATCCCCCATGCCCCCTAAGGTTGAGCTCTCCCCTTTCATCCCCCATGCCCCCTAAGGTTGAGCTCTCCCCTTTCATCGCCCATGCCCCCTAAGGTTGAGCTCTCCCCTTTCATCCCCCATGCCCCCTAAGGTTGAGCTCTCCCCTTTCATCGCCCATGCCCCCTAAGGTTGAGCTCTCCCCTTTCATCCCCCATGCCCCCTAAGGTTGAGCTCTCCCCTTTCATCCCCCATGCCCCCTAAGGTTGAGCTCTCCCCTTTCATCGCCCATGCCCCCTAAGGTTGAGCTCTCCCCTTTCATCCCCCATGCCCCCTAAGGTTGAGCTCTCCCCTTTCATCGCCCATGCCCCCTAAGGTTGAGCTCTCCCCTTTCATCCCCCATGCCCCCTAAGGTTGAGCTCTCCCCTTTCATCCCCCATGGCCCCTAAGGTTGAGCTCTCCCCTTTCATCCCCCATGCCCCCTAAGGTTGAGCTCTCCCCTTTCATCCCCCATGCCCCCTAAGGTTGAGCTCTCCCCTTTCATCCCCCATGCCCCCTAAGGTTGAGCTCTCCCCTTTCATCCCCATGCCCCCTAAGGTTGAGCTCTCCCCTTTCATCCCCCATGCCCCCTAAGGTTGAGCTCTCCCCTTTCATCCCCCATGCCCCCTAAGGTTGAGCTCTCCCCTTTCATCCCCCATGCCCCCTAAGGTTGAGCTCTCCCCTTTCATCCCCCATGCCCCCTAAGGTTGAGCTCTCCCCTTTCATCGCCCATGCCCCCTAAGGTTGAGCTCTCCCCTTTCATCCCCCATGCCCCCTAAGGTTGAGCTCTCCCCTTTCATCCCCCATGCCCCCTAAGGTTGAGCTCTCCCCTTTCATCCCCCATGCCCCCTAAGGTTGAGCTCTCCCCTTTCATCGCCCATGCCCCCTAAGGTTGAGCTCTCCCCTTTCATCCCCCATGGCCCCTAAGGTTGAGCTCTCCCCTTTCATCCCCCATGCCCCCTAAGGTTGAGCTCTCCCCTTTCATCCCCCATGCCCCCTAAGGTTGAGCTCTCCCCTTTCATCCCCCATGCCCCCTAAGGTTGAGCTCTCCCCTTTCATCCCCCATGCCCCCTAAGGTTGAGCTCTCCCCTTTCATCCCCCATGCCCCCTAAGGTTGAGCTCTCCCCTTTCATCCCCCATGCCCCCTAAGGTTGAGCTCTCCCCTTTCATCCCCCATGCCCCTCTCCTCCCTCCAGGTGATAGCATACTCAGAGGGGCGGTACCGCATATTCGGGGAGACCATTGACATCGCCGTGGGCAACTGCCTGGACCGCTTCGCCCGCGTGCTGAACATCTCCAACGACCCCAGCCCCGGCTACAACATTGAGCAGGTAGGTGCAGGTAGGTGCAGGTAGGTGCAGGTAGGTGCAGACAGGTGCAAATGGACCGCTTCGCCCGTGTGCTCAACATCTCCAATGACCCCAGCCCCGGATACAACATTGAGCAGGTGAGGATGGGTGTGGATAGGTTCTGGTAGGTGCGGGTAGGTGTGGGTAGGTGTGGGCAGGCATGGTTTGTACGACGATCGAGACTGCTTTGCGTTGGTCCAAAGCAGTCGCTCGCAACAAACCAGGGCTACAAATACACTGCAAGGGGGGGGAGGGGAGGGAGGGATCTGAGGAGGTGGAAGTACTGGGAGCAGAAAATCTGAGGAGGTAGAAAACTTGGGAGCAGGGAATGTGAGGACGTGGGAAGATTGGCTGAAGGGAAGAACGCCAGACTGTGTGCAGCCCACAGCCGTGTATGGTCGCTGTGCTCTGTATGTGGCCCTCACATTCACTCGCTCTCTTTCTGCTCCCCTTGTGCTGCCAGTGCTCACCCTCTCCTAAACACCACTCTCACATCACCCCTCCCTCCTCCCCCCTCTCTATCACGCCTTATCTCCCATGGTCTCTCCACCCATCCTGGTCTCTCCACCCATCCTGGCCCCTCCACTCATCCTGTCCCCTCCACCCCTCCGCGCTCTGCAGCTGGCGAAGCAAGGGCAGCGCTACGTGGAGCTGCCCTACGTGGTGAAGGGCATGGACGTGTCCTTCTCGGGCCTCCTCACAGCAGTTGAGGGCCTGGCACAGCGCGTTGCTGCACCGGACAGCGTGGGGGAGGATGGCTACACCGCGGCTGACCTCTGCTTCTCCCTGCAGGTCCGCTCTCTCTCTCTCTCCTTCTCTCTCTCTCTCTCTCTCTCTCTCTCTCTCTTGCTTTGAGTTGACTCAGAACTGGCCCACCCTCTCTTGCTTGGCACGCGTGGGATGAGACTATTTTTGAGTCGAGTTAGAAATCGTACACCACTGCTTGCCTCTGCTTCTCCCTCCTTGTCCACTCTTCCTCACCCAGACCCTGCTTACCACGCTCCTCAGCTCTTGCTTCCCACCGGACCGTCTTTTGCGCCGGTTGGTTGCTTGCTTGCATTCTCTCTTGCTGCTCAGGAAACCATCTTTGCGATGCTGGTGGAGACGACCGAGCGGGCCATGGCACACTGCAACAAGCGCGACGTGCTTATAGTGGGGGGCGTGGGCTGCAACATTCGCCTGCAGGAGATGATGCAGCAGATGTGCTTAGAACGGGGGGGACGGCTCTTTGCCACCGACGACCGGTACTGCATTGACAACGGCGCCATGATTGCTTACACTGGGCTGCTGGCGTTTCAGCACGGCGGGCTCAGCATGACTGTTCCTATCAAGGAGTCCACTTGCACTCAGCGGTTTCGAACGGATGAGGTGGAGGCAGTGTGGAGAGAGGGGGAGGGGAGAAGGGGAGAGGGGGTGGAGGGGTTGGATGGAGGAAGAGGAGGTGTGGGAGTGGGGGTCGCAGCAAGTGGAGAGCGGAAGCATGGATTTGAGAATGGAGATGGGGTGGGGAGTAGTGGGAAGGGATGTGCGGGTGAGCAGGAGGGGTTGGGAGCGGTGGATCGTGTGGCAGGGCATTTAGAAAAGAAGCTCAAGGCAGGGGTGGAGGAGAGAAGGGAGGAAAGTGATGCGAAGGCAGAAAAAGAAGAGCCTGCGCATATGATAATAGGCTGAAGTTCCTCTGGCAAGTACTTTTCCACTCCTGTGTTAAGTACTTCAATTGTGTCCCTGTAAGGGCATGTTCCTACGGCCCCTTATCAGACCAACTCTTATCAAGCTCGCGTCAAAACACAATGAAAATCTCCTAAACCCAAAAACCCTCGCTACTTTTACCAGGCAAGGCTGACAAGAGATTTGCCTTGCCTGATAAGAGCGTAGGAACATGCCCTAAGTTGTACCTCATTACTGCATAGTGAAATCAAACGGTTGCCACATCATACTACCGTATCAGTGGGATGGGGGCGAAGCTTCAGGAATGAGCTCGCAGGCCTCTTGACATGGCCGCTAATGCAGGCCTCTTGACAAGCAGGCCTTGCTGACATGGCCGCTAATGCAGGCGGGTGGAAACGTTAGCGTTCCAAACAAACTGCTTTCCGGGGGATCACGGTACGTGGCATGAATGAGCAAGTGTATGGTTAGAATGGTACGAGTTCAACCTGCATGTCCACCTTCATGCCCCTCAGGCAGTCATTGCCAACGCTGCTGGTAAAGTACCCCGTGTAACTGCTACTGCCCGCTGAGAGCTTGAGAGTGCCGTGCTTGGATGCCTTGGTGAGGACGGTGAATGGAAGGCCGTTGCTCCCAAAGTGGCATGTGCTGAAGCGCGCAGCACTGATGGCCACCACGTTGTGCTTGTGCAGCCAATCATTCCACTTGAACACTGCCGTTGGGGAGAACGCGCGTGCGGGAGGGAAAGACAGTAGGGAGAGTAAGAGAGGCATTGTGAGTTGAGCAAGAGAGTGCGAGTGTGGGAGAGCGAGACTTGAATGCTTATACTCAGGGAATCGAAGGACCACTTGAGAGTAGGGAGAGTAAGAGTGGCATTGTGAGTAGTAGAGCAAGAGAGTGAGAGTCTGGGAGAGCGAGGCTTGAATGATTTTACTCAGAGAATCAAAGGACCACTTGAGATTAAGAGAGGGAGAGCGAGCACAAAAGATGGAAGGAAAGAGAGGGAGGGAGGGAGGGAGGGAGGGAGGGAGGGAGGGAGGGAGGGAGGGAGGGAGGGAGGGAGGGAGGGAGGGAGGGAGGGAGGGAGGGAGGGAAGGAGGAATGGGGAGAGAGTGTACAGAGTGACGTCAGCTACAGCAGCAGCAACTGACCGACTGTGTCGGTCTGAAGGATTCGGGGGGGCGGCCACGTCTTCACTCTCGGATTCCACCTCGTGTACCTCCACCCCACCAGCACTGTCTTGGCGTCCTGCCACACACAGAGAGGGGAGGGGAGAAGAGGGGAGGTTAGCAGCACCAACAGATGACAGAGCAGCAGCACAGTTACCCATGTGGATGGTACATGCGACAGTGCATGCGATGGTGCATGCGATGGTGCGCGCGATGGTTCATGTGAAGGTGCATGCGATGGTACATGCGATGGTGCATGGGATGGTGCATGCGAGGGTGCATGCGATGGTGCATGGGATGGTTCATGCGATGGTGCAATCAATGGTGCATGCGATGGTGCATGGGATGGTGCATGCGATGGTGCATGCGAGGGTGCATGCGATGGTGCATGGGATGGTGCATGCGATGCTGCATGGGATGGTGCATGGGATGGTGCATGCGATGGTGCATGCGATGGTGCATGGGATGGTGCATGCGATGCTGCATGGGATGGTGCATGGGATGGTGCATGCGATGGTGCATGGGATGGTGCATGCGATGCTGCATGGGATGGTGCATGGGATGGTGCATGCGATGGTGCATGCGATGGTGCATGCGATGGTGCATGCGATGATGCATGCGATGGTGCATGGGATGGTGTGTGCGACATAGACAGTAGATGCAATGCCACACATCATATAAAGGTAAAGACTGGCGGTAATATGGGGTGTGAGGGGGGGGGCGCGGGTCATGATGTTTGCTTTTGGTTGGAGATTCGCCTCACTTTATGCGCGTTACGAGGTGACATTGGGTGTTGCGTTGCGAGAGGGTGAGCTTACCGCGAGAGCGGCAGTGCGGATGGCCGTCCACGGAGTGTCCAGCGAGCCTGCCAGCACAGCACAGTGCGGCAACGGACCGATCAGAACAGAGCACAGCACAGTGCCGCACCGCACCGCACCGCACAGCACAACGAAGCACTGCACAGAACAGAAGGGAGACAAGCGTTCAAGCGTGACGCAGCTGTGAGCGAGCAGGGCTCGACTCAACTTCACTGCTCTTACTACCACCGTTTACCCGCTCCTACTACCTCCGCTTCACTCGGCTTCACTGCTCCTACTACCCGCCGCTTACCCGCGAGGAACAGCAGCAGGAGCAGGAGCAGAAGCAGGCAGCGGCTCCGCTTGACGAACGTCGCCATTGAACTCGCGAGGTCGGAAAGCAGTAGGTCCGCTAGAGCGGGTCCGTTGGGAATTAGGTCCGGGTGTATGTCTGATAGTAGGTCCGGCGCTAAGTCCGGCGGTAGGTCCGGGAAGGTCCAGAATTACAACTAGGTTCGGAAAAAGGCGACCGGAGCACGGACGGGAAAGGCTCCGATCCGTTGGAGTCCACGGGCGTGTAATTACTAGAAGGGCGGAGGAGGTCTACGGCGGTGTGTCCGCGAGGAGAGGATTTCGTATATCACGCCCCACATATAAGAGGATAGTGGGTCTCGACGTGTCTGCGGATGTGTCTGCTGGGAGGATGATGAGGTGGGCTGCGGAGACGGTGAGAGCGAACATTTCGTGAACCTAGTGGTAACTGTTTGTGCGAGCATCGCCATGTTTCTGACACGACGTAGTACTTGAGCTCGACCTTGTTCCACGGCAAAGGCTCGCTCGCGAAATTTAAGGACCGCTCCACGTCGACGTCGCGGCGATGCTCAGTTACACACTTCGCACGAGTGACGAGCGGCGTGCGTCGCGCAAGTTGATACGAGACAGGTTTCCTGGCTTGTACGATATGCCGTCCTGCACCACTTTTAAAGCCTTCAGATTACTTAGGACGCGTCACATTTGAAAAACCGAGGAAGGATCGGGGCTGTTCACCGACCCTGCCAAATCGATCGCCACATCGGTGTGCCACGACTGAATTTTTGCAATCGCGGGCCCACCGCAAGTCCCAAGTGACTCGTTCGGAAAATCATGGGGCAAAATTGCCCGATGTGGACGAAATTGCACGATCGATGTGTGACAAGGGCACATCGATCGCCCGACTCCGAGGGGACAACTGTACATTGGCGACGGATGACGAAGACAGGTAACCAGCACTTAACGACGTCGTGAATGCGAAACACCGATCTTGCGCAGGTTCGGTGTTTCACTTGTGACGCGTCCTTAAAGTTTGCGATACCCTGTACAGTTGTTGCCCAATACCACAGCGTCTAGTTTTCGTGAGAACTACGAGAATGCATCTAGTCATAAATGCGTATCATGTCGTGTGGTTTCCGCAACAGCACTGCGCGGTCCAATCCCACAGAACCCAACCCAACCACACTTATCGCAGGACGAGTTATGACGAGGAGTTCGTAAGGTGCGGTGTGGTGTAAAGTGGTGGAAAACGAAAACGAATTGGTCTTACAAACGAACCCACCCCTTTCTGTTCCCCCTCCAGCCGACTTCCCCGATAACTGTCGATGATATGTTGGCCCTGTTCGATAGCAACCGTTTCCCGCCCAACCAACGAGGTCACCTCAAAGCGTTTCTGTCGAACAGGGCCGTTGAAACTTGGTTTTGAAGGGATCCGAAACTTGAGTTCCGAGGCGCCCGTCACTGCCTCGTGTTTTTTTACGGATTTGGTCTGTCGGTCAGACGCGCACATGTTTGAAATCGGAAGATATGGTGATTTAGTCTGTCAAGCGCATTCTTTTTGGGTTGCGTAGCAACCCTTTATATTTGGTTTGACATTTTGGGGATATCATTTGAAGAGTGATATTTACGCACTTTTCGGGGCACCCGTTTGAATGTTTTGAAACTGTGTTCAAACGGATGCCTCAAATAGTGAATAAAAAACACTCTTGAATGGGATCCCCATATGTAAAACCAAATAACGGAGCACGTACGTATCATGTTGAACCATGAACTTGCTCGACCGTCCCAACCTCGTCGATAAATACGGCGGATCGTACGGCCGAGCATAATATTCTGGCATCAACATGAACGATTGCAATTGTACAAATGAACAACAAGGTATGAGGTGGAGTGGATGCTTCGAAATGAATGTTAAAATGCATCATGTAGCAACAGAGGTTGATGGGGTCGTTGAAACAGCGAAAACACGCTGCCCCAAAGACGATTAACAACCTCTAATTGCATACATGACACGCAGTAACACCACACTTTGAAACACACATCCCACAAACACGAATGCAAACGCACGTAAAATTTTACAACACCACGTAACGGTTGTGAACGCATCGAAGTGCAACCCCACAGTGAAACAAACACAACGAACAGACATAAACACACACACGAACAAGCACATATAGATACAGATACCGTTATGAACACACAACCGTCATGAATAAAATTCAGAAATGCATAAATAGTTGCTAGCCTATCCCACCATACCCTCCCTACAACCCTCCCTCCCTCCTTCCCTCATCTCCATCCCACTCCCTCATCTCCCTTCTCAGCTCACGCTCGCGGCCTGCACAAAGCAAAGTCAGAGAAGTTAACACACACACGTCCAGGCAAAAACAGGGAAGTCAACACACACACGCCATGCACAAAGATAAAACAGGGAAGTCAACACACACACGCCCTGCACAAAGACAAAACAGGGAAGTCAACACACACACGCCCTGCACAAAGTTAAAACATGGAAGTGAACACACACACTTCCTGCACAAGAAAGCAAGAACAAAGAAAGCAAAACACACCTTACACAAAAAACAGTGTATGTTTACACAGTGTGCACAAGAAAGGAAAAACAGGATACTGCAACACACGTGCTCATACAGGAGGCCAAGCAAGAAATACAAATCACCCTCCCTCACATGCATTGCACAAGGCGTCAACGCATAGCAGAAAGGCGCCAGTGCAATGCAGTGCACGAGTGCGCTGCGAGGCGCCGACCGATGAACTCCAGAAAGGCGCCAGCGCGCGGCAACGCACCCGCCCGCCTTAAGCAGTAAGCGTCCCAGGGTTGGTGGATAGGTGTCAAAGGCCATGAGCACTTCAGGTACGAGCTCCACAGGGCTCAGAACACTAGGTGCCAGCGCTCAAGCGTTAGAGCCCGCTGCGCGAGCGTGCTAGGCACTAGCTCACTAGTTGCCAGCAGCCTAGACAAGCGTCTGAGGCGCCAACACCTTAGAAGCCGGCACTCTGAGCGCCAACGCAGAAAGCGACACTCGTTTGCATAAGTAGCCCCAATTGCCCAAGCACCAGCAGAATAGATGCTAGAGCTTACGTCCTAGCGTGCTCATGCGCCATCTCATGCGCTCTCTCACGCGCTCTCTCACGCACTCACTCATGCGCTCTCTCACGCTCTCTCACGCTCTCTCACGCGAACTCTCACACGCTCTCTCACGCGCTCTCTCACGCTCACCCTCACGCGCTCCCTCGCGCGCACTCTTACTCGCACGCGCTCTCTCATGGGCTCTCTCACGCGCTCTCTCACGTGCTCTCTCACGCGCTCTCTCACGCGCACTCTCACGCGCTCTCCCACTCGCACTCTCACGCGCTCTCTCACTCGCACTCTCACGCGCTCTCTCACGTGCTCTCTCTCACGCACTCACTCACATGCTCCCTAATGCGCTCTCTCACACGCTCTCTCACGCGCTCTCTAACGCGCACTCTCACGCGCACTCTCACGCGCTCTCTCACGCGCTCTCTCACGCGCTCTCTCACGTGCTCTCTCACGCGCTCGCTCACGCGCTCGCTCACGCGCTCTCACGCGCTCTCACGCGCTCTCTCACGCACTCTCTCACGCGCTCTTTTATGCGTCTCTCACGCGCTCTCTCATGCGCTTTCTCACGTGCTGTCTCTCACGCACTCACTCATGCGCTCTCTCACACACTCTCTCACGCGCTCTCTCACGCGCTCTCTCATGCGCTCTCTCACACTCTCTCTCATGCGCTTTCTCACGTGCTGTCTCTCACGCACTCACTCATGCGCTCTCTCACGCGCTCTCTCACGCGCTCCCTCACGCGCACTCTCACGTGCACTCTCACGCGCACGCGCTCTCTCATGGCCTCTCTCACGCGCTCTCTCACACGCTCTCTCACGTGCGCTCTCTCACGCGCTCTCTCACGCGCTCTCTCACGCTCACTCTCACGCGCTCTCTCACGCACTCCATCACGCGCACTCTCTGAGAAGATTTGAACAAGAATGGATGAACTATGAAATGAAGTGAGTACAAATATGAAACCCTAATTGGTTGTACCCCCTATGGGATACCCCACTATAGCCTACACAACAGCATAAGCTATAATGTTCTGACACACCCCCATAGGCAAAGTGGGGGAGAACAAGGGGTCACAAGACCAGTCAAGCAAAGTAAAGCAAAGCAAGCTCAGGGTGGATCACAAAGTCACCACACAGTCCGAGCACAGGGTCAAGGCCACACGGCCAGTTCACATGCAAGAGTACACACATATATACAAAGCTAGACAAGCAAGAGCAGGTATATATATATGTGAGAGTACAGGCAAGGTCAAGAGGAGAGCAAGTGAGGCAAGACGGGCACAAGACCCAGCTGAGTGCAGAAGCGCTGATGATCACAAGGCGGAAGTGCCTTGGTGAAGACATCAGCAGTGTTGGCCTCAGAGGCCACGTACGCAAGCCGCAACTGACCACGTTGCTGTAGCTCACGAGCAAGGAAGTAGCGGAGAGCAATGTGCTTTGTTCTGTGCTCCAGTCGCTGCTCTCGACACAAGGCCAGCATGGCCTTGTTGTCTACGTACAGGACTGGAGGAGAACGAGGCGGCTCTCCAAGGTCGGTCAACAGGTAGGTGAGCCAGCGAAGCTCCTGTGCAGCCATGGCCCCGGCGTAGATCTCAGCCTCACAACTCGAGCCAAGAACAGAAGACGAGCGAGTAGCCCGCCACGAAACAGAGCCGGAACCAAGGCTGAAGGTGTAACCCTGTGACGACCGCTGCGTAGCCTGGTCGTCAGCCCAAGAAGCGTCCGCGTGCCCAGTGAGGACCACTGGACTCCGCCCTCCAAGCACTAGCCCCATGCCCGACGTACTGCACAAGTAGCGCAACACCCTCTTCGCTGCAGCCATGTGCTCTGGTCTGTGTCTCCCAGGAGCAACATAGCGTGCCAGAATGCTAAGAGGGTATGCAAGGTCAGGTCGTGTGCAGGTCATCAGGTACATGAGGCAGCCAACAAGCTCTGGGTACGGGCCACTCGACTCTACGGACTCATCCGAAGGCAGAGCTGAGAGCGAGTGGCGAGTAGACAGAGGAGTGGCCTGAGGCGAGGAGTACGTGAAGCCGAAGCGCTGAAGGACCTGCTGCACCATGTGTGACTGAGTCAGGGTAATGGTGCGGCGTGCTCTGTCCCGGGTGATCTGCAAGCCAAGGTAGCTGCGCAGTTCACCCAGGTCTGTGCACGTGTGTCTCTTCTGCAGCTCGGACTTCACGTAGGCGAGTCCAGCAGTGTCAGCTGTGGCAAAGACCAAGTCGTCGACGTACACGAGGATGTAGAACGGCGGCAGAGAGGTGTCGGTGCGTAGAAACAGCGACGGGTCGGCAGTAGAAGGAGCAAACCCAAGAGCCGCAAGTGTAGTCCTCAGTGTGTCGTGCCACTCACGTGGCGCCTGGCGGAGACCGTAGACTGGACGCCGGAGACTCCACTGGGTACCAGAAGGGAAAGACCCAGTGAAGCCAGGTGGGCGACGCAGCCAGATCTCCTCGTGCAGGCAGCCCTGCAAGAAAGCTGTGCTGAAGTCAAGAGAGTGCAGCTCGTAGTTACGGTGAGCAGCAACGTGCAGCAGTACCCGAAGAGTGGTCATCTTCGGGGTGGGGGAGAAGGTCTGAAAGTAGTCAACTCCCTGCCGCTGACTGAAGCCACGAGCCACGTAACGCGCCTTGAAGACAGGCGGAGAACCCGGCGGCCGCTTCACCCTGAAGATCCACATGCCACTGACGATGTTCGCCCCAGGAGGGGGGACAGCGTCAACGTAGGTGCCTGTGGACTTCCAGGAAGCCATCTCTGCATCCATAGCTGCCTGCCACTGAGAGGAGTAGGGACCCTCTATCGCCTCCGCGTAAGAGCGCGGAGTCGGGATGTCAAGTGCATCCGGGTCTCCCTCAGGGGTAAGCAGTACGGACACGAGATGAGGTGAGGCAGCTGCCAGACACTGGAACTCCTCCTGCCTGTCCTCAAGGACGTCCGTGCCAAGGGCACACTCACCCCCGACGGACGGAGGACAGACAGACTCAGACTCAGCGACAAGACTAGCAGCGTAGTCTAAGCGACAGCGAGCAGCAAAGTCGACGAGCTCAGTAACGAGAGCAGACGCAGCAGTAGACTCGAAAGAAGGGTCAGTGACAACAGTAGCAAGGAGACGCGTGACAGTAGGACTGGCAGCACAAAAAGAGTCCGACTCCGGGTCGGCAAGAGCAGGAAGAGAGGACTCAGGAGGAGAAGGCAAAGGGGCACGCAGAGGAGCAGTGGACGGACGCAGAGACATCCGGTGCGTGCAGGGACAGGAGGAGGACGCTGACGCGAACCGCGACCACTAGTGCGAGCAGCACGGACAGGCGACGCAGGGCGAGACGCAGGCTCACGACGCTCAGCCAGACCTCCAGTAGGACCAGTGTAGGGAGAAGGAGCAGGCAAAGGGGAGGTAGGCTGCAACTGTAGCTGGGACGAGACAGGCTGTGGACACTCTAAGGGAGGAGGAGGACCAGTAGAAGGTGGAAGACCAAGAACCTGCTGCAGGAGTGGCACGAAGTACGGTCGAGGCCGCGCGGCGACGCTAGAAGCAGCAGGGACAGCACCAGAACCCTCAGCAGGAGCACCCGCTCCAGCAGCACCACCAGTAGCTCCAGAACCTCCAGCAGCACCAGGAGCACCCCCAGTAGGACTGCCAGCGGTAGTCTCAGCGCCAGCACCCTCAGCAGCACCAGCTCCAGTGCACCCAGGACGAGCACCTCTGGGACCCGCGACCGCAGCACCCTCAGCAGCCGAAGGACCTCCAGCACCAGCAGCACGCCTCCAGCGCCGGGCAAACCACTCACGCAGCTCCTGTGGAGAAAGTGGCTCCCGGCGAGACGAAGCACTCGGAGAACCTCCAGGCGGAGCACCTCCAGGCTCAGCACCCCCAGGCGTAGCACCCCTAGGCTCAGCACCCCCAGACGTAGCACCCCTAGGCTCAGCACCCCCAGGCTCAGCACCCCTAGGCTCAGCACCACCAGGCTCAGCACCCCCAGGCTCAGCACCCCCAGGCTCAGCACCCCTAGGCTCAGCACCCCCAGGCTCAGCACCCCTAGGCTCAGCACCCCCAGACGTAGCACCCCCAGGCCCAGCACCCCTAGGCTCCGCACCCCCAGGTACAGCACCCCCAGCCTCAGCACCCTCAGCAGCACCAGAGTCACCAGTGACCTCGACAGGCTCGACTGCGTCTACCTGGGACACACCTGAAGGGGCAGGACCCTGAGGGGGGAGGGGGTCTACCTGGGGGGGACCTGGTACCAGGAAGAGTGGGGGTGGGGGGAGGGACGGAGTGCGGTAGGGGAAGAGGCGGTAGTAGGGGACCGACTCGTCAAACGTGACGTCCTGGGAGGACAGAACACGGCGAGAGGTGGGGTGGTAAAACTGCCACCCAGGCGCGTCAGGGGGGAACCCCAGGAAGACGCAAGGAGCAGCACGAGGGGATAGTTTGTCCGCAGACAGGTCGCGGACAAACGCCCGAGATCCCCAGACCCGGAACGCCGACGCATCGCCAACCTTCCCCGTCCACAGCAAGGCTGGGGAGGTCTCCGGCCTGGAGACCCTGGGGTGGAGGTTGATCTGATGCACCGCGTACCTCACCGCAAACGGCCACAGAAAATGGGGGGCAGCCGCATGCATCATAGACGTACGAGCGACGTCCATGACCATGCCAATGCGGCGCTCAGCAATCCCATTTTGCTGCGGTGAGTCCGGAAGCGTGAAGGTCTGACGGATGCCCCGTGCACGACAGTAGGCACGCAGAAGGCCAGAGGAGAACTCTCCGCCTCTGTCCGAGTGCAGACGCAGAACAGGAAAGTCCGAGCCGAAGCTCTGCCTGAGCTGGAGACGAGCTGCGCGGATCCAGTCGATCAGCACCTCAGTGACATCACCCTTGCTGCGCAAGGGGAAGACTGTGGTGTAACGCGAGTAGTCGTCAACAACGAGCAGGAAGTAGCGCTCGTGACCCTGTCCACGGACGCGGGCTGGGCCCCACACGTCCATGTGAAGTGTCTGCAACGGGGCCTCTGTCGGAGGAAACTGGGAGGAGTGAGGGGCAGCACGCAGGCGCCCCTCGACACAGGGGACACAGGCAGGGCCAGGGCCCTGAGGAAGGGGAGGGAGGGACCGGGGGAGACCGGACACAAGAAGACGGGAGGCCATACCTCTGAGCCGAAGCAGAGAGGGGTGGCCAAGGCGGTGGTGCCAGAGGAGAGTCTCGTGAGACAGGAGACGACACGAACAGGGGGCAGACTCAGGACCAGACCTGGACGCCGCAGCAAACACCTGACCCGACGTAACTACCCTACCAGACTCAGCAACTGGAGGAGACGCAGTGGTCAGAGTGTACAGGCTCGACCCCGGCTGACGGGTGAACGTAGCCAGGTGTCGGCCTGTGCCAGCCTCTGTACAGTGGGTCACTCTCTGACGTGCAGGAGTGAACTGGTGGACCCCCGCATCCTGTAGGTCAGCACCACTCACCACGTTCGTAGAGAACGAGGGGAGGTAGAGACCAGACAGGGTGCCAGAGGGAGCCGCCGGACACGGGAGGACTGTGGAGAAGCGAGACAGGACAGGACCCCCAGAGGGGTCAGCCAGAGACACTGCAACCGGTCGACTCAGCGGTGTGAGTGTGGTGCGGTCCCGAAAGAAGGAGCGAGACGCCCCAGAGTCAAGGGTGAAGGTGAGGGAGGCCGAAGCCGACGCAGTACCTGAGAGCGCAGACTCACCAGTACCTGAGGACGCAGACACACGAGCACCTAGAGCAGCAGCGTCGCAAGCACCTAGGGCAGCAGCCTCAATGCCCGGATCGGGCGGGAAACACCGGTAACAGTCACCCTCATCACTAATAGACACAGCATACATGGCAGAGAGAATAGCATCAAAGTCAAGATCATAGATGGCAACACCCGCCCTAGACAGCTCGCCCCAGCGAGGGATCTCGGAGGCCTCCGAGAACTGGTGACGCCACGCGTCCGTCAGGCGGCCAAAGCAGCGCTGGGTGGGGTGGGCACCCCCACACTGCTCACCCGCACGGTCGCCAGTGCGCAAAACGTAGGAGCACGGACCAAAACCCCCACCCCGCTGACGCGCAGTGTACCACTCACGAAGCTGCTGAGGGGACAGGGTGTCACGACCACGCTGCTGCTGCTGGCGCGAGCCACCACCGGAGCCACTCCTCTGCGAAGACCCGCGACCAGCACCACCGCCACCCCCGCCGCCTCCGACGCCTCCGCCGCCTCCGCTACTGCCGCCGCCTCCGCCTCCGCCGCCGCCTCCACCTCCGCCACCTCCGCCACCTCCGCTCCCACCGCCACCGCCGCCGCCACCTCCACCTCCACTGCCGCCACCGACCCCTCCACCCCCACCTCCACTCCCACCGCCACCCCCACTCCCCCAACTGCCGCCACCTCCACCTCCACCGCCCCTGCTCGCTCCTCCAGCGCCCTTGCCCCCCTTGCCCTTGCCAGAGCGGCGTCTCCCGCTAGGGGCAGACGCCGCACCGACCGACTCAAGAACAAGGAGGTCGGCCGCAGCAGCAGAGGCAACAGAGGGCAGAAGGGGGGAGGGGGAACACCCCTCAAAGATGGGGGTGCGCGGGTCACCACGAGAGGCCCCTACAGCGACTATGCTCTTCTCGGCCGCTAGGAGGGACTTCTCGAGGAGGTCAACAGTGAGAGTGGTGGGACAGACAGAGAGAAAGTGGTCCCTGACTACGCGAAGGGAGTCAGGAAGGCGAGTGACTATGTAGTAAAGAGTGATGTACATGGGGGGGGGGTTCCTGGCGCAGAAGTCAGGAGGGAGTGCAGCGCGGTAGCGAGTGTCACTAGTGCGGAGGTGCGTAATGAGGTCAGTGACTGTGGGAAAGGCAGTAAGATCAGGAAAGAGGTACGGTAGCATGAGACGGCTCAGTGCAGCAGTGGCAGGGGAGGAGTAGCGCGCAACTACAGCGTTGTACAAGGTCTGAGCACTCTTGTACTGACTAAAGTGCGCACGCTCGGAGGTAGGGAGGTGGCGACGCACAGCAAGACGTGCAGCAGCGTCGCGCGTGGCCCACTGGGAGCGAACAGTGGCGTCAGCATCAGCAGCAGGGGCAGTGGAGGTGCCAGAGGTGAGGTCAAAGAGAGAGAGGCCGTCTGCCCTATCGCACTGTAAGAACAGCTGCAGGTCATCTACCCAGACCTCAAAGTCAATGGCCCTACCCTCAGCGTCAAAGGCGAGAACACTAGGGGTAGCCATGACCCTAGACGACTAGCAGCGCAAACAGTGGGGTGAGGACAGTGCAGTGAAAAAGGCGCTGTGCTCACCAGACTGGGCAGGTCGGGCGGCCCTGAAGGAGGGCGGCGCGGCGGCTCGGCGGCTCAGCTGCTGGGCGGCCCGGCGGCTCGGCGGCTCCGCTGCTGGGCGGCTCGGCTGCTGGGCGGCTCGGCTGCTGGGCGGCGCGGCCGCTGGGCGGCTCGGCTGCTGGGCGGCTCGGCTGCTGGGCAGCTCGGCTGCTCGGCGGCTCGGCGGCTCGGCTGCTGGGCGGCTCGGCTGCTGGGCGGCTCGGCGGCTCGGCTGCTGGGCGGCTCGGCTGTGCTGCTGCAGGGCACGGGGCCGCAGGTAAGGGCGGCGGGGCCGCTGGTAAGGGCGGCGTGGCCGCGGGTAGGGTGGCGGGGCCGCAGATAGGGTGGCGGGGCCGCAGCAGAGGGCGGCGGGGCCGCAGGTAAGGTGGCGGGGCCGCAGGTAAGGTGGCGGGGCCGCAGCAGAGGGCGGCGGGGCCGCAGGTAAGGGCGGGGCCGCAGGTAAGGTGGCGGGGCCGCGAGGAAGGGCGGCGGGGCCGCTAGGTAGGGCGGCGGGGCCGCGCGATGGGGCGGCGGGGCCGCGCGATGGGGCGGCGGGGCCGCGCGATGGGGTGGCGGGGCCGCGAGGAAGGGCGGCGGGGCCGCGCGATGGGGCGGCGGGGCCGCTAGGTAGGGCGGCGGGGCCGCTAGATAGGGCGGCGGGGCCGCGCGATGGGGCGGCGGGGCCGCGATGGGGCGGCGGGGCCGCTAGGTAGGGCAGCGGGGCCGCGCAATGGGGCGGCGAGGCCGCGAGGTAGGGCGGCGGGGCCGCTAGGTAGGGCGGCGGGGCCGCTACGAGAGAGGCGGCGGGGCCGCGAAGACGGGCGGCGGGGCCGCGGAGACGGGTGGCGGGGCCGCAGTGCAGGGCCGCTAGGGCGGCTCGACGAAGTGAGGGCCCGGAGCGCGACTCGGGCTGAGCGCGCTTCGGGCAGGAAAAAAAAAATCGATGTGGTGGGCCCTAAGCACAGTTCCCAAGGGGGAACCTGCTCGATACCATGAGAAGATTTGAACAAGAATGGATGAACTATGAAATGAAGTGAGTACAAATATGAAACCCTAATTGGTTGTACCCCCTATGGGATACCCCACTATAGCCTACACAACAGCATAAGCTATAATGTTCTGACACTCTCACGCGCATTCTCACGCGCACGCGCTCTCTCATGGGCCCTCTCACGCACTCTCTCACGCGCTCTCTCACACGCTCTCTCATGGGCTCTCTCACGCGCTCTCTCACTTGCACTCTCACGCGCTCTCTCACGTGCTCTCTCTCACGCACTCACTCACATGTCCTCTAATGCGCTCTCTCACGCGCTCTCTCATGCGCTCTCTCATGCGCTTTCTCATGGGCTCTCTCTCGCGCACTCACTCATGCGCTCTGTCACGCGCTCTCACGCGCTCCCTCACGCGCTCCCTCACGTGCTCCCTCGCGCGCACTCTCACACGCACGCGCTCTCTCATGGGCTCTCTCACGCGCTCTCTCACGCACTCTCTCACGTGTGCTCTCCCATGCGCTCTCTCACGTGCTCGCTCACGTGCTCTCTCTCACGCACTCCCTCACTTACACTCAACCCCCCACCCACACTGACCCGCGCACCCACACTCACCTACGCACTCACACTCACCCCCGCACCCACACTCACCCACGCACTCACATTCACCTGCGCACTCACACTCACCCGAGCAGTCACACTCACCTCCGAACTCACTCTCACCTCCGCACTCACACTCACCCCCGCACTCACACACACTCACCCCTCCACTCACTCTCACCCGCGCACTCACCCGTCGTGAATCATACGCGATGCGGAGGAGAGGCGACGGAGAGGATGCGCGAAGGGGCGGAAGCGTCGGGGATGAGAGGCGACAGTGGGGGGGCGATGGAGAGGAGAGGCGACGGGGAGGAGCGACGGTGGGGGAAACGACGGGGAGGAGCGACGGTGGGGGAAACGACGGGGAGGAGCGACGGTGGGGGAAACGACGGGGAGGAGTGACGGTGGGGGAAACGACGGGGAGGAGTGACGGTGGGGGAAATGACGGGGAGGAGCGACGGTGGGGGAATCGACGGGGAGGAGCGACGGTGGGGGAATCGACGGGGAGGAGCGACGATGAGGGAGGAGCGACGGCGAGGGAGGCGACGGGCACGAAAGGCGACGGTAGGGAAGGCGACGGTGGGGGAGTGACGGGGAGGAGAGGCGACGGTGGGGGAGTGACGGGGAGGAGAGGCGACGGTGGGGGAGTGACGGGGAGGAGAGGCGACGGTGGGGAAAGCGACGGTGGGGGCGGCGACGATGGGGGAGGCGAAAGTGGGGGAGGCGTAGGGGATGAGAGTCGACGGAGAGGAGGCGCGACGAGGAGGAAACGCGATTGGGAGGAGGTTCGACGGGGAGTAAATGCGACCGGGAGGCGGGGTAAACGGTGTCAGAATCTAGTAGCAGGAATGGATGAATTATCAAAGAGTTGGGTACAAGTATGAAACCCTAAACGGGGCTGTACCCCATATTGGCTACCCCACTACAGCCTACACATATATAACATGCATATACTTTGACACACCCCCATAGGCAAAGTGGGGGAGAGCAAGGGGTCACAAGACCAGTCAAGAAAGGCAAAGCAAGCTCAGGGTGGATCACAACGTCACCACACACTCTGAGCACAAGCAAAGTGCCACAAGGCCAGTTCACATGCAGAGGCATATATGCAACACAAACAGCACAGTGATCTCTACCTAGCAAAGCAAGCATGCAGGTATATATATATATATATATCACAGTACAAGCAAAGCCTACAGCAAGTGAGGAAAAGTGGGCACAAGCCCTAGCATAGTGCAGAAACGCTGATGATCACCAGACTGAAGTGCCTTGGTGAATATATCAGCAGTGTTGGCCCGAGTGGCCACGTAACGCAGACGAAGCTGACCACGCTGCTGCAACTCTCGAGCCAGGAAGTAACGCAGAGCGATGTGCTTCGTTCTGTGCTCCAGTCTGTGCTCCTCACACAAGGCAATGGCTGCCTTGCTGTCGACGTACAGCACTGGAGGAGAACGAGGCCGCTCTCCCAAGTCGGTCAGCAGGTAGGTGAGCCAGCGTAACTCCTGTGCAGCCATGGCTGTGGCGTAGATCTCAGCCTCACAACTGGAGCTGAGAACTGAAGACGAACGTGTAGAACGCCAAGAAACTGAACCAGAGCCAAGGCTGAAGGTGTAACCCTGTGACGACCGCTGAGTAGTCTGGTCGTCAACCCAAGAAGCGTCTGAGTGCCCAGTGAGAACAACTGAGCTCCTCCCTCCAAGCACGAGCCCCATGCCTGATGTACTGCACAAGTAGCGCAGTACCCTCTTAGCAGCATCCATGTGCACCTTTCGGTGCCGACCAGGAGCCACGTAGCGAGCCAGAAGGCCAAGAGGGTACGCGAGGTTAGGACGAGTGCAAGTCATCAGGTACATGAGGCAGCCAACTAGCTCTGGGTAAGGACCACTCGGCTCTACGGACTCGTCCGAAGGTGGAGCTGAGAGCGAGTGACCTGTAGCCAGAGGAGTGGCCTGTGCCGAGGACCAGGTGAAGCCGAAGCGCTGAAGGACCTGCTGCACCATGTGTGACTGAGTCAGTGTGATGGTGCGGCGTGCTCTGTCCCGGGTGATCCGCAAGCCAAGATAGCTTGTCAGCTCACCCAGGTCTGTGCACGTGTGTCTCTTCTGCAGCTCCGACTTCACCAGGGCGAGAGACTCAGTGTCAGCAGTGGCAAAGACCAAGTTGTCGACGTACACGAGGATGTAGAACGGCGGCAGCGAAGTGTTGGTGCGCAGAAACAGCGACGGGTCAGCAGTCGACGGGGCAAACCCAAGAGCCGCAAGTGTCGTCCTCAGTGTGTCGTGCCACTCACGTGGCGCCTGGCGGAGACCGTAGACCAGCCGCCTGAGGATCCACTGGGTACCAGGAGGGAACGACCCAGTGAAGCCAGGTGGGCGGCGCAGCCAGATCTCCTCGTGCAGGCTGCCCTGTAAGAAGGCTGTGCTGAAGTCAAGAGAGTGAAGCTCGTAGTCACGCTGAGCGGCAATGTGCAGCAGCACCCGAAGAGTGGTCATCTTCGGGGTGGGGGAGAAGGTCTGGAAGAAGTCTACTTCCTCTCGCTGACTGAAACCTCGTGCAACGTAACGCGCCTTGAAGGCAGGCGGAGAACCTGGCGGCCGCTTCACCCTGAAAATCCACATGCCACTGACGATGTTCGCCCCAGGTGGGGGAACCTCGTCGACGTAGGTGCCTGTGGACTTCCAGGATGCCATCTCTGCGTCCATGGCTGTCTGCCACTGAGAGGAGTACTCGCCCGCGATCGCCTCAGCGTAAGAGCGCGGGGTCGGGATGTCTGGAGCATCCGGGTCTCCCTCAGGGGCAAGCAGCATGGACACGAGATGAGGCGCAGCGGCTGCAAGACACTCAAGGTCCTCCTGCCTGTCCTCAAGGACGTCCGTGCCAAGAGAACACTCACCCCCGACGGACGGAGGACAGACATACTCAGACTCAGCAACAAGACTGGCGGCGTAGTCTAGACGACAGGCAGCAGCAAAGTCAACAAGCTCAGCAACTAAGGCAGACGTAGTAGCAGACTCAAACGACGGGTCAGTGACAACAGTGGCTAGCAGACGCGTGACAGTAGGGTGCTCAGCACGAACCCGGTCAGACTCGGGGTCCGCAACGACAGGCAGAGAAGACGCAGGAGGGGACGGCACAGGAACACGCTGTGGAGGAGAGGAAGGACGACGGACTACGAGGTGGGTGTCGGGGACAGCCGGCAGACGCGAACGAGGAAAACGACGACCGGAACGACCAGAACGGACAGGCGAGACAGGACGCGACGCAGGCTCACGACGCTCAGTAAGACTCTCTAGCTGCTCAGTGTAAGGAGAAGGAGCAGGCAGCGGTGAGCCAGGCTCTAACGGAAGACCAGTAGACGAAGGGAGACTAAGAACCTGGCGAAGCACAGAGTCAGGCGGTGGCTGAGACGACGGAGACGGGGGAGCGAAGAACAGGCGCGGCTGTGCAGGGACACCAGCACCAGCAGCTCCAGTACCCCCAGCAGCTCCAGCACCTCGAGCGCCAGCACCCTCAGCAGCTCCAGAACCTCCAGCTCCAGCGCCACCAGCGCCAGTACCTCCAGCGGCTACAGAACCTCCAGCGCCAGCACCCTCAGCAGCTCCAGAACCTCCAGCTCCAGCGCCACCAGCGCCACCAGCGCCAGCACCTCCAGTAGCTCCAGAACCCTCAGCGCCAGCTCCTCCAGGACCAGCTCCACCAACAGCAGCACCCCCAGAACCGGCACCTCCAGTCCCAGGGTCTCCAGCAGCAGCACCCTCAGGCTCAGCACCTCCAGCCCCAGCAGCTCCAGAACCTCCAGTACGAGCACCTCCGGGACCAGCACCACTCCCAGCTCCAGTGACGTCAGCAGAAGTACCTCCAGTGGCAGAGCCCCGAGCTCCAGAAGCGCGACCCTGACGGCGACCGTACCAGTCGTGCAGCTGCTGCGAGGTGAGAGGCACACGCGGACGAAGGCGGCTACTCCAAGGAAGCCTCGTAACAGCAGACTCAGAACCCTCAGCACCAGAACCCGCAGCAGCTCTAGAACCTCCAGCGCCAGCACCCTCAGCAGCTCCAGAACCTCCAGCTCCAGCGCCACCAGCGCCAGTACCTCCAGCAGCTCCAGAACCTCCAGCGCCAGCACCCTCAGCAGCTCCAGAACCTCCAGCAGAAACAACTCCAGTGGCAGAGTCACCAGCTCTAGTGCCTCCCGCAGCAGGGCCCCTAGCTCCAGCAGCGCGACCCTGACGGCTAGCGTACCACTCAAGCAGCTGCTGTGGGGAGAGAGGGAGTCGACGACGAGAGTGCAGCGGCGAGGCACCAGCGGAGCGACTACGGAGACGACCGCTCCAGGGAGACTGCTCACCAGACGCCTCAGCGCCCCCAGGCTCAGCTCCCCCAGACTCCTCACACCCAGGCTCAGCACCTCCAGTCTCCGCACCCCCAGGCTCCGCACCTCCAGGCTCAGCACCCCCAGGCTCCGCACCCCCAGGCTCCGCACCCCCAGGCTCAGCACCCCCAGGCTCCGCACCCCCAGGCTCAGCACCCCCAGGCTCCGCACCCCCAGGCCCAGCACCCCCAGAAGCAGCACCCCGAGCAGGACCACCCTCAGTAGGACCTGAGTCACCAGTGACCTCAACCGGTTCAGTCAAGGGAGGAGGGTCTACCTGAGACACACCTGAAGGAGCAGGACCGGGAGCGGGGAGGGGGTCTACCTGGGGAGCACCTGGAGCGAGGAAGAGCGGCGGGGGGTGGAGAGGGGCAGTGCGGTAGGGGAAGAGACGGTAAAAGGGAACCGACTCGTCGAACGTGACGTCCTGAGAGGGGAAGACACGGCGCGAGGTGGGGTGGTAGAACTGCCAACCAGGCGCGTCAGGGACAAAGCCAAGGAAGACACAGGGAACAGCGCGGGCGGAGAGCTTGTCCGCGGTGGTATCGCGGACAAAGGCACGAGCACCCCAGACCCGGAAACGCGACGCATCGCCAACCTTCCCCGTCCACAGCAGTGTGGGCGAGGTCTCCGGCAAGGAGACACGGGGCCAGAGGTTGAGCTGATGCGCGGCGTAGCGGACCGCAAACGGCCACAGAAAATGGGGGGCAGCCGCATGGATCATGGAGGTACGAGCGACCTCCATGACTAAGCCAATGCGGCGCTCAGCAACCCCATTCTGCTGCGGAGAGGCCGGAAGCGTGAACGTCTGGCGGATGCCGTGCTCCGCACAGTAGGCTGCCAAGAGGTCTGAGGAGAACTTACCACCTCTGTCAGAGTGCAGACGCAGGACAGGAAAGTCCGAGTGGAACCGCTCGCGGAGCTGGAGACGAACAGCGCGGATCCAGGGGATCAAAACATCAGGGACCTCCCCCTTGCTGCGCAAGGGGAAGACCGTGGTGTAACGCGTGAAGTCGTCGACGACCAGCAGGAAGTACCGCTCGTGGCCCTGTCCACGGACGCAGGCTGGGCCCCACACGTCCAGGTGGAGAGTCTGCAGGGGAGCCTCTGTGGGAGGGAACGAGGAGGAGTGAGGAGCGGCGCGCTGCCGCCCCTCGACACAGGGAAGACAGGGAGGAGCAGGCGAGGGTGGTAGAGGAGGCAGAGTCTCTGGAAGTCCAGAGACAAGGAAACGGCGGTGCATGCTACGAAGGCGCTGCACCGAGGGGTGACCAAGGCGGTGGTGCCAAAGGAGGGTCTGGTGCGACAAGGCGCGACACGAGCAGGGGGCCGACAACTGACCTGACGCAGACGCAGACGCAGACGCAGCTACCTGGGGAGACTCAGTGGTCAGTGTGTACAGGCCCGACCCCGGCTGCCGAGTGAAGGTAGCCAGGTGACGGCCCGTCTGAGCACACGTGCAGTGTGTCACACGCTCGTAGGCCGGGGTGAACTCGTGAACACCCGCGTCCTGGAGCGCAGAACCCGCCACCTAGTTCGTAGAGAACGAGGGGAGGTAAAGACCCGACAGCGTGCCGGACGGGACAGCAGGACAAGGGAGGACAGTGAAGGAGGTCGCACGGACTGGACCCCCAGAGGGGTCTGCCAGGGAGACTGGAACCGGCCGACTAAGCGGCGTGAGGGTGGTGCTGTCGCGAAAGAAGGAGCGAGAAGCACCAGAGTCAAGTGTGAAGGTGTACAAGGCCTCAGCAGGTGCAGTACCAGAGAGAGCAGACTCACCAGCACCTGAAGCAGCAGCCTCACCGGCACCTGGAGCAGGAGGCGCACCAGCACCTAGAGCAGTAGCCTCACCAGCACCTAGAGCAGCAGACTCTATACCTGGGTCAGGCGGCACACACAGGTAACAGGCACCCTCAGCACTAGTAGGCAATGCATACATGGCAGTGAGAATCGCATCATAGTCAAGAGCATAGATTTCTACCCTCTGCCCAAGCAGCTCCACCCAGTCGGGGAGCTCAGCCTCGTCGCCAAACTCGGTACGCCAGGCGTCGCTCAGACGGGCGAAGCAGCGGGACTGGGTGTGACTAAGCGTCCCGCAAATCTGACCCGTCCGATCACCTGTGCGAATGACGTACGGGCAGCGAACGGTACTCAAAAACCCTCTACTCAGAGCGTACCACTCGTGAAGCTACTGGGACGTAAGCGTCTCGCGCGGACGCCGCTGCAGCTACAGCTGGCCACTACCAGACGCTCCCGACTGACCAGCTCCAGAGCGACAGCTACGACGGTGACCGCCACAACCCCAACTAGCGTACCACTCACTAAGCTGCTGGGGCGTGAGAGACTCGCGTGAACGTCGCTGGAGCTGCATCTGGCCACCGCCAGTAGCAGTAGTAGCAGTAGTAGCAGCAGCAGCAGCAGCAGCAGCAGCAGTGTGGAGAGGAGAACGCGAATGAATGAACTATGAATGAAGTGAGTACATATAGGAAACCCTAATTGGGTTGTACCCCCTATGGGATACCCCACTATAGCCTACACAACAGCATAAGCTATATGATGTTCTGACACACCCCCATAGGCAAAGTGGGGGAGAACAAGGGGTCACAAGACCAGTCACGCAAAGCACAGCAAGCTCAGGGTGGATCACAAAGTCACCACACAGTCTGAGCACAACGACAAGGCCACAAGGCCAGTTCACTTGCAGGAGGACACATATATATATAGAGCTAGACAAGCAAGAGCAGGTATATATATGTGACAGTACAAGCAAGGTCAAGAGGAGAGCAAGTGAGGCAAGACAGGTACAAGACCCAACTGAGTGCAGAAGCGCTGATGGTCACAAGGCGCAAGTGCCTTGGTGAACACATCAGCAGTGTTGGCCTCAGAGGCCACGTACGCAAGTCGCAACTGACCACGCTGCTGCAGCTCACGAGCAAGAAAGTAACGGAGAGCAATGTGCTTCGTTCTGTGCTCCAAGCGCTGCTCTCGACACAAGGCCAGCATGGCCTTGTTGTCTACGTACAGCACTGGAGGAGAACGAGGCTGCTCTCCAAGGTCAGTCAGCAGGTAGGTGAGCCAGCGAAGCTCCTGTGCAGCCATGGCCCCGGCGTAGATCTCAGCCTCACAACTGGAGCCGAGAACAGAGGACGAGCGAGTAGCCCGCCACGAGACAGAGCCGGAACCAAGACTGAAGGTGTAACCCTGCGACGACCGCTGCGTAGCCTGGTCGTCAGCCCAAGAAGCGTCCGCGTGCCCAGTGAGGACCACTGGACTCCGCCCTCCAAGCACTAGCCCCATGCCCGACGTACTGCACAAGTAGCGCAACACCCTCTTCGCTGCAGCCATGTGCTCTGGTCGGTGTCTCCCAGGAGCAACATAGCGTGCAAGAATGCTAAGAGGGTATGCAAGGTCAGGTCGTGTGCAGGTCATCAGGTACATGAGGCAGCCAACAAGCTCTGGGTACGGGCCACTCGACTCTACGGACTCATCCGAAGGCAGAGCTGAGAGCGAGTGGCGAGTAGACAGAGGAGTGGCCTGAGGCGAGGAGTACGTGAAGCCGAAGCGCTGAAGGACCTGCTGCACCATGTGTGACTGAGTCAAGGTAATGGTGCGGCGTGCTCTGTCCCGAGTGATCTGCAAGCCAAGGTAGCTGCGCAGATCACCCAGGTCTGTGCACGTGTGTCTCTTCTGCAGCTCGGACTTCACGTAGGCTAGTCCAGCAGTGTCAGCTGTGGCAAAGACCAAGTCGTCGACGTACACGAGGATGTAGAACGGCGGCAAAGAAGTGTCGGTGCGCAGAAACAACGACGGGTCAGCAGTAGAGGGAGCAAACCCAAGAGCCGCAAGCGTAGTCCTCAGTGTGTCGTGCCACTCACGCGGTGCCTGGCGGAGACCGTAGACTGGCCGTCGGAGGCTCCACTGGGTGCCAGGAGGGAAAGTCCCAGTGAAGCCAGGTGGACGGCGCAGCCAGATCTCCTCGTGCAGGCTACCCTGCAAGAAAGCAGTGCTGAAGTCAAGAGAGTGGAGCTCGTAGTCGCGCTGAGCGGCTATGTGCAGCAGCACCCGAAGAGTAGTCATCTTCGGGGTGGGAGAGAAGGTCTGAAAGTAATCAACTCCCTGCCGCTGACTGAAGCCACGAGCGACGTACCGCGCCTTGAAGACAGGTGGAGAGCCCGGCGGCCGCTTCACCCTGAAGATCCACATGCCACTGACGATGTTCGCCCCAGGAGGGGGCACCGCGTCAACGTAGGTGCCTGTGGACTTCCAGGACGCCATCTCTGCATCCATAGCTGCCTGCCACTGAGAGGAGTAGGGACCCTCTACGGCCTCCGCGTAAGAGCGCGGAGTCGGGATGTCTAGTGCATCCGGGTCTCCCTCAGGGGCAAGTAGTACGGACGCGAGATGAGGTGAAGCAGCAGCCAGACACTGGAACTCCTCCTGCCTGTCCTCAAGGACGTCCGTGCCAAGAGCACACTCACCCCCGACGGACGGAGGACAGACAGACGCAGACTCAGCAACAAGACCGGCAACGTAGTCTAGACGACAGCGAGCAGCAAAGTCGACGAGCTCAGCAACAAGCGCAGACGCAGCAGTGGACTCAAAAGAGGGGTCAGTGACGACAGTAGCAAGGAGACGTGTGACAGTAGGACTAGCAGCACGAAGAGAGTCGGACTCTGGGTCGGTAAGTGCAGGAAGGGAGGACTCAGGAGGAGAAGGCAAAGGGGCACGCAGAGGAGCAGTGGACGGACGCAAAGACATCCGGTGCGTGACAGGGACAGGAGGAGGACGCTGACGCGAACCGCGACCACTAGCGCGAGCAGCACGAACAGGCGACGCAGGACGAGACGCAGGCTCACGACGCTCAGCAAGACCTCCAGTGGGACCAGTGTAAGGAGAGGGAGCAGGAAGTGGGGAGGCGGGCTCTAACTGGGACTGTGACTGAACAGGCGGTGGACATGCTGCAGGAGGAGAAAGACCAAGAACCTGCTGTAGGAGCGGAACGAAGTACGGCCGAGGCCGCGCGGCGACTCCAGACACAGCAGGGACAGCACCCTCAGCAGCAGCACCAGCGCCAACAGCACCTCCAGCGGCAGGACCTCCAGCAGCACCAGCAGCACCCGCAGCAGGACCACCGCCAGGAAGGACAGCAGCAGTCTCAGCACCAACACCCGCAGCAGCTCCAGCTCCAGGCGGACCCGAGGGCCCAGCAGCTCCGGGACCAGCGGCACAAGTACCCTCAGCAGCCGAAGGAGCTCCAGCTCCAGCAGTACGTCTCCAGCGGCGAGCAAACCACTCGCGCAGCTCCTGTGGAGAGAGGGGCTCCCGCCGAGGCGAAGCACCCGGAGAACCGCCAGGTCCCGCACCGCCAGACGCCACAAGGGGAGGTCCAGTGGCCGCAGGCTCCGCAGCTCCAGGCTCAGCAGCTCCAGACGCAGCACCCCCTGGCTCAGCACCCCCAGTCGCAGCACCCCCAGGCTCAGCACCCCCAGACTCCGCACCCCTAGGCTCAGCACCCCCAGTCGCAGTACCCCCAGGCTCAGCACCCCCAGACTCAGCACCCCCAGGCTCAGCACCCCCAGGCTCAGCACCCACGCGCGTAGCACCCCCAGAGTCAGCACCCCCAGGCTCAGCACCCGCAGCAGGACCAGAGTCACCAGCAACCTCGACCGGCTCGACTGCATCTACCTGGGACACACCTGAAGGGGCAGGACCCTGAGGGGGAAGGGGGTCTACCGGGGGGGGACCTGGCACAAGGAAGAGCGGTGGCGGGGGGAGGGAAGGAGTGCGGTAGGGGAAGAGGCGGTAGAAGGGGACTGACTCGTCGAACGTGACGTCCTGGGAGGACAGAACACGACGAGAGGAGGGGTGGTAGAACTGCCACCCTGGGGCGTCAGGGGGGAAGCCGAGGAAGACACAGGGAGCAGCACGAGGGGACAGCTTGTCCGCAGACAAGTCGCGGACAAACGCCCGAGATCCCCAGACACGGAACGCAGACGCATCGCCGACCTTCCCCGTCCACAGCAGAGCTGGGGAGGTCTCCGGCCGGGAGACCCTGGGGTGAAGGTTGATCTGATGCGCCGCGTACCGAACCGCAAACGGCCACAGAAAATGGGGGGCAGCCGCATGCATCATGGACGTACGAGCGACGTCCATGACCATGCCAATGCGGCGCTCAGCAATCCCATTTTGCTGTGGAGAGTCCGGAAGCGTAAAGGTCTGGCGGATGCCTCGTGCACGACAGTAGGCTCGCAGAAGGCCAGAGGAGAACTCTCCACCTCGGTCAGAGTGCAGACGCAGAACAGGAAAGTCCGAGCCGAAGCTCCTCCTGAGCTGGAGACGAGCTGCGCGGATCCAGTCGATCAACACCTCAGTGACATCACCCTTGCTGCGCAAGGGGAAGACTGTGGTGTAACGCGAGTAGTCGTCAACCACCAGCAGGAAGTAGCGCTCGTGACCCTGCCCACGGACGCGGGCCGGGCCCCACACGTCCATGTGAAGCGTCTGCAGAGGAGCCTCTGTCGGGGGAAACTGGGAGGAGTGAGGGGCAGCCCGGAGCCGCCCCTCGACACAGGGGACACAGGAAGGTCCGGGTCCCGAAGGAAGGGGAGGGAGAGACCGGGGAAGACCAGAGACAAGGACATGGGAAGCCATGCCCCGAGACGAGGCAAGGAGGGGTGGCCAAGACGGTGGTGCCACAGGAGAGTCTCCTGAGACAGGCGGCGACACGAGCAGGGGGCAGACTCAGGACCAGACCTGGACGCAGCAGCAAACACCTGACCCGACGCAGCTACCTGGCCAGACGCAGGGACAGGAGGAGACTCAGTGGTCAGGGTGTAGAGACTCGACCCCGGCCGACGCGAAAACGTGGCCAGGTGTCGGCCTGTGCGGGCGTCCGAGCAGTGGGTCACCCGCTGACTCGCAGGAGTAAACTGGTGAACCCCCGCATCCTGCAGGTCAGCACCACTCACCAAGTTCGTCGAGAACGAGGGGAGGTACAGACCAGACAAGGTGCCCGAGGGGGCAGCCGGACACGGGAGGACAGTGGAGAAGTGAGAGAGGACAGGACCCCCAGAGGGGTCAGCCAGGGAGACTGCAACCGGCCGGCCAAGCGGCGTGAGTGTGGTGCGGTCTCGAAAGAAGGAGCGAGAAGCCCCTGAGTCAAGCGTGAAGGTGAGGGAGGCCGAAGCCGACGCAGTACCTGAGAGCGCAGCCTCACCAGTACCTGAGAGTGCAGACGCACTGGCACCTAGAGCAGCAGCCGCAGAAGTACCTAGCGCAGCAGTACCAATGCCCGGGTCGGGCGGGAAACACCGGTAACAGTCACCCTCCTCACTAATAGTCACAGCATACATGGCAGCAAGGATAGCATCAAAGTCAAGGTCAAAGATAGCTACGCCAGCCCTAGACAGCTCTCCCCAACGGGGAATCTCACTAGCCTCGGGGAACTGCTGACGCCAAGCGTCCGTCAGGCGGCCAAAGCAGCGCTGGGTGGGGTGGGCACCCCCACACTGCTCACCCGCGCGGTCGCCGGAACGAAGGACGTAGGTGCACGGACCAAAACCCCCACCCCGCTGACGCTGCGTGTACCACTCACGGAGCTGCTGGGGCGGGGGGATGTCCCGCGAACGCTGCTGCTGCTGCTGCTGCTGACGCTGGCCACCACCAGAGCCGCTACGCTGCGGGGCACCACCCCGACCAGCTCCACCCCCTCCGCCACCGCCGCCTCCACCTCCACCACCGCCGCTGCCTCCGCTCCCACCGCTGCCGCCACCACCGCCTCCTCCTCCGCTGCTGCCACCGCCACCACCGCCCCCGCCACCACTCCCACCGCCACCCCCACTCCCTCCGTCGCCTCCACCGCCACCTCCACCGCCCCCGCCAGTTCCACCCGCGCCCTTGCCCCCCTTGCCCCTGCCAGGGCGGCGTCTCCCGCTAGGGGCAGACGCCGCGCAGACCGACTCAAGACCAAGCAGGTCGGCAGCAGCAGCAGAGGCAACAGAGGGCAGCAGGGGGGAAGGAGAACACCCCTCAAAGATGGGGGTGCGAGGGTCACCACGAGAGGCTCCTACAGCGACGATGCTCTTCTCCGCCGCCAGGAGGGACGTCTCGAGGAGGTCGACAGTGAGAGTGGTGGGACAGACTGAGAGGAAGTGGTCCCTGACTACGCGAAGGGAGTCAGGGAGGCGTGTGACTATGTAATAGAGAGTGATGTACATGGGGGGGGGGTTCTTGGCGCAGAACTCAGCAGGAAGGGCGGCGCGGTAGCGAGTGTCACTAGTGCGGAGGTGCGTAATGAGGTCAGCGACAGTGGGAAAGGCAGCAAGGTCAGGAAAGAGGTACGGTAGCATGAGGCGGCTCAGGGCAGCAGTGGCAGGGGAAGAGTAGCGCTCAACTACAACGTCGTACAAGGTCTGAGCACTCTTGTACTGACTAAAGTGCGCGCGCTCAGTGGTAGGCAGGTGGCGACGCACAGCAAGACGTGCAGCAGCATCGCGGGTGGCCCACTGAGAGCGAACAGTGGGGTCAGCATCAGCAGCAGGGGCAGGAGAGGCGCCAGAGGTGAGGTCAAAGAGGGAAAGACCGTCCGCCCTATCGCACTGTAAGAACAGCTGCAGGTCGTCGACCCAGACCTCAAAGTCAATGGCTCGACCCTCAGCGTCAAAAGCGAGGACACTAGGGGTAGCCATGACGACGACAGTGTAGTAGTGCAAGCAGTAGGGGAAGGGCACGCAGTAACAGTGGTGCTGTGCTCACCAGGCAGGGCAGGTCGGGCGGCTCGGCAGTAGGGCGGCCCGGCAGCTGGGCGGCTCGGCGGCTCGGCTGCTGGGCGGCTCGGCTCCCGGGCGGCTCGGCGGCAGGGCGGCTCGGCGGCAGGGCGGCTCGGCGGCTCGGCTCCCGGGCGGCTCGGCGGCAGGGCGGCTCGGCGGCAGGGCGGCTCGGCGGCTCGGCTGCTGGGCGGCAGGGCGGCTCGGCGGCAGGGCGGCTCGGCGGTCGTAGGCGGCGGGGCCGGTGAGGATAGGCGGCGGGGCCGGTACCGTAGGCGGCGGGGCCGCGAAGTGGGGCGGCGGGGCCGCGTAGGTGAGGGCGGCGGGGCCGCGAAGTGAGGGCGGCGGGGCCGCGACGTGAGGGCGGCGGGGCCGCGAAGGTGAGGGCGGCGGGGCCGCGTAGGCAAGGGCGGCGAGGCCGCGACGTGAGGGCGGCGGGGCCGCGACGTGAGGGCGGCGGGGCCGCGTAGGTGAGGGCGGCGGGGCCGCGTAGGCAAGGGCGGTGGGGCCGCGACGTGAGGGCGGCGGGGCCGCGACGTGAGGGCGGCGGGGCCGCGACTTAAGGGCGGCGGGGCCGCGTAGGTGAGGGCGGCGGGGCCGCGACGTGAGGGCGGCGGAGTCGCGACGTGAGGGCGGCGGGGCCGCGTAGGCAAGGGCGACGGGGCCGCGACGTGAGGGCGGCGGGGCCGCGACGTGAGGGCGGCGGGGCCGCGACTTAAGGGCGGCGGGGCCGCGTAGGTGAGGGCGGCGGGGCCGCGACGTGAGGGCGGCTGGGCCGCGACGTAAGGGCGGCGGGCTCGCGTAGGTAAGGGCGGCGCAACGGGCCGCTAGGGGCGACACGGAGGGTCGCTAAAAAAAAAGGAAAGCGCGCCTCGGGGCGCGCTTCGGTGGGCCCTAGAAACAGTCCCTAGGAGGGGACCTGCTCTGATTCCATGTGGAGAGGAGAATGCGAATGAATGAACTATGAATGAAGTGAGTACATATAGGAAACCCTAATTGGGTTGTACCCCCTATGGGATACCCCACTATAGCCTACACAACAGCATAAGCTATATGATGTTCTGACAAGCAGCAGCAGTCTAGCAGTAGTAGTAGCACGGGCAGGGCAGGCGCGGCAGGCAGGCAGGCAGGCAGGTAAGTGCTCACCAGTGGCGAGAAGGGCAGGCTCACAACGGCGGCGACGGCGGGGCCGCGACAGCTGCGGCAGAGCAGGACCGCGTCGGAGGAAGGGCAGGTCCGCGACAGCTGCTGCAGGGCGGGGACGTGACGGCGGCAGAAGGCTCCGCGGCACCTGCTGCAGGGCAGGGCCGCGACCGCGGCAGAAGGCTCCGCGGCAGGTGCTGCAGGGCGGGGCCGCGATGGCGGCAGGGCACTCCTCGGCAGCTGCTGCAGGAGCGACGGCGGCGTCCAGGGGCAGCCGCGGCGCGCGGGGCTGCAGCGCGCCACGCGAGCTGCAGACGTGGCGCGCGAAGCCGCCGTGGGCTGCGCGAGGACGGCAGCCGCAGCGCGCGGGGCTGCAGCGCGACGCGCGGGCAGCGAACGCGACGCGCGAGGCTGCAGCGCGACGCGCGGGCTGTGTGCGCGACGCGCGGGGCTGCAGCGCGACGCGCGGGCTGTAGGCGCGACGCGCGGGGCAGCTACCTGGCGGGGCGGCGCCCTGGCCTGACGGGCCTGCAGGGGCGGCGCGCAGGCCTGACCTGTCTGCAAGCGTGGCGCTCTGGCGTTAAGGGCCTGCAGGAGCGGCGTTCCCGCCTAGGGCAGCAGTGGGCAGCACGAGGGCTGCAGGACGGCGCGCGCAGCGCAGCACGTCACAAGGCAAGGCAGGCAGGCAGGACAACACATGGGGTAACACGGTAACCGCAACGGTAGGTGGGCCCGAAAAAAAAACGGTCCTACGGACCTAGTGCTCTGAAACCATGTCAGAATCAAGCAGCAGGAATGGATGAACTATCAAAGAGTTGGGTACAAGTATGAAACCCGAAACGGGGCTGTACCCCATATTGGCTACCCCACTACAGCCTACACATATATAACATGCATATACTCACCCACGCACTCACATTCACCTGCGCACTCACACTCACCCGAGCAGTCACACTCACCTCCGAACTCACTCTCACCTTCGCACTCACACTCACCCCCGCACTCACACACACTCACCCCTCCACTCACTCTCACCCGCGCACTCACCCGTCGTGAATGATACGCGATGCGGAGGAGAGGCGACGGAGAGGATGCGCGAAGGGGCGGAAGCGTCGGGGATGAGAGGCGACAGTGGGGGGGCGATGGAGAGGAGAGGCGACGGGGAGGAGCGACGGTGGGGGAAACGACGTGGAGGAGCGACGGTGGGGGAAACGACGGGGAGGAGCGACGGTGGGGGAAACGACGGGGAGGAGTGACGGTGGGGGAAACGACGGGGAGGAGCGACGGTGGGGGAATCGACGGGGAGGAGCGACGGTGGGGGAATCGACGGGGAGGAGCGACGATGGGGGAGGAGCGACGGCGAGGGAGGCGACGGGCACGAAAGGCGACGGTAGGGAAGGCGACGGTGGGGGAGTGACGGGGAGGAGAGGCGACGGTGGGGGAGTGACGGGGAGGAGAGGCGACGGTGGGGGAGTGACGGGGAGGAGAGGCGACGGTGGGGAAGGCGGCGGTGGGGGCGGCGACGGTGGGGGAGGCGAAAGTGGGGGAGGCGTGGGGGATGAGAGTCGACGGGGAGGAGGCGCGACGAGGAGGAAACGCGATTGGGAGGAGGTTCGACGGGGAGTAAATGCGACCGGGAGGCGGGGTAAACGGGGAGGAAATGCGACAGGGAGGAGGCGCGACGACGAGGAAACGCGACGGGGAGGAGGGGCGACGATGAGGAAAAGCGATGGGGAGGAGGGGCGGCGGGGAGAAGATTCAACGGTTGTACGTGGTACTAAGACAATGCAAGTCAATGGGTTAGGTACTACAGAGTAGAAACTGGAAGATGAAGAAGAGCGACTGAAAGGTGAGCGACTGAAAGATGAGCGACTGAAGCAAGAAACTCGAATTTGTTTTGAGAAAAGCAACACGGCGGCTTTGCACTTCGGCTGGACACTTTCGGGGCTGGTCCAAAACAAAATTTCTGTTTGAACCAGTACAAAACGAAAAGCCTAGGTACCAAGGCAAAATCATCAGACATGAAACGTCATGTGCCTACTCGAGAACGAAATAAAAAATCTGGGCACTTCAAAATCGAAAACACCTCATTGATATGAAGGGGGCGTCACGTGAAGACACACACTTCAAATTTCCAACTCAATATAAAGCTGACACATTTCATGTGCATAATGAGTCAGTTGCAGAACAACTCGACTGCCACAACCCCTCTATAGCAAAATCACTAGTTTGTATAATGTAACATTGTTAACTTACTATTGATAAAATCATATTCTAGAATGATCACTACCCACTCAACAATCTGGAGTAGTACCTTTGGTATTTTGTTGCCGATAAAGAGAAGAGAGTATGGCATGGCCTATGTAAATCTAACGTAGTACATTTTCCCATACGATAATATTAATGTTGTGTTCGGTGTTAAATTCTACGCAACCCTTACGACGTTCACGTCGAGCCTTGTTCTTTCTGGAGAAGCTACCGTAATTCCGAAATCACCTCCTCGCACCTGCATGAACGGTTGCACCGATCTTCACCCGTGCGAAATGGGGCCGCGCGAATCGCGCGACGCGCATTCCAGTCCACAGCAGCTCGACGGGATGTCCTCTGTGCTCGCGCTCTGTGATTGTGCGAGCGCAATGTGGAGTCGGTTGCGTCGAAAGCATTGGCTTCGCTGATAGCAGCGCATTTCAGGGTGACGCTCGCTGCTTCTCAACTCCAGAAATAGCATATTTAAATCCAGACACATCTTACACCCTCGTCGCACACCTGTCCTCCTCGCGACATTCGCCTCGTCTCAAAACGTCAAGACTAAACTACTAGACTACCGACCGGAAACGTCCGTGAATGGGTCGTCCCAGTCAACCCTGAACGAACCTATCCCCTGATCCGCCGGACCTACGGCCAGACCTACTATCAGGCACGCACCTAATCCGCCGAACCTGCGCTCGCGGACTTTATTTCCGACGTCGCCTTTTTAATGACACCCGTCAATTGGAACCCCTCCCCCCTCCTGCTGGTGCTGCTGCTCCTAGCGGGTAAGCGGTGCTACTCGAGGAAATATAAGTTGGGCCCAAAACTCACCTCCTCTGCAGGTAACCTCGGGGAACCGATAATTCACTACAAGTCCATGCACGAGCTTCCTCCAAGGTTACAGCACATTGACCCAAATTTGCTAGAGTGTTCCCTCTACCCTCTTGTGATAGCTAGTACACCAACTGGATCGATTAGCGTGTACGTCTTCTATACGAGGAGTGGGTGCGAGATATAACGCCTCGCTACACCACTGGGTCAAAACGGGGGCTCTTGAGAGGCACAGCAGATGCCTTTTTCAACCCCAGTAGTGTAAGCCCGAGGGCGTTGCACGAGACGACCTCCGCGCTCACAGCCGCTCATGGCATGAACCCCTTTCTCCCTGTGCGCTGTCGCTTGTTTTACTGTGTGCTGTGCTGTGCTGTACTGTACTGTACTGTTCTGTGCTGTGCTGTGCTGTACTGTACTGTACTGTTCTGTGCTGTGCTGTGCTGTGCTGTGCTGTGCTGTACTGTACTGTACTGTACTGTACTGTTCTGTACTGTTCTGTGCTGTGCTGTACTGTACTGTACTGTACTGTTCTGTGCTGTGCTGTACTGTTCTGTGCTGTGCTGTGCTGTACTGTACTGTACTGTTCTGTGCTGTGCTGTACTGTTCTGTGCTGTGCTGTACTGTACTGTACTGTTCTGTGCTGTGCTGTGCTGTGCTGTGCTGTGCTGTGCTGTGCTGTGCTGTGATGTGCTGTGCTGTGCTGTGTTGTGCGGTGCTGTGCTGTGCTGTGTTGTGCGGTGCTGTGCTGTGCTGGCAGGCTCGCTGGACACTCCGTGGACGACCATCCGCACTGCCGCTCTCGCGGTAAGCTCACTCTCTCGCAACGCCCCGTTTAAGATTGTCCTTTCCGCTTCGCCTCCTTCCCCCCCCCTGCTATGCACCGGCAGTGCTGACCTTTGAGTCCACTTTCGGTAAGCCGAAGCTCCACCTTATGTGGTATTGCACAGCGCCTGCACCGTCGCATGCACCATCACAGGATGCACCGTCGCACGCACCATCACAGGATGCACCGTCGCACGCACCATCACAGGATGCACCGTCGCACGCACCATCACAGGATGCACCGTCGCACGCACCATCACAGGATGCACCGTCGCACGCACCATCACAGGATGCACCGTCGCACGCACCATCACAGGATGCACCGTCGCACGCACCATCACAGGATGCACCGTCGCACGCACCATCACAGGATGCACCGTCGCACGCACCATCACAGGATGCACCGTCGCACGCACCATCACAGGATGCACCGTCGCACGCACCATCACAGGATGCACCGTCGCACGCACCATCACAGGATGCACCGTCGCACGCACCATCACAGGATGCACCGTCGCACGCACCATCACAGGATGCACCGTCGCACGCACCATCACAGGATGCACCGTCGCACGCACCATCACAGGATGCACCGTCGCACGCACCATCACAGGATGCACCGTCGCACGCACCATCACAGGATGCACCGTCGCACGCACCATCACAGGATGCACCGTCGCACGCACCATCACAGGATGCACCGTCGCACGCACCATCACAGGATGCACCGTCGCACGCACCATCACAGGATGCACCGTCGCACGCACCATCACAGGATGCACCGTCGCACGCACCATCACAGGATGCACCGTCGCACGCACCATCACAGGATGCACCGTCGCACGCACCATCACAGGATGCACCGTCGCACGCACCATCACAGGATGCACCGTCGCACGCACCATCACAGGATGCACCGTCGCACGCACCATCACAGGATGCACCGTCGCACGCACCATCACAGGATGCACCGTCGCACGCACCATCACAGGATGCACCGTCGCACGCACCATCACAGGATGCACCGTCGCACGCACCATCACAGGATGCACCATCGCACGCACCATCACGTACGACTGCTGTTGAAAACTCGCCTATTCTGACATAAGTAGCCTAATGGTAGTGCTTCATGCATGCTTTCCGCCCCTGCATGCCTCTTTCCACCCCTACGTGCCTCTTTCCACCTGCGTGCCTCTTTCCACCCCTGCGTGCCTTCTAGGGGGTACACTACTCTAGGTTTGTGGTACTTGTACTCCCATTCTCCTGCTAGTCATCATTCTCGTTCACTTCTAGATTCTAACATGGTATCCGACGCCTAGGTCAGGACCTAGGACCGACGTTGGTTTGGGCCCACCGTTCCGCCGCGCCGTCGAGCGCCCCTACTAGCGCCGTCGAGCGCCCCCTCTAGCGCCGTCGAGCGCCCCCCTTCTAGCGCCGTCGAGCGCCCCTACGAGCGCCGTCGTGCGCCCTCGGGCAGCCGCGCGCGCCGCCCGTCAGCCGCACGCGCAACCGTCCGCACAGCCGCACGCGCAGCTGCCCCAGCCCGTCGCGTCGCCCCTGAGGGCTGCCTTAGCCCGTCGCGTCGCCCTTGCGGGCTGCCCTAGCCCGTCGCGTCGCCCCTGAGGGCTGCCTTAGCCCGTCGCGTCGCCCTTGCGGGCTGCCCTAGCCCGTCGCGTCGCCCCTGAGGGCTGCCTTAGCCCGTCGCGTCGCCCTTGCGGGCTGCCCTAGCCCGTCGCGTCGCCCCTGAGGGCTGCCTTAGCCCGTCGCGTCGCCCTTGCGGGCTGCCCTAGCCCGTCGCGTCGCCCCTGAGGGCTGCCTTAGCCCGTCGCGTCGCCCTTGCGGGCTGCCCTAGCCCGTCGCGTCGCCCCTGAGGGCTGCCTTAGCCCGTCGCGTCGCCCCTGCGGGCTGCCCTAGCCCGTCGCGTCGCCCCTGCGGGCTGCCTTAGCCCGTCGCGTCGCCCTTGCGGGCTGCCCTAGCCCGTCGCGTCGCCCCTGAGGGCTGCCTTAGCCCGTCGCGTCGCCCTTGCGGGCTGCCCCAGCCCGTCACGTCGCCCTTGGGACGGCCGCCCCTGGCCCCTGGAGCAGCCGCCACTGCAGCGGCCGCCCCTGGCCCCTGGAGCAGCCGCACCTACAGCCGCCCCTGGACCCTGGAGCAGCCGCCCCTGCAGCAGCCGCCCCTGGACCCTGGAGCAGCCGCCCCTGGCCCCTGGAGCAGCCGCCACTGCAGCAGCCGCCTCTGGACCCTGGAGCAGCCGCTCCTGCAGGAGCCGCCCCTGGCCCCTGGAGTAGCTGCCGTCGCGGCCCGGCCCCGCCCTGCAGCAGCTGCCGCGAAGCTCCCTGCCGCGGCCCGACCCCGCCCTACAGCTGTAGCGGCCCCGCTGTCGCCGCCGTCTTGCGCCTGCCCTTCCTACCACTGGTGAGCACTGCCCTGTCCGCACTGCTACCGCTGCTACTGCTGCTACTGCTTTTACTGCTCCTGCTGCTACTGCTGTTACTGCCACTACTGCTGCTACTGCTGCTCCTGGCGTGGCCAGATGCAGCTCCCGGGCCGTCCGCGTGTGTCCCTCACGCCCCAGCAGCTTCGTGAGTGGTACGCCATTTGGGGTTGTCGGGGTGGCCGTAGTGGGAGTCGTCCTGGAGTCGGTAGTTCGGGAGCTTCTTGTAGTGGCCCGGTGCAGCAGCAGCGTCGTCCGCGCGAGACTCTTTCGCCCCAGCAGCTTCGTGAGTGGTACGCTCAGAGTAGAGGGTCGCTGAGTACTGCTCGCTGCCCGTACGTTATTAGCACGGGTGCCCGGACTGGTCAGCCTTGCGGGACGCGTGGTCACACAGAGTCCCACTGCTTCGCCCGTCTGAGCGACGCTTGGCGTACAGAGTTTGGCGACGACGCTGAGCTCCCTGACTGGGTGGAGCTACTTAGGGAGAGGGTAGATATCTTTGCTTCTGACTATGATGCTATCCTCACTGCCATGTATGCATTGTCTACTAGTACTGAGGGTGCCTGTCACCTGTGTGTGCCGCCTGACCCCGGTATCCAGTCTGCCGCTCTAGGTGCTAGTGTGTCTGCTGCCCCAGGTGCTGGTGAGGCTGCTGCTCTAGGTGCTAGTGAGTCTGCGCCCTCTGGTACTGAGTCTACTGAGGCACTGCACACCTTCACACTGGACTCAGGTGCTTCTCGCTGTTTCTTTCGTGACCGCACGGCCCTTGAGCAGCTTGCTCGGCCGGTTGCAGTCTCCCTCGCTGACCCCTCTGGGGGTCCGGTCATTGCGACCTCCTCCACTGTCCTCCCTTGTCCTGCGGTCCCGTCGGGCACACTGTCAGGTCTCTACCTCCCCTCGTTCTCTACGAACTTGGTGGCGGGTAGTGCGCTCCAGGACGGGGGTGTCCACCAGTTCACCCCTGCCTACGAGCGCGTGACACACTGCACGTGCGCTCGGACGGGTCGCCACCTCGCTACCTTCACTCGGCAGCCGGGGTCGGACCTGTACACACTGACCACTGAGTCCCCTCAGGTAGCTGCGTCTGCGTCTGCGTCAGGTCAGCTGTCTGCCCCCTGCTCGTGTCGCTCCCTGTCGCACGAGACCGTCCTCTGGCACCACCGCCTTGGTCACCCGTCAGTGCAGCGCCTTCGTCGCATGCACTCCCGGTACCTTGTCTCAGGTCTTCCCAGGGTTCTCCCTCCCCTCCCACCCTCGCCTGCTCCTCCCTGTCTTCCCTGTGTCGAGGGGCGGCAGCGCGCCGCTCCTCACTCCTCCTCGTTTCCCCCGACGACTGCTCCCTTGCAGACGCTCCACATGGACGTGTGGGGCCCAGCCCGCGTCCGTGGACAGGGTCAGGAGAGGTACTTCCTGATCGTTGTTGACGACTACTCGCGCTACACCACGGTCTTCCCCTTGCGCACCAAGGGTGAGGTCCCTGATGTTTTGATCCCTTGGATCCGCGCTTCTCGTCTCCAGCTCAGCGAGCGGTTCCACTCGAACTTTCCTATCCTGCGTCTGCACTCTGACAGAGGTGGTGAGTTCTCCTCCGACCTCTTGGCAGCCTACTGTGCGGAGCACGGCGTCTGCCAGTCGTTCACGCTTCCGGCCTCTCCACAGCAGAATGGGGTTGCTGAGCGCCGCATTGGCTTGGTCATGGAGGTCGCTCGTACCTCGTTGATCCATGCGGCTGCCCCCCACTTTCTGTGGCCGTTTGCGGTCCGATACGCTGCGCATCAGCTCAACCTCTGGCCCCGTGTCTCCGTTCCGGAGACTTCGCCGACACTGCGTTGGACGGGAGAGGTTGGCGATGCGTCGCGTTTTCGGGTCTGGGGATCTCGAGCTTTTGTCCGCGATACGTCCGCGGACAAGCTCTCCTCCCGCGCTGTTCCTTGTGTTTTCCTTGGCTTTGTCCCGGACGCGTCTGGTTGGCAGTTTTACCACGCCACCTCGCGCCGTGTCCTGCCCTCTCAGGACGTCACTTTCGACGAGTCGGTGCCCTACTACCGCCTCTTCCCCTACCGCACTGCCCCGCTCCCCCCCCCGCCTCTCTTCCTCGCGCCAGGTGCTGCTGTGGTAGACCCCCTCCCCCCTCAGGGTGCCGCTCCCTCAGGTGTGTCCCAGGTAGACCCGGTTGAGCCTGTCGAGGTAGCTGTCGACTCTCGTCCTGCTAGGGGTGCTGAGCCTGGGGGTGCGGAGCCTTGGGGTGCGGAGCCTGGGGTTGCGGAGTCTGGGGGTGCTGAGCCTGGGGGTGCGGAGCCTGCGGGTGCTAAGTCTGGGGGTGCTGAGCCTGGGAGTGCTACGTCTGAGGGTGCTGAGCCTGAGAGTGCTGAGACTGAGCGTGCTACACCTGGAGGAGCTCTCTCCTCACAGCAGCTACGTGAGTGGTACTTACAGTGCTGCAGCCTCAGGAGGGGTGCTTCTGGAGCGAGGAGTGCTACTCGAGCTGGTGCTTGTGCTTCCCCTCCTAGGCGAGAGCTGCCCTCTCCCCAGCGGCTCCGAGAGTGGTACGCTCGGCGCTGCAGTCTCCGGAGTGGCGCTCCTAGTGTCGCGGACCCTGGTGCTGGAGCTGCTGGCGGTGCTGCTGGCGCTGCTGGAGGTGCTGCTGCTGCTGGCGGTGCTGCTGGCACTGCTGGAGGTGCTGCTGGTGCAGGTGATGCTGGAGCTGCTGGAGGTGCTGCTGCTGCTGGCGGTGCTGCTGGCACTGCTGGAGGTGCTACTGGTGCTGGTGCTGCTGGAGCTGCTGGAGGTGCTGCTGGTGCAGCTGCTGCTGGAGGTGCTGCTGGTGCTGGAGCTGCTGGAGGCACTGCTGCTGCTGGCGGTGCTGCTGGAGCTGCTGGAGGTGCTGGTGCTGGAGATGCTGGAGCTGCTGGTACTGGAGGTGCTCGTACTGGAGGTACTAGAGCTGCTGGGACTGGGCCTGCTGAGGGGGTTGGAGCTGGAGGTGCTGAGCGGTCGCGGCCGTACTACGTTCCGCTCCTTCACCAGGTTCTTGGCCTACCGCCCTCTCCTGGTCCTGCTCCTCCTCTACTGAGTCCACTGCCTGTCCAGTCGCAGTCACAGTTACAGCCAGCCTCTCCACTGCCTGGTCCTTCTCCTTACGCTGAGCCGACGGGAGGTCTTACGGAGCGTCGTGAGCCTGAGTCTCGTCCTCCGTCGCCTGAGACGCGTCCAGAGTCGTCTGAGTCACGTCCAGAGTCGCCTGTCCGCGCTGTCCGCGCTGGTCGTCGTGCTCCGCGTCAGCGTCCTCCTCCTGTCCTTGGCACTCACTATATGACCCTGCGTCCTTCCACTGCTCCACAGCGTGTCCCTCTGCCGTCTCCACCAGCGTACTCTCTTCCTGCTCTCGCAGACCCTGAGTCTGACTCTCTTCGTGCTGCCAAGCCTACTGTCACGCGTCTCCTTGTCACTGACCCTTCCTTTGAGTCCTCTGCTGCGTCTGCTCTAGTCGCTGAGCTTGTTGACTTTGCTGCCGCCTGTCGTCTAGACTACGCCGCTAGCCTTGTTGCTGAGTCTGAGTCTGAGCATGTCTGTCCTCCGTCCGTCGGGGGTGAGTGTGCTCTTGGCACGGACGTCCTTGAGGACAGACAGGAGGAGTTTGAGTGCTTTGCCGCTGCTTTACCTCATCTCGTGTCCATGCTGGTTGCCCCTGAGGGAGACCCGGATGCACTAGACATCCCGACCCCACGCTCCTACGCAGAGGCGATGGAGGGTCTCTACTCCTCTCAGTGGCAGACAGCCATGGACGCAGAGATGGCTTCCTGGAAGTCCACAGGCACCTACGTCGACGAGGTTCCCCCACCTGGGGCGAACATCGTCAGTGACATGTGAATTTTCAGGGTGAAGCGGCCGCCGGGTTCTCCGCCTGTCTTCAAGGCGCGTTACGTTGCACGAGGCTTCAGTCAGCGAGAGGGAGTTGACTTCTTCCAGACCTTCTCCCCGACCCCGAAGATGACCACTCTTCGGGTTCTGCTGCACGTCGCCGCTCAGCGTGACTACGAGCTCCACTCTCTTGACTTCAGCACTGCGTTCCTACAGGGCAGCCTGCACGAGGAGATCTGGCTGCGCCGCCCACCTGGCTTCACTGGGTCGTTCCCTGCTGGTACCCAGTGGAGCCTCCGGCGGCCAGTCTACGGTCTCCGCCAGGCACCCCGTGAGTGGCACGACACACTGAGGACTACTCTTGCTGCTCTTGGGTTTGCTCCTTCTACTGCTGACCCGTCGCTGTTTCTACGCACCGACACCACTCTGCCGCCGTTCTACGTTCTCGTGTACGTAGACGACTTGGTCTTTGCTACTGCTGACACTGAGGCACTCGTCCACGTGAAGTCGGAGCTGCAGAAGAGACACTCGTGCACAGACCTGGGTGAGCTGACAAGCTATCTTGGCTTGCGGATCACCCGGGACAGAGCACAGCGCACCATCACCTTGACTTAGTCACACATGGTGCAGCAGGTCCTTCAGCGCTTCCGCTTCATGTACTTCTCGCCTCAGCCCACTCCTCTGCCTACTGGTCACTCGCTCTCAGCTCTGCCTTCGGATGAGTCCGTAGAGCCGAGTGGCCCGTATCCAGAGCTTGTGGGCTGCCTCATGTACCTGATGACCTGCACTCGACCTGACCTTGCATACCCTCTTAGCATCCTAGCACGCTATGTCGCTCCTGGCCGTCACCGGAAGGAGCACATGGATGCTGCTAAGAGGGTGTTGCGCTACTTGTGCAGTACGTCGGGCATGGGGCTTGTGCTTGGAGGACGGCGCGACGTTGTCCTCACTGGACACTCCGACTCTTCTTGGGCTGACGACCAGGCTACGCAGCGGTCGTCTCAGGGTTACACCTTCAGCCTTGGCTCTGGCTCAGTTTCTTGGCGTTCTACACGCTCGTCTTCAGTTCTCAGCTCCAGTTGTGAGGCTGAGATCTACGCCACAGCCATGGCTGCCCAGGAGCTACGCTGGCTCACCTACCTGCTGACCGACCTGGGAGAGCGGCCTCGTTCTCCTCCAGTGCTGTACGTCGACAACAAGGCAGCCCTTGCCTTGTGTCAGGAGCACAGACTGGAGCACAGAACGAAGCACATCGCTCTGCGCTACTTCCTTGCTCGAGAGCTGCAGCAGCGTGGTCAGCTTCGTCTCTCGTACGTGGCCACTCGGGCCAACACTGCTGATGTGTTCACCAAGGCGTTTCAGCCTTGTGATCATCAGCGTTTCTGTACTGTTCTAGGCCTTGTGCCTACTGTCCCTCACTTGCTCACTTCTTGACTCTGCTTGTACTGTGATCTCTATATATATATACCTGCATGTTTACACTTGCTAGGTTGTGATCACTGTACCTCTTGTTATATTATCAAACTGCATGTGAACTGGTCTTGTGACCGCTTGCTTGTGCTCGGAATTTGTGTGGTATCCTTGAGATCCACCATGAGCTTATTTTGCCTTGCTTTGCTTTGACTGGTCTTGTGACCCCTTGCTCTCCCCCACTTTGCCTATGGAGGTGTGTCAAACATTATACTTGTTATATTTGTGTAGGCTATAGTGGGTTAGCCTTCTAGGGGGTACACTACTCTAGGTTTGTGGTACTTGTACTCCCATTCTCCTGCTAGTCATCATTCTCGTTCACTTCTAGATTCTAACAAAGAGTGGGTGGGGTGAGGGTGGGGAGTGGTGGGGCTGGTTGGGGGCGGGTGGGGAATGGGGAGGAATGGGGGGGAGAGGGGGGAGGGGGGGGTTGGAAATGACGCATGAAGGCAGAGCAGGCGGCATTACAGAGCTTAACAGAGGGGGGACAGACATCTCTGGTCCACGGATTTTACTGTTGGTAAGATAAAGGGTGGCTAGCTGGTGGGCTACGGTGTGGGAGTGGGGTTCTATATCGTGGTGTCTTGGGCTGTGGGTGTGCAGCAGGACCAGGCCTAGGCCTCCCACTCTCTCATTATCTTCCCATTCACCTTCTCTCTTTCGTGTGACTCTCCCTTACTTACAGTACCCGCAATTGTGTTCCCCCAACGGCAGTGTTCAAGTGGAACGACTGGCTGCACAAGCACAATGTGGTGTCCATCACTGCTCAGCGCTTCCCCACGTGTTTCTTCGGGAATAACGGGCCTCCTGTTTCTGTTCTCACCAAGGCATCAAAGCACGGCACGTTCAAGCTCGTGGTGGCTGCAGGGGATAGCGGATACACGGGATACTTTACCAGCAGTGTTGGCAATGACTGCCTGAATGGCATGAAGGTCGCCATGCCACCTGAACTAATATCAGCGTGACGTTGCTGGATGTGTTCACCAGGCCTTACCGTATGTTATTGGGGTAAATATGCTGATCCACTGTTTTTTTGGGTGATGTTCGAGGCTCTACCCTGACATTTCAGGATGCTGTTGTTGTAACTCTATGATGACCCTTTTCCCATACAATAGCTCAGACTTTGTCCTGCTGCTGACGGCCTGTGTCCGTGTATGTACTGTACTGCCTTAGTCACCTTACCGGTATCTTGTACAGCAGCACGTCCATGTCATTCTGGAATGAAACCCTGGAGGAATCTGAAAGGTTGTTGCCTGCACTATACAGCAACTCTGATTCATTTACTGTACATGGTACGTACTTCAGTTCCTGTCGTGTGAGTGAGGAGATGAGGTTTGACAGATGTACCGTATCAAACAAACACATTGCGTAAACATCCCATATTGTGCACAACACCAGTGGCAGTCCAGTGCGTCTGGTTCTGGCCACAGGTGCTGCTAACGCCTTCACACAAGGCATTTATTCTAGCCTAGCCTACCCTATTTACTAGAATTGCCTGAGTGTAGCACTCATCCTGCGGACAGTGACTCGGCTGCTAGAGCCCGTTATTCTGCGACGAGCACCAAACGTGCCGATGCCAACTGAAATCCCTGTTGCTGCCAAGCAACTCCTCTCCTCCTCCTCCTCTTCATCCATGTACAGCTGGTTCATGTAGCACACACTCCCCTTCCCACCCAATCCAGCGCCCTGGTGGCTGTTACTCTCATCCTCCTCCTCATCTTCCCCAAACAGCTGGTTTGGAAACTTATTTTTTCCCCATGGCTCCCCAGCATCCTTCGCCTCCATGCTCCATTCCTTCCCACTGCTGCACAAGCCACGCCCGATCCCCTTGCTCAAACTCCCCTTCCCATCATATATGGAATCACTGTAACTCTCATCCTCCTCCTCACCATCCCCAAACAGCTGGTTTGAAAAAACACATTTTCCCACTGGGTGCCCAGCATCCTTCGCCTCCACCATCCATCCTTTCCCACTGCTGCAAAAACCTCGGCCAATCCCCATCTTCACACCCATGACAGGAGATGAGGAAAAGACAGTGAGAGCAGACGAGGAGGAGGAGGAGCTGCAGCTATCCCAGGAGAGGTCAATAAGGCACGCACTGTGGCTGCTGCAGCTGCTCTCGCTGCGGCTCATGCTGCAGCAACCGCTGCTCTCCTCTGCTCCCACCTTCGCACCCTGCGGTCCCTCCGCGACTGGGAATGAAGGAGCTGCCTCCTTCGATTCCTCACTCAGCCAGAACGCGTCCCCAGCTGAGCAATCAGCAGTTTCAATGAAGTCAGCTGGATCCGCGACCTCGACAGCAGGAGACGAGACCGTGACAGCAACAGCCGCGACCTTGACAGCGGGAGTCGCGACTTCGACAGCAGCAGCCTCAACACTGATGGCAGCAGGAGCCTCGGCCGCGAGCGGAGCAGCCTTGGCTGCTACTTGATCATCGCTTGACCTGGTCCACTGGAAGTCGACCTGCAAAAATTAAAGAGAAAGCCGCGTTAGCATCTGCTATAACCGACTCTGACTTGGTAAAGTAAGAAGTTAATTTGCAAGAGAAGTAAACAAAGGGGAAACGGGCAGGTGAGAGTTTGTTCTTACCAGGGACGGAAGAGAGACCAAGCTGCAAACATAGCGAGCGAGGGAGGCATCCTGCTCCCAGCAGCTCGAGAACAGAGCGTCAATGTCCACGCAGGGACTCGCAGCAACAATGCAGGCCATCTCGTTGACGGTCGTAGTAGGTAAGATGGTCTGGCTAAGTAGTGTAGAGCTTTCGAGACTGATATCGAGCACTCGAAGGTTCAAACTGCAGGTACTGAGGCCTTGTTAAAATCAGGGGACTGTAGGAACTGGAAGGCTGAGTGATGATTCGCACAACTGATTGATGAACGGGAATAGAAACCCCCTAGGCTCTTTATACTTTCGTCGGCTGCTGGATTGAGGGGTCTGACGGGAGGCGAGAATGGGGTGTGAGGCTGAAGCAGGGACGGAATTCGGCGAGATGCACGGAGGGGGTGGGAGGGAGGCACTGGGTGTGAAGCAGCTCCGCGAATTCGTCGCCTGTGGTTTGGGTTGTTTGAGGGTGGCATGTTCGCAAGGGCTCGGGTGGGCTTCGGAGCCCATGGCGAAGCCTAAAGTGTCGAGGCGCAGTCCGTTTGACCAGGGACGACTCAGAACGCGACAGATGTGCTTCGTGTGACAGCGTGGAGAGATCCTACTGGAGCACGCAATGCTTAAGGGTCCGTTGCAATCGGGAGAACGAGTGCGGCCCGGGCGAATGTGAAAGGCGGGAAAATGGCTAGCTTCGGAAGCTGTCGAGAGTCACGGGGATTGTGGTATGGATTGACAAACCTAGTGAATGTCGGGGTACTGAATCACTCGTAATGCTCAGGGGTCCGCCGCTACCGGAAACATGAAATGCGGCACGGGAGTGAGAAAAGCGGGAACATCGGTAGGTTCGGACGTTGGCGTGGCGAGAGGATTGAAAAATGTGGTATGGTAACCCATGGTTATGAAGCTCGGCTGTGACCTAGAGAATATCAGGAAAGCAAGGGCTCGTCGAAGGGGTTGCGTTGAGAAGTTGAGATTCAAGAAGCTTGGACTCCAGCGTTATCCCCGTTATAGCACTTGTGCGTGAATTTAGGCAGAGTGGAAGGTCACTTGAAACTTGCCAAAACAAGGTCAGTGAGACTGAGTCGTGTTCACAAGTACATATAAAAAACTAAGTGACGGGAATTAGCAAGTATTACGTTTTGACATCTCAATATAATACAGCATACGGTACGCCTTTCATAAATCATCCACCAAAAATGCATAGTAGTAACAAACGCAGAACTGCCAGCCAATGGCAATGCCCGTGGCCTTGATTTCAAACATGACCTATCATCGTTACCTTGCTGTACCAATTATTGTGTCAGGGACTTTAACAGCACATGTGATAGGGAAAGTGTACCATTCACCTCCTCCTGGGCTGGCCTGTGGCAGCACTCCATGCTGTGAGTACATGATCCACTATGGCCGAGGATGTGACTGTAACCGTAACTATCTGTTACCATGCATGTAACTACGACTGACTGTAACAGTGAGGGCATAGGGAGCATGCTTCCCGTCACCTCCTGGGCTGCCCTGTGGCAGCACTCCATGCTGTGAGCACATGATCCACTATGGCTGGCACCCCCACCCCATGCTTCACCTGCTTAGAGGGAAGGGATGGGATGTATGCACACAAAGAAGAACGCATGGAGATATATGGAGGCATGCGCACGTGCAGAGCGGCACTCCATGCTGTACATGGTCCACTGTAGCTGGCACACCCACTCACCTGTGTCGAGGGGAGGGGTGGGAGCCCGAACGGGGAGGAAGAACGGATGGGTGGGAGGAATGCATGGGGATGGGTGGGAGGAATGCATGGGGATGGGTGGGAGGAATGCATGGGGATGGGTGGGAGGAATGCATGGGGATGGGTGGGAGGAATGCATGGGGATGGGTGGGAGGAATGCATGGGGATGGGTGGGAGGAATGCATGGGGATGGGTGGGAGGGATGCATGGGGATGGGTGGGAGGAATGCATGGGGATGGGTGGGAGGGATGCATGGGGATGGGTGGGAGGGATGCATGGGGATGGGTGGGAGGAATGCATGGGGATGGGTGGGAGGGATGCATGGGGATGGGTGGGAGGGATGCATGGGGATGGGTGGGAGGGATGCATGGGGATGGGTGGGAGGGATGCATGGGGATGGGTGGGAGGAATGCATGGGGATGGGTGGGAGGAATGCATGGGGATGGGTGGGAGGGATGCATGGGGATGGGTGGGAGGGATGCATGGGGATGGGTGGGAGGGATGCATGGGGATGGGTGGGAGGGATGCATGGGAATGGGTGGGAGGGATGCATGGGGATGGGTGGGAGGGATGCATGGGGATGGGTGGGAGGGATGCATGGGGATGGGTGGGAGGGATGCATGGGGATGGGTGGGAGGAATGCATGGGGATGGGTGGGAGGGATGCATGGGGATGGGTGGGAGGGATGCATGGGGATGGGTGGGAGGGATGCATGGGGATGGGTGGGAGGAATGCATGGGCATGGGTGGGAGGGATGCATGGGGATGGGTGGGAGGGATGCATGGGGATGGGTGGGAGGGATGCATGGGGATGGGTGGGAGGGATGCATGGGGATGGGTGGGAGGGATGCATGGGGATGGGTGGGAGGGATGCATGGGGATGGGTGGGAGGGATGCATGGGGATGGGTGGGAGAGATGCATGGGGATGGGTGGGAGGGATGCATGGGGATGGGTGGGAGGGATGCATGGGGATGGGTGGGAGGAATGCATGGGGATGGGTGGGAGGGATGCATGGGGATGGGTGGGAGGGATGCATGGGGATGGGTGGGAGGAATGCATGGGGATGGGTGGGAGGAATGCATGGGGATGGGTGGGAGGGATGCATGGGGATGGGTGGGAGGGATGCATGGGGATGGGTGGGAGGGATGCATGGGGATGGGTGGGAGGGATGCATGGGGATGGGTGGGAGGGATGCATGGGGATGGGTGGGAGAGATGCATGGGGATGGGTAGAGGGATGCATGGGGATGGGTGGGAGGAATGCATGGGGATGGGTGGGAGGGATGCATGGGGATGGGTGGGAGGGATGCATGGGGATGGGTGGGAGGGATGCATGGGGATGGGTGGGAGGGATGCATGGGGATGGGTGGGAGGGATGCATGGGGATGGGTGGGAGGGATGCATGGGGATGGGTGGGAGGGATGCATGGGGATGGGTGGGAGAGATGCATGGGGATGGGTGGGAGGGATGCATGGGGATGGGTGGGAGGGATGCATGGGGAAGGGTGGGAGGGATGCATGGGGATGGGTGGGAGGGATGCATGGGGATGGGTGGGAGGGATGCATGGGGATGGGTGGGAGGGATGCATGGGGATGGGTGGGAGGAATGCATGGGGATGGGTGGGAGGAATGCATGGGGATGGGTGGGAGGGATGCATGGGGATGGGTGGGAGGGATGCATGGGGATGGGTGGGAGGGATGCACGGGGATGGGTGGGAGGGATGCATGGGGATGGGTGGGAGGAATGCATGGGGATGGGTGGGAGGGATGCATGGGGATGGGTGGGAGGGATGCATGGGGATGGGTGGGAGGGATGCATGGGGATGGGTGGGAGGGATGCATGGGGATGGGTGGGAGGGATGCATGGGGATGGGTGGGAGGGATGCATGGGGATGGGTGGGAGCGATGCATGGGGATGGGTGGGAGGGATGCATGGGGATGGGTGGGAGGGATGCATGGGGATGGGTGGGAGGGATGCATGGGGATGGGTGGGAGGGATGCATGGGGATGGGTGGGAGGGATGCATGGGGATGGGTGGGAGGGATGCATGGGGATGGGTGGGAGGGATGCATGGGGATGGGTGGGAGGGATGCATGGGGATGGGTGGGAGGGATGCATGGGGATGGGTGGGAGGGATGCATGGGGATGGGTGGGAGGGATGCATGGGGATGGGTGGGAGGGATGCATGGGGATGGGTGGGAGGAATGCATGGGGATGGGTGGGAGGGATGCATGGGGATGGGTGGGAGGGATGCATGGGGATGGGTGGGAGGGATGCATGGGGATGGGTGGGAGGGAATGCATGGGGCATGGGTGGGAGGGATGCATGGGGATGGGTGGGAGGATGCATGGGGATGGGTGGGAGGGATGCATGGGGATGGGTGGGAGGGATGCATGGGGATGGGTGGGAGGGATGCATGGGGATGGGTGGGAGGGATGCATGGGGATGGGTGGGAGGGATGCATGGGGATGGGTGGGAGAGATGCATGGGGATGGGTGGGAGGGATGCATGGGGATGGGTGGGAGGGATGCATGGGATGGGTGGGAGGAATGCATGGGGATGGGTGGGAGGGATGCATGGGGATGGGTGGGAGGGATGCATGGGGTGGGAGGATGCATGGGGATGGGTGGGAGGGATGCATGGGGATGGGTGGGAGGGATGCATGGGGATGGGTGGGAGGGATGCATGGGGATGGGTGGGAGGGATGCATGGGGATGGGTGGGAGGATGCATGGGGATGGGTGGGAGGATGCATGGGGATGGGTGGGAGGGATGCATGGGGATGGGTGGGAGGGATGCATGGGGATGGGTGGGAGGGATGCATGGGGATGGGTGGGAGGGATGCATGGGGATGGGTGGGAGGGATGCATGGGATGGGTGGGAGGGATGCATGGGGATGGGTGGGAGGGATGCATGGGGATGGTGGGAGGATGCATGGGGATGGGTGGGAGGATGCATGGGGATGGGTGGGAGGGATGCATGGGGATGGGTGGGAGGGATGCATGGGGATGGGTGGGAGGGATGCATGGGGAATGGGTGGGAGGGATGCATGGGATGGGTGGGAGGGATGCATGGGGATGGGTGGGAGGGATGCATGGGGATGGGTGGGAGGGATGCATGGGGATGGGTGGGAGGGATGCATGGGGATGGGTGGGAGGGATGCATGGGGATGGGTGGGAGGGATGCATGGGGAATGGGTGGGAGGGATGCATGGGGATGGGTGGGATGGGTGGGAGGGATGCATGGGGATGGGTGGGAGGGATGCATGGGGATGGGTGGGAGGGAATGCATGGGGATGGGTGGGAGGGATGCATGGGGATGGGTGGGAGGGATGCATGGGGATGGGTGGGAGGGATGCATGGGGATGGGTGGGAGGGATGCATGGGGATGGGTGGGAGGGATGCATGGGGATGGGTGGGAGGGATGCATGGGGATGGGTGGGAGGGATGCATGGGGATGGGTGGGAGGGATGCATGGGGATGGGTGGGAGGGATGCATGGGGATGGGTGGGGAGGGATGCATGGGGATGGGTGGGAGGGAATGCATGGGGATGGGTGGGAGGGATGCATGGGGATGGGTGGGAGGGATGCATGGGGATGGGTGGGAGGGATGCATGGGGATGGGTGGGAGGGATGCATGGGGATGGGTGGGAGGGAATGCATGGGGGATGGGTGGGAGGGATGCATGGGGATGGGTGGGAGGGATGCATGGGGATGGGTGGGAGGGAGCATGGGGATGGGTGGGAGGATGCATGGGGATGGGTGGGAGGGATGCATGGGGATGGGTGGGAGGATGCATGGGGATGGGTGGGAGGATGCATGGGGATGGGTGGGAGGGATGCATGGGGATGGGTGGAGGGATGCATGGGATGGGTGAGTGAGGATTGCATGGGGATGGTGGGAGGATGCATGCGGGATGGGTGGGAGGGATGCATGGGGATGGGTGGGAGGGATGCATGAGGGATGGGTGGAGGAATGCATGGGGATGGGTGGGAGGATGCATGGGGATGGGTGGGAGGGATGCATGGGGATGGGTGGAGGATGCATGGGGATGGGTGGGAGGGATGCATGGGGATGGGTGGGAGGAATGCATGGGGATGGGTGGGAGGGATGCATGGGGATGGGGGGGAGGGAATGCAGGGGTATGGGTGGGAGGAATGCATGGGATGGGTGGGAGGGATGCATGGGGATGGGTGGGAGGGATGCATGGGGATGGGTGGGAGGGATGCATGGGGATGGGTGGGAGGGATGCATGGGGATGGGTGGGAGGAATGCATGGGGATGGGTGGAGGGATGCAGGGGATGGGTGGGAGGGAGCATGGGGATGCTGGTGGGAGGGATGCATGGGGATGGGTGGGAGGGATGCATGGGATGGGTGGGAGGATGCATGGGATGGGTGGGAGGGATGCATGGGGATGGGTGGGAGGGATGCATGGGGATGGGTGGGAGGGATGCATGGGGATGGGTGGGAGGGATGCATGGGGATGGGTGGGAGGGAATGCATGGGGATGGGTGGGAGGGATGCATGGGGATGGGTGGGAGGGATGCATGGGGATGGGTGGGAGGGATGCATGGGGATGGGTGGGTAGGGAATGCATGGGATGGGTGGGAGGGATGCATGGGGTATGGGTGGGAGGGATGCATGGGGATGGGTGGGAGGGATGCATGGGGATGGGTGGGAGGAATGCATGGGGATGGGTGGGAGGGATGCATGGGGATGGGTGGGAGGGATGCATGGGGATGGGTGGGAGGGATGCATGGGGATGGGTGGGAGGGATGCATGGGGATGGGTGGGAGGGATGCATGGGGATGGGTGGGAGGGAATGCATGGGGATGGGTGGGAGGGATGCATGGGGATGGGTGGGAGGGAATGCATGGGGATGGGTGGGAGGAATGCATGGGGATGGGTGGGAGGGATGCATGGGGAATGGGTGGGAGGGATGCATGGGGATGGGTGGGAGGGATGCATGGGGATGGGTGGGAGGGGATGCATGGGGATGGGTGGGAGGGATGCATGGGGATGGTGGGAGGGATGCATGGGGATGGGTGGGAGGGATGCATGGGGATGGGTGGGAGGGATGCATGGGGATGGGTGGGAGGAATGCATGGGGATGGGTGGGAGGGATGCATGGGGATGGGTGGGAGGGATGCATGGGGATGGGTGGGAGGGATGCATGGGGATGGGTGGGAGGGATGCATGGGTATGGTGGAGGATGCATGGGGTGGGTGGGAGGGAATGCATGGGGATGGGTGGGAGTGACTGCATGGGGATGGGTGGGAGGGAATGCATGGGGATGGGTGGGAGGGATGCATGGGGATGGGTGGAGGGATGCATGGGGATGGGTGGGAGGGATGCATGGGGATGGGTGGGAGGGATGCATGGGGATGGGTGGGAGGATGCATGGGGATGGGTGGAGGGATGCATGGGGATGGGTGGGAGGAATGCATGGGGATGGGTGGGAGGGATGCATGGGGATGGGTGGGAGGGATGCATGGGGATGGGTGGGAGGGATGCATGGGATGGGTGGGAGGGATGGGGATGGGTGGGAGGGATGCATGGGATGGGTGGGAGGGATGCATGGGGATGGGTGGGAGGATGCATGGGGATGGGTGGGAGGGATGCATGGGGATGGGTGGGAGGGATGCATGGGGCATGGGTGGGAGAGATGCATGGGATGGGTTGGAGGGATGCATGGGGATGGGTGGGAGGGATGCATGGGGATAGGGTGGGAGGGATGCATGGGGATGGGTGGGAGGGATGCATGGGATGGGTGGGAGGATGCATGGGGATGGGTGGGAGGGATGCATGGGATGGGTGGGAGGGAATGCATGGGGATGGGTGGGAGGGAACTTGCCATGGGGATGGTGGGAGGGATGCATGGGATGGGTGGGAGGGATGCATGGGGATGGGTGGGAGGGATGCATGGGGATGGGTGGGAGGGATGCATGGGGTATGGGTGGGAGTGTGGGAGGATGCATGGGGATGGGTGGGAGGGAATGCATGGGATGGGTGGGAGGAATGCATGGGGATGGGTGGGAGGGATGCATGGGGATGGGTGGGAGGGATGCATGGGGATGGGTGGGAGGGATGCATGGGGATGGGTGGGAGGGATGCATGGGGATGGGTGGGAGGGATGCATGGGGATGGGTGGGAGAGATGCATGGGGATGGGTAGAGGGATGCATGGGGATGGGTGGGAGGAATGCATGGGGATGGGTGGGAGGGATGCATGGGGATGGGTGGGAGGGATGCATGGGGATGGGTGGGAGGGATGCATGGGGATGGGTGGGAGGGATGCATGGGGATGGGTTGGAGGGATGCATGGGGATGGGTGGGAGGGATGCATGGGATGGGTGGGAGGGATGCATGGGGATGGGTGGGAGGGATGCATGGGGATGGGTGGGAGAGATGCATGGGGATGGGTGGGAGGGATGCATGGGGATGGGTGGGAGGGATGCATGGGGAAGGGTGGGAGGGATGCATGGGGATGGGTGGGAGGGATGCATGGGGATGGGTGGGAGGGATGCATGGGGATGGGTGGGAGGGATGCATGGGGATGGGTGGGAGGAATGCATGGGGATGGGTGGGAGGAATGCATGGGGATGGGTGGGAGGGATGCATGGGGATGGGTGGGAGGGATGCATGGGGATGGGTGGGAGGGATGCACGGGGATGGGTGGGAGGGATGCATGGGGATGGGTGGGAGGAATGCATGGGGATGGGTGGGAGGGATGCATGGGGATGGGTGGGAGGGATGCATGGGGATGGGTGGGAGGGATGCATGGGGATGGGTGGGAGGGATGCATGGGGATGGGTGGGAGGGATGCATGGGGATGGGTGGGAGGGATGCATGGGGATGGGTGGGAGCGATGCATGGGGATGGGTGGGAGGGATGCATGGGGATGGGTGGGAGGGATGCATGGGGATGGGTGGGAGGGATGCATGGGGATGGGTGGGAGGGATGCATGGGGATGGGTGGGAGGGATGCATGGGGATGGGTGGGAGGGATGCATGGGGATGGGTGGGAGGGATGCATGGGGATGGGTGGGAGGGATGCATGGGGATGGGTGGGAGAGATGCATGGGGATGGGTGGGAGGGATGCATGGGGATGGGTGGGAGGGATGCATGGGGAAGGGTGGGAGGGATGCATGGGGATGGGTGGGAGGGATGCACGGGGATGGGTGGGAGGGATGCATGGGGATGGGTGGGAGGGATGCATGGGGATGGGTGGGAGGAATGCATGGGGATGGGTGGGAGGAATGCATGGGGATGGGTGGGAGGGATGCATGGGGATGGGTGGGAGGGATGCACGGGGATGGGTGGGAGGGATGCATGGGGATGGGTGGGAGGAATGCACGGGGATGGGTGGGAGGGATGCATGGGGATGGGTGGGAGGAATGCATGGGGATGGGTGGGAGGGATGCATGGGGATGGGTGGGAGGGATGCATGGGGATGGTGGGAGGGATGCATGGGGATGGGTGGGAGGGATGCATGGGGATGGGTGGGAGGGATGCATGGGGATGGGTGGGAGGGATGCATGGGGATGGGTGGGAGGGATGCATGGGGATGGGTGGGAGGGATGCATGGGGATGGGTGGGAGGGATGCATGGGGATGGGTGGGAGGGATGCATGGGGATGGGTGTGAAAGTAGCAAATTGAACAAGTGATCAGATTAGAGGAACAACCTAGCATACATAGTTGGAAGGGAAGGTTGGAAGGGAAGGATGAAAGTGACCATAGGTTGGGTTGACCTCACTTGGGGAAGTGAGGGAACCATAGGTCAAGTGGGTTGGGTTGCCCACACTTTGTAGAAGTGAGGCAACCCTAGGCCCACTTGGCTTGGGGTAACCTCAATTGTGGGAAGTGAGGTACCCACAAGTCAAGAGGGTTGCATTTGGGGGCTCCACCACAATTGGGTGGATTGGCACCCCAAAGTGCAAGACTACACCCAAAGTTGGGTGTAGTCCCAACCCAACTGTACACCACAATTGGTGTACAGTCACATGTGTTGGCATGCTACACAATATATATTTTAACAATGGGTGGGAGGGATGCATGGGGATGGGTGGGAGGGATGCATGGGGATGGGTGGGAGGAATGCATGGGGATGGGTGGGAGGGATGCATGGGGATGGGTGGGAGGAATGCATGGGGATGGGTGGGAGAGATGCATGGGATGGGTGGGAGGGATGCATGGGGATGGGTGGGAGGGATGCATGGGGATGGGTGGGAGGGATGCATGGGGATGGGTGCGAGGGATGCATGGGGATGGGTGGGAGCGATGCATGGGGATGGGTGGGAGGGATGCATGGGGATGGGTGGGAGGAATGCATGGGGATGGGTGGGAGGGATGCATGGGGATGGGTGGGAGGGATGCATGGGGATGGGTGGGAGGGATGCACGGGGATGGGTGGGAGGAATGCACGGGGATGGGTGAGAGGAATGCACGGGGATGGGTGGGAGGAATGCATGGGGATGGGTGGGAGGAATGCATGGGGATGGGTGGGAGGGATGCATGGGGATGGGTGGGAGGGATGCATGGGGATGGGTGGGAGGGATGCACGGGGATGGGTGGGAGGAATGCACGGGGATGGGTGGGAGGGATGCATGGGGATGGGTGGGAGGAATGCATGGGGATGGGTGGGAGGGATGCATGGGGATGGGTGGGAGGGATGCATGGGGATGGGTGGGAGGGATGCATGGGGATGGGTGGGAGGGATGCATGGGGATGGGTGGGAGGAATGCATGGGGATGGGTGGGAGGGATGCATGGGGATGGGTGGGAGGAATTCATGGGGATGGGTGGGAGGGATGCATGGGGATGGGTGGGAGGGATGCATGGGGATGGGTGGGAGGAATGCATGGGGATGGGTGGGAGGGATGCATGGGGATGGGTGGGAGGGATGCATGGGGATGGGTGGGAGGGATGCATGGGGATGGGTGGGAGGGATGCATGGGGATGGGTGGGAGGGATGCATGGGGATGGGTGGGAGGGATGCATGGGGATGGGTGGGAGGGATGCATGGGGATGGGTGGGAGGGATGCATGGGGATGGGTGGGAGGGATGCATGGGGATGGGTGGGAGGGATGCATGGGGATGGGTGGGAGGGATGCATGGGATGGGTGGGAGGGATGCATGGGGATGGGTGGGAGGAATGCATGGGGATGGGTGGGAGGGATGCATGGGGATGGGTGGGAGGAATTCATGGGGATGGGTGGGAGGGACTGCATGGGGATGGGTGGGAGGGATGCATGGGGATGGGTGGGAGGGATGCATGGGGATGGGTGGGAGGGATGCATGGGGATGGGTGGGAGGGATGCATGGGGATGGGTGGGAGGGATGCATGGGGATGGGTGGGAGGGATGCATGGGGATGGGTGGGAGGGATGCATGGGGATGGGTGGGAGGGATGCATGGGGATGGGTGGGAGGGATGCATGGGGATGGGTGGGAGGGATGCATGGGGATGGGTGGGAGGGATGCATGGGGATGGGTGGGAGGAATGCATGGGGATGGGTGGGAGGAATTCATGGGGATGGGTGGGAGGGATGCATGGGGATGGGTGGGAGGGATGCATGGGGATGGGTGGGAGGAATGCATGGGGATGGGTGGGAGGGATGCATGGGGATGGGTGGGAGGGATGCATGGGGATGGGTGGGAGGGATGCATGGGGATGGGTGGGAGGGATGCATGGGGATGGGTGGGAGGGATGCATGGGGATGGGTGGGAGGGATGCATGGGGATGGGTGGGAGGAATGCATGGGGATGGGTGGGAGAGATGCATGGGGATGGGTGGGAGGGATGCATGGGGATGGGTGGGAGGGATGCATGGGGATGGGTGGGAGGGATGCATGGGGATGGGTGCGAGGGATGCATGGGGATGGGTGGGAGCGATGCATGGGGATGGGTGGGAGGGATGCATGGGGATGGGTGGGAGGAATGCATGGGGATGGGTGGGAGGGATGCATGGGGATGGGTGGGAGGAATGCATGGGGATGGGTGGGAGGAATGCATGGGGATGGGTGGGAGGAATGCATGGGGATGGGTGGGAGGAATGCATGGGGATGGGTGGGAGGAATGCATGGGGATGGGTGGGAGGAATGCATGGGGATGGGTGGGAGGGATGCATGGGGATGGGTGGGAGGAATGCATGGGGATGGGTGGGAGGAATGCACGGGGATGGGTGGGAGGAATGCACGGGGATGGGTGGGAGGTATGCATGGGGATGGGTGGGAGGGATGCATGGGGATGGGTGGGAGGAATGCATGGGGATGGGTGGGAGGAATGCATGGGGATGGGTGGGAGGGATGCATGGGGATGGGTGGGAGGGATGCATGGGGATGGGTGGGAGGGATGCATGGGGATGGGTGGGAGGGATGCATGGGGATGGGTGGGTGGGATGATATGCTGTGAGCACATGATTTATGGCTGGTACTTACTTTCACTCCATGCTTCACCTGATGGTGAAAAGAGTAAGAGCTTGCACAAGAGTAGAGATGGGTTAGATGAGAACATGCCACATGCATGCAGAGCAGCACGTGGGCCAGTATGGCCAGCACCCCCCCACACCGTGTTTCATCTGATAAAGGGGGCGATGGTGAGGAGGATGAGCGGAGCGTAGTTGACTCTTTTTGAGAATTCTAAAAAAAACAAGTTAAGGTGGTGAGGAGGAGGATGGGCGGAGCGCCGGCAGGAGGTAAGGGAGAAGGGCGGGATACATGAGGAGCACATGACTTGTGAATCGACTCAGAAGGCACACGGTCCACTCTGGCTGGCGCTACAACTTCATGCTTCACCTGCATTGAGGGAAGGGATGGCAACATGCAAAGGATGTGTGAGGTCAAGCAGGTTCGGAGGGGAGCCCCTAGGTTCTATCCCTATGTTCTATCCCTAGGTTCTATCCCTATGTTCTATCCCTAGGTTCTATCCCTATATTGTGAGAGCTTGTCCATTATGGCCGGAACTGCTGAAAGCTCTTGTTACCACATGGCAGGGAGCATGGGATAGAGCATGGCACAGTGCAGCGCAGTGACATGCACCATCACCACCTCTCCCCCACACACCTTGGCGAACACCAGGGGCAGCACTAGCCCTTCTGTCCCTTCACTCCCCTCTGCACCAGCTCACCTGTGCAAACACCAGCGGTCCCCCATCCCGCATGCGCAGCGCGTCTCTTTCCATGACTGCCAGGTCAGCACCGATCGCCGGTGCCAGGTCAGTCTTGTTCACCACCTGATGATGCCACGTCAGCACAGTAGATTTATGCAGCAGATCAGAGAGCACAGAAAAGGACGAGAGTCACGATGACAGTTGAGTCGACTCAAAAGGCAGCAGAGAGCATGACGCAGGAAGAGGCTCAAGGAAAAAGGAACGGGGCAGTGGGGAAGGCGAAGAAAGGGGTCAGCAGGGAAGGGGAAGAAAAGGGGCAAGGGAAAGGAGGAAGGAAGAAAGGCGTTCAACGACTAGTTCGGCCCGAGAGCTCCCACCCCTTGCAAGCACACTTGAACTCACGCTCATCCTCCCCCACCCACCCCCACCTCTCTCTTCCTCTCACCATCAGGTCTGCCTGTGTGATCCTCCAGCTGCCCTTCCTCGAGATCTTCCCTGCACATTCAAAGAGCCCGCTTATGAAACCATGCGTGCCGCCCCCTCCTCTCCCCCGTCTCACCACCCCCTTTTCCTCTCACCAATAGGTCCGCCTGGGTGATGCCAGGGCCGCCCTTCCTGGGGATTTTATCCCCGCCCGACACGTCAATGATATAGATGATGTAGTCCGCTAGCTCTCGACTGAAGTTGGCCGCGAGGTTGTCTGGGAGGGGTAGCATTGGGGGACACAGATGGGGGCAGCAGGAAGGGGATATATCTGATCACCGCGCATCTCACACATCGATGATGTAAATGATGTAGTCTGCTGGCTCGCCTCACTCACCTCTCTCTCCCTTCCTCCTCTAAACCCTAAACACTAAACAGTGCGGAACAGTACGGAACAGTGCGGAACAGTGTGGAACAGTGTGGAACAGTGCGGAACAGTGCGGAACAGTGCGGTTGATATCCGCACTGAAGTGCACTGAAAGCTCCTCCAAGGGTCCCAGGTGGATGCTCATGGCATGGCATGTCCCTCTTGGATGGCATGTCCCTCTTGGATGGCATGGCATGTCCCTCTTGGAGGGCGGCGTGCAGACAGCCGCATGCACGCATAGCATCCTTCCACCCATACCACACCACACCCACTCACCTCCGCCTGACTCGCACACCACACCAGCATGTCCGCTGTGAACTGCACTGAAAGCTCCTCCAGCGGCCCCAAGTTGATGCTGATGTCTTCCCGAATGGCTGGACACACACACATGAGAATACACCCTTCGTCTCACTCACGCATGGCCCCCCTCCTTCCACTCACCCCCCCCTGACTCGCACAGCAGCATGTCAGCACTGAACTGGGTAGAAAGCTCCTCGAGCGGCCCCAGGTTGATGCTGATGTCCTCCCGGATGGCGGCGTGCGGACAGCCGCCCGTCTCCACTGCCCGGATGCGGCCGGGCGGCGAGAGGGCGGCGTGCTTGATCAGGAACTCGCCGTCCTCCTGCGTGAAGATGTCGTTGGTCACCGCTGCCAGGCTGTACTTCTCTCTCAGCGTGCGACACAGAGCGAGCATTAAGGCAGTCTTTCTGTGGGTGGACGGGGGAATGGGAGCATAGGAGCAGAATGGGTGGTTCATGTGAAGATGCCGTTGGTGACCGCTGCCAGGCTGCACTGCTGCTCCCTTCGCGTGCGGCACAGAGCCAGCATGAGAGCTGTCTTGCTGCATGAGAGTCGGAAGGTGGGTGCAGGACGGAAGAAGGGTGCGGCAGCGGGCATGAGAGCATTCACCCTTTCTCATACACATAAACCATCCACATACACATCAACCATCCACATACACATAAACCATCCACATACACATCAACCTTGCCACACTTAACTTATACAAGCAGGCGGGTTACCCCTCTCCAATCTCCCTTCCTCCTCCCTTCCGCACTTTCCCCTTCCTTCTCGTCCTCCCCCCCCCTTCCCCTCATCCCGGCTACCCGTTCCCAACCTTACCCAGGCCCCATTCGTCCCACCATCCCAAAGCACATGCGCTCCGAGACCCACTCGTGACCAGCCATGGCTGGCTGGCAAGTCATGCGAAAACCCACCCTTTCCCTTCATCTTCCACCACCCTCGTCCCTCTCCCACACAACCTGTGCACAATGCAACCCTTCGGATTCCCCTCTCTCACCCCCTTCCCACCCCTCGCCCTTTCCCCCTCCCTCCCCCATCCTACCCTGATCCGACAGGCCCGCCGATCACCCACCCACTTCCTCCCCCTCGCCCTTTTCCCCTCCCCCATCCTACCCTGATCCGACGGGGCCGCCGATTCCAACGGTAAACGCGCGCTCCGCCAAGTCGCGGTTCGGCAGGGGCGGCGCGCGCAGCGCGAAGCTCCCCGCGCTGTCGAGCGGCTCGTGCGAGTGCGGCGCGAGCCCGTCGTGCGAGTGGTACACGCGCCCGTCCGCGCCGCGGAACTCGTCGGACGGTGCTGACGCGTCGCCGCTGGGTTGGACAAGAGGTTCCCAAGGAAATAGAACAATAATTAAGTTAAGGAAAGGAGGGAAAAAGGAAAAATGGTTCTAAAACAAACGAATGCACGCAAGGCTGGCGGTTGACGGGGAATGCAAGCAAGGGAGTAGAAAAGGGAGGGAATAAAATAAGGAATGCACGCATCAACGATTGGCGGCCATAACGACGCGCTAGATCACCGTAGAACGAGAATGGATTCCAGGGATCACTGACGTTGCAGGATGGTCGTGGTGGTGGTGGTGATGGTCGTCGTCGTGCGAATGAGCGTGCGCGTGCGAATCCGCGGCATGGCCGTGGCTGTGCGCCGCATGACCGTCGTCGAGCGAATGATCGTGGCTGTGCGCAGTTCCGCCTTCCGCCTGCTGCCGCGCTTCCGCTCCGTCGTCCCCAGCCATTCGTCTGCTAAGCTTTGATTTGTAGCTGCCTGTTTCTTTTCTCAAGTGACCGTCGTACAATGTTGCAAGAACCACAACGGTCACAAGAATCTCGTCTAAAATGCTGCTCCGAGTAACCTCGTGTATCAAAACAGAAACGAAGGGAAAAGGAACAAAAAAGGCAGCCGGCGAGCGCCGCGCGTCGAAAGCGCGGAAATCCCAAGGGTACCCAGAGCGCTACCTTTGAGATTTCCGCAACAAAAAGGAATCGAGCAGCTACTAAGGAATGGAAAACAACTACGGAAAAGAATGGAAAAGCTGTGGCTGGAAACAACTACGAATCTCTAGTGTGGATTTGGCAGGCTGGCAGAAACGGGCCTTCAAAGTGGGCGAGGCTTATAATGCGGATAATCTGGGTTCGTCGTCACTTCTGGCACGTCCGAGGAACTACAGCGACAACTGCAGCTTTCATCCGTTGTATTCATTATGTCCATATAGCCACCACCACCATAATAACTAAACATGGCTTTCATTTGCTAAAAAAAACACATATATATGTATATATATGTGAAAAAACAGGCCAAGCAAGAAAAGAATCATACCACCAACGTCCTGAGTTTTTTATCATGCGACGACTCAACATCTGGTTGTGGTAACCACTGCCACATGCCCATGGGCGGCATTCCTGGCATGGCATATGGCATGGCCGGCAAATGCAGGTACTGTGGAGCAGGTGCAGCCGCAGCACCAGCTGGACCAGCTAAACCAGCAGCAGCAGCAGCAGCAGCTGAACCTGCTGAACCACCAGTAGCAGCAGCAGCAGCAGCTGAACCTGCTGAACCACCAGTAGCAGCAGCAGCAGGTGAACCAGCAGCAGCAGCGGCGCCAGCTGAACCGGCTGAACCACACCAGCAGCAGCAAGAGTAGCAGGACGGGTTGAAACAGGATGACCTGTACCAAGATGGTTGCCTGCAGAGGGACACTTGCCTTGCACGGTGCGAGGCTGGGGACGGTGAAGGTGCGAGTGAGGAGGAGAGAGAGAATGAAGCATCCCCCCAGGCATGAACGGAAAGGGCATCAAGCCCATGTGAGCACCCATTGGGCCCAGCTTGCCCGGCTCACACACCGGATGCAGCATCACGGGCACAGCACCAGGAGAACCAGGAGGAGCAAACCCAAGAGGAGGAGGAGTAGCGGCTGCCTGCCGGGCAGCTGAAGAAACCATCGATACTGCTGCTGACGTGGCGGCGGTGGATTGGGCGGCACCAGATGCGGCCAAGCGGCGGACCTCGTCTTCCAGCTGCTGCTTGTTGGCCAGCAGGCGCGCCCTCTCCTCCCTCAGCTCACTCTTCTCCGCCTGTGCACAGGGAGAAATGCACAGGGGCAATGCGTTGTTGCGTATGGGCAAGGGGTGACTTTTGTTGCGTATGCGTTGTTGCGTATGGGCAAGGGCAATGCACGGGCAATGTGTGTAGGACCCCCCAGGGAAAAGAGCACAGGCAGAATCACAGACAATGGCACAAGCGTGGCACGAGACTTGATACGAACGACAGCCGATCCTGCTTCCATGCTCTATTCCTCCCTCCTATCGCCCACAGCACACCTCCCTCTCTTGCCACCCCTTCACCACCCCTCTCCACTTCCCCAACACCCTCCCCCTCCACCCCCCTTCCCCCCCCCCCCCCCCCCCCCCACCTTGAGCTCGCGGATCTGCTCGCTCATGTGCTCCGCGGAGCCCCTCAGCCGGCTCGTCTCCGCCCTCAGCTGCGCCAGCACGCGCACCGCGTCCACCAGAATGCTCCCCCTGTCCGCGCGCGCCAGCTCGCTCCGCTCCAGCGCCCGCGCCAACTCCTCGAACCTGCGGTAGGGGGGTGGGAGGGGAAGGTAACAAGCGCGTTGAGGTGAAGAAACAGGCGCGCCAACTCCTCGAACCTGCGGTAGGAGGGGGGAAGGGGGTAGAGAAGCGGAAGGGTGGAAGGAGGGGTGGATGGATAGCATGCGCAGACAAGAGAGGGCGCGGGGGCACAAAGAACGGGATGAGGGGAAAGAGAGGGAAGGGCAGAGCTGCAAGGAAAGGAATCATAAGGTGCCCAAAAAGCAAGCGCTGGGAAAGGGTGATGGAGTATCGAGAGCACGGCGCACCGTGCTGAGTGACCCACTGGGTCCGCATTTGGGTGGCACCACCAGCGTCGCACGCACCTGTCGTTGAGTCGGTCGCGGCGCATCTTCTCCCGATTGGCCTTGTTGCTACTCGTCTCGCTCGGTTCCTCTCGCTGCCTGGAGACACACGCGCGGGACGGCGGGGAGGGTGTGAGGAGAGGGGGAATGCGCCAGGAGAGAAGTCGTGAGGCGGAGATGTGAGACGGGGAACGACGGAAGCTTAGGAAAACATGAGCATGCAAGTTAGTTTGTTCACTGGACACGTATGGAAACAATAATGGTCGGCCACTAATGAGGATATTTTGAACAAGATGAACGTGGCAACATTGCTTCAGGACCAATGAGGTCACGGTAAGGACGTAAGGAAGAGACGCGAGACAAGTGAAAGGACTTGCCGTTTATGGGAGGCAGCGCCGCCAGTGTGGTATTCGTCGTCCTTGCGACTGCCGTGCGACGGGTCCTTGCATTGCGATTGGTCCTTGCTTTGCGACGCCGGCTCCTCGTCCGGAGCACGAGTAAACGTCCTGCACAGAGGGGAAGGGGAAACGGGAGAGAAGGAGAGAAACGAAGACCCGTTCGAGTGAGCAACGACGGCCCAACCACGGCGAGGAGTCACGAAATGGCACCGCTGCAGAGTGTGAATTGAAGGCGCAATTACACTTACCTCTCGGAATCCTGACACGCGGAATCATGCTGCTCGGCCAGCATATACCCTAGCAGTGTGGAACGCCCGTCAACGTCAACGTGAACGATGACGGAATCCGTCAGGTCGTTCATCCATTGACACTGGCTGGTAGGAAACGAACCAAACAGCGCCGCCATGAGGGTGCGAAAACCGGCGGAAAGGGCGGAAAGAAAGGGCTTCCGGCGTAAGGGATTCAGCGCCTCGCGGGAGAGGCGGGAATGACGGGTGAACGCGGCGCGAAGAGGCGGGAATGACGCTTGATTGTTTGGCGAGTGGTGCGGATGAGGGGTGAAGTTCAAGTATTTGGTGCCTGGATGAGGAGTGACGACCGGCTGGCGATTGGTGTGGGGAAACAGGACGGGGTGGTGACCGGATGGACAGAAAAGACTCTATTCAGAATAGCGCCCACTGCAGAGTTGCGAGCCAAGGTGCGGACCGAAAGCACTGTCGGAAGCGTTCGGGTTTGAGGCTAAATGAGTCGACAATGACGTGATGTAGAGTGAAGTAGAGGCGGCAAGACAAGAAGTACGGTGCAAGGCAGGAGCGTCGCTGCCTGCCTTGCACGTGTGCCGCTCCAGGCTCGGTTTTGCTGCTCTAGTCGAAACCTTCTAGAAGGTTCCATCTCTCCCGAACACATTCAATTAGATAAGAACCAGCTATTGCTGCCGCCGCCGCCGAGTGGTAAAGGTAGGAGGAGGGATGACAACGGCCGAGCCTTGCACGTGACGCGACGCGAGCCCTATCACCCTTTTGCTCAACGTCCGTACGATCGGCGGGCGTAGCAAGCCGCGTACACGCAGCGGAAGCCACGTCACCCTCCCTGCTGGTTTACAGTAACGAAACAGCAGCACGGCAGCAGGCCTCGCGGCCTACAAGCCGTTCGCATCGCAAGGCGGCCACCCCAGCCGCTAGCGCTGCGGCTGGTTGAGTGAATAGCGAATCGTCGTGTCGTGGTTGGTCAAGGAACCGAAGCACGGGGAAAAGGGGAAAGCGTAAGGGGGGTGGGGGAGGGGGGGGAGGGGGTGAGTGGGGGGCGCCTTTGAAAGGGGGACGTCCCTTCTCGCTTCGGCTTTGAAAGTCGGACTTTCCCCGACTTCTCTCCTCCACACATATGTTGATCATAAGAAGATGTCACAAAAAGCTCGGTCGCCTATCTATCGATGTTGTGCCCCCTGCTCACCTATCCCTAGGCTTACCATCCCAAAAATGCATGGAAGCTAAACCTACTTTGAAGCTAATTGGTAGTTACTTTGTGGTTGGTGTCGAGAAATCAGCCCTGTAGTTACTGGCGAACATACTGAATCACGGGATGCGAGGCTTGGGGCCTCCCGAACGTAAACCTTCTGGAAAGTTACTTGCAGGCTGGAACGAATGTGTAATCGGCGAAAGGCCCGATCAGTTGGGAAGTCTCACGAGAAGGTGTAACTCAGCATTAGCGAACGGCTTTGTCGCCTTTCATTTGTTCGTGATTTCTATCAGCAGTAATTGCGATCGTTTTCATTGGTCGAAATCTATGTAGGTTGATGGCCGCGCCTAATCACAGCATTTCGCGCGTAATAGTGTCAGTCGCCTCTGGCGTTTGTTATTGGTGTTGGGTTTGTGAGAGAAAAGCTCATGTCAGTTGATGTCAAATCCATCGCGTTATCTCAGCCGTCCTATACTCGACAGGTGTCCGAAATTTGAGAGTTTTCTCCACACATTTCGGAATGTACATGGTCACGTGGGCGTTCAGACGAACGCCACCTTGGCAAGAAAGTAGTGGTGAATAACTTACCAGTATTCGTAACAGTTACGTTGTTACTTATCGCGTTACATTTGACAGTTAGTACACTTCCATATAGGCATATATCAAATGTTTATCATAGCCTACAAATAGCATATTTATTTTGTATTATGGTGAATTAGTTATTAGATATTATATAATACTGATAATTTATATTGGTAATTATATATTACTAAAAGCAAATTACAAATTAGGTCTAAAGACAACAATTAGCAGAAACTACAAACACGTGCACAAAAGCACGCACTCACACAAACTACAGCAAACTACCAAGAGTTGGGCCGACACACACACTTGCACTCTACGCGTTAGGCACTCATACACTGCAACCGTCTAAACATTAGGGGCCCTGCAATCCCGGCAGCCCCTCGCAACTGATGAAGACCCTCTTCGTTGCCTCGTTAAACTTCCACGCTTTGTACTCAGCCTGCCACCAAGGACCCGTCGCAGGACTCCGGTTCTGAACAGCAAAAGCAACGGCGTTGTGCACGTTGGAATGGTAGATCGCAAGAGCACGCTTGTTGTCAACTGAGCTGCGCGACATCTCTTCGTTCTTCAGGAGCTTGTACTCAACCTGCAGCACCAAGAAGGGGATCCTTAGAGCAACGACAGTAATGGCAAACATTCTCATGCATGCTTCAAAAATTTACATACCCCTAGCAGGAAGAAGGCGATCTGCTTGAAACGGAGGACTAAGACAGCATGCCCCGGCCTCTCAAACGAGTGGAAGATCGCAAGGGTGAAAAAGTCAGGCGAAAGGGATCCCCAGTCGATTATGATGCCACGTCAACAAGTTTCACGAAAGAGCACCTGTAGGGTGCGGAAGGTTGGAAGGGTGTGGGTGTTGAGGTCAGGATGGGAGAGAGTTGTGAAATCAATTGAATGTTCATTGCATCCCACGCCCACAGCAGTGCAGCGGGCTGCCTGCGGGGGGGATGGAGAGCACAGGCATGTGGGCAGTGGGTGGGGAATCAAGTGGTGGGAGGGGAGTTTTTGAATCATTGTGGCCTTGCATCCCACGCCCACAACAATGCAACAAGCTGCCTGCAGCATACGGTGAGCACAGGCAGTGAGCACAAAGGGGTGGGATCCAGTGGTGGGAGGGGGGTTTACTCCACCTTGCATCTCACGCCCACAGCAGTGCAACATGCTGCCTGCACGGAGATGGTGAGCACAGGCAGTGGGACTTGGGTGGGGATCAATTGGTGGGAGGGGAGTTTAACTAAGGGCACGCCGCCTTGCATCCCACGCCCACAGCAGTGCACCGGGCTGCCTGCAGGGTGATGGTGAGCACAGGCAGTGGGACTTGGGTGGGGATCAATTGGTGGGAGGGGAGTTTAACTAAAGGCACGCCGCCTTGCATCCCACGCCCACAGCAGTGCACCGGGCTGCCTGCATGGGGATGGTGGGCTGGGGAAAATGGTATTGGAAGATGCAAGGTAAGAGTTGACGGGAAAACCGAGATGCTGTGACAGCCTAACTGCCATCTGCTAGCCAGGGTTTGAGCGGTCTGTTGGGGAATGGTGTAGCCATCATCTTACTAGCAGGGTAGGAGGCACAGAACGCCGCAGGCGACAGCGTTCCGATCTCGACCCGGTTGCGGTCCGGACGTTTGATGCGAATGTCAAATCTTTCGTACAGCAAGACACGACCCGTGGTGAGGGTCTTGTTCCTCGCATCCTGAAGCTTCTTTCGAAGGTGCCTAGGCCGAGCCGTTTCGTTCTCCATGACAAGGCGCAGGTTAGCCACTCCCTCAGGATCTGTGATGTTTAGAGCCGTGCAGAGGGTGGTGATGTTGGTGTCCCGCGGCGTCCAATACTCCAGGTCCACATCCGAAGTTTCGAAGTAAAGGACCTCCACAGCTCGACTCGCGGCCCCCTGACACGGGAACATGGGGGGTGATAGGTGGTTAGAGGGATTACTTGTGGGATAACAACGCACTGCCCCCTGCTGTGAAATACACAGCAGGGCAGCAGAAATGGCGCATGTAATAACCTGCAAATGGGCGGTCTGACATGGGTATGGAGTCAATGGTGGGTCCCAATGGGTGAAAACAGCACTAGAAGTCCGTTGCCTCCGCCAAGGACCATACAAACGGTACGGCAGTAGGATGTAATGCACTGGGTGGGGAGTGGGACACCGTTGGGACATTACCTTGAACCCATTGTGGATATCTGGCATGCTGGCCAACGCGTCAGCGTACCGATGCGCCCACGTCCGCTGCATGCTCGACAGTTGCTGCAAGTCCAAAATAGTTCCCCGGCTGTGGGCCGTCCTGACCGCATTTATGATAGCCACCCGATTCGGTTCCACGAGTAGAGTTCTCGGGAACGACGCCTGGAGCGTGTTTCCTGCCACGCCATTAGGAGTAGGCGCGCTCGGACCAGCCGCTGCAGCACCACTTCCAGCCGCTGCAGCACCACTTCCAGCCGCTGCAGCACCACTTCCAGCCGCTGCGGCACCACTTCCAGCCGCTGCAGCACCAGGACCAGCCGCTCCCATACCGTGAGCATCAGCATCACCTGAGGAGTTGCCAGGGTTGCTCGCTTCGTCCGGAGCGTCTTCGCTGGTATGGTTAGCAACACCGTGCGACAGGCGACGGTTCTCATTTTCAGCTTCCATAAGGCGGCGGCGCAGCTCACGTGCCTCAGCCTGAGCAGCATCGAACTCTTCCCGGGAGATAAGGTCCACTCCTTGTCCCGCTTCCTCATCGGCATCACTATACTCATCTAGCCCCTCGTAACCAGGCTCAGGTACCTGAGGTTCCATCTCCGGGAAAGCTTCAGGGTCTAGGGGCTGCATATAGTCAGTCGGGGCGCCATCATCCCCATACCCAGTAGAAGGGGTATGCAGACCCTCGGGTTGCATCGGTGCCTGCTGCTGTTGCTGCTGCTGCACATGCGGCGAAGATGGCACATCCGCGGGCAGCTGTTGCTGCTGCCCATACGGTGAGGCATGCAGATCCGTGGCGGGCTGCTGCTGCTGCTGCCCATACGGTGAGGCATGCAGATCCGTGGCGGGCTGCTGCTGCTGCTGCCCATACGGTGAGGCATGCAGATCCGTGGCGGGCTGCTGCTGCTGCTGCCCATACGGTGAGGCATGCAGATCCGTGGCGGGCTGCTGCTGCTGCTGCCCATACGGTGAGGCATGCAGATCCGTGGCGGGCTGCTGCTGCTGCTGCCCATACGGTGAGGCATGCAGATCCGTGGCGGGCTGCTGCTGCTGCTGCTGCCCATACGGTGAGGCATGCAGATCCGTGGCGGGCTGCTGCTGCTGCTGCCCATACGGTGAGGCATGCAGATCCGTGGCGGGCTGCTGCTGCTGCTCCTGCAGTCCATTAGTCGAGGTTTGCAGACCCGTGGTGGTCTGCAACTGCTGCTCCTGATGTCCAGTGGTTGGGGTGAGGCGAGGAGAGTTGGGCAGCTGCTGCTGCTGATGTCCAATGGTTGGGGTGAGGCGAGGAGAGTTGGGCAGCTGCTGCAGCTGCAGTCCAGTGGTTGGCGTGGCACGAGGAGAGTTCCGCTGCTGCTGCTGCTGCTGCTGCTGCTGCCCATACGGTGAGGTAGGCAGACCAGTGGTGGTCTGCAGCTGCTGCTGCTGCTGCTGCTGTCCGGTGGTTGGGGTGGCACGAGAAGAGTTCCGCAGCTGCTGCTGCTGCTGCTGCTGCTGCTGCTGCTGCTGCCCATACGGTGAGGTAGGCAGACCAGTGGTGGTCTGCAGCTGCTGCTGCTGCTGCTGCTGTCCGGTGGTTGGGGTGGCACGAGAAGAGTTCCGCAGCTGCTGCTGCTGCTGCTGCTGCTGCTGCTGCTGCTGCTGCCCATACGGTGAGGTAGGCAGACCAGTGGTGCTCTGCAGCTGCTGCTGCTGCTGCTGTCCAGTGGTTGGGGTGACGCGAGCAGAGTTCCGCTGCTGCTGCTGCTGCTGTCTAGATGTTGGCGTGGCGCGAGCAGAGTTGGGCCGCAGCTGATGTTGATTTGAGCCTCTGCGAACCGTCGTGCGGCGAGGACCCGTCCGGCGGCCCCCAGTCGTCCCAGTTGTACTCGCCGGGTTGTGAAGTCCTCCCAGGGACAGCTGGTTGAGTGGAAGGGTTCTCTCGCCTGAACATCATCAAGACACACACATTCTTAGTATACAGCACCGTAGGCTATTTACGTACAACAAACCAAACTCTCGCGGAAATCAGCTTACAAGTACTAAGTGAAACGTCTTGAATAGTGCTTACCATTGCTGGGTGTTGTCGCCGCCGTTGCCTGCACCGATTCTTCACGGTCCCCTTCTCCTAGAGCACGAACTGAGGCCAACACGGATGAGTACCGGTTATTTGTGCCTCTACCAGGTCTATCAAACCGGCGCCCTTCGGCAGTATCCATGGTCGATCTAACACCACATCTAAAACGTTAAGAAACATACTATCAGTATGTTTCAACGTGCTTTTTATAGTCGCCAAGCCATCACCAGCAATGTATCTATCCGTCGCCAGGTTCACGGACGCACCGCTCTTGAGCTCGAGTGGTTCTCTGCGGTTCTCAAACCGCTCGTGCTGCAGCGTGCTAACCTTCGAATTTCGAAATTTGAAAACGGGTCGAAACAGCTCTCAGGCCCTCTACGGTTGTGTCTATGTTTTGAGATACGTGCGTGGGTAAATCGGCAACCGCGCGTGATACCAGCAGATGTGACGAAGGTTTCGTTGAAACGGAAGGTGTAAAAACGATGGTCCAGGTTCTTACCTGGTAGAGCCCTCGACATAATGTCGCCAGCGGGGAAATTGTTACAGCAGCCTGCTTCCGATTGGCGAGAAACAAGCGCACCGCAGGGTCGATTTGCAGTCCAGTTACAGAAACGGGCTGGTATCTCGTGTCGCAAGTTCATCCCCACCGAACAAGCATGACAGATACAATGGCGCGGAAGCAGGGGAGGGTCACGACGTGGGCCAGCTGGACAGGTTCTCAGTCAGCCTACCAGTAGCTGGGGGGAACGACGACGGCGTCGCTACCACGGGCAAGAGGGAGCGACGCTGTATGGTCAGGGCATGGTTGCGTGGCGCCGGTATCGCGGGGCATCGGCGCGGGGAGCCCACGCCAGCTGGCTCCCCCGCCCCGATAACGCTATGGGCTTGCTTAAGGGTGGGGGAGAGGTGCTCGCGTGTCTGGCAAAGCGTCGCGGGTTTCACTACCTATCCTAGTCAGCACAGGAAGAATCAGGTTTCTTCCAGCAGAGGGAGTTGGAGGTACTCGACGGGCTGCAACAATCAGACACACAAGTGTCGCACGGATTGAGGCAAGGTGCCTAGATTCCGTCATAACATAACAGTGGTTAAAATATTAACTTTAAGAGTTGAGTTTTAAAAACACTTGACACCATATCAAAGAGGTGTTTAGGGTACGAGTTCAATCACGATTTCAGGTAAAGGTATGCGCATACGCATCAGCACAAACAACAGGATTAAGATGTTGTTCGCCTAAAGTGCAAATTTGGTTACCTATTGCGCCACCAACATCGTCGTGTCTTGGCCCAGAAAACCAGTTATACTCAGATATGATGATATTCCCCTCGTTCAACAACTTACGGACAGACGACAGCATTGCGAATTTGGCTGATCAGATGGTTTAGGGAGATGGGCTAACATGAATCTAAGTCAACCATCTATGGAGTAATGTAATCTGTGAAACCCACGTCTACTGTTCTAACAACCTCGGTGTGACATACGGTAGCGATGATGCGTAAGGACCATGACAGAGCGCCATTGACAGAGCCCTACACCATCCTGTGAAATCCCCTCCGACGACGACGTTGTGGAGACAAAGTTATACAAGGAACCATGCCTGGTAGGCTGGGAACGTTTAAGTGTTGTCGAATGGCCTCCCGATGATTGTCGCACGCGTATTTGAGAGCATGGATCCCTTAAACATGCTCAAACAAGGCTACCATCCACGTATCGCGTCATTCGGGCAACGTGAGAGGCTTCGTCGCTGCCCAGAACAAAACTATACAGGGTACCGTACAATGACAGGCAGGGAGCGAACAAGTGTTGTCGAATGACGTCCCGGTGATTGTCGCGCACGTATTTGAGAGCATGGATCCCTTACATATGCTCTAACAAGGCTACCATCCACGTATCCTGCCATTCGGACAACGTGAGAGGCTTCGTCGCTGCGCAGAACAAAGCTATACAGGGTACCGTGCAAGGACAGGCTGGGAACGCACGAGTGTTGTCGAATGACGTCCCGGTGATTGTCGCACACGTATTTGAGCGCATGGATCCCTTACACATGAACTAACAGGGCAACCATCCTCGTATCGAGTCATTCGGACAACGTGTGAGGCTTCGTCGCTGCGCGGAACAAAGCTATACATGGAACCGTGCAAGGATAGGGTGGGAAACGTATGAGAGTTGTCGAATGACGTCTCGGCGATTGTCGCACACGTATTTTAGAGCATGGATCCCTTACACATGCCCTAACAAGGCTACCACCCACGTATCGTGTCATTCGGACAACGTGAGAGGCTTCGTCGCTGCGCAGAACAAAGCTATACAGAGAACCGTGCAAGGACAGACAGGGAGCGAACAAGTGATGTCGAATGACGTCCCGGTGATTGTCGCACACGTATTTGAGAGCATGGATCCCTTACACATGCCCTAACAAGGCCGCGGAGAGTCACTACACAACGGGAGTGGACTACGGAGGAAGGCACGGGGTTGTGCGGGTGATCGAAGCGTTGCGCTAGGTGTTCTCGCTACTTGCTGTGTTCACAAGGAAATGTGTCAAGAGTTTCAGTAAGAAATTGAAAGAACATTAGATTACAATGAGGCATGCAAGTCGATATAGCTAGAATGGCATTGCAACACCTAGCAAGCCCTCTGCAAGGCGAACTATGCCAGCGCAGCAGAAGAGCGGCTTGCCAACGCTGCAGCAGAGTAGTCTGCCAGCGCGGTATAGCAGCGGTCTGCCAGCGCGGTATAGCAGGTCTGCCAGCGCGGCAGAGGCAGGTGAACTTCTGCGCAGGTGCGCACCTACCAAGTAGGTGCAGGTAGACGGACGCGCCGCCAGGCACATTGCGCAGGTGCCAGGTAGAACACGTGCCGACGGTTTCTTCAGCGATGCACCGTCGAGCACGTGATGCCGTTCCGCAGGTTGACTTCGCGAAAACCTCCTGGGCGACATTCGCCCACATGACGAATTTCGCAGTCGCGCGGCTTCCGTAGAGTAGTTCGACAAATGCTTCGTCGAGCAGTTTTCGCCTAGACGAGCCCTCTGCCAGCCTCGTCGAGGAGCTCCTATACCGCCTTCGTCGAGGAGCTCCTATACCGAACGGATCCCGTCGAACCGAGCTCCTCGACGGACTTGTCGACCAGCGACTTCTGCGAGCCCGTCGACCGCGTCCTCTGCGAGCCCGTCGACCGCGTCCTCTGCGAACGCGTCGAGGTCGAACTATACGGGCAGGTCGAGGTCGAACTCTGCGCGCAGTCTACGACAACTTCTGCGCGCTCCCCAACTGCGAAGTCCGCTTCGCCCAAGCGAGGGCTGGGCCAATTCCCGTCAACAAAGGCTACCACCCACGTATCGTGTCATTCGGACAACGTGAGAGGCTTTGTCGCTGCGCAGAACAAAGCTATACAGAGATCCGTGCAAGGACAGACAGGGAGCGAACGAGTGTTGTCGAATGACGTCCCGGTGATTGTTGCACAAGTATTTGGGAGCATGGATCCCTTACACATGATCTTACAAGGCTTCCATCCACGTATCGTGTCATTCGGACAACGTGAGAGGCTTCGTCGCTGCGCATAACAAAGCTATACAGGGTATCGTGCAAGGACAGGCTGGGAACGAACGAGTGTTGTGGAATGACAGCCCGGTGATAGTCGCGCACGTATTTGAGCGCATGGATCCCTTACACATGCTCTAACAAGGCTACAATCCACGTATCCTGTCATTCGGACAACGTGAGAGGCTTCGTCGCTGCGCAGAACAAAGCTATACAGGGTACCGTGCAAGGACAGGCTGGGAACGCACGAGTGTTGTGGAATGACAGCCCGGTGATTGTCGTGCACGTATTTGAGAGCATGGCTCCCTTACACATGCTCTACCAAGGCTACCATCCACGTATCCTATCATTCGGACAACGTGAGAGGCTTCGTCGCTGCGCAGAACAAACCTATACAGAGAACCGTGCAAGGACAGACAGGGAGCGAACAAGTGATGTCGAATGACGTCCCGGTGATTGTCGCACACGTATTTGAGAGCATGGATCCCTTAAACATGCCCTAACAAGGCTACCACCCACGTATCGTGTCATTCGGACAACGTGAGAGGCTTTGTCGCTGCGCAGAACAATGCTATACAGAGATCCGTGCAAGGATAGACAGGGAGCGAACGAGTGTTGGCGAATGACGTCCCGGTGATTGTCGCACACGTATTTGGGAGCATGGATCCCTTACACATGATCTTACAAGGCTTCCATCCACGTATCGTGTCATTCAGACAACGTGAGAGGCTTCGTCGCTGCGCAGAACAAAGCTATACAGGGTACCGTGCAAGGACAGGCTGGGAACGAACGAGTGTTGTGGAATGACAGCCCGGTGATTGTCGCGCACGTATTTGAGAGCATGGATCCCTTACACATGCTCTAACAAGGCTACCATCCACGTATCCTATCATTCGGACAACGTGAGAGGCTTCGTCGCTGCGCAGAACAACGCTATACAGGGTACCGTGCAAGGACATGCTCGGAACGCACGAGTGTTGTGGAATGACAGCCCGGTGATTGTCGTGCACGTATTTGAGAGCATGGATCCCTTACACATGCTCTACCAAGGCTAACATCCTCGTATCGAGTCGTTCTGACAACGTGAGAGGCTTCGTCGCTGCGCAGAACAATGTGAATTAAGAAAACAGGAATGAGAATGACTAAGGGAAAGTTGGGTACAAATACAAACCCTAGAAAACTGTACCCCATATGTGCTACCCCACTATAGCCTACAGTAGCTCTGTCATATAAATATGACACACCCCCATAGGCAAAGTGGGGGAGAACAAGGGGTCACAAGACCAGTCAAGCAAAGCAAAGCAAGCTCAGGGTGGATCACAAAGTCACCACACATTCCGAACACAAGTTCAAGGCCACAAGGCCAGTTCACATGCAGGATTACATATATATATAAGGCTAGACAAGCAAGAGCACGTGTATATATATATGCAACAGTACAAACAAGGTCAAGGGGTGAGCAAGTGAGGCAAGGTAGGCACAAGGCCCAGCTGAGTACAGAAACGCTGATGATCACAAGGCGCAAGTGCCTTGGTGAAGATATCAGCAGTGTTGGCCTGAGAGGCCACGTACGCAAGTCGCAGCTGACCACGCTGCTGTAGCTCACGAGCAAGGAAGTAGCGGAGAGCAATGTGCTTCGTTCTGTGCTCCAGTCTCTGCTCTCGACACAAGGCCAGCATGGCCTTGTTGTCTACGTACAGCACTGGAGGAGAACGAGGCGGCTCTCCGAGGTCAGTCAGCAGGTAGGTGAGCCAGCGAAGCTCCTGTGCAGCCATGGCCCCAGCGTAGATCTCAGCCTCACAACTGGAGCCGAGAACAGAAGACGAGCGGGTAGCCCGCCACGAAACAGAACCGGAACCAAGGCTGAAGGTGTAACCCTGTGACGACCGCTGCGTAGCCTGGTCGTCAGCCCAAGAAGCGTCTGCGTGCCCAGTGAGGACCACTGGACTCTGCCCTCCAAGCACAAGCCCCATGCCCGACGTACTGCACAAGTAGCGCAACACCCTCTTCGCTGCAGCCATGTGCTCCGGTCTGTGTCTCCCAGGAGCAACATAGCGTGCGAGAATGCTAAGAGGGTATGCAAGGTCAGGTCGTGTGCAGGTCATCAGGTACATAAGGCAGCCAACAAGCTCTGGGTACGGGCCACTCGACTCTACGGACTCATCCGAAGGCAGAGCTGAGAGCGAGTGGCGAGTAGGCAGAGGAGTGGCCTGAGGCAAGGAGTACGTGAAGCCGAAGCGCTGAAGGACCTGCTGCACCATGTGTGACTGAGTCAGGGTAATGGTGCGGCGTGCTCTGTCCCGGGTGATCTGCAAGCCAAGGTAGCTGCGCAGTTCACCCAGGTCTGTGCACGTGTGTCTCTTCTGCAGCTCGGACTTCACGTGGGCGAGTCCAGCAGTGTCAGCTGTGGCAAAGACCAAGTCGTCGACGTACACGAGGATGTAGAACGGCGGCAGAGAAGTGTCGGTGCGCAGAAACAGCGACGGGTCGGCAGTAGAGGGAGCAAACCCAAGAGCCGCAAGTGTAGTCCTCAGTGTGTCGTGCCACTCACGCGGTGCCTGGCGGAGACCGTAGACTGGCCGCCGGAGGCTCCACTGGGTGCCAGGAGGAAAAGACCCAGTGAAGCCAGGTGGGCGACGCAGCCAGATCTCCTCGTGCAGGCTACCCTGCAAGAAAGCAGTGCTGAAGTCAAGAAAGTGCAGCTCGTAGTCGCGGTGAGCAGCTACGTGCAGCAGTACCCGAAGAGTGGTCATCTTCGGGGTGGGAGAGAAGGTCTGAAAGTAGTCAACTCCCTGCCGCTGACTAAAGCCACGAGCCACGTAACGCGCCTTGAAGACAGGCGGAGAACCCGGCGGCCGCTTCACCCTGAAAATCCACATGCCACTGACGATGTTCGCCCCAGGCGGGGGAACCTCGTCGACGTAGGTGCCTGTGGACTTCCAGGAAGCCATCTCTGCGTCCATAGCTGCCTGCCACTGAGATGAGTAGGGACCCTCTATCGCCTCCGCGTAAGAGCGCGGAGTCGGGATGTCAAGTGCATCCGGGTCTCCCTCAGGGGTAAGCAGTACGGACACGAGATGAGGTGAAGCAGCAGCCAAACACTGGAACTCCTCCTGCCTGTCCTCAAGGACGTCCGTGCCAAGGGCACACTCACCCCCGACGGACGGAGGACAGACAGACTCAGCAACAAGACTAGCAGCGTAGTCTAGACGACAGCGAGCAGCAAAGTCGACGAGCTCAGTAACTAGGGCAGACGCAGCAGTGGACTCAAAGGAAGGGTCAGTGACAACAGTAGCAAGGAGACGTGTGACAGTAGGACTGGCAGCACGAAGAGAGTCCGACTCCGGGTCAGGAAGAGCAGGAAGAGAGGACTCAGGAGGAGAAGGCAAAGGGGCACGCAGAGGAGCAGTGGACGGACGCAGAGACATCCGGTGCATGCCAGGGACAGGAGGAGGACGCTGACGCGAACCACGACCACTAGTGCGAGAGGCACGGACAGGCGACGCAGGGCGAGACGCAGGCTCACGACGCTCAGCAAGACCTCCAGTAGGACCAGTGTAGGGAGAAGGAGCGGGCAGTGGGGAGGCCGGCTGTAACTGTAACTGTGACGGGACAGGCTGTGGACACTCTAAGGGAGGAGGAGGACCAGTAGAAGGCGGGAGACCAAGAACCTGCTGAAGGAGCGGAACGAAGTACGGCCGAGGCCGTGTGGCGACTCCAGACACAGCAGGGACAGCACCAGTACCCCCAGCGGCAGCACCAGCGCCAGCAGTACCTCCAGCTCCAGCACCCCCAGCAGGACCGCCTCCAGGACCGACAGCAGTAGCCTCAGCGCCAACACCCTCAGCAGCTCCAGCTCCAGTCGTACCCGCAGGCCCAGCAGCTCCAGTACTCCCAGTACGAGCACCTCCGGGACCCACGGCACCAGCACCCTCAGCAGCCGAAGAACCTCCAGCTCCAGCAGCACGCCTCCAGCGCCGGGCAAACCACTCACGCAGCTCCTGTGGAGAGAGTGGCTCCCGCCGAGACGAAGCACCCGGAGAACCTCCAGGCTCAGCACCGCCAGACGCCACACGAGCAGGCCCAGCTCCCTCAGGCTCCGCACCCCCAGGCTCAGCACCCCCAGGCTCAGCACCCCCAGTAGTAGCACCCCCAGGCTCAGCACCCCCAGGCTCAGGACCCCCAGTAGTAGCACCCTCCGGCTCAGCACCCCCAGGCGTAGCACCCACACGCTCAGCACCCCCAGAGTCAGCACCCCCAGGCTCAGCACCCTCAGCAGCACCAGAGTCACCAGTAACCTCGACAGGCTCGACTGCGTCTACCTGGGACACACCTGAAGGGGTAGGACCCTGAGGGGGGAGGGGGTCTACCGGGGGGGGACCTGGTACAAGGAAGAGCGGTGGCGGGGGGAGGGACGGAGTGCGGTAGGGGAAGAGGCGGTAGTAGGGGACCGACTCGTCAAACGTGACGTCCTGGGAGGACAGAACACGGCGAGAGGTGGGGTGGTAGAACTGCCACCCTGGCGCGTCAGGGGGGAAGCCAAGGAAGACGCAAGGAGCAGCACGAGGGGACAGCTTGTCCGCAGACAAGTCGCGGACAAACGCCCGAGATCCCCAGACACGGAACGCAGACGCATCGCCAACCTTCCCCGTCCACAGCAAGGCTGGGGAGGTCTCCGGCATGGAGACCCTGGGGTGAAGGTTGATCTGATGCGCCGCGTACCGAACAGCAAACGGCCACAGAAAATGGGGGGCAGCCGCATGCATCATGGACGTACGGGCGACGTCCATGACCATGCCAATGCGGCGCTCAGCAATCCCATTTTGCTGTGGAGAGTCCGGAAGCGTGAAGGTCTGGCGGATGCCTCGTGCACGACAGTAGGCTCGCAGAAGGCCAGAGGAGAACTCTCCACCTCTGTCAGAGTGCAGACGCAGAACAGGAAAGTCCGAGCCGAAGCTCTGCCTGAGCTGGAGACGAGCTGCGCGGATCCAGTCGATCAACACCTCAGTGACATCACCCTTGCTGCGCAAGGGGAAGACTGTGGTGTAACGCGAGTAGTCGTCAACCACCAGCAGGAAGTAGCGCTCGTGACCCTGTCCACGGACGCGGGCCGGGCCCCACACGTCCATGTGAAGCGTCTGCAGCGGGGCCTCTGTCGGAGGAAACTGGGAGGAGTGAGGGGCAGCCCGCTGCCGCCCCTCGACACAGGGGACGCAGGTAGGGCCAGGCCCCGGAGGAAGGGGAGGGAGGGACCGGGGAAGACCAGAGACAAGGACACGGGAGGCCATGCCTCGGAGACGAAGCAGGGAGGGGTGACCAAGGCGGTGGTGCCAGAGGAGAGTCTCGTGAGACAGGAGGCGACACGAACAGGGGGCAGACTCAGGACCAGACCTGGACGCTGCAGCAAACACCTGACCTGACGCAGCTACCTGACCAGACACAGTGACCGGAGGAGACGCAATGGTCAGTGTGTACAGGCTCGACCCCGGCCGACGTGTAAACGTGGCCAGGTGTCGGCCTGTCCGAGCGTCCGTGCAGTGGGTCACCCGCTGACTCGCAGGAGTGAACTGGTGAACCCCCGCATCCTGTAGGTCAGCACCACTCACCAAGTTCGTAGAGAACGAGGGGAGGTAAAGACCAGACAGGGTGCCAGAGGGGGCCGCCGGACACGGGAGGACAGTGGAGAAGTGAGCAAGGACAGGACCCCCAGAGGGGTCTGCCAGAGAGACTGCAACTGGCCGGCCAAGCGGCGTGAGTGTGGTGCGGTCTCGAAAGAAGGAGCGAGAAGCCCCCGAGTCAAGGGTGAAGGTGTGGGAGGCCGAAGCCGACGCAGAACCTGAGAGAGCAGACTCACCAGCACCTGAGGGAGCAGACGCACCTAGAGCAGCAGCCTCGCTAGCACCTAGAGCAGCAGCCTCACCAGTACCTAGAGCAGCAGTCTCAATGCCCGGGTCGGGCGGAAAACACCGGTAACAGTCACCCTCATCACTAATAGTCACAGTATACATGGCAGCAAGAATAGCATCAAAGTCAAGGTCAAAGACAGCTACACCCGCCCTAGACAGCTCACCCCAGCGGGGGATCTCAGTGGCCTCAGGGAACTGGTGACGCCAAGCGTCTGTCAGGCGGCCAAAGCAGCGCTGGGTGGAGTGCGCACCCCCGCACTGGTCACCCGCGCGGTCGCCGGTGCGGAGGACGTAGGTGCACGGACCAGTACCCCAACCCCTCTGGCGTGCAGTGTACCACTTACGGAGCTGCTGAGGGGAGGGGATGTCACGAGTGCGCTGCTGCTGCTGCTGCTGCTGCTGCTGCTGCTGCTGCTGGCGCTGACCACCACCGGAGCCGACCCTCTGCGCAGCGCCACCCCGACCAGCTCCACCTCCTCCGCCGCCTCCTCCTCCACCGCCGCCACCTCCGCTCCCACCGCCACCGCCGCCTCCGCCTCCGCCTCCACTGCCGCCACCGACACCTCCACCCCCGCCACCACCCCCACCGCCACCCCCACCCCCTCCACCGCCTCCACCTCCGCCTCCACCGCCCCCGCTAGCTCCTCCAGTGCCCCTGCCCCCCTTGCCCTTGCCAGGGCGACGTCTCCCGCTAGGGGTAGACGTCGCACCGACCGACTCAAGCCCAACGAGGTCGGCCGCAGCAGCAGAGGCAACAGAGGGCAAAAGGGGGGAGGGGGAACACCCCTCAAAGATGGGGGTGCGAGGGTCACCACGAGAGGCTCCTACAGCGACTATGCTCTTCTCTGCTGCTAGGAGGGACTTCTCGAGGAGGTCAACGGTGAGAGTGGTGGGGCAAACTGAGAGGAAGTGGTCCCTGACTACGCGAAGGGAGTCAGGGAGCCGGGTGACTATGTAGTAGAGGGTGATGTACATGGGGGGGGGGTTCTTGGCGCAGAACTCAGCAGGAAGCGCAGCGCGGTAGCGAGTGTCACTAGTGCGGAGGTGCGTAATGAGGTCAGCGACTGTGGGAAAGGCAGCAAGGTCAGGGAAGAGGTACGGTAGCATGAGGCGGCTCAGTGCAGCAGTGGCAGGGGAGGAGTAGCGCGCAACTACAGCGTCGTACAAGGTCTGAGCACTCTTGTACTGGCTAAAGTGCGCACGCTCAGAGGTAGGCAGGTGGCGACGCACAGCAAGACGTGCAGCTGCATCGCGCGTGGCCCACTGTGAGCGAACAGTGGCGTCAGCATCAGCAGCGGGGGCAGGAGAGGCACCAGAAGTGAGGTCAAAGAGGGAGAGGCCGTCTGCCCTGTCGCACTGTAAGAAAAGCTGCAGGTCATCTATCCAGACATCAAAGTCAATGGCCCGACCCTCAGCGTCAAAAGCGAGGACACTAGGGGTAGCCATGACAGTAGTAGACTAGCAGCGCAAACAGTAGGGTGAGGGCAGTGCTGTGAAAGGGGCGCTGCTCTTACCGGACAGGGCGGCTCGGGCGGCTCGGCTGCTGGGCGGCTCGGCGGCTCGGCGGCTCGGTTGCTGGGCGGCTCGGCGGCTCGGCTGCTGGGCAGCTCGGTGGCTCGGCTGCTGGGCGGCTCGGCTGCTGGGCGGTTCGGCGGCTGGGCGGCTCGGCTGCTGGGCGGCTCGGCGGCTCGGCCGTTTGGCTGCGACTGCTGCTGCAGAGACGGCGGCGGCTGCTGCCTCAGGGACGGCAGCGGCCGGCCGCTAGGGCCGCGTCAGGTGCAGGAGAGGGCCGCGTCAGGGGCGGCGTAGGGGCCGTGGCAGGGGCGGCGAAGGGGCCGCGTCAGGGGCCGCGTCAGGGGCCGCGGCAGGGGCCGCGGCAGGGGCCGCGTCAGGGGCCGCGTCAGGGGCCGCGGCAGGGGCCGCGGCAGGGGCCGCGTCAGGGGCCGCGTCAGGGGCCGCGTCAGGGGCCGCGTCAGGGGCCGCGTCAGGGGCGGCGTAGGGGCCGCGTCAGGGGCCGCGTCAGGGGCCTCGTCAGGGGCCGCGGCAGGGGCCGCGTCAGGGGCCGCGTCAGGGGCCTCGTCAGGGGCCGCAGCAGAGGCCGCGTCAGGGGCGGCGTCAGGGGCGGCGTAGGGGCCGCGGTAGTGGCGGCGGAGGGGCCGCGTCAGGGGCCGCGTCAGGGGCCGCCTCAGGGGCAGCGTAGGGGCCGCGTAGGGGCCGCGTTAGGGGCCGCGGAAGGGGCCGCGTCAGGGGCTGCGTAGGGGCCGCGTCAGGGGCCGCGTTGGGGCCGCGTCAGAGGCCGCGTAGGGGCCGCGTCAGGGGCGACGTAGGGGCCGGGTAGGGGCCGCGTAGGGGCCGCGTAGGGGCCGCGTAGGGGTCGCGTAGGGGCCGCTAGGGGGGGGGGCCGCTAAAAAATAAAATTTAGGGCAGGGGCGCAATGCGCGTCGGGCAGCTAAAAAAAAATTTCGTTATGGTGGGCCCTTGGGAAGGAACGGTCCCATGTAGGAACCCGCTCTATACAAAGCTATACAGGGTTTAGTGCAAGGACAGGCAAGGAGCGAACAAGTGTTGTCGAATGACGTCCCGGTGATCGTCGCACACGTATTTGAGAGCATGGATCCCTTGCACGTGATCTAACAAGGCTACCATCCTCGTATCGAGCCATTCTGACAACGTGTGAGGCTTCGTCGCTCCGAAGAACAAAGCTATACAGGGAACCGTGCAATGACAGGCAGGGAGCGAACAAGTGTTGTCGCATGACGTCCCGGTGATTGTCGCACACGTATTTGAGAGCATGGCTCCCTTAAACATGATCTTACAAGGCTACAATCCACGTACCGTGTCATTTGGACAACGTGAGAGGCTTCGTCGCTGCGCAGAACAAAGCTATACAGGGTACCGTGCAAGGATAGGGTGGGAAACGTATGAGAGTTGTCGAATGATGTCTCGGCGATTGTCGCACACGTATTTTAGATCATGGATCCCATACACATGTTATAGCATGTTCAGTTTCTGCGCGTGAGACTACGTTATACAACGTGTCACATTCTGCAAAAAGGTAAAACAGGGCAATGGTGTGGGGTAGGCAAAGTTACAATGGTAACCATGAATAGATGGTTAGTGTTTCACATTCTACATGTTTAGCACACACATGGGTTTTAGAGTGGACTCAATATCAACATTAACCAATCAGAATGTACTGTGTGGGGATATTGTGCTTGGTCCTTGAATTCACCAATAATGATGATACATTCTTGTTGTTGTTCCATGTGGTGTTGATGTTGTCCTTTGTGGTGGTGTTGTTGTCCTTTGTTGGAGGTCCTTGGTGTGTTTGACTCCAGCAAAACTGTTTCATAGCAGTTGTTTGGAGCTCTAGAGAACAATGACAACATGCACCACTAGGTCTAGTTGTGGTCTTGTTGTTGTATGGGGTGTTGTTTTTGTTCTTTGTGGTGGTCTTGTTGTCCTTTGTTGGATGTCCTTGTTGTGTTGGAGGGGAGCAATACTGTTTCATAGCAATGGTTTGGAGCTCTAAATAACAATGACAACATGCACCACTAGGTCTAGTTGTGGTGGTGTTGTTGTATGGGGTGTTGTTTTTGTTCTTTGTGGTGGTCTTGTTGTCCTTTGTTGGATGTCCTTGGTGTGTTGGAGGGGAGCAATACTGTTTCATAGCAGTGGTTTAGAGCTCTAGAGAACAATGACAACATGCACCACTAGGTCTAGTTGTGGTCTTGTTGTTGTATGGGGTGTTGTTTTTGTTCTTTGTGGTGGTCTTGTTGTCCTTTGTTGGATGTCCTTGTTGTGTTGGAGGGGAGCAATACTGTTTCATAGCAGTGGTTTGGAGCTCTAGAGAACAATGACAACATGCACCACTAGGTCTAGTTGTGGTGATGTTGTTCTATGGGGTGTTGTTTTTGTTCTTTGTGGTGGTCTTGTTGTCCTTTGTTGGATGTCCTTGGTGTGTTGGAGGGGAGCAATACTGTTTCATAGCAGTGGTTTGGAGCTCTAGAGAACAATGACAACATGCACCACTAGGTCTAGTTGTGGTCTTGTTGTATGGGGTGTTGTTTTTGTTATTTGTGGTGGTCTTGTTGTCCATTGTTGGATGTCCTTGGTGTGTTGGAGGCAGCAATACTGTAGCATTGTAGTGGTTTGGAGCAGTAGAGAACAATGACAACATGCAGCACTAGATCTAGTGGGGGGGATGGGTGGCATCAATAAATGGAATGCTGCCAAGTGGAATTCTATGCTAACTATGGCTCATGTGGAAAGAACTTGACTGTTGTCCTGTTATGGCCAGAAGTGTGGTGAGTGGCAATGCCACATCTTCTCCAACCTTCTCTTCCTCTCCCATGGTTCCTCTCATTTGCATGCCTAGCTCACTAGTTTTCTCTGTTATCGAATTGTTTGATTGGCGTTCTTTCTAGAGCTTCTCAGTGATCCCGTAACCTCTATAGTGTATCGCCAACAAAGTGTCCAAGCGACGAATGCGGACGCACCCTAATTTTTTTTTGTCGAAAGTAAATACCAGGTACAAAAACTAGCGGCTCGAGCAATCTGCACACACGATTTCACGCCGGTGTACTTTTGTTCCCCACGTGTGTTCCCTTTCCCCGTTCGTCTCACAGAGTTGTCGACGACTCACCATGATCAGTCCGTGATGCATCCGCCTAGTGTTTGTTTCGCTAGATTTTCTAGCCCCACCACGTGCAAATCTATCCCGATTACTGACGTGCGGCAGCAAACAGTTTTGTCTGCTCCTGCCGAGCTCGTTCTCTCAACATACGTTTAAGTCCCATGCTCACTGCTAATGCCTACCCTGCCTCACGCGAATTTGAGCCAGATCGTGCTGTGCGGCACGGAGACAGACGGGGGATCTAACGACAGGCAGCGCGGATCTGGGCGGAACAGGCCGGCTTTCTGGGCGATACCGGGAGGCGATCCGGGCGGCAACTGCCGCGCTGATCTGGGCGAGGATGGCCGGATTTCCGTCGGTAATGGGCGGCGATCAGCGCTGCAACAGAAGGCGTTCAGTGCGGTAACACGGATATGCGCTGGATCTTAGCGCGTCAGGCGCCCCTGCGCCCGTTCGTTTCACGGTGACGTAGCCCTTTCACGCCCAGATCTCGGACGTTTAGGGTGTCAAAACACCACTCCGCTCGTATTCCACCGCTCCAACCTCCTTGTTGTATAGGTCTTTAGGTCACTCTCTGTCCCAGCTCTACCTTTCCTCCTGTGCATATTCATGGTTTTTTATGGGTCCTTCGACGCATGTTTAGTTTCTGCCCTTCTCGTGCCTTCTTATTCCGCTAACCGTTTGCACAACTGCAATATCCTGTCACAACCGCTTCGACATTCGCCGATTCCAGCAGCAGTAGGTCAGTATATGAACAGTGCAGCTTCCGTGCGCACAGCTGTGACCACTAATGCTCAGGCGTGCCTTTCGTATTCTTTTCCCGCCCACCCCCTACCTGCTCTACCGTTTCGGCATCCCTTCCTCCCCCCCCCAGATACCACTGGTGAGACAACTATTTACAGACCTGTCCAGCTGATCTTGTTCCGCTCGTCACGTGGCACAAACCAAGTTTCGAGAGCTCTGCCCTGCGACGTCGACTGGCCGATGCGGCGGATCAAGCCAACTCGAGGGTACTTTCTACGCCAGTGTGCGACACTAGCGGATCACAGCAAGGCGGAGGCGCTTTCGCCGCCGGCATAATGTACGTACTGTGCATGAGGTGGCGGTGTGTTTGCACCCGAAGATCGGGATTGGGATCGGGATCGGGATCGGGATCTGGATCGGGATCGGGATCAGGATCGGGATCGGGATTGGGGTCGGGATGTGGACACGGGATCACGGGGTTGCACGGGCCACCGTATCGGACGACTACCGCTCTGTTATCTGCCTGCTGTAGTCGTCTCAGGTGCTTTTTATCGTGTACTCTGCATCCGCACGACTCCATTCCCTCCTGCTCTTCCTTTTACCAATCCCCCTCCCACCTCTTTGTGGATGTACGCCTCGTCATTCACATCCTCATCAACTCTCTCTACTTCCCACAACACCACGACTCGGATAGGGTACGTTCCTGCTATTTATCCGTTACTCTGCTTCCGTACCACTCCATTCTCGCTTGCTCTTCCCATTCCCAATCCCCCTCCCATTTTATCATCCCACTCCTTCTCCCAACCTTCTTCTCTGCTATTATGTTTTACTATTTGCTGTCCTACTTACCTGCCGGCCAGACAGATCTATCCCTACCTTTCACACCCCTGGCTTCGTGGTTGTGTCCTGCACACCATGCACTCCTTGTACCGCCCCCTGCTATTTCGTTTGCCTCTCAGCTGCGGACCGGGACGGATCTGAGTAGTGAAGGACTGGAGACAACCCAAACAGGCAGCTTGCACATCTGGTGAGCACTAGTAGCATCTAATCTGCTGAGGGGACAGCGCACTGGTATCGGGCTCATTATTCTTACCCTTCCTATTCCCATCCCACCATGCTCTCACTGGCCTGTCCTCTGCTACCATGCAGTCGTCCCGAGATACTATATTTGGCTCTGCCTCCGTACCACCACATCCCACCAGCTTGTCCCATTCCCAGTCCTTATCCCAAATGATCAACCAGCCCCTAAATCTTCCCATCTTCTCCTAGTATGTAATCCTTTATTGCCGTCACACATTCCTCATCCGGCACATCTAACCTTTCCCTTTACACCCATGCCGTCAAGGTTGGGCCCTGCACACCTGCACTCCTTGTACCGCCCCCATGCTATATTCCGTTTGACTCTCAGGTGTGGACAAGGACTGATCTGAGTGGTGACGGACTGAGGACAAACCAAGCAGGTTCAATTCCTTACCCGTCTAAACGCGAGCTGGCAAAGGTGCGTGATCCATTCGGGCATGCACACGTGATCCATATTCCTCACGGGTGACCGTCCACCCGTGGCTGGCGCCTCCGTTTTACCATTCCAACACCCCACCTTTGCCAAATCCCCCTCTTCTTTACCCATTCCAATTCCCGACCCTCAGCAATTTTTATGCCTGCTGCTGTGCTTAGCAGCTCCCTCATCCTTCGACCTTTGGTGGTCTCACGTGTCTCTAATCCTGTTACCCTCTCTCGTTTAGTTACCCTCTCCGTCTCCTGTCTTTCTTCAAACTTTTGCCATCCCCATTCCACATCACCCTCCAATTGCCACAATGTTTGCAGAGAACAAGATACTCATTCTGAGCAACGCTGCCAAACAGGGATCCTGACGAGTGACGGGCAGGCTCGTCCCGCGCTCCACATGGTCGACCCTGCCCCACACATGTGAGGATTTGCCTGACGCTTGACCGTCAATTTGTGTGCTGGGCTAATCCAACTCAAGGCTTATGCGCTTTCATGCCAAACTGGTGTTATTAATGTGTGTAACTATCACTTTCCAATTCGTTGCGTTGTGATACCATGCAGAGTGGAGTTGGAGGTGGTTTCCGGAGGTGATGAACCCGATGACGACATCCCACCGCTGGTTGAGCCCGAGGAGGCATCACGGGTGGTGTGGAGCATCCCACTACCAATACCACAGTCAAGTCGGAGGCCTTGGCCTTTTTTGTTTGTGTCGATGGGAGACATCGCTGTCTCTGTTGGCTCTTCCCCACGCTTCCAGTGGCCAGTGTACCTGACTTGTGTAAATGTGCCGTTACATCAGACAGACCTTAGCCTCTGGCGCCAGGTCCGAGACCGACTTCTGCGTTTCCATGTAATGCTGATTCTTGTGTGAATCATTGTGAAGCCTTCAAAGTCCTTAAATGATTGTCAGGATTGAGACTCTTTTGTTTGGTGTATTTTACAGGCTTCTGTTGCCACGAGGTCCAATCGTGCAGACTTGGATAGACGTCATGCTCAAATCTATGACGATTTACGGCTTGTAGCTTTGGTAAGTCTCAGCCTTGTCAGGTTTTCATCAATGTTGTATGCCAAATATCTCATCAGGTGTTGACTAACAGAAATGTTTTTGGGTCCTTCTCGCAGATCCCAGAGCCTCCTGATAGATATTTACGTGTGTCGTCATTGCGGTAAAAAATACCAGTGCGACCTAGCTCTAGTGAATCACCAGCGGTGCAATCAAGAGTGTTTAGCAATACAAGAGAGGAATGCGTTTGAAACTCCGCCGATCCGTAGAGGTATCCTAGTCCCTCCTTTGCAGCCTGTACACCTACCACCACCGTTACCATTCGTGTTTGGGGCGCAGTCCGCACCGTTAGAGGGAGAGCCTGTAGTTGAGGATGATTGCATCGAAGTAGAAGATTTTCATGATGCCCAAGCCGAGTTTGGGGAGGAGGAGGAGCCTAGAAAGTTTAACACTCGTTTAGAGACATTTAGGTTCTTGCAGTCGTGCAACAAAGGGACAGGTGCAAGCGGTCCCGACACTAGTTATTTTTTTAGTCTAGTAAAAGATCCGGACTTCGATCCATCGGAGTTGCTAGGATGGTCAACAAAGGCTGCTGTAGATGCTTACGGCATGCAGATGCTTGGGATCGACAAGCTTCAGTTTCAGTCGCACCAGATCATGGTTCGAGGGTGGCCATCCAGCTTCACCGTCAAGAGCGTCGACATCAAGCAGGTATTATTGATTAGGCTTTCTATGTTCTTGACTGTAAAGCATTTTGTGATAGACTGATCATTCTCCACTGCCTTGACATGTTGCAGGCCCTTGAACGAATGTGGGGGGACAGTCGGAATGCACCAGGTTTCATCCACAAGCCACACGTCAAAACGACCAACGAGGGTCATGTGTATGAAGGGGCAGACACGGGGAATTTTTGGCTGGGTGCACAGGTACATATGTCCTTTGATGTCTTATTGCGTTGATGCTTAGTGTGTGTGATGAACAATAACCTAATGTGCAGTTTAACTTTTGTTATTGTATTCCCACCCCAGCAAGGGAAGGGTCCGACTGAGTGTGTGTGTCCGCTCATTCTCTCGAGCGATGAGACCACACTTAGTGGGAATGAGCGCTGCCGTGCTTGGCCGGTTTACTTGACGTTCGCAAATCTCCCCGTTGAGACACGATGGAAGGAGCATGGTCACGCCCTCGTCGCTCTTCTGCCACAACCTGATCCAGAAATGGAGGCATGGCAGAAGGTGGAGTTGTTTCAGAAGTCCTGCGATGTTGTTTCCAAAGCTCTCAGTGGGCTATGCAAGACGTACGTTTTACACCTTTGTGTTGTCACCATGTATGTATGTGGTTAGGTCTATAAGATTTATGTGTTCATGTGTTGCAGATCATTGCCCTTGACGGACCCCAAAGGCAAGGTGTTCACTGTGTGGCCCAAGCTCTTCCAGTACGTTGCAGATTATCCGGAGACGTGTAAAGTGACCTGCACTATGCAACACAACTCCGCAAGACCCTGCTCAATATGCTATGTGGAGAAGACGAAGCTGGATCACATGGATCCGGACATCATTGACTACCGGGATGTCGAGAGGCAGTCTAGATATGCGAAGGACCCGAAACTCGCAAAGAAGTTCTCAACTGTCATGATGGACGTAAGTGTAAACTCTGCGCAATATATGTCACATGCCTTTTCATATTTTAACGACCGTGCTGTTTCTTTAATCTTAGTGTAGAGAGTGCTGTCCAACATGTACCTAATGACCTGTTGAAGCTATGTTGCAATTGTTTGTGCTGTGTACTTATGTACCGTTACGTATGTTCTCCATGTGACCCGTTACAGAGCTTCTTGTGGCACTTTGGAAGACAACAGGACGCGAAAACCAACTGGGGTAATCCCTACAAGGTCATCTCACCGGATGTACTTCATGTCATCCTCATTGGAATCTGGGTGTACATTCTGGAGGCTCTTGTATTTCGTAACAAGAACATAAAGACCATGAATGAGTGAGTGTTGGTGACTTGTTGGGCTGTTTATCACCATATCTTGATGTGACACCCAGCTCAAACTTTCTGAGTGCTCTAAAACGTTACAGGAGACACAGGGACCTTTACAAAGAAGCTAGAGCGGCAGGCATTCCACTCCCACCTCCTGGAAGGTACTTCAGTCTCGGTGCGAACTTCTCAGCAGCCGATCATGCTGCCATGCTGCGTGTAAGTAGTTTAACCCGTCTGGCATGTTGATAAGTAGTACATGTCTCGGTACAGCGATGACCGTGCATCAATTCTTATTTTTTTCATTAACATAAGCGTTTGAATAACGGTGAAGCAAACCCTGGGTGCATTCTCCCTCTTTATCCTGTTCCTCTTTATCTGCAGGTAGTGGTGTTCATCATGGAAAACCTGGTTGGAAGTGCAGCGCTGTACATCTTACGGTACTTTGTCAACTGGTTTGACGTGTACTTTCGGGCTAAGTCATACACCGAGGCAATGGTGACGCAATACATTACGGATACCCAAGAGTAAGAAGTAGATGCGCATGTTTTTATGCTGTGAAATCTGTATTGCTGATGTGTTAAATATATTGACTTCGTCAATGATTGGTGAATGTTCTGACTTCTTGTTTTCCATTTGTATTTTTTTAGGCTCATTCGCTTGCTCAACAGCAACCTCCCTCGGGGCGGTATGGCTGGAAATTGGTTAAGGTGCACCTGCTGCTCCACTTCCCGGATGCCATCCGTCAGGGAGGCCTTCCTCGAGAGTATTGCACAAGCCTGTTTGAACACGCACACACCGCCACGTGCAAGAGGCCATTCAGAGCAAGCAACCATCGGCAATATGACACCGCCATCCTTCAGAGCACCGTCATGCGAAATGCGCTATCGTTGCTCCCTACGATGCTGGAGAAGCATAGCATCTACGAGACTGCTCTATTGAAAGTAAGTATCAAACAGTTGGACAAATGTATATGATGATAGCACATAGGTTCATTCCCTCGTTCCAAAACCGTGTGTTAATGTCCACTGTAGCATCTTCTCAATGTTAATATTTTTCATTCTTCATGAGTACAGGCTATCACTCTTAAAACTCAAGTCTTGACCACACGCAGCCAGACGATGACTCTACCATGTCAAGAGAGGGGGATAGAGGGCAATGCTTTGTGGATTTCCTTTGTACAGCACCATGGGGCAGGAATGCGCAGCTTGCCGGGTATGCTCCAGAACATCGGCATAGATTGTGACAGTGTAGAGGTAAGCGTGTATTTTGTTGGATTCTAATCGCATTAAACCCCATGTCTATTAACCGTTGGTTTAACACACGACATCTCCTGACTGGCAGGTCCACACGACGTTGGCCCTGCCCCCCGGCGATGACTTCGAGGCTCATTACGCCCGTGCTGCTCTGACCTACCATGATGCGCCGTGCTTCTCCTACGTGGCCATCCTTGGGGACGAAGATGGACATATGGGTGCCCGCATTCTCACGACGTGGTATGCACAGCTTCTGCTTCTCTTCCATGTGAACATTGTGCAGGACGGACGAGTCGTGAAGAAACCATTTGCGTACGTGAGGTACTATGACGTTGGTGACGTCGACGGTGTGACGTCATGCACTTTGTTGCGTGAGGCGCAACGGGAGGTGAAGTTTCAAGTTGTAGAGGCACATTCTATCATTCGCACGCTACATATTGTCCGTTCGTTTGACCGACGCTCCCTGTCATTCATCAATAGGTTTGGTGCCGTCTAGATAGACTTTTTAATATTATTAGCACAATGATTTATAGGTCTGGTGAATCGACTACCTATACGAACGTGCTATTGTCGTACGAGGCGCTATCCATAATAATGCAATTGTGACCACGTTGATCATGACACGAAGAATGTAGAACGTGCGACATAGCTCACACTCTGCTACGGACCCTGGATCAACTCACTTACCCTAGGGTGAGATTCAAACTTTTGGGGTGGAAATGTTTAGTGTATTTTGAAAGTTTTGCCCAACTATAGAGATAACGGATGCAAATGAGACCAACCGTGTGGCTTTTAGACTATACAATGTATCACCAACAAGGTTTGTTTGACTTTCGTTGTCATACGGGCCTCAGTGTACATTCATGGAGCGACACAATTGTTGAAACCTTTTGTGTGATCCATATTCAGCATAGACTGTAGTGTGGGGTAGATGTTGGTGCCAGGTTCGAGCAGCGGAAACGGCCGGTGACTCAGCGCGGCTTCGGGAGAGACGGTGCAAGTGCGCGGCTGCGAGTTCCCCCTTACTTCGGTGCCGTCCGGATGCAGGAGTGCGCCAGGTGCAAACACGCTGCCCTCGATGCAGTTCTTCAGTGTTGCGCGCAGACGTGTGTGGTTCGCCACGGTGACATAGGTCACGGCGGGAGTTGCGACGGCGTTGGATATGTAACGCTCAGAGCCCACCTTATGTTACCTGGACAGCAGCTGTCCAGGTAACACGTGCTGTAGCGATGAGTACGTGAAGCGGAAGCGCTGAAGGACCTGTTGCACCATGTGTGACTGAGTCAGGGTGATGGTGTGCCGTGCTCTGTCCCGGGTGATCTGCAAGCCAAGATAGCTCCGCAGCTCACCCAGGTCAGTGCAGGTGTGTCTCTCCTGCAACTCCGCCTTCACTAGGGCCAGTGCCCCGCCAACCCGGGCCCCTCGACGCAAGGAAGGCACGGCGGCGCAAGCGAGCGCGGGAAACTAACGGTCGGGCAGGTGAAAACGAATGTGGTGGGCCCCTAATTACGGTCCTAGGCTAGGAACGTCCTAGCTCTTAATACCTCTATAGAATACTAGGAAGGAATGTTGATTAGGTTAGAGGGAGGGGGTACAAGGATGTCGAGAGAGTTGGGTTGTACCCTCTAAGGTGTGAACCCTACACAAACTAGGGTTGGGAAGAAGTTCCCACGTCGCCATTCCGGCAAGTTTGTAGTCCTTTCTCCAAGCTGGTGAGTCGCGGAAGCAGTTGTGCGAGAACGCCGGTTCTAATCGTCGTCGTTTCCTCGCTTGTGGTGATGGTGATGGGTGCGAGGAAGGTTCGCAAACAACTGATTGGTGGTGATGGGCCCTTGACCTCAATTCAGAGTGGATGTAATATGTTCTCGATGTGATTTTGAACAGGCTATTTCAGTGATATAAATACGAGTACAAGATGGAATACGAAGCGAACTAGCTAGCCATGTACTCTATGAGGAACATTATTTTAGTGCAGCGAAACTCCAACGTGCGACTCCAGATGGTTACGAAACAGTCCGGGCAGAATTCTCGCCACTGCTGCTGCTGCCTTCCATCTGCCTTGACGGTCATGATGCTTCGTAAGCTTACGACAATAGCGCGTCCATTCCACCTTTTCGTCCTTAGCCTCTGTACTACATGCGACGATTGCTACTGTCGGTGGTGCACAGAAGCACTTCATCTTTTGCTATTCGTAACAGCCCTGATGCGGATTCTATCGTGTTTTACAGTCCCTTCCACAAGCTCCACACTGCATCCAATCGCCGCCTTGTCACCATTGAAAGCATGGACTCTGAGGGCAACTTCGTCACGCACAACATCAAGCTCCATAAAGATGAGATCCCCGGCCAACAGTAAAAGGGGGATGTCGAGTCGTCCGTTTCACTTACCACTCTGTTTGCAAAGGAAATCATTGACCGTTTGTTGAACCGCATGCGCAGCTTGGATTGCCTTGTCACAGCCAAGCTTCTTCTGCCCGACGCATACCCAGATGGTGTGGCCAGGCGATTCAGTGTGTGTGTTGGATGGTTCTCATCGCTCCCCACCCTTTACAACGGCGACAAGCACAAGCTGCATTGTAGGTGACGGTGAGAATGATGTACTCACCTAAAGATTCCTTTATTACAGCGAATTCAAACCGTGCGGCGCGGGAACACCTTTTCAAACCTGTTCCAGCTCTTTTCATTTCATTGCCTCCATCGGTCTTGGTCAGACGGTTGCTCCGTCGCTTCGACTATTCTGACTCCTCGTCTTTGTACTCAATAGAGTCGGCTCCTGCAGCATACAGAAATGCCTTCTAATGTGACTTCATATCGTAACACCCCCCTTCATTCCTGGGCGCACGAGGGGCTGACTCGTTTTTCCGGTGAGGTCTGAGCAGTGCTTGTACTGCTGTCGTGGAAGTCGCTTGGTGAGGAGATCTGCTGCCGTCTCGGTGGCCGGGAAGTACGCGAAGTCAACTTTCCCCTGGTCAATTTCGTATGTGACGAAGAAGTACCGAAGCGCGATGTGCTTGCGAGAGTTCGGTGCCAGTTGGCTGGCGATGTACGAAAGGTCGGGTTGGCAGGTGACAGATGCGAACAGCACACGTGACGTGAGTAGGCGTCGATGAAGGTGAGTGTGTATTTCTCACCGTTGATGCCGTCGAAGTTGAGCACGATGAAGTCGCTGTACACTTTCTCTAGCTTCAAGTAGCGATTGGTGCTTGGGTCCAGGGAGGGGTAGGCGCTGTGTGAGAGAGCTGCTGTGGGGTAGACGGTGCAGGTGACGGGCTGTGGGGTGTTATATGGTTCCGTGCCGTCAGGGAGCAGTCGTGCTCCTGGGTGAAAAACCTTTTTCTCGAAGGGTACAATATTTGCCTCTAGGAGCCATCGGAGGGTTTCTGCGCGGGGCGTTGGGCGTTCTTGCGGCATGTAGCCGTATGGGTGCTGCCATGACCCCTGGCTCATGAAGGGGAAGTCAAGGGGAATGAGATCTACGAGTTTGTCCGATGAAGCTTGACAGCTCGGGATGTCGAAGTCCAGGACGTAGATGCCGTTGATCGACCGAGCTCGTCCGAGATACTTGTGCGACTCAGGAGGGGTGTCCGGTGGGGCGTAGGCAAGGAGGAGGTCGCGTGTGTCTGGATCCGTGGCGATCATGACGGTGCAGTCTCTGAGTTGTCCCGTTGAGAGTAGGTTAAAGCAAGGTCCGGGACGTAGAGTATGTCATTGAACGAGATGTGGGTGTTACTGTCTCGTGCTTGCAGGACAACGATCCCTTGCGCGTTGGCGCGCAGTTGCTCATTGTTGGCGATGGAGACGTAGGTGGCTGGGGCGCGACAGAGGTTCGAGACGTATCTTGCAGATCCCACCATGTGTTGTCCGCAGCAGTTGTCCAAGTACCAGGTGTTGTGATGGTCGGTGTTGTTTCTGCGCAAGAGTAGCGCCAGTCACGGAGTCACCAGGGTTGCCTTGAAGCGTTTGTGGAAGAATGGATCTTTGTCTTCTTTCCATCCCACAAGTACGTAATGCTGATTGTCATGTGGCGGGCTTTCCCGCAGCGTTATTGGCATATGCCAATTTTGCTCGTCTTCGTCATATTGATAGCAGTGGTCTTCAATGAGAGGATTATTCCATCCTTCTTCTGGTTCAATCAGCTTTCCGCGTAGTTCGTCCTCTTCGTCTGGTTCAGCAGTGCGACGACATCGCTTCGTCGAATTCGCGATCACGTTTCTAGGAGCTACTGTTTGAGGTCCTTGTGGCTGCTGATGTAGGTGGTGTGCAGGGGGACGAGAGGTCTGATGCTGGGGCTGAGAATGACGAGCGTCTTGTCGGCCGACCCAGTTGTTGTGGTTAGTGGAATTCGGGTGGCGATAGTTGGATCGGGATTTGCATCAATCCGTTGATTTCTGAAGACTTTGCATATTTTGCAATAGTGGCGCCTTGGTTGTCGTCGCTCTTCACGGTTGTCTGTGTAGAAGGCGAGACGCTTTCGGCGCGGCGCGGGGCTTGTCCTGCTTGAGTCCATGTCCTGCTGTTCAGTCAGGAGTGCGGCGCAAAGCGCGGCTTCTGAGAGGATCCATCGCTGTCGGAGAAGCGCTTTGCAGGGCTTCCACTCTGGCCCGAGTCATTGAAGGACTATGTTGACGAAGATCTGTTCCGAGATTGCGCTCCCATGCCACGTGATCTGGTCACGGATGTTCCGACAGCGGTTGATATAAGAATTCGCTTTCTGCACATGCCCCATCTTTGTCTCCATGAGATGCTGCAGGAGCCTGCTGGTGGTGACCGAATACTTCGGCTGTTATACCGCAACGAGGTGCTTCCAGGCTTCCAAGGCTGGAGCGGCGCTCTCTTTGTAGGAGCGAATATTGAGTTGTTCCGCAGGCGTCATATTTCGTAGCAACACACTGTATGCTTTGAGGGACTCGCTGTCTTCCACCGGTTTAGGATAGGAGTCGTCGAAGTAATGGTAGATCTGCGATGGCTGTAGGAGGGGCTCAAGCTCGAAACTCCATATATAGAAGTCCTTGCCGTCAAATGCGGCAGTAGTCATATTTTTTGAATCGCAGAGAAAGCGTGCTTGCGCAGAATTGATAGCTTCATCACTTGGACGGGGGGCAGTTGCTGTTGATTTGTCTGTGTCGAGGGAGAAGGTGTGCGCGGCGGTATCACGGCTTTTCGCAGCCGGTTGTCCAGATTGAGCTGGTTGGGAAGAGGTTCCCGCATTGCCGTTGCGCAGTTCTTGGAGTTCTTTCTCCATAGTAGAAATTCGAGTGAATAACTGCTCGAGTGCGGCAGTGCCGATCGTGGTTGTCGCCTCATTTGTAGAAACCCTTGGTTTGTCCTTCAGCCGTTATATTTGCTTGGACTCCGGATCCTCCGGCCATCTTGGTCTTGGAGCGTGTGCCGCTCGCCAGATCTGGGTTGGGCGAAATTTTACGGAAGTGACGTTGCGAAGAATCCCTGAGTAGCTCTCATACCATGTTACAATCCCAAGTGGGACTTAGAGAAGGATCGCTCAGGGTTGATCGCATAGTAGTGTTGCAGCGGAAGTAGTGAACTCAGGTCAGAGTGAACGTAAATGACTGAGATGATAATAGCATGCATACATTGGGTTTATATAGGAATACAAGGGAATACGAAATGACCTAAACTAGCCATGTACTCTAAGGGGTACATTCCCTTATGACCGCGAATTCAAACCGTGTTGCGCGGGAACCCGTTTCAAACCTGTTTCCGCTCTTTTCGTTTCAAATGTTTTTGCTTGCATCGGTCTTGGTCAGACGGTTGCTGCGTCCCATCGACTCTTCTGACTCCTCTACTTCGTACTCGGTAGAGTCGGCTCCTGCAGCATACATGAATGCCTTCTAATGTGATTTCATATCGTAACACTAACTAGTGGCTTTTAGTCCACGTGTTAACTGGAAAAAGGCATAGCGGTAGCTCCTCCCCTTCACTCGGATGATGCAGGTGAGAAGAAACAAGGAATGAATGAACTATGAATGAATTTGGTACAAGTACTAACCCTAATTGGGTTGTACCCCTTATGGGCTACCCCACTATAGCCTACACAGTATGCATGAGCTATAATGTTCTGACACACCCCCATAGGCAAAGTGGGGGAGAACAAGGGGTCACAAGACCAGTCAAGTAAAGCAAAGCAAAGCAAGCTCAGGGTGGATCACAAAGTCACCACACATTCCGAGCACAAGTTCAAGGCCACAAGGCCAGTTCACATGCAGGAGTACATATATGTAAAAAGGCTAGACAAGCAAGAGCAGGTATATATATATGTAACAGTACAAGCACGGTCAAGAGGTGAGCAAGTGAGGCAAGGTAGGCACAAGGCCCAGCTGAGTACAGAAGCGCTGATGGTCACAAGGCGCAAGCGCCTTAGTGAAGATATCAGCAGTGTTGGCCTCAGAGGCCACGTACGCAAGACGCAGCTGACCACGCTGCTGCAGCTCACGAGCAAGAAAGTAGCGGAGAGCAATGTGCTTCGTTCTGTGCTCCAAGCGCTGCTCCCGACACAAGGCCAGCATGGCCTTGTTGTCTACGTACAGCACTGGAGGGGAACGAGGCGGCTCTCCGAGGTCAGTCAGCAGGTAGGTGAGCCAGCGAAGCTCCTGTGCAGCCATGGCTCCTGCGTAGATCTCAGCCTCACAACTGGAGCCGAGAACAGAAGACGAGCGAGTAGCCCGCCACGAAACAGAGCCGGAACCAAGGCTGAAGGTGTAACCCTGTGACGACCGCTGCGTAGCCTGGTCGTCAGCCCAAGAAGCGTCTGCGTGCCCAGTAAGGACCACTAGACTCTGCCCTCCAAGCACAAGCCCCATGCCCGATGTACTGCACAAGTAGCGCAACACCCTCTTCGCTGCAGCCATGTGCTCCGATCTGTGTCTCCCAGGAGCAACATAGCGTGCGAGAATGCTAAGAGGGTATGCAAGGTCAGGTCGTGTGCAGGTCATCAGGTACATGAGGCAGCCAACAAGCTCTGGGTACGGGCCACTCGACTCTACGGACTCATCCGAAGGCAGAGCTGAGAGCGAGTGGCGAGTAGGCAGAGGAGTGGCCTGAGGCGAGGAGTACGTGAAGCCGAAGCGCTGAAGGACCTGCTGCACCATGTGTGACTGAGTCAGGGTAATGGTGCGGCGTGCTCTGTCCCGAGTGATCTGCAAGCCAAGGTAGCTGCGCAGTTCACCCAGGTCAGTGCACGTGTGTCTCTTCTGCAGCTCGGACTTCACGTGGGCGAGTCCAGCAGTGTCAGCTGTGGCAAAGACCAAGTCGTCGACGTACACGAGGATGTAGAACGGCGGCAAAGAAGTGTCGGTGCGCAGAAACAGCGACGGGTCGGCAGTAGAGGGAGCAAACCCAAGAGCCGCAAGTGTAGTCCTCAGTGTGTCGTGCCACTCACGCGGTGCCTGGCGGAGACCGTAGACTGGCCGCCGTAGGCTCCACTGGGTGCCAGGAGGAAAAGACCCAGTGAAACCAGGTGGGCGACGCAGCCAGATCTCCTCGTGCAGGCTGCCCTGCAAGAAAGCAGTGCTGAAGTCAAGAGAGTGTAGCTCGTAGTCACGGTGAGCAGCTACGTGCAGCAGTACCCGAAGAGTGGTCATCTTCGGGGTGGGAGAGAAGGTCTGAAAGTAGTCAACTCCCTGCCGCTGACTGAAGCCTCGAGCCACGTAACGCGCCTTGAAGACAGGCGGAGAACCCGGCGGCCGCTTCACCCTGAAAATCCACATGCCACTGACGATGTTCGCCCCAGGAGGGGGAACAGCGTCAACGTAGGTGCCTGTGGACTTCCAGGAAGCCATCTCTGCGTCCATAGCTGCCTGCCACTGAGAGGAGTAGGGACCCTCTATCGCCTCCACGTAAGAGCGCGGAGTCGGGATGTCAAGTGCATCCGGGTCTCCCTCAGGGGTAAGCAGTACGGACACGAGATGAGGTGAAGCAGCGGCCAAGCACTGGAACTCCTCCTGCCTGTCCTCAAGGACGTCCGTGCCAAGGGCACACTCACCCCCGACGGACGGAGGACAGACAGACTCAGACTCAGCAACAAGACTGGCGACGTAGTCTAGGCGACAGCGAGCAGCAAAGTCGACGAGCTCAGCAACTAGGGCAGACGCAGCAGTGGACTCAAAGGAAGGGTCAGTGACAACAGTAGCAAGGAGACGCGTGACAGTAGGACTGGCAGCACGAAGAGAGTCCGACTCCGGGTCGGCAAGAGCAGGAAGAGAAGACTCAGGAGGAGAAGGCAAAGGGGCACGCAGAGGAGCAGTGGACGGACGCAGAGACATCCGGTGTGTGCCAGGGACAGGAGGAGGACGCTGACGCGAACCGCGACCACTAGTGCGAGCAGCACGGACAGGCGACGCAGGGCGAGACGCAGGCTCACGACGCTCAGCAAGACCTCCAGTAGGACCAGTGTAGGGAGACGGAGCAGGCAGTGGGGAGGCCGGCTGTAACTGTAACTGCGACGGGACAGGCTGTGGACACTCTAAGGGAGGAGGAGGACCAGTGGAAGGCGGGAGACCAAGAACCTGCTGAAGGAGCGGAACGAAGTACGGCCGAGGCCGCGCGGCGACTCCAGACACAGTAGGGACAGCACCAGCACCCCCTGTGGCAGCACCAGCACCAGTAGCAGCTCCAGCTCCAGTACCCCCAGCAGCACCAGCAGTACCCCCAGCAGGACCGCCTCCAGGACCGACAGCAGTAGCCTCCGCGCCAACACCCGCAGCAGCTCCAGCTCCAGAAGTACCCGCAGGTCCAGCAGCTCCAGTACGCCCAGTACGAGCACCTCCGGGACCCGTGGCACCAGCTCCCTCAGCAGCAACAGTAACTCCAGTACCCTCAGCTCCTCCAGCTCCAGCAGCTCGCCTCCAGCGCCGGGCAAACCACTCACGCAGCTCCTGTGGAGAGAGTGGCTCCCGGCGAGAAGAAGCACCCGGAGAACCGCCAGGCACAGCACCAGCAGGCCCAGCTCCCTCAGGCTCCGCACCCCCAGGCTCAGCACCTCCAGGCGTAGCACCCCCAGGCTCAGCACCCCCAGACGCAGCACCCCCAGGCGTAGCACCCCTAGACTCAGCACCCCCAGGCTCAGCACCCCCAGTCGTAGTACCCTCAGGCTCAGCACCCCCAGGCGTAGCACCCACACGCTCAGCACCCCCAGAGTCAGCACTCCCAGGCTCAGCACCCTCAGCAGCACCAGAGTCACCAGCGACCTCGATAGGCTCAACAGCGTCTACCTGGGACACACCTGAAGGGGCAGGACCCTGAGGGGGGAGGGGGTCTACCGGGGGGGGACCTGGTACCAGGAAGAGCGGTGGCGGGGGGAGGGACGGAGTGCTGTAGGGGAAGAGGCGGTAGTAGGGGACCGACTCGTCGAACGTGACGTCCTGGGAGGACAGAACACGGCGAGAGGTGGGGTGGTAGAACTGCCACCCTGGGGCGTCAGGGGGGAAACCCAGGAAGACGCAAGGAGCAGCACGAGGGGACAGCTTGTCCGCAGACAAGTCGCGGACAAACGCCCGAGATCCCCAGACACGGAACGCAGACGCATCGCCAACCTTCCCCGTCCACAGCAAGGCTGGGGAGGTCTCCGGCATGGAGACCCTGGGCTGAAGGTTGATCTGATGCGCCGCGTACCGAACAGCAAACGGCCACAGAAAATGGGGGGCAGCCGCATGCATCATGGACGTACGGGCGACGTCCATGACCATGCCAATGCGGCGCTCAGCAATCCCATTTTGCTGTGGAGAGTCCGGAAGCGTGAAGGTCTGGCGGATGCCTCGTGCACGACAGTAGGCTCGCAGAAGGCCAGAGGAGAACTCTCCACCTCTGTCAGAGTGCAGACGCAGAACAGGAAAGTCCGAGCCGAAGCTCTGCCTGAGCTGGAGACGAGCTGCGCGGATCCAGTCGATCAACACCTCAGTGACATCACCCTTGCTGCGCAAGGGGAAGACTGTGGTGTAACGCGAGTAGTCGTCAACCACCAGCAGGAAGTAGCGCTCGTGACCCTGTCCACGGACGCGGGCCGGGCCCCACACGTCCATGTGAAGCGTCTGCAGCGGGGCCTCTGTCGGAGGAAACTGGGAGGAGTGAGGGGTAGCCCGCTGTCGTCCCTCGACACAGGGGACGCAGGTAGGGCCAGGCCCCGGAGGAAGTGGAGGGAGGGACCGGGGAAGACCAGAGACAAGGACACGGGAGGCCATGCTCCGGAGACGAAGCAGGGAGGGGTGACCAAGGCGGTGGTGCCAGAGGAGAGTCTCGTGAGACAGGAGGCGACACGAGCAGGGGGCAGACTCAGGACCAGACCTGGACGCTGCAGCAAACACCTGACCCGACGCAGCTACCTGACCAGACGCAAGGACCGGAGGAGACGCAGTGGTCAGTGTGTACAGGCTCGACCCCGGCCGACGTGTAAACGTGGCTAGGTGTCGGCCTGTCCGAGCGTCCGTGCAGTGGGTCACCCGCTGACTCGCAGGAGTGAACTGGTGAACCCCCGCATCCTGTAGGTCAGCACCACTCACCAAGTTCGTAGAGAACGAGGGGAGGTAAAGACCAGACAGGGTGCCAGAGGGGGCCGCCGGACACGGGAGGACAGTGGAGAAGTGAGCAAGGACAGGACCCCCAGAGGGGTCTGCCAGAGAGACCGCAACTGGCCGGTCAAGCGGCGTGAGTGTGGTGCGGTCTCGAAAGAAGGAGCGAGAAGCCCCCGAGTCAAGGGTAAAGGTGTGGGAGGCCGAAGCCGACGCAGAACCTGAGATAGCAGACTCACCAGTACCTGAGGGAGCAGACGCACCTAGAGCAGCAGCCTCGCTAGCACCTAGAGCAGCAGCCTCACCAGGACCTAGAGCAGCAGTCTCAATGCCCGGGTCGGGCGGAAAACACCGGTAACAGTCACCCTCATCACTAATAGTCACAGTATACATGGCAGCAAGAATAGCATCAAAGTCAAGGTCAAAGACAGCCACACCCGCCCTAGACAGCTCACCCCAGCGGGGGATCTCAGTGGCCTCAGGGAACTGGTGACGCCAAGCGTCCGTCAGGCGGCCAAAGCAGCGCTGGGTGGAGTGCGCACCCCCGCACTGCTCACCCGCGCGGTCGCCGGTGCGCAGGACGTAGGTGCACGGACCAGTACCCCAACCCCTCTGGCGTGCAGTGTACCACTCACGGAGCTGCTGAAGGGAGGGGACGTCACGAGTGCGCTGCTGCTGCTGCTGCTGCTGGCGCTGACCACCACCGGAGCTGACCCTCTGCGCAGCGCCACCCCGACCAGCTCCACCTCCTCCGCCGCCTCCTCCTCCACCGCCGCCACCTCCGCTCCCTCCGCCACCGCCGCTGCCGCCTGCGCCTCCACTGCCGCCACCTACACCTCCACCCCCGCCACCACCCCCACCGCCACCCCCACCTCCTCCACCGCCTCCACCGCCGCCTCCACCGCCCCCGCTAGCTCCTCCAGCGCCCCTGCCCCCCTTGCCCCTGCCAGGGCGGCGTCTCCCAGGGACAGGAGGAGGACGCTGACGCGAACCGCGACCACTAGTGCGAGCAGCACGGACAGGCGACGCAGGGCGAGACGCAGGCTCACGACGCTCAGCAAGACCTCCAGTAGGACCAGTGTAGGGAGACGGAGCAGGCAGTGGGGAGGCCGGCTGTAACTGTAACTGCGACGGGACAGGCTGTGGACACTCTAAGGGAGGAGGAGGACCAGTGGAAGGCGGGAGACCAAGAACCTGCTGAAGGAGCGGAACGAAGTACGGCCGAGGCCGCGCGGCGACTCCAGACACAGTAGGGACAGCACCAGCACCCCCTGTGGCAGCACCAGCACCAGTAGCAGCTCCAGGTCTGATACCATGTCAGAATCCCAACCACTAGACCATTGGGATAAAAGGGCTTGTTTCAGTAGCGGGTCAGTGCGCCCATACCCCCCCAGGCAAACGCGCCTGTAACCCCCCCTAGGATCGATCGGGGATCTCACAGTGTAGCTCTACTGACACCCCCCCACACTAAGAGGCCCAGGACTGAGCACAGTGGCAACGGCCAACATGTGCATACACCGGGATTCGAACCCGAGATCGCTCTGATACCATGTCAGAATCCCAACCACTAGACCATTGGGATAAAAGGGCTTGTTTCAGTAGCGGGTCAGTGCGCCCATACCCCCCCAGGCAAACGCGCCTGTAACCCCCCCTAGGATCGATCGGGGATCTCACAGTGTAGCTCTACTGACACCCCCCCACACTGGGAGGCCCAGGACTGAGCACAGTGGCAACGGCCAACATGTGCATACACCGGGATTCGAACCCGAGATCGCTCTGATACCATGAGAAGAAACAAGGAATGAATGAACTATGAATGAATTTGGTACAAGTACTAGCCCTAATTGGGTTGTACCCCTTATGGGCTACCCCACTATAGCCTACACAGTATGCATGAGCTATAATGTTCTGACAGCAGGTGCAGTTTAAGGCCCAGTAATTTCACAACAGCCTTAAGAAACTGCTGACGAGCGGGGACTTGGAGACAACTCTCCCGAACCTCGTGCGTCTCTAGATCGCCGTCGCTTTGATGCCGCGCAACACCGTGGACTAAGAGCGGGGGTTTAGTCGGCAAAACGGCATCAACTCATGGCTCCGCAGAAATATGTGCAACGGCGGCCTGCCGTCCGGATGTGCATCTCCCTGCGAAAGTATGAACCAAATTAGGACGACACCCTAAAGCTGTAGCGCGTGTCTAAGAAGCGACGACCTGCGAAGGAAGTTAGCTGGGCTATCACGGTCGTCAAGGGAAAGCGGAAGGCAGCGCCCTAGATATCAGCCTTTATACGCTGATTCAGCGTTAGATCAGGCTTTTTTTTAGGGGTAGGCTGAATCCAAAGTTTTTTGTTATGTACCTTGGCTGATTTTTCAGCGTTTAATTTTTAACCATGGCTGATTTTTCAGCCTTTTTGTAAGAGTGTAGGCTGTGCACTCAGCCTTGTATAGGGGGTCCAGAGTGAAACTGGCATTACAGTGTACGGCTAACACAGTCAATCACGGGCGAGAAATCGAAATTTTCCCCGCGCGGCACCGCACAGCAGATTCGGGCTTGACTGGTCACTGCAGATTCGCCCTGACAAAGCAATTCGCACAACACGTATTCGCCCCTTCACAACACTTCAGATTCGCCCTGTCGGGGCAAATTCGCCCTGACACAAGAAATTTGCCTTGTCACGGACAAGAGATTGGCCCCACAGCAGATCTGCTGTGTCAGAACTGTAACCGAAAATCCAAGCAACCTACGAAACATGAAATCCGCTTCTGTTGAGTCAGACAAAAATGTCTGATACACGTAGCGAGGACCCTGCAGTACACGACACCACAAACATCCACCCCACCCCACCTTTCCTACAAACTGACGTGTGATATGTTTAATTCCCATGTTTTTATGAATATGCATGATCCGCTTAAGATTTGAACCTCATGCTGAAAGTTCAGCCTAAAAAAATTAGGTTGTCTGAATTTTCAGCCTAAAAATTTGATGCCACACTGACTCACAGAGCTCCAACAGGGGTGGACGCTGATCGATCAGCGTGCCTCAAAACGAATCTAGGGGCCTGGCGGAAGGGCATAGCAGCACAGGGGATTGACGCTAGCTGCAGTTGTTAGAATCAAGCAGCAGGAATGAATGAACTATGGAAGAGTTGGGTACAAATGTCAAACCCTAGAAGGGGTTGTACCCCATATTGGCTACCCCACTACAGCCTAAGCATGTATAGCATACATAATCTGACACACCCCCATAGGCAAAGTGGGGGAGAGCAAGGGGTCACAAGACCAGTCAAGAGAGGCAAAGCAAGCTCAGGGTGGATCACAACGTCACCACACACTCTGAGCACAAGCAAAGGCCACAAGGCCAGTTCACATGCAAAGATATATATGCAACAACAGCAGTACAGTGATCTCTACCTAACAGAGCAAGCAAGTAGGTATAGATATATAGATCACAGTACAAGCAGAGTCTACAGCAAGTGAGGAAACGTGGGCACAAGGCCAAGCAAGGTACACAAGCGCTGATGATCACCAGGCGAAAGTGCCTTGGTGAATATATCAGCAGTGTTGGCCCGAGTGGCCACGTAACGCAGACGAAGCTGACCAGGCTGCTGCAACTCTCGAGCCAAGAAGTAACGCAGAGCGATGTGCTTCGTTCTGTGCTCCAGTCTGTGCTCCTCACACAAGGCAATGGCAGCCTTGTTGTCGACGTACAGCACTGGAGGAGAACGAGGCTGCTCTCCCAAGTCGGTCAGCAGGTAGGTGAGCCAGCGTAACTCCTGTGCAGCCATGGCTGTGGCGTAGATCTCAGCCTCACAACTGGAGCTGAGAACTGAAGACGAGCGTGTAGAACGCCAAGAAACTGAACCAGAGCCAAGGCTGAAGGTGTAACCCTGTGACGACCGCTGAGTAGCCTGGTCGTCAACCCAAGAAGCGTCTGAGTGCCCAGTGAGGACAACTGGGCTCTTCCCTCCAAGCACTAGCCCCATGCCTGATGTGCTGCACAAGTAGCGCAGTACCCTCTTAGCGGCAGCCATGTGCTCAGGTCGGTGCCGACCAGGAGCCACGTAGCGAGCCAGCAGACCAAGAGGGTACGCGAGGTCAGGTCGAGTGTAAGTCATCAGGTACATGAGGCAGCCAACTAGCTCTGGGTAAGGACCACTCGGCTCTACGGACTCGTCCGAGTGACCTGTAGCCAGAGGAGTGGCCTGTGCCGAGGACCAGGTGAAGCCGAAGCGCTGAAGGACCTGCTGCACCATGTGTGACTGAGTCAGTGTGATGGTGCGGCGTGCTCTGTCCCGGGTGATCCGCAAGCCAAGATAGCTTGTCAGCTCACCCAGGTCTGTGCACGTGTGTCTCTTCTGCAGCTCCGACTTCACGTGGGCGAGAGACTCAGTGTCAGCAGTGGCAAAGACCAAGTCGTCGACGTACACGAGGATGTAGAACGGCGGCCGTGAAGTGTCGGTGCGCAGAAACAACGACGGGTCAGCAGTAGAGGGCGCGAACCCAAGAGCCGCAAGTGTAGTCCTCAGTGTGTCGTGCCACTCACGTGGCGCCTGGCGGAGACCGTAGACTGGCCGCCGGAGGCTCCACTGGGTACCAGGAGGAAACGACCCAGTGAAGCCAGGAGGGCGGCGCAGCCAGATCTCCTCGTGCAGACTGCCCTGCAAGAAAGCTGTGCTGAAGTCAAGAGAGTGAAGCTCGTAGTCACGCTGAGCGGCAACGTGCAGCAGCACCCGAAGAGTGGTCATCTTCGGGGTAGGGGAGAAGGTCTGGAAGAAGGTTTGGAAGAAGTCTGGAGAAGGTGGAGGATGATGTGGATGAGCGTGGTACCTAGACCCTATATTTTCTCTCAGTATCTGATAGCTAGGACCTTCTTAGGATGGATGCAATCAAATCTAGAATTTAACTAGACCTATAGTAGCTTATATATTATATAAATAATGGAAACGGTGCAACTAAAACGACACCTTCATCTCAGACAGGTCGAGTCCAAACTTCTGCCTCGTTAGACGATGAATTTCCAATAATCTGGTTCGTATGACACGGAAAAAAAAATAAGTGGAATGTACACAAACCATAATAAAAAAAATCTGAATTTGTGAGTTAAGAGAGCTCATGATCTGCAACTTAGATGTCAAAATAAAATACACACTTTGTTCCTGCATCAAATCTTCTAATTCAAATTTGGTTCCACACTGGTTTTATTATGCATATTTTACTGAACAAGTACTTATATAATAAAACATGTAACATAGCTGCTGTACAAGCCCCACATTCCGCAAAACAGTTCCTACTATTCCGAGGTGTAGAATGTCGAACCAGGAGCTCGCGCGGTTCCATGCCAGTTCACCCCGATCTGGCTCGCAGAGGCTAGGATTGGCTGGCTAAAAAAACCTACGTCCTAGTTACTACGAACTGAGCAGAGTCTGGCTGCAGTCGAGCCTCGAAAGCAGCGCGAAAGTTACTGCAGAGACACTGCACATACCACAAATCTACCACCAACCCACCTTGCACAAAAGGTGACTTTCTAAAACATACGACCAACGCTTCTCATTTTTGAGATGACGATAAGTGACCTTTGCGTGACTCAAGGGCCATTGCCTAAAAGTGGTGAGGATGACTCCCCCCCCCCCCTCCCCTTGGTACCTAACCAATTCCCGACGCGCCGCCGCCTTTTCAAGCTTCCCCTTCCCCCTCCACCCCCTTCTCTTCTTTCAATTACAACTGTGGGGATGTGTTTCATCGCACTTCTCCCCTGCCGAAACTGGAAAAGATTCCGCGCTAACTAGTGAAGGTTCGGGTGGGTGGGTCGGGCCCAATCCAGATCAAACCGGCGAGCCGAGCCAGTCGTCACCCCCTCTAGACGCGCCGAGGGTTCTACTCTACAGCCCAACGGCCTGAACCTGGACCGGGCCGATGTCTCGGCGATGTCACCCAGGCCGGGGCACACAAGGGAACCCAGTCCAGAACAGACCGGGGCGGGGAACAGAGCCAGCCGTCAATCAAACACTATTCCCTCGACGGAATACAGTAGATTAAAAGCTCGAGACCCAAAAACGACAGAACGGCGTTATGAGACAGCGTGGCCTATGCTGCGCTGGCAGCCAGCATGCGTGACGCGAATTCATGATTAGTCCAATTCCGATCTGACTAAGTCCAAACTGACTGACAGAATCCAATCGTGACGAAATCCGAAGGGACTGTCTAACTTTGGGCCGCCCATATTTCTGAGACGAACTGTTATGAGTTGTAAAAGAGAGTGTGCAGATTAACGAATAATGAATGAAACGCTGATTGAACATGCTGAGAAAACAATGAAGGCACACGTTAATGTAGTGAGGTTGGGTGCAGGTTTGGCGAAGGGAAAATGCCGAAGGCGACGCGAGGAGCCTTGGCATCGTTGATGTCGGCCAAACGTGCAGAGTCCGAAAATGGGGGCAGTACGCGAAACAGTAACCCTGAACCCTGATAAGGAATTCAGGAAAATTCCTTACACTACCCCCCCCTTAAGAAAGGTGGTCATTATCCGCAGCTCGTTTGCGGGCGAGATAATAACCAATAAGAGGGGATGCTTCAAGAGAGGCGGATGACACCCATGTGTCGTCTTCACTTGTGCGGTCAGTCCAACGGATTATTAAATCCACGTGGCGACCGGCGGCGTCCAGTCGTACACGATGCGCCAATATTTTGGACAAGTCGAGTGTCGGTTCTGGTACCGGACGTGCCGTCGGTGCAGCCTGTTGTCGTGCGATGTCTGTCGTGGCTGGCACGAACTTGTGAAGTAAGCTGACGTGGAAGGCGTCATGTATACGCCAGTCGTCGGGTAACAGCAGCTTCGCGGTGACTGGTGTCACCATCATGATGATCTTGAAAGGCCCGCAAAATCGTGGCCGTAATTTCGAGGGGCCGGGCATGTGCAGGTTCTTCGTGTCAAGTAGCACTAGTTGCCCAGCTGCCAAGACGAGTTCCCGTCGTAAAAGGTCGGCGTATTTGCGGGAAATGGTATTCGCCTTGCAAATTGCGTCCGCAGCCTTCTCGCGAACGTCCTGCAGTTCCGTCACAAATGTTTGTGACATCGGGACCGGGTTGTCGAGTGTAGTCGTTGTAGGCACCGTTGGGTCCATCCCTTAATTCAAGAAAAACGGGGAGTGATTAGTCGTGCTGGACGGGGCGTTGTTGAATGCAAACTCCAGCATGGCGAGCGAGTCTTCCCAGCGAGCAGGGTCGGGGCAGTTTGTCCTGATCAGCTGCTCCATGGTCTGATTGGTCCGCTCGGTCTGGCCGTCCGTGTTAGAATGTAGAACTGAACGAGAATGTGTGAAACTAGGCAGCAGGGTGATACAAGTAGGAAACCCTAGCAATGTTGTACCCCCTAAGGCTAAACCCACTATAGCCTACACAATATGAACATGTATAATGTTTGACACACCCCCATAGGCTAAGTGGGAGACAACCAGATGGTCACAAGACCAGTCAAAGCAAAGCAAAGCAAGCTCAGGGTGGATCTCAAGGAAACCACACAAATTCCGAGCACAAGCAAGTGGTCACAAGACCAGTTCACATGCAGTTTGATAATATAACAAGAGGTACAGTGATCACAACCTAACAAGAGTAAACATGCAGGTATATATATATAGAGATCACAGTACAAGCAGAGTCAAGAAGTGAGCAAGTGAGGGAGAGTAGGCACAAGGCCTAGAACAGTACAGAAACGCTGATGGTCACAAGGCTGAAGCGCCTTGGTGAACACATCAGCAGTGTTGGCCCGAGTGGCCACGTAACGCAGACGAAGCTGACCACGCTGCTGCAGCTCTCGAGCAAGGAAGTAGCGCAGAGCGATGTGCTTCGTCCTGTGCTCCAGTCTGTGCTCCTCACACAAGGCAATGGCGGCCTTGTTGTCAACGTACAGCACTGGAGGAGAACGAGGCCGCTCTCCCAGGTCGGGCAGCAGGTAGGTGAGCCAGCGTAACTCCTGTGCAGCCATGGCTGTGGCGTAGATCTCAGCCTCACAACTGGAGCTGAGAACAGAAGAAGAGCGAGTAGAACGCCAAGAAACTGAACCAGAGCCAAGGCTGAAGGTGTAACCCTGAGACGACCGCTGCGTAGCCTGGTCGTCAGCCCAAGAAGCGTCTGAGTGACCCGTGAGGACAACGTCGCTCCGACCTCCAAGCACGAGCCCCATGCCCGACGTACTGCACAAGTAGCGCAACACCCTCTTAGCGGCATCCATGTGCTCCTTCCGGTGACGGCCGGGAGCGACATAGCGTGCTAGGATGCTAAGAGGGTATGCCAGGTCAGGTCGAGTGCAGGTCATCAGGTACATGAGGCAGCCCACAAGCTCTGGATACGGGCCACTCGGCTCTACGGACTCATCCGAAGGCAGAGCTGAGAGCGAGTGACCGGTAGGCAGAGGAGTGGGCTGAGGCGAGGAGTACGTGAAGCGGAAGCGCTGAAGGACCTGCTGCACCATGTGTGACTGAGTCAAGGTGATGGTGCGCTGTGCTCTGTCCCGGGTGATCCGCAAGCCAAGATAGCTTGTCAGCTCACCCAGGTCTGTGCACGTGTGTCTCTTCTGCAGCTCCGACTTCACGTGGGCGAGTGCCTCAGTGTCAGCAGTAGCAAAGACCAAGTCGTCTACGTAAACAAGAACGTAGAACGGCGGCAGAGTGGTGTCGGTGCGTAGAAACAGCGACGGGTCAGCAGTAGAAGGAGCAAACCCAAGAGCAGCAAGAGTAGTCCTCAGTGTGTCGTGCCACTCACGGGGTGCCTGGCGGAGACCGTAGACTGGCCGCCGGAGGCTCCACTGGGTACCAGGAGGGAACGACCCAGTGAAGCCAGGTGGGCGGCGCAGCCAGATCTCCTCGTGCAGGCTGCCCTGTAAGAACGCAGTGCTGAAGTCAAGAGAGTGGAGCTCGTAGTCACGCTGAGCAGCGACGTGCAGCAGAACCCGAAGAGTGGTCATCTTCGGGGTCGGGGAGAAGGTCTGGAAGAAGTCAACTCCCTCTCGCTGACTGAAGCCTCGTGCAACGTAACGCGCCTTGAAGACAGGCGGAGAACCCGGCGGCCGCTTCACCCTGAAAATCCACATGCCACTGACGATGTTCGCCCCAGGTGGGGGAACCTCGTCGACGTAGGTGCCTGTGGACTTCCAGGATGCCATCTCTGTGTCCATGGCTGTCTGCCACTGAGAGGAGTAGGGACCCTCCATCGCCTCTGCGTAGGAGCGTGGGGTCGGGATGTCTGGTGCATCCGGGTCTCCCTCAGGGGCAACTAGCATGGACACGAGATGAGGCAAAGCAGCGGCAAAGCACTCAAACTCCTCCTGTCTGTCCTCAAGGACGTCCGTGCCAAGAGCACACTCACCCCCGACAGACGGAGGACAGACAGACTCAGACTCAGACTTAGCAACAAGGCTAGCGGCGTAGTCTAGACGACAGGCAGCAGCAAAGTCAACAAGCTCAGCGACTAGAGCAGACGAAGCAGAGGACTCAAAGGAAGGGTCAGTGACAGCAGTGGCAAGGAGACGCGTGACAGTAGGACTGGCAGCACGAAGAGAGTCAGACTCCGGGTCAGCAAGAGCAGGAAGAGAGGACGCTGGTGGAGACGGCAGTGGGACACGCTGTGGAGCAGTAGAGGGACGAAGGGTCATATAGTGAGTGCCAAGGACAGGAGGAGGACGCTGACGTGGAACACGACGACCAGCGCGGACAGCGCGGACAGGCGACTCTGGACGCGTCTCAGGCGACGGAGGACGAGACTCAGGCTCACGACGCTCCGTAAGACCTCCCGTCGGCGCAGTGTAGGGAGAAGGACCAGGAAGTGGAGAGACAGGCTGTAACTGTGACTGCGACTGGACAAGCGGTGGACTCAGTAGGGGAGGAGTAGGACCAGGAGAGGGCGGAAGGCCAAGAACCTGCTGAAGGAGCGGAACGTAGTACGGCCGTGGCCGCTCAGCACCTCCAGCTCCAACCCCCTCAGCAGGGCCAGTCCCAGCAGCTCCAGCAGCACCGCAGCAGCAGCAGGGTCCCCAGCAGCTCCAGTACCAGCAGCACCTCCAGCAGTGCCAGCAGCACCACCAGCAGCAGCAGCACCTCCAGCAGCTCCAGCAGCACCAGTACCAGCAGCACCTCCAGCAGCGCCAGTAGCACCGCCAGCAGCAGCAGTACCACCAGCAGCTCCAGTAGCTCCAGCACCAGTAGCACCTCCAGCAGCGCCAGCAGCACCAGCAGCACCTCCAGCAGCGCCAGCCGCACCGCCAGCAGCAGCAGCACCTCCAGCAGCTCCAGCAGCACCAGAACCAGTAGTACCTCCAGCAGCGCCAGCAGCACCTCCAGCAGCAGCAGTACCTCCAGCAACTCCAGAAGCTCCAGAGTCCACGACACCGGGAGCGCCACTCCGGAGACTGCAGCGCCTAGCGTACCACTCTCGGAGCTGCTGGGGAGAGGGCAGCTCCCGCCTAGGAGGGGAAGCACTAGCACCAGCTCCGGCACCACTCCGAGCTCCAGAAGCACCTCTCCTGAGGCTGCAGTACTGTAAGTACCACTCACGCAGCTGCTGCGAGGAGAGGCCTCCCCCAGGTGCAGCACGCTCAGGCTCAGTACTCTCAGACGTAGCACTCCCAGGCTCAGCACCCCCAGGCTCAGCACCTCCAGACTCAGCACCCGCAGGCTCCGCACCCCCAGGCTCAGCACCCCCAGACTCAGCACCCGCAGGCTCCGCACCCCCAGACCCCGCACCCCCAGGCTCAGCACCCCCAGACTCCGCAACCCCAGGCTCCGCACGCTCAGGCTCAGCATCCCTGGCAGGACGAGAGTCGACAGCTACCTCGACAGGCTCAACCGGGTCTACCTGGGACACACCTGAGGGAGCGGCACCCTGAGGGGGGAGGGGGTCTACCACAGCAGCACCTGGCGCGAGGAAGAGAGGCGGGGGGGGGAGCGGGGCAGTGCGGTAGGGGAAGAGGCGGTAGTAGGGCACGGACTCGTCAAAAGTGACGTCCTGAGAGGGCAGGACACGGCGCGAGGTGGCGTGGTAAAACTGCCAACCAGACGCGTCCGGGACAAAGCCAAGGAAGACACAGGGAACAGCGCGGGAGGAGAGCTTGTCCGCGAACGTATCGCGAACAAAAGCTCGGGACCCCCAGACCCGAAAACGCGACGCATTGCCAACCTCTCCCGTCCAACGCAGTGTCGGCGAAGTCTCCGGAACGGAGACACGGGGCCAGAGGTTGAGCTGATGCGCAGCGTATCGGACCGCAAACGGCCACAGAAAGTGGGGGGCAGCCGCATGGATCAAGGAGGTACGAGCGACCTCCATGACCAAACCAATGCGGCGCTTAGCAACCCCATTCTGCTGTGGAGAGGCCGGAAGCGTGAACGACTGGCGGATGCCGTGCTCCGCACAGTAGGCTGCCAAGAGGTCAGAGGAGAACTCACCACCTCTGTCAGAGTGCAGACGCAGGACAGGAAAGTCCGAGTGGAACCGCTCACTGAGCTGGAGACGAGCAGCGCGGATCCAAGGGATCAAAACATCAGGGACCTCACCCTTGGTGCGCAAGGGGAAGACCGTGGTGTAGCGCGAGTAGTCGTCAACAACGATCAGGAAGTACCTCTCCTGACCCTGTCCACGGACGCGGGCTGGGCCCCACACGTCCATGTGGAGCGTCTGCAAGGGAGCAGTCGTCGGGGGAAACGAGGAGGAGTGAGGAGCGGCGCGCTGCCGCACCTCGACACAGGGAAGGCAGGGAGGAGCAGGCGAGGGTGGGAGTGGAGGGAGAACCCTGGGAAGACCAGAGACAAGGTACCGGTTGTGCATGGCACGAAGGCGCTGCACTGACGGGTGACCAAGACGGTGGTGCCAGAGGACAGTCTCGTGTGCCAGAGAGCGACACGAGCAGGGGGCAGACAGCTGACCCGACGCAGACGCAGACGCAGCTACCTGTGGGGACTCAGTGGTCAGTGTGTACAGGTCCGACCCCGGCTGCCGAGTGAAGGTAGCCAGGTGGCGGCCCGTCCGAGCGCACGTGCAGTGTGTCACACGCTCGTAGGCAGGGGTAAACTGGTGGACACCCCCGTCCTGGAGCGCACTACCCGCCACCAAGTTCGTAGAGAACGAGGGGAGGTAGAGACCTGACAGAGTGCCCGACGGGACCGCAGGACAAGGGAGAACAGTAGAGGAGGTCGCAATGACCGGACCCCCAGAGGGGTCAGCGAGGGAGACTGCAACCGGCCGAGCAAGCTGCTCAAGGGCAGTGCGGTCACGAAAGAAACAGCGGGAAGCGCCTGAGTCCAATGTGAAGGTGTGCAGTGCCTCAGTAGACGCAGTAGCAGAGGGCGCAGACTCACGAGTACCTAGAGCAGCAGCCTCACCAGCACCTGGGGCAACAGACACACGAGCACCTAGTGCAGCAGCCTCACCAGTACCTAGAGCAGCAGACTGGATACCGGGGTCAGGCGGCACACACAGGTGACAGGCACTCTCAGCACTAGTAGGAAATGCATACATGGCAGTGAGGATAGCATCATAGTCAAGAGCATAGATATCTACCCTCTGCCTAAGCAGCTCCACCCAGTCGGGGAGCTCAGCCGCGTCGCCAAACTCTGTACGCCAGGCGTCGCTCAGACGGGCGAAGCAGCGGGACTCTGTGTGACCAAACGTCCCGCAAGGCTGACCAGTCCGAGCACCAGTGCGAATGACGTACGGCCAGCGAGCAGTACCCCGTGACCCTCCACGCTGAGCGTACCACTCACGAAGCTGCTGGGGCGTGAGGGACTCACTCGGACGTCGCGGGAGCTGCATCTGGCCACCGCCAGGAGCAGCAGTAGCAGTAGTAGCAGCACTAGTAGTAGTAGCAGCGCGGCCACCCCTACAACCCCAACCAGCATACCACTCACGAAGCTGTTGGGGCGTGAGGGACTCACGCGGACGGCGCTGGAGCTGCATCTGGCCACGCCAGGAGCAGCAGTAGAAGTAGAAAGAGCAGTAGCAGCAGGAGCAGCAGTAACAGCAATACGGGCAGGGCAGTGCTCACCAGTGGCGAGAAGGGCAGGCGTACGACGGTGGTAACGGCGAGGCCGCTACCACTGCAGGGCGAGGGCTCCGCGGCAGCTGCAGGGGCGGCTGCTCCAGGGGCCATGGGCGGCTGCAGAGGTCCAGGGGCGGCTGCTGCAGGGGCAGCTGCTGCAGGGGCGGCTGCTGCAGGGGCGGCTGCTCCAGGGGCGGCTGCTCCAGGGGCCAGGGGCAGCTGCTCCCTTTTTTTTTTTTTTTTTTTTTTTAAATAATTAATTATTTATTTTAGGGTTTGGCAGAGCGCACTCGGCGCTGTAGAGGCGGCTCGCGGGCTGCAGGGTGGCTCGGGCAGCAGCGAGGGGGGGGGGGGGGGGGGGGGGGGGCGCGCGGCTCCCCAGGGCGCCGCGACGGGGCAGCGGGGGGGGGGGGGGGGGGCGCGCGCGGCTCCCCAGGGCGTCGCGACGGGGCAGCGGGGGGTCGCGCGCGGCTCCCTAGGGCGTCGCGACGGGTCAGCGGGGGCCGAGCGCGGCTCCCCAGGACGTCGCGACAGGGCAGCGGGGGCCGAGCGCGGCTCCCCAGGGCGTCGCGACGGGGCAGCGGGGGCCGAGCGCGGCTCCCCAGGGCGACGCGACGGGATAGCGGGGGTCGCGCGCGGCTCCTCAGGGCAGCGCGACGGGGCAGAGGCAGCGCCCACGGGCGACACGCGGCTCGGCAGGGCAGCGCGCTGGCTGCAGGGGCGGCTCTCGGGCCTGACGGGCCTGCAGAGGCGGCTCGGGGGGGCCTGACGGGTCTGCAGAGGCGGCTCGGGGGCCTGACGGACCTGCAGGGGCGGCTCGAGGGCCGTACTAGCTTGCAGGAGGCAGCGCGAGGGCTGCAGGACGGCACGCGGGCAGACCGAAGGGCAGGTCGCACGGGGGCGCACGAGGGCGCACGTAAGGTAGGGCGCACGAGGGCGCACGAGGGCGCACGAGTATAGAAAGGCGCACGAGGGCGCACGTAAGGTAGGGCGCACGAGGGCGCTTCTAGCGGAATAGTGGGCCCGTAGGAGAAAGCGGTCCTAGGTAGCAACCTAGGCTCGTGATACCATGTTAGAATGTAGAACTGAACGAGAATGTGTGAAACTAGGCAGCAGGGTGATACAAGTAGGAAACCCTAGCAATGTTGTACCCCCTAAGGCTAAACCCACTATAGCCTACACAATATGAACATGTATAATGTTTGACAGTCCGTTTGCGGGTGGTATGCCGAGGAGAACTGTAGCTTCGTGCCGTACTGTGCCCACGTTTCCTTCCAAAATGTCGACGTGAACTTCGGATCTTGGTCGCTGATGATCGTCGAGGGAATTCCGTGCAGTCGCACGACTGTTGAGATGAAGAGGCACGCAGTTTCTTCGGCTATGATTGTTGTACGACATGGTGCGAAGTGCGCCATTTTCGTGAGACGATCAACGACGACGAGAATAGCGTCGTTGCCGGACGGTCCAGCTGGCATCCCCGTAACGAAATCCATTGTCGCTTGTTGCCATGGTTGTTCGGGCGGCTCGAGGGGTTGCAGCAATCCAGCCCGCCGTTGACGTGTCGATTTCATAGCTTGGCACACCCTGCATGAGGACACATATTGCTGCACGTCGTTAGAGGAGTCAGGCCAATAATATTGACGGTGCAACAATTTCTGGGTATTGTCAACCCCGAAATGTCCGGAGAAGTTGGAATCGTGGACCTCTTGGATAAGGAGTTCACGCAGCAGCCGGTAAGCGGGAACCCAAATCCGGTCAGTTCCGGCCTTTAGGTAATAATCCCCATTCTGCGTCGTGGCCTGCTGATGATTTCCAGTCGTGAAGAACGGGTCCGTAGTGTAGCCGTGGGTGAATAGTCCGGTAAGTAACGGGTTCGAATGGGTAATGAGTACTGCAGCGGATTGTACTGTCGGTCGGGTAAGGGCGTCGGCGATGTTATTCGCCCCTTTCTTGTACGTGATGCGGTAGGTGAAGTGGCTCTCCATGTAATCCAGCCACCGGATTTGTCGTGGGTTGAGGTTGGGCTGAACTCGCAGGTACTCTAGGGACTTGTGGTCCGTGCGAACAGTGACGTCGCGCCCACCAGGTAGCAGCGCCACAGTTTGAACGCGTGTATAATGGCGAGCATCTCCTTGTCGTGAATCGGGTAGTTGTGCTCGGCTGCCTGCAGCTTGCGTGACTCGTAGTCTATCGGCTGTAGCCCGTCCCCAAAATCTTGGAGTAGTACAGCGCCGATGGCGAGATCAGAGGCGTCGGTGACGACTTCGAACGACTTCGATGGGTCGGCGATGCGCAGCACAGGAGGGGAAACAAGAAAATTCTTCAACTCCTGGAAAGCCGCCTCTGCCTCTTCCCCCCACACAAAATTCCCGTCCTTGTGCAGCAGGTCGGTCAGCGGGCCGGTTATCCCTGCCATATTCGGGATAAACCGCCTGACGTAATTCACAAACCCCAGAAAACTCTGTAGTTCCGTGATGTTCGTCGTGGACTTCCACTTCTGTATGGTCTTGATTTTCGCCGGGTGGATTTTAATGCCATTGCGGGAGATGACATGGCCCAAAAACTCCAACTCCTGCTAAAAAAACTCGCACTTAGAGCCTTTGGGGATGAGGCAATTCTCCTGCAACCGTTTAAACACTGCGTCAAGGTCGCGTAGATGCTGCTCCAGTGTCTTGCTAAAAATGAGGATATCTTCCAAGTAGACGATGACGCACCGGTCTAGAAGACCCTGAAAAACCCTGTTCATGGTTAACTGAATAGTCGAGGGCGTGTTCGTGAGGCCGAAAGGCATCACCGTGAATTCGTAACTCCCGTAGCGGGTGCGAAACGCAGTATTGTGACAATCATTGGCAAAGACTCGGATCTGGTGGTAACCGCCGCGTAAGCCGATCTTTGAGAAACAGCGAGCGCCGCGAAGTTGGTCGAGTAGGTTGTCGGTGCGTGGGATCTCAGAATAACAGCTAGAACGAGGAGCCATAGCTAGGGTTTAGCTAGCTAGGCAAGATAGAATAGACAAAAGGAGGAGTTGCACTAGCAAGCAGGTGGATACATATAGGAAACCCTAAGGGGCCGTACTCACTATAGAGTACCCCACTGCAGGCTAGACAAACTACACATTCTGACACACCCCCATAGTCAAAGTGGGGTATGATCAGCACAACAAGCAGCATTTTATAGTTCACAAATATAAGCAAAGCTAGAGGCTATCACAGAGGGCTAGTGAGGAGGAGGAGGGACTATGAGAGGAGAGGAGGTAGTGGGCGGCAGCTGAAGCTGCTGGCACACGGCGCAACTGGAGCAACTGGCACACGGGCAACTGGAGCAACTGGCACACTGGCAACTGGAGCAACTGGCACACGGGCAACTGGAGTAACTGGCTCTGCGGCTAGACGAGCGGCAGGAGCAACTGACTCTCGGGCGACTGGAGCAACGGGCTCACGGGCGACTGGAGCAACGGGCTCACGGGCGACTGGAGCAACGGGCTCACGGGCGACTGGCGCAACGGTCTCATGGGCGACTGGAGCTGCTGGCTTCACGGCGGCCACCCCCTTTCAACCTCCCCCTTTGTCCCAAAACTCCCGTTCACACCCCCTGCTGCACCCCTAGCATCACTCCCACGACACCCCCCAAGCACCACTCCTTCGGCTCCCACACACCCACCCCCCTCAGCGACAGCTGCAGCAGTGGGAGACGGAGGAGGAGGAGGAGCAGGGAACTACGCACACACCCGTCACCCCCATACCCGCCACCCCCACACTCGCCACCCCCAAACCCTAAAACGGGCAGCACGGGGCAAGAGCGCGGGCAGCAGCACGGGGGACGGCGCGCGGCTCCCCAGGGCGCTGCGACGGGGCAGCGGGGGGTCGCGAGCGGCTCCTCAGGGCGTCGCGACGGGGCAGCGGGGGCCGCGCGCGGCTCCCCAGGGCGCCGTGACGGGATAGCGGGGGCCGCGCGCGGCTCCCCAGGGCACCACGACGGGGCAGCGGGGGGCCGCGAGCGGCTCCCCAGGGCGTCGCGACGGGGCAGCGAGGGCCGCGCGCCGCGGGTTGCGGGGCGACGCGACGGGCTCCAGGGGGGGCGACGCGACCGTTGACGGAGGGGGGACACGCGGGTCCCCGGGGTGACGCGTGAAGCAGGAAGCCGCCACGTGCCTCGGGGCGCACGGCGGGCAGAAAACCGCCATACGCCCCGAGCGCGTGGCGGGAAGAAAAAACAGCGTCGCGCGCCACGGGGCGCGCGACACACAGGAAAGCAGCGGAAGCAGGTGGGCCCACAGGCCAAGAGCGTAACAGCTCTGATACCATCTCAGAATAACAGCTAGAACGAGGAGCCATAGCTAGGGTTTAGCTAGCTAGGCAAGATAGAATAGACAAAAGGAGGAGTTGCACTAGCAAGCAGGTGGATACATATAGGAAACCCTAAGGGGCCGTACTCACAATAGAATACCCCACTGCAGGCTAGACAAACTACACATTCTGACATGGGATTGGATAGCGAGACTTGATTGTCACCCGGCTGAGCACGCGGTAGTCGATGCACATGCGAAGCCCGCTGTCTTTTTTCGGAGTGAACAAGATCGGTGCTGCGAAGGGAGATGTACTGGCTCGGATGAATCCTTTCTCCAACAGTGCGTCAATTTGGCTTCGCAGCTCCTCGAGTTCCGGCTGGGTCAACCGCCACTGTGTCCGAGCAGTCGGCTGCGCGCCAGGTTCCAGCTGGATTTTGTGGTCCTCAGGTCTCTCGGGTGGCAGTCCAGGTGGCAGGTCGTCGGGGAAGATGTCGGGGTATTGTCGAATCAGCTCCGCTAAATCCGGTGGTACAGCTGCACACAACTTCTCGATGTCTTTTCCGTCGGTGTCAACTGCCAACTCGCGTAAGCAAACGACGAACAGCTGCGCGCCTCGGTTGAAGTGGCGAGCTATAGTGATAGCTTTGACGCACGGGGCTTGGATGTAGTCAGGTGTCCATGCAGGCAGCTTTATTAGCCCCTCGTGCTTGTTGATGCAGCACGATCCGTTGTCCAGTCGATGACGGGGTTGTGCCGTCGCAGCCAATCACGTCCCAGCAGCACGTCGCATCCATCCAGCGTCGTCGCGAGGAACTTCATGCTGAAGCCGAAATCGTCGCCGCATTCGATCCGAACCGTCGGTGTTTCTTCCAGTATCGCCAGAGGCGTCCTATCCACGAGGCGAGAGTCAATTTTGGGCAGACACCTGTCAAGTTGCAGCTTGCATTTTTTTGCTATAGACGAGTTGAAGAGGCTATGTCTGGCCCCTCGATCGACGAACATTTTCAAGTTATTTGTTAACACCTTGCTAGTGACCAGCACAGGGTGATCCACATGATTATCCCCGTCATTCGGCCGAGTGCGATCGATTGCATGAATCGGAACCACGACTCGGTGGGGATGGTGGGGTTCGGGCGAAAGGAAACAGTCAATAAAGGGCCCGCTGATTACTGACTCTTCCCATTTCCCTGCTCCTTCCTATCGTTCAACGTCAGCGGCGTTTTCTCGTGGCAGTCACGCATGTAGTGACCCGTCTTCCCACACTTAGGAGGGCGGGCGGGTGTATGGACGGCGTTGATCGAGGCCCGATGGGTCAGGCCACGAAAACAAATTCCCTCCCGGGAAGCCGTTCTCGCATACTGCATCAGTGCATCTGTTGACTCAGCCAGCCGTACTGCTTCTAGGAATGATGTCGGGCGGCCCCTGCGAACCTCGTATTGAATCTCATACTTGAGGCCGCTGATATATTCCAACCGCTCTGCTTCCGACATGTCATCCACTTGGTCGGCGAGGCCCATAAATGACGCTGTGTAGTCTTGGACTGATGCCATCTGCGACCAGGCATGCAGCTTCATGCGAGCTTGCTCCGAGGCGGATACGTGCTCGAAGCGATCTCGTAAGGCTGCACCCCACTCTCTCCACGTGCGTATCTTGGTCACACCAAAGATCGGTTCTGCGACTTGATTAGTCACTATTAAGGTCCCGTCTGCCGCATGTGTCACACCTGTCGGGGTCCCCGTTTCCAAGGTCCAGCGCCACCATTCAAGCGCTGCGCCTCGAAGAAGTGAAATGCGTAGCATCGTCGTTCACGCCTGCTGCAGTGAAGAAGACTTCAACGCCGAATAGCCACCCCTTTACTGTAGTCGTCTTGTCCGTAGGAATAAACGGGGGCGGGTTGACGGGTTTATATTGATCGTCGTTACTGCAACTGGCGTTGCTGCCGCTCGCTGCCTGTCCTCCTCTTCGAAGTCACGTGTGAGCGCATCCAATGGGTTGCTCAACGCCTGACTGTTGCCCTCGCCTTCGTCATCGGGCGACTCCTGTCGCGCTTCACCTCGCGCCTGGCGTAGCTCGGCGTTTTCTCCACGTAAGGTTGTCACTTCCACCATTAATGACTTCATGCCCTCCTGCATCTTTGCCACTTGCGCCATGAGTATTTTAACCGCCTCCTGATCCATGTGTCTAGCACTACGTCTGGTGGGCAAGCGGGTCTCCGTGGCCTTCAGACGAATGGAAAACACGAACTATCGGAGTCCACTATACCAGCCACACCCGTGCCACCAAACTACCCTCGAAAAGCTGGGTGAACTGGGAAAGTATCTCTGATACCAGGAGTTATGAGTTGTAAAAGAGAGTGCGCAGATTAACGAATAATGATTCTGTGATTGAACAGACTGAGAATACAATGAAGGCACACGCTAATGCAGTGGCTAGCCTATCTAGGAGGGAACCTCGGGTGAGCGAGGTTGGGTGCAGGTTTGGCGAAGGAAATTTGCCGAAGGCGACGCGAGGAGCCTCGGCATCGTTGATGTCGGCCAAACGTGCAGAGTCCGAAAATCGGGGCTGCACGCGAAGCAGTCAACCCCGATAAGGAATTCTGAAAAATTCCTTACACGAACTGTAGATCTGTAACTGCAAAATGAAAAGAAACTATTATGAGCTGAACTAACAGAGTGGGCAGAATTAGTAAATTATGAGACTCTTGCGGCGACGATCAAGGGGTCTAAGGAGATTCTGGCGGCGTCGTCGGAGTATTTTAAAAATATCTTCGAGAGGGATCGCCGGGCTGATCGCACGGAGTGGAGTTTCACCCCGTCACGTTGCCTGGATGCGCGGGTGGTCGAGACATTAACGGCGGAGTGGTTAGGACAGGATGTGAAGAAATCTTTAACGACGATGGGGTTCCCGAAGCGGTTCGTCGGCTGGGTAAAGGGCCTGCATGAGAGTACGACGACAAGATTATTAATTAACGGCTGGCTTGGGGAAGGCGTGGACGTGGTCTCGGGGGTCAGAAAGGGTTGCCCCTTGGCGCCTTACCTGTTCCTGTGCGCGGTAGAACCTTTGGCGCAGGAGGTGGAGAAGCTGGAGCTTGGTCTTGAGAAGGATGGGCACCGGCTTGGGTACCTCGGTTACGCGGATGACACGGCGCTTATCCTGCAAGGAAGGCAACAGATTGACCAGGCGGAGGATATTCTGGACCGGTTTGAAAGAGCGTCGGGGCTGGCGACCAATAAGTCGAAAGCAGTTGATTATCTCTGGGCGTGAACATTGGCACGACTGACGGTGGTGCTGGAGGCTTCAAATGGGCAGGAGCTGACGAAGCGGAGCGCCTGCTGGGGGTGTGGGTGACGCCGTCTGGACATGGTCTGCCGACGTGGGAAAGACATGGGGGCGCATATCAAAAACTGACAAGTGGCAGCTGAAGTATCTAACGATAACAGCAAGGGCAACGGTGGTTAATTACTATACCACACCGATACTGGCGTTTCAAGCCCAAATCTTCCCGCTGCCGGCGGCCATCTGGATGGAGATAGCACGATTATGGCACAGCTTATGGAACAGGGTGGCAACGGCAAAGGGTTTTTTTTCCTCTCGAGTAAGGAGCTGCTCTATACTCCAACAGACGGGGGGATCGGGGTCAAAGATCCAGAGATACTCATCACTTGTCTGGCGGCGAGATGGGTTGGCCTCTTCATCATGGAGAAGAACCCGCTAAAAAAGGACCTTATGGCACGAGCGGCAAAACTTCCGCTGGGGGTGGACTCCTTCACTGCGCATGTGAAGTTGTTTGCACTGGGAAGGCGGCAGCACGCAATGGAAGCAGACGGTGGAAAGTTCTATGCGCTCGCCGTTCTCCATCAGAAACCTGGTAGGGAGCAAGGAGGAGGTCCTGCAGGAGGGGCTGAACAAAGATATCTTGCTCAACGGCACTAACCCGGTGGGGGGACAGAAGGACGCGTAAGGGCTCAAGGAGATTAACATTAGGGACCTGCTGGACGGAGAAGAGGACGTGGTGGCAACCCTGAAAACCATGGCGGTGCTAAACCAGGAGTTAGGGGGTAGCGGGCCGGCGAAGCTAGCGATGAAGGCGCTCTAGCCACCCCGTCTCACTGGCAGAGACTTCTTGGCTTCCCAACGGTTCCCCCGTGCTCGGTTGGCTCTCCTCCGCTGGTGCCAGCAGAAGCGGTTAAAGGAGGGCTGGAATGGGACCTACAGCCAATCATACAAGCGGCAGAAGTGGGGTCTGAGGTGGGGAAATCATATCAACTGGAAAAGGGTGGTGGCTACCCGGGATTCCTTGGTGGTTCCCAGCAGTCCGCGAGATGTTCTCATCCGGATCCACAGCTTAAATTTACAAGTGGGGGAACGGCTGGCTTTCCTCAGCAGCAAGCCAGCCTGCCCGTACTGTGGGGAACCGGAAACATTGGAGCACTGCCTCGTCCTTTGCCCCAGGATACAGGTGGTCACCTTGGCTCTCAGACGTGCCCTCCGCATGCTGAATCCTAGCCGTTCAACAGCCTCGTTGGGGGATATCCTGTTCCGGAAAGCCCGGCACCAGATCAGCCTTTCCGGAGCTGACTTTCACGTCGGTGGTCCTAGATCAGCTATGGTTGGAAAGGTGTTAAGCAGTATTTCGGGGGCAGAAATTTCGGACACATCGAGTCCTGTGGAAGGTGGAGTCCGCCTTCAGATTACACACGAGGGTCTACATGCGGAAAATGGGGGCATCACGGAAGAAGCGGCAGCAGGAAAGCTTTGTGGAGGACAAGAAAATGCTGGGGAGAATCAAGATGGATGGCAGAGGTTGGTCATGGACAAACGTGTTCGCCGCACTTTGGTCCAAACGGAGGGCATGCAGCAACTTACCCTAGGCAGCTCACCTGGAACAGTAGCTAGTCTGCAGTTCCTCACGAACGGTTACGACCGTTTTGATGGTATATGCTTGCTTGTATCGGTATATACTATTCAATCATCTAAAAAAAAAAAAAAAAAAAATGAGAGAGTAAATTATGAGACTCTGTTTACGGAAGTTGTCGATACAATGAAAGTGACGAACAAATAAAGGGATTTCCTAGCTAGGCGAGGGCCTCGGGGCAAGCGAGAGTTGGAAAGGTGGCGATTGGTGCGGGGGCGACTCGGAAATGGTTCGGGCCGAAACCGTAGGCCGAACCCAGGCCCTCATATTGGTTTTGGGCTAGGCTGAAAAATCAGAGTTGGTACACGACTTTACGTTGGTTTTGGACTTCACTGCATACTAGGAAAACCCGCATTTTTCCGGCTTTTTCAAACAAACCGGACTTCTGGTTTCATACTAGGAAAAGCTGCATAAAAAAACTCGGCCATTTGGGTTCGGACAGGCCCCCAGAAGTCAAAGAAATTTCTCCGATCTGCATAAAAAAACTCTGATATTTCAGCATTTTTCCGATTTTCTTTTCTTTTTCATTTTTTATGCAAATCGGAGAATTTTCTCTGACTTCTGGGGGCCTGGCCGAACCCAACTGACACAAAGGCTTCGGGACATCCCCGATAACGGATGTCTACAGTAATGAATTATGGTTCATTACACCCTCCCACATTCTAAATAAGGCTGCTCCATACGTAGGCGTGTCTTGTATATTCTTGTACGTAACAAGGCACTATCAAAATCGAGTATGAATGCGAACGGTCAGAATGAGGGGAACCGTTGCGTACAGTTGGAGCATCTGGACCATCAACGGCAGAAGCATCGGGTAGCTACATCGCCACGGAAATTGGCGGGAACAGGTTTGTAACTGGTTCCCGCGCCGCACGGTTTTTATCAAATGCTATATTTGTTGATAGGCTGTAGTGAGGCATGTTGTAGAGAGTACAGCTTTGTAAGGATTTGCTATTTGTACCCAAACCTTGCTAGATTCACTCCGCTGTTTCTACATTCTAATATGGTATCATCGAGTAGGTTCGTTCTGACTGTGCTGCTGAATCTGCGTGCGTACTGCCCTACTGTCGCGCTACTGCCACTGCTGTGCCGCTGCTGCCGCGCTGCCCCTTACTGCGCGCTGCTGCCGCTGCTGAACGCACTGCACTGCGCGCGCTGCCCCACACTGCCGCACTACCCCGCTCTGCCCCGCACTGCCTCGCGCGCTGCGCTGCCCCGCACTGCTCCGCGCGCTGCCTTGCGCTGTCGCGCTGCCCCACGCGCGCTACTTCGCGCTGCCGTGCTGCCCCGCACTGCCCCGCGCGCTGCCGCACTGCCGCCCACGCCGACGCCCGCGCTGCCCCGCCGCTCCGCTGCCTGCACTGCCTTGCTGCAATGTCGCCTATGCTGCGTTGCGGCTCTGCCGTATGCGTTGCCGCCCTCCCTGCAGCCTGCACTGCCGCACGGCTGCCCGCGCCGCCGCCCGTGCCTAGATCTGCAGCTACTTCCTAGTTCTGCTACCTGACCTAGTTTCTGCCATGGTGACTATCACTGTCCTAGCGTTTGACGCAGAGGGGCGCCCTATCGAGTTCGAGTGTTGGCTAGAGGACCTGCACCTTTACCTCTAGAGTGTCATTAAGGACAACGTATTCCTGTTCGAGCACACGTCGCTTAAGGCCCCCAAGACTCCAGTTGAGCCTGGTGCTGATGCTGGGGAGGAGGTGCAGCAACAATACCAGGCTGACCGGATTGCCTGCACACGATGGACAGCCCGTGACGCCACCGCGCAGCTTGCAGTCCGCGCTCACCTCTCGCTCGATCAGAGGGCCCATTTTTGTCACGTGACGTCGGCCTAGACTTTCTACAACGTTGTGGTTAGGCGCTACTCCTCACCCTCTTCTGCCTGCAGAGAGTCACCCTACAACGGGAGTGGACTACGTAGGAGGGCACGGGATTGTGCGGGTGATCGTAGCGCTCTAGTAGATTTCTTACTACTTGCTGTGTTTAGAGAGAAAATTGGCAAGAGTTTCTACTAAGAAATTGAAAGGAACTTTGAGATTAGAGTACAAAATAAGGCATGCAAGTTAATATGACTAGAATGGCATTGCAATCCCTAGCAAGCATTCTGCAAGGCGAATTGCCAGCGCAGCATCAGAGCCGCTTGCCAATGCTGAAACAGGGTGGCCTGCCAGCGTAACAAAAGGGCGACATGCCAGCGCTGCAGCAGGGCGGCCTGCCAGCGCTGCATTCGCATGTGAATATCTGCGCAGGTGTGCACCTGCCGAGTAGGTGCAGATAGATGGTTGCACCGTCAGAGACATTGCGCAGGTGCCAGGTAGAAACCGTTCCGACAGTTTCGCCAGATGTCCATCGTCGACCACGTGATGCCGTTCCGCAGGTCAAATTTTGCTAAGAACCACCAGAGTGAATTTCGCATGCCTTCGCAGAGTTTCGTAACCGCGCGTATCTAGCCGACCAGTTCGCCGAAACGAGGCTCGCCGAACAGCACCCTTCGATCAGAAAACAATGCTCTTCGGAAAGCACCCCGTCCGTCAGAGATTGCGCTGACAGACTCATGCACTTGATGCGCTGGCTCGTCCAGGAGAGAGCTGCGCCGCCGAAGGTGAAAACATAGTCATTCGTACTGCTGCGCGTCTGCTTGTCGCCGGCGTCATCCGCGTCCGCGTAGCCGACCCGTTTCAGAGTTTCCGGCCCGCCGCCGAACCCCAGAGCAAAATCGCGCGTGTCAGCGAGATATGTGAGGCAGCGATCGACCTCGCGCCAGTGCTGTTGCTCCTCACCGTCCAACCAGGCCCCAACTTGCTGCATGCAAACGCAATGTCGGGCCGAGTTGTCGTGGCGGCGAACTGCAGCGAACCGACCTTCTGACGATACTCCTCTTCTTCGCGCGACTGGAAGTCCTCGTCGTCGAAAGCCAGCTCAGCGTAGGCGTCGACGGAAACAGGCGTCTTTGGATGCCGACTAGTCTGCTCCTCGTCGATGAAACGCCTACGCAGCTTGTCAACATAGGACTGCTGGTGCAGCCACAGTTTCCGCGTCGGACGATCGCACACAATTTCGAGCCCCAAATACTGCTCGACCGGGCTGATCTCGCGCAGCTCAAAGGCGGCCCCCAGTAGCTCCTTCAGCTCCTTCGGCATCGCGGTGCTACTGCTGGCGGCGAGGAGGTCGTCGACGTAGACGAGCACCCAGCACGCCACTCCGTCATCACCAACTTTGAAATACAAAGCCTCGTCCACCTGGCTCTTGCTCCAGCCGGCGCCACTCAGCATAGCGTCGAGCGCCGAGTACCACAGCAGAGGGCTCTGCTTCAGCCCGTACAAGCTCTTCAGTAGCTTGCATACGCGGCCAGTGCCGTCATTGTAGTAAGCCGACTGGTCAATGTAGAGCACGCAGTCGAGCTTGCTCTGCAGAAAAGCATTCTTCATGGCTAACTGCATGAGGTGCAGGTCGAGGACGGCGACAATGCTAAGGGAAATCCGCAGCGTGACGTAGCTTCTGACCAGTGCGTACGTCCCGTAGTCAGCACCGTAGACATGCGTGAAGCCCTTCACCACAAGGCGTGCTTTTTCGCGGGCGACCGTGTCGTCGACATGGTACTTCGTCATAAGAACCCAGCGGTTCTTCATGACATTGACGCCGCGCGGGCGCTCCACTAGCTCCCATGTGCCGTTGGTGATGAGACTTCGAATCTCCTCGTCCATCGCCGATTTCACCGCCTTCGCTTTCCAGCTCGCTAACGCCTTCTTCACTGTCATGTTAGAGATGTCCGAGCGATGCTCGGCGTGCATATTAGGGTCAAGCTCAGGCAAGTCGATATCGGAGGTGCATCGTCGAGCAGAGTGTTGTAGGATGTCGGCGGCAGGCAAGCATGGTAGCTCAGCTTCTCGCGAGGCTTGCCAAAGTTGGAGAGGGTGGAATTTCGAACTACTGGCTTATCGGCCGAGAATCGACCACGTCGCTGTCACTGGACTGCTCCCCGGTCGACAGCTCCCCTTCATCGCCGCATATGACTTCAACGACATCGCTCGATGTGCCGTCGCCGAACTGCTCCCCTGTCGTCCTCTAAAGCGGGCTCCTCGTTCGACTGAGCCAACTCAGGTGGCTGCGTCTGGTCAGGTGTCCACGTCCGGTCAGGTAGCAGCCCCCTGTTCTTGTCGCCTCCTCTCGCACCAGACTCTCCTTTGGAACCACCGCCTTGGTCACCCCTCCCTACCACGCCTCCGTGGCATGCACTCCCGCCTCCTTGGCTCTGGTCTTCCCAAGTCTCTGCCTCCCCTCCCGCCCTCGCCTACACCGCCCTGCCTTCCTTGCGTCGAGGGGCGGCAGCGCGCTGCTCCTCACTCCTCCTCGTTTCCCCCAACGACTGCTCCCCTGCAGACTCTCCTGCTCGTGTGGGGCCCAGCCCGCGTCCGTGCACAGGACCGCGGGCGATACTTTCTGCTGGTTGTTGATGACTACTCGCGTTACACCACAGTCTTCCCCTTGCGCAGCAAGGGGGAGGTCCCTGATGTCTTGATCCCTTGGATTCGCGTTGCCCGTCTCCAGCTTCGCTAAAGGTTCCGCCAGGACCTTCCTGTCCTGCGTCTGCACTCTGACAGAGGTGGTGAGTTCTCCTCCCACATCCTGCGGGACTTTTGTCGTGGGGACTTTTTTTTTTTTTTTTGATACGGAAAAGTACACTAAGGATAATGTACAAAACGCATCAGGCAGTCGTAACTGTGTCTGGAGGGAAGGGCTACAGTACCGTGTACCGCAGATTCCCTATAATAAACCTACGGTGGTTGATGAGTCATCCTTGGGTTGTTCCAAATAGAACTAAAGCTGCTCT